>CM048824.1:26200901-27547028 GCA_026586065.1 Dioscorea zingiberensis
TGTGATACAACATTTTGCTTCTTACTCTTCCATGAGACCAAATTCCCTCCAACAAAGATACAATAACCTGAAGTGGATCTTCTATCCATTTTAGAACCTGCCCAATCTGCATCTAAAAAACATTCAATATGAGTGTGCCCATGATTTGCATACACGATGCCACGTCCGGGTGCTCCTTTCAAGTAACACAAAATTTGCTCTAACGCTGCCCAATGATGAACTGTTGGAGATGACATAAACTGACTTACAACACTGACCGAATATGCAATATTCGGACGAGTCACAGCGAGGTTGTAAAACCCACCTCGAAATAAATAAAGATTTTTCCCATAATTTTTAAATAGCAATTTAATATGGTAAACGATGAAATTTTGGGAAAATTATTCAATACTAATTAATCCAAATTAATTAAGTATTAATTAATCTAGATTAATTATTGAGAAAAATTGACAAATATTTGAATCCCGGGAAAGGTAGATCTGGTCAAAGACTGAGACAGCCCCGTGATGCCACAGTATGCCCATGACGAAGGAATTGACTAAAGGCTGATATTCTCGGATCTGGTCTGACGAGAGACACACCCCGTGATATCATAGTGCACCCGTGCCGCTGGAATCATTGGCCCAGGATTTCGCAGATCTAGGTCGGGGCACGAGGGCAATGAATTATCACGGTGGACCCCGACAAGAAATAATTCACTCACCAGTGAATGAACAGTAATCATGTGACCAAAAAGGAATATAATTAATTAATTAATAAAAAGAAATGTATGTTATTATATATAACATTAAAGGAGAGAGAGAATGAAATATCTTCATCTCTCTCTCTCACGATCTGAAAGACTTCAGATCTAAAAAGGAGGACTTCTCCTTCTTCGATTGAGCGAGTCCACGCCGGCGAGCTCCCCACTGGCCGCTTGGAGCCCCTCACAGCCGGCCACCCTATCGCGTCCGGCCACCACCAGCCATGCAACACGGAGCCCCTTCATCATGCGCGCACCCTCGTGAACCCCTCCGCCGGTGACTACCCTCGCGAGATCCGCCCGCCATCGGCCTGAATCCGCGCCCACCATTTCCAGGAGCATTCGCCACCGCAGCCCCGGCTGTCCCTTCCGCGTCGCAGCCCCACCGGAGACCTCACCGTGCCGCCTTGCTGCCCGCGGCCGCCGCCCAGCCGGCTTGTCTCCCTTGCGCGCCTGCAGCCGCCGGCGCCGCTTCGAGCCGGCTCTGTCCGGCCATTCCCCTGGTCGCACCGCCTGAACAAGCCCAGCTGCAACATCGCCCCACAGCCAAGTGCCACCCTAGCTCTATCTGGCTGCCCTTTTTCGCATTGACGATGCCAACACGCATCCCACTCGTCGCCACCTTCATCCCTCCAAGCTGTGAGCCCTAAATTTGGGAAAGAAACCCTACATTAAATTCATAAATTGAATGAATTATTAGGGTTGTGATTAGAGAGGAATTAAGGTGGGATAAGAGGGGTTATATGCTTGTATGATGTTATGGAAAGCATGATTAAGTTTGATTATGGTTATAGTGTATGTTTGTATTAATTTCGGGGCCCTATAAATAGGGGAGGTGTCGCCCAATTTTCATGAAAATCTCTAAGTATAAATGCCCTATTAGTGTTCATGTTAACATGCTTAAGTGTGATTAGTTTCCATGATTAACATGCTTAATGGTTTCATGCTTTAGATTAATTAATCTTGGCTAATTAAGCATGCTTAGGGGCATTCTAAGGATCTTAAAGGCATGATATGCATGTTAAGTAAGAAAGCATGCTTTGAGTGAGCTCAATGTCCTTCAAGCATGATTAAGTTTAGGGAATCATGATTTGCTGAGTTAATCTCCATGTTAGAGATAATTGAGGGATTCATGGATAATCGTATTTTGTATTTAGATAGGAGATGCTTAAGTGTGGAGACACTGAGATTTACTATCTATTTACTAGATCCTGATCCGGATGCGTGAGACGCGATGAGGAATAGAGGATTATTCTCTAGATTAGGTAGGCTCTCGCACGGGGTTGTGAGTATTCTTTTCTCCTACCTCTTATATGATTCGCATACTTATATTTCTTGCGATGGTTCTTTTTACATGTTGAGTTGAGTTTACTCCTTATACATGTGATGGCTTCCGATCTCGAGGAGATCTTTATTTTCTTATATATTCGAGATGTTCCTGCCTTGGATATATATATAGGAATACCTGTTGTTAGGTATTCGGTACTGGCAGTCTCTTCTTGATAGGCATGATACATCGGACGAAGGCCCAGGCAGAGCAGACGTTGCACACATACAGGCTCGGTCAAGGAGCAGTATTTCATGACCATGTATACATGTTTGCTATAGCACTATCCGGTGTAGGCCGAAACGGTATGGGTGATACCGTAGTATTATATATGCCGGAGACACAGTACATCTGTGAATTTATTTCACTTACGTAAATTGTGTCGTTGGCTTGTGATCGTGTTTCATTGGCTTTTGCACTTGATTGGTTTCTATTCCTTGTTTATGGCTTTCGCCATATTTATTGCTTTACTAGCTATCCTACTGAACCTTTCTTTGGCTCATGCACTTGATTGATGTCTTCTCAAGTGACGATGAGGGGTAGGGTCGGACTAGACGGGGACTTACCGAGTAGCTGAATCGGACTTTCTATATTTCTATTGAGGTCTGCATACCTCCTTTCATTTGTGTGTGTATGTGAGACTTATATTTTCTTTGTTATATGGACTACTAGTGGTGACTTGGATAGATCCTTGTATGGGTCATGTAGATCCTAGTATTGTACTTGCTTGGAGTTGTATAAACTCCCTTCATTTATCTTATATAATTCCGCTGTTATATTTATCTCTGGAAATTGAATGTACATGAGACTCTGAGGCCTTGCACCTGAATGGAGACTAGTCCCTGTTTGGGTATGGCCGATCTGTCCACGTGCCCGGGCCGAGTTCGGGGCGTGACAGCTTAAGGTGGTATCAGAGCGTACTGTTCAAGTCACCCTAGTTATCTTAGCAACTTAGGAGTTGAGTCAAATTTTTATTGAGAGAGTGGGTTGGGTAGTATACTAATAATTTGAAATTTCTCTCAATTTTCATAACTCATGCCACCATGGCCAAGGGGACGACCCATCCCCGGATCCCATGCAGGATTCTGATGTAGAGGGTCAGTAGACGCCAAGCCCCTCAGACTGGGTGGTATTCAGATCCCGTACCTGGAGGATACCCAGATCCCGCAGCTGGGGGATACCCGGGATTTGTAGCTGGAGGGTATCCAACACTACAAGAAAATAGGCTTATAAGGACCGGAAATCTCGTCCCTAAAAGTCTGAATCCGGTCCTTGAAATGTCAATAAGGACGAGCCAAATCCGGTCCTCACTCGTCTTTATAGGCTCCGTCCATAAAGGTATTTAAGGACGAAATGCGACCGGTCCTTAAAACTTTTCAAGGACGGGGTTGTTACTCGTCCATAAAACCTCTTTAAGGAGCAGATTTCTAATCCCTAAAATAAAATTAAATCTCATCTTGAATACCAAAATTCTAGTCCTTATAAATCTTTTGGGACCGGATTCTTCCTGGTCCCTAAACCAGATTTTTGGTCCCTATATCAGATTCTGTCATTTTTTCAATAAACTACACAAATTGTAAAAACCAAAATAAAAACATATACACATATAATTAGCAAAACAATAACATATCATTTTTCATTGTCATTGTCATTTTATTCAATAAACTGTCTTTTAACATCCCATTGTTTACACATTGCTTATATATATACAAAGAGGCACGTTAAATCAAAGTCATAAATTGCATAGCGGCATTCATCAGGAAGAAGACTGGCAATGAAATCCTCGCAACTCTTAATGGGTTCACCAAGCTTCTCAACAATGACCTGCTTCACATTCTGATTAATCTTGAAAACTATGAAGAGACAAGTCCACTTTGCCTTCAGTTCAAATTACTCGACAACTTTGTTTATAACTTCAAACGGATTTGTCCCTGCACGCATATAAACCATCTACATCCCTTGGTTTGTTTCCATAGCCATATCACCTACAAACAGAAAATATCATCATCAAAAGATCAACAAAAAAGAAACAAAAAAAAAGAAAAAAAAGTTCATTGATCTTCAAGTGATCACAAAACTTACCACTCTCCAAGCAAATTGGAAGCTGGTTGTGCTAACTCAAACTAATAACACATTTTGCAAAAGAGAATAACAAAAAACAAAGAACCAATTATGAGGAAGATTTCCTGGTTCCAATTTTCAGAAAACAGATAGGAAATGAAAGGCAACATTCTTGCATATAATGAGTACAAAAACAGAGGGACAATACAAGAGTCAAGAGTTCTTGCACGGATATTTCCCCAATTAAAAGTAACGCTGGCACTATAAACTTATGATCAAGAATGAGTAAAGGTGGCAACTTTGAAATCAGAAATAAAAATCTTTGTCAACGCTAACTCCAAACTATAAACACATTTTTCATAAATATGGAAAATACAATCAAAAATCTAATAACACCAAGTAGAATACTTGTCACCATTTCTAACCATAAACCTTGAAGATAAAGACTATATATATGCGGTGATGCCATAGAGAAGTACATGATGAACCTACGTGAATGAAAAAGAACAATAAATGGCAGAAGCAAATGAAACAGAAAGGTGAGATAGTTATTTGTTTGTTTTTTAGATGCTTTTTAAAAATGAAAAGAACATATTGGATATCATGATTCCATTCAAGTCTGATATCCTATATGCTAATTAAACTTCAAGCTAAAACAACAAACAACAAAATTCAAACAATTATGTGAAAGAACTTATATGACTTAGAGATCCAAGGCAAGAACCAAATATATAAAACCACTTAACCAGAAGAAATCATATAGTAGGAATAAGTTATTACATGATTCACTCTTGCATAACACCTTGCTTGGCGAGAAACCCTAATATCCTATTTTTTTAATACCAATGTTTCCACCTAAAATACAGAAAAATAATGTACACAGAACATTGTTTCTTTATGTAAATATAACCACTAGAAGTTCAGTGTGTACCATCATGGTTTGACAAATTCTAAAAGTGGATTCCGGATCTTCAATGTATATCCTCAGAATGTCAGAGATCTGAAAAAATATTATGAAAAGTTCATTATATCCATAATAATTATATTACATGTCAACTTAATTACTAAATTTGTATAACACTCCTGGCTCCTTGCTAGATAAATTAGAAGCATATTTTTCGAGATAAACTCTAACATGTTCCAAAGTCATTGCCATGCCTCCTGGCTTTCTTCAATGATGTTTTCAATTGATGATTGGACTGCAGTTACAAAATCATACCATAAAAATAGTTCACACTATAAAAATGTCTGCCAATCACCATATGATATATAGCACGTAAAATTAAACAAAATCCACAAGCAAAATAATAAAGGAAACATTAAGAATATAACATTTATCTTACCGACACATCTAAATTATGGTCAGAAATTTTCAAATCTAAAAATTCATCTATCCCTATGCTTGCAATTGCAGAAAATCTCTCAAGTTTCATACTTGTCTTCGGAATTTTCACATTTTGTGTACAACACTAATACAAGCAGGCACATTATCTTATTCCTAAAGAAAAATATACTCCGTTAATAGAATAACTGAAATAAAAAATTTCCATAAGCCTCTAAGAGTCTAAAACACTTCAAAAGTTTTATTTATCAAACAAACATATACTTGATTTGAAAATCTAGTTCACAATAAAATATGTTATGGAAAATAAAAGCTGGGCAACATGGCCTAGAAATATACAAGTACACGGAAGATTAGGCAAAAGATCTCAATTCATGAAATGGTTGCTACATAGAATGATAGAATAAACAAAAGCACCCACAACAATGCCCGGGCTAGCAATTATCAGTGCAATAATCAAAGCACAAAATACATGACCATACAAAATTTCATGGTACAGTAAATTGTTTGTAAACATAATGATATCGAGGTTAATACTAATGAAGGTAAATGCAATAAATCGCAAAACTTACTATCGATGTCACAAGTACCATTGGAACATATTTCCGTGAAGGGAAAAACTAACTACTTTTATTGATAGTTCTGATTCTATCATTCCCCTGAGACAATAGAATAAATAATACATTCCAACAACAAGAAAAACCATTATTTGCTAACAACATCATTGCATAGAATGAAAGCTGTTAGGGCAGTGTGTGAAATCAATATAAAAATAAAGAACTTGGTACTTACTTCCTTCTTGGGGCAAGACCGAAGCCAAGAAAAAACCAAAAAAAGAAGAGAAAAAAATGTCAGACATGCTATTCAAGGAATCTGAACGGAATGAAATGAGATGGGAGACAAAGGCAATACTTTTCAACTGAACCATGATTCTCAACCCATGATCTGAATTTCAAACATAAGAGCATACTATTACCACCATATATCTTCGCATTCTTTGCAACCTATAAAACGAGAAGAAAAATAAATAAATAAAAATTTGAAATGAGAACTCAATCCGTACTAGTAACTAATATTTAGCATCACGAGGGAGGGTTATCAGTACCTGAGAATCAAAAAACCCCTTTGTTGGATCCACACCAAATGCCTCCAAAACCTACACAAAGAAATATGGTTGTATCTCTCTTCATCTAGGTCTCACAATCTCACCCTTCATTGCAATAGAGAGAGAACTAAGACTACCTCTGACCCTACATTTAGACCAACAAATTCTAAGGGGTTACTGATTCATCGGAGACGTCTTCCCAACCCTAACAAAACCACAACCAAAAAATTAGTGGAAACGACAAAAAATATAAAAAAGAAAGTGAGAAACAAGATCAGATCTGGAGGAAATCAAGGGAAGCTCACCCGTTGTCCCTGAGGATGATGAGTTTGAGAATCATTTGCCGCGCGGCGCCATGGAACCGTGTTCCTTGGAGCCCTAGAGACCGATCGGAGAAGCAGATCCAACCTTGAAGATTGAAGCCCTAAACGGGGAAATAAGAAATATCGTTAATGACTTTGCATATATACCCCTACACTATATTTAATTGCATAAATCCTACAAGTATGATAGATACTATAAAAAATAAGGACCGGATTTTTAAAATTATAAAGACCAGAATTAAATATGATCCTTAATATCACATGAAAAAATGAAATTTTGGGGCAAGTAAAAATCCGGTCCCTATTAATGTACATTTTAGGACCAGTTTCGCATCTCGTCCTTAAAACATGGTCCCTAAAAACAAATTTTCTTGTAGTGCAAGCCCCGCAAGAGGAGGATATCCAGGTCCCGCAGGAGGAGGAAATCCAGGTCCTGCAGCAGGAGAATACCTAGGTCCTACAGTCGGAGGTTTCCATGGTCCCGTACCTGGAGGGCCTTTTGACTATGCAGTACTTACAGGGATGATGCATGAGATGATGTTGTTCATGCGCGAGCAAAGCCAGCAGCAGCAGTAGCAGTGGCGCACTCCACCTCCACTCCCACCTACAACTGCAGAGAGCAGCCAGGCCGTATTGGCCGAGTTCAGGAGACATAGGCAGACACCGTTTGAGGAGGGTATTGACCCTATAGCGGCAGAGTAGTGGGTCAATGATATCGAGGCTACTTTCCAGGTCATGCAGAGCCTTGAAGAAGATATGGTCAGACTGGCTAAGTATATGCTGAAGGGTCGTGCTAGAAGCTGGTTCAAGACTAAGATCCAGATGAAGAAGCATTCTAGACCTGGGGACAGTTTAAAACAGCCTTCTTCAACAAATATTTCTCAACAAGCAAAAAGGCTCAGATGGTACAGGAATTCATAAATTTAAAGCAAGGAACCATGACAGTGGATGAGTATGAGGCAGAGTTTGAACGCTTGTCCCACTTTGCTCCCTTTCTAGTAGAGGATGAGATGTGCAAGGCCCGACAGTTTGTAGGTGGTTTGAGGGGCAACCTCAGGCGATTTATAACGTCATCACTCAAACTACCTTTTCATGAGATTGTGGACATAGCCAAGGACCAGGAGGTCGTTTGCCAAGAGACTCAGGAGCCGTTTAGGCAAGAACAGGGCAAAGGCAAAGGCAAAGGAAAGAGCCCTAGGAAAAGTCAGTCTTCCGGGGGTAGCTCTGGACAGTCCAGGAGTGAACACCGATCCCACCCTTATGATAAGTCTCAAACATCATCATCATTTGGATCCAGTCAGATGTTTCCTATATGGAGGACCACATACTCGGGAGCAGTGCTGGTTTAGTGAGGATGTGTGCCTCCGATGTGGTAGCGCAGAGCACTTCAAGGCGGATTGCCTTGTAGACCAGACCGAACCACCAGGTGTCGATGGGACCCAGACTACAGCAGGCCGACCACCACAATCAGCAAGAGGATCACGACACTCGGCCACCCAAGGCCGAGGCCAGTCAGGAGGCCACAAGGGCGGGAAGGTGAAGGGAAAAGCATCAGATCCACCTTCTTCTTCCAGCCGCCCAATTGCTTAGGGTCGGGTTTACAACCTGACTCAGAAGGATACTTGGGCCTCTCATGACGTGGTAGCAGGTACTGTTTCTATTTGCTCCCATTATGCTTATACCTTATTCGATCCCGGGGTGACACATTCTTTCGTATCTATTGTTTTTGCCCGAAGGAACAACTTGTATGTAATTAAACTATCACACAACCTGTGCGTCGATACTCCGGTAGGAGCGACAAGGATCGTGTATAGGTTGGCACCAGGATGCTCAGTTGTGATCGAGGGTCATGATTTTGCTGTCGATCTGCACTTGATGGAGTTGCGTGACTACGATGTTATCCTCGGCATGGATTGCCTCTCCTAAGCCTACGTGGTATTAGATTGCAGAAGGAAAAGAGTGTACTTCCGATTTCAAGACTTCAAGGACTTTGTTTTCCAAGGCAGCAAGGGCAATGCCTTAGCCCGGGAGATATCTGCGCTTCGGGCCTGGAAGCTGATCAACAGGGGCTGCTTTGGATTTCTGGCATCTATCACAAAGGCAAGGGAAGCTCAGTATACGATGGTGCAAATTCCTATAGTCCGAGACTTTTCAGATGTATTCTCGGACGAATTTCCAGAACTACCAGCAGAAAGGGAAGTGGAATTTGGCATCGACTTGGCTCTAGGATCGGCAGCTATATCCAGAGCCCCATACCGAATGGCCCCTGCCGAGCTGAAGTAACGGAAGCAACAACTTGGAGAACTTTTGGAGAAAGGTTTCATACGGCCAAGCATGTCGCCTTGGGGAGCCCCAGTACTATTCGTCAAGAAGAAAGATAGATCGATGAGATTGTGTATGGACTACCTTGAGCTCAGTAAGGTGACGATCAAGAACAAGTATCCTCTACCGAGGATTGATAATCTAATGGATCAGCTACAAGGAGCGCAAGTATTCTCCAAAATCGACTTGAGATCTGGGTACCATCAGGAACGGATTCGGGGTGAGGACATCTCGAAGAGTGCCTTTCGTACGAGGTACGGGCACTATGAGTTTCTAGTGATGTCGTTTGGGCTTACTAATGCCCCAGCGGTATTCATAGATTTGATGAATCCGATCTTTCAGCGCTACCTGGACCGATTCTGTAAAGTCCAAGATTTTTCTTATGTTGTAAGGTTCGGGCTTTAGGAATTAATGTCTTTCTTATTAGGCTTTATTGTTTAGTCAATAAGGGAGAGTCTCCCAAGTTTGGAATTGTTTGAATTATTACTTGAATAAATTTTTTTTTACTTACTCCTTAGAGTAATCAAGTGATTAATTTGCCAATTAAGGAAGTTTATTAAACTTTGATGATGGGTATAAAGGGAGATCAAAATGATAAATATCCTAATTAGGGTTAATTGGGATCATTAAGGACCTAATAGCAATTTTTTGAAAAATTAAGGACTGAACGATAATATGTCTCTCTCTGGACCAGGGACCTAGTCGTAGTACCAGAAGAGTCAGGGACCTAACGAGAAAATTGTGTCTCTCTCTCAGCCGAGGGACTTTCTAGTAAAAGAAATAAAAGAGGAGGGCTTAATTTCAAAGTACCACGAAACTCATGCAGAGAAGAGTATTGAAGAAAATAAACGGTGGGGATTAAATGATCGCGAGATGAAAGGTTAAGTTCGAGACAAAGGATTTAATTTTGGCCTCCCATTCGTGTCATTGAGATGGAGTAATTACCACTGCTCATCTGTTAGATTAGTTTAAGTTCGAGGCTTGAGATTTAATACAAGCCACCCGATTCGTTAGGATTGACGTAGCCGTCCATCGAGTGGAGGCAAATAAGTTCGAGGCAATTGGGATCAATCCAACCGTTTGTTAAAAGGTAATCGTGGTCGTTGATCCGAAACGGTGATAGATCAGAGGTATTGTAATAATACAATGGTCGTTGGATTAAAAATGTGTACTCAAAACTATCTGATAGGGAGAATCAATCGCGAGGCATCGCGATTCCTCTCCAGCGAGCAACCCCGCCACACAGTCGCGCCTCCTGCAAGCTTTATCTGGTCACCTATAAAAAAAGGATTTTTGAACGAGGAGATAAAGCTACCTTTATCCGATTAGGAGAAGGTTATCTAGAAGCTCCCTTCAAAAACCTATAAATAGGAACCCCTTGGATTAATGGAGATCATCTGAGAACGGCGACACCTCCTCCATGAGGCACTGTAAGACAGAGGGAGAGAGAGAGAGAGAGAAAGAGAGAGACGAAGCGTGCACACTCACGGGAGCCAGGACCACCTCCAGAAAAGCGTTGACAGAGGGGCGGATCGTCATCCGAGGAGGACACGACGGACGGCAACCCTCGGTGAGTTCTTTTCATCCGATCAAATCTATTAATAATTGTGCATGCATGTAGCGTAGTAAGGATGTCGAGAGTGAGGGGATGAGAAATATGGGGTTTTTTGCTGCTCTCTGTCGCGACACCAAGCACCAGAGAAGGCTGCTCCAGCGATAGGAAGAGGAATCCGAGGCCTCTCAGCCCAGGGAAAACCTCGCGGCAAGCCGAGCGTCCTCAGATGGCGGGACCTTGGGAGAAAAATGACCCGACTGCGCCCGTCCACCGCCAGCGACCGTCGTGTCTCCTCTCCTCTTCGATGAGGCTAGGTTCAGAGGTTTAAGATGATGTGTTAATAGGATAGTCTCAACCAAATAATGGGTTTAAGTTTGAATTACATCAGGTTTGATATACCAGCCATGTTTGTAATTCAACTCGGTTTGGGTTTGATTAAAGCCTAATTGATTTATTGCCAGTTGAGTCTAGTTTAGTTTTAAAAGAATTGATTGGGTTGATTTGAGGAGTTGGTTAGTCAAGTTAGATTAAATTAAGTGAAGTTAGTTTAATCAAAACAGGTCGAGTCGGAGTTGATTTGAATGGTTCAAGTCAAGTTCAGTTAGTTGTGTTAGGTTTGATCAAATAGATTAAATCTAGATTTAAGTCGGGTCAAGCCTAACCTCATTAAAACAAATTGATTTGAGTTATGTACATTGTTATTTAACTAATTAAGTCAAGTCTAATGAGGTTAGGATTGGACAAAGAATTAAAAGAAGAAATAGTGGGAGAGGGGAATAGAACCCAAGACCTCCACCACCAATTTGTTAGGCCTTAACCACCAGGGTATTATACCACTCTTGATTGAATGAGAAGTTATAATCAAATAAGGACCCTTTAGACAAGAATATAGGCCCAATAAGTGGACCATTCATGTGCATTTAGAGTTTAAGAATAGTTACCATTGCTTATATGGAATTTGTTACCAGATTTGACGTAGAGACGCGTTAGGAAGGGGTTTTGTGGGGATTCAAGATATCACTATTAATGTAAGTTACCTCTTCCTAGTTTTCCACCCATCATTGGGTTTCTCGGTTTGTTGAGTGCTATCTGTTAGCATGTCTTTCTTTTGTGATACTCTCTGTTTATTGGATACATGCACATACTTGCTTATTGTTGCTTTCTTTCATTTTGTATGTGTATGGTTACGAATGCTCGTTGGACACACTGTCCTATGACCGACATTTGACCATGGGCACATGGTCTTGTGTGCTAGCCGGGTACGCGTACGCATGATGGGTTTATTTTTCTGCCAGTTCAAGGGAGCAAATGCTCAGGTAGAGCGTTCAGGGCTGAGGACACCCTGACGTTCTGATAGTTCCTTGCGAGGGGGAGGACACTCGGGCAGTCCAACCTGTCAATGGGACGATATACTTACCGTGTCAACACGTACGAGAGGTGCGTTCAGGGCTGAGGACACCCTGACGTTCTAAAGGATAGTTGTTTCAGATTTAGGAGCTATGTGTGGGTTCGGAACATAGCTTGTCAAGGTTGGAAGATCTCAAATAGTTTTGACTTGTATCTTGTAGGACCCTTGTAGGGCCTAGTTATTGTAGGGTACATGAACCCTGATTTTATTTCTATTATGACTCTGATTATTAAATTTAAGTTATTTTGATATTTTTGTTATTTGCTATGATTTCCTTAGGCCTTGTATCCGAGTGAGGCCCGCCTTCGCTTGGATACGGTCGATCTACACACGTGCCCAGATCCCGGGATTCGGGTCGGGCATGACAGATTCATAGTCGTCTTCATCGATGATATTCTGATCTACTCAAGGAGCAAGAAGTTACATGCAAAGCACTTGAGGCTAGTACTAGAGACGTTGAGACATGAAGAGCTGTATGCCAAATTCTCCAAGTGTGACTTCTGGCTACATAGCATGGCTTTCTTGGGGCACGTTATCAACGGAGATAGAGTTGTTGTAGGCCCCACGAAGATTGAAGCAATAGTAGATTAGAGTAGACCGAGCACCGTCGAGAGATTAGGAGCTTTCTGGGATTAGCTAGCTACTACATGAGGTTTGTAGAGGGGTTTTCGCGTCTGGCATTACCCATGACCAGGCTAACCCAGAAGGATACCCCTTTCATCTAGACGGAGGACTGCGAATAGAGTTTTATAGAGCTGAAGAGTCGATTGGTGTCTGCACCTGTCTTGGCCTTACCAGAGAGTGGGTGCGGATACGTGATCTATAGTGATGCTTGCAAGACAGGCCTGGGGTGCGTTCTTATTCAGAATGGGCGGGTCATTGCTTATGCTTCAAGGCAATTGAAGTCGCATGAGGAGAACTACCCCACACATGACCTGGAGTTGGCGGCTGAAGACTTTGCCTCGAAGATTTGGCGCCACTTCCTCTATGGCATGCCATGTGAAGTATATACAGACCATAAAAGTCTGAAATACATATTCACACAGAAAGAGCAGAACTTGAGGCAGAGACACTAGCTGGAGCTAATCAAAGACTATGACCTCAGAATCCATTATCACTCGTGCAAGGCTAATGTGGTGGCTGATGCATTGAGCAGGAAGGTCAACTATGGAACGACTGCGAATCTTACCGAACAGGTATCTCTTCTAGAGGAGATGAGGAAACTAGAGCTGGAAGTGATCGAGCCGAGCTCGGAGGTGAGCATGGCTAGTTTATGTATCCAACCCAATTTATTGGAGAGGATCAAGGCAGTCCAGCTATAGGATCCTGAATTATGAAAGTACTAGAATAAAATCAAGCAGGGCATACCAACTGAATTTCTGGAGCATGAGGATGGTACCCTGAGGCGAGAGGATCGTGTCTGTGTACCCGACGTCCCTGAGCTAAAGAGGGACATTTTAGAGGAAGGCCACTACTCTAGCTATATAATTTACCCTAGAGGCACCAAGATGTACAGGGGACTAAAGACTACCTTCTGGTGGGTCAACATGAAGTGGGAGATAGCCGAATTTGTAGCCCATTGTGTTACCTGCCAGTGGGTAAAAGCAGAACACCAGAAGTCAGCTGGACTGTTGCAGCCCCTATCTATACCAGAATGGAAGTGGGAACATATCGCAATGAACTTCATGAGAGGCTTGCCTCGATCTCAAAAGGGGAATAAAGCTGCGTGGGTGATCGTTGACCGACTGACCAAGTCGGCACATTTCTTGGCGTTGAGACCTAGGATGAGTCTGGCGCGATTGGCTAGATTATACCAGATTGTCTGCCTACACGGCATACCGGTGACGATCACATCCGATCGAGACCCTAGATTTGTCTCAGCATTCTGGGAAAGTCTACACGCAGCCCTGGGTACCCGATTGACCTTTAGCACTGTCTTTCATCCTCAGACGGATGGTCAATCGGAGAGGACAATCCACATCTTGGAAGATATGCTAAGAGCATGTGCCCTTGACTTCACCAATTCATAGGATGAACACTTGGCAATGGCAGAGTTCACCTATAACAATAGTTACCAGGCGAGCATCCAGATGGCACCCTATGAGGCTCTGTATGGGTGACCGTGCCGATCTCCTATATTTTGGAACGATGTGGGAGACCGTAAGTTTGAAGGACCCGATAAAGTGCAGAAATAAGAAGAACAAGTAAAGATCATCAGGGAAAGACTAAGGATAGCTCAGAGCCGTCAGAAGAGTTATGCCGATAAAAGTCGCTTTGTACTGGAGTTTCAAGTGGGCGACAAAGTACTTCTGAAAGTATCACTCATGAAGGGTATAATGAGATTTGGAAAACGCGGGAAGCTTAACCCGCTTTACATTGTACCCTTTGAGATATTGGAGCGGGTTGGAGCAGTAGCGTATCGGTTAGCCCTACCTCCAGACTTGGCTCAGGTCCACAACATCTTCCATGTTTCCATGTTGAGGAAGTGCTTGACCGACCCATCTAAGATCATAGAGTATGAACCGGTGGAACTCCAGCAGGATCTGTCTTATGAGGAGTAGCCAGTAGAAATACTTGACTACAAGGAACAACAACGGAGGAATCGAGCTATCCCTTTAGTCAAAGTAAGATGAAACAACCACACTGGTGGTGAAGCTACCTGGGAGCGCAAAGCTGACATGAAGGAGCGCAACCCTGAATTGTTTAAGTGATCCCTGATTTGAGTTTAAGAGACTAAACTCCTATAACGGGGGCGGGGGAGGGGGAGGGGGGGCAGAGATCCTTCACCTCCTGAAGCTATTGATGAAAGCTTGCTATATGGTTGATTCATGTGCCCATACCTTGATTTCCCAAAACTCTTCCCGAAGGACCGTCCTTGAAGGTTTTGATCCTTGTCTTTCTTCTCCTTCTGAGGTGGCATTTGTGAGTCGCCCTAGCAGGAAGCATCAATGTATTTAGCCGGGCTACCACTTCAGCATAGCTAGTGCACATATGCCCGGCTACTATTTACTTCAAAGATGGCCGTAGACCGGTCTCAAACTTGCGGACTTTGCTCTCCTCTATGGGAACCATGTCCGGTAGAAAGTGAGCCAGTTTGTCAAATTCAATCTCATATTGCTCTACTGTCATTTTACCTTGAACGAGATTGTTGAACTGTTGTGCCATCAAAAGAAGCCTTCCTTGAGAAAAGTATTTCGCAAAGAAGGATTTCTTGAACACCTCCCAAGTCTTGAAGGGAACCCCCTTCCTAATTCGTACCTCCCCAAGATACCAATCCTTAGCGTTACCCTGTATCTGATAGGCTGTCGTCCTGACTCTATCCGGGTCCTCGACCTGGTATATTTCGAAAGTCCTTTCTAATTCCCGAATCCACAACTCGGCCTCTTCAGAGGCGGCAGTACCATCAAAAGGGTGAAGAGAAGGCCTCTTAATCTCCCCTATCAGTCCTCTATTGGGGGCTGGTGCGGCAGGTGGAGGCGGTGGTGAAGGTGGTGCCTATTGTTGTTGCCTCTATTCTTGGATGTATCCTATCATTTCTCTCATTAGCTCGATCATAGTTATGGAGGGTGCCTCCCCCCTTAAGTCAGGGCCCGCTGCCCGTAGCCCTACAGTACCTGATTGAGTAGGCAGCTCTTGCTCAACTTCCATATCAACTAGGGGTGGGGGAACCTCATCCACCTGAGGCTGAGATACCACCTCTACCGAAGGCTAAGGTACCTCCACACGACATGGTCATCCGCAAGGCCGTCCACATACGCCTCGTCCTCTCACCATTGTAAGTGCTAGCCAACTAGTTGGGTTAGTTTAAAACTAAAACTCATGCAGGCGATAACCAAACGAAATTTTATTATTCATAGCAAATGTCTAAAGCGACCATTATAGTCTTTACACTCAATTAATTAATAAAACTACTACATTATTCATTGTAAAACTAAAGCTAGCTTTGTGGGCTATTCATCTCTTAATGTTCATGATTCATAACTCGGTATCCAAAACCACTACAGAGGCGATACCGTTCCGCTGCTACGCTAGTCATGGCCGGATCAAGGCGGGTTCCAGCACAACGACCGCACTTAACCCATACCTTTCTCCAGGGCAGTGGTCCCCTTATGGGTGAGAAGTAGAGGCGTCCGGAGTATTTAGGAAATTTCCAGACTTGAATACTTGGTCGTAGTATCTTCTCCGTCGCACGTCCTTCATCTACGATCCGACTCCACAACGCCCCATTATGTGTTATCATTTGCATGTACCATGTCGCTAAGTCCTATCATCCGGTCAGAAAGGAAAGGCACAAGTCGCTACGAGTTATGTTCACGATTCATAACTCGGTATCCAAAACCACTACAGAGGCGATACCGTTCCGCTGCTACGCTTGTCATGGCCGGATCAAGGTGGGTTCCAGCACAACGACCGCACTTAACCCATACCTTTCTCCAGGGCAGTGGTCCCCTTATGGGTGAGAAGTAGAGGCGTCCGGAGTATTTAGGAAATTTCCAGACTTGAATACTTGGTCGTAGTATCTTCTCCGTCGCACGTCCTTCATCTACGATCCGACTCCACAACGCCCCATTATGTGTTATCATTTGCATGTACCATGTCGCTAAGTCCTATCATCCGGTCAGAAAGGAAAGGCACAAGTCTCCCTGCCAGGTCATATGTGACTATGTCTGGTTTTGACACGGAATCATGTTCCTCCTCCGGGTCTTCCTGGGTCACCTCCTCATCTTCCGTTCTTTCCTTTATCTCTTCTGAGCTCTCTACGTCAGACATAATCGGTTCCCTATTAGACAACAACACTATTAGTCTAATCCATGACTAAACTAGTCCACAAGATTTAATACTCAATCAATCCTATTGGACTAAGTCACTGGGGCAACAAGTGTGTCGGTTATCTGTGTCGCTCTGATACCATATTAATCTGTCACGCCCAGACCCGAATCCCGTGATTCCAATTATGTGCATAGACCGGCCGTATCCAAGCGGAGGCTGGACTCACTCGGATACAAGGCCTAAGGAAATCATAGCAGATAACAAAAATATCAAAATAACTCAAATTTAATAATCAGAGTCACAACGGAAATAAAATCAGGGTTCATGTACCCTACAATAACTAGGCCCTATAAGATACAAGTCAACACTATTTGAGATCTTCCAACCTCGGCAAGCTATGTTCCGAACCCACACGCAACTCCTAAATCTGAAACAGCTGTCCTTTAGAACCTGTAAGTAAAAGGAAAGCAAATGGGATGAGCTTCCGAAAGGAAAGCTTAGTAAGTACCCCGTAGGGATCACAACGAAGTCAACCAATAAACATGATAAAAATTGTATGATAAATCAGCAGTCAACAAGTCAAACAACTGGGGCCATGCCCCGCACAAACAATGTTCTAGGAGTCTACAAAAGGAGATAGAAAAGAAAAGACTCCTAGACTAAGTAACAACCCTCAGGCTCGAGAAAGGAATTTCGCAAAGAAATAAGCTCAACAAACTTCCCCGGTCTGCACCCAGCCTCATCTGGAATCGACCTCGGTCGATTGTCGGTAGCGCCAGCTCTCATACGTATCGACACGATCAGTATATCATCCCACTGACAAATTGGACTGCCAGAGTATCTTCCCCCTCGCAAGGAACTATCAGAACGTCAGGATGTCCTCAGCTCTGAATGCTCCACCTGAGCATTTGCTCCACTGAACTGGCAGAAAAATGAACCCATCTAGCACACGCCTACTTGGCCAGCACACAAGACCATGCGCCCATGGTCAAATGTCGGTCATAGGACAATGTGTCCAACGAGCATATAACCATACACATACAAAATGAAAGAAAACAAGAACAAGCAAGTATGTGCATGTATCCAATAAACAGAGAGTATCACAAAAGAAAGGCATGCTAACAGATAGCACTCAACAAACCCAGAAGCCCAATGATGGGTGGAAAACTAGGCAGAGGTAACTTACATTAATAGCGATATCCTGAATCCCTACGAAACCCCTTCCTGACGCTTCTCTACGTCAAATCTGGTAACAATTCCATATAAGCAATGGTTGGCTTGTGATTGTGTTTTATTTGCTTTTGCACTTGATTGCTTTCTATTCCTTATTTATGGCTTCCGCCATATTTATTGCTTTACTAGCGATCCTACTGGGCCTTTTCTTTGGCTCATGCACTTGATTGATGTCTTCTCAGGTGATGACGAGGAGTAGGGTCGGGACTAGACAGGGACTTACCGAGCAGCTAACTCGGACTTTCTATATTTCTATTGAGGTTTGCATACCTCCTTTCATTTGTGTGTGTATGTGAGACTTCTATTTTCTTTGTTGTATGGACTACTAGTGGTGACTTGGATAGATCCTTGTATGGGTTATGTAGACCCTAGTATTTTACTTGCATGGAGTTGTATAAACTCCCTTCATTTATCTTATATAATTCCGCTGTTATATTTATCTCTGGAAATTTAATGTACATGAGACTCTGAGGCCTTGCGCCTGAATGGAGACTCGTCCCTGTTTGGGTACGGCCGGTGTAACGCCCCGAAATTTTTATGAATAAATTAATTATTTTTTTTTAAAATTTCACGAGATTAATTAACACAAAAAAAAATGAGATAGTGATTTTTAACCTCAATTAAGAGAAAATCGGAAGTTTATGAAAGTAAAGTCCAGTATCGCAACAATTTGGGCCGAGAAGGCCGTATTGGGCGAGGCCAAATAGATACAAAACAGTTGGAGGTGGATTGAAGAGAAAGATCCCGATTAATTAATTGAGAAAATTTAATAAGTGTTAATGAATTGTAATTAATTAGTTAGAAGATATGAGACAGAAATTGGAGCCCCGATAAAGTAGATTTGGCCGAGTCAAAAGCCAAGAAACATGGATCCGGGTCGGGAGAAGGGACGACCTGTGATGCTACAGTACGCCCGTGTCACTGGGGTCGTTTGGCTCGGGATTCCCGGATCTGGGCCGAAGAATCATTGATAATTATAGATAAGATAATATTATTTAATAGTGGTGTGACATAAGTTATAAAATAACATTATTCATTAAATTTTCTTTATAAGATAAGTTAATCAATTAAGTTTAAAGAAAATTTAATTAAATGTTTAGAATAACATTGTTATATAAAATGTTATTTAAATTTTAATATATATATATATATATATATATATATATATATATATATATATATATATAAAATTAAAAACCTTTGTCTTTATAAGTAGATGTGAGAAAGAGAGAGATCAAAAAGATTTTCAATCTCTCTCTCCCTATCGTTCTCAGAGAAAAGGCGACCTCCTCTTTGATGTTTCTCTTGACTAAGCTCATCCCGAAGCTTCGCCGCCGACCAATCGACCCTGTGCGCCGCCCTTAGCCACCGCACACGGGCCGGTTCACCCACGCGCTGGCTCCGGTCAGCGTCACGAGTTTCCACTCCGCTGCGCGCGATGGCGGCCTCGCCGCTTCCCTTCATCGGGCCGCCAACTGCGGTTGTCCGTCACCCCTGCTCACTGTCCGACGATTGGGCTTGCCCCGGACCGCAGCCAGGTGCCCCTGTCCCGGACCGCCCTAGCCCCAGCCCACCAAATTGCAGTCGCCTCCTCGTGGCTTCGACGAGTAGCGCCGTCACGGCACCGCCTCTCCACCGGCCCTTTTCGAGCACCGACAGCTGAGCCTCATTCCTCCTTCCCCAGCCAACGACAGTGAGCTCTATTGAAATTGGGGAAAACCCCCAATTAGATGCATGATTAATTGAAATTATGGGTTGTTAATAGGGGAATTAGAATGTTTGGATGATAATGGGGCTGTGATATAATAGATGATGACGCCATTGTTGGAAGGTGTTAATCATATTATTATCGAGAGAATGATTGTATATTTTCGGGGCACTCCAAATAGAGGAGGTGCTGCCGAATTTTCGTAGAAAACTTTAATATTAATGCTTGATGGATTCCCATGATCTTACTTAGCAATTAATCGTTCTAAAGAGCATGATAGAAGCTTTTTAAATTGTGCGTAGGATGATTAAAGCTAAATCCAATCAATGAGCAATTCCGTATTTCCATTCTTTAGAAATACGAATTTAATGTTAAGTAAAATCATACTTTATTTAGTTTGACGAATCATCATACTTTAACGAGTTTAATTAGAATATAAGATAAGAATACGGTTCCCGTATTCCTAAACTTTCATATTTATGATATCGTATTCTTAGCGATAGAACTAAAGCTATGAAAAGCGATCATAGTATTTATGAGCTTTAGAAACATGTATTAGATGCTAAGTAAAAATCATGATTAGAGAAATTAATGAGTTTATAGTATCTTATCGAGTTTAAGTTAGAGTTTAGAAAGAATACGATTTTCTGTATTCTTAAATCTCCGTATTATGAAGCAATAGAACTTATGGAAAATACGAATTTCGTATTTACTTAGCTACTATTATTAATTCTAGGAAAAAGGTAAAGGTCCCGCGGGAGCTTCAGCAGGACCGAGCTAGATCTAGGAACTTGCTAAGGACTTCAGGTGAGTGATTACACTATACTTGAAATGGTGTGAGGGAACACAACTGTAAATCTCTTCATTGATTTGTATCTTCATCGTATTGATCTTTGAGATTTCATGTTATGAAGTTGTTATGTTGTTCAAGAAATGCTTTTCAGTTTTCAAGCATGATTTGCCGATTCATTCGGAGTTTGTAGTTATGTTCATGAAAAGCATGTGAAAATATTGTATATTGTTAGAAATTGTCATGGTAAACGTATTAGTGCATTGCATCATACTCGAATATATGCATGTGCCAGACGTGGCTCTACGATAGAGCCAGAGAGTACGGTACTAGGTAGAGAAGGGGTGGTTTTATATGATCTCTATTTTTACTCGTCCAACTATCTGTTTTCAAATCCTTCTATTTTCCAGAAAACAAAAACCCCCTTCACGTACTCTTCGAGTGCTTATTATACGTATATCCTCTTATAGCTCACGGTCGTTGAGTTGATTCGACCGGAGACATAATGAGTTGGTTTATTCCACTCTGGTGCCGCTATATGAGAGTAGAAGTGTAGATGACACTAATATGATAGAAGATGAGGATTTAATTCCATAGTTTGTCACCTCCACTGTGCTACCGGGAGGCTACTGGCATGATACGGTCAGCCAGGACATTTGTGGAATTTATTTCCCTCAGACGAGGATTGTTTCCATAGTTTGTCACCTTCACGGTGCTACCGGAAGGCTACTGGTATGATACGGTCAGCCAGGACATATGTGAAAATTAATTCCCGTTCTGATTATAAAGGATTAAAGAACAAATTAAAAGCATGCTATATGATTTCATTGAGTATTGCCATGATTTTTATTATGATCAGCATGCTGTTATTCATATTTTAAATATCGTTTAGTCTTTGTATTTCCTTGTATAGTGTTTCTAACTCAAGTGAAATGTGCAGGTAGACGAGATCGAGTTCCCCTGTAAATGGCTCTGACTTACCAAAAGAGAATAGTCTATCCCTACTTAATGTATAAAATTGTAGAACGCTTCCGCAAGACTGTATTCTATATATAAGATTTTAACTGCTTAGTTAATAATTATTTTTATTAGTTTGAATACCATGATTATCAGGTTTAAATTACACAGCTTATGGGCTGGGTGCACCCCCGGCCCAGCTGGTGTGACATTCTGTCCCGATGGCGGGATAGGGTGTTACAGCCGGTCTGTCCACTTGCCCGGGCCGAGTTAGGGGCGTGACAGCTTAAGGTAATTCAACTTCCCAACCAATCTTCGATATGTCTCAGGATCTTCAAATGGTTCCCCATCTCCTGTAAGGTGCATGTTCGGAGTCATTGGAGCACTACAAGGCTTTGCTCCCAGTTTTCTTGTCTCAGTTACTAAGTCAAGGACATATTTTCTCTGAGATGGAAAGATACCTTTTTTACTCCTTGTAACTTCAACCCCCAAGAAAACTTTAACACCCCCAAGTCCTTCATGTGAAACTGAGTATGAATGAAGGACTTAAGAGATGAGATTCTCGTATTATCACTTCCAGTAATAACAATGTCATCCACATATACAACTAACAAAATGATACCAGCTTCTGATTGTTTATAGAACACAGAATGGTCAGACTTGCTTTTCATCATACCAAAATTTTCAACAGCCTGACTAAATTTTCCAAACCAAGTACGGGGACTCTGTTTCAAACCATATAAACATTTCCAAAGACAACAAACTCGCCCTGACTCCTCCCAAGCAACAAAACCAGGAGGTTGCTCCATTTACACTTCCTTGTGAAAATCGCCATGAAGAAAAGCATTCTTGATATCAAGTTGATGTAAAGGCCAATGATGAGTAGCTTCCAGGGAGATTAACAACCGAACAGATGTAAGTTTTGCAACAGAGGAAAAAGTGTTAGAATAGTCCACTCTATAGGTTTGAGCATAGCCCTTAGCGACAAGATGGGCTTTCAAGTGGGCAATGGACCTATCCGGATGGACCTTAACTGCGAACACCCATTTGCATCCTATAGCCCGTTTCCCCGAAGGTAAATCGACCAAGTCCCAAGTACCATTGTTATTTCAAGCATTCATCTCTTCTATCATTGCATGATGCCAACCAGAATGAGATATGGCTTCACGAACAGTTTTAGGAATAGAGATAGAATCGAGGGAAGCAATAAAAGAACAAGAGGAAGATAACAAGGCATTATAAGAAACAAAAGAAGAAATAGAATACGTACTCTTATACTGGCGTTTACCTTTGTGTAATGCAAGGGGAAGATCATCGCTCGAGACTGGATCTGATGACGAAGGAGCAGGTGCAGGACATGAATCAAGAGGTTGGTCCATGGAGGAAACTTGAGTAAGAGGAGACTGGACAGAAGCTGGTTCCAAGACAAGGGACGAGGGTGTAATAGAATAAACCAAACAATTATCATCCTCCCCCTGACACACGGGAATAGGTGGAGATGGAAAATAAGGTGTGTTTTCCATGAAGGTGACATCAATGGAGACAAGGTATTTGTCAAGACTGGGACAATAACACCGATAACCTTTCTGAAGATGAGAGTAACCAAGGAAGGTACACTTAAAAGACTTGGGGTCTAATTTAGTAACATGCGAACGGACATCCCGAACAAAACAAGTACTACCAAATATCCTAGGGTCAATAGGAAACAAGGACTTATTGGGAAAAAGAATTTTGTAAGGGATCTCACCATGAAGAACAGAGGATGGCATGCGGTTAATGAGAAAACATGCTATAGAAACGGCATCGGCCCAAAAAGATTTAGGGACATGCATTTGAAATAAGAGGATGCGTGCAGTTTCAAGAAGATGCAGATTTTTTCATTCTCCTACACCATTTTGGGATGGGGTATCAACACAATAAGTTTCATGAAGCATTCCATTCTAAACCATATAAGATTGAAATAAAGCAGATTTATATTCTTTAGCGTTATCACTTCGCAAAGTACGAATGGAAACATTAAATTGATTCTTGATCTCAGCACAAAATGCACAAAACAGAGAAAACAACTCAGAACGACTTTTCATTAAATATAACCAAGTTATGCGAGAATAATCATCCACAAAGGTAACAAAATACCTAAAACTAGATTTAGACAAAATGGGACAAGGACCCCAAACACCAGAATGAACTAATTCAAACGGAACACTAGCACTTTTAGTGACTCGAGGACTCAAACTAAGACGATGATGTTTTGCAAACTAACACAACTCACAATCTAATGAAAACACCTTACTATATTGTGGACAAAGCTTCTTGAGCAAAGGGAGAGATGGATGGCCCAACTTACAATGAGCCTCAAAAGGAGATGTGATACTCAAGCAAGCAAGAGAAGTTGGTAGCGGTGTGCCAAGAATATAGAGGCCTCCAGACTCATGTCCTTTACCAATAGTCTTATTCGTTATAAGATCCTGAAATAAACAATGATCAGGAAAAAATGTGATGCAACAGTTAAGATGACGAGTGAATTGGCTGACAGAGAGCAAATTAAAGGATAAATTAGGTAAATGTAACACAGACGACAGAGGAAGCAGACGCGTAGGAGTGATGGTGCAAGACCCACGAACACAAGATGGTGAACCATTAGCTAAAGTAATGGTAGAAGTGGAAGCGTGTGACTGAAAAGTAGAAAAGAGACTAGAATTACCTGTCATATGATCTGTGGCACCAGAATCAATGACCCATTTGGAGGATAAGGAAAGAAGACATGCGTTGGGTTTACCTGAATCAGCAATAGCAGTGACAGAAGGAGATAAAGACTTGAGTGATTCCTGATACTGTGAGAACTTGGCAAATTCATCGGTAGAGATAAGAACTGATTTATAAGAGGTATCCTTAGTGAATGCAACATGGGCCGAGTGTTTTTGTTGATTTTTGTACTTAAGCTTTTTACACTCAAACTTCGTATGGCCTGGCTTACGACAGTAGTTGCACACATGACCCCAGAATCCGGCATTCGAGTTTCAAATCCCTGTGAGCCCCCTCCTTTGTTTCCATTATGATTAGTTGATCTT
This sequence comes from Dioscorea zingiberensis, assembly GCA_026586065.1. NCBI lineage: Eukaryota > Viridiplantae > Streptophyta > Magnoliopsida > Dioscoreales > Dioscoreaceae > Dioscorea > Dioscorea zingiberensis. Next base: position 26,225,616 of record CM048824.1, read on the forward strand.
CCAGGCACATAATTATTATGGCGACTTACCAAAGCACCACTAAGTGGAACGGGTGGAGTACTTTCTGTGTGGAGAATGCGACTGAAGACGTCTTGTAAAGACGAGATCTCAGAACCAGAGAGAATTTGTGACTTAGCAGACTCAAAATCTGGAGAGAGGCCAGCTAGAAAACTCATGATAGCCATCTTCTCCCGTTGGCTTTGTTGAACCTGCACATCAAGTCTAAAGGGCAACAACATATTAAGCTCCTCATACGTCTTCTTAAACGACATAAAATAGTTTGTAAGGGACTGGTCTTGCTTCTCCACACGGTAAAATACTCTACAAACCTCATACATTTGGGAGAGATTCCCTTTTCCAGAGTATAGAAATTCCAAAATACTCCATCAATTCTTTAACAAATTCACAGTGATTGATCAAGCCCATTACCTCACTGTCATTATAATTCCGAATCTGAAGGAAAAGCGGGCATCATCTTTGAGCCATGGCTGCTTCAAATCATCTTTAGGAGGATCATCAGTCAAATGATCATCTTTGTCAATACTCCGTAGATAAAGGTGAACAGTTTTACTCCAAGCCAAATAGTTCGAACCATTTAGCTTATGGTCTGTAATTTTAGACATCACCGGCACCACATCCGTCACAATAGACGGTTTATACTCAGCCATAGTGTCGGAAAGAAAATGGTTGACAGAGGTCGTGCCACGCGAGGACGGAGGGCAGCGGGTGGTGATGGCGCATGGGGCTCACACGCGAGGCCTCTGGGAACCAAACTCTGGTTAACCGCAGATCGGCGGTTGGGCTTTAGCGGGTTGTGATGGCGCGTGGAGGCTCACACGCGGGGCTGCTGGGCACCAGACTCCGACAAGAAGCCGATCGACGGCTGGTCTTCGGAAGGTCGGCGGCGGCTGGTGAAACCCTAATTTCAAAACCCGAAGGGGCTCTGATACCATGTAAAGTGGAGATGAAAAGTAATTGACTTCACCTAACCTTTTCTTGAAAAGAGATACACACACACACACACACACACACACACACACACACACACATATATATATATATATATATATATATATATATATAGCTTGGAGTCTATCTTAAGTAAGATATAAAACAGCTGGATATATAACTCATACACAGCTAACAACAAGAAACATTTCCATCAAGTACATGAACAATTAAATAAGATCCAAACTAGTTACTATTAGAACATCAAGCATCGCACTAACCCAAAGAAAATGAAATACATTGTATATTACTGAAAACATTACCAGAAAAAAGGGGCAAAAACTAATTATAAAATAAATAAATAAATAAATAAACTAACGGCAAGTTAACGATCTTACTTTTAAGGGCCTATTTGCACTCTTTTCGAGTACCACGAGGTGGTTTTTGTACTAAAGATGACTATAAAGACTTATATATACATTCGTACAAAGTATGAGGGCTTTCTATAGTTTTTGCCTTGATGGTGAGAAAGGCAAGAAGAGGTAATTTTTTTTTTAACAAAGAAAGACGACAATTATTGTTTTATAAAATTACTGAAGATTCAAAAAAATTTCAAAAACATGTAGTTGTTCAGAATAAAGGATTATAATCGTAACCTTGTGAATATACAAGATCATAGTCATTTGGACATGATGAAGTCTCACTCGAAGAAAAAGCATGACATTTGCGAAGGCTATGGGCATGAGAGCTTGTAAATGGTGTTGGTCTGGATACTTTAAACATTGAGGGAGATCTTCTCCTATGTCTAAAGGGGGAGATTGTTGGGTTTGAAAACTTGATTTGGACCAAATCATCGAGAAGATGGCCAAATGTTTACGGTCATAATCATATATCTCACAAATATTTTGGATAGCAAATAGAAAATTTGAGTTATTTCTAAGAATATACACAAACTACTAACCATTTTTATAACTTGTCAACGTTGCCCAGTAACTATTTGTGTGTATACCAAAGATCAACCTTAATAATATCAATCACGGTTTTTGAATATTTTATATGAAATATATTAAATAATTTTTTTTTTAAAGAAAGTAGATACACCACGTTTATTTATGCTTAAGAACAGGTTCCTTGACGAATCGATGGTACAAGTGTTACTGGTTTACAGTGAGTGGTGCTATCTGTTACAGATCAGTATACAAGGTGAGGGGGCTCAAATTGAAATAATCTTTTGTACATTAAAGTTTAGGGATGACAACAATACAAGTAAGGTCAGTCGGATTGCTGTGCAAGTAAGGTCGCCTCCCATTTGGCCACTTGCACAGTGTTTTAAGGATTTCCAACCGTATGGATGGATAGAACATCGAAAAATAAGCTAGCATGTCAATATTCATACAATTTGAGAACTTGTAGGGTCTTCATCTTAACGGGTGAAAATTTATAAAAATCCTACCGGTTCAAAATTTCACCCTTTAAGATGAAGACCCTACAAGTTCCCAAATTGTATGAAAATTGACATGATAGCTTATTTTTCGATGTTATTTCCATCCATACGGTTGGATTTCCTAAAACACTGTGCAAGTGGGCCAAAACGAGGCGACCACACTTACATAGTGATAAGGCCGGTCGCATAGTATCAGCGCCATATATATATATATATATATATATATATATATATATATATATATATATATATAGGGAGAGAGAGAGAGAGAGAGAGAGAGAGAGAGAGAGATGCGTGATAAGAGGCGGTCGACCGGATGCACTGTGCATTCCCGGTCACCTCCCATTTGGCCCCCTGGAGCATGTTTGGAGGATTTCCAACCGTACGGATGAGAAGATCATCAAAAAATAAGCTAACATGTCCATTTTCATACAATTTGGTAACCGTTTAGTCCTCCCACTTAACGGTTGAAATTCTGGACTGTTCAGATTTCTAAAAAATAAGAACCGTTAAGTGGGAGGACCAAACAATTACTAAATTGTATGAAAATGGACATGTTAGTTTATTTTTTGATGATCTTCCCATCCGTATGGTTGGAAATCCTTCAAACATGCTCCAGGGGCCAAATAGGAGGTGATCGGGAATGCACAGTGTTACAGTCGACCGCCTCTTATCACTCCTCTCTCTCTCTCTCTCTCTCTCTCTCTCTCTCTCTATATATATATATATATATATATATATATATATATATATAGATATATGCATGTCCATTTTCATATAATTTGGTGATCATTTGGTCCTCCCACTTAACAATTCTTATTTTAAGAAAATTTTAACGGTTCAGAATTTCAACCATTAAGTGGGAGGACCAAACGGTCACCAAATAGTATGAAAATGGACATGCTAGCTTATTTTTCGATGATCATTCCATCCGTACGGTTGGAAATCTTTCAAACATGCTTCAAGGGCCGAAATGGGCGGCAGTCGGATCTGTATAGTGATACGGCTGACCGCACTATATATATAGTCCTGATATAGTGCGGCCGGTCGGATCATTGTGCAAATCCGGCCGACGCCCATTTCGACCCTTCAAGCATATTTGAAGATTTTCAACCGTACGGATGGGAAGATCAACGAAAGAAAAGCTAGCTTGTCAATTTTCATATAATTTGGTGACCACTTGGTCCTCCCACTTAACGGTTCTTATTTATAGAAATTTTAACGATTCAGAATTTCAACCATTAAGTGAGAGGACCAAACGGTCACCAAATTGTATGAAAATTGACAAGCTACCTTATTTTTCAATGATCTTCCCATTCGTATGGTTGGAAATTCTTCAAACATGCTCCAAGGGCCCAAATAGGTAGCGGACGGATCTGCACAGTGATCCGGTCGGCCGCACAAGGACTATATATACATATATATATAAACACAACTATCAGCATATAGGCATTGAATAATTTTGATCAACACCCAGATAACCCATACGAACCTTATTTATACCTATCCACTTGCCACTTTCGGTTAATATATATAGGGTCCTGATAAGGTGAGGCTGACTGCATTTGTAGCTGGCCCACCCATCAAAACCCTTATCTTATATTTATATTATATATATATATATATATATATATATATATATATATATATATATATATATAATATAAATATAAGATAAGGGTTTTGATGGATGGGTTTTGATGGCCTCACCCTATCAGGACCCTACATATATATATATATATATAGGGTCCTGATAGGGTGAGGCCGGCTGCATCAAAACCCTTATCTTATATCTATATATACGGGGCTGATACTATGCGGCCGGCCTTATCACTGTGCAACTGTGGTCACCTAGTTTTGGCCCACTTGCACAGTGTTATGAGAAAATCCAACCACATGGATGGAAAGAACATTGAAACATAAGCTGGCATGTTAATTTTCATACAATTTGGGAACTTATAGGGTCTTCATCTTTAGATGAAATTTTGATATGGTAAGATTTCTATAAATTTTCACCCGTTAAGATGAAGACCCTACAAGTTCCCAAATTGTATGAAAATTGGTATGCTAGCTTATTTTTTGATGTTCTTTCCATCCATACGGTTGGAAATCCTTAAAACAATGTGCAAGTTGTCAAATGGGAGGTGACCTTACTTGCACAGTAATCCGGCATGCCTTATAATATCACTCCCGTATTTATATATATATATATATATATATATATATATATATATATATATATATATACAAATGATGGTATGGGCCCATACCATCAAATATCAACAAGGATGAGTGATAGGGTGGGTCGGCTGCACATGTAGCCGGCCTCACCTTATCACCATCCTATATATGTATAGTAGTGATAGGATCAGGCAGGCCGCACTTGTGGCCTCCTCATCCTATCACTACTCTAATATAGTAAATATATATAAAATATATATATTTTATATATATTGATTTATCCATATATTTTAAATAATATATAGATATGTATATATACTTTTTAAATTATCTTATCTTTATAATACATGTACATATAAATTTAAAAATTATATATACATATTTATATATTGTTTAAAATATATAAATAAATTAATATATCTAAATATAAAAAATATAATATATATTTTTTATATATATTTACTATATATGAGTAGTGATAGGATGAGGCTGGCCGCAATCCTACACTACTTTATATATATATATATATATATATATATATATATATATAGACGTGTTACGGTACAACCGACCGTAACACTGTGCAACTTGCGATCGTGTCCTATTTGGGCACTTGGAGCATGTTTGAACGATTTCCAACCGTACGGATGGAAAGCTCATCGAAAAATAAGCTAGCATGTCCATTTTAATACAATTTAGTGATCGTTTGGTCCTCCCACTTAACGGTTGAAATTCTAAAATGTTCAGATTCTATAAAATAAGAACCATTAAGTGGGAGGACTAACCGGCCACCAAATTGTATTAAAATGAACATGCTAGCTTATTTTTCGATGATCTTCCCATCCGTACAGTTGCAAATCCTTCAAACATGCTCCAAGGGCCCAAATGGGAGATGACCGCAAATGAACAGTAAACCGGCTGGCCGGACTATATCACTCCCGTATATATATATATATATATATATATATATATATATATATATGGGGTGATGTGGTGCAATCGACCGCACTTGCGGTCGGCCCACCATATCTCATGTGATATTAGGCCGATCCCCGGGCCGACCACCTAGAGGTGTCAAACGGGCCTGCACAGGCCCGCCCTGCCGGCCCCACTGTACGTGCCGTGGGGTGCCACAACGCATAGTATCGGGACCCGGCCCAGTATGGGGCATGGCCCGATACAGGGTGGGCTGTGCCATGGCGGGCCAAGCCGCACACCGACCCAGGTTTTTTCCTTTTTTAAAATTTTTTTTTAAAAGACCTTAAAATTTTCTAAAAAATCCAGAAAAATTCCTAAAAAAAGAAGAAAATAAACTATATAAAACTTATAAAAATTCTAAAAATTTCAGAAATTAATCAAATTAGCACTTGGAAAATGTTCTAAAAGAAAAGACAAGTTATATTATTCTCAACTCATATGTTTCTTATTTATCTAAATTACTAATTACTATGAGAATTTTTTAATATAAAAAAAATCAATTCAATATAGTAAAAGAAAAAAATACAATCTTACCAAGTTACTCTTACCAAAACTAAAATAATAAAAATAAATGAATTAAACAAAACAACATAATATTTACAAATATTAAGCAAATTGCCATATGTGCAAAGTTCACAGTAAATAATGAAAAGGCAAAATTAGCAAGAAGCTGGGTGATATGATAAGCTGAGTTGACAGAAAAGAACAATTTACTAATATATATTAATCTCCAAATTAATTCATTAAATTTCATTGTACTAAAAGTAGAAAATTTTTAGAAACATAAAAAACATAAATAATCAGTAAATTTCTGATATTTAAATTTTTATACTTGAAATGATCTATATCAAAGAAATGTTTGAATAAAAAAAATTTAATTTCTCTTTATTCCAAGAGTGTTTGATAGAACATAATTATTTAGGAAAACTAGCCTCAAACCTAAGATTATATTAGTAATTAATGGAAGTTTTAATTATTATGGTTGGTTTAATTTTAAATTTTAAATTATATTATATTTAAGGTGGGTTGATTTTATTAGTAATTAATGAAAGTTTTAATTATTGTCTTATCCGTTAGTTTAATTTTAAATTTTAAATTATATTATATCTACTATTTAAATGGAAAGTGGCATTGTAAATCCAAGTAGCATGGGAAACATAATTATTAAGTAGTATGGGAAACAATATTTTTCAAAAAAAAAAAAATTAAAGAGAGATGAATAGCCATCAAGAGATCCAACAGTTGGATGTCCAACTAAAGCATCTAAATTTCAAAGTTTTTTTATATGTTAATTTATTAATTATTTAAAATGAAAATATTTGTTGTTGTTGTTGTTATTAAGTAGTATGGGAAACAACATTAAAAATAAAAGATTAGAGAGAGATGAATAGGCATCAAGAGATTCAGCCGTTGGATCTCCTGATAGAACTAAAGCATCTAAATTTCAAGGGTTTTTTTATATGTTAATTTATTAATTATTTAAAATAAAAATATTTGTTAGTATTGTTGTTGTTGTTGTTATTAACTAGTATGGGAAACAACATTTTTGAAAAAAAAAAAAAAAATTAGAGAGAGATGAATAGGCATCAGGAGATCCAGCCGTTGGATCTCTTGATAGAAGATGAACTAAAGCATCTAATAATCATAATCATAATCATAATCATCATCTTGGATTAATTCAAATCTTATATCTCAAACTAAATTTAAATATAAGGAATTTAAAAATATGTTTCTTTAAATTTAAACTTTAACCAAATCAATTAATTCATCTAAAAAAATTCTTTTTTGGTTACACATATTAATAATAGTCTAGTTGGTTAGTTAAATAACTCTCACAAGAGAGACCCAGGTTCAATTCCCTCAACAAATTTCTTTTAATAATTAAAAAAATTTTAAAATAATAAAACCAGCCGTTGGATCATGATCCAACTACCGATCTGTCATGTCGTCAGATGCGTAAGACGTACTGTACTGCGTACGGCTCATGAGCTAGAAGCTGATGGCGACGGCACGCACGCCGTGCCTGGAACAACCCAGGTGCTACAATACTCAGCCTGTTTAACACCTCTAAGTGGGCCGGCCACAAGTGCGGCCGACCGCACCATATCAGCCCCCTATATATATATACCTGGTTTTGGTCAATATATAGTTATGTTACAATGCAGCCGGCCATAATTGGGGTTGGCCATATTGTAACATTTATATATATATATATATATATATATACATATATATACAGTCGCGTTACTATACGGTCGGCCTTATCACTGTGCAAGTGTGGTTGCCCCATTTTGGCCCACTTGCACAGTGTTTTAAGGAAATCCAACCGTATGGATGAAAAGAACATCGAAAAAGAAGCTAGCATGTCAATTTTCATACAATTTGAAAAGTTGAAGGGTCTCATCTTAAAGGGTGAAATTTTGAACCGGTAAGATTTCTATAAATTTTCACTTGTTAAAGATGAAGATCCTACAAATTCCCAAATTATATGAAAATTAAACTAGCTTATTTTTTGATGTTCTTTCCATCCATACGGTTGGATTTGGAAAAAATACTCTCTAAGTGCCTCAAAATGAGGCGACTTTAAATGAACAGTAATGCGGCCGTCCTTATACTAACATTTATATATATATATATATATATATATATATATACAGTCGTGTTACTATGCGGCCAGCCGTAACACTGTGTGAGTGTTGTCGCCCCATTTTAACCCACTTGCACTGTTTTTTAAGGAAATCCAACCATATGGATGGAAAGAACATCGAAAAATAAGTTAGCATGTCAATTTTCATACAATTTGGGAACTTGTAGGGTCTTCATCTTAAAGGGTGAAATTTTGAACCGATTAGATTTCAATAAATTTTCACCCGTTAAGATGAATACCCTACAAGTTCCCAAATTGTATGAAAATTGACATGCTAGCTTATTTTTCAATGTTCTTTCCATCTATACGATTGGATTTAAAAAAAATATTCTCCAAGTGCCTCAAAATGAGGCGACCTTAAATGAACAGTAATCCGCCCGGTCTTATACAAGTCATGCTATATATATATATATATATATATATATATATATATATATATATATATAGTTAACGTTAAAACCGGTCCCTCCTTGGGATCGAACCCGGTTCCAGCCAACGGTTGTGATTTGTAATTGGAGGGATGCCAGATTTACATGAAAAACTTCATAAATCCAGGGATAAAAAAAACACGGGCTCCATTTATGAGAGCAAATCCATTAAAAGCTTCCCAACATCTCACAATGGGCCTCCATTTCATAATAGGCCTCCATGACATAATGGGCCTCCATAACAATCAAACTCATGAAGTGCAATGTAAAACCCAAGAGCTTCATAGAGGCTTCGTGGGGTTTCATAGAGCTTCATGGAAGAGAGAAATCGTAGATAAGAGTTTCATGGCTTCTCCTTAGAGCTTGGAGCCTCATGGAGAAGAAGAACCATACAAGGGCTTCCAACTATAGCTTCATGGAGGATCATCCTTGTGATATTCATGGAGAGCCACCTCGGAGTTTGGAAGAACTTCCATGATCTTCAGCCATGGATAAAGATTGGAGAAGTTTTGATGATCTCTGGCCAAGGAGAGAGCTTGGAGAAAAGCTTGGGGGAGCTTCTTACATAGAAATGATAAGAGCCATATACCTAGCCAACTTCATGGAGATGAATATGAGGGCTCATGGAACGCTTCATGGATGGAGAAGAGGAGAGAGAGAATGGCCATAGAGAGAAACTTCACCATCAAGAGATTATGAAGACAAACATGGAACTTGAGCTCTCATAAAGATGGAGGGGAAGCCTTGGAGACAACCATGAAGATTTCCATGGAGTTAGAGCTCTCCTCAGGTTGGAGGGGCTTTATACATAGAGAAGAAGAGAACTAGCCTCATAGAGATCTTCATACATGGAGGAGAAGAGAGCTTATTTGGCCATGGAGCTCGTATGAGAGAGGCTATGGAGAGCTTCATCCGGGAGAGAGAGAGGCAATTAATGAAGCTTGGTGCTTCATAAGAGAGGCCTTAATACTTGGAGCTTGGAGAGAGACCATGATTGGCCATAGAGATGAAGATAAGAGCCCTCGGTTCATGGGAGCTTGCCCTCCAGTTCTCTTCCCCCTCCTCTTTCTTCATCAGAGAGCCCGGCTATCTGTCCTTAGGGAAACCATCTTTTGAGAACTATCTTTATGGTTGGAAACCATTTTCAGGAAGGGAAACCATCCTTAGAGAGAGGTCATCCACCCTGGTAATCCAGATCCTCATGTTTCATGCATCCACCCTGTCTCTAGAATCGAGAGCCCATGTGGATGAATCTCAAAGAACCCTCCTGGGGATTAAGATGAAGAGTGTCTCCTTTGGCTTTTTCCAGGGCCACATGTCAGCATCTCTAAAAGCCATGAGGAATGTGATAGCTAACTTTCCTTGCAAAATTTGTTGTTATCTATAATTTTTTAAAAATCGAACAAGTTTGACAAAGTCAAAGTGCATAAAATTATTGTTGTCATAGAACCAGTTATAATAAAAAATAAATAATAAAAAAAAGCAAATAATAGAGATTCAGTAGATCAACTGCAGGAAGACTTTCAGACATCCAAGAATAGCAGTCAATTCCTGAAGACATTTGGTCATGTAGTTCTAACAACATCAAATGCAAAAACAGGTTATACCCTACAACAAAACAATAATTACATGGTAATTTCTGTACATATCTTGGCATTTTGAAGAAATTCCAGGCATATCGGACATTGTGCTAGACAATTCTATTGATCAGCTATGTCCAAATAATTAAAATGGCATGTATCATTGCTCTTTTGAAGCTTATCTTAGATACAGTGATACAAGGAGCTGAGAGAAAAGAACGAATTCACTCACAATCACTGCAGGAGAGTGAATGCCAAAGAATGGGACAATATCCACCTGCAACCAATTCTCCATTGCAGATCCGACAATTGCACCTACAACGAGCCCCCCGATGGTGATAACTGCAGCCTTTCCTGAAGAAACAAAAACAAAGTCCAGTAATGGTCATTCCTGATATATATGTAATAGTCATTCTCGATGTGTGTACGTGCAGGCGTGCATGTGTGTTAAACTATGCAGTTCAGGTAAATTATGGTCAAAAGCTTCTAATAAATGTCACTAGATGTAATTATCAGCATCTGCCAACACAATTCTGAGAGATTTTGAGTTTACCAAAAGTTCCATCTAAAGTATATCTAGTTTGTGTCCATTTACCAGGTATCATATTTATTTTGATGGGTTTGCCCTGTTCCTTTATACGCATATTCATAATAACAACTATTATATAGTCATCTAAGAAGCAAGAGATGGCACTCTTGTAGGCTTCAAATTATTCACAGATACTTGCTATGTAAAATCTCAGTTTTGGTGCACAAGTATGAAAATTATCCAAACATGTTTTCATTTAAGGTCATTTATTGGTTTGTAATCACCTCCTTAATATCCAGACATTGTACATAATGTCGAATTTCTTGGTTGTTTGGAACTAACTATACAAGAATTATATTGAGAAACAGCTAATATCATTGACTTTATTTTAATTGATTCACAGTAAACTGAGATACATATACAATCACTATCTAAAGCTTGAAGAATGATTTAACTCATTATGTAATGAGAACAATTTGCATAAACTTAACACAGTTTTCATTTTTTCAAATTCCCACTAAAAAGGATCAATAAGAAAAAATAAAAACTTAAACTAAAAGAACAATGAATAGAGCTGATGAAAGACTAACCTAGGGTAATATTCTTCTTGGTCAAGAAGTATAATGAAGCTCCAAAGCCGGTAGCTAAAATAATTCCAGGCACATCACCTCCAGTATATATTCCTGTCGAAGATGTTGATGCTCCACTAACAAAAGTAAAAACCATTAAAGCCCCATAAACCCCTGCCTGCACTCCCAAGCTGCTTGGAGATGGAGCTTCAACAGATACAGGAGGATTCTTCACTGTAGCCTGCAGCCAAGGTGGCAATGAACTGAATCCTGCATTTCTTGCAGGTTTTACATCAGCATATCGGATGTTATTATTAACAACTTTTCCGGCCCTGCGTTGAGTTAAACTTTGCATAAGCAACATGTCATATGCAGCCTCTACCTGAAAAAAAAGGACAATGCTTCATAAATGAGTCTCCAGAGGTGAATGCCATGACACAGTGAAGCACCATCAAATATCACAGGCATCTCCAAAGCTCAAATTTGAAATGAGGAAATCTTATCAGTAGCATAAGAGGATATATTTTTGCTTTTAATATCAATCATCTCTTTACTTGAAACGATGTTCAAAATAAATTGGTCAAAAACAATGATTTAGCTGAATCAGAATAATTTAGCACATGCTTCAATTAGTTTTAGTCAATTAAATTGCTTATACAGAATGTTTTTGGCATCTATATATGAACCAGAATAATCATCTTGTGCTCCAGATAGTTTTAGCAATTAGATTGCCTAAAGCTTGAATAGGGCAAGAAACAGGTTTTCAATGTTGAAGCATAGATACATGTTTATAAGAGTCTTACAGATGTGAGTTAACTATTCCTACATTGACTTGGAAAAAATTTAGAGGTTTTAGCATGTGTGACGTAAATCTAGAATATGATTGCAAACATTGAAAAGCAATGCACTCCTAAACAACTTATTAGTTTGGCATGAATTTCATTTTTACTAGTAGTGAATTCTATGGATGCCCAATCAATAACCTGAACAAGATTTTAGACTAACATGCCACCGGTTAGATGCAAACCAAATACATATTACCTAGGCTCAATTCAACCCAAAGAGCTTAAGTTGTTAGATTAGAGACCTAGACTTATATATTTAAATCCAAATTTGTTAAATTCACCGATTGTAAGACCATAAATTACTCTAATACGCCCCTTTGATATGTGTGAGTCTTTTAGCTGGCCATATTACAAACTAACCATTAATTACTACTATGCCTCTTTTTAATTAATCATCCTGCTAAGTTGATTAGGGAGTAATAATAATGGTAATGAAAGAAAAAGTTGCAGCAGTAACATAAGAGAATACAACAAAAAAAAAAGTTAAAATAAAAATAAAGGGAATGCAGAAAATTCAAGTTCAAAACTGCAGAGAGTTTACAGTTCAGAAGTTTTTCATAGGACAGGAGGGACTCTAAGACTCTTAAAAGAAAATACATAATAGAGTATTAGTAATGCTACAATCCTATGTACAACTATTTCAACAAGCCTCAGCCATCAAAGATCAGTAGATAGGTCACAGGCAAGTCAAATGCTTTTTTAAAATTTCTTCAATCATAGCTATTAACTGAAATCAAAACAAATCCTACAACATACCACAAAATAAATTAAAGACCAAATATCATAATAGCAGGTGCCTGCAGATGATCCACAGCCTAAATAGGTCGGCTTGGACTTATTCTTGATACTCCAAAAGAAAAATTTATACAAGAGGAGAACACAACATACTGCAGCGGCTTTTTTAAGGCTCTCAAAAAATGTGATAAGCATATCTACTTACTATAGATTTTTCTACCAATATACCAAATTAAAATGTCTCCACTACACATGGCATGTAAAAACTAATCTACAGATTATACACAAAGTTTAATGGTTCACTAATATAAAAAAAAAAAAAGAATAAAATAAAAACCTAAAAATGAAAGCCTTTTATAATCCCAATAAGACTTCCAAGTGCCTTTTGATGTCCAAACAATGGGAGAATATAAAAGTATTATAGAAATATGAGGGTACTTCCTGCATAGTTCTACATTTCTTAGACAGTTTTCAACTTGGATATGGAACTGCTTCAACTAGAACCAAACAGCAAACCTAATTTTGAAGCTATAATGCCAGTTTACAATCCCACATAAACGGTGGAGTGAAACATCGGGCCATTATCAGGTATTTAGTCGAAATATTAGGTTCTTTGAGTTGAAGTAAATAATATCTTCATGATCACAACAGTAGTGTTACTGGAATATGGAATGGGGGATTATAAGATTCAAGTTAAGCTGATGCAAGGGCTCCTTGATATATTCACTGGAGAGAGCTTCATTCTTTCATGGTTAATTATATCTGCATCTGAATTCTTTGTGCTTGAACGCTTGATTTCTTAATTTTTTGAAATATATGAATGCATTTCCATCTAGCACCCACCTAATCACTGACTTCTACATTTTAGAACCTTCAAACAAATATTCAAGATTTACCTAAAGCTTGCATCTTTAAGCACCATAGAAGATGTTCTTCTTCCTTTACCACTTATAATAATGTTTTTTGAGCTAAATTCGTTCAGCAGTATTTGTGTCTTGATGCATTATTATAGTCCGTGGGCAAATTCAAGTCTTCTCCTAGGACAAAATATGTAAGTTTCCAGTTTTTTTCTCTTCCTTTTTTGATTGGCCAGCAATAGCATCTTCAATTTCTGGGTGTTAGGTGAATCAAATAAAATTTAAAGCTGGATCATTTGCTTTGCCAACCTTACATGAATAAAGAATATAAACTTAATGTAGAATATGGAGAAATAAATATCAAATCTAAATCAATCCCAGACCAAGATTTTCCCAAGAATTCCTAATTTTTGCAATCAAATCAAAGGGGAACACATCATGGCAGCTACTGGAGCGATCAAAATCAACAAGCCACATCATCAGATCAATAAAATACACCCAATTCTAAATCCAATGTGCAAAAGCAAAGAGAGTGGCACACCTGGGAGACGGCCTCCGGATCATCCTTGCAGGAAGCCATGATGGCGTTCTTAGCACGCAAGATGTCATCAAAAGTCGCCCCCTCCTGCACGCCGAGAAGCTTGAGTGCGTTCTCATGAGACATCTCATAGGGAGCAGAGGAATCATCGGCCCTAGACCCAGCCGGCGCCGGGGCCGTCTTCGTGGTCCGACGGGTCACCCGGCTGCGGGAGGGAGCGAGGCTGGGTACTCCCCACCACCTCTTCCGCTTTCCTTGATACGAAGAACAACAAGGGCCGAAGGGCTTATGGATGATGGAGTTATTCAGCGAGAATGCGGACGCCATTGTTGCTCTAATGCTCTTCTCTCTCTCGCGTGGCTTTATATCGAGAGAATTCTGGAGGACATTTTATTGGGGAATATTGTTATTATTTAGATTTTTTCCAGTAAAAAACGTTAGTTTGTATTTAGGTCCCTGAAAATTCTTAAAATTATTTATATATGTATCCCTTGTGAAAAGGTGTTCAAGTGTTTGTTCAAGTGTTTGCCCTCGGGCTGTCAAACGATCAAGCTGTTTGTAAGCTGCTCAAGCTGTTTGTAAGCTACTCGAGATCAGCTAGGTAAAAGGTCGAGCTCGGCTCGAAATTTCAAGCTTTTAAGCTGAGCTTGAACTTCAATTTCGAGCCAAGTTGAGCTTGAGAGCTCGAAATTTAATATTAATATATTAGTATATTAATATATAGTATATAATATATAATATAAATATTAATAAATATTAGAATATATGAATAAAATATTTAATATTTAGTATTATATATAATATATAATATAAAAAATTAATTTATAAATAAATTTTAAATTTCAAACTAAATCCGAGATTTCAGAATTATAATTGAGTTCTTAATTTTGAGCTTTCGAGCCAAGCTTGAGCTTTTGAAATTAAAATCGAGCCGAGCTCGAGCAAACTTATTGGAGCTAATTTCGAGCTCGAGCTTGAGCTAAACTATTTTGAGCCGAGTTCAAGCTGGGCCCAGCCCGATCAAGCTCGGCCCTTTTACAACCCTAGCCCTCTTTTCATTTCAGGAGTCTGCTTATTATTATTTACTTTTTTATTTTAACTTCAGCTTATTATTTATTTATTTTGAATTTTCTATCTAGACTAATATATTTAATGAAAATATATTTTCAAATTTTAAAAAGAAATAAATGAGAAAATACACATGACTCTCCTCCATGAAATAAATATACATGCACAAGAAAAAATAATGCTTTCATTTCGTAGAGGAAAATTTTTATGGGTGGTAAATTGTGGAAAAAAACTCCGCCTATGCAAGCATAGCCGGTCCCAAGCCCGGATAAAGGAGGAGGGTTGCGGTAGGTTGACAGCCACCGTAAAACTTTGTCACTCTTATGATATGGATTCTCTAATATATACCGTTGGGATGTGCTCACCTAGGCACGCGTTACATCGGCACCCGGATATAGTGTTAAATGAGCAAGGGGTTGCATCACATCGCCGCCCGGGTGTGATGGAGTATAGGCAAGGGTTCCCACATCATGGACGGGTGTGGGTAAAGAAGTTAGTCCCGCCACATCGGCGCCCCGGATGTGGTGTTAAATGAGCAAGGGTTCTCGCATCTTAGTGGACGGGTGCGGGTAAAGAAGTTAGTTCACGAGAGTAGGATTAGGATTGGTAGTTGGAATATAGGATCTTTGACAGGAAAATCTTTGGAGTTAGTTGACACTCTAAAAAGGAGGAGGATAGATATAGTATGTTTGCAAGAGACTAGGTGGATAGGAAACAAGCTAGAGAGATTGGTAACACAGGTTATAAATTATGGTATTGTGGAGGAGATAAACATATAAATAGTGTGGGTATAATTGTGGAACCAAAAATGAAGGACAAAGTGGTTGAAGTGAAAAGGGTAGGAGACAGGATTATACATTTGAAGCTAGTGTTGGGAAAAGAAATAATTAACATAGTGAGTGTGTATGCCCCTCAAGTAGGCTTAGGAGAAGAAGACAAGGTCAAGTTTTGGGAAGATTTGGATATGGTAGTTCTAGGGATTCCAAGAAAAATCTATATTAGATTTTGCTTTGGCTCATGATTTGGTGTTGACCAACACTTGCTTTAAGAAAAGGGAATCACACTTGATTACCTTTAAGAATGGGGGTAATTGTAGCCAAATTTACTTTCTTGTTACAAGAAGAAGGGATAAATCTATTTGTAAAGATTACAAGGTTATACCTGGGGAAGCATTAACCACACAACATAGGTTGGTGGTGTTGGCTGTGAAGAAAAAAGGCATAGTAAAAACATAAAGGAGGGTTAAGCAAAGTAGGATTAGATGGTGGGCGTTAAAAGGAACCAACCAATTAGCATTTAAGGATAAAATATGGGAAGAAAGAGGTGCAAATGTGAAAGATGATGCAAACACCTTATGGAAGAAGATGTCAAATCGTATTGAGAAAATAGGAAGTGAGCTCCTAGGGGTCTCTAAGGGACTGGGACCTCGACCACAGGAATCATGGTGGTGGAATAAAGAGGTTCAAAAGGCTATTAAAGAGAAAAGATATTGGTATAAGAAATTACCTACAGCTGAGGATGGAGAAGTCTTTGAAAAGTATAAAAAGGCAAAAAAGGAGGCCAAGAAAGCGGTTAGCGAGGCCCGAGGTAAATCCCTAGTTGATTTATACCAAAAGTTAGGAACACGAGGAGGGGAAAATGAAGTATACAAGATAGCAAGGCTAAGAGATAAAAAAGGGAAAGACTTGAACCAAATCAAGTGTATTAAGGATGAGTCTCAACAGGTCTTGACAGGAGATAAGGAAATCAAGGAGAGATGGAGAAACTACTTTGATCACTTGTTCAATGCAAGTCATGAGGATAACTTTACGGATTTTTATGCACCAACGATAGAAAGGAACTTTAGCTATACACGTCGGTCGGGCCTAAGCGAAGTCAAGGAGGCACTTTGGGAAAAATGAAAATTTGGAAAAGCTTGTGGCCCAGATGGTATCCAGATTGAAGTTTTGAAGTGCCTTGGAGAAGTAGGGGTAGAGTGGTTAACCAAACTCTTCAACTCTATCCTAAAAGGGGGGAAAATTCCAGACGACTGAAGAAAGAACATTTTGGTTCCTATTTATAAGAATAAGGGAGATATTCAAAATTGCACCAACTACCGTGGTATTAAGTTAATGAGGTAAATACGATGAAACTACGGGAGAAGGTAATAGAGCATCAACTTCGGGTATATCACGAAGGTGTCGAGGAGAACCAATTTGGTTTCAATGCGGGTAGATCCACAGCGAAGCCATTTTCCTATTAAGAAACTTGTGAGAGATCTACGAGAGAAAAGAAGAAGGATCTCCATATGGTTTTATTGACACGAGAAAGCATATGATAGGGTACCAAGACAAGTCCTTTGGTTGGTATTGGAGAGGAAAAACATTCATGTAAAATATATAAATATTATTAAGGATATGTATGAGGGAGCGGTTACAAGTGTGAGAACAGTAGGAGGCGATACGGAGGAGTTTCCTATAACAGTGGGTCTACATCAGGGATCGGCCTTAAGCCCATACTTGTTTACCCTAGTAATGGATGAATTAACTAGTTGTATCCAAGATGACATCCCATGGTGTATGTTGTTTGCAGATGATGTTGTCCTAGTGGATGAGACTAGAGATGGAGTAAATCAAAAGCTAGAATTATGGAGAAACACTTTAGAAAGTAAAGGCTTTAGGTTAAGTAGAAGTAAAACATAATATATGCACTGTAATTGTAGTCTAAGTAGGAGAGATGAAGGAGAAGTTAAACTAGGGGGGTGGTAGTGCCTAAGGTTAACTATTTTAGGTATTTAGGTTCCATTTTCCAAGATGATGGGATGATAGATGAAAATGTAACCCATAGAATCAAAGCTGGATGGTTGAAATGGAGAAGTGCCAAGAGGGTGTTATGTGATAAAAAGATGCCTAACAAAATAAACGAAAAATTTTATAGGATGGCAGTTAGACCGGCCATGATATACGGGAGTGAGTGTTGGGCAACTAAAGTTCAACATATGCATAAGATGAATGTGGCGAAAATGAGGATGTTAAGATGGATGAGTGGTCATACAAGATTGGACAAGATTAAAATGAACACATCCGACAGAAGGTGCATGTTGCACCAATTGAAGATAAAATACGAGAAGGACGTTTAAGATAGTCTGGACACGTACGCCGGAGACCCCCAGGTGCTCCAGTTCGAAAATGTGATAGTTTAGTTGTAGAAGGTAAGAAGAGGGGTTGAGGTAGGCCTAGGATTATGTGGAGAGAGGTGGTGTCTAAGAACCTACGTATGTTAGATATTGAGCCGGATCTTGCTTTTGACAGAGGGACATGGAGACAAAAAATTCATATAACCGACCCCGCCTAGTATAGGATTACCGATAAGTCAGCTAAAAGGTTTTCTCTCATTAGCTTAGCTTTGTTTGTAGGGATACTGTTCTGCTTCTAACATCTCAATCTCTTATAGAATTATTTGTTGTTATTATTATTTATTTATGTATTTTTACTTTTAATTTTATTTCATTTTATTTCAGTTTATTTCATTTCATTTTATTTTTATTTTATTTCATATTTGAGAGCGACATGAAGACAGAGAATCCATATAGCCGACCCCATCTAGTATGGGATTAAGACTTAGTTGTTGTTGTTGTACATTGTGGAAAAAAAGGGGACCAAATACATAGCATGATCCAAACAGTTAGAGGTAGAGTAGTATACCGGCTAAGGGGTAGCTACTGATGGATTTGGGAGGACGCGAGGAGGTCCCCCGAAGGCCAACATAGGGTTGGTGTGTGCTTTGCGTCCAAGCAATCCATAACAGCCTCTCAGGAGAGACAAAATGGATGAAGGAGAGAGAAAAAAGGAGGCTCCAGCTCTTTGATCTTCCTCACCCTTTCCCTCTCTCTGGACTCATTCACTCTCAGGGTGAATCTTTATCTCTCTCTCTCTTCATCTTCTCTACCACCTCCTCCTACTATCAAGCTTTTCTAACTTGGTCGTCGGAGGGTCCAGGGATAGAGCCACGGGCTTCCATTGCAGAACCAAGACTTGACAATCGCTACCTCTTAAGATGGAGTTTACCCAGATCCATCCACGGTCGTAAATTAGCTTCCCCACAAATTACTTGACGGTGGTCTTCTCTATTAAATCTCACTAGTTGATCCAGATTTGCACCAATCCTAAGGAAGAGCGGATTTCTGGCATCAACAATTGGAAACGTATGTAGGAATATAAACAAAAAGCTTTGTAAACCTAAACTATGGTAAGAGGCAAAAAGAGTCAAGCTAGCTATTCGGTGGATGACGATGTCGTTGGACTTTGCAACCCCACCCCCTGCGGAGGCTATATATAATCACTCCCTATGAACAACCAACGGTCCTGGAGAAGGATCAGTGTGATATGCAGATCCGTATCCCCCAAAAGCAACAAGAGGTGCTCACTAGAGTCCACCTGGAACAAGGATGAACTTCTTAGCCTCTTTTACCACAGAGCAATCACGAGGCTGAGCCGATTGAGACCAGGAGGCAGTCTTCTACACACGTCCCAGAGCAAAGGATACAAGCCAAGGGCAAGGAGGAAAACACCTGAATACCTTACAACGTTAGGTCGGCTCAACCCCAACCACGATTTGAAAGGCCCAGGCGACCCCGGCATAAGATATCTCCCCAACGAGCTAAAGAACAACTGGGGTATATTTCTTAAGCCGCTCTCCTTCCATGCCCGAAGTTCTTGAAGTTCTATTACTAGTCGAGCTCCGAATATCATTCGTGAGTTAGATCCATACTATTACGGGGGGACTTTCTGGTGGAGGGAAGAGTATCCTAACTCGAAGAAATTTTGCCCGAATACCTAATCGGGCCAGTGTGCCAAAGAAGATAATTCAGGTAGAGTTGCTGATTACTTTTGGCAACGATGTGCAAGGCGTGGATTATCCTCATGATGACGCATTAGTGGTTATTGTGAATATCACCAACTATGTGGTCAGGAGGGTCCTTGTTGACAATGGAAACTTGGCTGATATTATATTCTAGGATGCATATGAGAAGTTAGGTCTCGGACCATAGCTATTACAACCCGATAGATCTCCCCTGATCGGACTAGCCGAGGGAATTATACAGCCTAAAGGTATGACAAGCTTTCAACTTACTGCGGTGGCCCATCCTCGTCAGTCAACTATAACAACTAATTTTCTAGCAGTGAAGTGCTTTCCCAGCTACAACGTCATCCTAGGGATGCCGGGTTTAAATATATTACGAGCTATTGTTTTAACCTACCACTTTGTGATGAAATTCCGTAGGGAGCATGGATATGGAGAGCTCAGAGGAGAGCAACAAACAGTTCGACAATGCTACATTGCTCTTTTGACACTATAAGAAAGTAGGCGGATTGTGACGAACATTTAGCGGCGATTTGTGTAAAACCGCCTTTAAATACGGAATTAGCAACGGTTCTTTAAAACCGCCATTATGTGTGTACGATCAGCGACGGTTTTACTAAAAACTGCTGCTAATTGCATACACTTAGCGGTAGTTATGGATAACTGCCACTAATGCTATTGCATTTGGCAACAGTTTTCTATAAAACGGCCGCAAAAAAAATGGGAAATTTTTTTCTGACTCGCGCATGAGTTTTCAATTCGCGCGCTCCTTTTCTTTCAAGACCAACACGCATCCCTAACCCTTCTCTCCATCTCTCTCTTTCTCTCTCTCTCTCTCGATGTTGATCTTGGCGACCCAACCTCTCCCTCCTCCGCCGTCCCCCTCCGATGGCTATTCTATTAAATCGGCGAGCCTCCATCTCAATCTCCTTATTCGTCCTCGAACCCGAGATCGCTGAGCCAAAAAGGTGGGAAGGGCCGGGGGAGGAAACCTAGGGTTCCGAAGGTGGAGCCGAAAGTCGAGGATGAGGATGAGGACGAGGCGGTGCCAAAGCAGGTAGTGTCGCAAAGCCCAGTCGTTGCCCCACCACGTCCTCGTACCCTCGGCCAAAGGAGGAAATCTAGGTTTTTCCCTCCTATTTCTCTCTTGCGATCTCTGTTCGAGCATTTGAATGGTGTTTGATCTCGACATCCTTGATTCCCTTGGAAGCGAGCAGATCAATGAAATCCTCAACAGCTGGGGTACCTTCTACGCCTGCACTGATGCCCTTATCAAAGGCAACGACGACCTTTCCACCGGTTCCAAGCTCACCCCTCTTGTCGCCTTACTATGCAAGTATGGCCTCCTCTCCCTTGTCGAGGACCTATTTCTCCAAGCCCTAGAGGTTAGATCAATGCTTCACTTGATTTTCTTATTAGTAGCTGCTAATCACATTGTGTTTCTTCTAATTCAATTTGTTTTCAATGATTTGCAGTTCTTTGATATGTCAAGATATGATGCAATTAAAGCCCTTGAAATCTATAAGTGAGCTGGCCAGCAGGTGAGAATTTTTACTATTGAGGAAGATGATGTTTGAGAGATTAATGTTTCACTCATTCTACTTGATTTGAGAGATTTATTATTATGGTTAATTTCAGGAGTTCATACTAAATTCCAGATTTTATCTATACCTTGCTTTTCATGCTTTAGTTTTCCAAGCATCCAAAATCTATTTTGATGTTGAATATTGAGACTTGGTAAACTCACCCCCTTTTGATTTAATGTCTCTTTGGCTACAGGCTTTTCTTTGTTGTATCACTCTGATACCCATCCAAGTATAGTTTAATGAATCAAAAACATGCCGACTGATACATGTTTATGTTCGGAGTTGGATCAATCACTTTTTTTTCTTGTCTTTTTTTTTCTTCTCTCTTCTTGTATAGCTGTTCCATTTTAAGATTAAAGCAGCCTTAAAGGTGAGTTAACCAATATTAATGTGGTGCTTGCTGGTGATATTTCTCGTCTCTGTTTGGTATTGTATGTTTGCAAACTATAAATGAGCTTAATTTTAAAAAAGGCTTCTTTGCTGGGACTGCTTAACATCAAAGGAATGCCATTTCGCTTTATTGTTTTACTGTTATGTTTTCTTAAATGAAATTGGATTTTATATGGAATTTCCTCTCCATGATAGTTTTTACTTTTTCATGAATTTTCTATTGAACTTTTATTGTTTTCATGGAGGAAAGTTGGATAGAAGTATTCATTACCCTTGAGATAAGCTTTAATTAGCTGAAAAGAAGTATCTATATATTGGAGCTTTAGAAGAGCAATTGTTTAATTGCTCATTTTATAAGGGTTTTGGTATGTGTCATCATTTAACTTCATCATGGCATGTATGTTATAGTGGCCTAAATTCTGGATTGAGCCAATCTATTATTCATTGTCTTCCATTTTTTTTTCACTTGCTTTCAAAGACAAAATCATTAATAGTTTGCATCTTCTAGGTTGATTTTCAGTACAATAGAAATAGCTACTACTTCAATGGTGATGCTTTACATGTCTGGTATTCGCATAACATGGTCAGACATTTGTATATCTCTAATTTGATGTTCCAAAAAATTTTATCTATACCTTTGTACTGCTGATTTCGACAGCAGTATATCAGTGAGTTCTTTTACTATCATTTTTGTTCCGATGGAGGGCTATTCAGAAGGGACTGAACCTTCTAAGGTTTGTCTTTCCTGTTTCCTTCAAATTCTTGTAAAACCTGCAGTTTTGATGTGTCATTTGTATATCTATTAGTGAATTGTTTTTTTTTTCTTGACTTTAAATTTTTACACCAATGTTGCTCAGGATCCCATGCTAGAGGAATGGATGGTGAGGGCTAAAATCTGTGACACATTGCATGATTCTGTTGGTGTTACTAATATGCTTATAGCATAGTTTCTAGTTTTCCCTTTTGTAGGCTTTGGCATCTTCTATCATATGTTTTTATTGTTAAATAATGTACTTTCCAGGTTAGGATTGCGTTGATCGGAAAATATACTGGTCTTTCTGATTCCTACCTGTCTGTATTGAAGGTAATATCTTCTTTTTTCTCCCACAAAATGCCTGTTTCTTCAAGTTCTATTAATAAAAGAATGCTCCCTGCTTACCTTACTATATGTTAAACTTTCATTTCCATTAGCGGCAATCCATTAAATTGCTCCCTTTTTATAATGGACTGTTTTTTATTCCCTTGCTTTTTATTCTATGTGATTGTCTGAGTTGGATTATTTCAGAACTCTTCTTGTATGGGATGGTGGTATCTTCATTTTTGTAATTAATGTACTGATGTTCCATTCTATTGTCTTAGTTTGTCTTTTATCTCTTGTATTTCATTACTCAATCTGTTTACTTTTGTTTACCACTTGAACGGTTGTCAAAATGTGATGGCATTGTTCATCTAGTTTCCAAAGGGCATGTTTGTTATCATTATCTGTATTTTGCAATCTCATATCTGTCATGCTTTGCCCTTGTGTGCACTATTGTTTTTAAAATTCTTTTTCCAAACTATTACCCAATCCTTGAGAGTAAAAATGTTTTTGCATTCCTAATTTTTGCGACTGTTCCATGGTGGAAATAAATTAACGTGACTGTTTTAGATGTGTTGAGACATCATCTTATTTAGTTTCTTTTCCAAAGTGCACGCAATTGTTGAGAAAGGCATTTGTTGGGAACTCCTCTATTTAACCTTACTTCATTTTTTTTTTCTTTACCATTTCTTTCCTCAACCTTATTGACAATTGTGAGATCATCATATCAAAAGATTTTTGGTTTTGCATTCCTGTTTTCTGTGTTTAATTATCCTTTTTTAAAACATCTATTTAATTTGATTTTTTTTTCTCATTTGTGGTTGGAGTTTTCTTTTTCTTCTTTTTTGTTTTTTTGGTAAAGTTGTTGTAGTTGTGTTTTGAGGCTTGGTCATTGCTTTATTTTCCTTCAAATTTCAATAACAACTGTTTGTAGTTACAATAATTTCTCATTGCATTAGCTTAGAGATTTTTTGTTGTTGTTGTTGTCCTTGTTGTTATTTTCATTGAGTTTCCATAGTTGTTGGCATATAAATTTAGTGCTTTATTTTTAAAAATTACTACCTTTGTTTAATTGCAATGGAATATTTATGACCAGATTACTATTTTTTTTTTTAGTAAATCAATGAGGAGAGAAAAGATAAGCCAAAGAGTGAAGTTTCTTCAGGACCTTGTTCCTCGCCACAACAAAGTAGGTTTCTCTCATGGCATTTGGCTGTTTTCCATGTACTATTCCTTTCTTATGTCTTATACTATGAGGTTGATATTACAGGTTACTAGAAAGATGGTCATGCTTGATGAAATTATCAACTATGTTCAATCACTGCAGCGGCAAGTCAAGGTATGCCACTTGCTATGTTTTTTGAGTTTTGGGATTTTAATGCTTGAAATATACAAAATTAACTAGTATTGCTTTCTCATCGTCTCTTTAACCTATGAACTATAGGAGTTAAATTAACTGAGTGGACTATTTTTCTACTATTCTTTTGCAGTTTCTATCTATGAAACTTGCGGCTTTAAATCCTGGTCTGGACTTTAACATAGAAGGGCTGCTTGCTAAAGATGTAAGTAAAGCTATATTCTGTTTGATAGAGAAATTAGATTAAAAAAAGATCATAGCTTTCTTTTGTTCCAGATGATGCTTAATATGCTTTTTGTACTAATCCACAATATATTTCACTAATTAGTGTTTGTTCATGATAGCTACTCTAGTCATGAGGTTGCTCGTCATCATCTGGTTTCTCACTAGACATAATGCATTCCCAGATACATTTGGTTGGTGTTGAGTATAGTTGTAAATTTTGTTTAAAAAACACATTACAAAGATGTGTCAAACATTTGGTTGTATGAACTATGAAGTGTCCCTTTGGTGTTGATGAAATGCTTCAAAGATATTTTTAATTTTGAATGAAATGGCTGGTGCATTGGTTTTAAATTGGTCAAATACCCTATTTAGTTCCTCTATTATTACGATTTGTCCATTTGGGTCCCTCTAATATAAAACATGCCTTTTTGGTCCATTTAATTTTACGTTTGTGTCTTTTAAATCCTTTCACAAGCTTTTTTGGTCCCTTTATTTATGTTTTTCAGGCCTTTTTGGTCCCTATAAACTTCGAAGGGAGGGATTTAAAAGACACAAACGTAAAATTAAAGGGATCAAAAAGGCATGTTTTATATTAGAGGGACCCAAAGGGACAAATCGTAATAATAGAGAGACTAAATAGGGTATTTGACCTTTTAAATTTGGATTGAATGGAGATGAATGGTATAAGAAAAAGGTTCAAAAAAATAAAAAATGAAAAAAAATAAATAAAAATAATAAAAATAATAATAATGATTTCAAAAATTGAATGGCACTCACGGCGGTTTGAAACCGTCGTAAAATAATGAAAAATTTAAAAAAAAATAACAAAAGGTTGGCACGTACTGCCAAATGCAAATGAATTTTGCGACGGTTATGGCGGTGGTAACCGTCGCCAAATGTAAACACTAGTTTCAAGCGATTTTGGTAGCAATTATAAACCGCCGGGAAATCGATACATCAGTTAGCGGCGGTTATACTGGCGGTTTGAAAAACCGCCGCTAAATGCCCTCCCGATGTTGTCATTAGCGGTGGTTAGCCAACAACCACAGAAACCGCCGCGCAATGCCTTTAAAACCGCCCCTAAATGCCTTATTTCTTGTAGTGTGAGAGGCAAAACTTAGGAATCTATAGCAATATAGACATAAGGGTTGTTAGAGAACAAATCAATACAAAGAGCATACTCCCGTTTAGAAGTTAACTTTGGTTCCTTTATCAGAAGACCGACTTGAACGAACTGTACGAATCGACATTGAGTTGCAAAAGGAGCAGAGAAGTGAAAATTTGACTTTCTTAAGGAGCAAGGTAGATGTCTTCGCCCATGCAAGAGAAGGTAACCATATCTCTTAAATACATGCAACCAAACATTAGTTTTTCAAATCTAGATTTTCAAATCCTTCCCACATACACAAAATTCTATAATCTGAATTTTCAATTACATCTAACTAAACACTAGATTTGTATGTGTTCTATTTTGAAAACCAAGTATTTATAAATACATTATAACTATAAATCCATATATTTGGGATTGCATCCAACCAAACACTAGTCTTTAAAAATTGTGACTTTGAAGAATGACGCAAGCATCATATTAGAAAACATTTGAAGAATGCAAGCAATTTGCATTGGTGTGAACTGCAATGCTCTTGGCTGTCACCAATGTAATTGCAGGGAAAAGTATTAAGTTATTTGTTAGCAGATTCATACTTTATATATATATATATATATATATATATATATATATATATATATATATATACATGATAGGAATGGAATTGGCAAGGCTACGTGTCGCTATCAACAGCCAGTCACTTGGGAGTAACATGGCAAGCAACCCACTACCTCGCCCGTGTCCCAAACTACCTTCCACTACTCGGAAAACACCCCTAAATGCCGAGGTCCACAGGACCTCGACCCCGACTCCCCTGGCTGAAGGACAACGCAGAACGTGCTTTCCTTAAGAACATTGCTAGAAAGACTCTGGAGCCTTCTGGAGGCGCAGACAGTTAGGCTGTTGAGGATCAGTTAGACGGTTAAGGAAATAACCACCCCCAGCATGGCATCTAAAAGCATCTAGAAAGTCGCCAGGCTGGATCCTGGCCACTTCGCCTCTACTTGGCACCCACGTGCCCCATGGAGAGATGACTTGCAGCCCAAGCCTCACCTCTACCTCACACCCTATAAATACCCACCTCCTCTAATTTTCAAAAGGGAATCCTCTCTCCGGTCGAGCGAAGCCCTGCCAAATTGGCATCTTGGGCTCCCCCCATCTTCTCTATTCCCTCAAGCTCTTTCATGGAGCCTCCTCTTGTAAATTTTGGAGATTGATAGTGGATTTTAGCTTCCGAAGATGGAGCTCGTGGTTTTTTCCCAGTTCTTGGGGTTTCGACGTTAATTCTCTGTGTTTTTCTTTTGATTTTGGGTCTTTCTTCGATTTCCTGGTGATATTCCCTTTTCCCTCTAAAACAAATTCAAATGTTGGGTGAAATTGGGTCCTCTTCCTAATTTCGCGTCAACAATATATATATATATATATATATATATATATATATATATATATATATATATAGAGCTGATAACCGGCTTTCCCTCGGGATTAGGTTGGATTCAGATCAACGGTTGAAATTTATATCTGATTTGGTGCGGACTCTTGCGGTTGGTGATGGAGGACAATTTTCGCTCTTCCAAACTTGGAGAAAGAAACTGCACAGGCAAAGAAAACCGACTGAAATGGGCCTTTCTCCCGGATTCAGCTCCGACGGTCAAGTCAGTGGAGTGAACTTGAAGAGCTAAGGAGAGGATTTCTTCGTTCAATTATTTCTTACCTATGGATTTTCCCACCTCCCTTGCTTATATAGTATTATTGAGGCGGTGGGAAAATATCTTACCCACTGGCTGGGCAAGTGGGAGTTTTATCAGTGGAACAGTTGTTTTTCAATTGATGTCCAATCCGGTATTTAAGAGGAGTTATGGCATTTAAAGACCTAAATCAGATCTTTTGTTCAGAAAATATCTGGTATGTACTTTTATTCCCTTGTTATTAATGCTCTAGGTCTGCTTTTTACCCTTCTGCCCAGGGATACTAATTTCGGTCGGCTTTTGGGTCAGCATTTGTGGAGGGTTAAGATAATGACATGTGTTCGACCCAGATTTAGCCGGGTGGTCGTCGGAGATCATGCCATGTGGTGAACTGGGATTTGTGACACGTGTCATGCTAAACATATAACCATATCATTAGCCCTCCCCCCTAAGTATGCTTGTGTTTGAATCCGAATGATAAACTGTTTTTCGTTCGGTTCAAGGGCAAGTATTTTGTCTTGTCATGAATTTTCCTTATGCTAATGTCAACGCCTACTCGCCTAGTCTATGGATTTTGGCGCTAGTTTCAGGGAGACAATCTGGTAACGGTGTCTCGACAAGGGATAAACACCTGTTCATCTTAGCTGGAAGGTTGTATAGTCATGTCATCGCGTTAAATCGAGGCCTGGATTTTTGCTTTGATAGTAAACTTAATGCTGTCTATATATACTGTTGTTCGTTTTCCACTATTCTTTATTTCTTGTTTCTTCTTTGGGATGGCTTTTCCTTTACGTTTGTCTTTTCTCAAAGTGTATTTTCCTAGTGTTTCTGTTCGTTTCTTGAGAATTCCGATCACTTTTTATGAACATTTAGGGGCGCTCGGCTCAAGGATGGTGAATCTTATAGGCCCGAACGGTTGTGTCTGGAATTTCTTGCTCGACATGGAAGGAGATGTAGATGAAATGCGGTTTGCTGAGGGATGGTGGAACTTTCATATCGATCATTCTTTGAACGCATGAGACTTTCTGATTTTTACTTATCATCGGAATATAAATTTTGAAGTGGAAATTTTTGGGATGGACTTTTGTTGGAAAGAAGTGGACCCTGACATCCGTCCTCGAGGCTGGGCGGAAGCTCCTGGTGATAGTGATGACAACGTAAATAGTGGGGGTCCTTTTGTCACTCCCGAGTCTTCCGTAGGCTCGGTTTAGATGTAGGTGGGTATAGACTTCTTGTGTAAATCTTGAATCCTTTGTTTTGTCCTTCTTTCTTTGTTTTTAGTTTACGTTATAGTTTTTGATAAATTCTGGAATAAGAGCAGAGGTTGGATGTGATTATTTTGCTTAAGTGTGTGTGTTTTGTTAATTTAATATTCTTTAAATGTCATTCCTCGAGAAGCTTGCAGTCATTGCTTTTAAGGAGTCATAGGTAGCTTTCTAAGAAACTAAGGGTTTTTCCGAGATGTTATTTTCATGAATATTTCTCTAGGAAAAGGGGTCACTTTTACTCTAGAGGGAGAGCTTCCCAAGGGGGTGTAAGGGGTGTGAGGATGTTGTGTTCATAAAAGGGGGTGTGGGAGGTTAAAAATGTTGGTATCCTTTGTTTGTGTCAAGAATAGAGTTCGATGGCAAATCCTTCTTTCTACATATCATTCGGCTTGAGGGGTCTCGTTGACCGACTCAAAATCCCCTCGGGATTTCATGGAGTTCTAAATGACGTGGCGGCTGGAAATGTGATTTTGGAGGGCCTTAGTGGGCATGTGTGGACCGTTGCTTTGGTTAGGAACCAGGTTCTGGGGGAAATGTGGTTTGAAAACGGCTGGCAAGATTTTTGGATTGACCACCATTTGGAGGTGGGGGGATCTCCTGGTCTTTGAGTACACTGGGGGCGTTAATTTCCGAGTGACTATTTTTGGGAGGAATAAATGTATGAAAGAGTGGGCTTTTTCTGCTCGTCCTTTTCACCCTGCAAATGTTGTTAGTGATGACGATAACGGTGGCGAGGAAGATGAGTCGGATGAATCTTTGAACTAAATTTTTCGCTTTATGTGTTTATGTTTTGTAAATGGTTGATTGCAGATCTTTTCTGTTCTGGCTGTGTACATAAGTAGTTTTAATGTTTTTATTTGTAAATCATCTTTTATTGTTTGCTTTATTTTATAAGTCTTGTCCCAAATACTATTTCGCATTTATGTTGATGGATGATGCGGCGCGTGTGGGTCAAGGTGATGATGGGGCTTGATAACCTATTTTTATTATGTCAGATGTTTGGTGAGCCGCCGCCTGAAGGGGGAATCTGGGTCGTTCGTATGAACTTATCTACTTTTTATTTCAACGGTTCGATGTAGAGCGTCGTTTAATTAAACGATTTGATTAAGGGGTAGTTGCTTCAACGGTCCGATTTGTGGGATGTTTATCGAATCCGACGGTTCGGTATCCTATCTATTTGTTTTTGAACAGGATCAAGGGTTTATTGTATTTCAATTTTATGCGATTGCTTTTCTCTCTAGCGTTTTCAGCCTTCTGTCTTCTTCTTCTCCGGCGATCCCTGTGGTGGTGCATTCTTGTCCCGTTGAAGCTTTCATCAAGGTAATGGAGATTGACCCTATGGATTCTAGGCTTTATGTTTCTACTAGTTCTTCTTCTGACCCTTATGCTTCATCACCGTCTCCATCTCCTTATGATTCTACTTCGTCTCTTCCTGTTACTGTCCAAAGTGGACCTAGAGGTCCGCCGGTTTTGGGATTGCGGGTTCACCCTGTGTCTTCTAAGGTAGAAGGTGGGGTTCTGATGCTTTTTTGAGCATCCTTAACCAGGATGATATTCGTAGTTTGGTAGATCGCTATCAAATCAACCTATCTCTTTTTTCGGTTAGAGAACCGTGTTCTGGAGAGCGAGCTAGTTCGCCTAGGGAGGGTGAAATAGCCATTTATCAGGATGCTTTGTTAGGTGGCCTTAGACTCCCATTTCCTCCATTTCTTGATATTTTTAAGGAGATCCTAGATTATTATCAGTTATGTCCTTCACAATTGACTCCGAATTCTTGGAGGTTATTAAGTGGGTTTGTTATTGTTTTGAACAATTATGGCGTAAAACCGACCGTTCGTTGGTTTCGTCTCCTGTTTAGTTTATATCCTGAGCAAGATACCGACTGGTATTTCTTCTCGGCTCGTTCTAAGAAAAAGTTCTTGGGTAAGGTGCCTTCTTCTATCAAACTGTGGAAGAGTAAGTTCTTCTTTGTGAAATGTAAATCTGGGTGTGATGTCCGAACGAAATGGGAAGTTCCTCGGACGGACAATACTTGTGATGAGGGGATAATGGCTGATGAGAAGCCTAAGTTTCAAGAGTTCAAAGGAGTTTCTGGGGTTTCCGTGGATACTTATTTAACGACCGAAAAACTTCAGAAATGTGGCTTGTCTTTAGCTGCTGGTAGTTTGTTTATATCCATGTTTTATGAGTTTTTTGTATTTTCGGTCGTAACGAGTTGCTAGTTTTGATACTTCGTAGGTGAAACAATGGGAGGTTTAAAACTTGTAGAAGGTATCCTTGCGGATCTTGAAGGTGTCATTGAAGCTCCGTTGGCGCGAGGAAGAAAAAAGAAGGAGGGAGGATCTGAAAGGGAGAAAAAAAGGAGATAATACTTCTAAGGAAGAAAAGAAGAAGAGAAGAAAGGAAGGGAAAAAGGATGAGGGCCCATCTGAGGCAAAGAGAGCCAGAAGTGAGTCTGGAATTGAGTTCTCAAAGAAAAGAAAGGAAAAGAGGAAGGGTAGTTCTGGGGATGAGTTGGGCCGGGGGACCAAGAAAAATCGAGTGGATTTATCGGGTCAAGAGGTCTTTCCCAATCCCTTGGTACCGCTTCCTTCTTTTTCCAGGGGTCCTGCTTCTCTGGAAGATAGTGGTGCTTTAAATGAAGTCTTGCGGAGGCCAGTATGCGCGACGTGGGGAACTTCGTCGGAAAGGCTGTCTCCTTGCTCCTTGGAGGGTTCTGATCCTGAGGCTATTATTCCAAGGGCGATCGCTATTCCTGATGCTACCAGGGAGGTAAAACCGTGGTCTTCCGATTTTCTAGGAAAAGGACAATCTTGGGTTGATAACTCTACTTTGAAAAATTGGGGGTTCTCTTTTTACAGGGTGTGGTGGCAGAGGCGGAATTTCGGGGCAAATTTGATCAAATATCTGCCACCAACCTTTCTTTACAAAAGGCTGGTGAGGTTCGAAGAGGTTTATCTGTTCTTGAAAAGAGATCTTCCTCCAATGAGTTCCTCTTTAGGGATCGTGCGGCTGTGGTGGATTTGTTGGAAGCCGCAAGGTCGGAAAACATAATTAAACGATTGGGGGAGGCTGGAAAAGAGGAAATTGCTACCCAACTTCTCCTTTCTTCAGCGACGGTAAGGAAGTTTTCCACTAAGCTTTTTATTGCTTATGTTTATTGACTTGTTATTTATTTCCGAACGTCTAGGCTGTCTATTGGGCGGATCGCGTCGGACGCCTACTTCGGGATGATGCTGCGGAAGTGGCCCATTTAAGGGCGAAAGTGTCTGCTTTGGAGACTGAATCTGATGGGTTTAAAGATGAGAAAGAGAGGGTTGCCGAGGCATTTAATTTAGTGAACAAGGAAAAGAGTGAACTTCTGGAGAAGGTAACTTTGATGGAGAAAGAGAAAGATGACCTTCGAAATTCACTACAAATTGCCAAGACGAATGAAAATAATCTTCAAGGCAAGGTGGTCGGTTTGCAAAAAAAGATCAAACAGCTTGAGGAAAAGAAGAATGAGATTTCTAAAGATCTAGCGACCAAAACAAATTCGCTCACCCTCGTTCAGGGTGAGCTTGAAAACGTTAAGGAGGAAAGGGATGGCTTATTAGAGGACTTGGCTTTAGAGGAAAAAATTTCAGAATTTGCTAGGCAAGATATCAAAAATTTTGAAAATCAAGTAACGAAGCTTCAGTCAGAAATATTACGACTTAGAGAAGAGAGGAAAGATGCGGCGACCCAATTTACGGAATTGTTCAAACCGTCGCCCGTCATAATCCTGCTATGGATGTTCTATCTGCAGGGCTTCCCTCTGTATTGAAGTTTTATGTGAAGTTAAGGGTCAATGCCAAAGCGTTGATGCTTCGGCTGAAAAAGAAAAGAATCATTCTCGTGATCCGACCGCAGATAAAGACCGTCATTTGGGTGAAGGTGGAGAGGGAGTCGTTTAGGGGAGGCTCCTAGTTCGTCCTAAGATGTATTTTTATTTTTGGTGCGTGCTAAGCCATTTGTTTATGTCTTTACAATTCTTGTATGTTATCATCTTGTAATCTGAAGGATGCTGAAATGAGAAAATTCGAACCTTTATTTTGGGGACGGTTTTATCTCGGGTTTTCGATCATAATGACCTTTTGAAGATCCCCCTTGTAATATTCTTGTTGTAGTAGTGTTCGATTCAGCCTTCAATCGTTAAGGCCTTTCTTCTTTGCAGTCTTGTACCGGAGGCTTATAATCGAGGTTTTTGTCTTGGCCTGGTGGTGGGACTTTCTTCTTGAGGGTATTATCCTTGGATGATAATTTTGATCGAGATTGTTGCCTCGAATTCGATCGAGATTTTTGCCTCGGATTTCATCTAGATTTTTGCCTCAGATTTGATCGAGAATTTTGCCTCGGATTTCTGTGACCTTCATTCTTCTTTGTGTGACTGCAAAAACTCCTCTTTTTATTGGTAATAGCGGCGTAGATGTTCAGCATGATAGGGCCATTTGAGGTGTTTTCCTTCTACATTGGCTAACCAGTAGGTTCCCGTTCGGACTATTTTCTTTACAATATACAGACCTTCCCAGTTTGGAGTAAGCTTTCATGTTCGGCTTTTGTTGCCCTAGAACTCATTTTCTCTTAGGACCAAGTCTCCGATTTGGAAGTGAACCGTTTTTACTCGGGAATCATAGAACCTTTTCACTCTTTGTCGCTATGCCGCGGCGGTTGTTTCGTGGCTTCTCTTTTTTCTTCAAGGAGGTCGAGTTCTAATCTGAGTCTTTCTTCATTGGTTTTGGGAGAAAAAGTTTGTGTTCGTAGAGTTGGTATTCCTATTTCGGTCGGGATGACAGCTTCAGTTCCATATGTTAGGGAAAAAGGGGTTTCTCCCATTGGGGTTCGGCTAGTCGTTCGATACGCCCATAATGCGCTTGGAATTTCTTCTACCCAACTGGTGCTATCCCTGAGAACTCGGGTTTTGAGGGTTTGGAGTAAGGTTCGATTTGTCACTTCTACCTGACCGTTTGCTTGGGGGTGAGTTACTGAGGTGAGTCAAGATTCAATGCCGAGTTCGGAACAGAAACTTTTGAAGGCTCGATTGTCAAACTGTCATCCGTTGTCGGTGATGAAGGCTACTGGAATTCCAAATAGGCAAACGATCGTTCTCCAAAGAAACCCTTGACAGTCTTTTTCTGTTATCGTAGCCATGGGCTCTGCTTTTACCCATTTAGTGAAGTAATCGATTGCGACGATCAGGAACTTCATTTGTCTAGTCGATGTGGGGAACGGGCTTAAAAGATCTACCCCCCATAGGACGAAAAGCCTAGGACTGATGACTGGGGTGAGGGGTGTTGGTGGCCGTCGCTGAATTTTGGAGTGGCGCTGGCATGCATCGCATTTCCAAATGAAATCCATTGCTTCTTGAGCGAGCGTTGGCCAGTAGTATCCTTGCCTAAGGACTTTGTGACTTAGGGCTTTGCCTCCTAAATGGTCTCCACCAATGCCTTCATGGATTTCTCGGAGAACGTAATTGGCTTCTGTTGGTCGCAAACATCTAAAGAGGGGTTGAGTGTACGACCGTTTATATAGACAACCGTCTATGATTCCATATCGAGTCGATTTGTTTGTAATCCGGCGAGCTTATTTTTTGTCGACTGGGAGAAGTCCGTTTTGCAAGTAGTTTTTGATCGGATCGATCCAGGATACTTCTTCTTCGATGTCTTGTATTTCGTCTTCCGGTTGATTTTCAATCGTCTTTCTGTATAGGTAATGGAGGTTGAAGGACTGGCTTGTTTCTTCATTTAGTGAGGTGGCTTTTCTGGATAAGAGATCAGCTTCTTCGTTCTATGATCTTGGGATTTTTGTAATCTGGAAATGTGTGAAGCTTGGAAGAATTTTTTGGATTATGGTTTTATATTTGATCATGTTTTCTTCTTTGGCTTCAAATTCCCCCGTGGTATGTCCGACAATAAGTTGTCAGTCGGAATAAGCGCCCAGATTTTGAATACCGAGTCCTCGAGCCAGTTGTAAACCTGCGACCAGGGCTTCGTACTCTGCTTCTTTGTTGGTCGCTTTGAAATGGAATTTTAGAACTGTGGCCGTTTGCCATCCGGAAGGGGAGTGTAAAACTAAGCCTGCTCCTGCTTTCTCTTCTGTGGAGGATCCGTCTACATGTAGGGTCCATTGTGGGGGTTCGCATTTATTTCGTTCGCTGTTTTCAGCGAGTATTTCATCTTCGCTTTCTTGAGCAGTTAGTTCTACAAGGAAATCAGCCAAAGCTTGGGCTTTGATTGTGGTTCGTGGCTTGTAACTGATTTCAAACTCTCCTACTTCTATTACCCATTTGGCCAATCTCCCGGATGTGTCTGGTCGATGTAGAACTTGTTTAAGAGGTTGGTCGGTTAGAACAGTGATTTTGTGGGCTTGAAAATAAGGCCTTAGTCTCCGGGCAGAGGTGATGAGGGCGAAAGTCAATTTTTCAAGCGGGAGGTACCTTGTTTCCGAGTCATTTAGGACTTTACTCGTGTAGTAGATTGGTTTCTGGACACCTCCTTCTTTTTTCAAAAGAACTGCGCTGACCGCTCGGACGGTAGTGGATAGGTATATGTAAAGCTCTTCTCCATTTTGAGGTTTGGCCAGTATTAATGGTGACTGGAGGTAAACTTTCAATTGTCCGAGGGCTCTTTCGCACTCTGCATTCCATTCCATTTTTGGCGCTTTTCGTAGTGCTTGGAAAAAAGGAAGGTTTTTCTCCCCTGCTTTTGAAATGAAGCGTCCAAGGGCTGCTAGGCGCTCGTTTAACCTTTGAATTTCTTTAAGGGTTTTAGGTGATCTCATTTCAAGGATGGCCTTGATTTTCTCTAGGTTTGCTTCTATCCCTCTTTAGGTCAGCATGAAACCCAGAAATTTTCCTGAACGAACTCCGAAGGCGCATTTGCTCGGATTGAGAAGCATCACATATGCCCGGAGGGATTGAAAGGCTTCTTCGAGATCTGCTAAGTGGTCCTGGGTTTTCTTGCTTTTGACCAAGATATCATCTACACAAGCCTCCACATTTCTCACGATTTGTTTCTGAAAGACTTTATTTACTAATCTTTGGAAGGTGGCTCCAGCATTCTTTAGTCCGAACGGCATTACCATGTAACAATAAGTTCCCTTGTTGGTGATGAATAAAGTTTTCTCTTCATCAATTTCCACCATCTGGACCTAATTGTAGCCTGAGAACGTGTCTAGGAAGCTTAGCATCTCGTGTCCTGCAGTGGAGTCTACTAGGTCGTCGATCGAAGGCAAAGGAAAAGAGTCTTTGGAACAGGCTTTATTTAAATCCATAAAGTCAATACACATTCTCCATTTGCCGGAGGGTTTTTTGACTAGGACTACATTGGAGAGCCATTCCGGTTAACTTACCTCTCGGATAAAGCCTTCCTTGATTCGTTCGGCAACCTCTTCTTCTGCTGCCTTTTGTCTTTCCGGGCAAAACTCCGTCGCTTTTGTTTCACCGGTTTGAAGGAGGGGTCCACATTGAGGTGATGTTCGATAGTAGTTCGATCAACTCCTGGCATGTCATCTGAAGACCAGGCAAAAAGGTCAGAATTTTTCTGTAGAAGCGCCATGATTTCTTTCTGTCTTTCAGTGGGCAGTTCCGTTCCGATTTGGACTATTTGATATGGTTTTGATTCGTCTAAGGGAAGTGTGATCAGTTTTTCAACCGGAGTCGGTCGATGATCTTCGCTGCCATTTTGTTCTTCGGCTTTTGTAAACGGCCATTGTCTCTGGGGCCTTCCCTTTGTCTTGATCTTTTCCTTTGAGCGTGGAGACATAACATTGCCGAGCCAACGGTTGATCTCCACGTAATTCTCCGCAGCCATTTTCAGTCGGAAATTTGAGCAGAAGGTGATAGGTTGAGATCACTGCCCTTAAGGCATTAAGTGTTGACCTGCCAAGGATGACATTGTAACTAGATGTGCAGCGGATGACTAGAAAATTTGTAGTGACTGTGGATAGCCTGGGGGGGCTTCCGACTGTAATTGGGAAGTTTATTATTCCCTCAAGCTGCACTACTCCTCCTAAAAATCCGACCAGACTAGACTTAACAGGGAGTAAATTGTTCGCGTCGTATCTCATTCTTTGAAAGGCGCTCCAAAACAGGACGTCTACCGAACTCCCACTGTCGATGAGAACCCTTCTCATCTCAAAATTAGAGACAGTGATGGCGATAACTAAAGCATCATCATGAGGATGGTGGACCTTTCTAGTTTCTTCGTCATAGAAGACGATGGGTGGTGCAGGTCGTCGCCTTTTCAAAGTTTGTCCTTCTTCTGTTGCTCCAACCATTCGAGCATAGTTTTTTCGGGATGATGTGCTTTCACCGCTACATCCGGGTCCTCCACTGATGTAACCCACAATCTCTCTTCCCGTCTCGTTGCGTCTTTGGGGTGAAAGAGCGTCGTCTTTTGGGTTTTGGTGAATGTACTGCTCCAATTTACCCCTTCTAACAATGTCTTCAATGGCGTTTATGAGATGGGTGCACTCTTCTCTGTCGTGGCCTCGGATTCGGTGGAAGTTGTAGAATTTTTTACTGTTTTTCCAGAGGTCAGGGTTTTTTGTTGGCTCGGGCCAAGTCAAAATCTTTTTGTCTTGAATCTACATCAAGATGTGGCTTCGGGTTTGGTTGAGAGGGGTATGGTGTTCATACCTTACTATTTTTCCCGACTTCATGGCATTTCGCGGTTGAAGGGCGTGTTGTCTGGGGCGAGGCGGTAGCTCCCGGCCTCTGTTGCCTTCTCCCTGAAGTCTTTCCTGTCGGACTTCCTTTTGGGTTCTTCCAAGATCGTGAGGGGATTTCTCCGTTTGTTCTTCTTTGGTCTTCATATACTTCTGGGCGTGGGTCAAGAGATCAGGCATACTCTTCGGTGGTTCCAGTGTGAGCGAAAAACGGAAAGGGGAATCGAGAAGTCCTTCCATCAGAATGGTGACAGTCATCCACGGGGTGAGGTCGGCGACGTTCGATGCCTCGTTAGTGAATCGATTGAGATATAATTTGAGGCTTTCTCCCTTCTGTTGCTTAACCCACATAAGGGTGGAAGGGGTCTTTTTTTGCTTGGAATAACTGGCAAAATGAGTAAGAAAGAGGTTCGCTAGCACCTGGAAAGAGGGGACTATGCTAGTAGGAAGGTCAACGAACCAATCTTGAGCGGCTCCCTCTAATGTGGATGGAAAAGCCCTACACATCCCGGCGTCGGTCGTCCCAGAGAGGAGCATCGCCGATCGGAAATACTTCAAGTGGCCGGAGGGGATTGGTTTTGCCATTATACATAGCCACGGGAGGTGGCCTGAATCCGTTTGGGACATACTCTTCTAATATCTCACGAATAAAAGGAGAAATTACTTGAGGTGCGTACCTCTCGGGTTCCTATCTTCGACGGGGCACTGTTTGTTGTGGAATTCGCCCGTCGTAGGATACGGTATATTGCTGGGTCCTTAAGGGGGCACAATTACGTCAGCGAACCGAAGGTGGTTCTGAGCTATCGGAGAAAAGAGTCCTGTCTCTTCGTTCTTCTCTTGACCTCCTTCCCCTTGGTGCGCGGGTTCTAGATCTTCCTCTGCTAACTGAAGCTGCCGGCTGGACATGCGGAGCCGTTTAGAGGGGTTGGATTCCAAGGGGTGGATGTCGTAAGTTCTGTACGACTTGATCGAGCTGTTGTAATCGCCGTTCCATGTTTTGGTATTGCTCATGGATCGTTTCCTCCTGAGGATGTTCCGGTAATATAGGTGGGTTTTCTCTCACCTCCTATGTTTCACTTGGGACGTTAACGTCGTCGTTCCTTCCTATTTGTTCCTGAATGCGAGTTGACCTTCTGGTTGTTGTCATTTTAGCTTTTCGTAAGAGTCCCCACAGACGGCGCCAAACTGTTAGAGCTGAAAACCGGCTTTCCTTTGGGATTAGGTTGGATTAGGATCAACGGTTGAAATTTATATTTGATTTGGTGCGGACTCTTGCGGTTGGCGATGGAGGACAATTTTCGCTCTTCCAAACTTGGAGAAAGAAACTGCACAGGCAAAGAAAACCGACTGAAATGGGCCTTTCGCCCGAATTCAGCTCCGACAATCAAATCAGTGGAGTGAACTTGAAGAGCTAAGGAGAGGATTTCGTCGTTCAATTATTTCTTACCTCTGGATTTTCCCACCTCTCTTGCTTATATAGTATTATTGAGGCGGTGGGAAAATATCTTACCCACTGGCTGGGCAAGTGGGAGTTTTATCAGTGGAACAGTTGTTTTTCAACTGATGTCCAATCCGGTATTTAAGAGGAGTTATGGCATTTAAAGACCTAAATCAGATCTTTTGTTCGGAAAATATCTGGTATGTACTTTTATTCTCTTGTTATTAATGCTCAATGTCTGCTTTTTACCCGTCTGCCCAGGGATACTAATTTCGGTCGGCTTTTGGGGTCAGCATTTGTGGAGGGTTAGGATAATGACATGTGTTCGACCCAGATTTAGCTGGGTGGTCGTCGGGGATCATGTGGTGAACTGGGATTTGCGACACGAGTGACGCAGGGTGGGGTAGCGATTATCCCGAGGGCTAGCCGGATCCAAGGATCGCAAGGAAGAACAAACAAAGAACCAAAAGAACCAGAGAAAATACTCTGAAATTCAGGAAAATATTATTAATCAAAATTCAATAATAAAAAACTAACCCACAAGCCGGGTTAAATAGCCTCAAAAGATTAACCTAGAAACCTTATCATCTAATCTAAATTTGCTAAAATTGATAAATTATTATTTAAAACTAAACTTATCTAAATTTAAAACTCTAAACAAATTAGATATTTCCTAAAAATCTGAGATCAAATCGGATTCAAATCCTATCCTAATTTGGCATATGAAATATTATGAAAAATAGAAAAAAGACCGAAAACCCTAATTTTCCGAATTAAATATTTCTAAAAATTAAAAAAAACTAAAATTCTCTTTAATATGACGTCCCCATGTCGTGCGCGCATCAAAGAGCTTTCCGAATTGGGGTTGAACGCCCGATTCCGATATCGGTAGCCAAAGTTATGGCCAAAATACCGAACTACACCCAAAACCGACCAAATCTTTGAATTGACTCGATAACTTCCCGTCTTTACGTTGACCCTCCAACTCGGCACCAACATTTGACTCGAGCCTCCTGCATCAGTCACCCCGGGTTGGAAAGAACTCGACCCCGAGTTCAACTGCACCTCTGTTGGTAGGTCTAGATCTCCGTGCTTGATCTCAATCAAAACCCTAGAGACAGAAAGTAGGTTAGTAGTGTTGGTTACCTGGACAGGACGGTTTTCCTCTCATGGAGATACCCACACAACGCTAGTCCCATCATCGTCATAGATGGGCTCACCAATCTCCTCCTCGAGCTCGCCAATTTCCTCCTTGCAGTCGTCGTAGATGGGCAAGATCTCCTCCTCCACATCATCGTTGAAGATGGGTGAGATATCCTCCTCCGCATCATCGTTGAAGACGGGCGAGATCTCCTCCTCCACATCATCATCGTAGATGGGTTGGTAGATGGGTTGGTCAAACCTCTGATCGCTATGATTATGGTGCTGGACTTCCTCAGCCGGAAACTGCCCACAACAACCACGATCAAAATCGATCACCACCAGACGCCTTGATAATTTTTTGACTTGCCTCTGCAAATCCTTGATCATCAAGCGTTGGGTTAACTCCGCGACTTGCCTTTGTAGATCCTTGTTCATCGCCTCCAGGACGCTCAGGTCACGATACTGGACTTCTTTAGCCGGAACCTGTCCAACCCGACGACCATGACCACCAGCCATTAATGTCGATGATGAAGCTTCCCAGGAAGATGATGAGCTCTGGTACCAACTGACGCCGGGCGAGGTAGCGATTATCCCGCGGGCTAGCCGGATCCAAGGATCACAAGGGAGAACAAACGAAGAACCAAAAGAACCAGAGAAAATACTCTGAAATTCAGGAAAATATTATTAATCAAAATTCAATAATAAAAAACTAACCCACAAGCCGGGTTAAATAGCCTCAAAAGATTAACCTAGAAACCTTATCATCTAATCTAAATTTGCTAAAATTGATAGGTTATTATTTAAAACTAAACTTATCTAAATTTAAAACTCTAAACAAATTAGATAACTCCTAAAAATCTGAGATCAAATCGGATTCAAATCCTATCTTAATTTGGCATATGAAATATTATGAAAAATAGAAAAAAGACCGAAAACCCTAATTTGGCGGATTAAATATTTCTAAAAATTAAAAAAAAATTAAAATTCTCTTTTATATGACTTCCCCATGTCGTGCGTGTCGCAAAGGGCTTTCCGAATTGGGGTTGAACGCCCGATTCCGATATCGGTAGCCAAAGTTATGGCCAAAATAGCGAACTACACCCAAAACCGACCAAATTTTTGAATTGACTCGATAACTTGCCGTCTTTACGTTGACCTGCCGGGTTGTCATGCTAAATATAACCATATCATATATATATATTGGCAATTCGTCATCTAGGGACGTCCCTAGATGACGAATTCTATGGACGTCCTAGATTAGTCGTTGGATCAAGATCCAACGGCTAATCTATAATCCTGAAACTATGCTAATCTCAAACCCTCGCTTTCACCGTCTCTCGTCCTCCACCTTCTCCCTCTCTCTCTCCCGACCTACTCCCCCTCCCCTTCTCCTCGTCTCCCCTCCTTCGAAAACCCTCATCTCCAAGGCTGCCTCCTCCTGCTCCCCCGCCAACCTCGCCTCCCTCCTCTGCTACTCCGCCGCCGCATCCCGCCCCCACATCCTCTCCGTCCTCATCTCCGCCGGTGACGACGTCAACTCCCTCGACCCCTACGGGAAACCTCCGATCGCCCTCTCCGTCTCCTCCGGCTGCGCAAACTCCGTCTCCGCCCTTCTCGCTGCCGAGGTGAAGCTTGATCCTCATCACCGCCGGCGCAAACTGTTTCCTTCAATTCCTCCTATATTTTGTTCTGCCGATTTTTGTATTTCAACTTTGGTCTTGAATGCTTACATCTTATGTGGTACAAATTATATCTTTGTTCTTGTTTTTCTATTTTATTTTCTGAGGTTCTTATTCATCAAAATTTAGGGGTCTTCAATATCTATTTGATTATTTTTATTGTAATTTTCTTCTGACACATTTTAATATATATTGTTTTCTTTATAATCACTAGAAACACGCATGATCAGTATATTCTCAATGTGAGGTTAATTTTAGAATTAGAAGCATGTCTATTGTCTATTTCTTATTTAAATTACTTCAATTTGACAGTCATGTATGAAGATAATTAATGTAATTGCCTCTTTTGATTTGGTTGGTGGTTTGTAGTGGGGTTTTGTTATGGTTACCACTCCTAATGGAATCTTAGATCATGAGGAAGCTATCAAGCAAAATGTGGGCGGGCAAGTGCTTGGCTATTTTCATTGATAATTTCAGATAAGAGGTTATGTGTATGCCTTAAGAGGAATTCTTGATGTTTAGCCTCCATTTTCGGCTATATATCTTCTTCATTCTGTACTATGGAGATGTGGTGTCTGTTATGTGTAGGTTTTTGCTACTTCTAATGATAAAACTTAAGAAAAACGTAATGATCATTACCATCATTTGAGACATTGGACAACATTATAAATGAAGGATCAATGACCATGTTCATTGCCTTGCTATGCTTGAGTAGAATCATCATGACGACTGTGAACAGTGTACTTCCCCTCATCTGCAAACATTTTCCTGCCAAAATGAAGCACAAGAAACATGATCCTTTACCTGTAATTTGATTGATCCATACTATATTTTGCCAGACTGACTGATTAACTGTTTGAATTTGTCTCTGTGTGCATGATTTTTTACTGAATTAAGTTCAGTTGGGTAGAATGATCTATTCCATGTCTTCTCCAGAACAAGCTTTTTTGCCATTTTATTTTTGTTTTTTGATGGTCTATATGTATCTCTTTTTTTTTTTTTCTTTTATTTTCCCTACTGTTTCGTTGATTGTTAGAACACGTACAAACTGATTGAAGTGCAGTAAATCAGTTTGTAGAAAACCTGAATTGGACTGGAAGTGAAAAACTTTGCCAATAGATGGCCATGTAATTTTGCAAATGAATAATGAAGGATAATGAACCATGATAAAAATAAGGGTGAAGGCAGTTCACCAGCTTCATATCAAAATAACCACTTGAAACTACACAAAACCACAGGAACTAAACAGAGATTTCTAATAATCTACCAATTAATAATATAAGGGTGAAGGCAGTTCATCAGCTTCAGAACATACTCATCCTTTCCTTTCCCCAATTTGTACTTTACCCCTTTATTTTAAGAAAAGGAAATACAGTAGCAATTTCCAAACTAAAAAATAAACAATCTGATACCACAATTATGAGATGCACTTCAATTTCACAACACAAAGAAATCTCAATAAATTGAATCACCCAGTAGATTTTAGCAACCCAGACTGCTCAACCCCAGAAATACAGAAAAAAAGAATAACCCACAACTAAATCACTATTTCTCATCACCTATTTCCAAATATGGTTATCCATTTTATCTCAAAGTTCAGTCCTCAAGGTTTCGAGCTAATACATGCTTCTCAATAGCTAAATTTCGAATACAAACATCTAGGGGGAAGAAATATTCCAGTAGCAGTAGACAGACTTAATTAGCCCATGCATAGCTTGCTTCTATCAATTGGCAGGATTCACAACCCCTTTTTTACTTGTGTAAAAGCCTCCTCTAATCGTTGGAGAGGTGTACTCACAATTCACTTCTCGATGAATATATAACAAGGATCTGGTCGATGTCATGCCTGATCTTTTATTACAAGCTACAGCTGGGTTGCATTATTTAGTCATCCCATCTGTTTACTCAGACTATGCTCCACACATTCAGCTTCAGTAAGTCGGTAGCCTATGCATAAAGAACTATCCTTCTCAACTAGATTGGGGGAGGTGATCACTCTTTATAGAGCCTGTTCATCATTACCTCCCAGACATTGTTGGCTGCTTATTCAGCGGCAATCGGTTATATCTAATCTCTAGAAAGCTCAACGAATGAAATTCTCATAGTTGCTATGTGCACCAGCAAAAGAATGCAAATTCTACCACCCATAAATTTGTGGCAGGTATGGTACATCCATGCAGTCGAGAATCAGATGCAAAGATCAGTTGAAGAAAATATGTAGAATCCAAAACATCTTTGAGGTCAAAATCTCCCCGCTCAGGCAATGGTGGGAAACTTAATGAAGGGAATGATTGC
This sequence comes from Dioscorea zingiberensis, assembly GCA_026586065.1. NCBI lineage: Eukaryota > Viridiplantae > Streptophyta > Magnoliopsida > Dioscoreales > Dioscoreaceae > Dioscorea > Dioscorea zingiberensis. The sequence goes on from CM048824.1 coordinate 26,269,745, forward strand.
TGAAAACTCTCCAATAACTGCAAAAGTTTAAAAAAAACAAAACAAAACATTTGAGATATAGATGTGAAATTTGAGCAGCTATACTTGGAAAGAAATTACATGGCGGAGAGGATGTGGGGGCGGGATCCGGTGGCGGAGGGCAGAGGAGGGAGGCGAGGTCGGCGGGGGAGGAGGAGGCAGCCTTGGAGATGAGGGTTTTCGAAGGAGGGGAGAGGAGGAGGATGTGGACGTGAGGGCTGGTGAGGGAGATGGGGAGGGTGGTGCCGCGGAATAGATGGGGGCCTGGGAAGGAGAAGAGACGGAGGAGATCGAGGAGGGAGGCGGAGACAGGGAGAGGAGGGGAGGGGGAGGAGGTCGGGAGAGAGAGAGAGAGAGAGAGGGAGAGAGAGAGAGGGAGAAGGAGGACGAGAGATGGCAAAAGCGAGGGTTTGAGATTAGCATAGTCTCAGAATTATAGATTAGCCGTTGGATTTTGATCCAACGGCTAATCTAGGACGTTCCTAGAATTCAAGTCTAGGGACGTCCCTAGATTACTCGCCCCCATATATATATATATATATGACAGTATGGTAAAAATATTATTCTTCATTGTGCCTAGTTGATATGTAGATCTCATATGTTCATTGAATAATGGCATCTAATCTACTTAGTCACCATCACATCCATACATTTATCTTACAATTTTCTGAAAAATTTATTACTAGTTTGCTTTCCGAAAATTACATTTCACTAAACCTATAATCTAAGCTTCATAATTCTGGTTAAAAGAATTTTTCACAAGAATATATATTACAATGAAAAGGAAGAGATAATAAGGAATAAAATAGGGAATATTAGAAATAGAGGAGATCTAGTACAAAAAACCAAAAAAAAAAAAAAAATTGTTATAACTGTTACTATCATATTAATATTGAATGACTAAGGACACAAGATAGCTGTTACGATCATATTATTTTCAGCTGCAGCTTTCTCTTACAATTGCATATTGCTTGCAAGCTTCTCTAATCAATTAGAGATGGGACTTCTGAACCATTTAGCAGTATCCTATTTACTGAATAATTATTAATCATTAATCATTAATCTATCTATCTATCCACACACAGATATATATATATATATATATATATATATATATATATATATATTCATGAATGTTAGCTGCTCAAACAATTAGGAGGTGCAGATTTTTCCAGTACTTTTACAAAATTTAGAAAACAAAGGCCAAGGAAGGAGACCATGGTTTATCGACAATTTTATTCTGTTTTAATTTTTAGATATACTGCTGCACAGTGTATATATATTGCTGCAGCTGGATCAGTTTGTAGCAGTACATACACTACTGATTTTCAGTAAACTTGACTGATTTTCTTATGTACTTTGATGAACAGTCAATTTTAAGAGTTTTAACTTGTTCATACTGTCAGTCAACAAAGCTAATAGTCAGGACTCAACAGTCCAAGACCTGAAAACGTCCTTTAATAGCTGAAGTTTTAAAGAAGGCCTGGTAGACAATTTTTAAGCTTATGAAGTTCTAGGGCCTCAGTTACTCCAGCATCATCAAGAGCACCAGGAAGATCCTGAGAAAGAATGGGTGATAGATTGGCATGACGTGAACGAGACAAGATCAATGTTCATCCTTCATCAAATTAATGTGGGCAAGAATATTTGCCTAAATATCTGAAACAAAATAACAAATTTCTTTCCAAAATATGCATATATAGAAGCCAGAAATAACAAGTAAATTTGGCATCAACTAATTCATGTTCAAAGCTACACGGGTAAATCTGAAACATGCTAATAAAAATAGTTATATCTTTCTGGATATTGGCAAGTGAGAGACTAATCTTGAGGGAAGAACAAGGAAGAATATTTTACCATCACAATACAGACGGTCACATGCCGTAAGGCTAATATTCATAATTATATATCATAAAGGAAGGCATGATTAAAGCCAACTCATAATCATGGTATGGAAGGCATGATTAAAGGCCCATTTCATTTATACCAACTCATAATCTTGATAACGATCAAACTAATTTAACAAATACCACACGCACACAACACCTTTTAGTTTATCCTCTCGAGAGAGATACAAAAGAAGAAAATTTGACTCATTTTGCCTCATTTTGCAGGTAACCATTAAATCAAAGAATTAATATCTGATATTTTACGACAAATGGGTAATGTTCAAAATTCAAAAGCATACAATGTTGCAACTATTTTATTGTTTTAATTCCATAAACATTTGAAGTTTATAAATTGTTGCAGCTGCAGCAGTGTAGAAACTTTCTCAATGATTCATTTCTGAAGAAAGATAAGCATTCAGATAATCTAGTCATTAGAATAAATGCTCTGATTTTATATAATCATGCTTAGGAATTAGAAATTTCCAATTGAAGCTGTTGAGTGGCATTTGATCAATCATACAAACGAAGAATTAGTTGCATTTGATTTTACAAAGCTTAATATGCTTTTATTTATATTCTCATCCACCAGTATAAATTTATTGCTCTGCAAAAATGAATGTCATCCACCGCGGCCCATGTGGCCGAGTGGTAAACTGGTCGCTTGTCTTGGAACCCACGCAGGTTCGAGGCAGCAAAGATGAGGGGGGTGGTGTGAGGCGAATTTTCGGCTGGATGTGGGACCGCTCACTCCAAAGCGTATCCGGGATTCGATCCCACGCCACTTCACGCCCAGGGTGAAAAAACTTAGCCAGTGGTCGCTGACCACTTAGGCTCGTATACACCAAAAAAAAAAAAAATGAATGAAATACCAATTCAGACAATTTGCAGCACTTTTCTCACATCTAAAACCATAAAATAGAGAAATTTGTAGATGAGGTCACAAGAACAAAATATCTATATAATATGAAGTGTTCAAACTGCTACCACCCTTTTTCCAAAAAGAAAAAAAATAAAAATAAAAAACAAATTTTATCAATTATTCTTAATGTCTCTTTATATAAAAAGAATGTCCATAGACACAATTCAAATACGAACAGATTCTCACACAGGGTCATTAGAATTCTGATCAGACAGCAGTAGTATCATGGTACCAAAGTCTGTTTCATTGATTTATCTCATATTTCATAGCTAGAAGTATAACACAAGAACTATAGTCAAATTATCAATACATATAACAAAATCAAAGAGAATGTAAACTATGCTGCCAATTTTCATTCAGAAATACATTCAACAGGAAGAATAAAAATGCAGCCCGGTCCAACAAAACTCCCTCTATGTGCAAGGTTCGGGAAAAGGTCGGACTACTTAGATCTATTGCACGCGACTTTATCTTGCATTTTTGCAAGAGGTTGTTTTCACGACTCAAACCCGTGACCTCTAGGTCACATGGCGACAACTTTACCTGCGTGTGCATCCGCCAGTGCATCCTCGCGTCCTCCCCCGCACCCTACATGGCGTGGCCCGGACCTGGACGCTCGGTGTAGGTTATTAGCGAGCCCCAGTCGTCCTGCATCACACAGACGTACATGCTCGTCCCGTTCTTTCTCCTTGATCCTAACCAACCTTCGCCCCGCCATAGGTTTCTTCATAAACTCCAAAAACATAAGAAATTCTTTGGTCGTCAGAGACCTTATTGAGAGGAAGACATCATGCCTGATTCCTAGATTGAGGATATCCTCTAGGATGGTGGGATCATCATATTGCGTGAGGATACGCGCATCCTTCACAAAGTCACTGATCTCTAGCCCATTGTCGTTGATATTATCGACCCTAAATTGCGAAAAGTTGACCCCAAAAGCCTGCACCCCTTAATCGCATCATTAATCAGTGCCTGTTTCTCCTCCTGAGTGGCCACTCCGTGGAAGGCCAGCTCCGATCCACCAGCGGTAGCGGGAAAAGCATACGGCCTGCTGCCTGAGCCCTGAGCATCACAATCAGCCATGGAGCTATGGACCTGGTGACCTGCAATAAGAAGGGAGAAGCGATTGGAGTTTGATGTGAACAGTCGATTACCCTGCATAGTATTGTTTGGGTACTTTGAAGAATATAAGACAAAAAGCAATCAGATAACACAAGATATACATTCCAGGAGATAAAACTAGTATAAGAGAAAAAGCAAGCAAGCATTATGCAATCAGGCAGGACCAAAAGAATCAATAAAGCATAATCTTCTCTGATATGAACATATTCAAAGGTCAAGTTCCTACTGAATCCTTGACGCCGGGCAGGGTAGTGATTAACCTGCGATCGGTGGTAAACATGAGGGATTGATAAGAGAGCAAGAAAAATGGAGGACAAACAGAGAAGAAAAGTCTCTGAAACTTTTAAAAGAAAAATATAACTCAATAATCAATGAATAAAATTCAACCCACAAGCCGGGTTTAAATAGCTAAAAAAAATAACCTAGATAACCTAGAAATTCTATGTTTTTATCCAAATTTGCCCAAATCGGCAAATTTTGTTCCTATAGAAAAACTTATCTAATTCTAAAATAACTAAACAAAACAGACAACTCCTAAAAATCTGAGTTCAAATCGGATTCATATCCTATCCTAAATTGGCATACGAAGTATTGCCAAAAATGAAAAAAAAAACACCAAAAAACAAAGAAATGACGGGGAAAACAGTGGAATTTGAGGATGAAGGAAGGGTTAAGCTCGATGGACCCCACTTGCACGTGGAGACGAGCTTTCCGAATTGGGGTTGAGCGCGCGAATCCGATATCTGTAGCCAAAGTTATGGTCAAAATACCGAAACGTGTCCAAAGTGCTCCCCAATTCCGGACTTGGCTCGATCACCTTCTGCCTTTACGTCGGTCCGCTAAGTCGTGGTATGCCAAAGCTCTCATGATGCAATCAGATAGTTCGGCATCATCTGACTCGGGCTCTCCTGCATCAATCCTATAGTTCAAATTTGAATCTGATAAGCAGCAACATCCAAGTGCTAAATGATTCTCTTAACTAGACAATAATACAATGTTTGTCCACGAGATTCAAAGTTCAAGATCCTACTGAATCGTATGGTTCTTTTTCATGATAGTATTGAATCATGTTGAGTACTTCCAAGTTGATATCACCATACTACAAGGTTAATTTGTGGAGGCGATTCAATAAACCAGTATGTACTACTGAACAAAAGTATGTCCTTGAATCATGTTCCTTTTTTTTATGTGCTTGTTTTGAATGTTTGTATAAAACATTCAGGTTTATTGATTTAATATAATTAGCATGCCTAACTAATGCTCACAAATTTTTTCATTCCTCTTGAAACTCTGGAGAATTAAGAAGCCTTAATGCATAATATAAATCACATAAACTTACTATATATAGAGAGAGACAGAGTTTACCTTCCAAAAAAATAACCAAATATTTCTCATCTAATACATAACAATAACTGATGCATAGAAGGGGTAATCTAAAGCTTGATATTGCTTATTAATTAACAGGGTAAGTGAAGAAAAATGTCAATCTCAGCAGATTCATAGCGGGGAGGTTGTGCAACAAAGTTCTCTCAACCTGTCAGTGAAGAAGAAAAACACTAGATAATATTTACCACTTCAATTGTCATAATGCAACTTCTCGTTTTAATGATGTTACCTATAGAAGAAGTGATAATGATCCTAATATTGTTGGACTTGGTTTTTATTGGGATCTCACTCCATACAAACAACTTTTTCAGAATTGGATACATGTACTAATCTAAAAAACCCAAAATTACCCGTTCCAACTATAAAATGTTTCACATTACTAGCCCACATTACTAGTCAACATTACAAGTCCAAAATAAAACAAGCACAACTCAAAACATAGAGACAACTCCAAAAAAACAAAATCAGTCAACATGTGCCTCCAATTCCTCCCAAGGACCTGCAAGAATAATTCTCAAAGTTACACATATGCCTTACATAAACGCATATCTAAAAATTATTCAAGTTTTTTCTAGAAAGAGGATGCTAACCTCAAAAATTAATTTCCTCTGTCATGATCACGGTGCATCCAGCTCAACAATAAATCTTTACGATGCTCATTTGGACATCCAATCAAACCTGCCAACTTCTTGGGTTGCTCAATGAGAAACATGTAAGCCTCTCCAAGAAATGGTTGTGAGATTCCTAGATCCGTAAGCATGACCCACACATCACAAGCTTTAGTTGGATCTTGGTTACCAAAACTTGCAGCCAAAATATTAGTGTTGATATGGGATGCTTCAATCATGGCATTGGTTGATTGCATCATAACACTAGCTAATTTATCAAGCGATGCAGAAAACATGCTAATGTCATCATGAGTATCATATCCTTTACCTTTCTTGGACTTAGAAGAACTTGGAGCTTCAGATTGATATTGTTGATTTGTAGGGAATGTTTCATCTTCAACCTCATTCTCACCCAAGTTCTCTAAGTTTGTGGTGTTCTGGGTAACCAACAAATCAATTTCATCAATTGTATTTCCATGAGAAGGGGTATCAACAGTATTTTGCTCTCTTCTTCGTCTCATCTCTGATGCGGTTTCAGCATGTTGCCCAGTTGCTCTATCCTGTCCATAGAGTTGAACCAATTTGTCATAGTTTCTAACACTCTTGTTCATCCATTCAGCAGCTTCCGGTCTTGCCTATATATGAAACAATGTTGTTATCAATATGTATAATACATTGTACTACTATGTCAAAAAAAAAGACTAACCTCAATTAGATGTTGCCATACTTCAGGTTCAGCACTCCACATTTCTGTAGTGGGATTCCATGCGAATCTACTCATTCCATTCTTGAAAATATCATAACATCGAGTAAATTTTTTTTTTAATATTTTTCATGCGGTTTTGAGCTTTTTCTTTGTCTATAGGCGTATCTTGAAATTTACTCTTTAACTCATTGACAATGTTCTCTAATGCATGTGTAGTAAAAGTTCCACCAACTCTATTGCCCATTGTTTGTTGATGCAAATAAGCATCAATTAAAGCATCATCCATACTCGATGTCCATGTGCACATGGCATTTCCATCTTGATCATTGGAAGGTGTTTTCCTTTTTGGCATTTTTTAATCTACATCAAAAAGAAAACAACTTTGGTTATTTCTGGACATGAAATGTAAAAGCCCAAGAAACCAATATCACCATGGTATTAGGAGATTATGCATTGTTCAAAATAAAGCAAAATTATAGAATCAAAACAACAAATGCAAGCTAACAAGTGAGATACAAGCAACTTGTAATACATTATGAAAATGAAAAAGAATATATGAACACAAGAACCATGTAAATAGAAAGCGGAAGATTGAATACACAAAATGAAAAAGAAATTTGATTATTAGCAAAGACTTCCACAATCATTCCAAATAGTTTCAAAGAGTCCAGAAATCCAAACAGTTTCAAACAAATGGTTCATGATAATTAAGCCACGATTCAGCCGATATGGCATCTCTAATAACCCCCCCTCGAATGGCTTCTTCATTATTTTCACTGCTACCATGATGTTCCTCTTGTGCTTCATCCCCAAGTTCGTTCTCAGCTTGTGCAAGTATTGTATCATCAGGGTCTATACCTATTAAAAAATTATGCAAGATACAACATGCACAGATAATCTCCTTTTGTGTTTCCAAACAATAATGTGGCTCCGTCGAGCTCCCTATTATAGGGAAACGCTTCTTGAGGACACCAAATGCGCGTTCAATAGCATTCCGTAAAGATGCATGGCGAAGATTAAATAATTCACGCGCATTCCGTGGTGGGTTTCTAGAGTACTCCTTCAAGTGATATTGTTCCCCTCTATATGGTGTAAGAAGCCCACTTGTCAACATGAATCCAGCGTCAACAAGATAATATTTCCCTAAATATAAAACACACTTTGTTATTACGTTGTGTTAAAAAATAAATATGATGTTTTATATAATATTATATTAAATTAACTAGTACCTTCTGGGATTTTGAGAGGACAAGTTCTCCTTAATGCATTTTTCATAACTCTCGAATCGGATGCTGTGCCTTCCCACCCGGGTAACACATACGTGAATTTCAAATCAAATGTACATGCAGCCAGCACATTTTGTGTTGGGTATTCCTTTCTTCCACGATACTTGGGGGCTTCCGCACTAGAAACTTTAACCCGGATATGTGTTCCATCAATGGCACCAACACAGTCCTGAAGGCAAATTTTATATTTCATTGTCACCGACACAATTCTAGTAAAGTTGTAGTTCAATTCAATAGACATTTTATTACCTTGAAGTATGGAAAGAATCTATTGCTGTTGGATATTTCTGAAGGGATTTCTGAGCCATCTTGTTGTAGTAGGTATTTGTCCTCTAACTCCACTATAGCTTGTAATACATTATGAAAATGACGAGAAATGGTCTCACGTGAACGACGAAAGAAGAAAGATAGTTCACGATGGGTGACATTATGACCTAATATATAAAGTGTTTTGGCAACTTGTTCCTCGACAGATGCTTGTAAAGTTGGTCTGAGACCACCATCTCTGACCAATATATTACACAATCCTAGGAAAGCTGTAGGACTCATTCTTATCATGTTATGGCATAGATCACTTGTCAGCAAATGTGACATTAGTTCTTCTCTTGCCTTTTCACCTTGAAGTCGTATTTCACGGGTTATTTGACCTCTCATATGTCTACATTCATTCGTGTGTCTTACAATCCAACAAAGTATGGTAATAACAACTTGAGCCACTGCTAAATGGTGCAATCGTTGTAATCTCATGAAAGGATTATCCAATATTTCTTGAGCCAAAATAATTTTAGCCAACATATTATTTTCATCGGCCATCTAACCATAAAAAGTTATTGATTACAATGTAAGTTAAAGATAAAAGAAAAAATATGTTGAGAATTATCATTAATACATAAATCAAATAAAATGAACCATAAACATCAAAATATCAAGAAAAATGTACCACAAATAGATTCAAGGCATTTATATAAGGGAAACAAAAACTTCATCACTATCTAAAAAAGACAAACCAAAACTTCATCATTTAGAATGATTTAGTATGATTGCCTTATAATTGACAAAATATCACATAAAATGATTGCCTTATAATTGACAAAAGATAAAAAAAAGGGGGTATAGATATAAACTACAAAAAGGGGGAAAAGCTTCAGTTTTCATTGGTTATTCAAGAGTGATACCTGCCATTTATGTGAGACTAACTTTTAATATGCACCACTCCGAATTACACTAGTTCAATGAATAAAAGCATGGTATGTTGTGACAAATGCAAAAGGTCTATGACAATAATAATGTGCAACACAGTTGTCAGGATGAAATCTATAATTGTCAGTAAATTGATGATTACTTTTACATATGACAAATTGCAAGACTTTTCTTGGCAGAAAGGTTGGATGTAGTCAAACATAATATCTCGGGAAGGCAACTAATTGATTGGGTGCTGCTGACTTATCACAAACAATGTCTCAATCAGAGGCCTAAATGAAACCATCCACGAGCATCAACGCGTTATCAACCAACAAAATCACTAAAAAAAAACAAAAAAAAAACGGCATCTTGATGGAAAACCAAGAAACTCTAATCCTAGATCCCATCAATCGAACCCTAGATCTCCACTCAATCAAGATCGTTCCCCCAAATTCATCAATCAACATACAAACACCCAAACTAACAAGAACCAAAAGCGCAAAACAAATATAGAGAGATTGTGAGGGATCTAGAGAGCTTACTCTGGTGAGGCGAGAGAGCGCATGAGCGGAGGAAAGAGAACGGCCGCTTGGTGAGATTTGAGAAAATAAAAATAGGTTTTATTTTTTTAAACTCAATTAAGGGCATTTTGGTAATCTTAAATAACTGATCCTTCCAAACCCTCCGATTTGGAGGGTTGAAAACTGGAGTAAAATAGAGGGTTTTAACCCTCCATTTTACCTCCAAATACCTCCCATTACCTTACCCTCTAAAACCCTTCATAGATCCAAACAAGGGTTTATGTCAACCCTCCAAAACCCTTCCAAGCAAGCCCTTAGGGGCGGAATAAAAAATATATATGCTGCTAATCTATAGCGGCAGATTTCGAATCTGCCGTAATAATTTTTGTAGTGGTGCAGACATTCTCTCTCCCCCCCCTCTCTCTCTCTCTCTCTCTCTCTCTCTCTCTTACATACAAACACCCAAACTAACAAGAACCAAAAGCGCAAAACAAATATAGAGAGATTGTGAGGGATCTAGAGAGCTTACTCTGGTGAGGCGAGAGAGCGCATGAGCGGAGGAAAGAGAACGGCCGCTTGGTGAGATTTGAGAAAATAAAAATAGGTTTTATTTTTTTAAACTCAATTAAGGGCATTTTGGTAATCTTAAATAACTGATCCTTCCAAACCCTCCGATTTGGAGGGTTGAAAACTGGAGTAAAATAGAGGGTTTTAACCCTCCATTTTACCTCCAAATACCTCCCATTACCTTACCCTCTAAAACCCTTCATAGATCCAAACAAGGGTTTATGTCAACCCTCCAAAACCCTTCCAAGCAAGCCCTTAGGGGCGGAATAAAAAATATATATGCTGCTAATCTATAGCGGCAGATTTCGAATCTGCCGTAATAATTTTTGTAGTGGTGCAGACATTCTCTCTCCCCCCCCTCTCTCTCTCTCTCTCTCTCTCTCTCTCTCTCTCTCTCTCTCTATATATATATATATATATATATATATATATATATATATATATAATACACTTTTTTAAGATAAGAAGATCTAACAATTTTTTTATAATTTATATTTCTTTGATATGTTTTGCTATATCCACTATATATATATATATATATATATATATATATATATATATATATATGTATGTATATATATATTAAAGAATAATACACAATTATTTGCAACATTTGCTAGCTTTTAAATACTATTTACCAAAAATGGAATCAGAAAGGTGACCTATGAGAGTCTTGATTCAAATAATTTTAAGGTGGATATCAATCGTGACATTCTCACTTAAAATCCCTAGCAGAGCAGGCATATCTTTGGCTTAAATGTATTAGATGTTTCAAGTGTACCGCTATTACTTGTGTGAGAAAAAAATTAGTAATAAATAAAGAGGAAATAATCATTGGTAAGTAGGAATTTCAAAAATACATGGAGATGAGGATATTTTTGTAATTAACATTCTCAAAATTGGTTGTTTTGATACAGTTACGAGAGAAAATCAGACCCTACACGTGATATGATCTGGGAGGCCCATGATAGTTGGATTTACATAGCTAATAAGTCGCCTCCCAGAGGTCCATGTGGAGGTTCCCTCATGTAGAGGGCATGACCAGGGACGCGCGAGCGCCTGCTCTAGTGTCAACCATGACCAACGGCCTAACAATGACCCATGAGGTATAAAGAGAGGAGGAGAGAGAGAAAGAGGATCCTCTTGGACAGGCTCGACTTTAACACCGGGACCTTTCTCCTCTCCTCACTCTCTAATCCTCCTCTTCTCTAAAACATACTGAAACATCTCTCTACCTCCTTCTTCAAATCCGATCACCCCCAGTGGCTTGATGGTCAGAGGGTCCGAGGAGAAGTCCCCAGACTTCCCTTGCAAGAGGTTGAACTGAGTGGCTGGACTCCCATTGCCTCTCAAGACAGTGATACTAGAAATCGTCACAAAGCTCAAGTCGTTTCTCTACACCATCAACTATCACCTACCAACCTCTCCAGATTCTCTCGGTTGAACTCTCAGAGTGCAGATCCTGAGGACCCTCCAATTAAGAGTATCAACAGTTTTGCTCCATCAATGGGAAATGAAACAAAAAGCCTTGCAAACCCGCTGATGGTGGGAAGGTAGAAGAATCTGGCGACAGATCCACCGATAAACTATGTTGTGGGGGATTTGGCATAGCTCTCAGAGCCATAGCTATCCCCCAGGATCAACTGACGGTCCTAGAGGAGGACTCGAGGGATGCCCACATCCAACTACTCTAAAAACAGCTCAAGGTGCTCTCCAAAGCTCTCAAGGAGCGGGATCAGACCCGCCACTCTTCGAAGTAATGCAAGGAATGTGTCCCGGAGTCGGTTGGAATGGGAAGGAGGTCGCCAGCATGTGTCCCGGAGTACAAGGTATGCTGCGAGAAGAATGAGGAGAGTACCCTGTCACCTTGTAGTGTCGTGTCGTCCCAACCTAGATGTCAGTTGAAAGAACTACCTTAACCTCACCCCAAGATGGTCCCTCCTCTTGCCAAAGAGAAGCCAATGTACATTTCTTGACCTGCCTTTCCTTTCATTCACGAGATTCTGGAGTTTTCCTTGCCTACTGGGTTTCGGATGTCGTCAGTGGCGACATATAATGGCACCACGGACCCAACGGACCACCTAGAGTTTTTCGAAGCCATGATGCTACTCCATGGGGCCCTTGATAAAATAGTGCGCCCAGCTTTCCTTATAGACACGTTAAGGGGCATAGCCCAGATGTGGTTCTCTCACCTACTATTGGGGTCTGTCTCCTCGTTCAAGGAGCTTGATAAGTGCATGATCATACATATTTTTATACTATATTTGCATGCACTTTATTGGTCATTTTGCTTAGATTCTTCTATTTTTATGCTAAATTGTTATTTTTCTGCCATTGAACATGAAAATAGGTGTTCAGAACAAAAGAACCAAAATCAACTCAATTCGGAGCAGAAAGAGCTGAAAAGGCATGTTCTAAAGAAGAGCACGGCCTAAGCACGACTGTGCTTAAGGTGTGTTGATCCAGAACTAGGGTTTTTTTGCTAAGCACTGCTCATCTATTCATAGAACGGGCATGCTTCCAAAGAGCATGGGCGTGTTTTGCCTATGTTCTGCCCATGCTTATCTCCGAATACCTGCAAAACACCTTGAAATGATTTGCATGGGCTAAACATGCTAGTGCGTCATAAAATTCCTGTCTATAAAAAGCCGTCAGATGCAACTTATTGGGGACTTTTGTCTATTCTTTCACTAACTGCTAGGGTTTTGACGGAGATTGAAAGCGAAGGAGACATCGATCTGGGGAGTCCATCATCTTTACTTATGTCTTCTTCTTTAGATTTTGTTAGGGATTTCTATAATATGAGAGGCTAAACATTCTATGGTGCCTTATGTTTTTGAACCCTAGGATGAACTTGTGACTATTTCCTTTTCTATTATATTGGTTTTGATTTGTTCTTGTGAACCATCTATCTGTGCTTAATGCTCGCAAATTGCTAGTGCGAGATCCCTAATTTGCTTATATGAATTGCTTGATTAGTAGAGAGATCTCGGTCTTGTTAGATCTAGGGTTAGATAGTAGGGGATGAGTATACCGAGAGATCAGGTGTATGGTGTCACATTTTCCAAATTAGGGTAAAACCTAATAGTAGGAATAACATAGCCTAATTCAGTCATAGGGCGATCAGTGTCGTCGTATGGGATTAGGGTTTAGCTACCTGGTTATTGGGGTTAAACTAATTATGATTCCTCACAGTCCAAGAACATATCAAGTAGATAGCTAATATTAGGAAATTAGTCGAGAAAGGGATTCCCAGAGGATAGAAATATGAGGTGCCATAATCTCTGCATTGAATTACTGTAGATTTGTCAATTGTTCACTTTATTTCTTCTTTAGATCTCTTAGTTAAGATTAGAACCATCACCCATATTTTTAGGCTAGATAATAGAAGGTGAATTAGTACTAATAGAGTAGGTCCCTGTGGATTCGACTACCCTACCCATGGAGTACTATACTACTAGATTGACCCCGTGCACTTATGGGAGAGATACAACACATCATGTTTTTGGCGCCGTTGCTAGGAACTGACATTCTAGGAACGTTAGGATTCTATTAGTCTAGCCATTATATTTTTCTTTTACTTTTGTATTATCTTAGATTTCTATTTGAGAATTTGTATTGGACTAATAATGTTTTTCCTTTTGGAGACGAGGAATACAATCAGTTCGATGTCTCACATATGGGCAACAATCATTCAAAAATCTCTTTGCGTATTACATTCATTGTAATTTCACGACACCAGGACCCAGCCACAGCAGCAACACCTAGTACCGCTCCATCATCACCACCTCTAGTTGCATCCCCAGCTCCAGATGACTCTGACGCCTATCGAGACTAGATGTCAATGGTACTCGTTTGGATCACCGACCACCTCGTGATCCAAGTACCACACCCTCCACCATACTCAGCGTGGATGACGATGACTTGGACGAGGGCTAAAACAAGGAGTTCCACCCATGAGGCGCATCACAATTTTTTTTTCTTTTACCAATTTTGTAATTTTTATTTTTCTATTTTCACATGTAGAACTACAAACTTGGTTATAATACTTGATTTCTTATTTCACTTGTGTGCCCTTGATGATTCTGAGAAGGAATTGGAATTGTCAAACTTTGAAATATGGATAGGAACTTCCCAGTAAAAAACAACTATATTACTCCACGAGTATACAGGAAAGTACCAGGAATCTTCTCCCCTTTTATTTTACATGTCATATTCTTCTATTCGCATGCATTGTATACATTGGGGGAAATGCACAATTTAACGTAGTTTTACCTTTACTGGACACCTCAAAAAGTTTTTAGCACATACCCAAACTTTGTTGTCTCTTTTCTACTTAGGTTTGGATTCTAGCTAGTTTTGACTATTAGTTGATTTGTTCTTGTGAAAAAAAGAACAAAAATCAGGAAAGTTGGATCCTTATATGCCCTACCGGTCGGAAAGTCGGATTCATTAGGGATGCCATACCTGGAGAATATAGATAAGAAAAGATGGTAGAAAGAGCTATCACCTTTGAAAAGTGAAAGTTGTTCTTGAGTAGTTGGACAATGAGCATCACAAATGTTCACTTGATGACCTACTAAGGGAAAAGACTATCTCATTGGATGTATGAAGCTACCACCCAAATAAAAGAGTCAGTAGAGTTAGTTAAGTGAATAAGGTCTAGACTAGCTTGGCCAGACTTAAGTCAGCAAGAGACACTATAGGAGGGGTGACACACACACATATACACATGGGGAGTATGAGTACATGGTGAAGCCTATTTTCTTTAAAAAAGCTTCATGTCACCCAACACTTTGTTTTCCTGGACACCAGAGGGATTCCCAATTGTTTTGAGATCAGATATCATACAATCATCTACTTTTCCATATTTTGTATTTTTTTTTTCTTGAGGACAAGCAAAAGCTTAAGTGTGGGGGTATATGATAAGTGTATGATCATGCATATTTTTATACTGTTGATGCTGAGAATCAACTCCTCTTGGTATCAGAGCCAATCTTGATCAACAAGTAAAATTTGTAGTTGAGGGCGACTCCTAGTGGCTTCAAACTTAATACGGTCCATTATCGGCTAGAGCGTTAAGGTCACTGGTCCTTCTCGTCGGATACACGTGCGACCTCTCTCTCTCACCAATGGCTTGCACAATGGAAGTCTGGCGGTCTACCCCACGGACCCTCCGACGGTCAAGTCAGTCGATCGACACGGGAAGGAAGGAAATTATGGAGATCGAAAGAGTTTTCATAGCGGATAGAAAGAGAAAAAATAATCAATAAGAGCAAAGTAGGGGAAAGAAGAGGGAGAGAGTCTCCGTCCGGAGCTCGACATTGATAAAGAGGTCCACTTTTCACTCCCTTCTCCTTCCCTTTTATACCTTTCCATTCACCCTTCATGGATCGTAGCTTGTTGCCCAAGTTTCCTCTTGTTTAGGCACCAAGTAAGCGCCGACGAGGCGCCAACTAGGTACCAACTGAGCTCTATCTTAGTCATAGCCTTCTAGAGGCTTCGCTGGAGTTACGAGTGCCTACCGGTGACGTTTCGTCCCCTATCTCCTGTTTAACAATTACCGGTATTCAGTTAAATCACCTTTATTTGTGAATATCTCTTTGGGCCGCTAGGGTATCGCCACGTGTAGCTTCCTGTCGAGCCGTTCGGATTGTGCCATATGGATAGACAAAATTTACGCATAACACTTGCCCCCCGACTTTTTGGGTCATCGTACTCTTGGCTTAAGATGACCTGAGAAGTCAGATAGCTCTCTGTCCTCAATAGTGGTATGGTTCATCAGCTTGACTCTCTACTCAGACCCTGTTAGGCTCGTTTAAGGCCTTTGGTTTTTCGGTTTTTGAACTTTTAGTGAACCTCGGGTCGATTCCTTATTCCTAATGGATGTTTCCACTTGCTGCATACGAGTGAGCCCAATCATAAAGGCACTCCCCAAAATAACTCACCTGAAGCACTACAGGAACCTAGTTGACGCCCCTTGGTGTTGCTTCACTGTTCCTTAAATAGCCCTGAAAGGGGACATATCAACTTCACTTTTTTCCTCGTGGGCTTCTAGATTTACCAAGATATTTTTCCATCAATGGATTCCCATCTGCTATGCAAATCCTTAAGGGAACTTGGTACTATTCCCTCCTTCTCTGCAATCCTGATCCCCATCGATGGTAGAGGCTCCCGAGAAGAGGGAGGAGGAACCTTCTTCTACTCGGCTATCTGGCCTTAAGAGGGCCAGGGAGGATGTTGTGACAGAATATAGGCGCGGGCCAATCTTCCACACGACGATCCGACACACTATCGAGGACTACTGGCTTTCTCCAGAGAACTTGGCCCGCGAACATGAAGTCATTTCTCGTGTTGTGGACGAATTCAAGGACTCTGATGAATTCCAAGACTTGGTCTACGTGAAAGGGTGTAGGGGTGCCGAGGAAGATTTCCACATTTTCCAAGAGATTTCTCTTGTTCATCCTAGGCCGGACCTGTCTACCTTGGGGGTTCAAGTGATGCTCTTTAGTACCTTCCTCCAGGCATCTCCGATGAGGGCATTGATTGAACTGTTGCTGCTGGGAGTTTGGCACCACCTCCTTTTTCCTTTCCTTTTTTCTTATTATGTTGTTCTTATTTAGCACTTCTTTTACTTTTAATGAAATGGTTTTTTTCTTTCTAAACGACTCTCCATCGTCTCACCCTTCCCTTTTCTCTTCTTTGTTTCTGAATGAGTTGCCTGATCCTTGTGAATTGATTGATTTCATGCTTGTGAACGATCCTTGAGCAACACAAGTGTGGAACGATATCGGGGCCATCCCTTGAGGAGGGCTTCACTATCGTTTCCTGGAGCCATTTCACATCTTCAATTGTCACGTTTCCATTGTCTAAATCCTCCTCGATATCCGACCCCGGTGTGTTTCGAGATCCATTAGTATCGTTAGGGTCTAGTTTCCGAGCGCCGGGAGGGCCATCATTGTGAGAGCTTTTTTTGAGGCAGTACAGTCGAGGGTTCATCCTCTTCTATGCGTCCCGTACCTTGAAGAGCTTCCCCCTTTTATTTTTTCGAAAATAGGATGCCACGCAACATTGCCTTCCTCTGGAAACCCTAGAGAGTCCACCCATTTGCTCCCATCTTTCCTTCAAGGGATCACGACTCGCTTCCCTTCTATACTCTAGCTTGTCCCTCTAGCTAAGGCTTTAATGGACTACCTATACTTGAGGCGAACATTGAGGGAGTTCACTCGAAGTCCTTCCAAGCCTTTCTCCTTGGTTCCCTAGAGTAAAAGGTCCCAGGATGGGGGCGCTGACGAGGCTACTACCATAATCGGGCTTCCGGCCTGATCAGGTTCATTCGGGGTAGGTGTCACGGGAGTTGGTGCGACTTGAAGGCCAGAGGGTGTTTCCATCGATCCTTTTGAAGAGTCATACGTTCCTGTTTCACCTTCCCAATCCGAGGCTCCTCTTCTGGTGGCTCAAGCGGTTTGCCCTCCTTCCTTGCCGTGGATGCGCTTGGGCCCTTCGAAGGGGGAGGGGTAGCATCATCTTATTGGGTTTGGTGATTCCCCTCGTTCCACCAAAGGGACACTTTCCTGGATCTGGAGATCATTGTCCCGAGTTCAGACCTGTCGGAGCTTAAAGAACTTGATACAAGTGGGTTGGCGTCTCAGTTGTCTATGACTAGTGATAAGGTAAGTTTCGCCGATTCCCTTTTTCTTCTCCTTCCTTTCCTTCTACCCATTGGCAGTCGGCGCGTGCAGGCGGCCGTCTTAATCGGGCTAGTTGTGGCTCGCTTCCAAGGAAGGGATTCCTCTAGTGATCTCCCAGTCGTGACCCGAAGACCAGGGTTTTCTTCGAGCTTGTCGGGCTTCGAGGCGAAACTGACTGTACATGACCAGAGGATCGGTCAACTCAAGGCATTATGTACCTGGCACCATCAGACAGTGGCATTTGCCAAGCAGGAGAGAGGGAAGCTACTTAGGAAGCTGGCAGAATCATAGTTCAACTGCGGGAAAGTGCGGAGATGACCAAGTGTAATTATGTTGCCTGATAAGTGCATAATTATACATATTTTCATATTATATTTATATACATTTTCTCCATCTCTTCGCATAAATTTCTCTACTTTTGTGCTCTTTTGGGTATTTTGTGTCAATGGAAAGTTAAACAGGGCCCTGGAACAAAAGAAGCCAAAATTAAGCCAATTCGGAGCAAAAATAGCTAAAACAACATATTCCAGAAAAGAACACGATCACACGTCCTGGAGTATGGGCATGTTTCCAAAGAACACAGGTTTGTTCTGCCTGTGTTCAGGCCATATTGGTCACAGGATTCCTGCAAAATGTACCAAATCGACTGAAGAAGATTCCAGAGATAAACACGGACTTAACATGTCCTAAACACACCCATGTATCGTAAATTTGAAGTCTATAAAAGGCCTTCAGGTACAACTTATCAGGGGACTTTTGCGATTCTCCTGCTGACGGCTAGGGTTTTGGTGGAGATCTAAAACGGAGAAAACATCGATCGGGGGAGTATATTAGATTCTTTATTCATGTCTTCTTTAGATCTTGTGTTAGGCTTTCATAACATGAGAGGCTATACCTTCTATGGTGCCTCAGATTCTTGAACCCGGGGATGAACTTATGACTATTTTCCTATTTTTATAATATTAGTTTTTTATTTATTCTTGTGAACCATCTATCTGTGCTTAATACTTCCAAATTGCTAGTGTGAGAACCCCAATTTACATATATGAATTGCATGATTTGGAAGAGATCTCGGTCATGTTAGATCAGGGCTTAGATAGTAAGGGGTGAATACACATCTAAAGATCAGGTTTATAGTGTCACACTTTCCGGATTAGGACAAAATCTAATAGTGGGAATCATAGAACTTAATGCGATCAAGTGGTGATTGGTGTTGTCGTATTTGAATTAGGGTTTGCCCGCTGAGAGATCGGGCTTAAACTAATTTAGGGTTCCTCATGGTCGAAGAATAGATCAATTAGATAACTAGTATTAAGAATTTAGTTCAGTAAGGGATTCATAGGGGATAGAGATCCGGGGTGCCATAATCTTTGCATTGATTTATCCTAGATTTCGACAATTGTTCACCATAGTTCTTTTGATTTCTTAAGTAGGATTAATTAGATCAACAACCATATTTTAGGCTAGTTAATAGAGGGCGAATTAGTACTAGTAGAGCCAGTCCCTGTGGATTCGACTATCCTACTCTTGGGTATTTTACTACTTGATCGACCCTGTACACTTGCGAGAGAGATAGCACACTTCATGTTTTTGGTGTTGTTGCTAGGGACTTGCATTCTTGGAACATTAGGATTTTGTTATACTAGCAATCTTAGTTTTCTTTTATTTTTAGTTCTATTTTTCTAATCTTAGTTCTAACTTTGTTTTTCTCTGTTAATGGTACTAGTGTATGACCAGGAGCTCCTTATATCAACTAGAGGTGCCAGATCCAAACTTTAAATGCGCACTTCACAAGAAATTAAGAGAAGGTCTTAAAAAGACTATAATAATGGAGAGTAGTATGGAAGTTAATTAACCGGATGCAATGACAGCACTGACCCAATCTATCTTTGATTTCGCTAGCCCGAATCATGAAGGAGTCGAGTCAAGCATTAACTCGCCTCCAATCACGGCAAATAACTTTGAATTGAAGCACAACGTCATTCAGATGGTCCAATAATCATGTCATTTCGACTGTTTCCAAGATAAGGACCCATATGCACATCTAACAACCTTCTTAGAAATCCGCGAAACTATTAAAGTAGGTGGAGTACCTGAGGACACAATCCGCCTGAGACTGTTCCCTTTTTTAGTTAGAGGTCTAGCTAAACAGTGGTTCAACTCACTCCATCAAGGTTCCATCACCACATGGGCGCAGTTAGCCGAGAAATTCCTAATAAGATACTTCCAATCGACCAAGATCACAAAAATTTAGAGTGACATCTCTTCTTACAGACAATTGGAGTAGGAGACACTTTATGATACATGGGAGAGGTATAAGGAGCTACTAAAGAAGGGGTAAAACCATTTTTGGTCCCTGAAAATAGGACCAATGTTCATTTCCATCCCAAAATTCAAAATTTGTTCAATATGGTCCCTATGCATTGCATATTTTGACATTTTGGGTCCCTATATATTCCGTATTTTGGCACTTTTGGTCCCTATTGCTGACGTGGCAGTCATGTGGAATACCAATGAAATGCATATAATCTTTTTATTATTATGTTTAGGTCGTTATTTTGCTGATGTGGAGTGATAAGTGGTAGTATATGCTGATATGGACCGTATTGAACAAATTTTAAACTTTTGGGATGGAAATGAACATTGGCCCTGTTTTCAGGGAAAAAAATGGCTTTAACCCACTAAAGAAATTTCTGCAATATGGAATAATGGACTGGATGCAAGTCCAGATCTTCTACAATGGACTGAACGTGACCATTAAACAAATGCTAGATGCAGCAGCTGGTGGTTCCCTTTGCTATAAGTATCCCGAAGCAGCCAAAGTACGGATTAAAGAGATGACAACCAATGGATATCAGTGGAGTATGGAGAGAAACAAACCAGCTGAATCGCAGGAATCTATGAGGTAGACGCATTGACAACCCTGGCTGCACATGTCGAAGCAATCAACAAGTGCTTGGATAATATGACCCTTCAGCAACAGATACCAGTGATGAGTGTTGGGACATGTGGGAGTCAGTCAAGTACCATGTGTAAGTCTTCAGAGGTTAACACTGGACCTATCGAGCAAGTTGATTTCGTGGGCAGTCAGAACATATTCCGGAATAACCCGTACAACTTCACGTATAACCCCGGGTAGAGGAGTCCTCCAAACTTTTCATGGAGCATCCTGAGCCAGAATCAAGGATAGCCAAAACAAAGCTAATCAACCGACTTCTAGCAACCAACACAAGAAAAGAGAAGTCCAAACTTTGTGAGAGTATGGTTGCATAATTCATTCATTCCAACGACGAATACCTCAAGAACCACGAGGAGTTCATGAGAAACCAACATGCGTCATTACAGAATCTTGGAATCAAGTCTCTCAAATCGCCAAGCCCTTGGTCGAACAACCTTTGGGTACTCTCCCAAGCAACACAGGGGTCAACTCAAGGGAGTCTGCCAAGGCTATTAACCTTCGAAGCGGGGCAGAGTTGGTACCACCTCTAGTCAAACCTCGGGAAGATACCCTCACGGAGAAAAAGAAGGTGAAACCCCCGAGCAAGAGAAATCAAGAATTGTAGAAAATTCGCCCAAGGGTAAGGGTAGAGAAGCACCAAAAGTTCTTAAATACCAACCGAAGCTATCTTACCCGGCCAAGGTAAAAAAGGATCAGTAGGATGAGCAATTTATGAAGTTCTTGGACATGTTCAAGGCGCTCACATTAATGTCCCGTTTCTTGAAGCGCTCTTACAAATGCCACGATAAGCTCAATTTCTGAAGGAATCACTCAGAAACAAGAGGAAGTTGGAAGAAGTGTCAAAGGCGAGATACTAAGTACGGAATGCTAGTTGTTCTTACCAACAAGCTCCTAAGGAAGGAAAAGGATCTAGGGAGTTACATAATCCCCTGTACAATCGGAGGATTGGTGGATGAGAAAGCGTTAGCAAAAATTGGAGCAAGCATCACCCTCAATGCCATACAAAATCCTCCAAAGACCCAAACATGGGGAACCAAAACCAACCAAGATCACACTTCAGATGGTCGATAGATCCATCCATCATCCTTGAGGAATCATTAAAGACGTGCTAGTGAAAGTAGGCAAGTTCATCTTCCCAATGGATTTTGTTATCTTGGTCTTAGATCATAAGGTGGAGGTAGCCCTCATCCTCGGGAGACCATTCTTGAAAACTGCACAAGCATTACTTGACATCAAGGATGGTTAGATGACATTGAGGGTTGGAGAAGACGAAGTCGTGTTTAAACTGCAAGAGGTCATTCGACACTCCATGGATTTTGATGATTCATGTTATTTATTCGATCATATTGACAATTGTGTTATTGATTTTGTGCAGGATAAATTATTAAAGGACCAATTGGAGGATCTCTTCGAGAATGAACCACCACCTTGGGAGGACAACGAAGAGATAGAAGGCCCCGAACAAGTAAAGTCGGCTTCCTCCACAAGGAAAAGGAAGACGTGGTAGAAAAAACTGAAGCAGAAGAAAAGAAGCAGATCCCTCTCACCTGTGACTTTACCATCTGGCTCACCCAAAAGTCAATTCAGTGAGTATGAACTTACTTTATATTTGAGTATGTAGGTGGTAGGCGGTGTTCCTCTCAGCGGGAACGCTAAGAAGTTTCAGTTATTTGAACCTTCCTGAGCATAAAAGGTACGTCTAGCTAGTGACGTTAAACAAGCGCTTCGTGGGAGGCAACCCAAGCCTGTTGTCAGTTTTCAAAGGTTAGTTTTCTAGTTAATTAGTAGTTTCGTCTAGTTTTAGTATCTTAGAGTTTAGGTTTGCATTAGTGGTAATTTTGACTTTCTCGATTATTTCTCATGCCTAAGTGTTTTCTAAGAGCTTATTAATCAAATTTACATCTTAGGAATACACAACACGCAAGTATAGGTGTCAATAGCAAAAATTAGAGTATGGAAAATGACATAATTAAACATAGGGAGAATACGGTCGAGTTCCTGGCAACAAGAATATGTAGGGTGGAGGGCCGTATTCTATGCATGTTTCCAAAAACACGGCCACAGAGCCCAAAATATGGGCATGTTCTTTTCCCTAAGTGCGATTTCGTGAAAGACAGAAAGAAACATGGGCTCAACAGGGCGAAACACGCCCGTGTTTCGTCCGTTTTCGGCCTGACGACCTGAAACTTGGGGCTTTTTAACTCAATTTTTTGGCCACCATCGACCAATTTTAACCCTTTGTTCTCAAATCCGCCCCTCTTGCGACCTCTCCTGAGCCTATTTGAGCGATTTCCCGTGGTTTTCCTTGAGTTTTCGTCATCTAATTATTGCTAATTTCTTCATGTTCTTCAGTGAAACACGACGGTGCTCCACCAAATTTGAAGATCTCCGTCAACACGCCCATGCTCCACAACTTCCTTAAGTTTTCTTTGACAACCATGTTCAAGGGACTCGCCAAGAAGCCACCAAAGAGGCAAAGGGAAGAAGAAAGCTCTTGAGCACCACAGGAGCCTACTTTCGAACTGCCGACACACAACAAGTGCTAAGAGTACTTAAGGCAATGGTCATTCGGCGGGACCCACATCGATCATGTGGGTCTCTCTAATGAGGTCTAACAACACCTGACAGTGAGAGTATGGTACCGACTACTAACGATCAATGAGGTAGACTACCGCTAGCTTACATTGGAGATACTTTCAACCCTCACCATCATCAAGGGGGACCCCTCCTGGCACCGAGCAGACAAGAGTCAATTCTAGCTTGGTGGCACCATGTACCGGCTAAGCTACACGCAGTTCAGCTTCTACTTAGGTCTCTACGATTGTCAAATCCATGATTTTTTGGGAATATTTAATTTTTTTTAATTAGTTATTTTACTTAATTGTTTGAAAATAAGGGAAAGTCCCCCAAGGTTGGATTTGTTTGAAATTGTAGTGGAATAAAATTTCTCAAATTACTCGTTAAAGTAGTTAGATGATTAATTACTCAAAGAGGTTTCCCAAACTTACAATTAGTAGAATATATATATATATATATATATATTAGTAAATATAAATGCAAAGATATTTTAGTTGGATAAAGTTATGAATCAAAGTATAAGTGGTTATTAATAGTTGAGGATAAAAATAAGATATATATATATATATATATATATATATATATATATATATAAAAGGTGTGAGAATTGGAGGGCTTGTAATCAGATAAGAATGAGCTTATTTGATTGATTTAGATTAGATAAATATTATTATATAAACAGTTAAATAAATAAGTAAATAAATAATAAAATAAATAAAATAAAATAAAATAAAAATAGCCATCTGCACCCGTGCACGTGAATAGGAGGCATAGTGATGTTTTACTTCTATATTTAAATATTTTAAATTTATAGATATGGAGAGAAAGAGAGAGATAGAGAGAGAGATTTATATAAATAAGAGATTCATAGATCACTGATTAAAACAAAAAGAGAGATGATTAGATTGGTGAATAAGATATATTAATGTATATACGAAGATGTATATAAATATACATATACACGTGGTTCTAGTAAAGATAGGCATGCACTTGATTTTTAAAGTGGATAAGATAAGTAGCTGCAAAGTTTTATTTAAATCCTTAAACATATACATAGATATACTTATAATTATAAGGAGATGTAGAGAGAGAAAGAACCCCAACTCTATCTCCGTCGTTGACGTAGCATTGCAAATTGTTTGAATTTCTTGGATAAGCCTTATCCGAACCTCCTCCGCGAGGCTTATAAAAGAACTAGTCTCGAAACTCTAGTAAGCCGCAGCCATCGTAGAGAGAAAGAGGAGCCGGAGGATTTTTGAAGACCGCGACAGGAGCCACCGAGCGCTCACGCACAACCACCTCGGAAGGGAAGGGAGGCCGGCGAGCTCAACACAGCCGGGAACCATGTTCAATCAGATGAGGCTTCTGATCCCTATGCACTAGTTTAAGAGTCAATATTAACGTTGTACAGAAGGGTATGTTGGGATAGGGATCTCCGGGAGCTTTTAAAGGGGGTTGTGGTTTTTGTTTATTAGTGAAGTACTTAATATATGAGAGGAAGGTTAGCATGGTTAAAAGGCTAGGAGAAATTTTATTCTTTGATACTAGGTTGCATCTCAGAGATTATTAAGTTGACTGAGGATTTCATGGGTGTATGATAAGTTATAGTGGAATCCAAGTCAAACTATTGTACACATAAGTAAAACCCATTGACCATCTAAATAAAATAACCTGTGATGATATTAAGTACCTTAATGGTGTTGCACTGCAGTACAGAGATGATGAATTATTGAACGTGGGATCATCCTAGAAAATCTATGAGTAGATAAGCACGCAAGCATGGTTAGTTATAGGCATGGGTAACCTGGGTTCATATGTGTGTATATAAGAGTGGCAATCAGTAAGTGCTGTGGAACCTTGAACAATCAAGTTACAAAGATTGAATGAGGGCTTAGATGGTCCCAGGTTTTATAAAGCATGTGTGACAGTTGATGGTGAGTATAGAGGGGGATGGTTGTGTTCAGACGTTCAGGAGAGTGGTTTCAGCTGGTAGGGTTTATATGGTTGAGTTGCTTATAGAGGTTACAAATATGAGATATATATAAAGGATTATATGGAGGTGGTGCTAATATGTGAGAAGGTAGACAGAGGGTTGTGTTAGTGCATGTGATCAGGTCTCTGATGTGGTGTTCAGGTTTAGATGATAATGTTATGTATAACTAGCGAGAGTTAAGCCTTAGGAGATGATCTGATCCTAGTTGATGACTAATAATGTAGGTTCAAAGCATAGAGTGCTCTGGTGAGATATTAGGTTAAGTGAATGGTTTGGGTCAAGTGGGCGATGATTGTGTGACGAGTTTGATCAGGTCCAAACCCATGATAGTTGAATTAATTAAGTGGATTAGGTTTTATTTAAGAGGGAATAATTACTAGGGTGAATGATTTATTTTTAAGTCCAAGTTGACTTAGTCAAGTCCATTTAAGTGCAGTTTAAGAGTTAGGTCGTGCCCATTTAGTGGAGCGTGCATTGTAGATGTAGTTACTCTTAACACACATGGGCATCTATGGAGAGTGGACTTGTGGTTACCAGATATCGACGTGGAATGCTGAGCTTCGCCGGGAAAGATACAGATCATTCGGTTGGATCGAGAAAAGATGTAAATTACTCTTGCCTTGCTTCCACCCTAGATATGCGTTTTGTTGACTTTGCTTTTGCATGATTTTTTTGTAAGTTACCTTCGCCTTGTTTTGGTTGAGTGCTATTTGTTAGCATCTTTTCTTCATGATGTTTTCGGTTTATTGGATTGCATGCACATGTCTGCTTTTATTGCTCTCTTTCGTTACATGTGTGTGGTTGAGTGTGAAAGGTAGTGTTTACTGATCACGAAGATCCGTTGATCGACACGTGGCCGTGGAAACACGTGAGCCTGTGCTCCGTCTGGATCGGAGTGTGAAGTTTCACTAACTGTTTATTGAAATACTCTTTTGGATATGCCCACCCGTGAGCCGACACTTGATCATGGGCACATGGTCTTGTGTGCTGGCCGGGAGGTGTAAGCCAATTGAGTTTGTTCTTTTTCCGGTTCAATGGAGCGAATGCTCAAGTGAGAGTGGAGCGTTAGGGCTGAGGACACCCTGGCGTCTCTGATGGTTCCGTTCCGGGGGGAGGATACTCTGGCGGTCCAACCTGTCAGCGGGACGATACACTGACCGTGTCGACACGTAAGAGAGAGGTGGCGCTACCGAGGTACGACCGGAGGGTCGAATTCTAGCAGAGGCTGGGGGCTGAAGGAAAACTTTGCTGTCATCGATTCTTGGAATTCCATTTCGGGCCCGAGGGCCAGTGTTTGACTAGGAGTCCTTGCTTTCAATATTTTTATAGACTCCTAGGTTCTTGTTTGTGCGAGCGTGGTCCTGGATGCTTGTATTTATGCTTATTGCTTATCTTGTTGATTGACTGGCTTTGTTGAAATCCCTGCGGGGAACTTACTGAGCTTTCCTTTCGAAAGCTCATTCTTCTTGATTTCCTTTTTTTCAGGATTAATGGAATAGTGATTACAGACTCAGGAGCTGCGCGTTGAGGTTCGAAGATCGCAAATCTTTTAGAGAGAGACAATGTATTTTTTTAGAACCCTAGTAGGGCCCATAGTGTACCTTTAAATTTCAATTTTCCCCTGTGTAACTCTTGTTATTAATGGAAATAATGTTATCTATTCTTTATCATTTAGGCCTTGTATCCGAGCGGAGCCCGTTTCCACTTGGGTACGGCCGGTCTGTGCACGTGCTTGAGGTCCCGGAATTCTTGTCGGGGCGTGACAACAATGAGGAGTTCACCCGAACCTTTGAGTACGACAGCCTTGACATTCACCGACCGTTGGGTGAGACCTAGGAGACGTGCTGGTGACAGCTCAGTACTTACCCTATTTATGACCTAAGCCGATCGAAGGCTTTATCACTCCACTCACCTTCCCCCAGATACATCCATACAGTACTCAATCATTCTCTCAAAGGGCGGGGAGACAACACCGGAGTCATCAGCTCTAGGGATTTCCTATTCCTGTCAAGCATGTCCGACGAGTTCCCCTCCACTTTGGTTATGTGGTCACACACTTTCTGCTGCATTAGGGGACATATCCCAGAGTTAGAGTTCTCTTTGCAGACCCATATATCACTCGACTCATCAGAGGAGGGGCCTCTTTTTCAGGGATGACAAGGATGAAGATAGTTGGAGGCTCACTCCTTATTACTATAGATACCCTACTGTCGATAAGGATGTTGTGGTTCATTAATTAGGTGTATTCTAACAATGCATCGAAAGAATAAAAGAAACACCGTAAAAATGTGAGCAATAGCCTGCCCTGGGAGTAGGGTATTCTACTAATGGAGAGTAGTGAAAACCTAATTATAGGGGTATATGTTTCTAATTCTATTCCCTTGTGCATGTATTTATCTTTATGACCCCTACTTAACTGAAGCTATCATATTTATAGAATTTTGAAACACAGTGTGAATGTTCTTCAATGCTAGTACTCTTGTTAGACATGTTCAGCTCATTAATTAGTGTGTCATATTGCACATGTTGAATGAGCACCGGAGGCTAACCTTGAAATAAATTTCACAGTGGAATTATCGCTTTGCTAGTTTTCATGCTCATTATTTGAGGACAAGCAATAATTTAAGTTTGGGGGTATGATAGCTCTAAAAAAGATCTCTTTTAGTAGACATATATCTCATGTTTAGGGCCAAGATGTATGATTTTTAGAGGATATTAATGGAATTCGGGCCTTAAATACTCCAACTGGCCGAATTAGCTGCTACACTTGATTTATGTTTGTTTTTCATCTGTTTTGTGTCTATATATGCTAAATCGAGTAAACTTTTGATGCATCAGGTGAAAATTGAGCAGCTAAGTGTTGGGCATCGCGATATCTGCAGGTAATATCGTGATGTCCACTGAAGACTCAAGGAAACTCTCGAAAGATCTTAGGCATCGCGATGTATGCAGGAAAGATCGCAATTTCCATGGTGGCAGAAGGATTATTCTATGGATTCCAGCGATATCGTGATATCTGCAGGCAACATCACGATGCCCAGATTTTGGAGCTTCTTGGGAAAATCACCAGCATCGCAATGTCTGCAGGGACATCGTGATACTATTATCAAGAGTCTCCAGGTTTCATTCACATCGTGATGCTCAACCTGACATCATGATGCACAGTGCTGGAAGGGTATAAATAGACCCGATTTTCTAGGTTTTGATATCTTTGGTCTCCACACTCGGCTACGGATAGATGGCTACGATCCGAAGGCTTTGAACAGTGTTTGGAGATGGGGTTACTCGAATCAAGGTGGGAATCATCCATCTTTTGTTTTCGAATGTTTGTTTCCCCTTCTATCAATTACACATGAATGTTTATTTTAATGTTGTGATTGTTTAATTTTGGATCGATCCTTTGTAATAGCAGCTTAAACATCTATTCTAGGGTTGTATGAACTCAATGATGTGATATTTTAATTATCCTATGTTTGCAATTAATTGTGTTGATATAGATATGCGTATGATTTGTTAATACTTGTAATCGTGTGCGACAGGTAACGATTGATCTTAGTTCTCGTTGCATGGACATATATATGTGAGAATCGACCTAAAATAATAGGATGGAATTGAGTGACAGCCGCAGTGTCACTAGCTTAGACAAAAGCATTGGTACCCCATGGTGATGATAATTGTCTAGGTCCTATAATATTGCTTTCCCCGATGCCATAGACATATGGAGGGAATGGGAAGGATGTCCCTTAGACTTGAGATGGGCACGGGCCTGTTAACCGGGCCCGACCCACCGGTTCCGGGTCGGCCAAAGGCCGACCCGGAACCGGCCCTGGCTACAAAAGTAGCCTAGTGGGCCGGGTTGACTCGCCGGACCCAGCGGGTCACGGGTCACCTTCGTGTGATCCGTAACCGGCTCGGGCCACACTATAGAACCGGTTGGTCGGGTCAAACCCGTAGGTTTTTAAATTGTTTTTCAATATTAATAAACTCATTAAAATGTATTTTAAAAAATATAGAAAAATGTTATAAAAAAAACTATGATATTATGATGCAGGGATATAATGAGAAACTGTAAAAAAAAATTTCAAAAAAAAAAACTGTGATATATGATATCATGAGTCATAAATCGTAAATAGTTTTCAATTTTAAAAAAATTAAAATGTAATTTAAAAAATATAAAAAAAAGTATAATGTTTTTTTAAAAAACTATGATATCATGATATAGAAATAAAATGAGGGAAATGAAAAAAAAATGAAAAATATGATATTAGGAATTATAATATCATAGTATTAAAATGTTATTTAAAAAATATCAAAAAAATTTTTAAAAAAAACTATGATATTATGATATAGATATAAAATGTGAAAAATGAAATTTTTTTTAAAAAAACTATGGTATTATGAATCATAATATCATAGTTTTCATTTTTTAAAATAATTAAAATGTAATTCAAAAAATATAAAAATTATGTAAATTTTTTTTTAAAAAAAACTATGACATTATGATATAGAAATAAAATGAGAAAAATTAAAAAAAAAGATAAATTGAAAACTATGAAATTATGATATTATGATATTATGTTATATAGAAATAGAATGTGAAAAATGAAGAAAAAATAATAACTATCTTATTATGATTACAGGTTGCACTTAATTCGTTTACCTATCGAATTAAGTTGCCTACGTATCCTCTTGGGCGTAAGAGGAATCAAAGCCAACGTAGTTCTCTTAACTTAGACTAGACTAGAGTTGTCACCGACTTACCTATTTGTCAGCGTTAGGTTCTGGCTCCTGCTCAGTATCAGGGGTCGTTGTTGTGCTCATCATGTTATCGGTGAAGAAGAAGCCATTCGTTTATGGACTTCCCATCTCTGCTTCTTGTTGTCGTCGTTGTGCACATTTCCAATCATTTGTGCAAACTTAAATTTCAATATTTGGTGCCGACAACTAGGAACGTGTTGTATCCAGCATGTTTCCACTTACACTGAAAGTCTGCTGGCATGCTACTTACTGTAGACATAGGGCACGCAAAAATATCCTTTATAAGTAATGGAAGAATATGATACGGATTTCCATTACCTTGCTACCAATGAAGAACGTCGAAGGTCATATCTACTACGTTCATGTCCTCAGAGAATTGGAAGGTGGTGTTCAAGTAGAGGTCAACCTCTGTGTATTGAGAACCCATAGGCTTCTTCTTTGCTTGCCTTTGTCAAAATGATTCTCCTACACTACTACTGGATTGTCTTGCCGCCTTAGTTGCGACCTGTGGAACTATATGACCATAACGAGAGCAATAGCTCTCATAAAGTTCAAAAAGTTGTGACCTAACTTCACTAACAATTACACTAACATCTACATAGATGTCGGGCTCTGGTGCATACCATTGAGTCTCTAACTCACTCATGGCCCATGATTGAAAATCCTGACCTCCATTATACCCTAAGAACTTGTAATAAACTTCTAAATATGCATTTAAACCTTCTAATTTCTGCCTAGGATCTAAAACAAATGCAACTAAATCAATAGGAGGTATATCTTTATAATAGCTCAACCACTTTGCCTTCATCTCCATAAGGCCCATAAGCAATTGAGCATCTAATCTAAACTTCCACATTTGTTCAGCAATATTAACAACACCATACAAAAATAAATGTGCGGTGGGAAATAAACTTGCGAAAATATATTTGTACATATATTAAACACAGAAAGCAAATCCATAACTCTAGTAGCAATATTCCATTGATATTCAAATAAATTAAAACTAAGCAAAGCTTCATTAACAAAAGCAGTCAACAATGTCTTATAAGGAAATGTCGCATTAAGAAGTTGATAAGTAGAGTTCCATCTAGTTTTAACATTTTTTGGGAATTTTTGGGGCCTTGTGTTCTTTGCTCTACAATAACGACCCCATTGTTTCATAAGGGTCATGTTCCTTCCTATATATGATACTATATCTCTAAGTTGTCCTACAAATTGTTTTAGGGACTCTAGTTCGGTTTGCACACATAAGTTCAATACATGACAAGAACATCTAATATGAAAATATTTGCCCCCGCAGGAAAGCCTCAAATATTCTTCTAGAGGTCTAATCGAGGCCATATTAGCAGAGTCATTATCAAACAAAATTGAAAAAATTTTAAAACTCAAACCATATTCTTCAATAATCCCACGAATCATCCTATAAATATTATCGGCGGTATGAGACTCATTGAATACCCTAAAAGCAATGACTCACTTTTGGATATTCCATGAGTCATCAATCCAATGTGTTGTAATACACATAAAAGAATTTTCATGGAATACATCGGTCCATATATCAGAACATAAAGAAATAGAGGAGGTACAAGCACGAAAAAACTCACAAAGTTGTTCTTTACCATGTTTGTATTGTTTGAAGATTGTTCTTTGAATCGTCCTCTTTGATACCTTTTTGCATGCTGGTTGCAATGCCTTATTGATGCACTCTTACACTTGGCATTGCTTCGCGAAGTTGAATGGCAAGTGCTCGAAAAAAATTGTCTCTGCGATTTTATCCCTATATCTCGGTTGAGAAAACATAAATAAAGAAGAGTAGGAACCTGTACCTTTGTCTACGGCGAACCAAATTTGAGATTGATTCCGAAGATTTCCTACCTTGTCCGGATACATCTTCTCCATATGTCTGGCAAATGTGTCATACGCTCCTCCCTTGCTATACTTAAATTCGGAAGAACAATACCTACATTTAGCATGAGTTATAATGCCATCATTATCATACACTTTTGTAAAATGGACTTTAAAAATATCGGATTTGGGGATGAATTCTGTAGTGGAGTTTGTTCCTCCAGTCTCTGAGGGCACAGTGGACTGTGTTAGTTCGTCAGCTATACTTTCGCATTCATGCCATTAACTGCTCTCTTGGGTAGGCAAGGAGGGCGAACTGACAACGCTCTTTCCCCTCGAGCTTCCACCACGTGATGCCATTTCTCTTGGGTAAGCCGAACCAATAAAGAGAATTGAGAGAATTGAGAACTTAAGAAATTAAGAGAGGATGGAGTGTTTGGTGTGAGATTGAAAGAGAGATGGAGGGGTATATATAGAGATATAAATGAAAAAATTAGAAAAATAAATTAAATAAAAAAACCAACCAACGGCTAGAAAAAAATGTTAAAAAAAACACCCACCAACAGGCGGCTGTTACCAACGGCTATGAAGCCATTAATCAAATTAAATTTAAAAAAACAGTTAAAAGCAAAAGGAAAAAAATACCAACAGCTATGATAGTCATTGGTCATTGGTGACTCCATAGCCTATTGGTGTGTCACCAATGGTGATCAATTTGGCACCCAAATTATGGGCCCCAATTTGATCACCAACCCACCAGTTTAACTCGGTTGACCCAGTGGGTTGAATCGATGGATTAACCTGTCCCAGCATGGCGGGTAAACCCGCCAGGTCACAGGTTAAGTTTTAGTTGAACCGTAACCAGCCCGCTATAGTAGCGGGTCGGTTACGATTTTTCGGCCCGGCTCGCCGGGTCGGCTGACCCAACGATTTTTACAAGGCCGGGCAGGGCTAAAACCTAGCTCGTGCCCCCCTCTACCTTAGACATAACGACTTGTAGGTTCCACTCATAGTGCACATAAGTATCAGACATATCATCAATTTATCCATATCCATAGCTACATATCATTGCAAGCATAGGAGAAAATCATCACAAGTCATTAGAGCCATACATCCTTAGAAGCTCATTATCGAGAGAGAACCCCAAGAAACCTTCGTACTAATCCCAATTTCTTAGGATACACACACATCTTCTATAATTTGATTAACTGACTCTTCAAGCAACTTAGTACATTTCTGCTTAGTATACCTAATCTATCGTTCCCTAAGGATTCAACCCGGTACTTACCGAAATTTATTACTTGCGACCACTTACGGTTGCGTGCCGTAGCTTGAGTGCTTGCACTCATAGCCAGCGGTCAACATTGTCCAATTAAGAATAGCCTTATGATAAATACATAATTATACATATATTTAATTTTATCATATTTTCATGCAATTATCCCATCATTCTGCATAGATTTCTCTATTTTTGTACTCCTTTGGGTTTGTTTTGTGATTGATCAGGTAAAATAGGTAACCAGAGCGAAAGGAACGAGAAAAGGGACAAACCAAGACGAAATAAGCTGAAAAAGGAGTTTACAGAGATGTGCACGGCCTAAGCATGCTTGTGCATGGGCATGTGTCTGCCCATGTACCTCTTGGACTCTTAAACGCATCAAAACAATATCGTAGGAGATGCACGAGTGTGCACCTTGAATCCAAAATTTTTGAACAAGCTATAGAAGGTCAGAATTTATTACAAGAGCTACAAGACTCCAAAGCCAATCTTCACTGTTCAGATTGAATAAAGTGGATTTAGGAATACCCTGTTAAAGTTTGAGGTCAATCCGAGTTGAGTTAATAACCCGATCGAACATTTAATGAAAACTGCGCAGACTTAGAAAATCACTCTAACTTAATCCCGAAGTTATCTGAGGATTATCTGAAACCACTCTAACTTTAATCTGAATTTATCTTGA
Source organism: Dioscorea zingiberensis (assembly GCA_026586065.1). Taxonomy (NCBI): domain Eukaryota; kingdom Viridiplantae; phylum Streptophyta; class Magnoliopsida; order Dioscoreales; family Dioscoreaceae; genus Dioscorea; species Dioscorea zingiberensis. The sequence continues at coordinate 26,303,733 of CM048824.1, forward strand.
AGTTATCCAAAGATAAGCTCGTGCTAAGAACATCCATACTTCATATTTTTAGCCTATAAAAACTCTAACACAGCAAGATACAAAGATATCTTTGGGCAATGGTCCAGGATCGACTTTGGGTGGACAGTCTTCGGCTGGTTTCCGATCGACGACTCGCGTTTCAGAGAAGATCGAAGATCGAGAAGGCATCGATCAAGGGAGTCACCCATGTTTTCTATTATGTCTTCTCCAATATCCTTGTTATAGCTTCTTATAGTATGAGAGGCTAAACCTTTTTTGTGGTACCTCGGGTATATTGTTCTTGAATTTCTTTTTTTAGTGGTTTATCTTTTATTAATTCTTGTGAGTTATCTTTGTATGCCTTTGTTTGATTTATGTGGTTTGTTTGCATGAGCCCTGGTCATATACCTCGTTTTATTGTAGCGAAGCACGTAGGTATTTATGGTTATGATCTATGTTTCTATTATTGCATTAGCCCATATCTCATCATGTTTAGAACACAGCTAGGCACAGGTAATTGAGTTCAATTCGCATACTAAGAGATCGGATGTGGTATCTAGATGGTGCAAATGTCGAACTCCCCAAGAATTAGTAACAGATAGCCAATAATAGGAAATCAAGTGTTAGCAAGGGATTCCTAGGGGGATTGTGATCCGAGGTACCGCACTTCATCTCTAATTACTCAAAATCTACCAATTGTTCGCATTAGTTTCTTAGATAGATTAATTCGTAAATACTCTATTCAATTCCTATATTTTCTTAGGCTAGATAGTAAAAGATAATTAGTACTTGTATACCCGTCCCTGTAGATTCGACTACCCCACCTTTGGGTACTTTACTACTTGATCGACCCCATACATTTGCGGGAGTGTCGTTGCGCACTTTGTGCATGCATCACCTCAACCTTACTTTGATCTATCATGATTCCTTCTTTTCAAACAACATATTCCAGAAGCACCACACTTAGAGCATAGAAATCACACTTCTTAAAATTAGCATAAAGCTTTTGTTGCCTTAACATAAGAAATATTTCTCTAAGATGATTCATATACTCTTCCTCACTTTTGTTGTGTAACAATATGTCATCAAAATAAACCACAACAAAAGTTCCAATGCACTTCTTAAGTATGTGATTCATAAATCTCATAAAAGTATTAGGCATATTAGATAGTCTGAATGGCATAACCATCCATTCATATAAACCATCTATAGTTTTAAATTTTGTCTTCCATTCATCCCCAGGCCTCATTCTAATTTGATGATAACCACTTCTCAAATCAGTTTTAGAGAAAATAGAAGCACCACACAATTGATCAAGTAAATAGTCAAACCTTGGAATCGGAAAATAATAGTCAATTGTGATTTTGTTGATAGCGCGACTTTCAACACATTCTCCAAGAACCATCCTTTTTAGGCACCAACAAGGCTTGAACCGCACAAGGACTCATGCTCTCTTGAATCAGCCCCTTTTCAACCAACTCATCTACTTGCATCTGAAGTTCCTCTTGCCCTTTAGGACTCATTTTGTAGGATGCTTTATTAGGTACAACAACCCATGGAGTAAGATCAATGCGATGCTGGATGTCTCTCAAAGGTAGAAGGCTATGTGGAATCTCCTTTCGTACAACATCTTGAAACTCCTCCGGAATTGGTTTCATGATTGCTAGTGGCTCCTTCTTCATTCTTCTCTACCAAAATTAGAGCCAAAACATCTCCACCCTTTGATAGTTCACCCTTGCATTCACCATAGGACATAGGGGCACTTCCTTCTTTGGTGGACTGATTTCAGAAGGTTGAAATGGAGCTAAAATGATCTTATCATTCACTTTAAAAGAATAAGTATGTTTGAAACCAGCATATAACATACTTCTAAGGTCTACCAAACATAAAATAACAAGCATCCATTGGAGGAACATCACACGAGACTTCATCTTTATAATTTTTCCCAATAGAAAGAGAAACTAAACAACTTCAGTTACCTTGATTTCAGTCCCCTTTTGTAGCCAGGATAATTAATAAGGCTTTGGATGGGGGATAGTGTCCAACTTGAGATTTTACACCATCTCCAAGGATACGACATTCTCAAAGCTGTCACTATCAATGATCACTAAACACACCCTGCCATGAGATGTGCATTTGGTGTGAAACACATTCTTTCTTACCCAACTTTCATCCTCTGTCACATATGACACTTTTAAGTTATGTTGCAACACAATAGTCATTCCATGATCAGCATAAGTCACTTCTTCCTCATCATCATCGTATTCTAGTTCATTCTTGACATCATTTCCTTCTCCATCATTGTAATCTTCAAGCAAAGTAACAATTATTCTATTTGGACAATCTGAAGCACTATGCCCAAAACCATGACATTTGAAACATTTTTGGCCACCTGGTGTAGACGAATTAGATGGTTGTTTGCTGCCAGAAAATCCTTCACTCTTTTCTCGCATCTTTGACACCACCTTGCTTTGGGGAGTAGACTAGGAATTCCCACCCTTTATATACACATCTTTTGATCCATACCAAGATCCCTTTTCAAACTTCTGTTGCTTCTCAACTTTTAAAACCAACTTCGTCACATCATTCAAAGCCTAGTATATTTGGAATTGAACCACTTTGACAATCCCTTGGGCAAGGAGGTGTATTATTATAAAAATCAAACTCTTGGGCTTCATTATCACACTTGTTGTTTCTTCTCTGGAGTTCTTTAATAAAATCATCCCTCTCTTGTAAAGTATGATGTAATTGTTGTAACTGCAACCTTAAGGACTCAACGTCATCTTCATGGTTACCACCTTCACCAACGTCTTTTCAATTCTTCCTTGCCATGATCTCTTGCCTATGCTCTGACAACAATCTGATACCGGGTGATGTGGGAATGTAATACGAAAGATGGTTATCAAAATTTTCTAGTCAAACTTTGAAAAATTATTCAACATGAAAAGGTTGATTGAAATGGATAACGTTTCACTAAGTCTAAAATCACAAAGGGATACAAAAAGTCACCACCCCAAAGATATTAAACAAGGATACACAACCAAACACTCACGACTCAAGGAAATAATCCAAAAGATACATAGATGAACTTACCGCTCAATGACCCTAACCAAAGAGATATAGAGATAAATTGAAAGAACTCAAAGAGTTTCTGTTAATACAATCAAATGCTCCCCCCTTTAACACTACTAGTTACTACTCATATATATAACACTTTAGAAGTCCTTTCATATCCTCGTATTAATTACATACACATAGAACTCTAGATGCATATTTCCAATATATACATAGGGTACAATGAAATTTATTGTCTTGCTGCTAATATGTAAGTTGAATTAACTCTCCCTTTAAAAATGACCAAGTTCAATGAGTCACTTAATTTATTCTAAATCAAATTTGACAATTCCATCAAGTTGGGTCATAGGTTTAGAAATTGGGCTTGCACTCATTTGGCTTATGGGTTGTAGAGAATAACTTAGGATTAGTCGGATTTGTGTGAACTGATTGTGCACAGTAGGCACTCCTGTGTCAGTAAACCTAGCTAACATGACTAAGTCAAATTAATTTTGATATCTAGCTTTGGGTAAGTGAGTTTATTATATTTTAAGACTGGAAACACCCTTCAGTCACTGCTCTAGAGGACTTTATGTATCTGCCTTTCTTTCATTAATTGAAGATTATTTCAAACATTAACCACAAGAGAGACAAAAACAAAGTCATTCAGCGGTCCTTTGTACCTTGAGTTTGTTAATTATGGCTTTTAATTAATGATGACATATGTGTGATATGATCCTAGAACTTCAGATTAAACTTCAAAATTGTTATCCATATTACAATAATTACACATTTGAAGTATTATGATGAGCTCCATCAGTTCCCACATTGATCCTTTTCAAGTCATCTCTTTCACTGAAGATGACACTATTGACATCAAAGCACTGCATATTTGCATTGTTGATGGAGAAGCCATCATTCTCCGCTGGGAATTTCTCTAATCCAATGCCATTGATGCTAAAGCTCAAAGCTTCTTCTTTATGATCAATGGATTCATTTGATGATACTCTTTGTTCTTGCTTGCATTCAAAGGACAACATTGTATCCTCCAGTGCCTCCTCTAGCTCTTTAACCACTTGGATCATGGTCGGCCGACTTTTTGGTGATTTTACTATGCATTTGAGCCCAAGTTGCCCCATCTTCAGCATCATCTCCATGTTGCATGGTTCTCTCAGTAAATTCGCATCAATTATATCTGCTACATTGCCTCTTTCCAAGCTTGGCCTTGCCTTCATATCCAACAAGCTCACAAAAATCAGAAACTTTATGCAGATAATTAGATTGGTCTTGGATTCAATCAATTTCAGATTTGATCAATTATAGTGGCTTTCACACCATGTTAGGTGAGATAGATTGAAAAAGAGAGTTTTTCGGTGCACACACATGAACCAATCATTCTTGCTAGTGATTATGTACTTCTACTAAGCTCTAATAACATGTTAGATGAGAACTCACCCAATCAACAATATGATATCGAGATTGTGATCTTGGATTACCAACTGCAGGCCTTGCAGTTATAAGTTGAAGAAGGATAATACCGAAACTGTAGACATCACTGAATGGTGTCAAGTGATAGCTTGCACAGTATGAAGGATCTAGGTACCCTGGCGTTCCTTTGATCTGGCTGCTTACATGAGATTCATCACCGATCGGGCCTGATTTTACTAAACCAAAGTCCGATACCTTGGCTTCAAAACCTTCACCGATCAATATGTTGCTAGGCTTTATGTCCCTATGAATTATGCTTGGTTTCACACCTTCATGAAGATGAGCAATGCCTGAAATAAACCATACATTGTATTCATTGCTTCTCCAAAGAAATGATATCTGATACGGAAACATACCTTTGGCAGCTCCAATCGCTATGTTTACTCTTTGTCTCCAAGTTAAAGGCTCCCTTCTCCCTATCAAGTTTTTTCAAATAAAACTATCAACTCTTTTGTATTTTATTCTTTATTTTGATCATAAAAATTTCGTTGAGGAAATCTCACCTACAATGTAATCAAGTAGAGAGCCATGAGGAACATACTCATAAACCAAAATCTTCTGATCTGCATGTTGGAAAAAAAATTGCAATTAAGACGAAGCTTATCTTCGTCAGAAAAAAAAAGTCCTCTATCTCTTTCTAATTTTGTGTTTGCAAAGATAAAAGCAGAGTATTGCAGAGTATGTGAATTAATATATCTTTCAGCTTATATAGAAATAGGATATGAAGATTCAACTGTAACAATTCTATATCAAATCTTCAAATAAATGTTCAAACATATCGCACAGTATGCTTCTATATATCTACTCTCTCTAATTTTGTGTTTGCAAAGATAAAAGCAGTAAAGAAACTTGCAATTAAGAAACACCAGTCAATTTTTATGATTTGCAGAAAGAAAAAAAAAAAGGAAACTTGATTGCAGAATCAATGGTTCCTTACTTCGTTCTTCACAGTATCCCACCAAACCAACAAGATTGGAATGCTTCACTCTTGAAAGCAGCTCTACCTCTGATACATAACCATTGTATATATATTTATAAACATTTACTAAACAGAAAAAACAAACAAAAGTAGACACAAATCATACCATTTCTAAACTCTTGAATGCTCTGATATGAATCAAAATGAGACTTCTTGATTGCAAACACCTGTTCATCATCAAACAGTCCTCTATAAACATTCCCAAAAGCCCCAGATCCAACCAAACACTCCTTGCTGAATGACTGTGTAGCCTTCTGCAACTCCTCCCAATGAAACTTCCTCAAATCCAATTTCTTCAGATTAAAACCTACCCAAAATCCAAAACCACTCAAACTCATACCCACAAAATACAAAATTTCAATCAAAATTTTTAGTGCATATAATTCTGAATGGATGCTGTGATTAATACTCAAAATCAACAGTATATGCTATGAAAATTCATATTGCAGGAAATATGCCAATGGTTTTGAGTATCAACACAGTATCCACAAAATTAGGTGCACAAGCAAAAACTCACTCATCTTTTGATACTCAAAATTAATAAACAGGATAGGATTTACTGGCTTAAAAACTCTTCCTTGTGAATGTGATTTGCTAAGAAAATTCATTGAGGAAATATATTCAAAATATATACTTTCACGATCTCAAAAGTGTTGTCTAAAAGAATATATAGATTTTGAGTCTAAAAATCACAGAAAAGTGGCTCACCTTTCAATGATCTCTTCCCCTTCTTTGAACGCTGCCTCTTCAAGCAAGTAAACAAGACAACACCAGCCACCATTCCTGCAAGTGTCACAAGAAAAGCTGCCCAGAGTTCCTTGCTAGGAAACCAGGATGTTCCTTTAGTGGTTGGTGTTTCAAACTCTGTCAACAATGGAGATGAAGATGGTGAAGACAACAAGCTCCTTGATCTCATTCTTGTCATAAAGAAATCAAAAACTATGGATCATGGAATGGAGGCTAAAGCTAAGAAAAGAAGAAAGGAATGGTTTGGTTTTCGTTGTTTAGTGTCGTTGCATGCATGCCAGTTTATCCAAAGGGCATTCATTCATAGCTTCTTAAGTTCTCTCTGCTTGTCATGTTGTGGAACAGGAGGACTTGGTCTCTTTGATGGACGGCATATAAGTCCAAAACACAAGGCTCTGAGTTTAATTATTTTGCAAATTTAGTTTTTATATAGTTTCTTTATGGGTAAACAATGGATGAGAATTATTAAATCATACTCATACCACGGATGAGAATCAACCAAGATTTATTTATTTATTTATTTATTTATTTATTTATTTATTTGACAGCCTCTCTCCCTTGATCTCCCACTTACTTAACAAAGACCAAGAATAAAAATAAAAGGGAAGAGTAGGAGAGGAAACGAAACGGGGCTAATAAAACAAAAGTAGGTGGCCATATTTTATAATTTTTATGGATGATTAATTTCAAGTTTTTGTTATAAAAAAAAGGAGCATAACCCATATTCTTACTTTTTATTTTTTATTTATTTTTTTGTCAAAGGTGACAAGCGCCTTGCAAGAGGAGAGGCTCAATCGAGGGACCCGTCCGCAAAGATCGAGGCCCACTTCTTAGCAAGGAAACTTGGTATCAATAGAACAAGAGATCGTTGGTTCATGACCAATATTCTTAACCTAGCAAATTGATACTCATGCGTCCTCGCAAAACCATATGTATTTTTTATTTTTTATATGAAAATACTATTTCATGATTATTAATAGGATTTATTTTGTGTGTGAATATATATATATATATATATATATATATATATATTGAAAAGGTGAGTAAACTACATTTATTAATAATATGAAAGGTCTATTACAACAGACTCAGCCGGAGAAAGAAAGAAAAGTAGAATATTTCATTAGATGATGCTTTCCTAGCTGAGTTGATGATGCCTTAGGTCCTCCCTCGATCTACTGCCATGTTGTTCTCTAAGGCCCAATCACCCTCATCAGCCCGTTTTGGTGTGTCGTTTGCAAATTCAAGACTCCTCTTCACCAAGCTTTGTGCCGCCTCAAGCTTTGGTCATTTGAAAATTGGAGTTAAATCCAACCAAGATACTATAAACAAAGAGATCACGAATAATTCACCTTATGTACTCCATGTGTTATTTAATAGTGTTTTTTAGCAGTGTCCGGATGTAGGAACATAAAATAATTCCTTTAAAATTAGTCAAACTAAAAAATGATCTAATTGCTCAAAGGAACTAATAAGGGAAAAATTTGATTCAAGGGCTAATAGATTATTAACATTCAAAATTTGGTAATTCACCCCCTTTCTCTAACAAGCTAAAAATGATTATTTTATTTTTCTAAATAATTATAATTAATAGTTAAATATATTGTGCACAAGAAACCACTTCATCCCATATATGCCATTAAACATTAAGTACTAGATGGAGAATGTCACTAACTTTCTAACCATCAAAATAACAATAAATTCATGATATCGACATTTTTATTAAAAAAAATAATCAATTTATTGAAAGTAATGACATAAGTTAAACATTAGAGAAATAATAAATATAGAATGCGAGAAATTCTCTGGAACATTGCATTTGGATTTTTCATAAAATTTAATTCAAGACTCATTCTTGGATTCCATTGAAATCTTATTGGTCATGAACGCTTGACTGCCAAAATAGAATACTCAATGCACAGGTGGGAATTTTTTTTTGTTAATATTTTAATTTTTTAAACATATATACACTTATAAAATCTTGAAATTATATTCTTGTAAAATTTCTTAAATTTTTTTTACCTATATATTATAAGCAAACTACCAATTATTTGACTGATTCAATTGGCCAATTTAAGCATGAACTAATTCCCAACCTCTAAATTCCTATTACCTCAAACATCTTTTTTTGAGATATAAAGAAAATAATTATATGAATAATATTTAAAAATATAAATTTATAAATATTTACAATGTAAAATGCAAAAAAAAAGGAAGGTATATGTAGCATAATGGTATATGAAAATTTAAAGATTTAGAGGTGTGGATGGAAAATTTTTTTTTATGAAATTGACATTTTAACTATGTTTCATCTTTTATTAAATCATAATAGGTAGTTGGCCTATACATATAGTATTAATTTTGTACCTATCGTGTCCTTGGCTTAAAATATAATAAAATAACCAAAAATAAGTTTTTAAATATAATACCTATATGGTGAAACATTGCATCAAAAATCATGCCATGTCTTTTTGTGATTGTCCATGGAAGTTGTGTTCTCCATAATAAACTTGTGTTCTCCATGGAAGTTGATTTTAAAGAATTATACAAGAAAATAAGTCCACAAGCATAAATTTGGGTTCATATGATTTTAGAAAATTCAAAATTGTCCTGGTTTATGGTTACTATTTTAATTTTTGATGACATTGTATGGAGAATAGTATAACTCTTATAAATAAAAATAATAATCATAATGTTAGAAATAGGACTATTCAAAAGAGGGAAAAAATAATAAATAAAAATCTTGAATAGAAATAAAATTATGCATGAAAACAAATGAAAATGAAATCATAAAACATGCTCAACATGCTCATTAGTTTGGACTTCACTATAAAATATATTTTCCTTCTTTCATATTTTGTTAAATATTTTTATAATAAAATAATTTTATGAAAAAGTTTTATAAAAGGGTGTAGAGTAGAGTGATTGACACATTGAAAAGACACAAAAAGAGCATGGGATATGACACATCCTGATGGACACAACTCATTCAAAGGTGTGTGGGTAATTACCCATTGGAAAAGAACATGACTCATCGCCTAGATGTGATGTACCCCAACCGAAGGAGTGAACCATTGGCCATAAATAGCTTATGGGTATCCCAAATGAAATATAACAATTCACAAGGAAATTCCAGCCCTCTTTCAAGCATTCGCTCTTCTTTTCTACACTTTTCTCTAAAGGTTTTTCCATCCCAAAATGATATGTTCCCTCCACCGTTGACGAGGACCATTGGCGAATCTCCTCCAAGCTTCTAGCATCACGAGACGCCCTTCCAATACTCCGATGTCTCTAGCTCCTCAATGATGGATAGATGATGGTGGGTGGTGATAGCTCCCAAGGGTGGTGAATGGGATTAGAAGTTCCTTAAACCCTAAAAACCTCGGTATTTTATAGTCCTAAACGTGTTTATGGTGTGAGAATACATTTTCCAAGGTGTTTGGGTTTAATCAAGTCGATATAATCGAGTCCAGGCCCGAGCCAGACGGGACCTCAGACGGGCATTTGGCAAACTGTCTAGCTCACTGGCAAGTCAGGCAGGCTAGTTCCCCAGGCCAAACTGGACAGCCTGAATCCAGGCGAGTTCATCTGGGAATTAAATCTGGGCTTCTTCGATCCATATAGAACTGTGGGCAATCTACACTAGCGATTCAGAGGTGCGCCTCGAGTTATTGTGCGATCTAGACGGTTTTGCCTGCTTTCAAATGGGTCCGTCTACTATTTCAATTCTGCTCTTGTTTGCCTCGAATCCGCTCGAAATCACCTCAAAAATTGAACTTGCCCTCAAATTGCCCCCTGTGTGTCCTATTACACAAAATTAACACAAATTAAGTATTGATGTGCTATATTTCCTCAAAAATAGCATGCTATGTATATGCAATTATGGTAAAAAAAATATGGTCAATTAAACACTTATCATGAGAGCTCCTCTAATCGAGATCAGGGCTGTGTTGACCCTGTACTATTGGACGAGGGGGAAATCTCCTTCCCCTTCTTGATACGTGCCTTGTGTTCTGGAGCACGTGTAGCAGAACGTTTCTCAGTCTCTGGTGATCCTGCTATATAATTTCTCGATTGGTGAGGAAGTTAAGGAACTTGTTGCTCCTGCTTCTGGAGGGCTCTAGTAAGCAACTCCAACTATTTCTAGAGCATCTTGATTTGATCCTTTTCCGAGATTGTTGCCTATTTTAGAGGAGTGGCTTGGGGACTATGTTCAATCCGGTGATCTCACCTTCGACTAGAGGAGGGATCGAGTTCTTCCTGTCTTTCTCCATCACCACAATATATGCAGCTTCTTAATAGAATATTTCCATATACGGAGCCAACTATTAATGCCGAGAATCTACTCCTCAAGATTGGAGTAGATTCAGAACAACGAGTAAAATTTGATAGGGATGCTAGCTTCTGCTACTTTTGGATGGGAAAAGTAATCAGCCGATAGTCACAACTCTGACAATGAGAACACCTCTTGAGGATGAGGATTAACTCTGACAATAGTCTACAAGGAAGGTCCATGTTCTATCTCCGGACTCTTCGACAATCAAGTCAATAAAGAAGATCAAGATGAAGGAGAGAGATCGAAGATCTTCCTCTAAAGGTTTGGGAGAAAAGAGAGAATGAAAGAGTGGGAGGAATAAGCAAGGAGCGAGAAAGAGAGAGAGAGATATGTGAGTCAAGAGTGTGTAGAATGGGTTGAAGTCCCCTTGCTTTCTTTCTTCGTCCCTTTGTATACCTTCCGGGAGGTTGTTGAGTGGTTAGAGATGACTTGGCGCCAAGTAAGCTCCAGCTAAAGTGGAACCTTCTGGTGTCGCGGAGAAGCATGTCTATAACCCTTCAACCTATTCAAGAAGCTTCTTTAACCATTTTTCAATTAGTGGGTTATTGATGATTCCTTATTCTTTATGATCATGCCACATATATATAAGGCTAGATTTTTCCCAATAACGACCACTCATGTACTGAAAATTAGTTAGCTTTTGATATAATCTACTTAATTCCCATCTATTAATGATTCTCAAATGGACCAGTCGAGTGCAGGTGAGTAGGATTATGCAATGGGGTTATACACCAGAGTATTTGTGGCGTCGTCGATAAAAGGTGATATGTGAGTGGTAACAAGTCGCCGAAAACCTCCACCAATGGAAAATTTGCCTTTACGGCGGTTCCTACGTCATCGAAGAATGGTGGATTAGTGGAGCATTTGAAATTTAGGATTTGTTGAAACTGATTTCAAGTTTGATTTACTGACATTGATTTTAGGTTTACCGAAATTGAAACATCATTGATTTAATCTTAATATATACTAGCAAAACATTCACCTTTTTTAATATTTATTTGTATTTTTTAAATCCTAAGCAATGCGAAAGGTCATTCGCTAGTTTTTCACTATAAAAGTTTTAAATAAAAATGAAAATGGAAAAATAAATATTATATAATTATTTTATTTTATCTTTTTATATAAATGTCACTAAAAAAATATTAGAAAAAAAACCATGTAGTTTCATACATTTGCAACATAAGAAAAAAAAAATTTGTCTTTACAAAACTTGTGATTTCTCAAATTAATAAAAAAGAGAAAACTCGTCAACGGCGTTAACCACTACTTAATTGGCAGAGACATTTTCATCAAACCATGTAAAGCACATGATGATGTGGCATAAAAAATAATTACAAACAAATAACATTCTTACATATTATTAAACTCTAACTCTAACCTAATTAACTAATTAATTAAACATAAACCCTAATTATGCCCTAACCCTATTGTCTCTCTTTCTCCCACCCCGGCAGCCGCCCTGCGTGACAACCCCACCCCATCTTCCTCTCCCTCCCTCCTCTCCCTCCTCTCCCTCTTCCTCTCTCTTCCCCGCCGCTCCCCTCCTCCTCTCCCTCCGCCCCTCTTCCCCTCTCTCTCTCTCCCCCTCCTCCCTTCTCCTCCTTCGAAGTAGACGGTGATGTAGAAGTTTTCAAATACTTTCATTTTTATATAGTGAGAAACACATGCTCACAGTGGGACAGGACTGGTTGCTGACATGCAAGCATTTCTGGAAATTTGGAAGATGGCCGACGACGAAGATTATTTTTTTTTCCCTACCTCATCTTCAGCTGTGCAAAGATTCATCCTACGATAACCCTTGTCATTTTTCAGAGATTTAACTTCAGCAATTAGTCTCATCATCTAAAATATCTAGCAAATTCCAAAGAAACAAATTAAAAATATTTATATTTAGGTTGAGAAGTAATGAGAACAGTCCAAATTTACACGCTTATCTACTATACCCCCGTCCAAATTGTGCTGTACTCGAAGACAAAGAAGAGGAAGAAGAGGAAGAGGGCTTTTATATATATATATATATATATATATATATATATATATATATATTATTTAATAACATTGCACTCATGCCTCATAAAGTGAATTAAATGGTGTTTACGGATTTTTTTTTAACCGGAGAAATCACATGTTTTTTTAAAGAAAAAGAGAACCAGTTTCATTATTTTGTAAATCTGTAAAGTCATATAATTTTTTTTAAAAAAAAATTCCCAAAAGTAATTACTTTCAAACTTTAATATACATACTTCTACGAGGGTATGCATGTAAATATTCATAAACTTTTTGTTTTGTATATACATGGTAACAAAGGTTCTAAAGTGGTATTTATAAACTTACAAATCTAAAAAGATTAATGGTATTACAAGCTTCTGTGGATAACACTATGTAATGCAAATAGTAATATTTTCTTAAATACATTTTTGCAAAAAATATGTATACAATCAGGTAAATTCTAACATACATTGGTCTATAGCCCAAGGCATATTGTCTTGCACTACACTATGGCTTCCACTAGAGTGGTTGTAGGGTTTGGGTTATATTTTTTTTAATGTTTTTTGGGGCCAAGGCAACCCGAGATCCCAAGGTATTATAGAAGGCACCATACAAATCACGGTTTAAAGGATGTGTATATAATTATAATTTTATAAAAATAAATAGTAAATACATGTAAAAAAAGAAAAATAAAAGAAAATGGTGAAGTTAACAATATATTAGTCTCACCCTTCAACAAATTTTTCCTGAGTAAGGGATAAAAATGCTAAGAGTTGTTACTCGGGTATTTTCAATAGGTTACTAAACTATGGACTATTATCAATTCGGTCACAGAACTTTAATTTGAATCAAAATGGTTATTTACTTTTAATTTTATTTCACCAGCAGGTCACCCAAGAGATTCCAACCTCATTTGCTAACGTGACATGTCATTTAGCGTGTCCGCATCATCTAAAGTGGCAATGTCAACAAAATTTAAATATGGCCATGTCACCGTTCATGTAATTGACATTGACGGTGAAATAGCCCCTTTGGATGTAGTCATTTCGGGTGACGTGGAGACGCAAAATGGGGTCAGTGATGTATCATGGTGACATTGAGTGGGCTTTTCCGACAATCACATCAACAAATGGGGCCAGAATCCCTTGGGGTGACCTGCTGGTGAAATTAAATTAAAGATAAGTAACCATTTTGATTCAAATTAAAGGATGACCAAATTGATAATAGTCTATAGTTTAGTGACCTACTGAAAAATTGACCCATTGTTGCTCATATGGGATATTTGTTCTGCCCACAATACAACAAACTCAAATACATTCTAATTTCTCACATACCAAAACCACCCTAAATTTCACGCAAGTTTTAACTTCCACAAAACAATGATTCTTGAATAAATACTCTTATAATAGACCATGGGTTGTACTATCATTTTATTAACTTAATTTGAGTTTAATTTGAATTAATGCAGTATCAATTTTTCTATTTCACCTTAGGTGGCATTTGGAGAGTGGGATATATGTATCTCTTGGATGGGGATATACATAAATAGAATATAATTTTATAAGTGTTTAATTAGTGGGATAAGGAGTGAGGGAAAAAGATTGTTAGATGTTTGTTTGGAAGTACAAGGATATATAAAGTTTTGGATATGTATTTTTATAATTTATTTGGAGGGATAAAAATAGATAAAATAAATTTATATATAATTATAAATATTTTAATTTAAATTATAATATCTAAAAATAAAATAATAATAATAATTTATAATTTTATAATTCATAATATTTATATTAATTAGTAGATAATGATAATTTTAACTTAAAACAATAATATCCTTATATAGTTAATGAACCTTTGGTCCCTTAAATAGTGCCTAAATTGTTAAAAAGTCTTTGGGTAGGGGTGTATAAGAGTGTAAAGTAAATAAAGTTTTGAGTGGATTTTGGTTAAAGGTGAAACAGTACCGCATAGTATAAATGACCTATAAGTAATTACCTGTATCTTATATTCATCATTAATATATAATTATTATATATTAAAAAAATATATATTTTTTAAATTATAAAATAATTAATAAAATCATTATTTCAAATTATAAAAATATTATAACTATTCAAGTTTAATAAAACTAAATATTTAAATTAATAATTAATAGATAATTATCTTAATTTAAAATGATTATTTATTATTTAATTTTAAAAAATAAAAATAAAAAATTCATCAGCTTGTCCCTATGATACGAGCAGCGTTCCTCCAAATCGGGAGGACACTCGTCCCTTGGAGAGGGGCTGAGCGGTCCGAGCGGTCCGAGCGGATCCCCATCATGTTCCATCCGGGCAACCAAACGTCAGGATGAAGCTGCATCCTGATATCCCGGACGCCAAACAGAGCCTTGATGAAGTCGTATACACACATACAAGATTTATGTAAATATCAATGAAATTCTAATATTGGAGAAGTATATCTGCAAGTCAAAATGATTGCAGGGGTAATATGTAAAAGTCTCTTATTTTAACAAAATCTTTCATATGGACAATTTTGATATTCCCAGATCTTTCAGGGACTAGTGTACAAATTTTAGAAGTGAAGAGACAAATCTGCAACTACTAATAATAATGCAAGCAAACAACACAGATTCCTGAATTTCTTACTGTATCAGTGAAACATGTTCAATATAAATTTCATCATCATCTGAACTTACATTATTGAAATTCCGAAGCAGAGACAGAGCATCAGAGAAATCAACAGGTGGAGGGCATGAGAACCGAACTTGCTCCCCAGTATGAGGATGCTTGAACCTGAAGAATGAGACATCGGTGAGCACTGACAATAAAGAAAGGATGAGTTAAAGAATATATGTTATACCTGAGTGATAATGCATGTAGGCAAGGTCGATCTAGGTTTGATATCATGCGGGAAAGATGGCCATGGCAGCTCAAAGGAGTCCTCGGTCTCAGTAGTGAAAGTGCCATGCTCTTGGTTCCTCCATACACCTCGTCTCCTAATAGAGGAATCCCTAGATACTTTGCATGCGCACGGATCTACTTATGGATGGAAAAACATAATTACGAGGATTTAAAGAACACATTGCCTAATGTATATGATAATAACAGCATGGAATTTTTGCAGGTTGTAAGTTAGAGTCTGTTTGGAATGAAGTAACTGGACTTCCAGGAAATGTGGCATTATATGTAAGCAGAAAATTTTAATTTTAATTTATATGTGTAATTATTTAGTTTGAATTAGACATAAATGCCATTTCTCATTCTCTGTTTGGCCAACTTGCACTCGTAATTGTATAAGTTAATCAAGTTTCTCTGTGAAATATGAACATCAAAAAAGACAAAAGAAAATAGTAGTTAGATGCAAGTGGTTTCCCACATGCACATACAAGTAACCAAACAAATTTGGTAAGCAATGCTTTCTAAGATCACACCATGAAAAGATCGAATCTGATAACAAATTGTATGATACTATAACTAACTGCTGGATTTTATCAAGAACACATAGTTAAAGCAGTCATTCAGACTTCATTTTATTCCTATTCATCTAATCATTTCCAGAAATTATAGAATAGCTAATTAAATTTCTCAAGAAAAAAATTAGAAACAATAGTACCTGATGAGTGCGACCTGTTTCTAATCTCCATTCGACTAATGCAGAACCACCACCAGCAAGAACCTCAAGTACTTTATACCTGAAAACATTACAACAGTGTTGTTTAGGTAGCCAAGAGAAAAGGGAAAAGATAACATAGAGTAATTTTAGTCTATTGCAATAAACCACCAAATAAAAATTTTAAAAAAATAATGGTGGGATAACTGCCAATCGATGTATGAAACAGATACTAGATACAAAGGTGTATGATTAATATCGGCCCGAAAATTACATGATTTCACTTTTTATGAACTTCATCCAAAAGTCCTTTGAGGTACTACTGAGATGTTTTATTTTTAACTTTTAATTCAGTTGATATTTCAGGAAAAATATTCATGTGTTGATGTGTATAGCAGAAATTTATTTTCTATGAAAACAAAGTATCATGACAGTAACAGTAATGAACCAAATAAATTACAATTGATTTCATTTTGTATTTGATTTAGGTTTTCTTTTACTTGTCATCTCAATTAGGCAGAATACACGAGGCAAAAGATAAAGGAAAATTAATCACCTGCTAGCAGCATGGCGCACATGTTTACTGTTAATGGAGCCAGCAACAGCAGTCATTCGAATCCTGTTATTAGGGTCACGAGCTATAGGGACCTCAATACGCCCAGAACTTGGGGAAGGAACTCCAGCCGTAAGACTGATGTACACTCGATGGATTGTGTGTAACTTAAATTGTTCTGCTAAATGGGCATGGGAATCCTCATCCTGAAATGGCAATTTTTCAACTAAGATACTCAATTTGAAATGATCAAAATTTTTTAAAAAGAGAGGAGACGATAAAAATCATTTAAAAAAGGGCAACCTGGTGCAACAAAGCTCCCGCATGCGCGCGGGGTCCGGGGAAGGGTCGGACCACTTGGGTCTATCAGACGCACTTTTACTCGCTTTTTGCAAGAGGCTGTTTCCACGACTCGGACCCGTGACCTCCTGGTCACATGACAACAACTTTACCGTTGTGCCAAGGCTCCCCTTCGATGAAAATCATTTACAACCAAAATTTTCTACAATATGAGAACCAACTTGGTATACAATGGATGATGGATCATAAAACTAACCAACAGCTGTCATGTATTCAATAATACAAAAGAATATCTTTCTATACACAAAGAATAATACCTAATAACTTCCCCCTTTAAGAGGTCTACAGATATACGTAAGTGTGAGTTAACTATCATATTTGTAAACTAGCACCCAAAGGAATCCTCACACAAAGCTAGAGTTCTAATAAAAGTAATTAAAAAATGTAAACTAGCAACAAACCTTGGCTACTACAAGCAGACCACTAGTCCCTTTGTCCAACCTGTGCACAATCCCAGGACGAATAAGTGCCTCACAATTGTCTGGACCAATGCATACTCTGGAACTTGGATCAACATGGAAATCATCAAACTCATCTTCAGATAACTCAGAGAACTCCTCTGCTTCAGAACTGCTTTTATGTGGTGTGCATGAAATTGTTGGTAGCCTACAATGATGAAGAATAGCATTCACAAGTGTTCCATTAGCATTTCCAGGTGCAGGGTGAACTACCTATAAATCAACAAAGGAAAATGCTTGAAGTGAAATGCAAATAAGATAATATATCACCAAATAATAGTCACATTAGCAAAGGTCAAAAAGATAATATTTTATAAAAAAATGTGCAATCCAAAGTTGAGAATACCTTTTTACATGCCTGAATGGCCAAAAACCAAAAAAGGCAATTGTAGAGGAATGCTCCTATGAGTTAACTGGAAAAGGAGACCACCAACTAGTTTGTCCTGAGCAGGATAATGTGTGTGAGGGACAGCCTGATCTATTTTTTTCTAATTGCATTTTTGAAAGTGATGCTTTACCCAATTATGGATTCAGTCATCAGTGAGCTTGTGAGATCCTCATTAAATAAATTAAAAAATACACATTTTTTTTTTAAAAAATTTCCCTTGATTTAAAAGTTGTCCTCCAAGCCCCACTTTAACATCCTCAAGCTTCCGTCTCCCCTCTCTCCACTCCTCCCCCAATTTCACTTCCCCAAGGGCTCCTCCTACATGTTCCCCTCTTCTACCTTCTTCCAAAATCCACCCACCTATTCCACATTCTCCTCCCAGCCCATTGTTTTTTGTTTGGAAAGAGATAAAGGAGGGAAAGTTTTGAAATCTAAGGTAAATTAACAAAGTTCGCACATGTTTTATTAAATGCAGATCTCAGATTGACTAGTGCTTATAATCATAGGTGGGCAAAGCAACATTTCAAATGGAAACATGGACTACCACAAAACACATTTTGGATTTTCATAAGTTCTCCAATGTATTATGATAGATCTACTTCATTTCTATCATTAACTTCTATTAAAACACATTGGAACTTTTACATTGTTGCGGTAAATTCAAATTTTTTACTTTACACTCTAAGATCTAAATTATCTCCATTAGTACTGACTTTTCTAACCTAAATTGCTACATGACTGCAACCTCTCCATGTCTCTTACTGAGCTCATCTCTAACCAACTCTTTTTTGTCAACTAGTTATCTATTGATCATTCTCATCTCAAAAATTACTTAGACCACCAACCTAGGAAAAAGAAATCTCCTTTAATCACAAAATTTACAAACACAAAGAACACTGCACAGTGAAATGATTATGCATCTCTCGGCTAATAAAATGTTTAAAATTAACTGAAAAATAGGTGCACTCATCTTCTCGACTGTCACCTTGTAATCCAAGGATGTTAAATAAACTAAATTATCCAATGTATCATCCATGTAAGTCACTCATGTCAGTGATACTTATGTTTTCTTAGATACAGTTGTATCTAAGAACTACCTTCAATTAGTTTCAAGATAGAGAGGTCTTCCAATTAAAAGCCTATCCACCTTCCTTGCTTTTTAATCTTCGTATTGATAAAATTTAATGTCCAATTATAACATGCATTTAGTTCATCAGCATCAACAATAATGGGAATTTAACAAAGCATTCACAAAGGTAATGAAAAACCTCAAGAAATAAGCCTCTTTTGATATATCCCACAAAAACCTAAACTCCAAGTATTAAGTGGTCAAATATACTTACATGAGCAATTATATAAAAAATAATTCAATCGATTTATATGCACAAGCTTTATAGAGGCTTCTTAAGGTCTATCAGCAGTTGCACATCTGCAAGAGACTAATTTTAATAAGAGTTTTTTACTTGGCACCCCCTCAAAAATAGCTAAATTGCTTGCCACCCCCTCACTTTTCAATAATACCCCATAAACCCCTCCTTTAATTTTTTTTACTTATCACCCCCTGTATTAAAGTTTTATGTTTTAACCAAGGTTAAATATAAACCTGAGGTTATACTTTATATAAAATGACAAATCTACCCCTTTATTTATATAAAACCATTTTCAATGTTTTTTCACACGTTCCCCGCTGTCTAAACTTTCATCTTCACATCCTTGAAATTTTTCTAAGAGCCATCCGCATTCAAGCTCACAACTTTTCTTAGAGCGTCATCCGCCTCCATCCGCCTTCAAGCTCAGCTTTTCTCAAAGCTCCATCTGCCTCCATTCACAGCTATTAGAAAGGTATGTAGTTTTCAAGAAACCCTAGGATTTGCATCTTATATTTTCTAACTTTATAACTTCTAAGTTGAAAACAATTGTTGTCTCTACCTTTACAACTTTGAGGTTAAGGCATTAGGTTTTCAACATTGTTGAAATTATATGATTTGCCCTTTTCCTAGTTACTATCTTTGTTTGCCAGAATTTAATTTCCACATCATTCTGAATTTCAAGCCATTGCATTAGAATTGTAGCAATCATTTATATTTAATTTGATGTTTGCCTCTGAAAATCTACTTTGAATTCATATCCTGTTTTCCAAATGACTACCAGCAAGCAAGGAAGCACCGACACCTTGAATCAGCTCACGTATCCGTATCGGACACGTGTCCGACACCGACACACGCCGGACACTTGTGGATACGTGTCCGATATGGTAAAAAATGTATCCCCTTTTTTTTAATTGTCGTCGACACGTCCACGACACGTCGGCCCGTAAACCTAGCATCGATTTGGTCCATGAGTACCAGTAACAATGGTTTAGGGAAGTTAGCAGTAGTTCATTTTTTTGTGTACAAACCTTATTATATATATAAGGGAAAATTATCATATAGTCCCTGGTACTTTACATTCTTCCGATTTTAAATACTTAGGGCGAACAGTAAGCGGATAGATCATTGTAGTAAACAGATACCGACACTTAGGTGGGACTATATAGGGATTTCAAAAGTAATACAGGGACCATATGTTACTTTCCGGTATATATATAATATAAATATTTTTATATCTATTTATATTCAACGTGTCCCAACGTGTCTGTGTCCTCCTTTTTTTTTTTAAATGCTGTGTCGGCGTGTCCGTGTCGTGTCGTGTCCGTGTCTCGTGTCCGTATCGGTGCTCCATAGCCAGCAAGATTGTTATAGATAGAATAGAAATGATTCTATGAAGATGATTCAAACTCCTAGACTTCTTTACTTGAAATACCATTAATGTAGAGAAGGGGGTCAAAGCATTTTCTGTTTTATATATAAGTATTTCTTTGCATTATTGGAAATTTTTTTCACATGAAAGTGCTATTATATACTGTGGTAGCATATAGGATGAATTTGTCAATGTGGTTATTAGTGCATATCTCTAAAAATTGGAGTTAGTATTTTGCTCATATATCATTTAAGGTTGCACAATTAGCAATAAACAACATTAACTTTGGTTAAAGATTAATTTCTTTTTTTTCTCTGTATAACTATTGAAATCATGCTAGCTAGATGTATTGATAATAATATGAAATGTTGGAGGGTGTATTTTCATATTCAATTCACAAATATAATATGAAATGTTGGAGGGTGTATTTTGCAAATTCAATTCACTTAAGGAGTATTTTGAGAGGGGTGAAATGAAATAATAATGAAACTTTGCTTTTGAGCCCTTCAAATTTTATTTATTATATTGCAAGTTGTTCTTAGTTTTTGTCCTGTATTGTGGTGACAGATTTAATGGTTTTAAAACACAAATATAGAGTATTTTATTTCAACAATGGGAAAAGGAAGGAGGGTGATGATTTAATTACTTCATAAGTGAAGATCATGTTGTTTTTTAGGAGTAAATAATATGAAATGTTGGAGGTGGTCGAAGTATTTTCTGTTTATATTTAAGTATTTTTTTGCATTATCTGAAATTTTTTTACATGAAAGTGCTATTATATAGCCTTAGCATATATGATGAATTTGTCAATGTGGTTATTAGTGTGTATCTGTATAAATTGGAGTTGATATTTTTTGCTCATATATCATTTAAAGATATGTACATATTGGCAATAACCTCCATTAATTTGGTTAAAGATTCCATTTTTTCTTTTGTATAACTACTGAAAGCATGCAAGCCAATTGAATTGACAATAATATGAAATGTTAGAGGGTGTATTTTCAGATTCAATTTACAAGTGATTTTTGAGCAACTAATCCAAATATTATGTATTGTTCTTAAGTTTCGTATGTTGAGCAAGGTTTATTATTAATTATTATTAATCTTTTCATAGTTTATATGGTGTAGATTTGTATGTGGATCATGGAAGAGCCATATAAGATCATATTTTACTATGGAGGTTACTGGAAAGCAATCAAGAATAGTGGAAGAGTTAAGTACTACAATGGAAAGCAAAAGTCTCAATATGTCTCTAGTGATAACTATAACTTCATCAAGCTAAGTGAAGATGCTTATGAAACAGCAAGAATAAGTTGTGAGCATGTGATATCTCTGAAATATAGGGTTTGCAATACTTGTCCAACCCTTTATGCTAGTATATATGATGACACTGATATTTATGCAATGTTTGAGGCCAACAGAGAGAAACATGTATGCTATGTTTATGTGTCAATTGAAGATACAGATCCACCAAATGGCACATCTATGCAAGTTTGTCCACAAACTTCATCACAACGACGACAAGCAATGCAAGGCTCTACAATTACAAGAGATATCCCTATGGTCCCTGATAGAATAAATACAAGTTCTACTTAACATACGATTCAAAGTGGAGCAAATCTTAGTGATTTCATGGAGGCTAACTTGGATGGGGAGTTTGTAGAGATTGGTGTACCAGAAGATTCTGATTTTGATGATTGCACATCAGAAAGTAGCTATCACAGTTGAATGGACTCTTCTTCTAGTGATGATGGAGAAGATGTTGATGAAATCAGTGATTTTGAAGGAGAATCATATGAATTGAACTTAGAAGATCCGGGATACGAAAGTGTGGGAACTAAGTTTGTGGATGTTCACCAATTTAGGATGGCCTTGAAGAAGCATTGCATCATAAATAACTTCCAAGTCACATATGTGAAGAATGAAAAAAATAGAGTGACATCTAGATGTGCAGCTACACATTGTCCATGGAGGCTACATGCATCAATTTGTGGCAAAGATGATGTTACCTTCCAAATAAAGACAAGTGTTAATGTGCATACATGTGTTGCAATAAACAAGGCTGGAAACAAAATGGCCACAAAGAGATGGGTAGCAAATGAAGTTTTAGATTGGTTAAGAATAGACCCAAAATTATCACCTCGACAAATATGCAACAGGATGAATGAGAAGTATTCATTAGAGTTATCTTATGCCAAAGCATGGAGAGGAAAAGAAATTGCATTTCAGATGATGCATGGTGATTTGGCCAAGTCTTTTAGCTTAATACCATCTTTAGCCAATGAGATTATCAGTAAAAATCCAGGATCAATTGTTCATTATACTCAACAAGTTGATGGAGCTTTTCAGAGGATGTTTGTTTGTCTTGCTGCTTGTCGATTTGGTTTTATTCAAGGATGTAGGCCATTGTTAGGGCTTGATCGTTGTCACTTGAAAGGTAAATATAAAGGTTGTTTGTTAGCAGCCACAGCTTTAGATGGTAATTGTGGGCTTTTTCCAGTGGCTTTTGCTATCACAGAGGGTGAGAACTTTGAGTCATGGAAGTGGTTTATTGGTTGTTTGATTGAAGCCATTGGAAATGTTCCTAATTTGACCATCATGTCTGATAGGCAAAAAGGACTTCATGAATCAATCAAATTGATGCTTCCAGAAGTTGAGCATAGAAGCTGTGTTAAGCATTTATACAAAAACTTCAAAAAGGCCTACCCTGGTAAGGTGTTTGAAAGATTAGTTTAGACAATGACTAAAAGCTTTTGCAAATTGACTATGACAAGGCATTAGACACTATCAAGGAGCTCAGTGAACCAGCATGGGAGTATCTTAATGGGATTAAGGATCATGTTTGGAGTAGACATCAGTTTGGAACTAATGCAAAGTGCCACTACATTACCAACAATTTCTCAGAATCATTCAATAATTTTATATGGATTAAGAGGAAAAACCAAATTGTATTGATTTGATAGACAATCATTAGGCAAAAACTAATGGTAAAGTTAGAAAAGAGGAGAAAGAATAGCTTCAAAGTGGAAAACTAAACTGGTTCCTAGGATTTGATAATTATGAGGACTATCACCTAAGCAAAAGGTTCATATTATATATATGGAGATCAAGTGATGAGGTATTAGAAGTAAGTGACTCTAATGGTAGATGGACCGTAGACATAAAAGCTAGAACATGTAATTTGTAAAAGTGGCAATTGACCGGTGTGCCATGTGTTCATGCTACTCTTTCTTTGATTGAGCTTAGGCATGGAGTAGATGATTATGTTGATGATGTTTACACAGTTGAAAGATATAAGACAACCTATGCTATGCAAATTGCTCCAATCTTAGGGAAGAACTTATGGAGAAACGTGGAAGGTGTTGCACCGGTTTCTGACCTCACACATTGGTACCACCAGGAAGGCCAAAGAAGAAAAGGTTTGTAGATCCAACGGAGAAACAAGGGAAACATGCATATCAATGTGGAAGATGTGGTGGTTGGGGTCATAACAAGAGAGCTTGTAAGGAAAGTTTAGTGGAGGATCAATTTGTGCAAGGCTCCAACAACCAAGCTACTCATGTTACAATGAAATCAAGTGCAGCATCAAGAGGAAGAGGCATGACTAATAGTAGAGGTAGAGGAAGCAGGTTTGGAATTGGGATTAGAGGAAGGGGAAGAAATAATTTATCTCTTCCACCATGTAAAGTTTTTCCTTACTTTTCTCATATTTAAACATTGTTAAATTGAAATGTCTTTGTCATGTATTTACCTTATTTTTCTTTCTTCGCAGGACTAGATTTGACATTCAAATAGAAGATTAAGCTACAAAGAAATGAGTTTCCATGATATATTTTATGGTTGTGTTGTATTTTCTTTTTTTTGAATTAGACAGGTATTTTATGGTTGTGAACAGTTTACATGTATTTTGTTGGTGTTAAATATGTATTTTGTACCCATTTGAATTAGACATATTTTATGGTTCATTATCAGATCTGTTGAGTTTCAATTGTGCATAATCTACTCTTGATTTGTAATGTATGTTGGAAAAATTGAGGTGAGACATGAGGTTATGTTTCATCTACAATGCACAAGTAGTTGAAGGATTGGAATGAAATGGAAGCTATAAGATGATTTACTGAACATTTCAGAGTTGTTTAATTCTGATTAATTAGTGTATCTTTAGCTCTTATATTAATTGAATCACATAGATGCAGCAAGTCTCAATGGTGCCTAGTGTTATTGGTTTTCCTTGTCCAGGTTTTATGTTTTCTATTATATTGCTTTTAATGAAATTTGATGATGAGGTAATCTGGAAGCTATAAGATGATTTGTTGAACATTACATAGTTGTTTGATTCTCATTAATTAGTGTTTCTTTAGCTCTTAAATTAATTGAATCATATAGATGAAGCAAGTCTCAATGGTGCCTAGCGTTATTGGTTTTCCTTGTCCAGGTTTTGTGTTTTCTATTACATTGCTTTTAATGGAATTTGATGATCAGATAATCTGGGTTTAATTAAAAATTTTTTATAAATTTACTTGTAGCTCCTTAATAAAATTATAATTTATTTATAATCTTTTTTAAAAATCTTAATTAATGGGTAAATATCAACCATGAAAAGAAGGGGTAGTTTTGTACTTTTTAAAAGAGTTTTTAAAAATAATTCAAAACCTTGGGTTGGGAAAAGAAGGGGTAGTTTTGTCTTTTACCTATTTTTTAAAAGAGTTTTTAAAAATGATTCAAACCTTGGGTTGAGAAAACTAACTCAGGTGGTGATAAGTAAAAAAAATTAAAAGAGGGGGTTATGGGGTATTATTGAAAAGTGAGGGGGTGGCAAGCAATTTATCTATTTTTGAGGGGGTGCCAAGTAAAAAACTCTTTTAATAAAAAACACAAAACACATTCATGACAAACATCATCCAATCTTTTATTTTAATAAAAACCATCACACCCCAATATTCAAGGAGACAATCTCCAGTAAGTAACTAATCCAACCCCCTAGCACCCAAGCACATGCCACAGGGAACGCTCCAAAAAAAAGTATGAACATCTACCATTTTGGAAAATGTGCATTATTGCCACAATTTTTTTTTTTCTTGGATAACCAGAGGAATAGATGCCGAAATATTTTTTATTCAGAGCAAAATCAAGCAACATGATCAGAGCAAAATCTCTACTTCACAACAAAGCAAGCAATCTAAGCACCAAATAAAAGGAAAATGGACTTCAAAACTCACCATGTGGGCAGGTTTATTCACAACAAGAACATGGGGATCTTCATAAATTATCTCCAAAGGTATATCCTCAGGCTCAGCCCTCAATGGCTGCAACTCAGAAACCGTGCAACTAACTCTATCCCCTTCTCTGACAATATGTGAAACCTAATGAAACTTTTCGAAAATTTCAATGAGCAACCGAATTCACAGAAAATGAACAGAGAGAAAATGATGCTCATAGATGGGGTGATGACCTTCTCGACGGGCCGGCCATTGACGGCGACGAGGCCGGATCGGATGCTGGACTGGATGCGAGCTCGGCTGACACCATGGAAACGGGAGGAAATCCACGAATCGAGACGAGACCTCCCTGACCCAACTTCGACCGTCTCGTCGAGGCGGAGCCCGGCATGGCTTCTTCTTGGGCGATGCTCGGATTGGTGCGATTCCAGTGAGGAGTTAGAATAGCATAGGATCTTGGAAAGCCTTGATCCAGGGGTTTTCCGGAGGAGGCGGAGCGAGGAGGATGATGAAGACGAAGTCGCGGCGGCGGGAACGGTTAGCATGATGGGAGGCGCGGATAGAAAGCATTTGGGTTTGAGGTGTTTCCAATTTTTTCTATCTTTTCAAGTAGTTCTTACCCAAAAATAATAATAAATAATAAAATCAACTTCTTTTATGGGTGTCTCAACTCTTGGCTTTGAATAAGAGTAATTATCCATGGTCCATCGGAGTAACTACCGAATCGAGATGTGGGTGATTTATAGCCACATCCTTCTGTTAGAGCATTTATACCCTGCAGGATAATGGTAGGGTAAAGTGGGATTCCAACACATTGGAAAACAAAAGGGCCTGGCATCACATGAGAATTCACCCGGCAAGAGGTGGTCTCCACCTGCCCGATTAATCAAACAAAAAGCCCAACGATTATTTGATATTAAAAAAATCAAATAATAAATATATTAACTAATATTTCTTTAATGGTTATATTTTTTAAAAATAAAAAAATAATAAATTTTTTAAAAACAAATCAGAAATTTTTTCTATAAATACCCCCACACTACTTCATAATTTCATACACATTCACATCAACAAAAACACAACTTACACTCTCATTCTCATTTTTTCTTTATATTCAAGAAATATATAGTTTTTACGAGATGGCGTCTTAAGGTAGCTCATGGTCCACCGTCGAAGATGTATTGTTGTGTCAATGTTGGGGGCGAAGTTTCTCATAATCTGGTGATGAGGAATGAGATGAAAAATGCAAAAATGTGGAACCTCATTCATGAAAGATTCATATCGAATGCACCGAATTCTCTTTACACAGAAATGAGCCTTTCTAGTAGATGGAAAATGTTGAATAGATTGCTAGGATATTGGAGGGATGCTTTGAAAAGGCGTCGGAAAATTATCAAAGTAACACCAATCTTGGAGATGAGGTAATTTAATTTTTTTAATATTTTTTTTAAATTATAACTTCATTTTTTTATTTGATATACTAACTTAATTTACTTAGTTGTATTAGCAAATTCAAGCACAACATTGGTACAATGCTACTGCAAAGAAGGAATTCGCGCATTTTCAATCTTGGGAAGTTGTTAAGAGCTATCCAAGATTCATGATTATCCAAGAATTTTAGCCTAAACATATGACACTGATTGAATGGGCGCCAACATCCCATGAGCCAACGACATTTGATTCCCCTGGTGATGAGGGGACACCAACTGATGTTGCTACAACATCACCATTCGTACATAGGAGGGTGTTAGAATCCGGTGGAGTAACTAGACCGACATGAAGAAAGAAGTCGAAGCAAGCCGCCGGTTCATATAATCTGGACACGACTAAATATCTTGAGGAATTAGCCACAACGAGTAAACTCAACCTTGAAAGAAATAAAGAAAAAGATGCATTTGAAAGATATAGATTTGAGACACTCCAAAAGGATAAAGAATACGCCCATCAACTACGACAAGATCTAAGGGATCGAGAGGTTATGGCCATGGACTGCTCGGCATTTTCTCCAGATAAGAATAAGTTTTGGAAAGCAGAACGTATGAAAATTATGAGGAAAAGAAGCCTTTTTACTGAAGCCACCCCTAGTAACATGAATGAAGGCAACCTAGCAACATTAATGAAAGCACCTATAGCAATGTGGATGAAGATCATACATCAACAGATTGGTTTGATTAGATGTCTTCCTACTTGTTTAGATTATCATGTTTAATTAATGCACTTTCTTTAAATTTTAATTAATTTAATTTTTTTATTTTAATTAATGTACTTGCTTTGTTTTAATTAAGTTTATTGTAAATAAAAACTAACATTTAACCAACTAAAAATATAAAAAAATATTTATGAATAGTGGTTGCCCGAGAAATTGAAGGTTGGGGTACAAGTTTTTTGTTTTTTTTGGACAATCAAAGGTTTTATAGATATTTTAATATAAATTGAAATATTTACTGGGACCATGAGATAAGATATTTTATAAAGGACGTGACTATAAATCATCCCACATTTCAGTTTTCTAGTTACTCTAATGGAACCGAGACCATGGGATCATCATTCTAGAGATGTCAAAACGGGTCAGCGAGGCAAGCTAGCTCGTGGCCCACCAAAACCTGTCATTTGGCGGAGCTGGGCGGGGAGGGCCAGCCCGCCATTTTGGCGAGCTGGCAAAATGCCAACCCAACTTGACCCACCTTGGGTTGTGGGTTGGGCAGGCCATGTAAAGACCATCTTTGAATAAATATGTATTTCCTTATTTTCCCTCTCTAAAATTTAAACTAAAAATTTGAAGGGGATAAAGATGGAATTTAGGAATCGAAAATGAGGCCCATAGAGCATAATTGTGTGGGCAATAGATGCATGCCGGAATAAGCTTTCTGAATTGGGGTTGAATGCACGATTCCGACACGTGTAGCCAAAGTTATGGCTGAAACACCGAACCATCGCAAATGTCAAGTTTTAAGAGGGTGTTTTATACAAATGCAATTAAACAAGGGCTTAATTGCAAGTTCCCATATTAATGTAATTGGGTTCTGGTTAGGACAACTAAGTGTTGATTATCTCAACTCACCTTAACCTAAATTTAAACCCCATCAATAATTGATGAGGATAGGAACAAAAGTGAGACTATACTTAACTATTGAAACCATAAAATTTAGGATATGGGTGTCCTAAAGCAAGGAACTCTGAGAACATGTTCGCATGGGGTAATAGAACGGTTAGATTAAGTTCATCTTAATCACATTAAATAATGGACTCTAATAAGGATTAGAGCTAACTAAGATGGGTTCAACTAAACCAATGTATTCCATTATATAGCTTCATAGAGAAATTTAAAACCCTGCAGAGCGGCCCAAGAATTTGTCTAGCATCTCGGCCCAAGTACCGAAGGAACCGACGGGTAATGAAGTAAGCCATCCATATGCACCTTCCTGCAAACTGAATGGAAAAAGTCTCATTGCATCATCGGAAGCCCCATTGATCGAACATGTTGCAAATCTGGATAAATTTTGCTAAATGTGCATGCGGATCTTCATCGGGTCTCCCATCAAATTGAGCTGTGTTCTGAATCATGCTCATTGCGCTTGGCTTGATCTCAAATTTTTTCATGGTGATATTGGGAGGGTGAATACTGAACTCCTCCCCAGTGTAATGAGACCTCTCATATTCGGCCAAAGTTTGCCTCCTCTCAGCCATAATTGGTACTTCCCTTGCTTCACCAATGATTTCGGTAGGAGTGAAATTTTCCGACTCCGAAGAGGATCTCGGAAGTGCTCCTTCAATTTCTCTCAATCTCCGGTGCAAGGTTCTTTCAATATCACTGTCAACCTCAAGCAATCCTTTAGAGTTCTTGCAGGTCATGCAATTGATACCTCACAAGATATCCAGAAAGTGAAGATTAGTATCCAAAATTTCAATGAAATGAAGAACAAAACAAGGAAAGAAAGTAAAGAAATAAAAAAAATGACTAAAGTAGTAAATTCCAAGCTTTCCTAGTAATCCAATGCTCCCCTGCAACGGCGCCAAAAACTTGATGCGATGCAACCGCAAATGTATGGGTCGCAACAAGTAATAGAGTGGACTTGAAAGTCGGGTTATCGATCCTCAGTGAGATGGAAGTACTAGTACCTACTATTCATCTACTATCTAATCTATCCAAAGGTGATTGATAATGCTAATTCTAAACTAATCAATTGAAAACAAAAACAAGGGAATCGAATTTCTCTTAAGATTAAACAATCATAAAAGGGGGATGCTCAGACAATTGAATCCCCCATGGACTTCTAAAAGATGAATGCTACTCTCTATCTCGACATTTGGTTGATCTTTGGCCAAGGGTTCCTATAATGTTTTCACTTCCTCTCTCGAGGCGAGTTACTAATCCTAGTGCCCTTATCGATGATGTTCTAGGGAACTTAATTCTTGGAAGGATTATGAGAATAATACATCTAAAGGACTCGCTCTATTTAGTACCCGGGTTCCCGGTATACTCACAATCCCCTCTATTGGAGATGGTCTACACACGGGGAGGGATTAACTTACATATGGACTATGAAAATCCCTCTGGACTCTCGCAACGTAGAGGGATTAACTTACATTAAAACATCTAATAGACTCAATGAGATTCAACCAAACAATCACAGATAGAGAGATAACATTAATTAAAACATGTCCAAGGGTTCATCAATCATCCAAGCATCTACAAGATTAGCCCTCCATGAAAGGGGGGCAACAATCCAAAACAAAGATGAAGACAAACAAGGAAATCATAATGAATGACACTAATGAATGCACTGTTGATGGCTTCCTTGATCCTCTTCCAATGATTTTCCCTCTTCTTGCTCCAATAGCTTCAAGATGAAAACCTCTAAGCTTTCCCCAAGATTAGACTCTCTCCCCAAGCTGCTTTCTCCTCTCCTAAACCCTCATTAGTCGGCTTTTATACCTCTAGGGTTTTAGGGGTGAGATTTACCAATTTGCCCCCCTCCTAGGTCTTCAGATTCGCTGAACTTTACTATATACGGGACCGTATACGGGCATATATCAGCCCGTATACGGGCTAGCCACCTCCATACGGTCTATCATACGGGTTGTATACTGGCCCGTATTCCCTTCAGATGCTAATATACGGTCGTATGTCAGCCCGTATAAATGCCCGTATGAGACCTTCTGGGTGCTCTGAAGTCCCGGTTTCTCTCGAAATGCTTTCTTTCTTTCGAGGTCCTGGTATTTTTCCATGTTGATCAGAATGAATACATTTTAAGTATTGATGGGCAAAAGGTCTTCAAAATTACATGCCAAGCATATAAGAATATGATATAAAATTGTGCTCAAATGAACACTTATCAGTATACTCACAATCCCCTCTATTGGAGATGGTCTACACACGAGGAGACGTTCGTTTCTTCCCCCATATGGACTACGAAAATCCGTCCGGGCTCTCGTATCGTAGAGGGATTAACTTACATTAAAACATTCAATAGACTCAATGAGATTCAACCAAACAATCAAAGATAGAAAGATAACATTAATTAAAACATGTCCAATGGTTCATCAATCATCCAAGCATCTACAAGATTAGCCCTCCATAAAAGGGGGGAAACAATACAAAACAAAGATGAAGAAAAACAAAGAAATCATAATGAATAACACTAATGAATGCACTGTTGATGGCTTCCTTGATCCTCTTCCAATGATTTCCCCTCTTCTTGCTCCAATAGCTTCAAGATGAAAACCTCCAAACTTTCCCCAAGATTAGACTCTCTCCCCAAGCTGCTTCCTCCTCTCCTAAACCCTCATTAGTAGGCTTTTATAACTCTAGGGTTTTAGAGGTGAGATTTACCAATTTGCCCCCCTCCTAGGTCTTCAGATTCGCTGAACTTTACTATATACGGGACCGTATACGGGCATATATCAGCCCGAATATGGGCCAACCACCTCCATATGGTCTATCATACGGGCCGTATACTGGCCCGTATTCTCTTTAGATGCAAGTATACGGCCGTATGTCAGCCAGTATAAATGCCCGTATGGGCCCTTCTGGGTGCTCTGAAGTCCCGGTTTCTCTCGAAATGCTTTCTTTCTTCCGAGGTCCTGGTATTTTGCCCTGTTGATTAGAATGAATATATTTTAAGTATCGGTGGGCAAAAGGTCTTCAAAATTACATGCTAAGCATATAGGAATATGATATAAAATTGTAACGCCCTGAAAATTTTCGTGATTTAATAAATTATTTTCTGGAGAAAATCATGTAATTAATTAACACGTAAATTGATTAATTATTTTAACAAACTAAATTAAGGAAAACCAGGAACTTTTGAAACTAAAATTCGAACTTGCAACCATTTGGGCCGAGAAGGCCGTATTGGGCCAGGCCAAATTGGACATGGAATAGTCGGAGATAGACTAGAGAGATTAATTACTGTTGATTAATTAGAGGATTTAATAAGAGTTAATTAATCTCAATTAATTGGTCGGGAATATGGGACAAAAATACGAGTCTCGATAAAGTAGGATTGGCGGGTCAAAAGCCGAAAGACCGGGATCTCGGTCAGATGCGTAGTGCGACCCGTGAAGCTATAGTAGGGTCCGTGACCACTGATGGGATGTAAAGAAGAAACAAAATAATAAAATAATAAAATCATAAATGTTAATTAATAATGGAGTGTCTCGATTCGCGGAATGCGGATCTTGTCGAGGAAAGGGGCACGTACCCGTGTTCATACAGTAAAAAGGGGGATGTAATAGTATTTGAATTTAAAACATTTTTCTTTTTACTTAATTAAGTAATTGAGGTGTTATAAGAGAAGAAGAGAGAGAGGGGGAGAAAACTCTCATCCCCCTCTCCTCCACGATCTCCTTCTTCCCTCTTTTAGCCGAGCTCACCGCGCCCCGATCTTCACCGGCGGGAGCCGCGCCGGTAGCCCTCCCCCTTTCCTTGTTTTTCTCTCTCTCTCTACACCGGTACCCCGAAGCCACTGAGGCCGCCACCGCCTGCCCCGCCGCCACACCACACGGACGCCGTGAAGCCAGGTCCCCGCACCACGCCGCTGCACGCATCGCTGCTTTCCCCACCCTCACTCCGACGAGATCACCCCGGCGAGATCCGACCACGAACCAAACCCCGACCACCTGACTTCGGCCTGAGCGCAGGGTACGCCCGTCCCTCCTCCATGAGCGTGCAGGCCTAGATCTGGCCGGTTCTGTCCATTTTGCTGCCCCTCCGTCCGGTCAGCTCCTCTGACGAGAATGTCTCGTTCCATTTTCTTCTCCGGCGAGAAGCTAACGTTTGGAGAAACAAGGTAAAGAGGGCTAAGTATATTATGGGGTTTTGGGAGATATTCAGGAGGCTGATTGGATGAATTTAGTGGAATTCGGTGTGAATGTTTAAATGAATAGTTGGAGGCTGTGATATGGTTCAGGCTTTGGTTATGAAATATTATGTATGGAGGAAGATATTTATTTAATTGATTAAATTCATGTTGTTAAATGCGAATGATTGTATATTTTCGGAGCCCTCCAAATAGAGGAGGTGCTGCCGAATTTTCGTAGAAAATCTTAGGTATTGTTAGTTGATTAACCTTTCATGATCATGTGTAACACTCGATTTCTTTGAGCATGATAGAAGTTATTCGATAGTTAATAATGATTGGAGTTAATTCTTCCAAGTAAGGGCTAGTTCGTACTATCATTTGGTAGGGATACGAATTTATGCTAAGAGATCATGCTTTAGGTTAATTTATGGAATTATCGTGCTTGAATGGTATAGAATGAGAATGTCTTAAGAATACTGTTTCCGTATTTCTAAAGAAATCCGTATTTTTGATCTCTAGGACAAGAAAGGGGCAAGGGTCAGGTCACAGCTGCCGAAGAGCCCGACCAATCCTAGGGATCTACTATACTAAGGTGAGGGAACACAACTGTAAATCTCTTCATTGATTTGTATTTTCATCGTATTGATCTGTGAGATTTCATGTTATGAAGTTGTTATGTCGTTCATAAAATGCTTTTCAGTTTTCAAGCATGATTTGCCGATTCATTCAGAGTTTGCAGTTATGTTCATGAAAAGCATGTGAAAATATTGTATATAGTTAGAAATTGCCATGATGAACGTATTAGTGCATTGCATCATACTCGAATATATGCCTGTGCCAGACGTGGCTCTACGATAGGGCCAAAGAGTACGGTACTAGGTAGAGAAGGGGTGGTTTTATATGATCTCTATTTTTACTCGTCCAACTATCCTTTTTCAAACCCTTCTGATTTTAAGAAAACAAAAACCTTCGAGTGCCTAGTATATGTATATCCTCTTATAGCTCACGGTCGTTGAGTTAATTCGACCGGAGACATATTGAGTTGGTTTATTCCACTCTGGTGCCGCTATATGAGAGTAGAAGTGTAGATGACACTAATATGATAGAAGATGAGGATTTAATTCCATAGTTTGTCACCTCCACGGTGCTACCGGGAGGCTACGGGTATGATACGGTCAGCCAGGACATTTGTGGAATTTATTTCCCTCAGACGAGGATTGTTTCCATAATTTGTCACCTTCACGGTGCTACCGGAAGGCCTCTTTGGTGTGTCACGATTCGGCCAGGACATATGTGGAAATTAATTCCCGTTCTGATTATAAAGGATTAAAGAACAAATTAAAAGCATACTATATGATTTCATTGGACATGGCCATGGTTTTTATTATGATCAGCATACTGTTATCTGTGTTTAAATTATTGTTCAGACTTTGTATTTAAATCTTCGATGTTTTATTAATTGAAATTGAAGGCATACAGGTTTGTAAACCTGACAGTGGTGTTAGTCCCTCACTGAGCTCCTGTAACTCACCCTTTGTTACTCTCTTTTGCAGGTAGTAAGTAGGGTTATGGCCCTGCTTAGAGGGATGTTAGGTTTGGATTTCCCCTTAGCTGGCTCTGACCACCTGGCCCGTGTCTTTTACTTGATTTCATGTTGTTTTACTTGAGGAGTATCTTAACTCCCTTCTGGATTTGTGGGAGACATTAAAACATTATGGGTTGTAATAATGTTGTACTTGAATTTATATTTCCTTAATGTTAGTTTGACTTTAATTAATTAATGTTTTTATACAGCCTTAGGTCGGGGTTCACTCCCTGACCTGGCTGGTGTGACACCTGGGTCCTGGAAAGGATTAGGGTGTTACAAAAATTGTGCTCAAATGAACACTTATGATTGCCACGGCCACATACCGATCAACGGGAAGGTATGTTCAGCGACTACAAGTACTTTCAACAGAAGCTAGCACATTATCAAGCATACACTAATATAGGAATTCAAAGAGAATGGATGCGTGTATGCAAATCTGAGCAATAACATACAAAGCATGGAAATATCGAAGTCGAATGACACTTAACAAGGAGCACAATTCAAGACGTGTACAAGCATGTAATCGAGAAGAACAAAGAAGCAATTAATCATCGAATGAGGAAAACAAGACAAAAGTACTTATAGAATAGGCAACAATAAATCAAGAAAAATTCATTGCTGGGTAGAAGCTAGGCAGGTGTACTTACCTCTATCAAGGGTCTAATCACTCGATTTGAATCCTTCTTGACGTGTCTCAACACTCCAAATCGAAATATGATAATAGAGTCTCTATAAGCAACGGTAATTGTTCATAAATACTAGATGCACATAAATGGTCTACTAATGGACCGTATCCAATCAATTGAGCCCCTACTTATATTTCATGAAATTTCTTTATTAAATGTCTAAATCCCACCCTTTTAACCAGAAGATAGTTATATTCTAGTTATCAGGGCGCTCCACTTTTATCGTGGGGTCTTGTGTTAGAATCCTACTTCCTCTATTTTATCCCTTTTATCGTGAGTGAGTTTGTCCCTATCTATTTAAAGCCTTTTGTTTGATCAGAAATGGCAAAATACCCTACTAGTTAAGGCCCATTAGGTTTGATAAGGAGATCTTGGTTTCAACTCCCACTACTTGCCATTTTCATTTCTTTTCTTTTGTATAATGGTTTTAAAAAAAAAATTGTTGACTGAACTTGACAAATAAGTCATTGTACTCTAATGGTTTGGGTTCTCCACTATAGTTGTGGGGTCTTGCTTTCAAACCCCCACTCTTATATTATTCCTTTTTTATTTTATTTCCAATTCTAATTTACTAGCCCAAACTCTAAACCTGATCAGACCCAAACCCATTATTGAACTCAATCTATCTATACCGGTTTGATTTAAATGAATTAGACTCAACCCAACTTAATTGATTGAGTGGCTAACCCTATTCACTTTTAAACAAACTCAGAACTAAACCCAATCTCTTAAGTGACTTGACCGGATCCAACCCTTTATAAATGACTGGACCTAATCCATTAAATTGACTAGACCCAATCTCTTTAAACTCCTACTTGACCGGACCTAGTCCATCAAACTCACAAACATGATCAAACCCAAATCATCATCTTCTTAACACAATTGTTTTAAAAAAAATAGAATCGGTTCAACCCAACCTTAACTAACTTGACTCAACCGGTTAACAGACTCAACTAAGAACTGACTCAGCCTGTTTAACAAAATAAACTCACTTAACCCGTTTGATTTAAAACCGACTCAATCCGATACACTCAACTTTTTACCTATGAGCCCACAACTCACCAGTCATTATAACCCATACAAAACTATGCACACTTTCATGAAAACTTTTTGGATCCCTTTTATTCCCTCCTTTCTATTCAACAGCTTCTAACAGACCCCATAATACGATGATTCTAGTTGCTATTACCAAACCACAAACAACCACGCTCCTAGATGACTTCCCTAACATGCCTTTACTTGGTTCTTCTCCTTGACTCAGTAACCCTCACAAAGCTAAGCCTTTATAGACTCTGGCATCATCCACGCATTCATCCCCTTCTACTAGATCTCATATCCATGCATAAATCCCTTTGATATGGATGGGAAAAAAAATATTATAAACCATGAGCTAACTCATAGGGCCTGGAGGTGCTTACCAAGTCAACGGTGGTTTCCGACGTCGCTCTCAGTTACTTAGGCTCCCCGTGACTCCCCTATGATTTCTGGAGGCTGTGGTCCGAGTTCGGCGGCCTGTGGGTGCTCGGGTTGGTGGTGACAAAAGGAGAGGAATGAGAAGGAGGAGAGATGAAGGCGGCGTGCTAGGGTTTCTAGGGTGCTTGGTTTTATAGTCCTCGGATACATGGAAGGAGGTCTTGACTCGGTTGATGGCGCGACCCCGGGAATAATCCTATCTTTTCCACGGCTGGCTGATCCCCAAATCAATGGAAACGAGAGTTTGGTTCCTTCTCTCTCTCTCTCTATATATATATTTCTGTCTAACTTTGTATCTAAATATATTAAAAGGTTAAAACCATTTTTGGTCTCTGAAAACATGGCCAATGTTCATTTCCATCCCAAAAATTTAAAATTTGCTCAATACGGTCCACATCAGCATATACTGACACTTATCACTCCACATCAGCAAAATAATGACCCAAACATAATAATAATAAAAAGATTATATGCATTTCATTGGTATTCCACATGACCGCTATGTCAGCAATAGAGACCAAAAATGGCAAAATACGAAATATATAGGGACCCAAAATGTGAAAATATGCAATACATAGGGACCATATTGAACAGATTTTGAATTTTGGGATGGAAATGAACATTGGTCCCGTTTTTAGGGACCAAAAATGACTTTAACCCTATATTAAAATATCTCCATGTATTTCATACACGTGAGTTACCTTCAGTCCATTATAATAATATAATATGTATATTATTATATTATCATAATATATTATTATATATATAATATAATATAATATAATATAGACTTAATATTATATTTTATATAATAAAAATGTCTGAAAAAGTGCATGAGTTTATTCGTAGCTTTTGCAAATAAACCCTCTCTTTCCTATACCCTTACGTACATGCCCTCTCTGTGCGAGGAGACATCATTCTCGTTAAGTCCCCATAGCTTCTGAAATTTACAGGAAGGTCACTGGGCAACCTCAATTAACCCTAATTAGGGCATTAATTCATTTAAACTAATTCCAAACACGGTGAACCTCTTAGTCAAGAAAATAATTTGAGAATAATTAAAAACCATTTATTAATCAACTAATTGCTTAAGGAGTAAATATGAGCTTCTAAATTCCAAAACTTCAAACAAACCCAAACTTGGAAACTTTCCCTTATTAACCAAACGATTAAAGTAGATAACTAGAAAAATTTATTCCCTAAAAAAATCCTCGGATTTTACACTCATATTCAAACAACCTTTTTCTCCTCTTCGCCATGATTGGAGGGTTCTCACGTTCAATATTTACTTCAAATGAAGGTTGATTCTCGGCTTCTGAGGGTTGCTCTTGAATTGACTCTTTTGTTACCAAGAGCCTTCGATGCAGTGTCCTTTCTATATTATCCTCCTCAACTAGACCCGTTGGTCTTGCCCAGGTCATGCAATATACCTCGCAAGGCAAAGTAGAGAAATTGGTAAGCACAAGGAATGCGAACAATAAACAAAAGAAGAATAAAAAAAAAAGAAAAGAATAAAAAATCTAAAACTAATGACTAAAGTAATAAGTTCCTATCTCTCCTAGTAACCTATATTCCCCGACAACGGTGCCAAAAACTTGATGTGAGCCAATGCTACCCCAAATGTACAAGTCAGAAAAGTAATAAAGTGGACTCTAAAAGTCGGGTATCGATCCTCAGGGACTATGAAGAGTACTATATGAGGAATGGTGTCTGCCGAGCTTCATTGCCAAACAAGATGTGAGCAATGGAGCAGACATCATTACCGAGCATCAAAACCGAACTACAAAAGAACTATCCAACCTTGCAGATGAGTAGCTGAGGAGTTAGTCGAGCGATCAGCCGAAGGAGCGACCAATCCGGATGACGGGGAAGTAATCGAATACGCCGAGTGATCGAGTGTATTAGGTTGAGCTTCCTAGGTACTGCCGAGGAATCAAAGTAAGGTGTTTCCCAAGGCGAGCTGCCAAGCGTACCGAGATCAATAACCGTGAAGGCGTCCGAGTAAAGATGCTTCTGTAAAGATCTGATGTGGATGAACCGAGGTCTGGGGAAGTTCAAGGTGTAACACCCTGATTTTGTAAATAAATAAATCCAAAAAATTCTCAAAAAATTAATGAGATTAATTAGCACGGAAAATAGAATTAATTACCTTAATACTCAATTAAAGGAAAATCGGGATTAAGGGACTGGAAATCCAGACTCGCAACTATTGGGCTGGAGAGAAGGCCTTTTTGGGCCAGGCCATTTTCACATAGAATAGTTGGAGATGGATAGATTGGATAAACCCGGTTAAGTAATTGAAAAATTTATTAAGTGTTAATTAATCAAGATTAATCAAGAGGGAGAACCAGATAAGGTTGGAGTCCCAGTAAAGTAAATTTGGTTCGGTCAAAGGCCGATAATTTTGGATCTAGTCTAGAGGGAGATGGACCTCGTGATGCTACAGTACTCTCGTGACACTAGGGTCATTTGACCCGAATTTCTGGATCTGGGTTGGGACATGAGGACAACTGAATTATTGAATTAGGGCATGTGAAGCTTCAGGGAATTCAATTATTAAATTATTTTGATTAAAGATAAGTTGAATGATTGAAGAGGATAAGTTTAATTAATTAAAGTTATAAAGATAAGGTTACTTAATCTATTAGAATAATATTTAAAATTAAAACCTTGATGTTATAAGTATGGATGAAAGGAGAGAGAGAGAGAATTTGAAATTCCTCTCATCTCTCTCTCTCTTGATTTCCCAATCTCCACGAGCCTATCCCGTGCATGCACCCACAGCGCATGCTTGGACTGCGCCCGATCGCCGCCCAGCGCCCCTACTAGCTCCCGACGCTTATCGGCCGGCCGTTCACCTCCACGCGCGCTAGCCTCAGCCAGTGCTCCTCCGCCCGCGCTTGCAGCGCGCCTGCTAGCTCCGGCGAGCCATGCTGCCTCGCCAGTCAGACTCCAGCTCCGGCTATCCCTTCTCCCCCCACCCCTTGCTCTATCTGGCCAGCCAAGCCCCGCCGACCTCCTTCCTCCTCCTGTAAGTTGAAATCGGGGGAAACCTTATATTGTTTTCTTGATCTAGGGCATGGGTTAAATTAGGGTTGATTGCTTGAAAGATTTGAGATGATTCTTGGGGGAGGGTTGTAGAAGTGAACATGATGTTGATTGTGTTATTAGGGCTGTGAAATGAGGGAGATTAAGGGAAAATTGAAGTGTGTAATCATGTGACAATTGAAGTGTAAATTGTATGTATTAATTGTGTTATTATGGATGAATGATTGTCCAATTTTTCGGGGCCCTATAAATAGGGGAGGTGCTGCGAAAATTTTGAGTAAATTGTAAGTGTTAACTTCCTAATCACTTTCATGCTTCCATGTTTCTATATTTGCATGTTATAGGAAGGGATTATGCTAGAGGATGTGTTTAAGATTAATATTAAGCACGTATAGAGTTAATGCCCTATTAATTCCTAATTATCATGCTTACATGCTTTCATGCATTAGAAGAGTGGATTTTGCTAAATACTCTTAGTTGAGTGCCGGCATGTTTAACAAGTAAAGCATGATGTTTAGTTACCATATTTTAAAGAAATAAAACTAGGTTATCAAAATATGATTTTCGTATTTACCTAGTTATTATATTAAATTCTAGGAAAAGGTAAAGGTCCCGCGTGAGCATAAACAGGACCGAGCCAGCCCTAGGATTTAGCGAAGGAGTTCAAGGTGAGTAGACATCCCTGTATATTTTGTTTTATGCATGTATTTATCATAACTTGATTTATTCGTGTTTTAAATGAGTTTTATCTGTTTATGGATGCCGATAGATTTTATCGCTATTTTTGTATAGTGATTTCATGCTTGCTTAATTGTTTAAAATTAAAAGAGTATGAGTAATGGTAAAGTGTTACCTTAATTGGTAGAAATTGATTATTATATGTATCATAGGCCACACCTTAGTTAGATATATATGAGGGATCCAGCGGGGCTCAGGATAGAGCCTAGAAATTAAGTTGATGATACCGAGTTAAGAAAGGGACTTTGTTTTCAATCGCTTTTCTTAAAACAAAAATGTTTGCGAAAGTCATTTCTTTTTATAAAACCCCTTTCTGACTCTTGTAAGTGTCTGTATCGGATATGAGATGTATACTTGACGTACACAAGTAGATGTATACCATTGGTCGTCAGGTATCGGGCTTATGTAGATGTATACCGCTGTTCTCGGTCATCAGGATCATGTAGATGTATACCTCTGTTCCTTGATAGTAGTTAGAGTCCTTCCTGAGACATTCGAACTAGGGGTGCATGCTTGTATGATACGAGGCCATTGCATATACATGTTTATTATATGCTTGTTATGATGTGAGATCGCATATGTGCTTTCTTTGGATTTTTGATTGTGTTGGCATGCTTATCATGATTTAAGATAATTATGCAGACCGTCATAATTTATATTTGCTTATGTACATGTACTATTATGTTAGTACAATTTTCTGTCAAGAGACAGGTATATATAATACCTGGCAGATACGTCCCTACTCACTAAGCTTACATAGCTCAGTCCCTTCGGTTATTGCTTTTATATTGCAGGACCTAGACAAGGATCTGGGTAGTCGCTCGTGACGTGAGCGAGGATTTAAGTCTAGATTGACTCTAGCGTACCTTATCTTTACTTTGAGTCTGGTTGTGTTGTATTTGACATTATGTTTTATTTGCTTCCAAGTATTTGGGGCCGTTGTTGCCCAAGACTTCTTATGTTGTACTCTGTTATGACCTTGGTTTGAATATGACTCCCAGTGTGTAACCGGTTATGCTTATGTCATATTGGTTTGATTTGAGTACTTTATTATTATTAGATTTTTAAATTTACAGCCTAAGGCACAAGATACCCTCCTAACGTGGCTGGTGTGACATCTACCTCAGCAAAGAGATGAGTGTTACACAAGGTAGTAATCTCGAGGCGCTGACCTTAAGAGTTCGACGCCGAATATTGGGAACATGAAATCTGACAGTGTAGTCTGATAATGCAGATGAAGTGACAGAGGTGTGTTACACAAGGAAAGCTTCTTGGAAAGCTGTGCACAGAGAGGAAGATACAGTTTGAGACTGTCTCCTTCGTCAAGAGAGTTGATATTGAGTAGTGCAAGTGTACAAGAGAGAGGGAGCTTATCTCCCTGTAACTTATTCTTCCTTGAATCCCTCTGAAAAGAGTGAAGGGTGTGGATCATGGACATAGGCACATTGTCGAACCACGTTAAATTGTGTGTTGTGTTGTTGTGCTTGCTTGTTGTTCTGTATAGGTCTGGTTGTTTGGTCAATTGCCTCCATTGATCCATTCTGCTGTTTAGGGAAGACTCGAGGAACTGTCAAGTATGACTGTTCCGGTATAGAGCATGTTATTTCCTAACAACTGGTATTAGAACTTTCCAAGGTCTTGCTGGAGTAGAGATGGTTGACGACACCAAGTGCAAGATCGATAAGTTCATTGGAGAGAACTATGTATACATGAGAATCCAGATCGAAGATTATTTGTACTAGAAGGACCTATGACACCCGATGACTGGTAAGAAGGATAAAGACTCCAATGAGGATGAGTGGAAGCTACTCGACCGGAAGGCTCTCGGGACAGTTTGTCTGGCGATTTCCTCAACAGTCACTTCAAACATTTCAAAGGCGAAGACTACGAAGGAGTTGTTTGATCTCTTGGAGGATATGTATGTGAGAAGTTCTATAGCACACAAGGCACACCTAATCACTAGTTTCATGGATTTGAGGATATCTGAAGAAGAGAGTGCTGCCAACCACTTGAATGAATTTCACAAGCTTAATAATCAGTTGGATGCTATTGGAGTGAAGTTCTAAGAAGATAGATGGAATGCCGTCCACTTCCGAGAGCTCAACCTTATCTATGGGCAACCTAGGAAGTCATTCACAGAGAAGAAGGCAGACTGGTCGGGGAAGTCCCGACCAGGATGCTCTAAGTCTAGGTTCAGCAAGCGAGACAATTCTTGCTGGAACAGTGGCCAG
The DNA here is from genome assembly GCA_026586065.1 of Dioscorea zingiberensis. Lineage (NCBI taxonomy): Eukaryota > Viridiplantae > Streptophyta > Magnoliopsida > Dioscoreales > Dioscoreaceae > Dioscorea > Dioscorea zingiberensis. The sequence continues at coordinate 26,346,726 of CM048824.1, forward strand.
GCGGGTCATATAAAGAAGGACTGTACTGCTTCGCTGAAGGGAGAAAAGAGAGGAAAGATCGTTGTGAACCTTACCAGTAACACTAAGTCTATGTTGCTGTCGATGGAAGACCGGTGTGATACATGGGTAGTGGACTCTGGTGCATCCTCAAATGCTACATCGACAAAGTTCACCTCGACAATAACAATACCTGTGATGTGTTTGATAAGGGGAATGTGAAGTTGCTGCAACAAGATGGAGCAGTGTTCATGCTGAAGGATGTCAGACTGGTGCCTTATCTGATAAAGAATATGATTTCAATCGGTTAATTGGTTGTTGCTGGAGTGGCCACAAAGTTTATTGGTGACACCTGGAGCATGAGTAAAAGCTCCCTCATAGTAGCCAAAGTAAAGAAGGTTGGTACACTCTACTTGTTCTCATGCCGAGAACAATCTATTTCTGTAGCATCTCAGTTGGCTGCTAACACGACAATGTGGCACAGAAGGTTGGGCCAGATGAGCGAGATGGGAATGCAAGTTCTAACGAGCAAGAGGAAGATTCCCGAGCAGAAGAATGCGAATTTGGACTTCTGCAAAGACTGTGTGCTGAGAAAGCAGAAAAAGGTTACATTCACTTTGAGTCCGACAGAAAAGAAGTCAAAACGCCTGGAGTTGGTTCACTCGGGCTCAGGTTAGGTCCCTTGGCCATGCACTCTACATCGTAACATTTATTGATGATGTAACTCGGAAGCTTTGGGTCTATTTCTATCGGAACAAGTCTGACGTATTTGATCTGTTCGTCAAATAGAAGACCCTCGCCGAGAATGAGACAGGGCTTAAGTTTAAGTGCCTAAAGTACGACAATAGAGGAGAGTACTGCAACAGAGAGTTTCAATCCTTCTATGATAAGAATGGGATTAGAAGACTCCTGAGACCACCTGAAAACCAAGGGAGGATAGAGTGGTAGAAAGAATGAACCAAATGCTTCTGGAGAAAGCTCGGAGTATGTGGATTCATGCAGGGTTGCAGATTACATTTTGGACCTATGCCATAGACACAGCGGCATATCTGATCAACAAATCGCCATCTTACCCCCTGGAAGGAGGACTACCCGAGGAGGCATGGGCTAAAAAGGAGGTAAAGTGTGATTACTTATGTAAAACCCGCCCCGAAATAAATAAAGATTTATTTACCAGAAATTTTAAATGGCAATTCAAAATGATGAGCAGTGAAGTTTTGAAAAGAAAATCACATGTCTGAATGATCCAGATTTAATTAAACGTTAATTAATCGAAATAATCATTTGTTAATTTTCCGAGATTAATGGTATGTTAATTAATTCGGATTAATTATCAAGAAGAGAAAATGAATAAATATTCATTTCCCGGGAAAAGTGAATCTAGTCGGGGACTGAGACAACTCCGTGATGCCACAGTACTCCCGTGACGAAGGATTTGACCGAAAGCCGGTATTCCCGGATCTGGTCTGACGAAAGATATATCCCGAGATATTATGGGGACACTCGTACCACTGAGGCCCATCGACCCGAGATTCGTGGATCTGGGTAGGGCATGAGGACGAGAGAATTATCGCAGTGGGCCCCGGCAAGAAATAGATCATTTACCCGTGAATGCATAGTGCTCATGTGGAGGAATAGTAGACATGTGAGGGTTTTATCTTTTCTAGGAAATAATAATAATAAGAAAAAAAAGGAAATTCATTACTTATGTCATGACAAAGGAGAGAGAGAAAGACATTTCTCTCTCTCTCTCCCCAAATTCTCAGATCTGAGAATCTCTCTCTCGACTAAGACGGCCACCCCGGGCGTGAACCCCCACGGCCAACGCCGGAGATCGTAGGCTACTGCCACCACAGCACAGACCCAGCACCAGCCCCCCACACACCCACAAGGCTTCACACGGCTCCCACGCGGCCCTGCCATACACAGGCTCGCAGACACAAGCGACACCCACAGCGCATGACCTCACAAGCGCCTTCAGCACGCGCGCGGCCTCGCGCGACTCTGCGCCAAGGCCACCATACCGCACGGAGCTACGCTTGCCAGCCCTTCCCGGCCACCATGGACCACGCCCCTCTCTTGATCATCATGCGGCCTTTCCGGCTGATTCCCGGCCACCTGACCCACACGCCACCACCCTCTCCCGCGGTGAACATCTACACCTTAGATTAGGGCTAATTAACGAGTGTTAATGGAATTGAAAGAAAGGGATGAACTCATTGTATGTAAAGTTTATAAAGTCCAAGTGTATTGGACTGAAATGTGTGAATGTTTGTACCCATATCGAGCCCCATAATCGTGGAAGTGCTGTCCGATTTTCACATAAAATCGGGCCCGGCTGCACTCTTCGTGGTGCCACGGGATAGCAAATTGTACCTCGACGGCACGATTAGCACGCCGTCGTTGGAAAGGGGAAGAGAACTTTCCAACGGAGGTCGGATCGGGAATTCCGACTTGCGTATTACAAGTTGTTAGCAGTTCTAGGTAATCGCGCTCTAGAATGAAAAATACGGAAGTCCGTTGAGGCCACATGTGCCTTTAAACCATTTAATTATGCATGACCGTGATGATCAAGTATAATTAACTAGGTTGTGTTATATTTACTAGATCTTGGTCCTGACGCGAGACGCTGAGGCAGCGGGGATTAGGAGATTTTTCTCCGCATCGTAGGTTCTCGCACCCGCTTTACGTGAGTATCTCTATCTCCCTACTTGCATTGATCCTTGTGTTCTCATTCCCTTGAGAGGTTCCCAAAGATATAGTGGAGATGGACATTCCTCCTATGTGTTGGCTTTATATCTCAAGGGATTACCGCAATCTTTTTAGATTACTTGCACATAGTTAAGTTGAGCGCATCTCCTTAATTATGTTTGGATTCCGATCCCGAGGGATCATTTCTTTTATTATGTTTATTCGAGATATTGCTGCCTTGAATATACATACATACTGTTGTTAGTTATTTTGTACTATTATCTCTATTTCTTTGGCATGATACATCTGGACGGATGCCCCGGCAGAGGGCGATAATATCCGCCACCGTGCCCCTAGAGGGCGTATAATATCGACCATCGGACGGATGCCCGTGCAGAGGGCGATAATATTCGCCACCGTGCCCCTGCAGAGGGCGTATAGTATCCGCCATCTGACGGATGCCGGCAGAGGGCGTATAATATCGACCACCGGCTCCCGAGAGCCGCCATTTTCGACCATGTGCACATGTACGCTTATAGCTCGATCCGGCTTAGGCGTTTAAGACGCACACCGGTGGTGTCGTTGATGTCGTAGACATCTTAGTATCACATATGCCAGAGATTGAGTACATCTGTGGATTTATCCACGCTTCAGTCACTTGTTGATTACTTGTGTTGTTGTTGCACTCGTATATTTGTATCTGCTTTATTCTGTTCTTTGATTATGGCTTCTGCCACTTTCATTGTTTATGCGACCCTACTGGGCCTATTCTTTAGGCTCATGCACTTGACTTGTATGTTCTCAGGTTCGGACGAGGAGGAGTAGGGTCGAGCTGAGGTGTTGATATACTGAGTTGCTGACTCGGCCATTTCTTTTGTCTCGAGGTCTGCGTACCTCTTTTATTCTGTGTGAGACTTGTTGTCGTATTTCTTGTTGTATGGATTGCTAGGGGTGACTGGGCTAGATCCTAGCTTTGGGTTGTGTAAACCCGGTATTGTACTTGTACGGAGTTGTATAAACTCCTCTCTTCTTTTATCTAAGATTCCGCTGTTATCATTAACTCTGAACACTTGTTGAATAAGGGTTTCTGAGGCCTTGCGCCTGAATGGGGACTAGTTCCTGTTTGGGTGCGGCCGGTTGTCTACGTGCCTGGGCCGTGGTTCGGGGCGTGACAATTAATATGGTATCAGAGCGGTACAAACTCAAGTCACCCTAGCTATCTTAGCAACTTAGGAGTCGAGTCTATATTTGTTGAGAGGATGGGTTGGGGAGTGTACTAACAATTTGAAACTTTTCTATCTCGTAGAAGTCATGCCTCCGAGACGAGGGCGGCCAAGCAAGCGGGCGATGAGCTCACCCCCGGAGCCCATGCACTGGCAGGAGGAGGCTCCAGTCGGTTCAGATGAGGAGGCCCCGCAGGCGCCGGCCCCCGAGACTGGTGCTCCTCAGACCGGTACCGACCCCATGACAGGAGGCTACCCCAGCTACCCCGGCTATCACGGCTACCCCGGCTACCCTGGGTACCCCGCAGGAGGATACCCCAGCTACCCGACAGGGGGATATCCTGGACCCGCAGCTGGTGGGTACCTCGCCCGGCCCACCGGAGCACACCCCGTCCTGCACTGGAGGATACCCGCATCGCACTCGGCGCTTATACGGACCCGATAGCTATGTCGCCTTGTGCGTGAGATGACGGCGATGATGCACGACTCGCCAGCTAAAAAGCAGCGGGCAAAGCAGCAGTGCAACAACAATGGCGTATTCCCACTCTACACCGCACCCTCGCAACTCCCCGGAGGCAGCGTGGTGGTGCTGGTGGTAGCAGCCTGGGCAGAAGTTTCGAGACACGGACCCCGCCTTTGAGGGAGGTACCGACCGGATGTAGCAGAGCAAATGGATGGACGAGATCGAGGCTACCTTCCGTGCTATGCAGAGCCCTAAGAAGACATGGTGAGATTAGCCGCCATACATGTCAAGGGCAGCGCCGGAAGAAGTTGGTACAAGGCGAAGTGAAGAGCGAGAGGTGAAAAAGGCTTTGGGTCTTGGAAGGAGTTCGTAATGGCCTTCTTTGACAAATATTTTTCAAGCAAAAGTGTGCCTTGATGACTCAACAGCTTCTCGACCTTACAAAGTAGGGACTAGGACCGGCCGACGCAGTATGCAGGCCGAAGTTCGAGCGATCGGCCCGTGTTTGCCTCTACTTCCTGTGGCCGACCCTTTATTCAAGGCTCACGGTTTGTTAGTGGCTCAAGCCCAACCTCCGGCGTTTCCGCGACGCCATCTCTGAGATGTCCTTTCCACGAGCTGGTGGAGATAGCCAAGGACGCTGAGTTAGCTTGGCAGGAAACATAAGAACCTCGCAAGCGAGCGTAATGTGACAAAGGAAAGAGTTCCGTGAAGAGTGAGTCTTCCGGGCAGCCTGTATGGCGCTTCCGTGAGTGAGCGCAGGTCCCAGCCTTATAGCAGATCTTCCTCGTCGTCCGGGTCCAGAGGCAGGGGTTCTTCCGGGAGGGGCCCACGCCCTCATTGCACTCGATGTGGAGGCACACACACTAGAGAGCAGTGTTGGCACCAGGCAGATATGTGCTTCCGCTGTGGAAGCACTGAACACTACAGAGCCGATTGCCCCCTCGATCAGACCGGATCTCCAGGAGGAGATGGGTCCCAGACAGCACCAGACAGACCCCCACAGACACCTGGAGGGTCACGTCAGCAGGCCACAGGAGACCGAGGCCAGAGAGGAGGATCCAGAGGCGGGAAGGGGAAAGGGAAAGCAGCAGGTTCCCCTTCTTCCTCTAGTCGACCAGTTGCTCAGGGTCGGGTTTACAACCTGACTCAGGAGGATGCCCGAGCCTCTCATGAGGTGGTTGCAGGTACTATTACTGTCTGCTCTTACTATGCTTGTACTCTGTTTGATCCCGGGGCGACACATTCCTTCGTGTCTACTTCATTTGCCCGGAGAAATAACTTGTATGTAATTACACTACCCCACGACTTGTGCGTCGATACTCCGGTGGGAGCGACGAAGATCGTGGGATGATTGGCACCAAAGTGCTCAAGAGTGATCGAGGGTTACGAAGCCATCACGATCTACATCCGATGGAGTTGCGCGACTACGACGCCATCCTCGGCATGGATCGCTCTCCTCAAAGCATATGCAATGCTAGGATCAGAGAAGGAAGAGGGTGCACTTCCGATTCCCAGGCTACGAAGAATTCATCTTCAAGGGCAGCAAAAGCTATTCTATGGCTCGGGAGATATCTGCACTTCGGGCCAGGAAACTGATCAACAGGGGATGTATCGGGTTCCTAGCGTCTATCTCCGAAGCAAAAGACGCTCAGTACACGGTGGAGCAAATTCCTGTTGTTCGTGACTTCCCGGATGTGTTTCCAGATGATTTGCCAGGACTACCCCCGGAGAGGGAAGTGGAATTTGGCATCGACCTGGCTCCAGGAACCGCGTCCATATCCAGAGCCCCATACAGAATGGCACCTGCCGAATCGAAAGAGTTGAAGCAACAACTTGAAGAACTTACGGATAAAGGTTTCATCCGGCCTAGCATGTCACCTTGGGGAGCCCCAAAGATATTTGTCAAGAAGAAAGACGGATCGATGAGGCCGCATTGACTACCGGAGCTCAACAAGGTGACGATCAAGAACAAGTATCCTCTACCGAGGATAGATGATCCGATGGACCAACTTCGGGGAGCATGTGTGTTCTCCAAGATAGACTTGAGATCCGGGTACCCTCAGTGCGGATCCGGGCGAGGATATACCAAGAGTGCCTTTCAGACGCAGGTATGGGCACTATGAGTTCCTAGTAATGCCGCTTGGGCTTACCAACGCCGGTGTTCATGGATTTGATGAATCGGGTATTCAGACGATACTTGGATCGGTTTGTAGTCGTCTTCATCGACGACATCCTGATCTACTCCAAGAGTAAGAAGTTGCATGCGAAGCACTTGAGGCTGGTACTGGAGGCCCTGAGAGATCAGGAGTTATATGCTAAATTTTCCAAGTGTGATTTCGGGTCGAGCGGTGGCCTTCTTGGGGCACGCCATCGCTGGAGACGGAGTATCCGTGGACCCTAAGAAGATTGAAGCGGTAGTGGATTGGAGTAGACCAAGCACCGTAAGAGAGATCGTGAGCTTCACGGGTTAGCCGGCTACTACAGGAGGTTCGTAGAGGGGTTTTCACGCCTGCATTACCCATGACCCTACCGACCCTAAGGGTACTCCTTTCATCCTGACGGAGGATCGCGGCGTAGTTTCATGGAATCAAGAGCCGACCGGTGTTCAGACTGTCCTGGCCCTACCAGAGAGTGGGTGTGGATACGTAATCTATAGTGATGCTTGCAAGACAGGCCTGGGATGCGTACTCATGCAGAATGGGCGGGTCATTGCCTATGCTTCAAGGCAACTGAAGTCGCATGAGGAGAACTACCCCACACATGACTTGGAATTGGCAGCTGTAGTCTTTGCCTTGAAGATTTGGCGCCACTTTCTCTACGGTGTGCCATGTGAAGTGTATACAGACCACAAAAGTCTGAAATACATATTCACGCAGAAGGAGCTGAACATGAGGCAAAGACGCTGGTTGGAACTAATCAAGGACTACGACCTCAACATCCACTACCACCCGGGCAAGGCTAATGTGGTGGCCGATGCATTAAGTAGAAAGGTCAACTATGGGACAGCTGCAAATCTCACTGATCAAGTAAACCTTCTAGAAGAAATGAGGAGACTGGAGCTGGAAGTGATCGAGCCGAACTCGGAGGTGAGCTTGGCCAGCCTATGTATCCGGCCCAATTTATTGGAAAGGATCAAGACGGTCCAGTTACAAGATCCTGAATTATTAAAGCACTGGGAGAAGATCCAGCGGGGCATCCACACTGAATTCCGGGTACATGAGGATGGTACCCTAAGACGAGGAGATCGTGTCTGTGTGCCCGACGTCCCTGAGCTCAAGAGAGACATTTTAGAGGAGGCCCATTACTCTAGTTATACCATCCACCCTGGAGGCACGAAGATGTACAGGGGGCTAAAGACCACCTTCTGGTGGGTCGATATGAAGCGGGAGATAGCCGAGTTTGTGGCCCACTGCCTCACCTGCCAACGGGTGAAGGCAGAGCACCAGAAGCCAGCTGGACTATTGCAACCCCTGCCTATACCAGTGTGGAAGTGGGAACATATAGCGATGGATTTTGTGAGAGGCTTACCTCGTTCCAAAAAGGGGAATGAAGCCATTTGGGTGATCGTTGACCGTGACCAAGTCGGCACACTTCTGGCATTGAGACGTAAGATGAGCCCGGCGCGACTAGCCCGATTATACATGGACAAGATCGTTTGTCTACATGGTATACCGGTAACGATCATATCCGATCGAGACCCCAGATTTGTCTCGGAATTTTGGGAGAGCCTACATGCAGCACTGGGTACCCGATTGACCTTTAGCACTGCCTTTCATCCTGAGACGGATGGTCAATCGGAGAGGACAATTCAGATATTAGAAGATATGCTGCGAGCGTGTACACTTGACTTCATTGGTTCTTGGGATGAGCATTTGGCTAAGGCAGAGTTCGCCTACAACAACAGCTACCAGGCAAGCATTCAGATGGCGCCCTATGAGGCTCTGTATGGGCGGCCGTGCCGATCTCCTATATTTTGGAACGATGTGGGAGATCGCAAGTTTGAAGGGCCTGAGGAAGTACGTAAAGTCAAGAACAAGTGAAGCTCATCGAGAAAGGCCGAGGTAGCTCAGAGCCGCATGTAAGAGCTATGCCGATAAGAAACGCAGAAAGCGCTGGAATTTCGTGGGCGACAAGGTACTCCCCGAAGGTATCACCTATGAAGGGTGTATGGAGATTTGGAAAGCGGGGAAGCTTAGCCCGCGTACATTGGACCCTTCGAGATATTAGAACGGGTTGGAACAAATGGGCGTATCGCTTTGGCCTTGCCTCGGACTTGGCTCAGTCCATAACGCCTTCCATGTCTCCATGTTGAGAAAATGCTTGACCGACCGAATAAGATCATCGAATATGAACCGGTGGAGCTTCAACATGACTTATCTTATGAGGAGTGGCGGTAGAAGTACTTGACTACAAGGAACAAAACCGAGGAATCGAACTATTCCTTTAGTCAAGGTAAGATGGAACAACCACACCGGTGGTGAAGCTACCCGGGAACGCCGGGCCGGCATGAAGAAGCGCTACCCGGATCCGCTTTGAGTAAATGAGCTCGCTGTGAGTTTAGGGACTAAACTCCTATAAGGGGAGATTGTAAAACTACTCAAATAAATAAAGATTTATTTACCAGAAATTTTAAATGGCAATTCAAAATGATGAGCAGTGAAGTTTTGAAAAGAAAATCACATGTCTGAATGATCCAGATTTAATTAAACGTTAATTAATCGAAATAATCATTTGTTAATTTTCCGAGATTAATGGTATGTTAATTAATTCGGATTAATTATCAAGAAGAGAAAATGAATAAATATTCATTTCCCGGGAAAAGTGAATCTAGTCGGGGACTGAGACAACTCCGTGATGCCACGATTCCCAGTGACGAAGGATTTGACCAAAGCCGTATTCCGGACCAGTCTGACGAAAGATATATCCCGAGATATTATAGGGACACTCGTACCACTGAGGCCCATCGACCCGAGATTCGTGGATCTGGGTAGGGCATGAGGACGAGAGAATTATCGCAGTGGGCCCCGGCAAGAAATAGATCATTTACCCGTGAATGCATAGTGCTCATGTGGAGGAATAGTAGACATGTGAGGGTTTTATCTTTTCTAGGAAATAATAATAATAATAAAAAAAAAAAATCATTACTTATGTCATGACAAAGGAGAGAGAGAAAGACATTTCTCTCTCTCTCTCCCCAAATTCTCAGATCTGAGAATCTCTCTCTCGACGACAGCGCACCGGCCACCCCACCGGCGAACCCCGCCGGCCAACGCCGGAGACGTATACACCAAGGCCACACACAAGACCTCACAGCCCCCACCCTGGCCAGCCACCGGCCACACCCACACGCCTCTGGCCACCCTCATACAGCGGCCATACGGCAGCAGCGGCCACAACCACATGCGCGACCCATGCTGACCCCCATACAAGGCCACCGCGCGGCCTACAGCCTACATGACTCAGCCCTGGCCACAAGGCCAATCTTCACGGAGCTACGCTGCAGTCCTTCCCGGCCACCACCGCGGACCACACCCCTCTCTTGATCACCGCCAGCCTTTCCGGCTGATTCCGGCCACTGCCGCACCACACGCCACCACCCTCCCGCGACGGTGAACATCTACACCTTAGATTAGGGCTAATTAACGAAAGTGTTAATGGAATTGAAAGAAAGGGATGAACTCATTGTATGTAAAGTTTATAAAGTCCAAGTGTATTGGACTGAAATGTGTGAATGTTTGTACCCATATCGAGCCCCATAATCGTGGAAGTGCCGTCCGATTTTCACATAAAATCGGGCCCGGCTGCACCTTCGTGGTGCCGCGACGGGATAGCAAATTGTACTCGATCGGCACGATTAGCACGCCGCTGGAAAGGGGGAAGAGAACTTTCCAACGGAGGTCGGATCGGGAATTCCGACTTCATGTATTACAAGTTGTTAGCGGTTCTAGGTAAATCGCGCTTCTAGAATGAAAATACGGAAGTCCGTTGAGGCCCCGTGGTGCCTTTAAACCATTTAATTATGCATGACCGTGATGATCAAGTATAATTAACTAGGTTGTGTTATATTTACTAGATCTTGGTCCGACGCGTGAGACGCAGCGACGGGGATTAGGAGATTTTTCTCCGCATCGGGTAGGTTCTCGCACCCGCTTTTACGTGAGTATCTCTATCTCCTACTGCATTGATCCTTGTGTTCTCATTCCCTTGAGAGGTTCCCAAAGATATAGTGGAGATGGACATTCCTCCTATGTGTTGGCTTTATATCTCAAGGGATTACGCAATCTTTTAGATTACTTGCACATAGTTAAGTTGAGTGCATCTCCTTAATTATGTTTGGATTCGATCCCGAGGGATCATTTCTTTTATTATGTTTATTCGAGATATTGTTGCCTTGAATATACATACATACTGTTGTTAGTTATTTTGTACTATTATCTCTATTTGTCGGCATGATACATCGGACGGATGCCCTGGCAGAGGGCGCATAATATCTGGCCACCAGGCCCCGGCAGAGGGCGTATAATATCTGACCATCGGACGGATGCCCTGGCAGAGGGCGCATAATATCTGGCCACCGTGCCCCTAAGCAGAGGGCGTATAGTATCCGCCATCTGGACGGATGCCTGCAGAGGGCGTATAATATCGACCACCGCTCACCGAGAGCCGCCATTTTCTGACCATGTGCACATGTACGCTATAGCTCAGTCCGGCTTAGGCCGAAGACGACACCGGTGGTGTCGTTGATGTCGTAGACATCTTAGTATCACATATGCCAGAGATTGAGTACATCTGTGGATTTATCCACGCTTCAGTCACTTGTTGATTACTTGTGTTGTTGTTGCACTCGTATATTTGTATCTGCTTTATTCTGTTCTTTGATTATGGCTTCTACCACTTTCATTGTTTATGCGACCCTACTGGGCCTATTCTTTAGGCTCATGCACTTGACTTGTATGTTCTCAGGTTCGGACGAGGAGGAGTAGGGTCGAGCTTAGGTGGGGATATACTGAGTTGCTGACTCGGCCATTTCTTTTGTCTCGAGGTCTGCGTACCTCTTTTATTCTGTGTGAGACTTGTTGTCGTATTTCTTGTTGTATGGATTGCTAGGGGTGACTGGGCTAGATCCTAGCTTTGGGTTGTGTAAACCCGGTATTGTACTTGTACGGAGTTGTATAAACTCCTCTCTTCTTTTATCTAAGATTCCGCTGTTATCATTAACTCTGAACACTTGTTGAATAAGGGTTTCTGAGGCCTTGCGCCTGAATGGGGACTAGTTCCTGTTTGGGTGCGGCCGGTTGTCTACGTGCCTGGGCCGTGGTTCGGGGCGTGACAACTTAGGAGTGTTTGGATATGCAAGCTATGTACATGTTGAGCCGGAGAACAAAGGGAAGCTCGACACGAAGTCGAACAAGTACTATTTCATCGGCTACAATAGCGGGCCGGTTACGGGTTTGGATAATCCCAACCCGTGACCCGACGGATCGGCTCGGTTGACGCGCCAGTTCAACCCGCCGGGTTTACGCACCGGTTAGGGTTGAACCGCGGGGGTTGAGTCCAATTTAGGCCCTCTCTCTCTCTCTCTCTATTTAATTTGGAGAAATTTGGGTAGTACCTTAATACAATAAAAAGTTGGATTCTATCTCACCTAAACTTTTTACATATTTATTTTTTATAAATTTATTACTTAATATTTTTAAAAATTTATAAAATTGGAAACTGTAACACCTATCTCTTTACTGAGACAGATGTCACACCAACGAGGTTAGGATGGTATCTTGTGCCTAAAGCTTTAAATTTTAAAATCTAATAATAATGAAGTACTCAAATCACATCAATATGACATAAGCATAACCGGTTACACACTGAGAGTCATATTCAAACCAAGGTCATAATAGAGTAGAACATAAGAAGTCTTGGGCAACAACGGCCCCAAATACACGGAAGCAAATAAAACATAGTGTCATATACAATACAACTAGACTCAAAGTAAAGATAAGGTATGCCGGAGCCAATCTAGACTTCAATCCTCGCTCGTGCTACGAGCGACTACCCAGATCTCTGTCTAGGTCCTGCAATATAAAAACAATAACCAAAGGGTCTGAGCTATGCAAGCTCAGTGAGTAGGGACATATCTGCCAGGTATTATACATACATGTCTCTCGACAAAAAACTCTACTAACATAATAGTACATATACATAAGCAAATATAAATTATGAGGGTCTGCATAATTATCTTAAATCATGATAAGCATACAAACATAATCAAAAATCCGATGAAAGCACATATGCGATCTCACATCATAACAAACGTATAATAAACATGTATATACAATGGTCTCGTATCATACAAGCATGAACCCCTCGTTCAAATGTCTCGGGAAGGACTCTAACTACTATCAAGGAACAGAGGTATACATCTTCATGATCTGGTGACCGAGAACATCGGTATACATCTACATTAACTCGGTACCTGACGACCAGCGGTATACATCTACTTGTGTACGTCAAGTATGCATCTAGAATCCGATATGCGCACTTACAAGAGTCAGAAAGGGGTTTTATAAAAAGAAACGACTTTCGCAAACATTTTTGCTTTAAGAAAAACGATTGAGTCCCTTTCTTAACCCGGTATCATCTACTTAATTTCTGGGCTCTAATCTAAGCCCCACTGGATCCCTCATACATATCCAACTAAGGTGTGGCATATGATACATATAATAATCAATTTCTACCAATTAAGGTATCACTTTACCATTAATCATGCTCTTTTAATTTTAAACAATTAAGCAACCATGGAATCACTATACAAAAATAGCGATGAAATCCATCAGCATCCACAAACCGATAGAACTCATTTAAAGCACGAATAAATCCAATTACGATAAATACATGCATAAAAACAAAATATAAGGGATGTCCACTCATCGGAAGTCCTTCGAAAATTCCTAGGTCTGGCTCAGTCCTATTGATGCTCCCGCGGGACCTTTACCCTTTCTTAGAATTTAATATAACAACTAGATCAATACCCTTCGATAATTACTCAACATGCTCATATTTAAATTAGCTCATTCTTATTGTCTACTAGAATGCCCCTAAGCATGATTAATTAGCCAAGATCAATTAATCTAAAGCATGAAGCACGTAGCCATGTTAACAAGAAAACTAATCGAACATTTATGCTTAGAATTTTTCATGAAAATTCGGCGGCAACTCCTCTATTTATAGGGCCCCAAAATTAATACAACCATACACAATTAACATCATCAATCTATCCATGGCAACAATGTAACATTTCAAAGCATTTCACAGCCCCTAAATTCCATTTGGTTTCATCCTCCCATTCATGAAATTCTTGGCCAATCGGCCCCCTAATTACTCGCACTAGGCTCTCCGAAGTGTTTGGTTGCTCAGCGGAAGGAGAGGAGAGCGCCGATGCTCGATCCTCGCTGGGGAAGAGGAGGACTAGGGCGGCGATGGGCTGCACGCATGCGGGGGGAAAGGGCGCATACAAATGAGCCGCGGTCGGCGGTGTTGGTCATGCGGTGTCGACGACCAAAGCAAGGCGGCGACCAAAGGACGGGAGGCGGCTTCGGCAGGCGCAATGGACCGGCGGGAGCAACCTCAGGGGGTGTCTCCGGCGGCAAAGTGAGGCACACGAACGGCAGAGACGGAGAAACCGGGGCGACGCGAGCGCGGGTGAAGCTCCGGCGGCGGAGGTAAAGGCAAGGCTAGTTTTCGTGGGAATTAGGAACCGAAAAAGAGAGAGAGAGAGGCGTGAGCTTCATTCTGAGCACAAGAGAGAGTGTGAGAGATTTCAATTTCTTTCCCTCTCTCTCAGTCTTATAACGTATAAGATTAAAAGAAAATTATAATATTTTATATAAGAATATTATTCTAATCCAATTACTTAAGTTATCTTTTAACTTAATTAAAACTCCCCCACTAAATTCCAAATAATTTACTTAATATTATCTTTTTACTATGCTATCACATGGGTGATGAATCGACCACGAGACTCGTCCCCATTCCCGATCCAGATCCAGAATTTTCGGGCCAAACGATCCCAGTATCACGGGTGCACTGTAACATCATGAGATTTGACCCCGCACAAGACCAGATTCGATATTCCCGGCTTTTGACTGGATCGGGTCTACTTTACCGGAACTCTAACTTTTGTGTGGTATCTCCCATTTAATTAATCTTAATTAATTAACACTTAAGAAATCTCCCAATTAATTAACCGAGGTTGTGAAATCCAAGATTTCTTTTAATTAGAATAAATGGATTTTTAATATTTTGGTGGTTGAATTAATTTTCCCCAAAAACATAAATTATTTGAAAAAGAAAGGTTTATCAAGTTAAAACCCTGATTGGGTTTAATTGTGGCTAAACCTTAATTGCATGGTGATTGATTTAATCAATTAAAGGAAGGATTGGTGATTGATTTAATTAAAGGAAAGATGGATAATTGATTAAATTCCTAAATTGTAGTTAATTGGATCTGCCAAGGACCTTCTTGTAATTTAGAAAAGTATGAGAATTTTTGGAAAATTTGCGTCTCTCTCAAAGGGTGGACCTACATATAGGTGTGAAGAAGCCCGGGGACTAATTTGCAAATTTTCAAAAACCATGCAAAGGGCTGTTTATAAAGAATCAATGGCTAGGATTAAAAGATCTTGAGATCTCGGTTAAGTTCTAGGCAAATCGAGTCAATCCAAGCCGCTCACGTCCTTTGATTAGCCGGGCTGATCTAGGCCGTCCATCATGATTTTTGGATGAGTTCTAAGCAGGCTATTACAATCCTACCGTTCATCGACGTATGATCACCACCATCCATCCAGACGAAGCACAATCATGAGGAGTATCCTCTCTTCTCCAATGCGTGTGCCACCGCTGCTGTATCTCCACTCCACCGCCATGGGATCTCCAAGTCTGAAAGGAGGAGGATCTGATTGCCAATCAATCCCTCTCGCTAGCGAGGACTGATTTCGCTGGGATCCTCCTCAAGCTCTATAAAAAGGAGGTTATGGCGGAACTTTGAAGACACACCGAGCAACGGCGAGGCTTCTCTACCGTGAGGAATCGCGAGAGAGGAAGGCGGAGTCATCCTATGACGAGGCCAGAGGAAGGAGGGCCGGGAGGCACTATTGTCAGAGCACCAATCAGAGGAGTGCGGTACCATAGGAAAGCTCCGCCGTGAGGTGCTCGTCGGACAGTGCAACATGTGAGTTCCTCCATCTAGTTTTTTTTATTTTTCTTTCGTCCTTGTTACGCATGTATGCATGTAGAATAGATGCTGGAGGGGTGCTCAGGCCTTCGTCTGCTTCCAGTCATGGGACTTAGACGCCGGAGAGGGAGGCCGGCTGAGAATGGGTTCACTCCGACAGGGAGAGGACAGGAGCTTGACAAGCCCTTCTCGGGATATGCTCGCGGCGTACGGGCAACCTTCAGGCGGCGAAGACGAAAGGCGACGATGGCTCCGGCCTCCATGCACCGCCGGCAACCACTATGATGGGCTGGGCGTTTCTCTGCTCCGACGAGCTGCAGCTGAGAAGGAGAAAGAAGTTAATTTATAAATAATAATAATAATAATAATAATAATAATAATAATAATAATAATAATAATAATAATAATAATAATAATAGTTAGGAGTTGATTAAACAATGTAACTAGTTAATCCGTTAGGTTCAACTGATTATGGGGAGGGGTTCAACCAATGCTTGGGTTGGACAAGCTTCTAAGAGGGTTGGATTTAATAAAATCAAGAGATAGATCAAGCTAGTTAGGTCTAGTAGGTTGAACCAACTTAATTAATTAAAGATGACTAGACCTAATCGAATAAAAGGGACCCAATTGATTTGATTAATTAGTAAAGATCCGAGTTGAGTCGAATCAAGTAGTTGGGCTAGGGTAACCAAATTATAAAAAGAAATAAAAAGGAGACTGTAGAGGAGGGGGTTGGAACCTAGGACCCCCTCCACTACTTAATGGGCCTTAACCACCGGGGCCCTGTTTCACTTGTGATAAAACAAGCCAAGTCCAGTTAGATAAAGCCAGAAAAAGAAATAAAGGAAATATAAGTGTAAAATCCATAAATTTTTTGGAAATAAATATTTTATTGAGAAAAATAATTAAAAATTATTTTTCTTAACGCGATTAGTGTAGATGTGGGATTAAATGATTTATTTAAATTAAATGAAAATTAAAATTGTTATGGGGTCTGTAGGGACCTAATAGTAATTTTGAAAGACGAGAGGACCTTACAGAAGTTTTCCTCTCTCACAGATTTGGACCTAAGTATAATTATAAAAGAATCAGGGACCTCTCATAAAATTTCGTGAGAGAAAACCCCATCAGAGAGAACGAGCGGTGAGATTAAAAGATCTCGCATCAGTAGCTAATCATGAGGCATTATAAGGGTGCCTATTGAGCCACGTGGCGGGACGAGATGTAATCCATCAAAAAGAGTATACGATCCGAGATTAATCGAGAAAAGAGGCAATGGAAGTAATCCCACGGTGAGGGTGTGTTGAGAACCACCCATCTAGAGATGAAGTTACGATCTCGGGGTTTAAGACCATGATCCGGTACCGATCTTGAGGGAATCTCGTCCGATGATCAAAGAAACGCCGAAACCGAGGCATTAAGAGCGAGAATCCACCGTTGCTGGTCGTGATCAGCGATCACGTTCTCCATCAACCGCGGCGCCGATCGAGGTCGCGCCACCCTCTCCCCGGCCACCAACGGCAGCCATGAAGTCTCGCTGCCTCGGCCGCTGCTACAGCGTGGAGGTCGAAAGGCCGCAAACGGCAAAGATTTATCGGCCGGCGTTGCCCTTCCAGCTCCCGCGGCCTATAAAAGGAGAGGCCTCGGCCTGAGGTGGAGCACTGAGCTTCAAAGGTCGAGCCTTCCGGTGAGGTACTCGCATGGCGGTGTTCGAGGAGAGGATTGAGCGACACGATCCTACTATCATCCACCGTCGCAGTAAATCCCTGTGGGGAGAAGGAAGACAGAGCTCACGGAACCGAGGCGGTGGCCCACTGGCAGCGTAGTGAAATGAGCTCATCCTGAGAAGACAAATGAGCTCGAGCCGACGGCCGAGGGTCCCTCTGCGCCGGACAGTCATCCACGGCTCCCCGGTAAGCGTTCTTTCTTCTTTCTGTAAAATTAGAGGATTGCACGCGTGAGAGGAGCTCGTCGGTGAGGTTTCAACGCTTGGCCGTGAGCTCCGGCGAGAAGAGGGAGAGTTAAAATTTCTCTTTTCTGAATATGCTTGGGTGGCGAGTGGAGGTTTCCGGCGGTAAAAGACTCCAGCGCTGGCAGAGGCTCGCCGGCAGCCCGGTGAGATGGTGGTGCGCCGTGAGAAAGAGAGAGAGAGAGAGAGAGAGGTTGAAGATGAAGTTTATTTTTTTTTTTTAAAAAAAAAAATAATAATAATAATAAAAGAATAATGTTTAATTATGTTTAATTAAACATTCATTAACTTAGGGGTGTGACACTGATTTAGTTAATTAAAATAAATATTTTTCTTTCCTCTCTTCTAAATGAGAACATTAGTTGATTAACTTGGTATAGTTTTATTGATTTGTATAACATTAGTAGTGTGACAATTAAAGTATTTAATTGTTTACTATTGATAGAATAATTTTTTTAAAGCTTTGGTAGTGTGACAAAATCAAGTTGATTATTTAGTATAATCAAGTTAGTTATAAAAGGAAATATTGGTGATAATGAATAATTGATCATTTGAAACCTTATAAAATGTCACATGAAATTGATATAATTAACCAATGTAGTGGGAATGCTTAATTAGTTAATTAAGCTAATCTAGTTAATTAGATTAGTGTGGACATTGGAGTTAGTAAATGAACTCGGGTTGGACTAAACCACTTTGGGCTTGGGTCTAACCTAGCTATCAAGTCGGATTAATCATCATGATTAAAGAAATAAGGTTGAGTTAGTTTACTTAGTCAAATTAAATTGGTTTAAGGTGATTTGGGTCCAAATTGAGTTGGCTCAGTCGATTGGAGAAATACTAGTCATCTTGATCAATTTAAAAATGTGGGCTTGGCTTGTAAACTAAACAAAGAATTTAACTAAGAGAGTTAATCAAGATAAAGTAGGTCAACCTATTGAGCCAAGTTGACTAATGAGGTTAATTAGATTAATTAACCTAAGGTACTTAAGTTAAACCATGGACTAATTTGAGTAGGAATTGGGTCCAATGGCTTAAAGGCCCAAGGAGCTGGGCTCAAATAAATAAAACTTTGTTCTTAAGATAATAAGAATAAGAAATAGGGAACTGGAGGGAACTAAAACCTAAACAGGGAAGGACCTTAAACCCTAGGGTCATAAATTACCCTAATGACTAAAATACCCCTTTCTCAATTAAAAAGGGCTAAGTCAAGCTAGATTTCTTATTGGGCTTAGTAATGGGCCCAATTCAACCTTGAAATGACTAGGGATGACTAAATAAGGTCAGGACTCGACAAGTAGACTAAGCGTTGACTAGGTTAGACCAAAGTAAATCTACAAGTCGACTAAGGGACAGAGAAAGCGAGGGATAGGGCGGTAACTTGAGAGATGGTCCAAAGGACCCGTTAGTGGGCCTAAGCCCAATAAGAATGTAAGGCATGCATGAACACCTAAGGACATAGAAATATTATGGGAATCTTGTTTCTAATAGGACCTCTGCATGCGGATACTCTCGGAAGTTGTTGGCACTCTAAAGGAAGCTAGAAGGACATCTAGTACCAACCCAGGAGGTAAGTACACTTGCCTAGTTTCCACCTGAGTTTGGGTTTTCTTGGACTTGCTATGTATTCATATTACATGCACTTCTTTGAAGCCATACATCTTTGTTCATATCCTGCTTTGAATCCAGTTGAGCATGTGTGTTTGTTTTCGGGACGTTGGTGTCCCTGTTTGCTATGTCCTACTGCTCGGACTCAGTGGAGCTAGGGAAGCTCCAATTTAGGAATGTTTCAGGGTTAGAACCCCCTGACTTTCCTGACAGCCCTACCAGAGAAACAAATCTCTGGAGGTCTCACCTGTCAGTGGGCATGGTACACTGACCGTGTTAACACGAAGAAGAGGTAGTTCTACCGATCTTTTGACTGGAGAGTCAAACGACCATCTAGGTCGTAATTATATCCAAAAAGCTGGACATCTTGGCGGGAGTAAACTCGAAGTTCTCTTAGAACTCACTACAAAGCCCGAGGGCTTTTGTAGCGTGAGTCGCACTTTGTCTTGTTAGTGGTAGACTCCTAGGACTTTGTTGTTGATCTTATGATCCCGTTGACCGCCATTTTGTTTTGATGACACTGTGACCTGCAGGGGTACTTACTGAGCTTTCCCTTCGAAAGCTCACGTGTTTTCTCTTTTTCTCCTTTTACAGATTCCGAGGGGGGAGAAGCTTGAAGAGAGGGACTCCGGGAGACCAAGGTTTATAGGAGTCTCAGTTATCTTTATTTTTATATCTTTGTTATTTGTAGGACCCGTATAGGGACCATACTTTTATAGGGCCTATGGACCCTAGTGACTCTATGTTCTTATGAACTTGAGTTTGTGTTTATTTATGGATTGTTATCTGCTTATCACATTATTAGGCCTTGTATTAGAGTTGAGTTTATCTCTTCTTTAATACGGTCTGGTCATTGACGCTGGTGGGGTCGGGGAACCGGTCAGGCGTTACAGATTAAAGTGGTATCAGAGCAAGTTCTCTAGATAGAGCAGATAGCAGACCCTAGATGCCCTTAGCCAGTTGTATAGACTGAGTGCGGGACTGGGGTAGTATAGATAGTGGTACGTTAGATTGACACCCGGTTTACTTGCAGGATGTCGGGACCATCATACCGTGATTCTTCTGATGATGAGGTGGAGTCTGTCCGTGAGAACACTCCACCACCCAGAGCTGACTCATCCGAGCCCGCGGAGGTCCTCTCCTAGATTAGGAGGACGTTGGAAGCCACCAACCGAAAGGTTGACAGGCTCCAGACTACCGTTACCATGCTGGTCCAGGGACTTAGGGACCACATCGCTATGCAGAGGCCAGTAGGACCTAGGGTTCCGTTGGCACAGGAGATCGTGAGCCCTAGTATTCCTCCACGACGCGTGTGTAGAGCCCGTGACTACCGTCGTGCATTGGGGGTTTAGATTCGGGAGAGAGCTGCAGGTCCATCTCTTGCTGTTCTCAGGATCTCACGCCGGCCTGTGGAGTATACCTGCACCGTATCGCATCGGAAAGTGTAGGCGCTCGCCTTCCTCGGTGCCGCACCGCCGCAGCCACGCAGCATTTAGCTTTTTTATCGTCCGCCCTGGGCGCCAGATTCCAGCAGGGGACCCTGTGGGTCCGGAGGACATCGACCGTGCCCTGACTACACCCCACTATCGCCCGACGAGCATCATCTGGACTGAGTTCTTGTTTTAGTTGCTAGAATAATCGTAGTCTTACAAACTTATGTGTTGTATGAACTACTTTTATTATGTCTCTTAGTGTCTTTTGTTTTAAGCATGTTGACTCTAGTTGTTCCTTTTGAAATGAATAAAAGTATATTTTCATCATCACCTGTTTTTCTGGAAATAAAAAGTAACCTTGTAATCCTTATACAGTTAATCAATGGATCACTTGCGTGGAGGTCGAGGTGGTAGGGGAAGAGGAAGGGGTAGGCGAGGGCGACCTCGTCGTACTGAAATGCCACAGCCTCCTATGGAGGAAGAGGTCCCTCAACCGCAGGGTGGGGAGGTACCCCCGCCTTTGTGGGCGAGATGGAAATTGACCAGGGAGGTGCACTCGCCAATCTAATGCTCAGGCGCCTCAGGCAGAGGGCCAAAACCCAAGGGGGGAGGTACCCCCCATGAGCATGATGGAACTAATGAGGGAAATGTTGGGGCTAATTCAAGAGACCCGACAACAGTGTGCACCACCAACCACCCCTACGACAAGTAGAGGATTACTAGGGGAGATCAAGAGACCCTCTCCCCGACCTTTTGAAGGGGCTGCAGACCCCCATGTTGCTGAACAATGGATACGGGAAATGGAGAAGACCTTCGAGGTCTTCCAAACTACTGAGGCGGAAAAGATTAGGACCGCTTGGTGTACATGCTCCAAGGACCCGAAGATTGGTACTTTGGAGAAATTAGGCCGAGGAAGGGGAGGCCTTCCGTGACTTGGGAAGAATTTGGACTTCGTTCTTCGCCAAATATTTCTCGAGGAGGACATCCGTACGGCTTGGGCAACAATTCTCCCAAATTTTGTCCAAGGAGGCTCCACGGTGGAGCAATATGAAACCGAGTTTGACGGTTGGCTCGCTTCCTTCCTGACATGGTTCCGACGGGAGAGAGCCGGGTGATGAAATTTGAGGCCGGACTGCGGCCATCACTGAAAAAGATTGTGACTAGCCACATGTGCAAGACTTACACCGAAGTTGTGGCTAGGGCTAAGTATACTGAGGCTTCTTGTCAAGGGGACGCCCAGGGGTCGTCCCAGAAAGATAAAAAGGAAAAAGGGACAAACAGCCAGGGCCAATCATCTGGAAAGAGCTCTGGAAAGCGTAGGCCGGACAACAAGTACCGACCCTATGGGAAGTTTACCGTGTCCACAAATTTCATCCGTGGAAAAGGGTCTTCAGCCAGTGTGACCCAGAATATTAAGTGCTACGAATGCAAGGGACCGCATAAGAGGTCCCAATGCCCTAGGATAACTGGAGGGTGTTATTACTGCTTGGCCTTGGATCACCAAAAGGCCCAATGTCCCCAGCGTCAACAAGGACAGAGTGTGGTAGGGGGAAACCAGGGATCTCAACAAGCTTCTCGACAGTCTGTTGGACCACCACCAAGGTCACAGGGTGGGGACAAGAAAGGGAAGGCGACCTTAGGACAACCTTCTACTCAAAACCAACCCCAACAGCAGCAGAGGCCAATAACCCATGGTCGGGTCTACCATCTGACAACTGAGGAAGCACAGGCATCAGCAGATGTCGTGGCAGGTACCATTTCAGTTAGTTCATTCTATGCCTGCACTTTATTTGATCCTGGAGCCACACACTCATTTGTGTCTGCACGGTTCGCACGAAAGTACACATTGCCTACAATAGATCTACCCCAGGACTTGTGTGTAGACACCCCGGTAGGAGCTGCCATGATAGTAAGGAAAATGGTACCGGCATGCCCTATAATAATTGAGGGGCGTAAATAACTTGCAAATCTGCATGTAATTGAACTGAAGGATTACGATGTGATACTCGGGATGGACTGGCTCTCTTGATTTCTGTGATGGTAGTATGCGTGGGAAGAGAGTTGTATTTAAGATGCCGGAAGGAGAGGAATTTACTTTTAAAGGCAGCCACACCTGTTCCTTAGTACAGGAGATCACAGCTCTCCAGTTTCGGAAGCTCCTTAGGGGTGGGTGTATAGGCTACTTGGCTTCTATTTCCGAGGTGAAGAAGGATAAGGAGATCGTAGTCTCAGACGTACCGGTAGTAAGGGAGTACTCTGACGTGTTTCCGGAAGAGTTACCGGGACTGCCCCCGGAAAGGGAATTGGAGTTTTCTATTGATTTGGTACCGGGAACAGCCCCTGTGTCTAAGGCTCCTTATCGGATGGCGCCTGCGGAGCTTAAGGAATTAAAGACCCAACTAGAGGAATTATTGGACAAGGGTTTTATTAGACCTAGTATGTCACCTTGGGGAGCACCTGTTCTTTTCGTCAAGAAGAAATACGGGTCGCTACGGTTGTGCATTGATTATCGGGAATTGAATAAGGTGATCAGAAGAATAAATATCCTCTACCAAGAATTGATGACCTCTTTGGATCACCATGTGGAGCTCAAGTCTTCTCAAAGATTGATTTAAGATCTGGTTATCATCAAGTGAGGATTAAGGAGACGGATATCCCGAAGAGTGCTTTCCGTACTAGATACGGGCACTACGAGTTTCTGGTAATGCCGTTTGGGCTTACCAATGCCCCGGCAGTCTTTATGGACATGATGAACCGGGTATTCCGTCAATATTTGGACCAGTTTGTAGTGGTGTTCATCGATGATATTCTTGTTTACTCGAAAAGCCACCAGGCCCACGAGGAGCACTTACGAATAGTGCTAGAGACCTTGAGGGAACATCAGCTTTACGCAAAGTTCTCCAAGTGTGATTTTTGGTTGGAAAGTGTAGCTTTCTTGGGCCATGTGGTAAGTGGAGCTGGAGTTTCAGTTGATCCTAAGAAAATTGAGGCCGTTGTGGAATGGAAAAGACCATCAACAGTACGGGAAATACGGAGTTTCCTCGGATTAGCTGGTTATTACCGGAGGTTCGTTGAGGGATTCTCGGTAATAGCAGCACCGTTAACCAAGCTAACCAGGAAAGGTACCAAGTTCGTTTGGACCGACTCCTGTGAAAAGAGTTACCAGGAGCTAAAACAGAGGTTGATATCAGCACCGGTGTTGGCGCTACAACAAAGCAATCGTGGGTATACGGTCTACAGTGACGCCTGCAAGACTGGCCTTGGATGTGTGTTGATGCAAGACGGGCGCGTGATTGCTTATGCATCACGACAATTAAAACCTTAAGAGGAAAACTATCCTACACACGATCTTGAATTGGCAGCGATCGTGTTTGACCTAAAGATCTGGCGACACTTCCTCTACGGTGTTCCTTGTGAGATTTACACCGATCATAAGAGCCTCAAGTACATATTCACACAGAAGGAATTGAATATGAGACAGCAGCGATGGTTAGAGCTAATCAAGGACTATGACCTCAGTGTCCATTACCACCCGGGCAAGGCGAACGTGGTGGCCGATGCACTGAGCAGGAAGTCTGGATATGGAGTTGCCGCTATGATAACAACTCAGAAGCCTCTACTGGAGGATATAAGAAGGCTCAACTTAGAGGTCGTTTTGCCTACAATGGATGTCACATTGGCCAGCTTGCATATCCGACCCTCGTTGTTTGAGAGAATTAGGGTTGCTCAGGGACAAGTTCTTGAACTGGAGGAGATCAAGGGACACATGGGCCAGGAAGAACCAACACGGTTCAGAGTCCATGAGGATGGCACCCTTAGATTTGACGAAAGAATTTGTGTACCAAATGTCCCAGAAATAAAACAAGAAATTCTGGAGGAAGCCCACTATTCGGGCTACACTATTCACCCTGGAGGTACCAAGATGTATAGAGGGTTGAAGGATCATTTCTGGTGGAAGGGGATGAAGCGAGATGTTGCGGTGTTCGTGGCTAAATGCATCACCTGTCAGATGGTAAATGCGGAACACCAGAAGCCGGCAGGGATGCTACAACCCTTACCCATTCCGGAATGGAAATGGGAGCACATTAACATGGACTTTGTAACGGGGTTGCCACGCACTCAAAGAGGCCATGAATCGATCTGGGTTATTGTGGATCGGCTGACGAAGTCGGCCCACTTTATACCATTAAGGACAGGAGCATCCTTGGAAAAGTTGGCCCAACTATATATCGATCAGATCGTCAGATTACATGGAGTACCGGTGACGATCACCTCTGATAGAGACACTCGGTTTGTCTCTAGATTCTGGGAAAGCTTGCACACCGCTTTGGGCACAGGATTGGCGTTCAGCACAGCTTTCCACCCACAGACCGATGGACAATCTGAAAGGACCATCCAGGTGTTAGAGGACATGTTGAGGGCGTGTGCAATAGATTTTACGGGGTCTTGGGATGAACGCCTAAGTTTGATAGAATTTGCCTATAACAACAGTTACCAGGCAAGCATCAAGATGGCACCATATGAGGCACTCTATGGAAGGAAGTGCCGAACTCCCATTTGTTGGGGAGATGTCGGAGAAAGGAAGCTGGTAGCTGAGGCGACACTTAAGCAACCTGATTTTGTAAGACAAACGAAGGAACATGTCAAGATGATCAGGGAGCGACTCCAGGCTGCCCAGAGTAGACAAAAGAGCTATGCCGACCGAAAAAGATCTAATCAGGAGTTTCAAGTGGGAGACTTGGTATTCTTAAAAGTGTCTCCTATGAAAGGGGTAGTAAGGTTTGGACGACGAGGGAAACTTGCTCCGCGTTATATCGGACCTTTTGAGATTTTGGAGCGCATAGGAGTGGTGGCATATAGATTGGCTCTACCACAGGACCTCGCTCAGGTTCACGATGTCTTCCACATTTCAATGTTGAAGAAGTGTATTCGTGATCCCACCAGAGTGATTCCTCAGGTTTCGGTGGAAGTCCAAGAGGATATGTCCTACGAGGAACGCCCAGTAGCTATTTTGGGCCGAGAGGACAAACAGTTAAGGAATAGAACTATTCCTTTTATTAAGGTGAAGTGGAGTAACCACACCGAGCGGGAAGCTACCTGGGAACGTGAGGAGGACATGAGGCAGCGTTACCCAGAGTTGTTTGTATGAAGTATAAATGACGTAGAAATTTCGGGGACGAAATTTTTGTAAGGGGGGAGGATTGTAAAATCCATAAATTTTTTGGAAATAAATATTTTATTGAGAAAAATAATTAAAAATTATTTTTCTTAACGCGATTAGTGTAGATGTGGGATTAAATGATTTATTTAAATTAAATGGAAATTAAAATTGTTATGGGGTCTGTAGGGACCTAATAGTAATTTTGAAAGACGAGAGGACCTTACAGAAGTTTTCCTCTCTCACAGATTTGGACCTAAGTTTAATTATAAAAGAATCAGGGACCTCTCATAAAATTTCGTGAGAGAAAACCCCATCAGAGAGAACGAACGGCTGAGATTAAAAGATCTCAGACTGTAGCTAATCGCGAGGCATTATAAGGGTGCCTATTGAGCCACGTGGCGGGACGAGATGTAATCCATCAAAAAGAGTGTCTGATCCGAGACACTGAGAAAAGAGGCAATGGAAGTAATCCCACGGTGAGGGTGTGTTGAGAACCACCCATCTAGAGATGAGTTACGATCTCAGGGTTTAAGACCATGATCCAGCCGTCGATCTTGAGGGAATCTCGTCCGATGATCAAAGAAACGCCGAAACCGAGGCATTAAGAATGTATCCAAATCCGGGTCGCGGATCAGCTTATCACCTCCATCAACCGCGGCGCCGATCTCGGTCGCGCACCCCTCTCCCCCAGCCACCAACGGCAGCCATGAAGTCTCGGCCGTTCCCCACCAAGTTACGCTGGAGGTCGAAAGGCCGCGAAACGGCAAAGATTTATCGTCGGCTGCTGTTCCTTCCAGCCCCGCGCCTATAAAAGAAGAGGCCTCGGCCCGGAGGTGGAGCAATCCGAGCTTCAAAGGTCGAAGCTTTAGGAGGTAATCCCCGAAGCGTGTTCGAGGAGAGGATCGAGCGACACGATCCTGGCCATCATCCACCGTCGCAGTAAATCCCGGGGAGAAGGAAGAGCGAGCTTGAGCGAGGCGGTGGCCCACGGTGTGCGTAGCTGAGCTCGTCGGAGAAGACAGTCGAGCTCAGTGACGGCTGAGGGTCCCTCTGGTGGTGCTGATCGTCATCCACGGCTCCCCGGTAAGCGTTCTTTCTTCTTTCTGTAAAATTAGAGGATTGCACGCGTGAGAGGAGCTCGTCGGTGAGGTTTCAACGCTTGGCCGTGAGCTCCGGCGAGAAGAGGGAGAGTTAAAATTTCTCTTTTCTGAATATGCTTGGGTGGCGAGTGGAGGTTTCCGGCGGTAAAAGACTCCAGCTGGGTAGAGGCTTCAGCCTGCGTAAAAAATTGAGATAGGATGCTTGCCCGTGAGAAAGAGAGAGAGAGAGAGAGAGAGAGAGGTTGAAGATGAAGTTTATTTTTTTAAAAAAATAATAATAATAATAAAAGAATAATGTTTAATTATGTTTAATTAAACATTCATTAACTTAGGGTGTGACATTTGATTTAGTTAATTAAAATAAATATTTTTCTTTCCTCTCTTCTAAATGAGAACATTAGTTGATTAACTTGGTATAGTTTTATTGATTTGTATAACATTAGTAGTGTGACAATTAAAGTATTTAATTGTTTACTATTGATAGAATAATTTTTAAAGCTTTGGTAGTGTGACAAAATCAAGTTGATTATTTAGTATAATCAAGTTAGTTATAAAAAGGAAATATTGGTGATAATGAATAATTGATCATTTGAAACCTTATAAAATGTCACATGAAATTGATATAATTAACCAATGTAGTGGGAATGCTTAATTAGTTAATTAAGCTAATCTAGTTAATTAGATTAGTGTGGACATTGGAGTTAGTAAATGAACTCGGGTTGGACTAAACCACTTTTGGGCTTGGGTCTAACCTAGCTATCAAGTCGGATTAATCATCATGATTAAAGAAATAAGGTTGGAGTTAGTTTACTTAGTCAAATTAAATTGGTTTAAGGTGATTTGGGTCCAAATTGAGTTGGCTCAGTCGATTGGAGAAATACTAGTCATCTTGATCAATTTAAAAATGTGGGCTTGGCTTGTAAACTAAACAAAGAATTTAACTAAGAGAGTTAATCAAGATAAAGTAGGTCAACCTATTGAGCCAAGTTGACTAATGAGGTTAATTAGATTAATTAACCTAAGGTACTTAAGTTAAACCATGGACTAATTTGAGTAGGAATTGGGTCCGATGGCTTAAAGGCCCAAGGAGCTGGGCTCAAATAAATAAAACTTTGTTCTTAAGATAATAAGAATAAGAAATAGGGGAACTGGGAGGGAACTAAACCCTAAACAGGGAAGGACCTTAAACCCTAGGGTCATAAATTACCCAAATGACTAAAATACCCCTTTCTCAATTAAAAAGGGCTAAGTCAAGCTAGATTTCTTATTGGGCTTAGTAATGGGCCCAATTCAACTTGAATGACTAGGGATGACTAAATAAGGTCCGGACTCGACAAGTAGACTAGCATTGACTAGGTTAGACCAAAGTAAATCTACAAGTCGACTAAGGGACACTGAAACGGGGATAAGGGCCCAATCCGAGAGATGGTCCAAAGGACCCGTTAGTGGGCCTAAGCCCAATAAGAATGTAAGGCATGCATGAACACCTAAGGACATAGAAATATTATGGGAATACTGTTTCTAATAGGACCTCTGCATGCCAGATACTCTCGGGAAGTTGTTGGCACTCTAAAGGAAGCTAGAAGGACATCTAGTACCAACCATAGGTAAGTACACTTGCCTAGTTTCCACCCGGTTTCGGGTTTTTCTTGGACTTGCTATGTATTCATGTTACATGCACTGCTGAAGCCATACATGCTGTTCATATCTGTTTTTGAATCCAGTTGAGCATGTGTGTTTGTTTTCGGGACGTTGGTGTCCCTGTTTGCTATGTCCTCGCTCGACTCAAATGGAGCTAGGGAAGCTCCAATTTAGGAATGTTTCAGGGTTAGAACCCCCTGACTTTCCTGACAGCCCTACCAGAGAAACAAATCTCTGGAGGTCTCACCTGTCAGTGGGCATGGTACACTGACCGTGTTAACACGAAGAAGAGGTAGTTCTACCGATCTTTTGACTGGAGAGTCAAACGACCATCTAGGTCGTAATTATATCCAAAAAGCTGGACATACTGGCCGGGAGTAAACTCTGAGTTCTCTTAGAACTCACTACAAAGCCCGAGGGCTTTTGTAGCGGGAGTCGTACCTTTGTCTTGTTAGTGGTAGACTCCTAGGACTTTGTTGTTGATACTATGATCCTGTTGATCGGCCATTTTGTTTTGATGACCTTTGTGACTGCGGGGTACTTCATCGAGCTTTCCTTCAAAGCTCACGTGTTTTCTCTTTTTCTCCTTTTACGCAGTTAGGGGAGAAGCTTGAAGAGAGGGACTCCGGGAGACCAAGGTTTATAGGAGTCTCAGTTATCTTTATTTTTATATCTTTGTTATTTGTAGGACCAGTATAGGGACCAGACTTTTATAGGGCCTATGGACCCTAGTGACTCTATGTTCTTATGAACTTGAGTTTGTGTTTATTTATGGATTGTTATCTGCTTATCACATTATTAGGCCTTGTATTAGAGTTGAGTTTATCTCTTCTTTAATACGGCCGGTCTGTTGACGTGCTCGGGGTCCCGGGAACCGGGTCGGGGCGTTACAATAAGGCAAGTGGGGGGAATTGATCCAGGGAACTCTTAAAAGGGGGTGGTGGGCCTGAACCACCAGGCTACCTGGGCCTTTTTGTTTGAATAGTTAGATATAAGTATTTAAGGACTGTGTCATAGTGAATAAAGGGAGTCCCATCAAGATGGGCTGGCCCAATTAGAGTATCATACATACACATCTAGAATCATATGATGTTGTCATTACTGATATCAGGATTCACTATCAGGTTTGACGTAGAGGCACAAGGAGTTGGTTCCTTGGGGTTCTTGACTTCGTGATTTGAGGTAAGTACACTGCCTCGTACTCACTTTTCGGAGTTTTCTTTGACTTTGCTTAAATCATGTTATTTATATTATTGCCTCTTTAAGACCATACATGCTTCCTTTATTTGCTTGGAATTCTTTTGAGCATGCTTGGTGTTTCGTGATGTTGTATCCTTGATTTGTTGTATGGTCTTCCGCCTTGATTCAATGGGGAGTGGGGGCTCCGTTTGGGAAACTTTCAGGGATGGGACACCCTAGCGTTTCGGCTTGCCATGCTAGAGGGACGATACTCTGGTTGTCCTGCCCGTCAGTGGGGATGATTCGTTGGCGCGGTCGCGGCGTATGCGAGGTGGCGACGCATCGCGTAACTGAGGACCGCATGGCCGGAGGGTCGAGATCCGACAAGTTCGCGATGATCTTTGGCGCGTGTCGGCCGGGGATGATTAGATTGGCCGGTGTCGACATATAGAGGTAGAGGTGGCGATCGACATGCAATCGAGGACCGCATACGGCCGAGGGTCGAGATCCAGCAAGTTGCTGATGATGCTGGCCGGGGGAGATGTCTTGATGATCTTTCCTTTGGAACTCATTGCAGAGCTTGAGAGCTGTTCTAGATTGGGTTCGTACCTTTCTGTTTTTTTTGTGGTAGACTCCTAGGAAATGTTTTGAGGGGCGTGTCCCCGTTGTTTTGACTTGATTTTTCATTTCTGTTTATATCATGATTTTTGAACCCCGCAAGGGGTACTTACTGGGCTTTCCATTCGAAAGCTCACGCACTTGTTCTTTCTTCTTCAGATCCTGAGGAGTAGGAGACTTGAGCTCAAGAGCTGATCGAGGGTCGAGGTATTTTGCAGAGGTCCGAGGATCTCTTTTATTTCTTTTTGTGAGAGACTATTTTATTTTGTAAGACCCATTTAGGGCCTTGCTTTTGTAGGGCATATGGATTATCTTATTTTATTTTGTTTCCGCCGAAACTTTTTAATTAAGTTATTTGAGATATTTATTTAGATTTTATGTTATATGTTGTTACTTACTGAGGCCTTGTCGTCGAGTGAGGTGCGCCTTACTTGGTTACGGTCGGTCTGCTCACGTGCTCGGGGTCCCGAAATCCGGGTCGGGGTTTGACAGATTAAGGTGGTATCAGAGCCCAAGTTGATAACGGACATCCTAGTTACCCTAGTGACTTAGTTAAATTGTTGAACTGAGTATGGCTTAGGTAGTCAACTTGTTAAAATAATGGACTGACGTTTCTGCTTTATTGCAGATGTCTCGAGTTATGTATCTTGGACGTAGGTATTTCGAGAGGTCGTCGTCATCTGAGAAGGTGGAGTTAGTCTGTGAGAACACTCCACCGACGCGTGCTGAGGATTCGGGGAGTGCCTTAGTTGAGTTGAGGGTGGCTGTTGAGGTCGCCAATCGACGCCTTGTGAGGATTCAGGCTTTGGTGGAGGTTCTGGTCCAGCATCAACTAAAGGAGATCCAGAGGGTTCATCGGTGTGTGAGTAGGGCCCGGGATTATCGCAGGAGCCTTGCGGCCCCATACAGTGTCAGGAGGGGAGGCCCAGTGGCTGAGGACCGTCTAGGACCGAGCAGCAGGCCTACAAACATGAACGGGTTTCTACCACCGGATGATGATTGACCATATGTTACCTACACCCCATTGTCTCCGGATGATGGACCTATGTTACCTACACCCCGTTGTCTCCGGATAGGGAGGATTGAGTCTAGTTTGTCTTGCTATTAAGAAATAAATTTTGTAGTCTTACAAACTATTCGAGTTGTATGAACTACAAGTACTATTATTGCATTATGGAATAAATGAGACTTTTATTTATTATTGATGCTTGTCTGGGTATTGTTTTTATAAATCTAACTCTACTGGTTGTCTGAAATTTCTAGGATGAGTGGTAGAGGTGGTCATGGACGGCCTCGTGGGTGGCCTCGCTGCGCAGCAGTTCCTCAGCCTCCGGTAGAGGAGGTACCCCAGCCACCGGTGGGAGAGGTTCCCCCACAGCCAGTTGAGATGGAGGTCGAGTAAGAGCTTCCTGCTCAATCTGGAAATACAGGGCCACAGGCTGCAGGGCCAGATCCGAGGGGGGAGGTACCCCTATCTCCATGATAGATCTCATGAGGGAAATGATGGGATATATTTAGGAATAGAGGCAACAATAACATGTGCCTATACGACCCCCGTCTACCACAGTTACTGCCAGTAGAGGCTTGTTGGGAGAAATTTGGAGGCCATTCCCTAGTCCGTTTGATGGTACCGCTGACCCAGAGGCGGCAGAGCTTTGGATTAGAGAACTGGAGAGAACTTTTGACATGTACCAGACGGAGGATTCTGAGAGAGTCAGAACAGCCGCATACCTGATGCAGGGCTGTGTTGAGGATTGGTACCTCGAGGAGGTACTCTTGAGGAAGGGTGTACCCGTCTAGACCTGGGATGAATTTAAGAAGGCGTTCTTTGCAAAGTACTTCTCTAGGGGCATGCTCCTTCTTATGGCACAAGAATTCAATAATCTGTTACAACGAGGTTTGACAGTGGAGCAATATGAAATAAAGTTTGACAGATTTGCACGATTTCTCCCAAATATGGTTCCCACAGAGGAATGCAAGGTCAGAAAGTTTGAGAGCGGACAACGACCATCATTAAAGAAAATTGTATCCGGGCATATGTGTACGGGTTATGTTGATGTGGTGGCTAGAGCAAAATACATTGATGCATCTTGCCAGAGTGATACTCAGGGGCCGACAAAGAAGGAAAAACATGAGAAAGGACAAAACAGTGGCAAGGGCAGTCATCTGATAAGAGCTCGGGTCGATAGAAATCAAAGCACAGGTCCCAGCCTTACAGCAGGCCAGCAGGGTCATTGGCCTCATTTGGAGGGAAAGGTGCTTCGGCTGGGGGGTCACAGACAGTTAGGTGCTATGAATGCAAGGGACCCAATACGAAGTTGGAGTGTCCGTGGCTCACTTGTGGGTGTTTCGTGTGCTATAGTCTTGATCACAAGAAGGCGCAGTGCCAGCAAC
Organism: Dioscorea zingiberensis; assembly: GCA_026586065.1. Classification (NCBI taxonomy): domain Eukaryota; kingdom Viridiplantae; phylum Streptophyta; class Magnoliopsida; order Dioscoreales; family Dioscoreaceae; genus Dioscorea; species Dioscorea zingiberensis. The sequence continues at coordinate 26,379,433 of CM048824.1, forward strand.
GCCAGGCTGGACAGAGTTCAGGGGGAGGAGCTTAGGGACTATAACAGTCTTATGGTGCTACCAAGAAGTCGGCAGCGTTAGTGTCAAAGCCACAAGGGGGTGACCAGAAAGGGAAGACAGCAGTGACAGGTCAGCCTTCCACATCTGGAAAGCCTTCGACCCAGCAGAGGCCCATGACACACGGGTGTGTTTATCACTTGACCACGGAGGTGGCACAAGCTTCGCAGATGCCGTAGCAGGTACGATTGCTGTTAGCTCATTCTATACCTGTATATTGTTTGATCTGGGTGTCATGCACTCTTTTTTTTCTTCACTGTTTGCACGGAGACATGCACTACCAGTAGTAGGCTTATCTTATGATCTGAGTGTAGACACCAATAGGAGCTGCCAGGTTGGTGAACAAGATGATCCGGCTTACCCCGTGTTGATAAAGGGTCGGGAGTTACCGGCCGATCTTCACGTGATGGACCTAAGGGATTACAATGTGATCCTCGGGATGGATTAGCTCTCTTCAGTATATGCTGTAGTGGATTACCGCGGGAAGAGAGTGCATTTCAGGATGCCAAGCGATGAGGAGTTCATCTTTCGAGTCAGCCAGCATTGTTCGCTAGTTCGGGAGATCTCAGCTCTCCAGGCTCGGAGGCTACTCGAATGAGGGTGCATTGGATATTTGGCCTCGATCTTAGAGGTGAAGCAAGGGAGTGGACCCGTGATTGCGGATGTTCCAGTGGTGAGCGAGTACCCGGATGTGTTCCCAGATAAATTACCTGGATTTTCCCAGAGAGGGAGTTGGAGTTCTCCATTGATTTAATTCCTGGCACAACCTTGTGTCTAGGGCACTATATAGGATGGCGCGGAGCTGAAGGAACTGAAGTCACAGTTGGAGGAACTGTTGGAGAAAGGCTTTATCAGACCAAGTATGTCACACTGGGGAGCACCGGTGCTATTTGTCAAAAAGAAGGATGGATCAATGAGGCTATGTATCGATTACAGGGAGCTGAACAAGGTAATGGTCGAGAATAAGTACCCGTTACCGACCGCTATCGAGGATTGTGACCTTCTAGATCAGGGAGGAGGACATCCCGAAGAGTGCGTTCCGGACCAGATATGGGCATTATGAATTCCTTGTAATGCCGTTTGGGCTTACCAATGCCTCGGTGGTGTTCATGGATATGATGAACCGGGTTTTCCAACAGTACCTAGACCAGTTTTTAGTGGTCTTTATCGATGATATCTTGATCTATTCTCCCAGTTGACAGGCACACATGGAGCATCTGAGGATCATACTGGAGACTTTGAGGCAGCATCAACTTTATGCAAAGTTCTCCAAGTGTGACTTCTAGTTAGATAGTGTGGCCTTCTTGGGGCATGTTATCAGCAGTGTTGGAGTATCTGTGGACCCCAAGAAGATAGAGGAAGTTATCGATTGGAGGAGACCGACTACTGTCAGAGAAATAAGGAGTTTCTTGGGTTTAGCCGGCTATTACTGGAGGTTTGTGGAAGGCTTTTCCCTTTTGGCGGCACCATTGACCAGATTGACCAGGAAGGATACCAAGTTTGTGTAGACTGATTCTTGTGAGAAGAGTTTCCTAGAACTAAAACAGAGGTTGGTGTCAGCACCAATTCTTGCTTTACCATAGAGTGGACGAGGGTATACAGTTTACAGTGATGCTTGCAAGACTGGCTTGGGATGTGTTCTGATGCAAGAAGGGCGAGTCATTGCTTATGGTTCCCGATAGTTGAAGCCCTATGAGGAGAACTATCCCACACACGATCTGGAACTTGCAGCGATCGTGTTTGCTTTGAAAATCTGGCGGCATTTCCTCTATGGTGTACCATGTGAAATTTACACCGACCACAAGAGCCTCAAGTATATCTTTTCACAGAAGGAACTGAATATGAGGCAGCGGCGATGGTTGGAATTGATCAAGGAATATGATCTAAGCATACATTACCACCCGGGCAAGGCTAAGGTGGTGGCTGTTGCACTGAGCAGAAAGTCCAATTATGGGGTTGCTGCTTTATTGTCTTCACAGAGGCCCTTGTTGGAGGACATGAGGAGATTGGAATTAGAGGTTGTTCTGTCAGAGATGGATGTCACTTTGGCCAGCTTGCACATACGACCTTCGGTGCTGGGGAGGATCCGAGACGCTCAGATATAATACTCGTATCTGGAGGAGATCAGCGGTCAGATGGACCAGGATGCACAGACACAGTTTTGGATTAATGAGGATGGCACTCTCAAATTTGATGAGCGAATTTGTGTTCCCAACGTCCCAAAGTTGAAGAAGGAAATTCTTGAGGAAGCCCAATACTCGAGCTACATGATCCATCACGGGAGCACCAAGATGTACAGAGGATTGAAGGATCATTACTGGTGGAAAGGCATGAAACGGGAGGTCGCCGAGTTTGTGGCGCGGTGTATTACTTGTCAAGTGATAAAGGAGGAACATTAGAAGCCGACAGGGAAGCTGCAACCTTTGCCGATTCTGGTATGGAAGTGGGAGCACATCAATATGGACTTCGTGACTGGATTACCACGGACTCAGAAGGGGCACGAGGCAGTGTGGGTAATAGTGGACCGTTTGACAAAGTCGGCTCATTTCATACCCCTGAGGACGGGGCCACGTTAGAGCAGTTAGCGTGGCTGTAAATCAACGAGATTGTCAGGCTACATGGAGTACCAGTGTCGATCACCTCAGATCGTGACACTAGGTTCGTTTCGATATTCTGGGAGAGTTTGCACACAGCCTTGGGCACTCGACTGGCATTCAGTACAGCTTTTCACCCACAGACGAATAGTCAGTCAGTGATGAACATACAGATCTTGGAGGATATGTTGAGAGCTTGTGCCTTGGATTTCTCTGGTTTGTGGGACAAACGCCTGAGTTTGGCCGAGTTCGCCTACAACAACAGCTATCAAGCAAGTATACAAATGGCTCCTTATGAGGCACTTTATGGAAGGAAGTGCCGAACGGCCATATGTTAGAGAGATGTGGGAGAGAGGAAGCTGGAGGAGCCAGACTTCGTTCGACAGACGGAGGAGCAGGTCCGGATGATTAGGGAAAGACTGAAGGTTGTTCAGAGTCGTCAAAAGAGTTATGCTGATCTGAAGCGTTTTGAGCTTGAGTTCTAGGTTGGTAACACAGTGTTCTTGAAGGTGTCACCTATGAAGGGAGTTGTCATGTTTGAAAAGCGTGGAAAGCTTGCTCCACTCTACATTGGATCCTTCGAGATCCTGGAGCAGATAGGAGCTGTGGCTTACAGACTGGCTCTACCACCAGACTTGGCATAAGTTCACGATGTATTCCACATCTTTATGTTGAAGAAATATGTTGGAGATCCGTCTCAAGTGATCCCCCAGATTCCAGTGGAAGTCCAAGAGAATATGTCTTATGAGGAACGCCGGGTGGAAATCTTAGACTGCAAGGAGCAGCAGTTGAGGAACCGTGCCATTCCTTTTGTCAAGGTGAGGTGGAACCATCACTCCGATCGAGAGGCAACATGGGAACGCGAAGAATACATGAAGAAGCGTTTTGTGGACTTATTTGCCACTGGATGAGACCTGAGGATGTGAATTTTAAATTTTGGTGGTTGAATTAATTTTCCCCAAAAACACAAATTATTTTGGTGGTTGAATTAATTTTTCCCAAAAACATAAATTATTTGAAAAAGGAAGGTTTATCAAGTTAAAACCCTGATTGGGTTTAATTGTGGCTACCAAGGGCATTATGGTTATTAAGAGTTGATTGGAGTACTTAAAGGAATAAATAAAATTCTTAGAATAAAAAAACCTTAATTGCATGGTGATTGATTTAATCAATTAAAGGAAGGATTGGTGATTGATTTAATTAAAGGAAAAATGGATAATTGATTAAACTCCTAAATTGGAGTTAATTGGAGCTGCCAAGGACCTTCTTGTAATTTAGAAAAGTTTGAGAATTTTGCGAAAATTTGTGTTTCTCTCAGGGGGAGGACCTACATATAGGTGTGAAGAAACCCAGGGACTAATTTGTAAATTTTTAGAAACCATGCAAAGGGTTGTTTATAAAGAATCAATGGCCAGGATTAAAAGATCTTGAGATGTCGGTTAAGTTCTAAGCAAATCGAGTCAGTCCAAACCGCTCACGTCCTTTGATTACCTAGGCTGATCTAGGCCATCCATCATGATTTTTGCATGAGTTCTAAGCAGGCTATTATGATCCTACCATTCATCGACACATGATCACCACCGTCAATCCAGATGAAGCACAATCATAAGGAGTATCCTCTCTTCTCCTACGCGGGCGGCACTGCGGCCGTATCTCCACTCCACCGCTATGGGATCTCCAAGTATTGAAGGAGGGGGATCTAATTGCCAATCAATCCCCCTAACCAGCGAGGACTGATTGCGCTAGGATCCTCCTCAAGCTCTATAAAAAGGAGGCTGTGGCGGAACTTTGGAGACACACCGAGCAATGGCGAGGCTTCTCCATCGTGAGGAATTGAGAGAGAGGAAAGGGGGAGTCATCCTCTGACGAAGCCAGCGGAAGGAGGGCCGGGAGACACTGTTGTTAGAGCACCAATCAGAGGAGTGCGGTAGCCCCAGGAAAGCTCCGCCGTGAGGTGCTTGTCGGACAGTGCAACCAGTGAGCTCCTCCATCTAGTTTTTATTTTGCTTTCATCCTTGTTAGGCATGTATGCATGTAGAATAGATGCTGGAGGGGTGCTCAACCCTTCGTCTGCTTCCAGTCATGGGACTTGGACGCCGGAGAGGGAGGCCGGCTGAGAACGGGTTCACTCCCACGGGGAGAGGACAGGAGCTTGACAAGCCCTTCTCAGGATATGCTCGCCGCGTACCGACGACCTTCGGGCAGCGAAGACCAAGGGCGGCGATGGCTCCGGCCTCCATGCACCGCCGACAACGACTATGCTGGGCTAGGCGTTTCTCTGCTTTGACGTGCTGCAGCTGAGAAGGAGAAAGAAGTTAATTTATAAATAATAATAATAATAATAATAATAATAATAAAAATAATAATAATAATAATAATAATAATAGTAATAGTAATAATAATAATAATAGTAGTAGTAGTGGTAGTAGTAGTAGTAGTGGTAGTAGTAGTAGTTGTAGTAGTAGTAGTAGTAGTAGTAGTAGTAATAGTAGTAATAGTAATAATAATAATAATAATAGTAGTAGTAGTAGTAGTAGTAGTAGTAGTAGTAGTAGTAGTAGCAAAGACAACAGAAGAAGAGGCAAAGGCAAGTGGCAAGGCAAGAGGCAAGAACAGTAACTGGCTAAGGCAAGAATGCAAGAATGGGCAAAGCAGCAAGCAAAGAATAATAATAATAATAATAATAATAATAATAATAATAATAGTAGTAGTTAGGAGTTGATTAAACAATGTAACTAGTTAATTGGTTAGGTTCAACTGATTATGGGGAGGGGTTCAACCAATGCTTGGGTTGGACAAGCTTCTAAGAGGGTTGGATTTAATAAAATGACGAGATAGATTAAGCTAGTTAGGTCTAGTGGGTTGAACCAACTTAATTAATCAAAGATGACTAGACCTAATCAAATAAAAGGGACCCAATTGATTTGATTAATTAGTAAAGATATGAGTTGAGTCCAATCAAGTAGTTGGGCTAGGGTAACCAAATTATAAAAAGAAATAAAAAGGGGATTGTAAAGGAGGGGGTTGGAACCTAGGACTCCCTTCACCACTTAGTGGGCCTTAACCACTGGGGCCCTATTTCACTTGTGATAAAGCAAGCCAAGTCAGGTTAGATAAAGCTAGAAAAGGAAATAAAGGAAATATAAGGCAAGTGGGGGGGATTGAACCAGGGAAATCTTAAAAGGGAGTGGTGGGCCTTAACCACCAGTCTACCTAGGCCTTTTTGTATCAATAGTCATGTATAAGTATTTAAGGATTGTGACATAGCGAATAAAGTGAGGCCCATCAATATGGGCTAGCCCAATTAGAGCATCTTACATACACATCTAGAATCATACAATGTTGTCATTACTGATATTGGGATTCACTATCAGGTTTTACGTAGAGGCACAGGGAGTTGGTTCCTTGGGGCTTCTTGACTTCGTGATTTGAGGTAAGTACACTTTCCTCGTACCCACTCTTAGGAGTTTTCTTTGACTTTGCTTATATCATGTTATTGATATTATTGCCTTTTTGAGACCATACATGCTTCCTTTATTTGCTTGGAATTCTTTTGATCATGTTTGGTGTTTCGGGATGTTGGTATCTCTACTTTGCTGTATCGTCTTCTGCCCGGATTTAGTGGAGCGTGGGGGCTCCGTTTGGGAAACGTTTAGGGACGGGACACCCTAGCGTTTCGGCTTGCCATGCCAAAGGAACGATACTCTGGTTATCCTGCCCGTCAGTGGGGATGATTTGCTTGTCGTGTCGACATGTACAAGAGGTGGCCCTATCGACATCCGATCTGAGGATCGCACGACCGGAGGGTCGAGATCCAGTAAGTTGCTGATAATGCTGGCCGGGGGATATGTCTTGATGAGCTTTCCTTTGGAACTCATTACAGAGCTTGAGAGCTGTTGTAGATAGGGGTCGTACCTTTGTGTTTGTTTGTGGTAGATTTCTAGGAAATGTTTTGAGGGGTGTGTCCCCGTTGTTTTGACTTGATTTATCATTTCTGTTGATATCATGATTTTTGAACCCCGCAAGGGGTACTTACTGGGCTTTCCATTCGAAAGCTCACGTACTTGTTATTTCTTTTTCATATGCAGAGGAGTAGGAGACTTAAGCACAAGAGCTGATCGAGAGTCGAGGTATTTTGCAGAGGTCCGGGGATCTCTTTTATTTCTTTGTGTGAGAGACTATTTTATTTTGTAGGACCCATTTAGGGCCTGGCTTTTGTAGGGCATCTGGACCCACTTATTTTATTTTGTTTCCGTTGAGACTTTTTAATTAAGTTATTTGAGATATTTATTTTGATTTTATGTTATCTGCTGTTACTTACTGAGACCTTGTAGCCGAGTGAGGTGCGCCTTACTTGGTTACGGTGGGTCTGCTCATGTGCTCGGGGTCCCGGAATCCGGGTAAGGGCGTGACAGAGGTTATCTTAACCATCCACCTACAACTATTTCAAGTGTAAGTGGCCTGACCCACTAAGGCCTTCCCTAAGCCCATTAGTTACGAGGCTGGATTTAAATTCATTAATCCTCGATTTTCCTTTAATTGAGTTTTAAAATAATTAATTTATTTTCTGTGCTAATTAATCTCATTAATTTTCGAGAATTTTCTGATTTATTTATTTAGAAAATTCAGCGTGTTATAGAAACTATAGTTTTTAATTCTTTCTTTTCAATCGAACCAATGTTTTAATTAAGTTTGCAATAATTAAGGTTTTTTTTCTTTTTAATAAGCTCAATTGTCTCATTCCTCCATAAATTTACTTTTTTTTTGTCATTCTATTTCTACATCCGTCCCTCTTTCTCTCTGTTTGATTTGTTGAAAGTTATGGTTTTATGATAAAAAAAAGAAATTTGAGTTGCTTTCGACACATTGTTTATGGTATTAACTTAATACTATAAAAAATTGGATTCTAAAAGTTCACCTAAAATTTTTAAATAGTTATTTTTTATTAATTTATTATTTAATATTCTACGAAACTTATAAAATTGGAAACTATGATTTTTCTTTGTTTCTTTTGAATCATTGTGGCGTTTTAATTAAAGTTACAATAATTATGATTTCTTTCTTTTCAATAACCTTAATTGTCTCATTCTCCATAAATTAAATTAAAAAAAATGTTATTTTTTTCACCTTTCCCATTCTACTTTTATATCAAATATCATACTTTTTAAATTTCTTTTACATTTTACCATATTTTTAATATGCATTTTAATGAGTTTATATTTTAAAAAAAAATTAAAAAACTTGCGAGCCGGGCGATTAACCGGCGGGTTGGGCCCGACCCGCCAATTCTATAAGCTGGTCCGGGCCGGTTACGGGGCACCCGAAGGTAACCCGTGACCCGCCGGGTCTGACGGGTCAACCCAGCCCGCCCGACCCGGGGTTGGACCCGATACTAGCGGGTTTGGCCTACTGGGCCTGGTTAAACGACCCGTGCCCACCGCTAGTTAGGGTAAAAGCTATGGAATGCTGAGTAGAAGAAGGTAATTCGAAGTATTGACGTTGTCTTCAATCAGTCGGATTTATACAAGGACCGCCAAAGTCAACAAAAGGGGAACGGTGTTTCCGAGTTTGTCGATTTTGGGGTGGACAAATGCTCAAGTACCGAGGGTGCACAAGAAATAATTAAAGCCGACCGTCCTGAGTTAAGCTCTGCCCGAGAAGCATTCCAGCTGACCGATATCCATTAAGGCGATTGAGAAGAAGGTCGGCTGAGTGATATTCGGGAAGGTCGGCCTACCGACATTGATGAAGGTGAAAACCTAGAGTCGTAAGTTCCCCTGCAAATATCGATCAGCAGGAAGAGTAGCCGAATATGCAAACCAATTGAAAGATATGACTCCAAACTGAACTATTTACTCCTGACAGATAGTGGTGAGCCTGAAAGCTTTGAAGAGGCATACTATGTTGACTCATCTCTTGAGTAGGAGAATGCTCTGAAAGCTTTGAAGAGGCATGCTATATAGACTCATCTCTTGAGAAGGAGCATGCGATGGATGATGAGATGGACTCATTATCATCAAACCAAACTTGGGAGTTGAATGAACTACCAGAGGGGAAGAAGGCTCTACACAACCATTAGATCTAATGGTTGAAGGAAGAAGCTGATGGAAGCAAGCGCTACAAAGCAAGACTAGTAGTCAAGGGCTTTGAGCAATAGCATGGAGTAGACTTCATAGAGATTTTTGCTTCGGTAGTGAAGAGCGCAACCATCCGAGCTGTTTTGAGCATTGTAGCGATGGAGGATCTCCACCTTGAGCAGTTAGACATGAAGACTGCATTCCTTCATAGTGACTTGGAGGAGGAAATCTAAATCCATCAACCGAAGGGATATATTGTTGAAGGCAAGGAGAAGCTAGTTTGTAAGCTGAAGAAGAGCTTGTATGGGTTAAAGCAAGATTCTCAGACGCGGTATAGAAAGTTCGAAAGGTTCATGCAAACAGTCAGATTCGAGCGGTGTCACTCAGATCACTATTGCTACTTCAAGAACCTCGGCACTTCCTATATCATACTACTGTTGTATTTTGGCGACATTCTGATCACAGGGTCGGGCATGATTGAGATTGAGAATGTCAAGAGAAAGATGTCTCAAGAATTCGCGATGAAGGATTTGGGCCCATCGAGGCAGATTCTAAGCATGCGGATTATCCAAGACAGAAAGAAGAGAGAACTATGGCTATCTCAAGCCAAGTATGTCGGGAAGGTACATTAAAGGTACAAAATGTATAGTATAAAACCAACCGGTACTCCGCTAGCAGCACACTTCCGACTCTCTTAGAAGCAAGCTCCAGCCACCGAACAGGAATGAGAGGAGATAAAGAGAATTCCCTATGTTTTAGTAGTGGGCTCCCTCATATATGCCATGACATGTACCAGATCCAACATCTCTTATGCGGTCGGCGCAGTGACGAGCTATATATATGAGTAATCCAGGCAAGGAACACTGGGAGGAAGTGAAGTGGATTCACAAGTATCTAAGAGGAACATCTCAGATGAGTCTATGCTATGGTGGACTGAGCATCAAACTAGTCGGTTATGTGGATTCTAACTTAGCCGGTAACCTGGACTTGAGGAGGAGTACCATAGGCTACGTGTTCACGCTCGGTAGTGGAGCAGTAACATACAGTCACAACTCCAGAAGATGATAACTTTTTCTACAATGGAGGCAAAGTATGTTGCAGCCATGGAGGCGTGCAAGGTGTTGATATGGCTGAAGGCATTCCTGAAGGAACTGGGTAAGGAACAAATGAATCTTGGTTACAGTTGGACAGTCAAAGTGGTATTTACCTTCCCAAGAACTTAGCCTTCCATTCAACGACAAAGCAAATCGATATCAAGTATCACTTCATACGAGGGCTCGTTGAAGATAAGAAGGTGAATCTAGAGAAGATCCACACCAAGGACAACCTTGCTGATACGTTGACAAAGACTGTCACAATGGAGAAGTTGAGAACTTGCTTAACCTCTATTGGTCTACAAGTCTAGCAGACCGAGTTACACACACCCAAGTTTGTTCAAATCGAGACTTGAGTGCTGGATGACGATAGCTTCAAGTGAGAGAATGCAGAAGTAGAAGAAGCATGTTAGACTCCAAGTGGGAGATTGTGAGGAATGAAGCCTGCCGAGCTTTTTTACCGAACAAGATGTGAGGAATAGAGCAAACTTCATTGTCGAGCATCAGAACTGAACTGCAGAAGAACTATCCAGCCTTGCAAAGGAGTAGCTGAGGAGTCGGCTGGGCAATCAACCGAGTGTTAGCAGAAAGAGCGACCGATTTAGATGACGGGGAAGTCATCGAATACGCCGAGTGATCGAGCGTGTCAGGCCGAGCTTCCTAGGTACTGCCAAGGAGTCAAAGTAAGGTGTAGCCCGAGGTGAGCTGCCAAGCATACCGTGATCAATGACTGTGAAGGCGTCCGAGTAAAGATGCTTCTGTGAAGAGCTGACGTGGATGAACCGAGGTCTAGGGAAGTTTAAGGCGGTAATCCCAGGCGCTGACCTTGTGAGTTCGACGCTAGATATTGGGAACATGAAGTCTGATAGTGCAGTTTAACAATACATGTGAAGTGACAGAGATGTGTTACACAAGGAAAGCTTCTTGGAAAGCTGTGCACAGAGAGGAAGATAAAGTTTGAGACTATCTCCTTCGTCAAGAGAGTTGATATTAAGTAGTGCAAGTGTAAAAGAGAGAGAGCTTATCTCCCTGTAACTTCTTCTTCCTTGAATCTGTCTGAATAGAGTGAAGGGTGTGGGTCATAGACATAGGCATATTGTCGAACCACGTAAAACTATATATGTGTTGTGTTGTTGTGCTTGCTTGTTCTGTACAGGTCGGGTTGTTTGGTCAATCGCCTCCACCGATCCATTCCGGTGTTTAGGGAAGACTCGAGGAACTATCAAGTGTGATTTACTACAAGAAAATGTATCTTTTGTGGAGACAAAATTTGTGACTAAAAATATAATAAATAGTATAACATCCATCTCGCTAATGAGACAGATGTCACACCAGCTGGGCCGGGAGTGCACCCAACCCATAAGCTGTGTAATTTAAACCTGATAATAATCATGTCTACTAAATAAAATCCATATGACATAAAGATAACAGATTACACACCAGGAGTCATATTCAAATAAAGTCATAAGAAGGTACATCACTCAGAGTCATGGGGAAACTACAGCCCTAAATATAGAGGAAAACAAACATAATTATACTGTCAAATACAACCCGATAAACTAGACATAAAGACAGGTACGCTAGAGACAACTAAACTTCGATCCTTGCTTGAGACACGAGCTACTATCCAGATCCAAGTCTAGATCCTGCAATAGAAAAACAGTAATCGACTGAGCTATACAAGCTTAGTAAGTAAGGACTACTCCGCCAAGTATTATACATACCTATCATCTGTACTAAAATACTAGTACTAAAACAATACAAATATAAATCATGAAGGTCGGCGCAATTATCTTAAATCTCGATAAGCATGCTAACACGAACAGAAATCCGAAAATTTCACACAAGCAATCTCATATCATATCATGCATATAGTAAACATATATATGCAATGGCCTCGTATCGCATCAACGTGCAACCCTAGTTCAATACTCTAAATGAACCCAGCTGTCATCTACTGGATAACCCGATCCTGATGATTGGGAGATAGCGGAATAATCCGATCCAGTACCCGAGGCCTGACGACCAGTGATATAATCAACCAAACTGTATCAATCGTCACGCGTCTTATATCCAAGACCTGACGACCAGTGGTATAATCAACCAAACTGTATCAATCGTCACGCGTACATCTCGTATTTTATTCGGGCACCCAAAAGAGTCGGGAAGGGGTTTTATATGAAAAATGATTTTCGGAAAACATTTACAATTTAAGAAAACGATTTAAAAACAAATCCTTTCCTTAACTTGATATCATCTACTATCCTTTACGGGCTCTATCCTGAGCCCCGCTGGATCAATCATCTATGTCTAGCTAGGGAGCAGTCCACGACACGAATGTATATCAATCTTTACTATTTAAGGTTTCACTTTATAATTAATCATGCTATTTCAATTTCATAGTATATAACAAGTATGAAATCACTATGAAACTATAGCGATAAAATCCATCAGCAAATCACAAACTGATATAGATCTCACAAGAATACGAAAAACCAAAATCACGGTAAATACATGAAATAAATCTAGATTTATGGTGAAGTCCCCTCACCTTAAGTCCTCGCAAACTCTCTAGGTCTGGCTGGGTCCGCCTGAAGCTCCCGCGGGACCTTTTCCCTTTCCTAGAATCCATAATAGTGCTAAGTAAATACAAGTTCGTATTCTATATAACTTGGGTCTATTTCTTTAAAATACGGAGATTCAAGAATACGGCAATCGTATTCTTTTCTTAGACTCCTATTCAACTCAAAGGAGCATATTAATGACATTAAACTCATAAAAGCATTCTTCCTTACTTAACGAGCATTACACGCTTTTATAATTTCTAGAATGTCCCTAAACATGCTTAATTAGCAAGATTGATCAATCTAAAGCATGGCAATTAGGCATATTAATCATGAAAGCTAATCACATTTAAGCATGTTAACATGAGCACTAATAGGGCATTTATACTTTAGAATTTTTATGAAAATTCGGGGACACCTCCCCTATTTATAGGGCCCCTAAATTAATACAAACATTCACATTAACTATAATTTAAACTAGATCATGCTTTCATAACATCATACAAGCCTCTAATCTTTTTAATCCCCCTTAATCCCTCTCTAATCACAGCCCTATTAACATCATACATCAAGAAGCATTCACACCCCAAATTCATAAATCTAAATAGGGCTTTCCCCAAATTAATCTTCCAATTATCCCCAAGGAGCTCACAATAGAGGGGAAATGAGCTGCCGGAGCTGTGGTGGTCGCGGTTGAACGGGGCTGCAGGAAGGCCGGTGGCCGGCAGAGAAGGCGGCGTGACCAAGGGCAAGGCGGAGCTGCTGCAGTGGTTCCCGGCGGGGAGGAACGTCGGGACGGTGGCACTGCACGGAGGCTGATCGTCGGGTTGACAAGGGGCAGCGCGGCTAGGGCTCCGGCGGTGCTGTCGCGGCTGAGGAGGGCGGACGATGCAGACGATCGGCGATACGACGCGGGTCCAGGCCAGCGGTGGGTTCGAGCGACGGTGGCCGAGGGTCGAGGCGACGGAGAAGGTAGAAGGGAGAAGAAGGGCACGAGCTCTTCCTCTCCAGTTGAACTATTAATTGAAACTTAAAACCTAAGTTTCTCTTCTGAAGATGGGTATATATATAATATATTAAAAAGATTTTAATATTATTTACTCCCTTATTATAACCTATCTCAAATCTCCTTTAATTATTTAACATTATAATCCAAATTATTTCCCCTTTACGTCACATCACCCTTTATTAATATTATCTTTTAAATAATTCACCGACCCAGATCCAGAAATCCTGGGTCAATGATTGCAGTCATCACGGGCGCACTGTAACATTACGGAATCTGTCTCTTGTCAGACCAGATCCGCGAATACCGGCTTTTGACTCGCCCGCTCTACTTTATCGGAACTCTAACATTTGTCTTGTTCTCCTACTTAATAATCTTAATTAATTAACACTTACGAAATCTCTCAATTAATTAACCAAGGTTATCTTTACCGTCCACCTCCAACTATTTCAAGTGTAAGCGGCCTGGCCGAATAAGGCCTTCCCTAGTCCCATTAGTTGAGAGGCTGGATTTAAATTTATTATTCCTTGATTTTTCTTTAATTAAGCTTTTTAAAATAATTAATTTATTTTCCTTGCTAATTAATCTCATTAATTATCTAGAATTTTCTGATTTATTCACTTAGAAAATTCGGGGCGTTACAAATAGCCACTACTACTTATAGTGACATTTTTTTTTCATTTCGTCACTTTCCCTCACAAATAACCTCTTCACTATTTCATTAGTGACCACATTTAAAAAATTGTCACAATTATGAAATACTTTTGTGACAAATATATTGACACTAAAAAGTAAAAATATAGGTGACAAAATTGTTGTAGTCACAATAACTCCAACCAATTGTGACAATTTTATTGTCTCAAAGAATTCTAAATTGTGATGAAAAAATCATGACAATACCGTATATTGTTGTGACGCTATTATCGGCACTAATGTTCATAACAATGGTGTCCAACAAATTCATCATAAATATGAAAATTATGTTTTGCAACAATTTTGGCAATGTGCTCATAATTGTCACAAATAAAAATATTGATTTAGTAATGTGTAAATTTTTTTGCTAATATCGAACAAATTTTGTCACAAACATGAAAATTATATCTTACGAAAATTTAATTGTATGAAGAACCATAATCTTTTAACACCATAACAACGATATCCAATTTAAACATGACACAATGAAATTGAAGATACAAAACAACAAGACCATAATAAAAATAAAATATATTACAGAATTGAAGTACCGGCACTACAAGAGTGAAGTATAGTGACGATTTTTTTGTGTCCTCCAATCATTTCGTCACAAATATAAAGTTTATTGTGACAAAATAATTATGTGGCACAATTGTTGGATTTAATTGTGATGACTTTTTGTATGCCACTAATATTTTAGTAATTGTGACGATTTAAGACCTTTCACAAATGTGTTGTCACAATTAATATATTAATTGTAACGCCCCGACCCGGATCCCGGGACCTCGGGCACGTCAACAGACCGGCCGTATTAAAGAAGAGATAAACTCAACTCGAATACAAGGCCTAATAATGTGATAAGCAGATAACAATCCATAAATAACATAAACTCGAGTTCGTAAGAACATAGAGTCTTTAGGGTCTGTAGGCCCTATATAAGTCTGGTCCCTATACGGGTCCTACAACAATAATAATGCTCACAAAGATAAGACAAAGAAGACTCCTATAACCTCTGGTCCTCCGAAGTCCTCTCCCCAGGCTCTCTCCCCTCCTATACCTCGGAATCTGTAAAGAGGAAAAGAGAAAACACGTGAGCTTTCGAAGGGGAAGCTCAGTAAGTACCCCTGCAGGTCACAGTGTCATCAATAGGAAAAAAAAATGACAGTCAACAGGATCATAGTATCAACAATAAAGTCCTAGAAGTCTACCACAAGCAAGTCAAAGGTACGACACCTATTACAGAAACCCTCGGGCTCTATTGTGAGTCCTAAGAGAACTCTGAGTTTAATTCCGGCCAGTATGTCCAGCTCTTGGATATAAATACGACCTAGTTGGTCGTTTGACCCTCCAGTCAAAGGTCGGTAGAACTACCTCTCCTACGTGTTAACACGGTCAGTGTACCATGCCCACTGACAGGTAAGACCTCCAGAGATTTGCCTCTCTGGTAAGGCAGACAGGAACGCCAGGGGGTCCTGTCCCTGAACAATCCCTTATTGGAGCTTCCCTAGCTCCACTGAGTCCGGGCAGTAGAACATAGTAAACAGGGATACCAACATCCCATAAACAACCATACATGCTCAATAGGATTCCAAAATAAATAATGACGCATGTATGTTATCAAAGAAGCATAAGACATCAATGCATAAACAAGTCCAAGGAAAACCCGAAACCGGGTGGGTACTAGGCAAAAGTACTTACCTCTAGAGACTAAGGGCTTGTTTGGATTAGCTTCTAGGAAACCCAGAAGCGCTTTTTTATAAGTTAAGCACTTCTGGGTTGAAAGATGTTGTTTGGATTAGCTTCTCTGCAGAAGCAGAAGCTACAAAAAGCGTAAAACCGCTTTTCGTAAGTTTGATATGCCGCTTCAAAAAGCAGCCAAGAAGCAGTTTTGGGGGTTATACAATTACTCAATTACCCTTATGAAATAAAGGAATGACAAGAGGTTTTTAGGGTTTCTTTTGCATCTCCATTCCTAGCCTCCTCTCTCCCTCCCATATTGGCTGAGAACCTGCTGGCCGACTGCATCCTTGGCAAGCTTCCAACCCGGAGAGGGACATCAATCTCTTGTTCATTGGTGAGTTTTTGTGCTGTGATTGTTGTGGGATTATGCTGTTGTAAAAATCTGAATGCCATTTGTTGGTTTGGATATGATTATAGATTATGCATTGTATGTGATTATGGGTCTCTGATTTGCTGCATCTGTTGGTTTGGATAAGGATTTTGTTTGTTTGTTTGTTGTAATGCGTGTGTTTTTTATGAAAATTTTTTTTGATTTCCGGTTGGTTTTGATTGTAAATTTGTGCGTTTTTTGGTTATGCTTATGTGGGTTTTCTAGTGGTAATCCGTTGGCTTGGTTGAGGAAATTGAGAGGGGACTTGTGTACCTGTGCGTTGATTGTAGCATCTTATGTTCTGTTGATGATTCTGGTGATTGAGTTCATTCTTGCAAATGTGATTAATTGGGTTTGAATGTCAGGTTCATGTGAACCAATTTCAGTGGAAGTAATTGAGCTTGAGTATACACTATATTGGATATATTTGAAGATGTAATGCCAGAGAGTAACTGTTACATAATTTTAACATTATTTTTTTTATTTTAATCATATGAAAAGCCTTTGTAGCTACAATCTGTACTAGGATTGCACCTTTTACTCATGTTCATGATGCCGTGAACTATAAGTTCCACTAATACCTTAAGTTGATAGTATCATCTAGTGTTTCCTGCCTAGCTGATCAACAAACAACCTGAATTCTTTTCTGAAATTTAACGCTTATAAGTGCTGATAGTCATTAAGATGTAGAAAAGATGTCAGCTATTGCTTATTGATATTACCTTATTTATCCATCTTATTTCTTATGCTTATTTATTTCTTCAAGCCTATTCCAACAATCTACCTTACCTATGTTTGTTCAGGTTTCTATGTTTTTCATAATATATTTGAAGTTTGATTAAACTGAAATCTTTAATAAATCTTTAATACTTCTTTCAGATAATTACATGCACATTTAATAGCTGTTTTGAGAATCCATTGAATGGTAACTGTATGATGTGATGTGGCATTGGAAAAACCTATTCTTTCCCCAAATATTAATTTGGCTATTTCTTGGATTAAAATATTGAAAATTAGGCAAGATTCATAACTTTGTCCTAGAGCACATGTCAACTGGAGAGTTCATTCTATGTATTAGTCAACCTTTTAGCTTTCCATACTCTTTTAAACATTACCCTTTGTTGGAAATAATTTCCTTAGATTCAAATACTCATCCATAGATTTTGTATATATATGTTTTTTTTTCTTTCTATTTTTGATCCTAAGTTAATGCAGTGTATTAAGGACACACGTTCATAACACTCATTGAACATGGCTTCGAAACTTCCACCCGGAAGACTTGTGCAAGGGACAAATATAGGTGATGGGAATATGGTCGCATGTGAAAATATTCCAAAAGCTAGATGGGATGATATAAATACTGAATTGTTCCTAAAGATTTGTGTTGAAGAGGTCCAAGCTGGTAATAGGCCACACACACACTTCACTAAAGAAGGTTGGAAAAACGTTGTCATGAAAGTTAGATTTGTGAGAACAAGTCCGAAAGTTACAATTACAAGCAACCTAAAAACAAATGGGACTCACTCAAGAAAGAGTTTTCTTTATGGGCAAAGCTAGTAGAGCATCGCAGGTGCCTTGGTTGGGACTCTGCTAAGAGGACAGTTTTGGCAAGTGATGAGTGGTGGGAAAGAAAAGGACAAGTAAGTTTATGAACTTCTTGGATAGTTATGTTTTCATTCATTCATTATATAATTTTTTCTTTGAAAATATTCTAACACATTGTCTTCGTTTTATTGCTTTGTTTGAAACAGGAAAACCCAGAATATTTGAAGTGGAGAAATGAGGGCCCAAAGTTCTTGGATCTAATGGAAATGTGCTTCAAAGATGTAGTGGCGACAGGCTACATGGTATTGGTACCATATGCAGACCCATCTACTGATAATGAAATCTCCAACCAAAATGTGTACACTCAGATGAATGAAGTAGAAGTAGATGCAGATAACTTTGATGATGATGGTGACAGCCCTGAACAATTTAATGATACTCCAAGGGGAGAAACTACTACAGGACAAGATAAAAAGAGACAGAAAATGTCACGAAGGGAAAAGAAAAAAGTGCAAATGAGAAATTGCAAGAATCTTTTGATCGTCTAATTACTGGGATGGATAATATGTCTCGTACAAGTAATGCAAGAGTTGAGAATGATGATTGTTGTAGCATAAACAAATGTATGGAATTATTGGACATGGTGCCAGGGCTTGAACGAGGAAGTCCACAATTCTTCCTTATGTTGAGGTTGCTTCCAAAGAAATCTTATAGGGAGCTTTTTGTGTTATTAATGGGAATGGATCCATCACTTGTTATTGGATGGTTGAGCACGTTTAGTATGGACAACATCAACCAAATTTAGTTTCGACGGATGCTTTTGGTTTATGGGATGAACTTGTTTACTATGTATTTTCTTTGTGTTGAACTTAAGCATTGAACATTATGATCAACTTTTGATGGCTTTGCTTTATGTGTTAAACCTTGTGTTATGTGTTGAACATTGTGTTATGTATTGAACTTCTTTTTTCATGCCATTAGATATGTTGAACTTGTTTGTTACTTATTTGCTTTATGTGTTGAACTTTTTTTATTACGTGTTGAACATTGCATTAAACATTTGTTATGGTTTATGCAGGGTATAACTCTAAAATGGAATTCTTGTCCGATTCAGATAAAGAATCAAATGATTCAATGTCCGAATCAGAAGGGGAAGTTAGCAATTTTGATATACAGAGGGATGAGTACATTGGAAGAATGTATGCAGGTGCGGCAGCTGCACAATATCAATATATGAAGTCAATGTTGAAGTGTGAGAAGAGAACATCTTCATTAACTGGCCACAGATGGGTTAATGAAATAATGGTTGGATCGGACACTCGTTTCTTCGAGCAAGTCCGAATGAGAAAACCTGTATTTAGGAGATTGGTGGTTGAGCTTACCCAAAATTATGGACTAGAACATACAAGAAATGTCACTGTAGAAGAATCAGTGATAATGTTCTTATATATACTTGGACAAGGAGCAACTTATAGGAATGTGGAGGAGAGGTTTCAACATTCTGGTGAGACAGTGCATCGACAGTTTCATCGAGTGCTAAAAGCTGTTCACAAACTTGGGAATGATATTATTAGACCGGTGGATAGGAATTTTGGAGTTGTGGATGAGCACATTCGGGGTGATAGGAGATATTGGCCCTACTTCAAGGATTGTATTGGAGCAATAGATGGAACACATGTGGCCATTCAAGTCCCAGCTGACAAACAAATCCCATTTATGAATAGAAAAGGGTACACATCAACAAACATTCTAGCGGTATGTGACTTCAATATGTGTTTCACCTTCGCGCTTATTGGTTGGGAGGGATTGGCGCATGACACACGAATACTAATGGAGGCTTTAAGAATTTTATCTTTCAAGTTTCCTCATCCACCAGAAGGTTTGCATTTACTTGAAATTAATTTTAGTATAAATTTTATGTTTTCTTCTTATTATTTTTTATTATGCTTTGTAGGAAAGTACTATCTTGTGGATTCGGGATATCCTACAATGAAAGGTTTTATGGGGTCATACAAGAGCGCAAGATATCATATTCCACAATTTAGGATGTCTCGTTCCTTTAGGTCTCCAAATGAAATATTCAACTACCATCACTCTAGTTTGAGAAGTGTTATAGAAAGAACATTTGGTGTTTGCAAGGCAAGATGGAGGATCCTACGAAATATGATCAGGTACAAGCCAAAGGTACAATTCCAAATTATATGGTCATGTTTTGCTCTCCACAATTTTATTCGAAGAATGGGGAATAATGATTTGGATGATCTTGAGAGCATTGAAAACATAAACCAATTTCAAGAAGGGGAACGGGGCTTCGAAGATGATGATGGTGAAAGTCCACTTACTTGGCATCAATCAACCCAAGAAGATACCCAACAAATTATCACGACTAGGGACACTATTCGGGAACAACTCACCCACATCTCTCGTTGATGTTGTAGTTTTTTTAAAAAAATTGGATTGTTGTTATTGATGTTGAAGTTGTTGAACAATATTTTTGTTCTTCTTGTTATGTTTGTTGTTGTAACCTTTTTTCTTGTTGTTAATTGTTGTTTTGGATGTTGTGTTGTTGAAAAATATTAATGTTGTGATGTTGAATGTTTGAATCTATATTTTGGGTTTTTTTATAGGAATTATGAAGTTATGACCAACCATCCATCACTTTTTTTTCAAGGAAATTGGGAAACCATTCTATTTATTTTTTTATAAAATATGAAATCTATTATTGTCAATAATAATAATAATAATAATAATAATAATAATAATAATAATAATAATAATAATAATAATAATAATAATAATAATCCTTATGCTCATAATAATAATAATAATAATAATAATAATAATAATAATAGTACTAGTTTTAATAATAGTACTACTATTAATAATAATAAAAATAATAATTATTATAGTGCTAATAATAGTAGTAGTTATAATAATAATAATAATAATAATAATAAATATGGTGATAATAATCATTACACTCATAATAATAATGATATTAATAAATATGAGAATAATAAGAATAGTACTAGTTTTAATAATACTACTACTATTACTAATAATAATAACAGTGATAATAATAATAGTAGTTATAATAATAATAATAACAATAAAAATAAAAAATAAAAATAATTATATAAGCAATAATTATAATTATAATTATAAATATAAATATAACATGTGAGAAGCGCTTTATAACATGTAAAACATGATAACATTACTTATATTATGTCACAAATGCATAATAATTGAGATACATTATAATAATTCAATGAATGTCCATTTTGGTAATTTACTACTGAAAAAGTCCTTTTAGGAATACACATCCAAACAACTTCTTAAATATAAAAGTGCTTCTAAATTAACATATCCAAACACAAAAAATACAGAAGCACTTAACTTATTCTCAGAAGCACTTCTTTTGGAAGCACTTTTATGGAAGCACTTTTTTTAGAAGCCCATCCAAACAAAGCCTAAATGTCTTCCTGGTCTCCTTTAAGATGCCTTACGTCTCCCCTGAGAGTATCTGGCATATAACGGTTTATTAGATTTATTGTTCCAATAACTTCCGTCTCTCTAAATGTCCATGCATGCCTACCGTCCTTGTTGGGTTTAGGCCCACTAACGGGTCCTAGGGACCATCTCTCGGGTTACCGGCCCTTATTCCCGTTTCAGTGTCCCCTAGTTGACTTTTGGTCCTACCTAGGTCAAACCTAGTCAACTTTAGTCTATTTGTCGAGTCTGACTTTTATTAAGTCACCTTGTTGAGTTGAGCCTCATTAAACTGATCTTAGTCCCTTTTTACCCTAGAAGGGCATTTTGGTCATTTGGAAATCCCCTTTGAACTTATTTAGCTTCCTTGCTAAATAATTCTTATCGCTCAACCAATTATCCAAACTTAAGAAATTAAATAAATTTCTATCTGTTTCATTTCAATATTTCATAATAATTATTATTATGTCACGCACCCATAGTTCCATATAGTTACCGAACTATACAACTATTTGGTTAATAGTATCATTACTATTATTAGAAACACCACCAATTTAATTGTCACACTAAGGTTTTAATCTTTATTTAAAACCTTAAGTTTTCTAATTATTAAATTATGAATAAGGATTTCATAATCTAATAATCATCACGAAACCTAAGTTTCATTAGCAAAGGAAATTACACTTTATTTGATTAATTGAATATGTGTCACACTTTCCAATCTATGGAACAAATTAATCAAATAATAGCCATTTACCAATTATTTGTCTCTACCCCTAGGTTAATATTTCAACTAAAACATTAACCCTATATTAATCATTTAACATAGTAGACTATTCTATAGTTTCTATTAAACAAATGTCACACTCTATTAATAATTTATTAACTGTCACAAGTCCTTAGTTATTCATTTTAATAACATGTCTAGTTAATTATTGTTTATATCAACAATTAACTAATGTTTTAGTTAAGAAGGAAGAAGAATAAATAATTATGTTTAATTAGCTATATTATTGTCACACCCCTAAGTTTGAAATAATTAAACGATTAATATTAATATTATTTATTATTTATTATTTATATTTTTTTTTTCACTTCTTCTTCTTCTTCTCTTTCACGCGATCGACCGGGAGACGTCGGTGCCTCCTTCCCTCTCCGGCCACCCTGGACGTCTGCCCGTGCCCGGAATTTGTCGCCGGGCGGCCTCACGATCTCGGCCGAGCCCTCTGTTGCACCGCCGGGCCACGTCTCCCCCTCTGAGCATTGGTAGCGCTCTCGACCGCAAGAAAGAATTCGCCGGCGAGCTCACACCGCCGATGAAATGCATGCAAAAACTATCCCTACTTGCTCTATAGGGTTTTTGAACACTCACCGTGGGTTTTCTGATGGGGAGGAATGCTGGAGACAGTGCAACCCTCTGTTCTTTTCGGCGAGCTCGTTTCTCGGCGTCCGACTTCAAATTCGCCCTTGTTGTCCTGTTCCCTCCTTCTCACGGAAAATGGGCGCGACGATCTCACGCTCCAACGTAACTCGATCTCAGGCGCGATTGACACCCTCCTTCCTCCCTTCTCCGACTGACACCTCGCCGGAACCTGGAGAACTTGGCTTGTTGGTAGTGCCAAAACAGGGAGGTAGAGCTCCCCTTTTATAGACTCTGCCATGGCCAGACGAACGGACAGACGTTCGCGAACGCCACGCCGACCAACGGTCGGCTTTCCCGCCAGAATGCTTGTAGGAAGGCGGAGCTTGGCGCGGTGGCCGAGAGAGAGAGACGGCGATGCCGAGATCGATTGGCGATGGAGGGCGAGATTTGTTGATCACCATCAGCTATTATTTAATCTCTCCTCCTCGTATCCGGCATCAGTCCAGATCAACCATCAGGATTGGTTGAAGATCGACGGCCCGATCTCCATCCTGCGTCTTGAGATACGGGTGATCATGAGATGGACGGCTCACGGTCACCCGCACCGTGAGGTCATCTCCAATCTGCCCACCACTTTTGCCTCGTATCCAGCTACAATCAGATGGATTTATTCTGGATGCGCCACGTGGCTCCTTCACGGCCGTTATAACGTCTCGAGATCTAACGCGGTATGAGATGATTTAATCTCAGCCGTTCATTCCCTCTAATAGGGTTTTCTCTCACGAAAATTCATGAGAGGTCCCTGACATTTCTAAAATTACACATAAGTCCAAGACTGTGAGAGAGGAAAACTTCTTTAAGGTCCTCATGTCTTTCAAAATTACTATTAGGTCCCTACAAACCCCATAATAATTTTAATTTCCATTTAATTAAATAAATTGTTTAATCCCATATTATCACTAATCGTGGAAAAATAATTTTAAATATTTTTCTCAATAAAATATTTATTTCCAAAAATTTATGGATTTTACATTAATAGTGTTGAAAACTGTTTTGTCACAATAAAATTGTTACTAATAATGTAGATAGCTTTGTGATTGGGAAATTTTTGTGTGGATGAAGTATATTTGTGATGAAACATATTTTTGACACTATTATTTTTATTTGTTGTGATGAGAAATGTAAAACCCACGAATTTTAGGAATAATTTTTTTTTATTATTATATTCCATAAAATGAAATTCATAAATTATTTAATTCCTTAAGCTTGAAGGATGGAGAATTTAAAAGCTTTAAAAAGGTAATTAAATTAGGTTTTAAGACCAATTAGGGATAATTGGGAGTTCAAGGACCTATAAATAATTTTGTAAAGTATTGAGGACCTAAAGGAACTTTTCCTCTCTCACAGAGAAGGGATGTGATTGCGATTTAAAGAAGTTCAGGGACTTCTGGTTAAATTTCCAAATCAATCTCTATAGAAACGGTTTAACGGCCAGGATTAGAACATCTCTGGAGAGTACTGATCGCGAAGCATTATAAAGACTCATATGGAGCCACGTGGCGAGTTAAGATCTAATCTATCTGATCACAGATCAGTTACGAGGCAAGAGAGATGGATGGGTTGGAAATGACCCTACGGTGCGGGCGACCGTGAGCCGTCCATCTCATGATCGTCTAAACTCGAGGCATAGAGAGGGAGATTCGGGGAGGGTTACGTGGCGCTTGAGGAGAGCGGTCATCCGCATGAGTGCTAGATACGAGGTGTGAAGTTAAGATCGACCATTGAGTTTAGATCTAATGCGGACCGTTGATTCATTGGCGGATCAATCCAGAGATTGAAGGATTTAATCAAAACCGTTGGATGGGATCGGGAAGATCTCACCATCCATCAATGACACGAAAGGCATCCTCTCCCTCTCTCACCGCCTCTAACGGCCACCAGCCGCCACAGCGAAGGCCGGCCGCAAGCCGAGAGTTATGCGGAAATCTCGCTCGTCGGACGGCTGAAGTAACTTCGGGTGGACGTTACAGTCGATTAAGCCTACCTCCCTCTATAAAACCCACCCACAGGCACCTTGGGGACTCGGGAGAGAAGGATCGAGGTGGGCCGGGCGAGGTTGATCGGAGAAAGGAGAAGCCTTCTCGGGACGTCGTTGACACTTCTAATATCGCTGGAAGGACCGGAATCCAGGTAGGAACCCTTTCCGGGCTTCAATTTTGAGTTTGATGCACGTTTAGCTTGGTTTAGGGCTCGCCGGAATCGTAAAATAGAGGTCGAGTGGGAGAGGCTCCGAGTAGGTACATTGGGCGCCGGGGATGTCCGCTACATGCTCGCGGGGCCGAGACGAAGCTAACGCCGGGGGTGTCCGGCCGGTTGCAGGTGTACCGGCGAAGTTCGATTTTCCGGCGAGCATCTCCGGTGAGGCACGGGCCGGGAAAGAAGAAGAAGGTGTTTCAAAAAAAAAATTTAATTTAATTACTTTAATTAAATTAATAACCTTGGTATGTGACAGTATTAATTTGGGGGCCTTCTTTGAGAAGAATAATAGGTTTTAATAACTTAGAATGTGACAATTATTTTGATTCATTGTTAGTATAGTTTTAAATATTTTTTAAAGCATTGGTAGAATAATATATGGCATGATTTAATTATTCAAAGTGTGACAATTAAATCATAGTGAACTATGGAAATGTGACAAGCTAATGGAATAATTAGTTAAGTCATGATTAATTTATTCTTGGTATGACAAAAATCAGTTTACTAAAGTCATGGAGAATAAACTATAGTGTGACATAGTTTAATTAATTAACTAGGTTAATTAATTGGTTACATGGGAGCTATAGAAGTGTGACAAGAATAGTGGATTTGATTAAAATGGTTTAATCATTTTAATAGGTTTAATTGACCTATGTGGTGTAACATAATCTTTGGATTACTTAAAGTGAATAAAGGGTTTTGATTAAGTTTCAAAACTTTGGTAGTGTGACAAGATTAAGTATGAATAAAATCATTTAGTAAGGTTACTAAATATTTTAATAGGGTTTGATTCAAAACCTTGGTATTGTGACAATAATCTTGATGATTATTTTATATGATCAAAATCATTATGAAAGGAAATGTTAAACTTAGGTGAATTGATCAAATTGGCTCCTATGTCCCAAATGAGGAATTTAGACTTGATTAAATGGACCATGGTTAGGATCTAAAATGGTCAAGAGGGCTTAATGGATTTAATCAAGTTAACTTAAGGAAATTTGGGTCTAGTGCAGACCAGGATAATAAAAATATATAAAAGGTTGAGAGAGTAGGGAATGGAACCCACAACCTCCCAACCAACAACATAAGTCCTTAGCCACTAGGACATAGCTGCTCAGGTGCTAAAGGTTGGTAACCTTTAAATTATAAGGGTTCGAGAACTTTCAGGTTTCACTAAGTAAACTAAGTAATAGACTAATCAAGGAAGGTGGTTAGGTTAACTTAGTTATTTCGGAAAGATTATTTAAGCTAAAGTGGTTAAGGAGATTAGTTAGTCACAGGATACCTAAGTAAACCATGGACCAGTAATATAGGAATTGGGTCCATAGTTTTGAAGGCCTAATGGGCCGGGCTTAATTGGTTTAGTCCAAACTAGTTTTGTTATTAGATAATGACAAAGTAATAGACTGAAAGATAACGGGATGCTGGTGGAAGGAGCTAAACCCTAAGTCACTCTAGTAACATAGAAGGACCTTAAACCCTAGGGTCCTAATTTGCCCAAGTTAAACTGAGTAATGGGCTTCAAATGGGCCCCATTCAACTAAAGTGACTAGAGATGACTAAATAGTGTTTAGACTCGACAAATGAAGATGAAGATGACTAGATATGACCAAGCTGGGTCTAAAGTAAACTAAAGGATAGGGGAACAGGGGATAAGAACCAATAACTCGAGAGGTGGTCTCTAGGACCCGTTAGTGGGCCTAAGCCCAATAAGAACGAGAGTCATGCATATGCAACTAGTAACATAGGGTTTTATTAGAATTTTACCTCTAATAGAAACTCTATCTGTTAGATACTCTCGGGGAGTCCAAGAGACATTTCAAGAGGTGACTAGGAGGGCTTCGAGTTCCAGTGAGAGGTAAGTACTTCTGCCTAGTACCGTTATCATTGATTGATCTTTGATACTTGTGTAAGTACTTTTGCCTCTTCCCTTGGATGATTGTTTCCTTGTTGAACATTCGTATGCATGCTTATTGGATTCCCTGGATATTTATTCCATTGATCTCATACTTGTGCACGTTATTTTCGTGCCTAGGAAGTTTGTTTCCCTGCTCATGCATGCTTGTATGCCCCTTTGGGGGTATTGCTCCATTGATATCATAATTTGCTATGATTGCATACACTCGTAATTTGTTCTCTTGGACACCTACTTCGATGTTAGTGTGTGCATGTTGAGATGTTAGCATCCTGTAGGGTATGCTTGTGAGTGTTTAGTGTGCCTACCTGTTGACCGGCACGTGGCCGTGGAATCACGTGAGCTTGTGCGCTGGCCAGGTAGGTATACCTTAACTATGTTGTTTTGAGGATTCTCCCATCCTCGTATTCTTTGTTTCCCGCCAGTGGGGTAAAACGCTGGTAAATCTTTGTTTCCCGCCAGTGGGGTAAAACGCTGGTAAATCTTTGTTTCCCGCCAGTGGGGGTAATAACTGGTAATCTTTGTTTTCCCGTCAGTGGGATGATACGCTGACAAAATACGTCTATGTTTAGTAGCACTACTAGACCATGGACCGAGGGTCGATATTGGCTGAGGCTGATAACCGACTAGGGAGATTGACTCGTGAACTCTTAGGAGTTCTTTGTTGAGATTCTGTTGTTAGGAGCCCTATCGTTGTTATGGTAGACTCCAAGAGTTTGATTTGTATGGGTTTTGGCCCAGTTTGTGTGGATTGATGATATTCGATTTGTTCATTTTGACTTTTCTTGTATCAATACGTATTTGCTTTGGATTATCATTGAGATTCAGTAGGGGGTACTTCTTGGGCTTTCCTTTCGAAAAGCTCATGCGCTTTGCTTCCCTTCTTTCTTTCGTGTTCAGGAGTAGGTGACTCAAACTTGGGAGTTGAGCGAAGGGTTGGGCTGATTTTGGAGAGGTCCGAGGACCTAAGGTTATGTGTGAGAATCTCACTTGTAGGACCCTTATAGGGCCTTGACCCTGTGTAGGGCATGTAAACCCTTTTCGGTCTTAATTCCGTTGTAGAAACTCTGCAAATGTTTAAATATGACATTTTGAGATATAATCTGATTTTTATGTGTTATCTGTTACTCATCTAGGCCTTGTATCTGAGTGGGGCTCGTCTCCATTCGGGTACGGCCGGTCTGTTCACGTGCTCGAGGTCCCTTGATCAGGGTCGGGGCGTGACAAGAAAGTTGTTTGTTACTCAATCTAATAATCTTTTGTGAAGAAAAGTTTCGTTATGAAATGTAATTGTGACCAATCATGTTTTAGTGACTATCATTTTCAATTCTTGTGACAGAAAAGAACCTTTTTTTTACTAACATTTTCGTCAATAAAAATCCCACTAGCTAACAGGATTTTTTTTCTAGAGGGCCAAATAAAATAGAATTTTTTTGGTGCCAAGAAATTGATTTTTTTTTCTAAAGTTTTAATTTTTTTATACTATATATATTAATTTGTAAAAAGCCAAACCAAACTATAGATTTTTACAAATATTTTCTGAAAAATATATATATTTTTATACTATATACTAATCTAGAAAAAGCTAAGTGGCCAAATTATAAAATTTCACAAAAATTTCCTAAAAATATGTTTTTTTAATACTATGCATACTAATTTGTAAAAAACCATAACACCAAACTCTAGATGTTTATAAATATTTCCTTAAAAATATAATTTATTTATATCATATATATTAATTTGTAAAAAATGTGAAAACTAGTTGTCACGATTTCTTTGCATTATTATTACATATACACAATTTTAAATATTTTTTTATAAAATATTCACATTATAAATATTGAAAATCCATCCGTGTAAAATCCGAAGATTTTAGGTTATTATTTTTCTAATTATTTTACTAAAATCTTTGATTAATAAAAGAAAATCCGCAAAGGTTGATCAAGTTAAAATTTTGTTGAGATAACCGTTTTCTAATTTCTTTAAGTAATTAGATAATTAGAGAAGTCCCTCGTACTTGGAATTTATTAGAGTTTATGAGAAAAGTGGGATTTAAATGGTTAATGCCCTAATTAGGGTTAATTGGGGGCTTTTTAGTAATTTCAAAGAAAAGCTAGATTTAAGTGAAATTTGGTTCTCTCACACACAGGAGGACTTACATGCGAATTGGGAGAAATATGAGGGTTTTTTACTAAATTCACGTGGAAACCCTACATACTAGTATGGAATTTCAGAAGAGTACAGGGACTCTTTACTAAATAACCACTAAAAACTTGCATAATAATTTAGTAATACTTCAGGGGGTTTTATGTAAATTTGGCATTACTATAATTCTATAAATAGAGGAGAAAACCTTAGCCGCTTCTAGATTTTTATTTCTCACCGTCGACGGCCATGACTATGAGGGAGATAAGAGGTCTCTTTTCGATCTCCAAACAATCTCCGTCAAAGAATAGATCTTTGGTGTGATTCAGGGGAGTCTCTAAACATATTAGATGTTATTTTAGATATGTATTTATAGGTTTTGGGATCCAAAATATTGAAGGTTTAGTTTTATATATATATATATCTTGAGATTAGAAGTTCAGAATAATTGGATGATCTCATTGACACGTACAATCAAAACAGAAAACATTGATAAGTTCAGAATCCTTTCAGTTACCTGATCGTATTCAAATAAATTTATCCATATTTTTTCCGTTCTTAGGAATCTATTAAACTTTGTTTTAATTTGATCCGATTTACGGATTAAAAGATACAACAGATTTATCGAAACCCTGCAGAAAACCTACAAACTTGTAATTTTAGCAAAATTCGGCAAGATTTTATCTGATTTATAATCTTTAAACTTTTGTTTCAGATTATAATCTTCTTCACAAATCTAAAAAATCTAATTTCATTGAAATCCGATCAGTAGAATAAAATTTATGACCAAGTATTTGAGAATAGGACAATCTGTGAATTTTGACAGTCCAGGCTGCTGATTTTGGGGGTATTTTAGGTATTATGAATTTCTCTGATCATAGTGTATAATATATTATTGGAAATTTTATGAAAAGAGCTTTCCGATGAATCCTAAATCAATGTAATCGGATATCTGAATTGGAAGATATGGACAATCCTTTCAAACTGCGCAAAACTGGCAGAAATTCTGTATTTTGTGTGGGCATATAAATTAATAGGATCCTCATAGGTGATTAAGTGGTTTGGGCATAGCCTATTTTAAACTCAAACTGGGTTAAGATCAATTGGATTAATTGAGTTAGTAGGTTGGGTTAGATCTATGTTAAAGCAAACTCGGTTAAGTTAGTTAAGTGGTTAAGTTGAATTGGATTTGTTTTAAATCAAACCAAGTTTAGTCAATTTAGTTATGTGAGTTGGGATTGATTTGATAAAGTAATATTAAATGGGTTGAAACAAGTTAATGGACTTGGGTCCGGTTTGGTTAGACTCGGTCAGTTGGGAACTGGGTTAGGTTAGTCAAGTTAGGAGTTGGTCAATGGCTGCAGTCTGGCTTCCCCATTCATGGAATAGTTGGGTCTTTTGTAGTTCCCCGATCGAGATGTACAATATATCATTGGAAATATGAGGGAAAGCCCTTTCTAACGAATCTTAGATCACCAGATCGGGTTCTCGGATTAGAAGTTATGAGCAGTTTTGTCACGCCCCGACCCGGATCCCGGGACCTCGAGCGCGAGCACAGACCGGCCTTACCCAAGTAGAGGCGAACCCCACTCGGATACAAAGGCCTAAGGAAATCATAGCAGATAACAAATACCTCAAAATTTAATAATCAGATAATATCAGAGTCACAACGAAAATCTAAATCAATAAGGGTTTACATACCCTACACATGGTCAAGGCCCTATAAGGGTCCTACAATAACACCACCTCAAGGACAAGTGTGACCTGAGGTTCTCGAACCTCTACAAAATCAGCCCAACCCCTCGCTCAACTCTGGAGTCCGAGTCACCTACTCCTCGGGACATGAAAAAGAACGAAGGGAAGTAAGCGCATGAGCTTTCGAATGGAAAGCCCAGTAAGTACCCCCGCGGGGTCACAAGACATAAATGAGCAATATGTCAAATAATAAGGTCACAACACCAAGAAACACAACTCTAGGAGTCTACCAGAAACAATACAAAGGTACGACCCCTGGTAACAGAAGCCCTCGAGCCCCTGTGATGAGTTTCAAGAAAACTCAAGGATCACCACCGGCCAGTATGTCCAGCCATTTGCTGTAAGCACGACCTTTTGGTCGTTCGACGCTCCGGTCGCAATTAGGTAGAACTACCTCTCCTATGTGTTAACACGATCAGTGTACCATGCCCACTGACAGGTAAGACCACCAGAGAATTGTCTCTCTGGCAAGGCAGACAGAAACGCCAGGGGGTCCTGTCCCTGAACATTCCCCTATCGGAACTCCCTAGCTCCACTGAGTCCGGGCAGTAGAACAAACTCAACCTACACATACCCACCCGACCAACACAAGCACCGTGTATCTATATGGTCAAGTGCCAGACAATAGGAGGCTATGCTCAATGAGTACGTATACTCCTCTGACGCAAACCTGCCCTACCTGCACACAAGCACCACGAACCTCCACAGTATCGCCTCGGTCATAGGTTGGTATGCTCAGTGAGCATCAACGAAGAGATAATGAAACCACACACTCCTATCCGGACGAACGCAGGGCTCACGTGTTTCCACGGCCACGTGCCGATCAACGGATCCTCGTGATCAGTTAACACTACCTCTAGCACACCAATCACACATATACCAGGAAAGACATCAAAAGAATATGTATGTGCATGCATCCAAGAATATCAGGTACCAAACAAAAGACATGCTAACAAATAGCATACATTAAATCAAGAAAACAACTAGCCAATAAATAAGGGAACTAGGCAAGAGCACTTACCTCTTGTTGGAACTAGAAGTCTTCCTAGTATCCTCTGGAATGTCTTACAACTCCCCGAGAGTATCTGGCATACATAGGCCCTATTAGAGTCAAGATTTCAACAAATCCCCATATCTCTAATTACACATGCATGCCTATCGTTCTTGTTGGGCCTAGGCCCACTAACGGGTCCTAAAGACCTTCTCTCGGGTTATTAATCCTTATCCCATGTCTCCATGTTCTTTAGTTGACCCTAGACCCAACTTGGTCAAACCTAGTCAACTTTGCATTCATTTGTCGAGTCTAAACCCTATTTGGTTATCTATAGTCATTTTATTCAAATTGGGCCTACTTGCTAAACCCTTTTATTGACCTTTGCATGTATAACTCTTTACTTGAACCAAGTTCTCTAGCCCTCTTATCAAACAACACCTATGCTAATCCTTAAATCATTCCCATAAACCAGTAACCTCAAGTTACCCATGTTTATGCTTTCATGAACCTTCAAAGATAGGGATAGATTGGATTTACACTTTTCATGATCATGTATATAAATTCAATTCATGAAACCACCCATGGAGATCAAACTCCAACCCTTGGACCAATTCTTTACTCATTCATTCCCCCATCTATCCTTATAACCCATGCATTCATGCATATATGAATCCTCATATTTATCACCACACATAAGTGAGATGCAGGAATTTAAAGAAACTCACCAAGTATAGATGTCTACAGACACTGAAGACAAACTGACCGTCCAAACCAGATCTCCATCGTTCAGATTGGGTCAGGACAAGTCTTCACTATGTTCACCAAAAATCAGCTCGATCAGACTAGAAATGATCATCCGATTGAAGCAGATGATGAAGCTGGTCGGTGCAAGAAATCAGCAGTGATAGGTTCTGTTTCACACCCCAGAAACCTACTCTACCGGACACCAAAAACAATCTTAACCGTTCAAAATGAAGAATAAAGAGTCGTGAATAATCTCACCCAAATTTCAGCACGATCCAACGGTGAAAATGGTCGGAATGGCAATGAACATAGAGCATGCTCAACACTCTTTTGAACAGAAATTCCTAGTCTCTCAAGCTTTCTTCTCTTTTCTTCCTTCTTCTCACCTCTCTTCTTGATTCCCAATTGCCCATAAACTTTCTCAAACTTGCTATTGCTCTATGCCAAGCTTCAAGATTACATGCTTTATATAGGACTCACAAGTGTAACCTCTACAACTCTTCACATTCTAAACCTCCCCCATAAATCCCAAGATAACACCCAAATTATTCCAACCTTTCAAATTCATAACCCCCATGGCACTCTTCCCATTCCAAACCTCCCTCATAAACCCCAAAAACAACACCCAAATAATTCAAACCTTTCAACTTCATAACTAAGTTAACTTGACCAAGTTTCATTTAACTAATTCACCAATTAATCCAATTAATGGGTTAACCTAACCCATTTATTTAATTCAAATCCAATGTCAAGCTTAATCAAGTCATTGATTAACTTAAATTTGGATGAAACCACTTTGCTACTGGACCAACCCAAGTCATTTGATTCAATCAAATTAATTAACTAGCTTGGATTCAACCCGATCCCTCTTTGTTACTTGACTAACCTTAGCCAATTAACTTGATTAGTTCACCCATAAATTCAAATAATGGTGTAGAACTAATTTTATTACTTGATCTAACTCCAAGGTTTAACTTAATCAAGTTGACTAACTCAATTACCCACTAGACCAAGCACTAGTCATCACGTTAAATCAACTTAGTCTAATTAATTTGATTTTCTTAAATTGATCCAAGCCCTTGATCCAAATTAAGTTGATCAAACTTACATTCCAAGAGTTGGGTTAGATCAATTGATTAATAGACTAATCCTAGTTTTCTTACTTAATTAATCCAGTCACATCTTATTAATTTGCTCAATCTCAATTTGGGCCCAAGCCCAATTCGGCAAACAAGGTTAACCCAAGTTTAATCACCAAATGATTAAATCCAATTGAACACAATCCTTTTAACTTTCAACCAAGTTGTTTGATTTAATCAACCCAATAGATTGGTTCAACTTAATTGATTAATCGTTGTCACATTAGACGGTCTATTAACAATACTTAATAACCTTAGTAATCTCTTAAATTATACCAACCATTAATCAATTAAATACGTCACACATAATAATAAATTATTCTATTATTTTGTCACACTACCAAGCTTCCCATATAATCAATTTAATTAACCTAGTTAGTTAACCAAACTGATTGTGTCACACCTATAACTCCATAGGATTATACTCAAGCATAATAGTTAATTGATTTTTGTCACACTACCAAAGTCCCATATAGCTATATCAACTATACAAATCAATTAATCAATTAATCAATTAATTGTCACACTAAGGTGTTAAACCCTTTTTTTAAAACTCTTAGTTAACTATAATTAACCAAGTTCCTTATTTAATGATTATTTCGTCACACTACTATGTTCCAAAATAATTAAGCAAATAATTGTCACACCTCCATACAAATCATTTTAATCAACAGTGATTAATGACCTTAATAATGTCACACCACCTAGGTTTTTAACATTAATTCAAAACAGTTGATTAACCCCCTTAATGTTTGTCACATCCAAAGTTATTAATATTCACTTAAATTTAACGATCACCTAAGTTAATAATTAATTTAAAATTTTTTTTTTTATCTTCTCCTACCTCCAGTCGCGGCCGAGCCCTACCGGAGAGCTTCGTGGAAATCCATCTCTCCACTGGGCGTTTTTATCGGCCACCAGCCACGAGCCGTCTCGGCGGCGCCAATAGCTCTTGGCGCATCCGTGGTTCCCAATTCCCTCTCCGGAGCCTCCCACAACCCGGTTCCGTTAAATCTGTGAGCCCTAAACCGCACTATCAATGCATCAAACGAGAAATTGAAACCGGTAGAGAATTCATACCTTGATTCCGGTTCTTCCGGTACCAACAGGAGTGACAGAGACCCCCTGTGGCCGAATCTCCCTTCTCCGACCAACCCTCTCCGGCAACCTTCTTGATTTCCTCTTTCTCACTGTCTCAGGGCGAGTCGAGGTGGGGTTCTTATAGGTCGAGGCGGTGACAAGCGTTGATAACTCTCCGACTTTATTCGGCCGTTCGTCGATTAATTTCCGCCAAACGCCTCGGGGGAGAAAGCGGCCCATGGCCGTGGCCCGTTCCGATTGGTGATGGGGTCGTGCCGAGGATCGGCACTTCATGAGATGGGCGCTGAGATCACATCTCTTATTTCCACGGTCCAGATTAAAAGCAGTTGGCCTCGAGTTCGTTATCATCAAAGATGACCGGTTGAGATTTAATCTCACCCAACGGCCGGATTTTCTCCATTTTCCTAGCATCCACCACCCACTTAGATGGACGGTTATAAACTACCCGCACGGTAGGATCATCACCCAACCCTTTCTCCTTTGCCTCAGATTTGGTATACGATGAGATGGATTCCATCTCAACTTCGCCACGATGGCTCTATGAGAGCCTTTATAATGCCCTCGAGAGATAAAACACGCAGTGCGAGATGGTCTAATCTCGGTAGTTCATCCTCTTCTAAATAGATTTTCTCTCTGAAAATTATCCGAGAGGTCCACTGAAATATTTTTAGGTTACACCAGAGCCCAAGCCTGTGAAAGAGGACAATTCCTCGCAAGTCCCTAATATTTTCTTAAGTCACAATTAAGTCCTTCCCTGTGAGAGAGAGAAATTTCTATTTGGTCCTCAGTACTTTCCATAATTACCAAGAGGTCCCTCTGACTCCCAACTAACCCTAATTAGGGTTTTAAACCTTTTAATCCTTTATTTTACCCTCTTTCCTTCAATTAAATAAACCACCAATCCTTCCTTTATTTAATGAATTCATCCCAAGAATTCATTCATTCCTCTTAATTACCAAAATACCCTTGGTAGCCCCAATTATACCCAACTAGGGTTTTCTCTTATTTCTTGGTTTAATTACCAAACTAATTAAATGGAGTAAATACAAATCCATGTATTCAAAGTTTGGGGAATTTTCTTTAATAAAGAAAATTTAGAAATTTGTTTCTCCATCAAAATTTCATTTTGATCAAACCTTGGGGGTTTTCCTCATTTTCCAATTAAATAAAACCCAAAAAGAAATTTTAATCCCTAAAATTCTTGGGTTTTACAAGTTTATTATAACTTCACAGAATTTCCAGAATTCTACATTAACACTAATGATAATAATAAACCACTTTGGTTATAATAATAGTACTAAGACATGGTTTTCATTACCAGATTTTGACGTAGAGATGCATTAGGAGGGAGTTCCATGTGACTTCGGACATCATTAGTAGAGGTAAGTACCTTTGGCTTGTTTCCCTCATTTGTTGGATGATTTCTTTGTAAGTGCCTTTGCCTAGCTTTCACCCAGATTTGGGTTTTCTTGACTTTGCTATTGCCATGTTTTTGTAAGTACACTTGTCTTGCTCCCACCCATCTTTGGGTTCCTTGTGTTTGATGATTGCTATTTGATGATTGCTATTTACATGCACATACCTGCTTGTTGTTTGGTTTTCTTTCCATGTATATGTATGGTTGCTTTGTGTGAGATAGTGTTTACTGTACATGTTTGTCCATTGACCGACACGTGGTCATGGCAACACGTGAGCCTGTGCGCTGGCCGGAACGGCGTGTGTCAGTTGCACTATTTGTTGTTGAATGCTCGCTGAGCATATCCACTTGTGACCAGGACGATACTGTGGAGACTCGTGGTGCTTGTGTTTAGGTTGTGTAGGTATGAGTCAGTGGAGTGAGTGGGCTCGCTGAGCATAGCCTCATGTTGTCCGACATAAGACCATTGAGACACGCATTATTTGTTTTGTCTGGGAAGGCGTTTGTCAGATCTTCTTGTGTTGAAGATTCTCCCACTTTGTGCAGATAAGTTGCGGTCGTTCACGGGGAGGACACTCTGAACATCCTATAGTCCTACCAGGGGGAGGAAACTCTTGATGTCCACCAGTCAGTGGGATGATACGCTGACCGTGTATGTACATGTAGGAGCGCTACCAGACTCAAGGGTCTGGATGTGATTAAGAGTGTTGATCGGCTGAGGTCGATGAGCACCGGGAGATGACGTGAAAGTTTTCTTGTCTATTGTTTATTGTATTCTTTGTTACGAGATTGTTGAATAGTGATTCTTGTGTCTGACCTTATTTTTTGATAGGTTTATGGTTTCGTATGGATCACTATTTCTTGGTTGACTTCATTGACTACTTTGTACTCCATGCGGGAGTATTTACTGAGCTTTCCTTTTGAAAGCTCATTGCACTTGATTTTCTCTCTTTCAGGTTTGAAAGATTAGTTGATTAGATCCAGGAGCTGCGCGAGGGATCAGGATAGCTTGCCGAGGTTCGTGAACCTTAGGATTTCTCTATGAGTGAGATTGTACTTTTATAGGACCCTATAGGGCCTGATTTTGTATAGACCATTGTAGGGTATTTTAAACCCTGACTTTATTATTGATTCCTCTATAAGAACTTTGATTATTGTTGATGTTAATGGATTATTTTACTGCATGCTTTTGGTTTACATAGGCCTTGTGTCCGAGTGGGGCTCGTCTCCACTTGGGTACGGCCGGTCTGTGCACGTCTAGAGATCGGGTCGGGGAGTGACAATCCGTCTTTGACATTTGGATAGATTCTCTTTATATAATTTTAGAACTTCATAATAAGAAAAATAAGGATAAATAGATATGAAAAATAAATAAATATTTGTACTAATATATTAAATAAAATTTTTCAATCTATATAAAATTTAAAAACAAATTTGAAGTCTTTTACTTAATCATCATCATAATAACATGCCTTGTCTTCATTTACTGCTCATCATCGTCAATAAAATTACATTCATTATGATTAGTTTCTTCTTCTTCTTCTTCTTCAGCAACAACCATAATATCAATATCTGATGGATTTTCTTCAACAATTATAGCTGCTAAATCAGATCTATACAAAGATACCATATCACCTCTAAAGTAGTTTCATGAAATGAAAATCCAAACTCTTCATTTTCTTGGCATGGCTCATCCCCTTGATTGTCATCAGGCAAATTATATAAATCACGTGGTTTAGTTTTCACAACAACTTGCCAATTGGGCTCTTTAATATCTCTCATATAATAAACTTGTTTAGCTTGAGAAGCCAAAACATATGGTTCGTTAGTTTTCAATTTGCGCATGACATTGACCATAGGAAACCCAACTTGTCAACCTTAGACCCAGCATTATAATACACATCCCACCAGTCACCCTTAATATAGTGATATTGTTTTCCCCAAGGTACTTTAATTGTATGATAGCTATTAATACGCCAAAATAATCCAAGTGACCTGTATTCTCATCTCGTTTCACAAGAATTCCACTATTTTGTGATTTCAATTGCAAATCTCTATCCTTTATATTAAACCTCCAACCATTGATAAGGAAGCTTTTGTAGTGATAGACTCGCCTATCAGGCCTACAAGCTAAATTGAGTAATTGATCATTGACAAATTCACTTGCTTCACTATGCAGTTGGAAAACCTGTGATAAGTAATAACAATTAAACATTTAAATTATGTATGAATTATAAATAATAAAAGTTAGAAGTAAAAACATATTTATGGTACTTACATATTTCTGAAACCATTGATGAAATTCTTTTTGGTGTCTTCTTACTACATTTCTTGGATCCACTCTCTTGAGTTTTTCCTTGTGCAAGCTTCACATTAAAAACAAATAGAATATGAGTAGATAACAATAAAACATATAAACTATAAATCAAATTATGTAAATGATTAACACAAAGTTAAAGGACTTACTCCGCAAACATTCTGATTTCGTCACAATTTTCTAACATATACATTCTAGCTTGAGCCCATTCAGATAAGGTTAACTCTTCATATTTCTTTCCAAGTAAAGGCTTATTAGCTTGTGAAAAAACTTGCAACCCCGAATAATAGTGATCACCACTTCCCGCGTAGTTTCTTTGAACACGATTCAACCTAGTCTCAGTTTCATGCAAATACCTTGAACAAAATGCATGCATCTTGCACAATATACGCTTCAGCAACGGACCCTTCTGGACGTGCCTTATTTTTGACATATGACTTAAGCCTACTCAAATATCTATGACGCCGGGCAGGGTAGTGATTAACCTGCGGGCGATGGTAAGCAGGGGGGATTGACAAAAGAGCAAAAAAGGGGAAGAAAAACAGAGAAGAAAAGTCTCTGAAACTTCAAAGGGGAAAATATAAATTAATAATCAATGAATAAAATTTAACCCACAAGTCGGGTTTAAATAGCTAAAAACAACTAACCTAGATAATCTAGAAATTCTATCTTCTTATCCAAATTTGACCAAATCGGCAAATTATGGTTCAATAGAAAAACTTATCTAATTCTAAAATAACTAAACAAATAAGATAACTCCTAAAAATCCAAGTTCAAATTAGATTCATATCCTATCCTAAATTGGCATACGAAATATTACCAAAAATAGCAAACAACACTGAAAACAAAGAAACGATGGGGAAAACAGTGGAATTTAAGGATGAAGAAAATGTCCATTGAGAAAAGTTGATAGAACTCATATGCGTGTCGAGCCGAGCTTTCCAAATTGGGGTTGAGAGCGTGAATCCGATATCGGTAGCCAAAGTTATGGCCAAAATACCGAAACGTGTCCAAAACCGACCCAATCTTGAAATTGACTCGACCACCTCCCGTCTTTACATTGACCTGCCATCCTAGCAACATCTGACTCGAGCCTCCTTCATCAATCTCTCTATAGGATACATCCACCGAAACTGTACTGGCCCAGTAAGTTTAGCCTCACACACAAGATGAATTGTTAAATGCACCATTATGTTAAAAAATGAGGGAGGAAATATCTTCTCTAATTTACAAAGTCACAAAGGAATTGACTTCTCAAGCCTCTTCAAGTCATCAAAATGTAGGATTTTACTACATAACTCTCTTAAATAAGTACACAACTCAATTAGCGCTTCACAAACATTTTTATCCAACAAACCACGTATAGCTAAAGGGAGATAGCGATGCAAAAATACATGGCAATCATGACATTTCATTCCAAAAACCTTACATTCAGTAAGACTCACACATCGGGAAATGTTGGAAGAATAACAATCTAGAACTTTTAGATCAATTAAGAATTGACAGAATGCTCATTTTTCATCTTTAGACATTGAATAGCAAGCACGATAAAATGCATACTTGCCATTGCTTGTAGGAGTTGCATAAAGCTTAGGCCATATACCCATAGATTTTAAATTAAAACAAGTATTGAGAGTATCCTTTGTTTTCCCCTCAATGTCAAGCAAAGTTCCAATTATGTTGTCTTATACATTTTTCTCAATGTGCATTACGTCCAGATTATATCGTAACTCAATGGTTCTCCAATATGAGAGCTCAAAAAATATACTTTTTTTTTTCTCCAATTTCCAAGTAGTAGAACATATCCACGTTTTCTTTTATTTGGAGCCTTACCAAATTTCACCTAGTTAAGGGACAAGGCAATGTAAAAAAAAAATAAAAATAAAAATAATTTAAAACTTAGAAATATAAATGACATACATGAATAATTGATGAAAATATCACTTGAGAAAATTGATTATATTGTTCAATGGCATCATCCCCTGATAATTGCCTTGGTGCATTTTGCTTCTCTTTAGTGCCATCAAATGCTTTAGCATTTTTTTCTCCATTAATGATTAGTTGGTAAGAAATGACGATGACCAAGATAGCATGTTTTACATCCATTATGAAGCCTACAAGATGATTTATCCAAATTGCAAGTAGGGCATAGTGCTCCATCCTGATAGATTACCATAGGCTGGAAAATCACTTATAATCCATAAAAGAGTTGCATGTAATTGAAAGTTGCCCTCTGAAAATACATCATATGTCCCCACACCTATCTCCCAAAGACATTTCAACTCATCTATCAACGGCTCTAAGTATACATCAATATCATTCCCGGGCGCTTTAGGACTTGGAATTAGAAGTGACATAATGAAATAAGGATCTTTCATGCAAAGCTATGGTGGAACTTTATAACAAACCAATACTACTTGCCATACACTATAAGAAGTGCTCATATTCCCAAACGGGTTAAAACCATCACTTGCTAGTGCAAGTCTAACATGACGTAAGTCTGCTACAAAAAAGGGATGTAGTGGATCAAAACTTTTCCAATTTGGAGAATCAGCCGGGTGTCCCATAAGCTCATCATTATAAGGTTTTTCCTTATGCCACCTCATATCCTTAGCAATATTTGATAACATGTACAACCGTTGTAAGCGTGGAGTTAATGGGAAATGTCGCAAAACTTTTGTGGAATCTTTTTCTTGCCACTATACTCATTAGTTATATTCGTTATTTTCCCATCATTCTTCCATCAAGATTCACCACATGTTGGATCAGATTCAACATTCTCGTATTTCTTTCTATAGAGAATACAATCATTTATACAAGTATCTATCTTTACATATGAAAGCCCTAGATCTCTAGAAATTTTCCTACTCTTGATGTACGAGCTAGGAACTTTGTTATCTTTAGGAAGCCATTTTTTCACTATTTGAAGTATACCATCAACTGCATTTGCACAAATCCCATAGAGACATTTCCAATTCAATACTTCAATAATGAAAGATAGCATGGAAGATTCAGAACAACCAGGATATAACTCTTGTTCTAATTCATACAACAATCTATAGAATTTAACAGCTTCTTTGTTTGGACCAGTAGGATAACCTTTGATAGGATCACCAGTTTCTTCATATTGACCATTAGGATTGTCTCTTATTTGAGCATCAAATTGATCAGTATATTCTGCATTACCACCTCTAAGATCATATAACATATCACACATCCCATCATCATCATCATCATCATCATCATCAATATTTTCCTCGCTTTCATTATCAATATCACTATCAAAAAATTATGTAACTTCTCTCCGTGATGGTACCACTGCTTGTGGTTTCTATTTATCCCATTCAACATCAAATCTTCATACATCAATTGTCGTGGCTTAAATTATTATTGTTACAATTCTTACATGGACAACGAGTTGTTTTGCTTTCATCATCTTGCCCAAACACAAAATCCAGGAACTCATTAACACCGTTTTCATATTGTTGCAGTGTTCTATCAATTATATTCATCCATGATTTATCAATTACCATTGTCATACAATGGAAATTAACTAAAATTAAAACAAAAATCATAAAAGATTTAATTCCAAACATAATTTCAATATTTTAAGCACTATCAATTTCTTTGCAAATCATACTATCTCGTATTTTTTAAATAATAAAAAATTATTTTAATATGAGACAAAATTGAATTTAAGAATGAAATCTGATCCTACACACCAAAAAAGA
Source organism: Dioscorea zingiberensis (assembly GCA_026586065.1). Taxonomy (NCBI): domain Eukaryota; kingdom Viridiplantae; phylum Streptophyta; class Magnoliopsida; order Dioscoreales; family Dioscoreaceae; genus Dioscorea; species Dioscorea zingiberensis. The sequence goes on from CM048824.1 coordinate 26,421,542, forward strand.
CATGATAATGAAAATTTAGAAGCAAAATTATTAATAGACGACTAATAGTAAAAGAAATCCCCAAGAAAAGAAGATAATATCCAAGACAATATGCATGTATATATAGATAAATACATATTTGTTGGGTAGACATAAAAATAAAGGTAATTTCAACATAAGAGAAGCTCCATATTAATAGAGCAATGTGTATCTTGAAGAGTTAATTTTATGATGTTTATAAGTGAAATTTTTTTTAAAAAAATATAGGTAATTTCCACATAAGATATGCACCGAGCAAAATCAAATAGTAAAACTATCAATTCCTTAACAATACTAAGAAGAACTCCTAATACTACTAAGAAAAAAGGAGTATAATATGAACCTTGAAGTTGTGAAGGCCATCTCCAATAAGTATGCCAAGATGAAAGAAAAATTCTGAAAGTAATTTTTATATTGCTTGCCTTTAAATAGAGTTTACAATCCAAGCTTAAACGGAAAAAAAAAAGAGAGGAAACAAACTAGGAATAGGAAACCAAATTAAACTAGGAATAGGAACAAAAACAAACTAGGACTAGGAAACCTAATTAAACTGAGTGTAAAATCCACGAATTTTAGGAATAAAATTTTTTACTGATAATCCGTAAAGAATTTTAGGAATAAAATTTTTTAGTGATAATCCGTAAAATGATTCATAATTTATTTTTCTTAAGCTTGAAGGATGGAAAGTTTAAAAACTTTAAATTTGGAATTTAAATTAATTTTGAGACCAATTAGGGATAATTGGGAGTATCAAGGACTTCTTGGTAATTTTGAAAAGTATTGAGGACTTAAAGAATAATTGTCCTCTGTCACAGGAAAAGGACCTGGATGTGACCTAAGAAAAGTCAGGCACTTAAGAGGAATTCTCCTCTCCACTGGATGGACTATTATGTAACCTAAAATAGTTTTGAGGACCCCTGGATAATTTTCCAAAGAAGAAAATACTAGTACAAAGGAATCAACGGCTGAGATTAGATTATCTCAGACCATAGATGATCGCGAGGCATTATAAGGGAATCCGTGAGGCCACGTGGCGCAAGGAGATACGTCCATCTAATCATGTTTATAGATACGAGGCATTGAGAGTGAGGGCAATGAGATGACCCCCACGGTGCGGGCGCATGAGGACCGTCCATCTTGGGATGTGTCTCCAATTCGAGACGTGGTGATTTGATCAAGCCGTTGGTTTCGTTTGCGATCTCGGCCGTTGATCAAAGATGTGTTAAATTCGAGATTCTTTTATTTGATCCGGTTCGTCGATGCCAATCACACGATCCTCGCCACCCATCTTTGAGACCAAATCCCGAGGCATAGCAGCTCCTCTCTCAGCCGCCTGAGAAGTGGAAACCGTCGGCCGCCGCGAGCGTTGCGCGCAAAGAACGCGGCCGTTAGCCGGCGGATCGGTTCGCGAACGCCGCCATCACCTTCGGCTTCCCTCGCTCTATAAAACCCACCCCTTGGCCTCTTCTATAGCATTGTAAAGCGAAGCATCGAGGTGGGCGTCGGCGAGGGTTGGTCAGAGAAGGAAAGGACGGCCACAGGGGGTCTCTCCCGCCACCAACGTCACCAGAAGAATCGGAACCAAGGTAGGTTTCGATTCCGGTACTCAATTTCGAGTTTTATGCATGCTTAGCTAGGTTTAGGGCTCGCCGGAACTGTAAATGTGATCTCGAGTGGGGAGGCTCCGGGAGAGGGAATGGGGTACCGGGGATATGCAAAAATAGCCGGGCGCTTGAGACGGAGCTCGGTGAGTTGTTGGCAATAAGACCTCAGGGCCGGAGAAGTGGACTTTCCGGTAAACTGTCACCGGTGAGGCCTGGCCACGACAGAGAAGAAGAAGAAGAAAAAAATTAATTAAAAGATATTGTTTTAATTAAAACAGAAACTATAGGTGTGACATAATTAGTTTGATTAATTAACTAGGTTGATTAAAATGATTTAATGATTATTATTTTAATTAATTAATTCAGTAGGAATTAATTAGTTGAAATAATTATTTGGAAACTTTAGAAGTGTGACAGTTAATTAATTAATCGTATTGTATAGTTAAATAACTGTATGAGACTTTAGTAATGTGACGTAATTTGATGATCTTGATAAAGTTATGAGAAAACCCTGGTAGTGTGACAAATTATTAGAATAATTGATTATAGGGTATGATTGAATTAATTAATGGTTGGAATAATTTAAGAGATTATTAAGGTTATTAAATATTTTTTAATAAACCTTATAGTGTGACGACGATTAATCAAATTAAATTGAACCAATCTATGAAGTTAATTAAACTAAAATAACTTGGTTGAAAGCTAGATGATTGGGTTCAATTGGATTTAATCGTTTGGAAATTGAACTTGGGTCAGTTTACCAAGTTGGGTTGAACCAACTAAGGACTTGGGTTAGAAATTTGGACTAATTAAAGTACATGGTTAATCAAGATGAACTAGGCTAACCTAACGAACTAGATTTAGGTTAATCTAGTTTACCCAAATGGGCTTGGGTCCTATTGAACTAGCAAGTTGATTAATCGACGAAATAAGTAAGTGGTTAATTAAATAAAGTGACTTGATTAACCAAGTAAATGGGTTGACTAAAGAGGTTAATGAAAGTGATTAACCTAAATACCTAGTAAACCATGGACTAACAATGAGAAGTTAAGTCCATTATTGTAAGGGCCCAATGGGTTGGGCTCAAGTAACCTATTAAATCAGATTTTATTATTAAGTTATAATAATAAAATAAAGAAAAAGAATTAAAGGTGCTAGTAGAGGAGACCAAGTCCTAGGTCACTCAAGTGACAGGGTAGGACCTTTAACCCTAGGGTCATAAACTACCTAAATGACAAAAATACCCTTCTTTAGTTAAAAAAAAAGGGCTAAGGTCAAGCTAAACTATCAAATGGACTCGAAATGGGCCGAATTCAACTAAAATGACAAGAGATGACCAAGTAGGGTCTAGACTCGGCAAGTAGAGTAAGGTTGACTAGGTTTGACCAAGATAAGGACGTAGTCAACTAAAGGACATGGGATAAGGATTAGTAACCCGGGAGATGGTCTTAAGGACCCGTTAGAGGGCTTAGGCCCAACAAGAACGAGAGTCATGCATGTGCAACTAGTAACATAGGGTTTTATTAGAATTTTACCTCTAATAGAAACTCTATCTGTTAGATACTCTCGGGGAGTCCAAGAGGCATTTCAAAAGGTGACTAGAAGGGCTTCAAGTTCCAGTGAGAGGTAAGTATTTCTGCCTAGTACCTTTATTATTGTTTGATCTTTGATACTTGTGTAAGTACTTTTGCCTAGCTCCCACCCAGTTATGGGTTTTGTTGGCTTTGTCATTGCATGATTTCACGTAAGTACTTCTGTCTAGTTCCCACCCAGTTTTGGGTTTTTATTGGCTTTGCTGCTACCTTATTTGTTCTTGCCCCATTGATATCATGACTTGGTATGATGTTGCTTTTATTGCATACACGCGTATTTTGTTCTTCTGAATTTCTACTTCGGTATTCGTGTATGCGTGTTGAGAGGTTAGCATCCTGTAGGGTGTGCTTTTGAATTTTGAGTGTGCCTACCTGTTGACCGGAACGTAGCCGTGGAACCACGTGAGCTTGTGCGCTGGCCGGGAAGGTATACATAAACTATGTTGTTTTAAGGATTCTCCCATCCTCGTACTCTTTGTTTCCCGCCAATGGGGTTAATACTGGTACTCTTTGTTTCCTTGGGTAATCTTGGTAATCTTTGTTTCCCTTGATTAGGGGGTAAAATTTGGTAGTCTTTGTTTTCCCGTCAGTGGGATGATACGCTGACAAGGTACGTCCATGTTTTGGATAGTAGCACTACTAGACCATGGACCGAGGGTCGTTATCGGCTTAGGCTGGTAACCGACTAGGGAGATGACTTGTGAACTCTTAGGAGTACTTTGTTGAGATCTTATGGTTAGGAGCCCTATCGTTGTTATGGTAGATTCCTAGGGTTTTTGATTTGTGCGGGGCGTGGCCCTGTTTGTGTGGATTGATGATCTTTGTTTTGCTCTTATTTGACTTTTCCTATATCATCTGTGCTGCTTTGGTTTCGTTGAGACCTCTGCAGGGTACTTACTGAGCTTTTCTTTCGAAAGCTCATGCACCTGCTTCCTTTCTTTCTGTTTCAGGTCCCGAGGGGTAGGTGACTCAGACTCGGGAGCCGTGCGAAGGGTTGGGTTAACTTGTTGAGGTTCGAGATCCTCATTCTTCCTTTGAGAGAAAGATGTTTATACTGTAGGACCCTAATAGGGCCTTGATTATCGTAGGGCTTTTGAGCCCCATTGATTTGTTTCCGTTGCATAAATCTGAGATTATCGATTTTGAATGTTATCTGTTGTTACTTATCTAGGCCTTGTATTCGAGTTGAGCTCGTCTCTTCTTGAGTACGGCCGGTCTGTTCACGTGCTCGAGGTCCCGGGATTCGGGTTGGGACGTGACACTGAGACTAGGAAACATAATTAAATTAGGAATAGAAGACATAATAAAGAATGTAACTCCTCGGTTTTTCTAGTGATCACTGTTTAATTTTCTAAAAAATAAAACGGAGGTTATTAGTTCATAAACAAGAGTTTAAAAATAAAGTAAATAAAATTGAATGGGAATTGGCCAACAATTTTGGCTTGGGCCCAACCCAAGCATAAGAGAGTGATGATATAAGCCCGGTAAATTATATTTGAAATTAACGTTACGTCCAAATTAATCAGGATTAATTAAAGAGACACATGTGAGTACATAGTGGGGAGATAAAATTAAACAAATAATTAATTTATTATAACTTAGTGGAATGAGGAACAATGGAAGAGATAATCCTGATTAAATAGGCTTGGGACAAAAGCTAGGGATAAGTTAATTTAAAGTAACCCTATTATTTATCATGTAATCCATGTTATTAACCGGTTAATGGTTAAATCTATTAATTAATTAAGGCTTTAATAAATTTAGGTCTAGTGTGACAAAATACTATGGTGACTCTTTTTAGAAGATAAGATAGTTTAATTGGAGTTTAGAGATGAGATCATTAGTGATTAAAGTAATATATAATTTTTAAATAAGACTATAGTTGACAGACCTAAGTATAGAATGGAAAATCAAAAATATTGAATTGAAGAGAAGGGGGACTCCATCGTGCCCTAGCCCCATTTCTTCTCCTTCTTTCCCTCACCGGCGTACCCCATTGGCAGAGCCCTGAGCAGACGAGACGGCCTCTCTTTCGCCCTTCCTTGCGCACACGTGCTGCAGGCGAGCGGCGAGCCCTCCCTGAGCAACACCCTGCGAGCTGCGCCCCCGCCTCAGCCTGAAGTCGCCGCCCAACCCCGTCATCCCGCCCGGCCACCTGCGTGCGCGACCCCTGCCCTTGGGTGCTCCTTGCTCCGCCTGAGCACCGCACTAGCTCAGCCGTGCTCCCCAACCTACTCCGCCCCCTCTTCCTCCGCCGATGAGGTTCAACGAGTGGCGCGTCCCCTCCTCTAGGTCCAATGAGCCGATCCCCAGCGAGTTGCGCCCACCTGCTCCCCCTCATCCACTGTCCATGAGTACCGGCGAGTAGCAGCCTCCATTCTCCTTTTTACTCCAGCGAGACCCAGCCACAAGGCAGGCGGTAACCAAACCGACGGAAATCAGAGCCGTCCTCGATCCCTCTTCACGGCGGTCATCTTCGGTGAGCTTGGGGATGCTCCAAAGATAAATTGAATTACGGTTTGAAAGATTAATGGTGTAACGCCCCGAATTTTCTAAGTGAATAAATCAGAAAATTCTCGACAATTTCGTAAGTGTTAATTAATCAAGATTAATTAAGTGGGAGATATCGACAAGAGTTAGAGTCCCGGTAAAGTAAACCAGGTGGGGTCAAAAGCCGGGAATATCGGATTAAGTTTGGTAGGAGGACGAATCCTGGGATGTTACAGTGCGCTCATGACACTGGGGTCATCGGACCCAGGATTCCCGGATCTGGGTCGGGGATGGGGACGAGTCCCGTGGTTGATACGTTACCCACGTGACGACATAGTGGAAAGATAATATTTAATAAGGCTAATTTTATTTTAGTCAGAGATATTTTAAAAGATATTATTATTTAATCGAATAGAATAATATTTTATTAAAATAAGGATTTAATAAAATATCATTAATTTAAAATACCTATTATATAATAATTTAATTAAAATTTTATTATAAGTATAAAGAAAGAGAGAGAGAGTAAAAGAATTCATATCTCTTTCTCTCTATGATGATTTAAAGGATTCTATCTCTATGATGATTTAAAGGATTCTCTCTCTCATGATTTAAAAGAACACATTTCTCTCACTCACTCTCTCTCTCTCTCTCTATCGTGATTTCATTCTCCAGACCATATTTTCCATTCTTTCTCTCTTCTCTCTCTCTCGCTCGGAACTATTGCCGCCCCTACGTGACGCCGGCAGCCGACCTCCGCACAGCAGCGCCACCGAAGCCAGGTGCCCGTCCGCCCCTTTTCCCCACCGCCCTATTGCCTCTCTCTTGTGCGTGCAGCTGGTGAGCTTGACTCCAGTCACCGCCTCGCCACTTGTGCCGCCCCATCTCAACCGGCTGTCAGCCCTCCTCCGCCGGCCTACTCCGAGCCTTCCTCGGCAGCAACGGTCCTTCTCCTCAGTACCTCGATCTGCAGCCCTAATTTTGGTTAAAAGCCCTATCCTAATTAAGGGTTTCAAAGGCTTGAATGACTTGGTGTTAAGTGGTTGACTTGGTTGGGGTTAGGGTTGTGAGGGGGTTAGTGTTTATGTGATTATATGATTTGTATGGATTGCCATGTATTTAAATTGTAAATGAGAATGTTTGTATAATTTTCGGGGCCCTATAATTAGGGGAGATGCCGCCGAATTGTCATGGAAAATTATAGGAGTTAATACCCTAATTAAATCCTAGATATCATATTTTCATGCTTCCATGTTTTAGAAGAGTAAACCTTTACTGACATGATTAATTGGGGGTTTAGGGTTATGGATTAAGTGGTCGTGGATGCCATAGATTGTATGTGGAGGATTTCATAAATTCTAGTTTTTGTGTGATGAATGTTTGTATTAATTCGGAGCCCTACAAATAAAGGAGGTGTTGCCCAATTTTTCTGAAAATTCCATGCTTAATTCTCTTAATTATGAAGCCCTAATTGTTAAGAAGAGCATGTTAGAGACCCTTAAGTTTTCATGGATGACAAGCTTAAGTTTCCAAATTATGTTAATGATAGAAATAAGTATAGTTAGTAAGAAGAGTTAATTTCGTATTCTTACCATATTTTATTTAGTTTAGATGAGAGTACAAGTCAAGAATACGAACTCCGTATTTACTTAGTATTATTATTGACTTTAGGAAAGGGAAAAGGTCCAGCAGAAGCTGCCGAATGACCGGGCCAATCCTAGGAGTTTGCGATGGACGTAAGGTGAGGGGACTTCACCGTAGATCTAGATTTAATTTGTGTATTTATCGAGATTTGGGCTTTATCGCATTCTTATGAGTTTTATTTCGGTTTGTGGATGCCGAAGGATTTATTGCTATACTTACATTGAGTTTTCATGCTTGTATAATTGATTTAACTTTAAAGAGCATGATATATGATTAAGGAAACCCTAAGGGGTAGTTAAAGATTATTGCATGTATCATAAGCTGCACCTTAGTTAGTTAATGTATGGGGGACCCAACAGGGGCTCGGGATAGAGCCCGGATATTTTAGTAGACGAGACTGGGCTACGGAAGGGGTTTTGTTTTCAATCGTTTTTCTTAAAACTAAAAACGTTTGCGAAAGTCATTCTTTTAATAAAACCCCCCGTTCCTGTCTCTTGTGAGGGCCTGTATTGGATATGGAATTGATACTTGACGAACACATGTAGATGTATACCGCTGGTCATCAAGTACCGGCTCATGTAGAGGTATACCGCTGTTTTCGGTTATCAGGATCATATAGAGGCATACCGTTGTTTCTGATGGGAGTTAGAGTCCTTCCAAAGACATTTTAACTAGAGGTGCACGCTTGTATGATATGAGGCTATCGCATATATATGTTTACTACATGCTTGATATGATATGGGATTGCTTGTGTGTTTTCTCCGGATTTATGATCATGTTAGCATTCTTATCAAGATTGAAGATAATTATGCTGACCTTCATGATTTATACTTGCATTGTTTATGTTCCAGTATTTTAGTACAGATGACAGGTATGTGTAATACCCAGCGGAGTAGTCCATACTCATTGAACTTGTATAGCTCAGCCCCCTTTCTATACTATTTTTCTGTTATAGGATCTAGACTTGGATCGGGATAGTAGCTCGTGTCTCGAGCAGGGATCGAAGTCTAGCTGGCTCTAGTGTACCTACCTTGTGTTTCATTTGTTTGGTTGTACTAGACCTTGATTATGTCTTTTCTTCCGCTGTATTTGGGGTCGTAGTTGCCCATAACTCTGTGTGTTGTACTCTATTTCTGACTTGGTTTGAATATGACTCCCGGTGTGTAACCGGTTGTCTTTATGTTATATGAATTTTATTTGGTCAAATACCCTATTTAGTCCCTCTATTATTACGATTTGTCCTTTTAGGTCCCTCTAATATAAAACGTGCCTTTTCGGTCCCTTTAATTTTCCGTTTGTGCCTTTTAAATCCCTCACTACGACGGACGTCCATTTTTCCGTCATAAACTGCTGATGTGGCATTAAATATTATTAAAATATTATAAAAAATTTATAAATCTTCACCCTCCTCTCTCCTCTCTCCTCCCTCCTCACCACGGCCAACAACACTGCGTACCTATTCTTATGTTTATTGTTGTTGAGTTGTATTAAACTCTAATTATGTTTTCTTTCAGCTGTATTTGGGGCCCTAGTTACCCATGACTCTTAGTGTTGTACTCTATTAATGACTTGGGTTTAAATATGACTTCCGGTGTGTAACCGGTTATGTTATGTCATATGGATTTTATTTTATAGTATATCGTTGATTCCAGGTTTAAATTGCACAATTTATGGGTTGGGTGCACTCCCGGCCCAGCTGGTGTGACATCTGCCTCATTAGCGAGATGGGTGTTACAAATGGGCTGATTAAGGGGGGAGATATTTTTAACAAAGGTTTAAAACTCCTCGGAGGATATCAGTATCTTTACATTAGTCGTAAGATTACAAAACTTCATTGTATGATAATTGGGGACAAATGATCGTATGAAGGAATTTAAACTTGATTGAGTGCATGTTTGTATAAATTCGGGAGTCTAGAAATAGAGGGGACTCTTTTGAAATTTTATGAAAATCTAAATACATAAATTTCATATTTAAATACATAAGAATATGGAACATGATCACAATTAGGAACTCATGAAAGTTTAGTTACATTGCCGTATTAACAAAGTAGATAAATCCGTATTTTTGTTATTGGAGTGACCGCTTATAGACTTCTTGCAACCGTATGAATTCTAGGTTATACATGATTAATGCTTCATGTTTAGGAATATCATTTGATTAATCTAAAGAGCATGATAGAATCTCCAATTGATTACTTTAAAAGGGCATTCTAATAGTTCCCTAGTTTTGCTAATGATCATGATAATGCTTTCTCTTAAGATAAGTACTTTCCGTATTTGCATGTGTTTAGAAGCACGTACTATGTGCTAAGTAAGAAAATGCTTGTTAATTAGAAGCGTGTTTGAGTTAAATTGATGAAATTGTTATACTCCAAGAATCTAAATTAGAATATAAGACATCCTTCTTAGAGAGCTTGATAGCATTACCGTATTTGTTTTATCCAGTTTGAGTGGGAGTTTAGAAAGAATACGATTTTCCGTATTCTTAAATCTCAGTATTCTAAAGCAATAGAACTAAGTTATGGAAAATACGAACTTCATATTTACTTAGTTACTATTATTAATTCTAGGAAAAGGTAAAGGTCCCGCGGGAGTTTTAGCAGGACCGAGTCAAACCCAAGCTTGCTAAGGACATCAGGTGAGTGACTACACTATACTTAGATGTTATATGATCGGGTTTTTATCTTCGTATTTGTTTATATAAGTTTTATCTCGGTTTGTGGATGTCGAAGGATTTATCGCTATACTTGCATTGTGTTTCCATGCTTGTATAATCGATTTAACTTTAAAGAGCATGAGATTGGATTGAGGAAACCCTAAGGGGTAGTTAAAGATTATTGCAAGTATCATAAGCTGCACCTTAGTAGTTATTTATGGGGGACCCAGCAGGGGCTCAAGATAGAGCCCGGATATTTAAGTAGACGAAACTGGGCTAAGGAAGGGAATTTGATTTCAATCGTTTTTCTTAAAAGTAAAAAGATGTTTGCGAAAGTCATTCTTTTTATAAAAACCCCCTTCCTGTCTTTTGTGAGAGCCTGTATCGGATACAAGATTGATACTTGACGTACACATGTAGATGTATACCGCTGGTCGTCAAGTACCAGACTCATGTAGATGTATACCGTTGTTTCCGGTTATCAGGATCATGTAGATGTACACCGCTGTTCCTTGATGGGAGTTGGAGTCCTTACGGAGACATTTTAACTAGGGGTACACACTTGTATGATACGAGGCCTTAGCATACATATTTATGTGATGGTGATATGCTTACGATGATTGAAATTGCATATGTGCTTTATTCGGGTTTTTATCTGAAATGCTTGGCATGTTAATCTAATAAGAAGATAATGCATATGATTAGCATTATTTTTGGGATTCATAAATCTTTCATTATATACATTTATTTCATGATATTAGTGATTTTCACTCAAGTGAACTAGTTGCGCAGGTAAGTGAGCGTGAGTAATCCAATAGATGGCTCTAACATAGCAGATAAGGATAGTGCTTGATTGCACTTGATTTTTAGACTTCTAGAACTCTTCCGCAAATTTGTAAACTCTGTATAAGATTAAACAATTTTTATGAATAGTAGTTTGATTATTATGATCATTATCAAGTTTAAATTACACAACTTATAGCCTTGGTGCACCCCCAGCCAAGCTTGTGTGATATCTGTCTCATTAGCGAGATGGGTATTACAAAGAATTATTGTAATAGTTCCATTAATTAATCAACTAATTACTATAATAATTTCCCCCAAATTAGGGCTCACAAGCGAGAGATGAAGAAGGGGCGGCGTCACCAGCATACGGGGCTGCACGCCAGCGGAGGAGGCTTGTGGAGGTGGCTGTAGGGTAGCGACGCTCGTAGGCGAACGGCTTGCTATCGCGCACACACAGGCGACAAAGGTTGGTCGAGCTCGCGGGTCGTCGGGGACAAGGGCGGCCTACCTCGGGCGACACGGGCAGCCAAGGAGCTCGGGCAGAGCGTGGTCGCGACCGGAGGCATCGCAGCTCGCAGCTTTCAGAGTCGGTGTAACGCCTCGAATTTTCTAAGTAAATAAATCAAAAAAATTTCAACAATTAATGAGATTAATTAGCATGAAAAATAAATTAATTATTTTAAAGCCCGATTAAAGGAAAATCGAGGAATAATAAATCTAAATCCGGCCTCACAACTAATGGGCCTAGGGAAGGCCTTATTAGGCCAAGCCACTTGCACTTGGAATAGTTAGAGGTAGACGATAAAGATAACCTCGATTAATTAATTGGGAGAATTCGTAAGTATTAATTAATCAAGATTAATTATGTAGGAGAATCGGACAAATGTTAGAGTTCCGGTAAAGTAGATCGGGCGAGTCAAAAACTGGTATTCACAGATCTGGTCTGACTAGAGACAGACCCCGTGAAGCTATAGTATGCCTGTGATGACTAAAATTATTGATCCGAGGTTTCTAGATCTGGGTCGGTGAATGATTTAAAAGATAATATTTATAAAGGGTGATCTGACGTTAAGGGGAAATAATTGGGATGATAAGTTGATTAAATAATTCAAACCCATGTGACATTATTGAGATGATAATTTAATTAATCAAAGCTTCACGATGATAATGAAATGGAATAAAATAATAACTTAAATATTATACATATTAGATTATAAGGGCAACCCTAAGTTAGGAGGGAGAAATCAAAATCCAATTGAAGGACTTGATCACGCTCCTCTCTTCTCCCTCACGAGACCCTCTTGCCCGAGTGTACTCAGGCCTGTTGCCGATCGGGGCTGCGGCCGTTCGGGCCAGCAACCGCCCGCATCTCCTTCGCCTGGACTACGTCCCGGCCGCCGGCACTTGAGCTTGAGCTGCCGCCGCCTTGTCTGAACTCCGCCGCAGCCGCGCTTGACAACCTCCGTCAGCCCTTGTGCCAGCTCCGTCGACGCTTCGTGGGTGTCCTCACCGTGCCGTCGCCGCCACCAGGAGTAGTTGCCACCGACGCCTACGAGCACAGCTGTCGGACGCCACAGCTCAGCCTCGGCTGCCCCCATTTGTGCGTCGTCACTGCCCTAGTTCTTCGTTACTCCGACAAGGTCTCTTCTTCTCCTTATGAACTTGAATTGGGGGAAGCCTCATCGTGAATTCATGAATTCGGGCTGAAATTGATTGAAAGAGGGCTAAAGGATTTTGAATGCTTTCTTGATGTTGAGATGTTAATAGGGTTGTGATTAGAGAGGGTTTAAGGGGGGATTAAAGGGATTATTAGCTTGTATGATGATTATGAAAGCGTGAGTAAGTTTAATAACAGTTATGATGATTGTTTGTATATTTTTTGGGGCCCTAAAAATATGGGAGGTGCAACCGAATTTTCATAAAAATTCTAAAGTATAAATGCCCATTAGTGTTCATGTTATCATGCTTAAGTATCACATGCTTAGATTGGTTAATCTTGTTAATTAAACATGATTAGGGACATTTTAAGAGTTTTGAAGGCATGTAATGCTCGTCAAGAAGGAAAACATGATCTTATGAGTTAATGTCTCTTATATGCTCCTTGGAGCTTAAATAGGATTCTAAGTTAAGAATACGATTTCAGTATTCTCAGATTTTCGTATTCTAAGGCTATAGAACTATGTTATGTAGAATAAGAACTTCGTATTTACTTAGTACTATTATTGATTCTAGGAAAAGGAAAAGGTCCAGCGCGAGCTATTGAAAGACCGGGCCAATCCTAGGAACTTGTGAAGAACTTAATGTGAGGGGACTTCACCGTAGATCTAGATTTAATTCATGTATTTATCGAGATTTCGGCTTTATCGTATTCTTATGAATTTTACTTCGATTTGTGGATGCCGATAGATTTGTAGCTATACTTGCATAATGTTTTCATGCTTGTATAATTGATTAACTTTAAAGAGCATGAGATATGATTAAGGAAACCCTAAGGGGTAGTTAAAGATTATTTCATGTATCATAAGTTGCACCTTAGTTAGTTATGTATGGGGGACCCAGCAGGGGCTCAAGATAGAGCCCAGATATTTAAGTAGTTGAGACCGGGCTAAGGAAGGGGATGTGTTTTCAATCGTTTTTCTTAAAACTAAAAATGTTTGCGAAAGTCATTCTTTTTATAAAAACCCAAATTCCTGTCTTTTGTGAGAGCCCGTATCGGACACGAGATGCTCGCTTGACGTGCACATGTAGATGTATGCCTCTGGTCGTCATGCGTCGGGTTCATGTAGATGTATGACTTTGCTCCCGGGCATCAGGATCATGTAGATGTATGCCTCTGTTCTTGATGGTAGTTGGAGTCCTTAAGGAGATATTTTAACTAGGGGTGCACGCTTGTATGATATGAGGCCATTGTATATACATGTTTTCTAGATGCTTCATATGATATGAGATTGCTTGTATGCTTTCTTCGAATTTTTGATCATATTAGCATTCTTATTAAGATTTAAGATAACTGTGCTGACCTTCATGATTTATACTTGCATTGCTTATGTTCTAGTATTTTAGTACAGATGACAAGTATGTACAATACCTGACGGAGTAGTCCTTACTCACTGAGCTTGTATAGCTCAGCCCCTTTCGACACTGTTTTTCTGTTGCAGGATCTAGACTTGGATAGGGATAGTAGCTCCCGTCTCGAGCAGGGATCGAAGTCTAGTTGGCTCCGGTGCACCTGTTCTTATGTTTAATGTTGTTGGGTTGTATTAGACTTTAATTATGTTTCCTTCCGCTGTATTTGGAGCCGTAGTTGCCCATGACTCTGAGTGTTGTATCTTATTTATGACTTGGGTTTGAATATGACTCCCTGTGTGTAACAGATTATCTTTATGTTATATTGATTTTTCTTAGAGTACATGATCATTATCAAGTTTAAATTACACAGTTTATGGGATGGTGCACTCCCGGCCTATCTGGTGTGACATCTGTCTCAGTAAAGAGATGGGTGTTACATCCGACTTGGGCGGCGCGGGACGGCACCGGGCGGAGGAGAGGTCAGGCGGACGCGGGGCAGAGCTTGGTGAATGCGGAGGCTCAGCCGCTGCTCGCCGGCTTCCATGAGGAGAAGAGAAGAGGAAGAAGGAGGCGGTGTCGCGGCTGCTCGTAAGAGATGAAGCCATGCACGTGAGGGGCGTGGCTGCCGGAGAAGAGGCCGCGCGCGTGCTCTCGGATAGGGGCGGCCAGCGGCGGAGGTGTCCGCGCACGTCAAGGAGTAGCCGGAGGGAGCTCGGGGTGACTGCCGGCCTCCTCGCAGTTGAAAGGCTTGGATCTGGCAGCCGACGCGTGGAGAGAGGAGGTCGTGAGGGAGAGAGGATGAGAAAGGGATTTAGGTTACCATCCATGTGTTATTTCTCCCCATTTGTCTCATTTGGTTTATTTTAATTAACTTTTCATTATTGTCACATACTTAGGTTAAAGTATTTAAATTCAGGATTTCCCCCTATATAATATATTTAATAATTAATCATGTGTGATATTAATTATATTTTATTTCTCCATCTAACAACCATCACTCTCTTTTTCCCACTTAAGTCCAATGTGGCATAATATTTAGTTTTATTTTATTATTACAACACCTAGCTTTTAAATCAACTAGTTTTATCACACTAGACCTTAATTTATTAAAGCCTTAGTAATAGATTTTAAACATTAACCGGTTAATAACATGTATTATATATAACACATTAATTTTATTTTATTTTGTTATATTTATGATTTTAATCTTTATTTATTTGGTAAACTTTCTATATGTAATCCTCAACTAGGAGCCTTATCTTATAATAAAATAAAACGTGGTTTATCTATTTTTTAAAAAAAATTATCTATATATATAACTTCATATTTCTTTGTCTCTAACTCAACAATAAGAGTATAAAATTACAAATCAATATAAAATTTCATGATTATATAGAGAAAAAAAGATTTGGAGAGAGAGTGCCAAGCAGAACAAAACAACTTCAGTGGAAGCCACTTCTCAAGTAAGTATTTTTGAAGATTTCAACAAGTCTATTTTTTTTATTTTATTTTTTTTTTTGACCTAGGCCATATGATGAAGGGTGCGCTCACTGCCGTAAGCGCCCGTATGGAGGTTCTGAGCACACAACCCCCAAGATACAGAGAGCTACACGGGCACACTCACGGCCGTATCTTGAGCCGTGTTATCTGGGGATGGAGTATACGGGCATGCATACAGCCGTGAGACAGCCCGTATGCCGCGCGCCCAAACTCTAGTCAACCTAGTTTTATGCTAATCTGAGTCCGAATCTAATGGGTGGGGTTACGAATCATCTGCATTTAGCTGACCCCTATAAATAGTTGATTTAGGGTTTAGAGAATGGGCTTTTGGATCTTAAACATCATCACCCTCTTGGAGGCTCCCTACCTTCTCTCCATCTTGGAGATTAGGCTACATTGAAGATCTTGGAGCAAGGGGAGGAAGGCAAGCATTGAAGGGACACTGTCAACAGTTATCACTAAAGGTGGAGGGAAGAGTGTCTGTAACACCCCAAAATTTTTAAATAAATAATTCAAAAATTTTTGAAAATTCCATGAGGTTAATTAGCACAGGAAATAAATTAATTACTTTTAAACTCAATTAAGAGAAAATCGGGAATTTATGAATTTAAAATCCAGTCTCGCAACAATTTGGGCCAGAGAAGGCCATATTGGGCCAGGCCAATTAGCCATGAAATAGTTGGAGGTATATTGAAGAGAATAATCACGGTTAATTAATTGGAAGATTTATTAAGTGTTAATTAATTTTGATTAATTAGTTGGGGGATACAGGACAAAGTTAAGGACACGATAAAGTAGATCTCGCTGAGTCAAAAGCTGAAAGATATGGATCTCGGTCGTGCATGTAAATACGACCCATGAAGTTACAGTGGGTCCATGACCTACTGAAAAGACGTAGAGAATAAATTAATTAATAAACAAATAAATATTAAACTAATTATATAGATCTGTAAGAAACGGATCTGGTCGGAAAAATTTCTATCTCCTGTGTTTATACAGTAATGGAGTTAAATAATATTTTAATTAAAATACTAATACTTTTAAAAGATGCTTTAAGTTTTATAAGAGGAGGTGAGAAAGGAGAGAGAGAGAAGCTTCTCGTTCTCAACCCCATCTCTCACGAGCCTCCTTTCCCCTTCTTCTCTTCCTTGACTTCGCCGGTGCCCTACCCGCGCCTCACGCCTTTCTGGCCAACCAACCACCTAACATTGCCTCCCTCACAGCAAGGTATCTCCCCGGCTTGATAGCGCCCGATGGGGCCCCGATCCTGCGAGATCCTTCCCCCTTGCTCGCGCTATCAACCACCCTGACCCCTCTGTCAGTCTCGAGCACGCGCTGTCCGCATTTCTCCCAGCGAGTCACCGGCCCAGCCACCTGTGCTTGGCAACGCCGCCGCGAACTCCACCCCGTCACCTTGAGCTGCGCATCACCTGAGCGTCGGCCAACGCCTTCCTCTTCCTCAGATCCGGTGAGCTGCGCCATCCTCCTGTCTCCGGCCAAGTGACAGGCCGAGCTCCACCCTTTTCTCATCTCTGTTCACCCGTTGAATGGCAGCGAGGAGCTCCAGCATCCTCCTCCTTTACCCCTCATTCTTCATCCGGTGGTACCAGTAGCTCCGGCGAGCGGCTGAGCTCCTTTGGAACTCAGGTAGGATCGATTTGGGCGAGAATGGGGTTAATACCTTGATGAATTATTGATGAATTATCTGCTAAATTGGAGCTCTAACTAATGGGTAAAGAGGGTTGCCTATAAATTTATCAAGAGGTTGATGTGAATGTTAATTAAGAGGATTGATGGAGTTAACCATGATTAGTGTGATGGTATGTAGAAGTATAATTGGAAAGCATGAATTATTTGTGTTTTATATGTGTATGTTTGTATAATTTCGGGGCCCTCCTAATAGAGGAGGTACTACTGAATTTTTGTATAAAATCCTAAGTATTTATATTTGATTAATCTCCCATGATCATGCTTAGGACTTAATCACTTTTAAGGAGCATGTTAGATGCTTTTAAATTGAGCTTAGGACTATTAGAGCTAAATCCTTTAATTGAACAATTCCGTACTTCACTTTTATAGAAATACGAAGTTCATGCTAAGAGAAACCATGTTCTATTTAACTTGATGGAATTATCATATTCTAACGAGTTTAAGTAGAGTATGAGTGTAATAACCCACTCAGAACCTATACATAAATAGGTACTAGAATGAAAATGTGAAGAGATTGTTTGTAATTACCTATTAGTTCGAGGACCTAATTAAAATTTCATAATGGTGATTTAATGTGATTAAACCGACATGGTCCAATTCATCATGCCACCTGACTTGGATTAACCTTGTAGGGATTTACATGAGATAAAATAGAGAATTATAAAATAATTATGACTTATCTTTATCTCAAATATGACTTGTAATTTGAGTAGGATATTATATTGGAGTTAAATTAGACTTATCTCGTGAAAATAATTATAATTGATCTCTATCCAAATACAGATTTTAACTTGATTATACATTTCAGTTTGAATTGGATTAAGGTTGATCTTTATCTCAATTAGGAATTACAATTTAATTATGATTCAATGTTTGGGTTTGAATTGGATAAAGATTTGCCTCATAGAGATAATTTTGGATTGTTTGTGATTATGGATTATAATTTGATTATGAATCAATGGTTAGATTTGAATTAGATGAAGACTTATCTAATAAAGATAATTATAAAATATTTGTGACTTATCTCTATCTCGTTAGAGTAAGACTAGGACACTCCTGTCTATATAAGGAGAGGCGTGATTAGAGAATTGATATACAATTCGGTAAAAGAAGTTGAGTGATCACTTGTGAGGGTTCTTCTCTTTCTAGGTTCCCTCTTAGTGAGAATCAATCTAAGTATTAGGAGAATGAAGGTCCAGCCATGATTAAGCACTAGGGAGACTGCTAGGTGAGTTGACCGTAGATGAACTCCAGTATTTTAATTTGATTGCCTGATGTTTTATCGTGTTTTTATCAATGGATTCTGAAATCAATATTTTTAATATGTACGTGTATTTTCTCATAATAGAACTAACTTTTCATATTTTGTATATCGATCTACATCTATGTCACGTATGCACCGGTCGAGATATGCCTTTGTCGGGGGTTCGGGTCCGTAGGACCACTATGTTTTCTTTGTGTGCAGCCTGCGGGCTGAGTTAGGTGATTTTAATATGGGAGTATGATACGTGTTCATTTGAGCATAATTTTATATCATATTCTTATATGCTTGGCATGTAATTTTGAAGATTTTTTGCCCACCGATACTTAAAATGTATTCGTTCTGATCAATAGGGCAGAATACCAGGACCCCGGAGGAAAGAAAGTATTTCGAGAGAAACCGGGACCTCAGAGCACCCAGAAGTGCCCATACGGGCATTTATACGGGTTGACATACGGCCATATATTGGCACCTGAAGGGAATACGGGCTAGTATACGGGCTGATATACAGCCCGTATGATAGACCTTATGGAGGTGATTGGCCCGTATATGGGCTGATATATGCCTGTATACGGGCTTGTATATCGTAAAGTTCAACGAATCTGCAGACCTAGGAAGGGGGCAAATTGGTAAATCTCACCCCAAAAACCCTAGAGTTATAAAAGCCGACTAATGAGGGTTTAGAGAGGGAGGAAGCAGCTTGGGAAAAGCGTCTAATCTTGGGGAAAGCTTGGAGATTGTCATCTTGAAGCTATTTGAGCAAGAAGGGGAATTATTGGAAAAGGATCAAGGAAGCCATCAACGGTGCATTCATTAGTGTCATTCATTATGATTTCCTTGTTTGCTTTCATCTTTGTTTTGTATTATTTCCCCCCTTTCATGGAGGGCTAATCTTGTAGATGCTTGGATGAATGATGAACCCTTGGACATGTTTTAATTAATGTTATCTCTCTATCTTTGATGGTTTGGTTGAATCTCATTGAGTCTATTAGATGTTTTGATGTAAGTTAATCCCTTTATGTTGCGAGAGCCAGGAGGGATTTTCGTAGTCCATATGGGGGAAGAAGCGAATGCCTCCCTGTGTGTAGACCATCTCCAAAAGATGGGATTGTGAATATACCGAGAACCCAGGTACTAAGGAGAGCGAGTCCTTTAGATATATTATTCCCATAATCCCTCCAAGAATTAGGTTCCCTAGAACATCATTGGTAAGGGCACTAGGATTAGTAACTCTCCTCGAGAGAGGGAGTAAAAGTACAAAAGGAACCCTTGGCCAAGGATCAACCAAATGTCAAGATAGAAAGTAGCATTCATCTTTTAGAAGTCCAAGGGGGATTCAATTGTCCGAGCATCCCCCTTTTATGATTGTTCAACTTTAAGAACAAATCGACTCCTTTGTTTGTGTTTTCAATTGATTAGTTTAGAATTAATATAATCAACCAACTTGGGATAGACTAGATAGTAAACGAATAGTGGGTACTAGTACTTCCATCTCCCTGAGGATCGATAACCCTACTTTCAAGTCCACTCTATTACTTGTTACGACCCGTACACTTTCTGTTACATCGCATCAAGTTTTTGGTGCCGTTGCCGAGGAGAATTGGATTACTAGGAAAGCCAAAAACTTTGGCCATTGAGTGCCGCATTACTTCGAGCAATTGAAATACGACCTCTTGATCTCCCACCCTCAAAGCAAGCTTACCTTGTGCATGATCTTCCAAGGCTTGAGCGGTGGCGAGGCAAGGTCGCCCAAGAATGATAGGCACGTCGACCTCATCATCAAAATCTAAAAGCACAAAATCGTTTGGGAAAACAAATTGGTTGATCTGAACAAGCACTTCTTCAGCTATTCCTTTCGACCTTCTCACAGATCGGTCGGCCAACTGTAGTGTCATCCCCATGGGTTTAGGCTCTTCGAGGCGGAGCTTCATGTACAATTTATAGGGCATTACATTGATACTTGCCCCAGAATCCGCTAATGCCTTCTTTGTGACTCCTTCTCCAAGGATGCAAGGAACCACAAAGCTACCCGGATCCTTCAACTTCTTCGGCATAACTTGTTGGATAACGCACGAGCATTTAGCATTGAGCGTTACCTCACCCACATCTTCCAACTTCTTCTTGTTGGAGAGGAGATCCTTCATAAATTTTGCATATTTAGGCATTTGGGCTAGAACCTCTACCAACAGCATATTGATGTGGAGTTGCTTTAACATACCCCTGAACTTCATTAATTGGGCGTCCTCCTTGTCTTTGTTCAACCTCGTCGGGTAGGGGGCTTGAGGTTGGTATGGAGGTACGAGTGCTGTCTCCAAGGGTTTCTCCTTTCCCTTCTTCACTTCTTCGGAGTTAACAGCAAGTTCAGAATCCTTGATCTCTATGGGAGTGTTTACTTGAGGCTTTGGAACTGGGAGTTCCACCTCATTTTCACTTCTCAAAGTGATCACCTTACATTGCTCTCTCTGAGGGTTCTCCTCCGTGTTGCCCGAAAAACTACCTTGGGGTCTCTCGGCTAGAGATTTTGCCATTTGCACAATTTGATTCTCCAAGTTGTGAACTGTAGCTTGTAGATTCCGAATTGTAGTGTCATTGTTTTGCATATACTTCACGATCATCTCCTCCAAGTTAAACTTCTTCCCTTGAAGCTTTGGAGGGTGCTGGAAACCGGGAGGGTTTTGTCCTGCTTGTGGATTTCCATAAGACAAAGCCGGATGGGTCCATTTAGGAGCATATAGTCGATATTGACCATCCGGTTACCTTGGAGCATTCCCCATATATTGTACTTGCTCCATGGGAATCATTTCAGTACTTGCTATTGGACAATTTGATGCTTCATGACCTTCCCCACAAGTGTTGCAATTCATCACCATGGCCGACCTTGAGCTATTACCGGTTGTCAATAGCTCAATTTTCCTTGTCAACATATCCAACTTTTCACCAAGAATTGGATCAGAAATTACGGCTTCATCCACGGATCCAACCTTTTTAACTTGCTTATCTCTTGTAGACCAATGGGCTTCGTTACTAGCCATGTCTTCAAAAATTTGTTCGGCATCCTCCGGGTATTTGTTCCCTAATGACCCTCCAGCGGCGGCATCCAATAATTGTCTAGTTGAATTATCCAACCCATTGTAGAATGTTCTCACCTTGGCACAGGGGTCTAGACCATGTTGTGGACAACGCTAGAGCAAATCTTTGTATCTCGCATACGCTTCAAAAAATGTTTCGGCGGGGCCTTGTTTAAAGGCGGAGATGTCCAACCTTAGCTTTGCGGCCTTACTTGGCGGAAAGTAGCGGCCCAAGAATTTGTCTAGCATCTCGGCCCAAGTACGGATAGAACCGGAGGGTAATGAAGTAAGCCATCTATATGCACCTTCTCGCAAACTGAATAGAAAAGTCTCAACCGAATTGCATCATCAGAAGCCCCATTAATCTTGAACATGTTGCAAATCTGGATAAACTTTGCTAGATATGCATGAGGATCTTCATCGGGTCTTCCATCAAATTGAGTTGTGTTCTGAATCATGCTCATTGTGCTGGGCTTGATCTCAAAATTGTTCATGTTGACATTGGGAGGGTGAACACTGAACTCCTCCCCAGTGTAATGAGACCTCTCATATTCGGCCAATGTTTGCCTTCTCTCGGCCATAATTGGTACTTCACTTGCTTCACCAATGACTTCTGTAGGAGTGAAATTTTCTGACTCCGAAGAGGATCGCGGAAGTGCTCCTTCAATCTCTCTCAATCTCCGGTGCAAGGTACTTTCAATCTCACTGTCAACTTCAAGCAATCCTTTAGAGTTCTTGAGGGTCATGCAATCGATACCTCACAAGATGTTCAGAAAGTGAAAATTAGTATCCAAAATTTTAATGAAATAAAAAACAAAACAAAGAAAGAAATTAAAGAAATAAAAATGACTAAAGTAGTAAATTCCTAGCTTTCCTAGTAATCCAATTCTCCCCTGCAACGGCGCCAAAAACTTGATGCGATGCAACCGCAAGTGTAAGGGTCGTAACAAGTAATAGAGTGGACTTGAAAGTAGGGTTATCGATCCTCAGGGAGATGGAAGTACTAGTACCCACTATTCGTCTACTATCTAGTCTATCCAAAGGTGGTTGATTATACTAATTCTAAACTAATCAATTGAAAACACAAGCAAAGGAATTGAGTTGTTCTTAAGGTTGAACAATCATAAAAGGGGGATGCTCGGACAATTAAATCCCTCTTGGACTTCTAAAAGATGAATGTTACTCTCTATATCGACATTTGGTTGCTGCTTGGCCAAGGGTTCCTATAGTGCTTTCAAAGCACGACTAATGCTGTTGAGATTATGGTGCATACGGACTAGATGTGATTGATATAGTTGCTTTAATATGCCAGTCATGTTTCTAATATTGTGATTTACTTGTGTTTGTAAAAGGAAAGTGTTGAGATATGGTAGCATCTCATCCTAATTATCTTTGGCTGGCATGAGACTTTTGATGTGATTAATAAGCGCATAGACCAGCATGTATATTGTTTCATTATGTTATATATATGAATACGTCTGCTATTTTCTATATTTAACCCTAGTGTGATGTATGTCTCTCACTGGGTTCGTTTTAGCTCACAAAACCACTACCATACAGTGTGCAGGGATAGGTAAGGATAGCTGATCTGGTCGACTTGGGTGGTACGGACATGGAGATCGATGGATTTGACTGTAGCTGGCTCTGAGTATAGTGTGGATCAGTTGTATAAACACTTGATGAATCAATTTCTGAAACTAAGATTATACTATTTGTATCTCAGTTAAATTGTAGAGTTGTATAATATCATGATTTGATTTCTTTTTTGGATTATATTATGTCTATAGCAAGGTTATTCTGATTTTGTGCCTTGCATATTTATGGGGGCAACCCTATAAGTACGCGACGTTTGTTAGCGTACCCCGGCCCGGGTCGGGTTCGGGGCGGGACAATGAGATAAGAATACGGTTTTCATATTTCTGAAAGTCTGTATTTTTTATTATAAGGAAAAGACAAGGGCAAGGCCACTACTGCTGAAGAACCTAGCCAGCCTTAGGAACTACTCAAACTCAGGTAAGGGAACACAACTGGAAATTTACCGTATTTCTCCCGTATTTTCATCGTACCTATTTCTTCGAGAATTCATGTTATGAGTTTATTAATTTTTATAAAATACTTTGAATGTTCAAGTATGACTTTATTGATAGTGTTCGGGAATTGGAACTTGTTTTTGAAAAACATGGGGAAAACACATAAACATTACAGAAATAGAAATGAAAGATTGATAGAAATATTAGTACACTACACCGTACCCACATACTTTCTTGCACCAGAGATGGCTCTATGATAGAGCCAGAGAGTACGATACTATGTAGGGAAGGGGTTGTTTTCATAACTCTGTTTTTAGTCCAAACTATCTGTTTTCAAACCCTTCTGATTTCAAGAAATAAAACCCTCTTTCCGTACTTATCGGGTTCTTAGTATACGTATATAAACTATAGCTCAACGGTTGTTTATTGGTATGACGGGAGAGCTATAGGGTGTTGATTGGTCCTGTCGTTTCCACTCTGGTTCCGCAGTATAGAAGTAGGGGTGTAGCTGACATAAATATTGTAAAATCCAAGATTTCTTTTATTTAGAATAATGGACTTTTAATATTTGGGTGGTTGAAATAATGCTCCCCAAAACAAGATTTATTTGGAAAAGGAAGGTTTGATAAGCTAAAACCCTATTTGGGCTTAATTGTGGCTACCAAGGATATTTTGGTAATCAAGTGTGATTTGGAAACTTAAAAATGAATAAATAAATTCTTGGAATAAATAAACAATAAAAGCTTGGTGATTGATTTAATCAATTAAAGGAAATCTCCAAGTTTGGAATTACTTGGACTTGATTGAAAAAGAGGGAAGGATTTGATAAATTCCTAAATTAGGAGTTAATTGTGGCTGTTAGGGATTAATTCGTAATTCCATAAAGATTGGGGGACTAGAATAGAATTGTACTCTTCTCACAGCCAAAGGACTATTTTGTAAACCAGAAGAAAAGTAGGGACTTAAAAGAGATTTGCTTTCTCTCTGTGAGAAGGACTAGATTGTAATATCAGGGGGTCTAAGGACTAGAATGACATTTCCCCTCTCTCTCACGGGGAGGACCTACATGTAAGGGAAAAAGAAAGCAAGGGGTTATATGTTAAATGCCAACCATGCAGAGAGAGGTATAGTTATAAGGAATCAACGGCTGAGATTATAAGATCATGAGATAGAATTTAAGTTCTAGGCATAACTTATAATCTCAACCCTCTATCTCTTTTCAATAGATGTAATGATCTCCACCGTTAATCGTGGAGAGTGAGTAAGTCCAAGGCATAGAAATAAATCTCAGCTCTCCATCTTTTCGTTAGGGTCATTTAATCCCCGCCGTTGATCTCAAGGGGTGGGATGAGTTCTAAGAAATAGATGGAGATCCGTCCATCCGTTCTATTTCAAAGATAAGAGTAGGAGAGCACCCACCGTGCATATAAATCTCAACCGATCATCTCAAACCTTCGCTTAAGTTCTAGGCAAAGGAAGATGATCCAACCGCCCATTTCCACATGATCGTGGCTGTCTATCCAAGCTAGTGACGGATACGAGGTGAGGTGGTGGATCGTCCACCATCCATTACCGTTCTTTGAATCTCCACGGTTCATCAACCGGAACCAAATCATAGGGCAACACCAGCTTCCGTCTCCAGCGAGCGCCACCGCACGCAAACTCACGACTCCGTTGATCTCGCAGTCGCCGCCGACCTCATATGGAAGGTTTTTAAACGCGGTCAGGGAAAGGAAAGGATTCCTTTTTCTCCTCACGATCTATGGGATTAGGATCGTACATGCAATCTCCGCGAAGGCACCCCTATAAAAGAGCGCCACCCCTGGAGACCTCCCGTCAACCTTCTTCTTCTCCCTCTTCCTTGTTCTGAGAGAGACTATGAAGGAAAGAGGAGATCATGCGCCGAGACGATAGAAGAGGTCCCGGTGAAGCTGATTGCGTAACCAGGACCTGGCTGTCACAGGGGGGAGAGGTCTTGACGGTCTGCAAGGAAGCATGACTCCACGGTGGAGTGAGATTATCCGGTAAGTACCCTGTATTAACGTGTGGGTAGGGGTAACAGATCTGTAAAGGTTTCTGAATTCCTGCAGTATCTGTTCGACGTGAAATAGAGGAGAGGAAAGGAAGAGCCAGTCGGCCAAAGGTTGAGGCGGAGCTCCATAGCAAGGGAACAATGACAGGTTGTGTACTCCGGTAGGTCCTTTCTTCTCCTCTGATTTCCTATGACAGTAGGGTTCATGCATGTATATAGAAAGTAGGCGTTGGTTTTCTCTATTGAGGGTCTAGGCACCGAAAAGGGAGGGAAAGAGAGGAAGGTTTTGGTCTGAAAGCTGCAAGAATGGGTAGAGAATCTGGCGGTTCTTCATTCCCAAGGGTGACGACGATCTGCAAAACTTCTCCGAGAGGGAAGGATACCGCGGCGGGAACCACACCAGCTACCCAAGCGTCGCCGGCGACAACCGCACGGAGCGCACGAGCAGGACGCTGCTCTCTTCTCTCAACTCAGGATCAGGCGCGATCAGAGCAAGAAGAAGACCAGATAGGGCTTAACTGATTGGGTTTAATCATCTGTGCTTTAAATCATGGTTGGGTTCGGTCTGAATTGGTTTGTTAATAGATTAAATCAATTAATTATGGTTGAGTTCAATCAAGTGATATGGGTTTGAGTTAATTTTAATTTCAACCAGTTAGCTATATGGCTCTGGGTCCGAGTTTGAATTTAAGTTAAACCGGTTTGGTCAAATCGAACTAGTAATGGATTGGGTTTGATCTATCGGGGGGCCTAGTCTGGAATTTTAATTTAGTCTGGTTTGGCTGGGTCGAATCAAGTTGCATTGATTTGGTCAAGTTGATTAGAGGATTGGGTCTAGTTCAAAAATAATAATAATAATAAAAGAAGAGAAGTGTTGGAGAGGAGGTTTAAACCTGAGATCTCTCGGGTGGGCTTGATGGGCCTTAACCACTAGGGCCTTGTTTTGCTTTTGTTGGATAGGATGATTCTAATTAATTTAACCAGATTTAACCATATTGATAAGTGTTCATTTGAGCATAATTTTATATCATATTTCTATATGCTCGGCATGTAATTTTGAAGTCTTTTTGCCCACCGATACTTAAAATGTATTCATTCTAATCAATAGGCATGATACAAGGACCCCGGAGGAAAGAAAGCATTTCGAGAGAAATAGGGATCCAAGAGCACCCAGAAGGGCCCATACGAGTATTTATACCGGCTGACATACGGCTGTATACTGGATCCTGAAGGGAATACGGGCTAGTATACGGCCAGTATGATAGATGGTATGGTGATGCCTGGCCCGTACACGGGCTGATATACGCCCATATACGGGCCCGTGTGGAGGTAGCTGGCACATATACAGGCTGATATACGCCCGTATACAGGCCCGTACATCGTAAATTTTAGCAAATCTGCAGATCTAGAAAGGGGCAAATTGGTAAATCTCACCCCTCAAACCCTAGAGGTATAAAAGCCGACTAACTGGGGGGTTTAGGGAGAGAGCAGCTTGGGGAGAAAGAGGCTAACCTTTGGGAAAGCTTGGAGGTCCTCACCTTGAAGCTATTGGAGCAAGAGGAAGAAAAATCATTGGAAGAGGATCAAGAAGCCATCAACGGTGATTGCATTAGGTTTACCTATCATGTCTTCTTTGATTGCTTTTATCTTTGTTTTGGATTGTTACCCCCCTTTCATGGAGGGCTAATTTTGTAGATGCTTGGATGATTGATGAACCCTTGGACATGATTTAATTAATTTTGATTTTCTATTCTTGAATGCTTGGTTATATTCATTGAGTCTATTGGATGTTTTAATGTGAGTGAATCCCTCTACGTTGAGAGAGCCAGGAGAGATTCTCATAGTCCATACGGGGGAAGAAGCGAACGCCTCCCCGTATGTAGAACATCTCCAATGGAGGGGAATGTGAGTATACCGGGAACCCTGGTACTAAGGAGAGCGAGTCCTTTAGATGAATTATTCCCATAATCCTTCCAAGAAATAGGTTCGAGTACTTAATCGGTAAGGGCACTAGGATTAGTAACTCACCTCAGAATGAGGGAGTGAAAGCACGATAGGAACCCTTGGCCAAGAATTAACCAAGTGTTGAGATAGAAAATAGCATTCATCTTTTAGAAGTCCAAGGGGGATTCAATTGTCCGAGCATCCCCCCTTTTATTATTGTTTGACCTTAAGAGCAACTCGATTCCCTTGTTTGTGTTTTCAATTTAATTAGTTTAGAATTAGTATAATCAACCACTCTTGGATCGATTAGATAGTAGATGAATAGTGGGTACTAGTACTTCCACCTACCTGCGGATCGATAACCCGACTTTTACATCCACTTTATTACTTGTGACGACCCGTACACTTGCGGTTATATCGCATCAAGTTTTTGGCTCCGTTACCAGGGAGAATTGGATTACTAGGAAAGCTAGGAATTTACTACTTTAGTCATTTTTATTTCTCTACTTTCTTTCTTTATTTTGTTTTTCATTTCATTGAAATTTTGGATACTGATCTTCACTTTTTGAATATATTGCAAGGGAGCCACATGGTTATATCCAGGAGCAAATTGTTAAAAAAGTTGGAGGCACTAGATCGGTGGATCGAAGAAAAACTAGTCAATCAATCCACGAATTCATCACGGGGACAATTGTTGGAAGCCGTCCCATTTGAGGAGGTATATGCCTTATGGGGGTCAGAACTAGCCCGATATCAAGGGAGACATTTCAAGAAGGATCATATGATGAAGATGTACAGTACGATCATGACTTTCTAATTGAATTCTTAAATAGACAGAATGAAGTCCTTTTGCATTCAAGGGGGTTAGCCAAGGAAGAGAATCCAAATCACGATCGAGTGGCTATGAACATTGACCTCATACAAAATGCGAAGCACAACAATACATCCTCAGATTCAGAGGAAGAGTCCATCATAGAATCAAAGGCATAATTGGAAGAATTGGATGAGAACTTGAAGAAGTTAAAACCATCAGTAGATGAGCCCCCGCAGTTGGAGTTGAAATAATTGCCTAGTCATTTTGAGTACGCCTTTTTAGCCGAAGACTCGAAGCTCCCAGTTATCATTGCATCTAATCTGACAAGTCTACAGAAGGGGAAACCACTGCAAGTCCTTAAGAGACACAAGAGGGCCATAGCATGGAAAATATCCGACATCAAAGGAATCAGTCCATCATTCTGCACCCACTAGATTCTTATGGAGGAAAACTACCGACCTCTTTCCAACCTCAAAGAAGGCTAAACCCAAATATGCAGGAGGTGGTCAAGTCAGAAGTGCTCAAGCTCTTGGATGCCGGAGTCATTTACCTCTGACAACGCATGGGTGAGTCCCGTCCAAGTAGTACCGAAGAAGGAAGGAATGACGGTGGTCACTAATGAAAAGGATGAGTTGATCCCAACAAGAACTATCACCGGCTAGAGAGTATGTATTGATTATAGGAAGTTGAATGACGCTACAAAGAAGGATCATTTTCCTTTGCCATTTATTGATCAAATGCTTGAGAGACTAGCCGGACATTCTTATTATTGTTTCTTAGACGGCTTTTCTAGGTACTTCCAAATTCCCATTACTCCCGAAGATCAAGAGAAGACCACGTTCACCTGTCCATACGGTACTTTTGCTTATCGCCGTATGCCTTTTGGGTTGTGCAATGCACCGGCCACTTTTCAACGATGTATGCTAGCTATCTTTGAAGACTTTTTGGAGATCATTATGGAGGTATTTATGGATGACTTCTCGGTCTTTGGAGACTCATTTGACTTTTGTCTCACAAACCTAGAAAAGGTGTTAATTAGATGTGAAGAAACCAACTTGGTGCTGAGCTGGGAGAAATGTCATTTCATGGTCCAAGAAGGAATTGTTTTGGGTCATAAGATTTCAAGCAAGGGTATTGAGGTGGATAAAGCAAAAGTTGATACTATAAAAAAAAACTACCTCCACCAACTTCAGTGAAAGTCGTCAGAAGATTTTTGGGGCACGCCGGGTTCTACAGGAGATTTATAAAGGACTTCTCCAAAATAGCCAAACCATTAACCAAATTGCTAGAAAAAGATGCTCCCTTTGAGTTTGACGAAGGATGCCGAGCAGCTTTCACTATTTTGAAGGAGAAGCTTGTGCAAGCTCCGATCATGACCACCCCAGATTGGAACCTCCATTTGATATCATGTGCGATGCAAGTGATCATGCAGTCAACACAGTTTTGGGACAACGGAAGAACAAGCACTTCCAACCCATCTATCATGCTAGCAAGACTTTGACGGATGCCCAAGCAAATTACACTACCACCGAAAAGGAGCTTCTCGCCATAGTGTTTGCATTTGATAAATTCCAGCCTTACTTGGTGTTGTCTAAGGTTGTGGTGTACAATGATCATTCAGCATTGCGCTATCTCATAACCAAACCGGACGCCAAACCGAGATTGATCTGTTGAGTACTACTATTGCAAGAATTTGATTTGGAAATAAAGGATAAACGAGGTACCGAGAATCTAGCCGTTGATCACTTATCCCGATTGGAAAACCCAAATAGAGACTTGTTGAGGGAGAAGGATATCAAGGAAGATTCCCCGGAGGAGTACTTATACAACCTTCAAGTGAAACAAGAGCAAACACAGGTGATTAGTGGGGAGAAGGAAACACCCTGGTTCGCTGACATTGCAAATTATCTGGTTATTGGATCTCTTCCAAAGTCCTATAGCTATTCAAAAAAGAAGAAGTTTTTCTCAGAACTGAAATATTATACATGGGATGATCCTTACCTGTTTCGCATTTATGCCGATCAAGTCATCAGGAGGTGTGTCTCGAAGGAAGAAGGGTTAAAAATTCTGGAGTATTGTCACGTAGGACCTGTTGGTGGGAATTACAGTGCAAATAAAACAGCAAGGAAAATTATAGATACGGGGTTTTATTAGCCTACCTTATTCCACGATGCACAAAGATATATCCAATCCTGTGATAGGTGTCAACGATGCGACAATATATCTAAGCTAGATGAGATGCCACAGAATTCGGTTCAAGTGTGCGAAGTATTTGATGTTTGGGGAATTGATTTTATGAGCCCTTTTCCTACCTCTTGCAGAAATAGGTTTATCTTGGTGGCAGTGGATTATGTCTCCAAGTGGGTAGAAGCACAAGCCTTACCCACTAGTGATACAAGAGGAGTTGTGGGATTCCTCAAAAGATTGTTTTCTCGCTTTGGTACCCCAAGAGCCATCATTAGTGATCGAGGGACACATTTTTGTAACGCTCAATTTGCTAAGATCCTAAAGCAATACAATGTAATCCACCGCACCTTTACTCCATATCACCCTCAAACAAGCAGGCAAGTGGAAGTATCCAACCGACAACTAAAGAGGATCTTTGAACGGACAGTTACACATAATCGGAAGGATTAGGCGGATAAATTAGATGATGCACTTTGGGCCTATCACACCGCATACAAGGCACCGATTGGTAGTACCCCCTATAGGCTTGTCTATGGCAAAGCATGTCATCTACCGGTCGAACTTGAGCACAAAGCTTATTAGGCAACCAAATTTTTAAATTTTGACACCTCACTCGTTGGCGCTGAACGGAAGCTCCAATTGAATGAACTCGAAGAATGGAGGTTGTTTGAATATGAAAAATTCGAGGTTATACAAAGAGCGGTCTAGAAGCATCATGATCAAACATTAAAGCATCACAAACAATTCAAAGAAGGAGATCATGTGTTGTTATTCAACTCAAGACTCAAACTCTTCCCAGGAAAGTTGCGATCTAGGTGGTCCGGACCTTTCACCGTCACCAAGGTTCACCCTCACAGTGCAGTGGAAATTCATCACCATGAGAGGGGTACATTCAAGGTAAACGGCCATCGGCTCAAGCTGTAACATCATGCAAACTTTAAGGGAGGAGCCAATGAAAGCTTCAAGGTATTTGAACCCCCGTGAGGTAAGGTAAAGGTACGTCAAGCTAGTGACGTTAAACAAGTGCTTCTTACGAGGCAACCCATGCTCTTAAAAATCTTTTTCTTTTTCTTTTAGTTGCAAATTTCTTTAGTTAGATTGTGTGTGTGTTTGGAATAAATGAATGAGATGTTTTATGTCCGGTTTCATAGTACATTATACAATCTCGTTGGTTGTCAATCCATTCATTGCCTAGATTCATATTTGTCATTAGGTAGCAAGGAGGATTCGAATGGTGTCCTGGATTGGCTGCATAAGCCAAACCCAGGCCCATACGGGTACCATACGGCCCATCATACGGCCGTATGGACCCTCCATTGAGGAATACGGGCTATCATACGGCCCGTATACAACAGGGTTTGAGGCGTTATAAAGGGCGATTCTCTCAAGCTCCCCCATGTTGATTCAAGTCCTCTCTTCACCAAAGCGGCCTATACTCTTGATTTGGGCACTCATTCCCTCTAGGTATGATCCCTAATGCTTTGATTTGTCGATTTTATCCATCATCATCATGTGTAGAACCCTAGGGATTGAATGAATGTATGTTGAATGGGTTTGAGATGATTATATGCCTTTTTGTGTCAATTTCTATGTGAATGTGTTGATTTAAGGCATGTTTAGAGTTTAGGAAGGTAAATGGAGATGAATGGAATGTAGTGGGGTGTATACGCCGTTTGGGGGGTCGGCACCGCCGCCCCCAAGCGCATACGGGTTGTATATCAGCCCGTATAGCCCTCAGGTGTACCCATACGGGCAGATATACGGCCCGTATGGTACCCCATATGGCTCCCAGGTGGAGTCATACGGGTCATATACCTGCCCGTATGGATGCCCGTATAGGGCCCATCTATGGCCGTAGTGCACAATTTTTAGTTGTTTAATCTTTTTAATACTCCTATTCGCACTAACAGCCCTTTCAATTGTTTTGTAGACATGCCAAGGAAGGTAATAGCATCTAAGAGGCGAAGGACTGGGGAAGGCTCCTCCACCACACCACAGTTTGAGGAGGATCGGTTTTTCCAGCGCTACCAAAGGCTGGCCGCCAAGCCTTTTGGGCGAACGCGGTACATTGACTGGGGAGTGGCCACTGAGCTTGGGATCGTGGACCGAGTACAGAGCATGTTTGCAGTAGGTAGATGGGACAAGGTGTTCTCCATCAACCACGAAACCTTCTGCGAGGCGACGCTTGAGGTCCTGAGCACATTTGAGGCCGACCGGAGTGCCATACAGGCGTGGTCCCTCACAACGATCTCATTCCAGCTCTTCGGGGAAAAGAAGACCACAAGCTACATCCACTTCTCGATGCTCATGGGATTCTATAACAGAGACGCTTTCCACACTCGCCTCATCACTTCTTTCTCCAAGGGTATCATCACACTGATGCGCTACTAGATCCAGCTCGGGGACGCCATGGGAACCAGAATGCATCCTGCATATTTGACCCAGTCCACCGCTTCATCCATGCCCTAGTCAGCCGCTCCATCGCTGGGCGAGATGACAGCACCAGAAAGGTCACCATCAGCGACCTTTTCATTGTCTACAGCATATTCGAGCGGGTACCTATCTATTTGGGGTACATATTTGCCGATTACTTGGTACATCAGGGGACCCACACCCGGCTGAAGACCATCACTACGGGGCCCTATATTACCCGCCTCATCATCGGTATGGACCTCGAGGAGAAGACGGAGGGTATGGAGAGACTGCAGCTCATAACTGGCTTAGGGATGAGCACTTTGTGCCAGATGGGACTCATCAAGCACTCCGGGAGCCGCTACACACTGGTCAGGCATTTCATAGTGTGGTAAATACTGGCAGTGAGGAGAGGTTTATTTGGGGAGTTTTTGATAGATGATTGGTTCCAAAGAAAAGTTAAAGTTGCATTAATTTAACTAATATTCATTAATGAAATATTGAGTTAAATTGGATTTTATTCAAGTGATTTGGTCAATCAATTTGGGACTTGGTCAAGTCTAGTTAAAAAGATTTCTTTGGGTTAATCAACTTGGAGGTGTTAGATGAGGATAAATACTTTTGGGTTGTGTAGTTGGGCCTTTGGGCCGGTTGGATGAATTGGGGACAAGAGTGTTGTTTTGTTGAGTGTAATGTCTTGGTTCCCTTTAAACCCAAGATGGTTGGTTGAATATAAGAGGTCGGGTTTAATTTTAGTTATGGTGAATTGATCCGCTTAGACTTGATTGAGTTGAGTTAATCGGTCTAAGTAAGATGATTAATGTATTCTAAACCTAGTTTGGATTTTTGGTCAAATCTGGTTAATAAGGCTAAGGTAATCGAGTTGGGTGTGTGTAATGGCCCGTGCCCATTTAGTTTCACATGCATTGTAGAAGTTATGACTTTTAAACACTCGTGCGTTTGTTGAGTGTGGGTCTGTGATTACCAGATACCGACGTGGAGTTTTGAGCTTCATCGAGACAGGTACGGAGCGTTTGATTGGATTGTGTTTGGAGGTAAGTGACTCTTGCCTAGGCTCCCACCCAAAAATGGGTTTCTTTTGTCTTGCTATTACCTGGTTTGGTATGTCCGTTATTGGTTTCGTGCTTATGCACATTGCTATGGTGCTTTGGTTATCTGTTGTGGAATCCCAGTATATATATGTTTTGGTTTGATGCTTCCATACCAATTGATTGGATGTTGTATGAGTTTGCTTTTGGATGCTCACTGAGCATGCCACCGTGGATCGGGACATTACTGTGAGACTCGTGGTCGGAGTGTTTAGGTTTGGTGGTATGCGTCTGGATGGGTATGCGTACTCATAGAGCATAGTTCCACCTGTGTCCGGCACTTGACCATCGAGGCGCGCGTCACTTGTGTTGGTCGGGTTGGTGTGTGTTGGTTGAGCTCGTTCTTCCGCCCGGATCAGAGGAGCAGGTGAGCTCCGGTTTGAGAGAGAACGTTTGAGGACGGGACACCCTGATGTTCTGGCATTCCATGCCAGAGGGGTGATACTCTGGTTGTCTTGCTTGTCAGCGGGATTGATACGCTGGCCATGTCGACATGTGAGAGAGGTGGCCCTACCGAGGAGCGACAGGTTAGTCGGCGTGGATCTTTGTGTGTTCTTGGCAGGAGGTTTGTTGAGTTCTTTTCTAGAGCCGGAGGAGCTATTATGAGATTAGGGGTCCCTACCGTTTGTTAGGTCTTTGTGGTAGGTCCGAGACCCCTAGGCTCTGATGACAAGGGGCGTTGTCCCCATTTGTTTGATGATGTGTTGATTGATATGTCTTTGGTCATATTTGATTCCTTATGGTCCCTGCGGGGTACTTACTGAGCTTTCCCTTCGAAAGCTCATGCACTTGTTTCTCTTTTTTCAGGTCCTGAGGTAAAGGAGAGTTGACCTCGAGGATTTGCACGAAGGATTGGGCTTTGCTGAGGTTTAGAACCTCTTTTATTGTTTACTATCTTTTGAGTGAGATATTGTAGGATTTGTTGTCCGGACATGTGTAGTGTAAAATCCATGAATTTTTGGAAATAAATATTTTAGTATTTCCTTGAGAAAAACATTTAAATTATTTATTTCCCGCGATTAGCGTTATTGTGAGATTAAATGATTTATTATTAAGCGGTTTGTAGGGACCTAATAGTAATTTTGAAATAGTTGAGGGACTAAACGAGAATTGTTCCCTATCTCACAGTCTTGGACCTAAGTGTGATTTTAAAGAATGTTAGGGACCTCTCATTAATTTTCGGGAGAGAAACCCTAATAGAGAGAATCAACGGCTAAGATTAAATTATCTCATGCCGTGTTAAATCGCGAGGCATTATAACGGCTCACATGGAGCCAAGTGTCAGCACTAGAAGAGATCTATCTGATCACGGATCAGATTCGAGGCAATGAAGGGTGGGATGGTGGAGGTGAACCCACTATGAGGGCTCTCTAGAACCACTCATCTAGAGATGGGTCGCGATCTTGAAATAAACTAAGAAGATCTGGCCGTTGGTTATATTTTGATCCTGAGCGTTGATATGGTGAGTGTGAGATTCGAGATCTCCTAACATAATCCGAGCCGTTGGATGTAATCCAACCGATCATCACCTTTGACGACAGAATGGCGATCCGAGGCGACCCATCTCCTCCACCGCCGTAAATAGCGTGCGAGCCTCGCCGCCCTCGCCCGTTACTGCGCGTGGAAGACGGCGAGCTGCCGTGGCGTTTTCATTACCCATCTGCTCGTCTACTTACGGAGGGCTATAAAGGAGGCTCTCTTCTCACGTCGCATGCACCAACGGCGAGGAAGTAAGGAACTCCGGTGAGCCTGCGTCGGAGAAGAGCTTTTGGCCGTGGGGAGAGCTTACGGCGCCGCGTCACCACCAGGAGAATCGCGACCACGGTAGGAACTCTCTCCCTGTTTTAATTTGCGTGTTAAATGTCTCTGAGCTATAGTTAGAGCTCGCCGGAGAGGAACAGGGTAGACATTAGTGGAGCGGCGCTAAGAGGGGGGAGACGGTGGAGTTGATGCGCACACGGAGAACGTGAAGCCGAAATAAGCTCCGCACCCTTTGATAGGCGAAGGAGCTCTCAGGCGAGTTGCCATCTCCGGCAATCTCCTCCGATGAAGCTCGCACAGAGAGGAGCAAGCCTTTTACGGAGGGGCTGGAGGCCTGTAAAGGGATCCCGGGGATAAGGCGGTGCACGGTGCAGAGGGAGCTCGGCCAACGTCCCTCCGGTGGAGTCGATAATGATCCGGTGGTCACAGCCGTGGGCTGTGAAGGAGAAGACGCGAGGGTGAGGGAGAAGGAAATAAAATGACAACAATTTAGTTAATTTAGTTATTTTAGTTATTAACTTAGGGGTATGACAACAATTTAGTTAATTAAAATAATTTATTCATTTTCCTCTCTTTTTAACTAAAAACATTAGTTGATTATTATTATAAATGATAATTGGCTAGGTATGATATTAAAATGGGGAACTTTGGACTTGTGACATTAAATAAAAGTTAATAAATTATTAACTTAGTGTGACAAAATAAATCCATTTATTTTTCCTCTCATGGACTAAGATACTAGTTAAATGATAGTGACAAATAATTGGTAAACGGCTATTATTTGATTAATTTGTTCCAGAGATTGGAAAGTGTGACACATATTCAATTAATCAAATAAAGTGTATATTTTCCTTTGGTAATGAAACTTAGGTTTTGTGATGATTATTAGGTTATGAAATCTTTATTCATAATTTAATAATTAGGAAACTTAAGGTTTTAAATAAAGATTAAAACCTTAGTGTGACAATTAAATAGGTGGTGTCTCTATTAATAGTAATGATACTATTAACCAAATAGCTGTATAGTTCGGTAACTATATGGAACTATGGGTGTGTGACATAATAATTAATAATTATTATGAAATATTGAAATGAAATAAATAGAAATTAATTAATTAATTTCTTAAATTTGGACAATTGGTTGAGTGATAAGAATTATTTAGTAAGGAAGCTAAATAAATTCAAAAAGGACTAATAAACCCTAAACAAGGTGGAGCCTAAAACCTTAGAGTCAAAAGGTTGCCAAATGACCAAAATGCCCTTCTAGAGTAAAAAGGGGTTAAGATCGATTTAACTAGGCCCAACTCAACTAAAATGACTTAATAAGAGTCAGTCTCGACAAATAGACTGAAGTTGACTAGGTTTGACCAAGGTAGGACCAAAAGTCAACTAAGGGACAAAAACGGGAATAAGGGCGGTAGAAGAAAGATGGTCCCTAGGACCCGTTAGTGGGCCTAAGCCCAACAAGGATGTTAGGCATGCATGGACACTTAGAGAGATAGAAATTATTGGAACAATGATTCTAATAAAACCATTATATGCCAGATACTCTCGGGGAGTTGTTGGCACGTACAAAAGGACTAGAAAGACTTCTAGTTTCTTCGAACTAAGGTAAGTTCACTTGCCTAGTTTTCACCCGGTAACGGGATTTCTTGGACTTGCTATGTATTCTTATTACATGCACTGCTGATGCCATACATGCTGTTCATATCTTATATTTTGAATCCTGTTGAGCATGTGTGTTTGTTTCCGGGACGTTGGTGTCCCTGTTTGCTATATTCTACTGCTCGGGACTCAGTGGAGCTAGGGAAGCTCCAATTTAGGAATGTTC
Source organism: Dioscorea zingiberensis (assembly GCA_026586065.1). Taxonomy (NCBI): domain Eukaryota; kingdom Viridiplantae; phylum Streptophyta; class Magnoliopsida; order Dioscoreales; family Dioscoreaceae; genus Dioscorea; species Dioscorea zingiberensis. Next base: position 26,459,061 of record CM048824.1, read on the forward strand.
GTGGTTAGGACCCCCGACCTTCCCATGACCTCACAAGAGAAGCAAATCTGGGAGGTCTTACCCGCGATGGGCATGGTACACTCGACCGCGTGTTAACACTGAAGAAGAGGTAGTTCTACCGAGCTTGTGGCCAGGAGGGTCAAGCGACCATCTAGGTTGTATTTATATCCAAAATTTGGACATACTTGGTGGGAGTAAACTTTGAGTTCTCTTAGAACTCACTCTGAGCCCGAGGGCTTACGTATCGGGTCGTACCTTTGACTTGCTTGTGGTAGACTCCTAGGACTTTATTGTAGATATTATGATCTAGATTGTTGCCATATTTCCTATTTATGACACTGTGACCTACAGGGGTACTTACTGGGCTTTCCTTTCGGAAGCTCATGTGTTTTCTCTTTTCCTCTTTTACAGATTCCGGGGTTTAGGAGGGAGAGGAGCCCGAGGGGAGGACACAGGGAGACCAGAGGTTTTAGGAGTCTCCTTTATCTTTTATTTTATGAGCTTTGTTATTTGTAGGACCCGTATAGGGACCTGACTATTTTAGGGCCTATGGACCCTGTTGACTCTATGTTCCTTGGAACACGAGTTTTATTTAATTTATGGAATGTTATCTGCTTATCACAATATTAGGCCTTGTATTCGAGTTGAGTTTATCTCTTCTTTAATACGGCCGGTCTGTTGACGTGCTCGAGGTCCCGGGATCCGGGTCAGGGCGTTACATGTAGGGTATATGGACCCTTGGGATTATGTCATGAACTCTGATTTTGTTTATATAATTTATGAAGTTTTAAGTTATCTGCTTGTTCTACTTAAGCCTTGTATCTGAGTAGGGCTTGTCTCTACTTGAATACGGCCGATCTGTGATGTGCTCGGAGTTCCAGGATTCGGGTCGGAGCATTACATATATTAAATACAAAAAATTATAAATAATTTCAAAAATTATAAAAAATATAAATTTGGTACCGATATGATTATCATTTTATAACGATAATTTCAAAAATAATAAAAATTAATAATGGGTTTTCCAACTACTTATAATGATCATGTAACAAGGGATCTTATGTAAAACTCTTTTTATATATTAATAAATTATGATTTTCCATATTTTAAAAAAATCCACTTTATCTCTATTTCAATAAATAGATGTGGTTTATCTACTTTAACAATATATATATATATATATATATATATATATATATATATGCTCCGACTTCTTGGCCTCCCACTAGAGAGGAGATGAGGGGTCACCTTTGGAAACTGTCATGACGCTACGGTTTATGGATGGATTCTGTGGTAGTCTCTGCCTCCCTCCAACTCAATCAATATCAACAAGATGTCGTGACCATCACGGTTAGGCCGACTACTCTCTACTACAGGCTAGGCTACTTCTAGCTTCTATAGTGAGTGGCCCTTCCGCTTTCTTTGGTGTAGTTGTAGTTTGTATTGTACTGAATTGAACACATATCAAACAAAGGCGATCAATCAGTAGTTGCCCTTCTCCGGCCTGGGAAAAGCAGCGAACTCTAGAAGCTAGGGGCTTTTTTCTTTTTTGAACCTTTAGACACGAACACTCTTCCGTTATCAGGTGAAACCCGCCTTAGAGATTGAACGTCGACTTATCTTATTGCCCTTCAATCTAAGACAGCGTTGATAGCTTGTAGTGAACAGCCAGCTTATTTTTATATTATTTTTTTTATTTTTTTAATAATATATATATATAATAAAAAAATAAAAAAATAAACAATCAAATATGATGGAGATTCTCTATTAAATAATATAAAATATGTAATGCTGCAATAAAAATAAGAACAAAGTTAAAAAAAACAGAAACATTCTGATTTGCAGGATTTGAACCAAAGACCTAAGAATAAGGATTTATCCATTCTAGCAACTGAGCTAACATCTCTTTTTATTTGGGGGTTGGGGGGTAATTTAAACATTACAAATATATATATATACATAATATAAATAATAATTAATATTTTTTTCAACATTTGGGGGGCCAAGGCCCCCCAAATTTATGCATAGATCCGCCTATGTTACCCTCCTGACCTGACTGGTATGACATCTGTCTCAACAAAGAGATGGATGTTACAAATGGTGTGGATAGGAACAATGGGAAACAAAAGAGAAGTTGTTATTCGGGAAACAATAAATTTGGATTTGAAATTAGTTTCTAAATTTATTTTATATATACTAAAAAGAGTTTTTACTTGCCACCCCTAAAAACTAACCAAATCACTTGTCACCCCCTCACTTTTCAATAATATCCCATAACCCCCTCCTTTATTTTTATTTTACTTGCTACTCCATTGACTAAAATTTTATACTTTAACCTGAGTTAAATATAAAACCTAAGATTATAATATAGGTAAATTGGCAATTTTACCCCATTTATATATAATATATCATTTTCAATAATATTTTCTCACCTTTTCTATTTTCAATAATTCTGAAAGATATATTTGTTGGTGATAAAATTTTATTATTATTATTATTATTATTATTATTATTATTACTATCCTTCTAAACAAGGTAATTTTTTTAATGAAATTCTAATTTCTCTGTTTTACTTTGAATATCATATTTTTTTTATAAATTTAATATAAATTTATTTGTAGCTCTCTTAATAAACTCATAATTTACTTGTAACCCTTTTCAGAATTTCTTAATTGTTTATTAGTCATGGATAAATAATAATTATGAAAAAGGGGTATTTTTGTCTTTTATATTTTAAAAATATTTTTAAAAGCTATTCAAAACCATTGTTTGAGATAACTAAATCAAAGGAAGACAAGTATAAAAATAAAGGAGGGGGGTATGAGGTATTATTGAAAAGAAAGAGGATGGCAAGTGATTTCGTTATTTTTGAGGGGGTGGCAAGTAAAAAACTCTACTAAAAACAATATAAAAAATGGGTATTTTTGAGTTATATATGTTTTATTTTTTAAAATTCATTCTATCTATAAAGATTTAATATATTTATAAAATTTATATATATACATATCCAATTAATCTAAAATAAGAAATGGGTTTAAAATCCATTTCTACTTTTGAGATATTCATATATAGTTTTTTTACAAATTAGTATATATAGTTTGGCTTGGCTTTGCTTTTTTACAAATTAGTATATATAGTATAATAAAATTATAAATTTAGAAAAATATTAGTAAAAAATCTATTTTTTGGCAACAAAAAAAATATTTTTTATTTGGCCGCCTACAAAAAAAAAACATGTTAGATAGCATGATTTTATTGATGAAAATATTAGTCACAAAAAAGTAATGGATTATCTGACAAATAACTTTCCCGTCACAACAATTGAAAATAATAGTGACTAAAATATTATTGGTCACCATTACATTTCATAACGAAAAGTTTCGTCACAAACGATTATTAGATTAAGTGACAGACAACTTTCTCATCACAAGAAATAAAAATAATAGTGCCAAAAATATGTTTTGTCACAAATATACTTCATTCACGCCGAGCACAAAGGTATCTACATTATTAGTGACAATTTTATTGTGACAAAACAATTTTCAACACTGGTAATATATTAATTATGACAACTCATTTGTGAAAGACCTTAAATTTGTCACAATTACTAATATATTAGTGACATATAAATAAGTCATCGAAATTAAATGCAATAATTGTGCCACATAATTAGTTTGTCACAATAAACTTTATATTTGTGACGAAATGATTAAGAGCCACAAAAAAAATCACTATATGTCTTCACTCTTGTAGCGATTGTTTCGGTGTAGAGCACATTATTTCCTAACATTCCAGTACTAACTATTCACCTAATTACTAAAACTAAGAAAAGAAAGCAGAATCAAATCGAAGCACGGATGTAGATAGGTCATAGGAAGAATCAATCATGAAAGAGAGGCATCCGGACAATGAATCCCCTCGGGTCTTTAGAATAATAGACAAAGGATGTTAAGCCTAATTGTTATGTGAATTTGTGACCAAGGATTCCTAAAGTGCTTTCATTCCCTCTCTCGAGGCAAGTTACTAACCTAGTGCCCTTACTGATGATGTTCTAGGGAATCAATTACTTGGAAAGATTACGAGAACAAGACATATGAAGGAGTTACTCTCCTTAATGCCCGATCTCTCAGTGTACTTGTAATCCTCTCTATTGAGGTATGCCCGTATACGGGGAAGCGTTCGCTTTTTCCCCCAGTGCGTCAGTTTGGTAAACCCGAGCTGTTGCAACATAGATTACCTATGGAATAGAATAACACTCAATAGACTATCAAATTACTCAAACAAGCAATTCATAAAACATAAACATCCAATGTCAAAATTAAAACACAACCCGATGGTTCATCATGTCCGAATACCTAGGAAGTTAGTTCCCCATCAAAGGGGAACACAAATCTAATAAAAAATAATACAAAAAAAAGGAAAAACAAGATATTAACCACCGTTCCCTCCACTGTTGTGAGGACTGTAGAGAGGACTGTTGGCGGCTATTATGAATCGGTGCGTTCGCAATGGTCCTTCTCCCCTCCTTCGATGCTTCTTCTCCTTCCTCTCCAAGAATCAATAGAATAGGCGTATGGCGGAGCTCTCTCTCCAAAACCCTAAAAACATCTATTTATAAGCACCCCAAAACGAGCTGGGGAGTCTGAGCACGAAATCAAATAACCTATGTTAGGTGTGCTAGTTTCCACATCGTAGACGAGCCCGTCTATTTCCAAACTGGCCCGTCTCCTTCTCTGTTGGAGACTCTTGCCACATGTCTCGATGCAGACGGGCCTTGTTCCTCGTCTATTTCGCTTCAAATAAACGTGTATCCTGCTCCAATTTCTTGTAGTGTCTCCCATATGTCCTATTGTCAAAATTAACACTTTATAAGCATCGTGGAGACACATTTTCATCAATTGGCATGTTAGATACACATAAATAATATATAAAAATATATGCAATTGGGCCACCAAATTCCTGAAGTTTGATCTAGACCGAGTAGGACAAAAGCGGATGCTGCAGTTGAATGAGTTGGACGAATGGCGTTAGGACGCACATGAGAATATGAGGGCATATAAGGAGCGAACGAAATGATTCTCGATGAGCATGTCAAGAAGGACCGACATTTCCAGGTACGTGATTGAGTGTTGCTTGTCAACTCAAGTATTTGATTGTTTCCAGGTAAACTCAAGTCAAGGTGGTTAGGGCCCTACACAATAACCCAAGTTTCTCCCCACGGGGAAATCAAAATCACACACCCGACAAAAGGAACTTTCTAGGTAAACAGGCAATGATTAAAACCATATATAACGGGCAGCAACCCTCCCGACGGGGAAGCTGAGAAGTTCCACTAATTTGAACCTTCCTGACAGGTACATCAAGCTAGTGATGTAACACAAACACTTCTTGGGAGATAACCCAAGCTTGGTTAGTTTTTTAGTTACTCTTTTTAGTGATTTTAGTATTTTAGCTAAAGATGTAAATTTGCAAGTCTTGGTGATGTTGGTGGTAATGCAAGCAATGATACCCAAGATTTTGAGCAAAGATTTGATAGCAATGATGATATAAATATTAATTTTAGTCATGATCCTAGTTCATTGATATAATTCATGTTAGTTGTATTTGAATACTTGAGTAATTGTAGTTATCTTACGAGTATGGTATTTTTTAATATTTTATTTTAGTTGGTGTTTGTTTATTTTGAGTGTAGAATTAACTCAATTAAGCTTTGACTCACGTTAGTTGTATTTGAATACTTGAGTAATTGTGGTTATGTTTTTATTATGTATTTTTCATTATTTTGATATGGTTGGTGTGTGTTTGTTTTGAGGGTAGAATTAAGCTTTAACTCATATTACTTGTATTTGAATACTTGAGTAATTGTGGTTTTTTTTATTATGTATTTTTGACTGTTTTATTTTGTTTGGTGTATGTTAGTTGTATTTGAATATTTGATTAATTGTGGTTATATTTTAATTATGGAGTTTTGTCACACCCTGTCCCGGATTCCGGGACCCCTAGCACGTGAGCAGACCGACCGTAACCAAGTAAGGCACACCTCACTCGGCTACAAGGCCTTAGTAAGTAACAGCAGATAACACAAAAATCAAGATAAATATTTCAAATAACTAAATAAAAGAGTTTCAGCCGAAACAAGATAAAACAAATAGGTCCAAATGCCTTACAAAAGCCAGGCCCTATATGGGTCCTACAAAATAAAAAGTCTCTCACACCAAGAAATAGAAAGAGATCCTTGGACCTCAGCAAAATACCTCGACCCTCGATTAGCTCCTGAGCTCAAGTCTCCTACTCCTCAGGATCTGAAAAAGAAAGAATAAATGCGTGAGCTTTCGAATGGAAAGTACCCCTTGCGGGGTTCAAAAATCATAATATCAATAGAAATGATAAGTCAAGTCAAACAACGGGGATACGCCCCACAAAACAATTCCTAGGAGTCTACCACAAATAATCACAACGGTATGACCCCTATCTACAGCAGCTCTCAAGCTCTGCATCGAGTTCCAAAGGAAGGCTCCTCAAGACGTCTCCTCGGCCTGTATTATCAGCAACTTGCTGGATCTCGACCCTCCGGTTGTGCGGTCCTCAGATCGCATGTCGGTAGCGCCACCTCTCGTACGTATCGACACGGCCAGCGAATCTCCCTACTGACGGGCAGGACAACCAGACTATCGTCCCTCTGGCATGGCAAGCCGAAACGTCAGGCTGTCCCGTCCCTGAACGTTTCCCAAACAAAGCCCCCACGCTCTACTAAATCCAGGCGGAAGACCAAACAACAAAGCAGGGGTACCAACATCCTGAAACAACCAAATATGCTCAAAAGAATTCCAAGCAAATAAAGAAAGCATGTATGGTCTCAAAAAGACAATAATATCAACAATATGATATAAGCAAAGCCAAAGAAACTCCGAAGAGTGGGTACGAGGCAAGTGCACTTACCTCAATAAAGTCGACTGGGATTACTCAGCAAAATCCCGCCTGTCACAACTCTATCTCACAACCTGATAATAAAGCTTAATTCAGTGTCGGCAAAAACTTAAAATTTCTAGTTACACATGCACAATGCACTAATCAGTCCCATTGGACCCAACTTGGCCTAACTTTATTTATTTATTTAAAATACCAAAAACCATCACTGTGGCTTTCCATGTCCTAGTGGTTAAGGTTCTATTGTATAATTGAGAGGTTATGAGTTCCAATCCCACTACCTTCCATTTTTGGTCTTTTTATTCATAAATCTGGTCAGACCGCGTTAATTAAATATCCCAGATTCATTCAGTTATAAGAGCAACAGGGCCTTGGTGGTTAAAGCCCACCAAGCCCACCTGAGAGGTCTCAGGTTTGTTTATATAAAAAATATATGTCTTTATCTCATTAGAATTAAAATTCTAATTCTAATGAATTCAACATATCATAATCCTGGCCAAATCAAGATTTGATGAGAAAGCATATCCCGAGACAAATCAAGGGGTATAAATCCCATCCAAGAACATATCCCGAGACAAATTAAGGGGTATAAATATTATCTTAACAAAAAAGGGGGGGTGGAATACCAATCCCGAGGCATAATCCATATCCCGAGGCATAATCCATATCCCAAGGCATGAATGTTAATCCCGAGGCATGATAACAATTAATAATTAATTGAATTAGTTAATTATTAAATTTAAAAAAAAAAAAAAAAAATTTAAACGGGATTTGGTCTTATCCATCTGGTGGAAACGTTGGGATTCCTCGCCGGGATTTCACGGGGGAACTAATCCTGGAGATAAGAACAAGACAAAGTTAATATAAAAAAATCAGAAGAGGGGAAGAAAGGGAGACCGGAGACAAAGAAAAAGGGAGAAAAAAGACTGGAGACAAAAGAGAGAAGAAGAGAACAGAAGAGGCAGGGAAAGACAGAGACGAGAAGGAAAGAGTACTCACAGAGGGAAAGGTAATTCTTCTCAAACTTTTTATCATAATAATAAAAAAAAATAATAAAAAAAGAATAATAATAAAAAAAAAAAGAAGAAAAAAAAAAGAAGGCAGCCCTTCTTCTCCATCTCTTCCTCTCTCACGACCGGTCCCCGACGAAGACCACCGCCCTCACCGCCGTCGACGCCACCGGCCAAGCGCCTCCTCCGAGATCCGGCCGCCGCCAGACTCCGGCCTCGCTAAGCCACCGCTGGCGCCGCCGGCCAAGATTCCGCTACAGCGGGCGTCAAGGCCAGGCCTTGAGCCCAGCGCCCAGGCGGCCAGCAGCGCCCACAAGTACTCATACAAGCGCCAAGACGCCTCGCCTCCCGCGGGCCTCGCTCCCGGCCCCAGTGCTCACGCGCGGCCAGCGCTTCGGCAAGCCCCTGCAGCCTCTGATCCGCGCCCCAAGCGTTTGGGCTCCTCGACGCCAACCGCTACCACGCGCTGAAGCCGCCATACAAGCTGCCGCATACAAGGCTGCCGCGCATACAAGGCCAGCCACGCCTTCGCCAGTTCTTCCTCCCTGCTGCCGCCTCTCCTCTCAGTTGAAGCCCTACTGCCCAGATCCGCGCACCAGCCCGCACCACCAACTCCGGCCATATCCGCCACCAGCCGCACCGTGCGCCGTCACCACCTCCGGCCAGATCTAACCCTGCAGCAGCCCTTCCGTCGGCCAGCTCAAGCTTCAGCCACCAGCCACGCCACTGTCGGCGAGCAGCACACCTCCTCCGCCCAGATCTATCACCAGCACCGGCCTGAAATCGCTTCGACACATCTCCACCGGCCACCAGCAGCACCCGCCCTGCAGCTCCACCGGCTAGCAGCAACGTCGACACCAATATCCCGTCTGCACCAACTCCGGTCAGCACCACCACTGCAGCAACGTCGACACCAACATCCAATCAGCAACTCCAGCCAGCACCCGTTCGCTGTCAGCAACTCCAACCAGCACCTGTTCGCCATCATCAACACTGCAGCAACATCGGCACCAAACATCTGCAGCAACTTTGGCATCAACGTCCCTCGGCTCTGAACTCGCCGCGAACCCGCCATCGCGAGCGGCTCCTTCTGCGCTGACATCAACTCCGCATCCGCAGCGACTCGTGATCAACTCCAAAGATTCTGCACTGTGATCAACTCCAAAGATCTGCGACTCCGTGATCAACTCCAAAGATTCTGCAAGACTGTGACGCTTCCAAAGACTGCATTAGCACATACGCGCCAACTCCTGATCCGCAAAGACTCGTGATCAACATCGCAGCCTCCGCTCGCCATCAACAAATCTTTGCCAAGGTCGTCGACAAACAAACTTGAAGATCGTCGTCAACAAACTTGAAGATCGTCACCAAAAAAAAAAAAAAAAAAAAAAAAAAATTTTGACGATCGTCATCAATAGTTTCGAAGCTTGCCGTCAATCGCCATCAATTTTTGCCGCCAACAGCCTCTAGAGCCTTGGAGGATGAAGCTGCAAAAAATTATATGTTGTAATGGATGTGGTGTGAATGAATTGTGAATGTTTGTATAAAAGTCAAAACCCCAAATACAGGGAAAACTCTGTCAAAATTTTCTCAACATAAAGTAATGAAAGAGAGCTGTCATTATGCGCTGCTGCTGCATTTAGAGGCCAGATTGTCATATTGTTGCTGGCTGATGGGAAAGATGCTGGCTATGTACTGCTGCTGTTTTGTCTCAAAGCTGCGGAGCTCCGCTGTGCAACATCTACCTCTGGATTTCTTTTAGCTCCATCAACAGATTGTAGCACAGAGGGTGTCTTCATCATCTTCATACAAGGCCGACAAGCTGGCTAATTACTGCCATCATAGCTGCTACCATCATGTGGAAGAAGTCGCCATTACTATGAATAGCTACCGCCATAAATGATTTTTGAAGCAAAATCAAAGAGAAAGAAGACAATATAAAGGAAGATGGAATGAATGATGCAGGCTCTATGTTGTTGCTGCAGAATTCATTTTGTAACTTTTGTAAAAAATGCATTCAATGATGCAGTGGCTATTCAACAATGCTCACAGCAAAGGGCACTTCAGATTGCTCAATGACTGCAGAAAAGAAACTTGCAAGAATTCTATGAATTAAAATTTTCACATTCTATAGTATGCTGGCTATTTACTGCAGCTGTTTCTGCCAAAGAAATAAAAAAATACTGAAAGTTGCTGCTGCTGCAGAAATAAAAATTGTGTTGCTGCAGATTTTTGTTATAAAGGACCTGTTTTCAAAAATTCACAACATCGGCCAGAGAACTCCGATTGAGGCGAGATCTGCGGCGTTGGAAACTAGACATCTACATCTTCAACAATCATATACAGCACGAATCCTTTCGGCAGACCGATCAGTGTTTATTTCGATGGGGAAAAAGGATGAACATTATAGTTCGGCAAATTAATTCCTGAAATCTCGTCTGATTGCCCATATTCAAAAATTCATAACTCTGGCCCGGAAGCTCCGACTGAGGCGATCTCTACGGTGTTAGAAATTAGACACCTAGGTCTCCAACATTCATATTCAGTGCAGATCCGTTCGGTGGCCCGATCAGCGTGGATTTTGATAAATAAAAGGGTAGATTTCAGCATTTCTGCCGACAGCCATGCTGATCACCCAATTTCAAAAAATTCACAACTTTGGCCTGGAAACTCCGATTGAGGCAATCTTTGCGGCGTTGGAAATTATACATCTGGGTCTCCAACATTCATATACAACACAAACTCATTCGGTGGTCCGATCAGTGTGGATTTTGGATAAACAAAAGGGTAAATTTCAGCATTTCTGCCGCTAGCTATGTTGATCGCCCAATTTCAAAAATTCATAACTTTGGCCAGAAAACTCCAATTAAGATGAAATCTGTGGCATTGGAAATTAGATATCCAGATCTCCAATAGTCATATACAACACTGACTCATTCGGCGGCTCAGTCGGTGTAAATTTCAACGGATAAAATAGTCAATTTCAGCGATCTTGCCGTTGACAATGCCGAAGACTCATTTTCAAAAATTCATAATTCCTGCATGGAAACTCCAATGGGAATGAAATTTGCGACGTTGAAGACTAGATACCAAGATCTTCAATAGTCGTATATAGCACAAGCCCTTTTTGCAGCTCGGGCAGTGCATATTTTGATAGAGAAAAAGGCTAATGCAACTCTTAAAAGGCGGCTCAGTTGGCGATCTGAACCTCGGTTACAAGTCTCAAGCGCAAGGCAACCGGTGGATCCCATATAGCGGGGCACAGATCTTGAGGCGGAGCGGCGTCATAAATAAACAAATAAATATATATCTATATAAACATATGCTGATATGTAACGAATCATATTACATTGCAATAAAATAAATTATTCTTTCTCATTTTCTCTACTTGTGCTTTTTGCCCTTAATCGGAGGTTCCCATGACATTGTCTGGGGTAATTAATAATAGAGGCTTGCCTCTATTAGGAATAAAAGAACCCACACAATAAAAATATGATATTTGTGCTTCGATATATCGTCCGGTGTCACACGATACCAGGCGCGTATTTTCGATCCCACAAATTCTGGCACGCCCGGTGGGGACCATATTCCTCCTCCCATCTTTGAGGCAAAAAGTACAAGTAGAGGCATTGTTCCTACATCCTGTAAAAGAAAACTAACGTGGTTATTTTCTTATTGCAGAACGAAATGGCATTCAATGTACTCAGCACCCGGAAGCCCAAAGCTCACCATTTTCCTCGGGGAAGGAGCTGAAGTTCGACTACCCAACTGCACCTTCAGCACTGGGGTTGCCGGAGCCGAATTGAGATTCGACACAATTTCTGAATCTGTAGAGTTCGTGAGGAAGGCTTCACCAACGGAGGAGGCCCTGACTATTCCTCGTCTACCATCCAAGGGTCGTCGCCCGAATGTGATCGTCCCAAAGACTAGCGAAGACATTGCTGATGAGAAACCATCAAGAATATCTGCTTTTAAGAGATTGTCCCATCCCAAGAGGGTAGTCTCTTTGAACGATGATGATGACGAACCCACCTTCACTGTCACCACCAAGGGAAGAGAGAGTGGGATATTCCAGTCTGATGAGGATACACCCAAGAAGAAGAGTGTGTTCTCAAGACTCACACCAAAGAAAGTCAAAATTTCAAGGCAGAAGCTGGATTTTGTGTCCTTCCAAGAGCACAAACATAACCAAATGGGTTCTTTCAATAACTCATTTGAACCACTCAAGCTGGTGAAGAAGAACTCGACTACAGCAGAGATGCGGCCTCAGCCAAATGAAAACAAAGGTGGCAGACCCCCAAAGTCCCACCATAAAGACTCTTTCAACAAAAATCTCTACAAGACTTACACCTGGCCACAAAGAAGCCGCGGATGGAGAAGATGGCTGAGGGAGTTCTACCAAAAGAAGAAGCGGCTAATATCGAATACACGAAAGGCGGTGTTTGATCGGATAGCTTACGCGAGAATCAAGCTAAGACCTCCCGATCGAAGTTTGATTGGAGGAGAGAGATGAAAAGATGAAGAGGCGTCGATATGGGCGTGGAAGTACATCTGATCCAGAATGGTTCTTGAAGCCCGAGGAGATCCAAAGACCAACCGTAACAACCAGGCGTGTTCACGAGATCTCGTAGGAGGGCCACAGACTCTCATAGTGGAGTTGGAGATGAAGGTACCAGCCAAATGCCACATGAAGGTCAGAGAACATGGAGCCTTCCGGTATTTCGCATGCCCACGAATTATAAGGAAGCAGATCCCCCGAATGTGGAAGTAGAGGATGAACCTACTTTTATTTACAATGGCGATGATATTACGAGAAGAGTCCAGCAGATGGAAAAACTCCGGCAAATGGAGAATAGAGAAGCTGAATATCAGTGGCTCAATGAAAATATGACAATTATGATGGAGTCAATGGTGAAGATGCAAAGACAAATGGCTGCCTTGATGGAAAGTCAAAAGGCACAAAGGCCTAAAAGTCCAAACCCACAACCAAGAGAAATCCACAATTTTGGTAGAACAAGGGGAACCTTTCCTGGCGAGAGAAATTCCTAGGCCAGGAGAACAGGAGGGAACTTCATATGCACCTGTAAGGGAAATCCCTAGGCCACGAGAACAAGGGGGAACCTCACACACTCCTGTCCCGGAACAGTCAGCTGTAATGACTCGGGAGGAGATACAACAGATAGTGGCTGCTGAAATGAAACAAGCCAGAGGAAAGGAGATAAGGGTCGATGGAGACAAACCTTATCCAAGCTACCATGACCTGGTACCCTACCCCAAAGGGTACAACGTCCCTAAATTTAAGCAATTTAACGGGATTGGCAATCCTGATCAGCACTTAGCTCACTTCGTGACGGCTTGTGGAGACACAAGTGCAAAACCTTCGCTTCTCCTCAGACAATTCTCTGCAAGTCTCACAGGAGTGGCATTCGAGTGGTATGCAAGCTTGCAACCCGAATCAATCCAAACATGGCAACAATTAAAAGATGCCTTTCGGGTAAGGTTCGGAGGCGTAAGTGACAAAATCACAATCGCTGATCTCGCAGCCACTCGCCAAAATAAAGATGAAAAAGTGGTTGATTATATTATGAGATGGAGGAATCTGAGCATCAAATGTGAACAACCCCTTGACCAGCCGCAAGCGGTGGGTTTATTGCTCGGGAACATCGGCAATTTGGATGGCGCCCTTTCTAAGCACATCCGGTATTACCACATTCCAGGAATTGATTTCACAAGCTAAGAAGTTGGAACGGACAAGCCCGAGGGTATTCTCCAATTTTCAAGCTCCAAGAAACGACAGAGAAAAGCCAAAGAGGACTGAAGGTGTCAAGTATACCGCTACAACCTTCAATGTCGACAAAGGAAAGGGTGTTGTGGAGTCTCACAAGCCGGAACAAGCCAAAACCACCCACTTTAGAAGCCATTGCCAGAATGAATCCAAGCCTATTCCCTCTTTGAAAGAAAGGATGAATAAGAAATATTCTTTCGTAAGGGATAAGGTAATGAAGATCTTCAAGGATGCTGTGAAAGAAGGTCTGCAACTTCCTGAATGCAAGAGACCAGAGGAGCAGAACAAAAAAGATCACCCCAATTACTGCCCATATCATAGGGTGCTGGGACACACAATTGAAGATTGCTATGTCTTCAAGGATTGGGTTGAACGACAATACCAAGAGGGTAAAATTACACTCTCAAAGAATGTTCTGTCAGAACAGTCAACTGAGCACACTCGCTACGTGACAACTCCAAACTCAGAAGGATTATCCCAAGGAGAGGTCATAGTGGTGGGTAACAAAGTAATACTTCCACCAGCAACGGATGACAGGCCTCCTACTGTACCAGAAGAGTTGTGGGAAGTATTTATATCTAAGAAATCAATGAAAATGTTGAAGAGATTGGCTGAGCTCCCAGGGATCGCCTGGAAACGTTCCCAAGAACCTCCTAAAAGACCCCAAACAAAATTGACAAAGAAGAAGAACAAGAAGAAGAAGCGCGAGCAATCAAAGCGCAGAAAATCCATCATAGAAGAGTATATCGAGTCCCTTGACGAATATGAGCAGAAGGAAAGGGCCCTGATTACTCTCAGAGACTATTTTCCCGAAGAAGTCGAAGAATTACTCGGGGAATTAGTCGAAGAAATCGATGAAGATGATAAAAATGTACAAGTGGAAACTTGTAGGGTTATTTCTGGAGGAGAATAACCCTTGTATAACCCGGATGACGACAATGATGATAGCTTCTCTGAACCAGAAGAGTCGTATGACCGACATGGCCGATCCTACATCAGCAAGAAGCAGAAGAAGAAGATGGCATTCAGGGAGAGGGTGAAGAAAGCGAATGTTGAGCTCTCAAAACCATACCAACCATCAAAGCCCAAGACACTACATTACACCCCTAAGACTCCAAAATATAAAGTCTTGAGGAAAGCTATGCCTGCTGAAGAGATCCCGGCGTTCATTCAAAGGGTTACGGAAGAGTCAGCTAACAGGCTGGTGCAATTACACATTGGAGATGCTAAGACATATCCTCCAGGGTCATCAAATCACGATGACCCAAAAGTCGTGAAGCCTACGCCCCCTACAAAAACAACAAAGGATAAGAGAGAGTCTACTTCTCAGACTATCAAGATCAAGAAAGGCAAAACAAAGGAGTCCTTTAATCAAGCTGTAGGGTGGGAGGCACCTAGCTCCAGAAGGTCATATCGCAGGCAGATGGGGAAAGTGACACTCACCAACGACTATTTTGAAGAAAAAAGTGAATGTCACGCCATAGCCGTCCAGGATGATTTTGAAGATGAATTGAACTTCCCAGTCGAAGAAGATGAAGGGCCACCGCATGTGCATCAAATGCAACTCAGAGCTGGGAAAGTACTTCAGCCGAGACAGCTGCCCAGCTCCAACGACAAAAACAAAGGGAAGGAAGTTGAAGAAGAGAATATCGCCCCGAAAAGGCCATCAAAAAGGCCAAATTATAACATCCTGGCACACTTAAAGAAAGTCCCGGCTCTCCTCAGCATGTATGACGCATTGATGATGTCAGCGGAAGTGAGGGATTCTCTAATACATGCCCTGCAAAACCCTGAGGAATATCAAGCATATTTTGCTGAAATCAACATGAAAGAGGCTTTGTATGCATTCCATGCGCCCTCAGTATCCTTCACCGATGAAGATCTGTTACATGGAACTACAGAGCACAATAGGCCATTATATGTGACAGGGTATTGCGATGGGATGAAGATCAACCGGGTTCTGATTGACCCAGGATCCTCTGTGAACCTGATGACCCTCAATACTCTCCGGACATTGGCCCTTGAAATATGCCACCTATCTCCGGAGAGGATCATTATTCAGGGCTTCAATCAGCATAGCCAGAAGGCATTGGGATCTATCACTCTGCCAATTAAATTTGGAAAGATGACATCAGATGTAAAGTTCCATGTGATCGATGCCGATGCTTCATACAAAGCCCTCCTGGGAAGGCCATGGATCCATGAAAATCATATGGTTCCTTCAACACTCCATCAATGTGTGAAATATACGGTGAATGGGGAAGAATTCAGGATCGACGGAGAAATCCAGCCCTTCGGCATTCATGAAATTCACTATGAAGATGCGAGGTACTACCTTAAAGCACTTAAAGGGAGCAAGTTATCCAAGGGGAGCACGTCATCCGAAAAGGGAAAGCCGCCAAGTCCCAAGGAAGAACCTCTGGTGAAGGCACCTAAGTCTGCTCCTGTGCTTCAGAAGAAGGAATCGGTATTACCCCATTTTGGGAGTGACACTGAGTCATCAGATGACGAGAGCGATGACGATGAAGATCAGGCTGGGGGATCTATTCAAGAAAATACACTGCATATTACAAGAATTCCTGAAGGGCTTTACAAATCCTTGGCTGACTTGAGTGTCAACACTGTCGAGCACTTGAAGACCTTCTATGTACCAGCTCGACATGAAGGAGAGAGAGGCGTCCTCTTCTACAAAGCCAAGAGCAACAAAATTCCAAATGATGATGTCATAAATATTAAAGGACTAGAAGATGATGAAGTTCAGCCCATAAGATTCCCTAACTATTACCCTGATAAGCTCAAGGAGATGTTTGAAAATTTTGCCGGCGAAATCAAATGGTCAAGGAAATCATATCAAAATTTCCATCGACTATGGAACCCTACACATATAGATAAAAGAGGGATAGGTTACTCCGAATCTTCCAGGCATTCATGCTACATGACAACGTCCCAGGAGGAGGAAGAAGAGATCAAGCTGAAAAGTGCGCCACTCGAGCTCGAAGACGGGGGGCAAGCAACAATCGACGAGCTAGTTGAAGTTAACTTGGGAAGCGATGAGGACCCGAGGCCGACCTTCCTAAGCACGCAGCTGTCTGAAGAAGAAAAGACATCTTTCAAAGCCCTTTTAAAGGAGTATATTGATTGCTTTGCATGGAACTATAATGAAATGCCGTGGTTGGATAAGGAGATAGCGGTTCACGAGACTAGCCATCTAATTTATCGCCACCCCTGGCCAAACAGCACCAAGGAAGATGAAGTTTGACACGGAAGAAAGGGTGATAGAAGAGACAAAAAAGCTGATTGAAGCAGATTTCATCAGGGAGGAAAAATACCCTAATTGGGTAGCCAGCATAGTCCCTGTGAAAAAGAAAAATGGCCAAATACGGATATGCGTGGACTTCAGAGACCTGAACAAAGCATGTCCAAAAGATGATTTTCCCCTTCCAGTTATGGAGATCATGATCGATAACACCTCAGGGTACGAGATGTTCTCCTTCATGGACGGGTATTCTGGATACAATCAAATCAAAATGCATCCAGATGATGAAAGACATACCGCCTTTCGGACGCCTATGGGCATATACTGCTACAGAGTAATGCCATTTGGTCTAAAGAATGCGGGGGCAACATATCAAAGGGCTATGACCAGGATATTTGATGATCTGATTTATAAAGTGGTCGAATGCTATGTGGACGATCTTGTAGTCAAAACAAATTCTAAAGACAAACATCTTGATGATCTGAGAACAGTTTTCACACGACTCAGAGAGTACAAGTTGAAAATGAATCCCATGAAATGTGCCTTTGGAGTCCTATCTGGGAAGTTTTGGAGAAGCTTCATCGTAAGGCATCGAGGGATAGAAATAGACCCCTCAAGATAAAGGCGATCTTAGAAATGCCACCTCCTCGTAATCAAGCGGCTGCGATCATTTCAAGGACGCTGGCCTATATCGAAGGTTCATCTCCAACTTGTCCTAAGATGTAAGCCTTTCTCCAAGCTGGTCAAGAAGAACACACCATTCAAATGGGATGATGAATGTCGAAGGCTTTCAAGACATCAAACAAGACTTGCCGAGTCCACTGATGTTGGCAGCCCGATCCCCCTGAAAGCCACCGATTTTATATACCGCTGCGTTGGAAGGGTCATTGGGAGCTAAGGCCGCCCGTAACAAATGAAGAGGGCAAGGAAAATGCACTTTACTACCTCAGGATGTTGATAGGAGCTGAGAGCAAGTATACCCCCATTGAAAAACATTGTCTAGCTCTGGTGTTCGCAGTCAAGAAGTTGAGACACTATTTGCTAGCACATAAAGTCATACTCATATCAAAAATTGATCCTCTAAAATACCTAATGACGAGGCCATTGCTCACAGGAAGACTCGCAAAATGGGCGCTCATTCTGATGGAATTTGACATAACATACACTCCACAGAAGGCTATTAAGGGGCAGGCGTTAGCAGACTTCCTAGCGGCACATCCCCTCCCCGATGATTCACCACTTAATTATGATCTCCCCGATGAAGAGACATTAACAGTGGAAGAATCAAGGTGGCGATTATATTTTGATGGAGCATCATCTATAAAGCCGGCACTCATGTCCCAAATTCCACAAATCAAAGCTGGGATAGGACTTGTGTTCATCACACCGGAAGGGGGAATCCTCAGATATGCACTCTCCCTTACAGAGCCATGCACAAACAATGAGGCGGAATATGAAGCTCTCATAGCTGGTTTGGAATTGGCAATACAAATGGGAATCCAACACATACACATATTTGGAGACTCACAACTCATAATCAAGCAAGTCGAAGGAGACTACAAGATATATAAACCCGAACTTCTTAAATATCACAAGAAGGTCAAAGATCTGATGAAGAAAATCCCCCAAGTACAGTTGAGGAGGGTTTTAAGATCAGAAAATGGAGAAGCTGATTCTTTGGCGAAAGTTGCGAAGGAGCTGGCAAATCCAGATTATGAAGAAATCCACATAACCATAAGAAATAGAAGGCCCATAAGTACGATCCTTGATGATGCCGAAGAGGAAAGTGCTGGGGGCAAAGCGGAAGTCTTCACCCTCGAAATGGGAGGAAGATTGAGACAACCGTTTATAGAATATTTGAAATATGATAAACTCCCAGAGGATAAATCAAAAGGTCTTCAGATAAAGCGAAGAGCCTTAAGATTCACCCTCATAAATGACATATTGTACCGCAGGTCATATGATCAACTACTCCTGCGGTGCCTCTCATATGAAGAAATTCAAGAAGTGATGCATGATGTACACTCCGGGATATTCGGTGCACACCAATCCGGACCCAAGATGCGACTCAAGATCAAACGCTTGGGATATTACTGGCCAACTATGGTTGGAGATTGCATCAATTACGCCAAAAGATGCCATCTATGCCAAATACATGGTGACTTCATTCACCAACACCCAAACCCCCTACACCCCACAGTCTCTTCATGGCCCTTTGAGATATGGGGAACGGATGTAGTCGGTCCCATCGAACCACCATCATCTTTGGGACACCGGTTCATATTGGTCGCAGAATGTGACTACTTCTCAAAGCGGGCGTAAGCAATTCCACTCGTGAGAAGTCAAGGCGAAAATGTTATCAAGTTCTTGAGTGGAGAATATCTTATATAGATTTGGAACTCCGAGGAGAATCATTTCGTATAACGGCCCCCGCCTTCAGAAGCTTCAAAGTCGGGAGATTTGCACAGCACCATAAAATAGACTGGAGATATACTTCCATCTATAATGCTAGGGCGAATGGGTTGGCAGAAGCATTCAACAAGACCCTCTCGAAGTTGTTGAAGAAGGCGGTGTCCAAGAACAAAAAGGATTGGCATGAAAGGCTCCCGGAGATGTTATGGGCCTATCGCACCACCTATAGGACTCCAACACAATGCACGCTGCATTCCTTGGTATTTGGAACCGGCGGTCTTACCCTCAAATCCGGATACCCTCACTAAGAATGGCAGCCAAGAAAATGAAATTTCAAATGAAGATAATGTTCGGCTTGGATGAGTTGGACTCTCTCGGCGAGAAAAGGTTGGGAGTCTGTGAGAATCTTGAAGTCTACAAAGCCAAAATGTCACAAGCCTACAACAAGATGGCTCGATTTCGGACCTTTACCAAAGGAGAAATGGTTCTTGTCTTGAGAAGACCTATCATCACCAATAAGCGGGCCGGGGGCAAGTTCAAAGCAAATTGGGAAGGGCCTTATGTTGTGGAGACCGTCTACGAAGGAGGCGCATATCAGCTCATTGACGCCAATGGAGAAAGACCGATGCCGCCCATCAATGGTCGTTTCCTGAAGAAATACTATATATAATGTAACAATGTTTGCCTATGACGGAACGTCTGGTCCCTTATAAGGGTAGACTAGTCATGTACAATTAAATGTACTTCCCGAGACAACATTAATTTTATGTACTTTTGTACCAAACTTATCCAATGAAATAAAGAGGCATGTGTTTGTCTATGATGGAACGTCCGGCTCCTAGTTGGGGGCATATCGGTCATGCACGATTAAATGTGCTTCTTGAGGCAAACACATTGACCCCTTATTTTTTCTATTAAAAAAAAAAAAAAAAAAAAAAAAGGAATTCCGAATTTCTAGAATAGTCTTCACATTTATTCTAAATTTTCGGAAATTCAAAAAAAATAAAAAAATAAAAAAATAAAAAAAATCAAAAAAAATCAAAAAAAAATCAAAAAAAAAATCAAAAAAAAAAATCAAAAAAAAAAATCAAAAAAAAAATAAAAAAAATCAAAAAAAATCAAAAAAAATCAAAAAAAAAAAAAAATCAAAAAAAAAAAAATCAAAAAAAAAAAAAAAAAGGAGTCCTCATATTAATTCCGAATTTCAGAATAAGGGAAGGAAGGAACTAAAATTTATTCAAGTTCAATGTTCATAACAGATGTCTCAAAGTCAACTACCAAAGCGCGAACAAACTATAAAAAAAAAAATAATAATAAATAAAAAAAAAAAAAAAAAACAAGGCCTTCAATGCCCAGCATGCTTCAGTAATGAATTCTTTGCTTCTTCCAACTCATCAAGCCACTCTGTAAAAATAGCCATGAGGCTAGCATCTGAATAACCTCCTTGGTCCTCAATAATCTGTGCCTTCGCCTTATCCAACTCGGCTTGAAGATCTGTTTGCGCATGCCCAGAAGCCTCAAAGAAACTTGTTGAAGTTGCTATCTTCTCATTTAAAGTCTTCATTGTATCTTGAATCTCACAAAGTTCTGCTTGAAGTTTCTGCTGCCTTTCCGCAAGTCTCTGAAGCTCCTCATTGTTTATGTTGATATCATTAGCCCACCCCTCCCTGCTTTTGCTAAGACGTCCAAGGGCCAAAGCCTTCTCATGTACACACGCCTTGGCTTGTTGGTTATGAATATAGGCTTGGACGCTGGGGTCCTCTGAGGCTTCTTTGGCATAGACCGCACACTGAGCTATCCTCTCTATGAAAGGCCCAAGATTAGTCAATCCAACATTGAAAGGTTCAAGGAGTGAATTTGACTCTTTCACTTTATTGATGACGCTTTGGTAGTTGTCATAGTTGAGAGACTTGATATTGCTAATCACATCGGCTCGCAGACGTAATACAATACTTGGTATATTCTTCGGACCTATAAAAAGGATATATAAATGAAATTCAGGATATAAAATTCGAAACTCAAGATTCAAGATTCAAGATCAAGATTCAAAACAAAAAAAAAAAAGAAAAAAAAATAAAAAAAAACCTTGTTCTTGCTTTGATGAAGTTGGAAGTCCAATATCAGTATTGATGCCGTCACCTTCCACCGGAGTAGGAGCAGGAGCATCCTCGATAATATCCTTTGAAAGACCTTGCCCCGAAGATGGAGGTCCGTCACCTTTTTGGGCAACTAAAAAGGAGTCGCCAATATTCATGTCTCTTTGAAAAAAAAAAGAGAAGAGAGAAGAGATGAGGACCTTGGTTTTGCTCTGGAGAAACTGAAATTCTGGCACCAGCATTGGAACCACCACTTTCTACTCCCTCCGTTAGATCTTGTACCACTAAAGGTACACCTTCAACATTAACGTTGCCGACACCAGTCTCCAATTTCTCCATTGAGGAGGGACCATCCCTTATGAAATTTGCGAAGGAATATTATTAAAAGACGAAATGCGGCTCCTCGCTTTCTTGATTTCTTGGGCAAGTTAAGGGGTGCCGCACTTTCCGCGATAGGTATACCTCCTAACAAGAAATTGAAAGTAAATAAAAGCATATGTACACAAAGAAGGAGGAAGAAAGAGGGGAATACTACCTTGCACAGGATTAAGAGGAACTTCCTCAACCCCAATGTTTCCCTGAGCTCCAAAGATTAAAATCTTAGCGGATTATTTGAACACGAAATCAAAAATCTTTAATTAAATCTGTTAAAAATGTATGAGTGAAGGAAGTATTTTCTTACCAACTTGAGACTCTAGAGGCATCCCCGGATTCGGTGAAGGAATATCATCTATTCTTGGAGCTGTGTTGAAAAAATTTAAAGGGGTCAAGTCGAGGAAAGGGAAATAAAAGAAGAAGAAAAGGGGACATGATCCTCTTACCAATTGGTGGATTGTAGGCAACCCCGACATTGGCCGATGGGACTTCACGAATTTGTATACCTGTTAACCAAAGATTTTGAATTAAATAAAAATTCAGACTTCAAGTCAAATAAGAATTTAGACTTTGATTCAAATGGAGAATAAGACTTTGAATCGAATAAGAATTTAGACTTTGAATCAAATAAAGATTCAAACTTCGAATCAAATGAGAATTCAGGTGTTGAATAAAAAATAAAAAAAAAAAAAAATCCAAAAAAAAAAAATCCAAAAAAAAAAAAAAAAAAAAAAGAAGAAGAAGAAGAAGAAGAAGAAGAATATGGAGTTTGACATACCTTGCGTTTGTCGCCGCTTCACTGGAACAGGGAGATCCGCAGAAGAAGGACCTCGTTTTTGACTGATGAAGATACTCTCGTTGATGAATCGGGGCCTTTTTGAAGATTGACCTTGCTCCTGGATCCTCCTATTATCTCTCTTATCACCATAATCCTCTTGGACTAACAATGCGATGTCCTGTTGGAAGAAAGCTCGCACGTTTTCAAACCACTTCCGTGCATAAAAGTACATGAGCTCCCCGCTTCGATCCTTTTCAGGAATATAGAACGAGCTGGAGGTCCTCTGGCGGGAAAAATGACGCCAATAACCTGCAAGCACCCGGGCAGAGGAAGCTTTTCGCGGGACATCAATATACGCCGGGCATTGTTGGTCGTAACCGAACTGGCGCCCAAAACGATGAGGATTGTAGGGCTCTGCATAGAACTCTCCACCACATCGAAGAGGAAGGATGCCGCAGCGAAGGCCTATCACATACTCCATGGTTTGAATATCCAGCACATCGGGTCCCGCAAGATGCCTCGTATCCCGCACCGTCTCATCATTATGAAGAAGATAGGAAAAAGGACGCCATTTAAAGTTGGCTTCAAACTTAAAGAATTTCCTAGCTTCCAAAGGAGTAAACGGGGAGGAGGAGGCGTTCATATAATATAACATCTCCGGTACCCTTAAGAGCCCGGGGATTGTATGTGTACTTGGATCAATTTTCCTCCGAAGAGATATGCCATGAAAATGACAACTAGCCCAAGCATACAAAAAGTGGGAAGGAAAGGCTACAGTAGAATGTCCGGGCCCCTTCCTATGATTAACCATAGAATTTAATCCTAAGTATAAGCGTGCTAATATCAAGGGGCAAGAGCTACCGACCTTCCATGCACAAGGTTACACGCCATCATAAAACCCGGGTCTAATTACCTTATGATTATCCTAAGCATAATGAAGGAACAAATCCACAATGATATAAAAGCTGCCAAATTTGTGTTTGAAACGGGTTTTGGAGGAGGATCGTAACTTCGAATCATACCGAACTGGACTTTGACTTCCTAAAGAAATCTACCCAATCTGAGAAAAATACGTTCTTGTTGGCATCTCGTCTTGCAAGCCATTGAAAGATGTCAAAAAGATTCCGCAATACAGAAAATTCTGAATTTTCTCTGTCACATATTACACTATTGGGTGGGATTACTTCATCATATATATCACCAACTACCGAAAGCCCCCCAAGGCTTTTGATCTCCCACAAAGAAATCCCCACTTCCCCATGTAGGAAGTGGAAAGTATTTGTCTCCGGACACCAAAACTCTACCAATGCTTTGAAAAAATTCAAATCTAAGTCATATCTACCAACTGAGGCCACAATTCCCCCAATCAATTCTACCCGGGATAATTTTTCAAAATATTTGCCAACAATATATCTAGCCCAATCAGAATAATGAGGAAAATCTATTAATTCACTCCTGATAGGATTCCTAGCCCTCCACCCCGGGTGATGGTTAAAGATTTTATGACCTAAAGTTTGAAACATACTCAAATCCCTAATAGCCCCTTCGGGCTTTAAGTGAATTATATCAATTGTACTACCTTCATTACAGCGATTTGAAGATAGTTGGGCTGTAGCCATGCGAGCTGGAGGACGCTTCACCCACTCTGAGTGCTCTTCTCCTTCATATCCGACGGAGGTTCGCACGGGACCAAAAAATAGGTTTGCAACGGGGGAAGACCTGACCTCTTGGAATCTCGCGACAATCTTGACCGATATCCCAAAAAGGCTCGAGGTGAAGATTGTCGGCCATATTAAAGAAAAGAAGACAAAAGAAGTTAAGGATTCACACTTCTCTCACTCAAAGGAATTTCGTGAAAGAAGTGTGAAGCGGGCAATTTGTTTATATAAAAAATATATGTCTTTATCTCATTAGAATTAAAATTCTAATTCTAATGAATTCAA
Organism: Dioscorea zingiberensis; assembly: GCA_026586065.1. NCBI lineage: Eukaryota > Viridiplantae > Streptophyta > Magnoliopsida > Dioscoreales > Dioscoreaceae > Dioscorea > Dioscorea zingiberensis. The sequence goes on from CM048824.1 coordinate 26,483,643, forward strand.
CTTATCATAATCCTGGCCAAATCAAGATTTGATGAGAAAGCATATCCCGAGACAAATCAAGGGGTATAAATCCCATCCAAGAACATATCCCGAGACAAATTAAGGGGTATAAATATTATCTTAACAAAAAAGGGGGGGTGGAATACCAATCCCGAGGCATAATCCATATCCCGAGGCATGAATGTTAATCCCGAGGCATGATAACAATTAATAATTAATTGAATTAGTTAATTATTAAATTAAAAAAAAAAAAATTTTAACGGGATTTGGTCTTATCCATCTGGTGGAAACGTTGGGATTCCTCGCCGGGATTTCACGGGGGAACTAATCCTGGAGATAAGAACAAGACAAAGTTAATATAAAAATCGTAAGAGGGAAGAAAGGGAGACCAGGAGACAAAGAAAAAGGGAGAAAAAGGCGGAGACAAAAGAGAGAAGAAGAGAAATGTAAGAGGCAGGAAAGACAGAGGCGAGAAGGAAAGAGTACTCACAGAGGGAAAGGTAATTCTTCTCAAACTTTTTATCATAATAATAAAAAAATAATAAAAAGAATAATAATAAAAAAGAAGCAAAAAAGAAGGCGCCCTTCTTCTCCATCTCTTCCTCTCTCACGACCGGTCCCAGCGAAGACCACCGCCTCACCATTGCCGACGCCACCGGCCAAGCCCCTCCTCGCTGGGATCGGCGCCGCCCGCCCGCTGAACTCCGCTGGCCAAGCAAGCCAGACCAAGGCTGCCCAGGCCGCTACAGTCACAAGCCAAGCGCTACAAGCGCTTGCCAGCGCTACGCCTGTAGCCAAGGCCAGCAAGGCGCCTGTGCCAAGGCCACAAGACAAGCGCCAAGACGCCTCCCTCGCCGCCACGGCCTGCTGCCTGTTTCGCCCCAGTCTTCACAAGACGCGCCAAGAACTGCTCACTGAAGCCCCTGCAGCCAGATCCAGCGCCCAGCTTTCCAGCTCCTCAGACGCCAACCGGCCGCTACCACGCTTTCAGCCTGGCTACGCCAGCCACGCCAGCTTCTTCCTCCCCTGCAGCCTCTCACCAAGCCCCATACGCCTGTGATCCGCGCACCAGCCCGCACCACCAACTCCGGCCATATCCGCCACCACCAAGACTGCGCCAGCCACCACCTCCGGCCAGATCTAACCCTCAGAAGAACCCTTCCGCCGGCCACTCAAGCTTGGCCACTCACCACGCATCGCCGGCGGCAAAGACACCTCCTCCGCCCGTGATCTATCACCAAAGACGGCCTGAAATCGCTTCGGCACATCTCCACCGGCCACCAAGAAGACTTCGCCCGCAGGCTCCACGGCTAGCAAAGAACGCTTGACACACCAATATCCGTCTGCACTAACTCCGGCAAGATCACCATCGCAAAGAACGCGTCGACACCAACATCCAATCAAGAACTCCGGCCCGGCGCCCGTTGCCAAGAACTCCAACCAAAGACTGCTCGCCATCATCAACACTGCAGCAACATCGGCACCAAACATCTGCAGCAACTTTGGCATCAACGTCCTCAGCTCCTGCAACCCGCTCGCAACCCGACAGCAGCTCCATCGCCATCAGCAGCCCCGGCTCCTTCCTGCGCGACATCAACTCTGGCATCTGCAGCAAAGACTGCATCAACTCCAAAGATCTGCGGCGACTGCATCAACTCCAAAGATTCTGCAGCACTGCATCAACTCCAAAGATCTGCGGCAAAGACTGTGACGGCTCCAAAGACTGCGATTAGCACATTACGCGTCCAACTTCGGGCATCTGCGGCGCTGCATCAACATCGTGACCCTACTCCGTCGTCAACAAATCTTTGAAGGTGCGTCGACAAACAAACTTGAAGATCGTCGTCAACAAACTTGAAGATCGTCACCAAAAATTTTGACGATCATCGTCATCAATAATTTCGAAGCTTGCCGTCAATCGCCATCAATTTTTGCCGCCAACAGCCTCTAGAGCCTTGGAGGATGAAGCTGCAAAAAATTATATGTTGTAATGGATGTGGTGTGAATGAATTGTGAATGTTTGTATAAAAGTCAAAACCCCAAATACAGGGAAAACTCTGTCAAAATTTTCTCAACATAAAGTAATGAAAGAGAGCTGTCATTATGCGCTGCTGCTGCATTTAGAGGCCAGATTGTCATATTGTTGCTGGCTGATGGGAAAGATCTTTGGCTATGTCTTTAGCCACATTTTTGTCTCAAAGGCTGGAGCTCATTTGTGCAACATCTACCTCTGGATTTCTTTTAGCTCCATCAACAGATTGTAGCACAGAGGGTGTCTTCATCATCTTCATACAAGGCCGACAAGCTGGCTAATTACTGCCATCATAGCTGCTACCATCATGTGGAAGAAGTCGCCATTACTATGAATAGCTACCGCCATAAATGATTTTTGAAGCAAAATCAAAGAGAAAGAAGACAATATAAAGGAAGATGGAATGAATGATGCAGGCTCTATGTTGTTGCTGCAGAATTCATTTTGTAACTTTTGTAAAAAATGCATTCAATGATGCAGTGGCTATTCAACAATGCTCACAGCAAAGGGCACTTCAGATTGCTCAATGACTGCAGAAAAGAAACTTGCAAGAATTCTATGAATTAAAATTTTCACATTCTATAGTATGCTGGCTATTTACTGCAGCTGTTTCTACCAAAGAAATAAAAAAAAATACTGAAAGTTGCTGCTGCTGCAGAAATAAAAATTGTGTTGCTGCAGATTTTTGTTATAAAGGACCTGTTTTCAAAAATTCACAACATCGGCCAGAGAACTCCGATTGAGGCGAGATCTGCGGCGTTGGAAACTAGACATCTACATCTTCAACAATCATATACAGCACGAATCCTTTCGGCAGACCGATCAGTGTTTATTTCGATGGGGAAAAAGGATGAACATTATAGTTCGGCAAATTAATTCCTGAAATCTCGTCTGATTGCCCATATTCAAAAATTCATAACTCTGGCCGGAAGCTCCGTGAGGCGATCTCTACGGTGTTAGAAATTAGACACCTAGGTCTCCAACATTCATATTCAGTGCAGATCCGTTCGGTGGCCCGATCAGCGTGGATTTTGATAAATAAAAGGGTAGATTTCAGCATTTACGCCGACGTACCATGCTGATCACCCAATTTCAAAAAATTCACAACTTTGGCCTGGAAACTCCGATTGAGGCAGTCTTTGCGGCGTTGGAAATTATACATCTGGGTCTCCAACATTCATATACAACACAAACTCATTCGGTGGTCCGATCAGTGTGGATTTTGGATAAACAAAAGGGTAAATTTCAGCATTTCTGCCGCTAGCTATGTTGATCGCCCAATTTCAAAAATTCATAACTTTGGCCAGAAAACTCCAATTAAGATGAAATCTGTGGCATTGGAAATTAGATATCCAGATCTCCAATAGTCATATACAACACTGACTCATTCGGAGGCTCAGTCGGTGTAAATTTCAACGGATAAAATAGTCAATTTCAGCGATCTTGCCGTTGACAATGCCGAAGACTCATTTTCAAAAATTCATAATTCCTGCATGGAAACTCCAATGGGAATGAAATTTGACGTGAAGACTAGATACCAAGATCTTCAATAGTGGTATATAGCACAAGCCCTTTTGCTTTCAGGCGGTATATTTTGATAGAGAAAAAGGCTAATGCAACTCTTAAAAGGCGGCTCAGTTGGCGATCTGAACCTCGGTTACAAGTCTCAAGCGCAAGGCAACCGGTGGATCCCATATAGCGGGGCACAGATCTTGAGGCGGAGCGGCGTCATAAATAAACAAATAAATATATATCTATATAAACATATGCTGATATGTAACGAATCATATTACATTGCAATAAAATAAATTATTCTTTCTCATTTTCTCTACTTGTGCTTTTGCCCTTAATCGGAGGTTCCCATGACATTGTCTGGGGTAATTAATAATAGAGGCTTGCCTCTATTAGGAATAAAAGAACCCACACAATAAAAATATGATATTTGTGCTTCGATATATCGTCCGGTGTCACACGATACCAGGCGCGTATTTTCGATCCCACAAGGTTCAAACCCCCTCTCTTACACCCTTTCCTTTTTATTTTATTCAAAACCTGATTTGATCTACTACTATAGATCAAACCCAACCTGATAACTTATATCCAAGTCCAGACCCAATCATCTGGTCACCTTGCTCCCACCCAATCCTTGATTTAGTAAATTTTAAACCAATTTGATTAAATCAGATCAACTATTAGACCATGCTTGGATAAACTAGTCTTAACTAATTTGTTCAATCAAATCCTCTACAGGACCTGACCCAATTTTGTTAGGCTAACCCAAATCCAAATCAGTTCATCAGTTCACTTTATTTACTCAAACCGGTTTAATTGACTAAGCCTAACAACATTGCTAACTTAACTGATCTTAACTAACTTTTAATCTATCTTCTTCTTCTTCTGGACAGGTGCTCGCTGGCGAGGCGTTGGCGCTCCAGCCCTTCGCGGCGGTCCTCAGTGGCACACGGGCGACCGGAGTTGCTTCCGTCACGATGTCTTCACCGGCCAATAGTAGCTGGCACGCCGGAAGCACCTCTATGGTGGCAGCCCCCCCTGAGCTCATCCCTACCCGGTTCGCTTGCACCACTCTTGGCCGGACCACCCCCTTCTCTCTCTCTCTCTCTCTCTCTCTCTCTCTCTCTCTCTCCCTCTCTCTCTTTATCTCTCTGCGGCCTCTTCTTATACTTTGTTACTCATCTCCTTGAGATTAAAACCCAACTAAGCCTGTGCGCTCCCAGATCCTGCTACCTTTCTATTCACTGTTTCCCCTACTTGGTAAGTTTTTAAACAAAAGCAATGCATAAAAGAGAAGGTTTAACTTGCTTTTGAATCTATTTTAACACCAACAGGAGACCTCTGATCATCTCTCTCTCAACAACTGACAACATCTTATTCAACCATGAGAATTTCATGTTTATCTAAGTAACTTAACTATGAGTTCTTTGTTCCTCCACTAACCCAACAAAGCTATAAATCTCCTTGCAGGACTCGCGCGACAGCACAGCGCTATAGCCCGTGCTGTGACAGAAATAAATAAAAAAGAAAATCTCTCATCTAATATATATCTAACATTATCCTCTCACAACCCAAGCTAGCAGACCCGTATAGTTAGAAGAGAAACCAGGTATGAAACCCAGTCATGGGACCATGTTTTCAACTCATCATAGTATGCATGGATTTAAATCTTAGACGGTTTCATTGAAACTACACTTAGGTTGAGAGCACTTACAAATAAGAATTGATGACTCGTGGCTCCTCTGTTGAGCCCCTCGTTGCCTCCCAAAGATCGTCGGAGTTCCCTGCCTGAAACATAATATCAGTAAATCCGAGACCTAATGAGGAGGTAAAGACGAACATAGGGGAAGGAGGGCTCAACTTACCTCCTTCTCGACGTACCCCTGATGATCCGGACGTCTGTCGTGATCTCAAGCCAATGGCGATTCTCCAATACTTCCCCCTTTCTATCGCTCTGTCTCGCCGTCAACAGCAACCACGACTAGGGTTTCCTAGAGTCTCTCTCTCTTATAGTGGCTCATGGAGGGGCTGTGCATGATTACGATCCCTTTGATAGTAGTCCAAATCGAGCGCAATCTCCTCTCTTTCTAAATCCAGCCATTTTCAAACACGCGTCGTCGAGCGCGCGCTAGCACTGGTGGAGAAAGGAGGTGGCAACTTGCTTCGCGATTACCACTCGTACTGACGGACGGTAGCGATGTGCATTTGAACAGACGATCACATCCTTTATTTGTGCGTGCCTTTGATCCAGCATACCAGAAGATGAGCGGCTGATGGCAACCTTCGCCCATGCAGACACATCAGCCTATGGACGGTCAGATGAAGCCTTGATGCCTCGAGCTTAAACTTTCCCCTGAGATGAACGCCCCCGATTAGATCTTTTGATGAGAGCGGATGAGAGGCCGAGATCAACCTCTCTGCCTCGAACTTACGTTCTCATCTGAGATCATTTTATCTCAGTCGTCCGCTTCCTCTCATAACCCCTCTCTCACGTGAGACTTTTGCAAAAAGCCCCCTTTCTAGGCTACATCCAGGTCCCTGGCCTCCTTTAAGTCCTCCAAGTCCAACTTCTTTGAAATTACGACTAGGTCCCTATCAGACCCAATAATTCTAATTTAGGGATTTAATCAATTATTCCCCCTTCTTCAAACAAATCCAAGAAATTCCAAAATTGGATATTTTCTTTAAATAAATCAATCAATTAATTAAATCAACTAATGTTTATTTATTTATTCCTTTCATGTTCTCCAGTCACACTTAATTTACCAAAATGCCCCTAATTGTCATAATTAAACCCAATTAGGGTTTTAATTATTAAACCTTCATTTTGAATAACTAATTCATCTACCAATAATAATAATAAACATTCATTTATTCTAAATAAGAGAAATCTTCAATTTCACAGTTTTAATACTTTTCACAAATTTATTTTGTTTGTATATTTGTTTTGACTTTTCAGTATAGATTAAATATAAATATCAAATTTAATTAATTATCTACATTTTTTTCATTTTTATTATTATAATTTTGTTTTATATCATATTTAGTTATTATTAATTATTATAAATTATTTTTAAGAAGGGAGTGGATGTATGTTAAAGAAAAGTTTGACTAGAGGTTGGAAAGGTTCATGTCTCTCTCTTTAAGGAAGACTGGTACTCACCAATTCAGTGCTCTCATCCCTAGCTATTCATTTCATGGCTTTATTCAAACTTCCTAAGTGGTTAGTTCAAGACTTGGACAAAGTAAGAAGCAAATTTCTTTGGAGAGGAAAAGATGACAGCGGGTTGAATCCTATGAATTTTAATATTTTATTATTGATCCGATTCAATCCGAGTTGACTCTGATTGAACACAACCCCTGATCCTTGGGTTTGATTGGGTCAATGTCCGGCTGGTTTTGACTACCTTGATTATATTACTAAAGTTTAATAATTAATAGGTAATAATATAGTTTTAAAAATATTATCTAATATGTAAAATAAAAAAATATTAAATATATTAAATTTCATGAATATTAAAATTAAATTATTAGAAAAATAATTATTAGGATAGGCTGACCTACCCTGGTTTCAAGGCACCGAAATTATGTAAAATATCGCATTCATATCCACTGGAACAAGCACCTTCTCGCGCTCGCTCCATGGCTTCTGCTCTCTTTCCCGCCCCCTCGCTTCTCCCTCTCGCTCGCCATCGCTGGAGTAGCTTCGCTCCCTCAACCAAAATTTGTCTCATCTCTTCGTTTCCTAGGCCTCATCGCCCTCCAAGAGTCCTCTCGCTTCCTCCCCTTACCTCCGGCCGTGTTCTCCGGCGAGTCAGGGCGGAATCTTCCAAGCAGCAGCGAGAACCCATGGTCCCTCCTTTCAATGTCCTCATCACCGGATCAACCAAAGGTATCCCCCCAATTGACCAACTGCCTATTATTTATTCACGACCAACAATAATTCGTGTTTTTTTTTTTTTTGTTGTTGTTGTTGTTGTTGTTGTTGTTGTGTGTTTGTATTTGTTCATTAAGCAATGGTTTCTCTCAAGATCTAGTTCTTGTAACATTTTATGGCATTCACTTGTTTGGAATTATTATTGTAATCCTTTATTTTAGTTTTTTCTATTTACTCTCTTCCTTTCTTCTCTTGCTCTTTCTATCTCTTTAGCATGCCTCAATTCTCGGCTATATCATGATCTTCTTTTTAATCATCCCTCCTTTCAATGTCCTCGTCACCAGATCTGTTTATACATTCATGACCATCATTATTTCTTTTTTCTTTTTTCTTTTTTTTTTTTGATGTCTTGAATCAGTAGTTTTGCTCATGAAATCTAATGCTGCTTCTATAATCTCATGATTTTCTCGTGTTTTAGTGTAACATTTAGTTTTTGGTAGTTGATAGGTATGATATGATCAGTTATGAACATTGAGTTATCTTTGTTTACTAGGAAATGCTTTCTTTCATGAACCAATTCATGCAATATTCTATAGCTTTCACTCTTTTGGAAGTCTTATTGTAATCCTTGATTAGTTTATTGTCTTCATTCTTCTTCCTTTCTTCTCTTTCTCATTCTATTTCTTCTAAATGGCTCCATTCTCAGATATGCCAACTTTTCGTGATAATTTTCCATCAACAAATAACATTGGAGGTTGTAATCTTACTAGCACAACAATTTATTTCTTTGTAAAAGCTTCCTGCTTTTCAAATCATTCATTTGGATTGAAATCTGAATTGCTACAAAACATTTATCTTCTCTTTTTTCATAAGAAATTTTGGCCATATTTGGGGAAGATATTGGTTTTTGTTGCTATTATGATCAACTTAGTTATTGTCAGTTCTTGTACATGAGGTGGACTTTCTAGAAATTAGTATCACTGATTTAATAATTAAGTAAATGAGGCTTTCGACTCTGTGTTTGAAATTATGGAATAATTGCTGGATTGACTCCTCATGTTAATTTCATTTGTTTGTTATGATATCAACTGAGAATTTCCCAATTCAAGAAGCATAATTGCAGGTAAAATTCGACTTAACTTATCAGAATGATAGAAGATTGGTTTTTCCTGAATATTTTCCTATTTTGTATTCATTTGTGCTATTTTGACAAGTCATTCTATTTTGTCTGAACTTTGTGTTATTTCAATGTGATATAATCTATACAGGTATTGGACTTGCACTAGCTAAAGAGTTTCTAATAGCAGGTGACAATGTTGTAATATGCTCAAGATCAGGTATAGTCCTGTAGTTTAAATCTCCTGCTACACTTTTATTGTCACAGTTAAGTCTATCTTTTAAAACAATGGAGAACTTGAGCAGGATAACTTGATAGTAAGTTAGGTTTAAATTACATGTTGATGAGACACAAAATTTTATGTACTACGAGTTTTGAATGAAATCAAATGGAAATTTTCTTTTGTTTAGTCCCATTTGAAGATGTACTATTCACTTTTCTTCATTCTTACTGTATTTATGTGGTCTAATTTTGTAGCTGAACGTGTAAAATCAACTGTTAAACAATTGAGAGAAGAATTCGGGGAGAAGCATGTGTGGGTATCTACTGCTTAGCTGATTTAATTCATTTTTGCTTCTTGTCTCCAGAGATTGCGTCCTCCCCATTTTTGTAATTAATTGGTGATTGATGTTAATTTTCAGGGAACTGTTTGTGATGTTAGAAGAGGAGAGGATGTCAAGGCTCTTGTTTCCTTTGCACGCGATAACCTAAAATACATTGATATATGGGTATTCAAGCGGGTTACTCACTTGTGCTTTCATTTTTCTCTTTTTTGATTTTTTTTTTTAAATTTCTATCTTCTTTTATGATTTTTTTTCTCTCTTCTTTCTATATGATTCCTCAAGATTTTCTAGTGATTTTCATATTGGTTTTGGTTCGATATGGTTTATCATTCTAACTTAATGGAAGTAGTTTGCCATCTGGCTAAATCCTGTATGCTCATATTAATCATTATTGGTGTAAGATTTGAAGAACAATCACATCAAATATACTACCTAGTTGAATTAGGATTTGGGAGGTAAATATGTGACTTTTACATAGACTGTAACGGTCCGGCCACCAATATTAATGGTAGAATAAAACATGCACATATTTCTAAAAAAGTTCTCATATACAAGATTTTGTGATTTTGCATGCGTTTTTTTCTTATCTTATCTTGTTGTGGAGAACTTTGATTAAAATGCCAGTTAACCGTTGATGAATTTTATTGTTAATGATGCCTTTCATTCTCCCTTTACTGGAAACTATTCCTTTAAGGGATTTTTTCCTTGCAATTTTGTTGATAGGTCCCAAGCACAATTAGAAATACAAATTGGATAAGATTTGAACCCAATCAGATAATTGTTTGGAAAGATACTGATTTTGATATTATAAGATTTGGAAATTGAAATAAACATCTTAATTTCTGAAAAATGTAAAATTTATCCCAAATTGTCGCCATGTTCAGGTGTCCAGAAAAAGTGTTTTGGATATGAAAAAGCTGAAATATGGTTAATGTTGTTGGATTAGTGACTTTGACTAGTATTTTGCATGGATTTAGCATCAAATTGGCAGGAAATATTTGTTCATGATTGAGGACTATTTTTGATGATAAGATTTGTGGTTTTGAATGATTAATGCAGTGAATTGATGAATTTTTTAGCAAAATGTATTGGCTCAAGAAAAAACTGTATTGATTCATCCACTGATTTCTCAGGAAGGTTCCATCTCCCTTTTAGAGATTAGAGATTGTATGCTTTCAATTCAAATAAGATATAACTTATCTTAAACTCCTGGACCTGTTGATACATTTTTAGAATTCAAAACAAACCCTCTAGATTTGGCAATTACCATACTATCCATAACCTTAAATTCATGAAAACACATGATTTTAACTCTTAGACAACTTTTAAACCTAAACCATGACAAATAATGGTGTTGGACCATATTCTACATCATTATCTCCAACTTGAGGAATTTAATTTCAGCGAGTTAGAAAGGAAGTTATTCTCAAAGAAATTATAAACAATAGAGAGAAGTGATAATTTCTGTATATTTCATTAATGAATACTACTCTCTTTAAACGGATTACAATGGGAATTACAAACCCAAAAAATCAGGAACAGAAACACTTAACCTATTTTTAAAGAAACCAAATCCTAACAAAACATTAAGATAGATGTTATCCAAAGTTTGACTAAATCAAATGATTTGAATTTCATCCACACTCCTCAAGCTTGGCTGTAGATATTAATAAGACCAAGCTTGCCTACAAGAAACTCAAGAGTTTGTTCAGATAGCCCTTTTGTGAGTAGATCAGCTAGTTGGTGAGATGTAGGCACGTATTCAATGCTGATAACGTTTGCATCGAGTTTTTCTTTAATAAAGTGTCGACCTACTTCCAAGTGTTTAGTCCTATCATGATGAACAAGATTATGAGCTATACTGATAGTTGACTTATTATCACAGTAGAGCCACATAGGTTCTTCAAATTCAATCTTCAACTCTTTCATCAATCTTCTTATCTAAATAAGTTCACAAACTCCCTGAGCCATAGCTCTATACTCGGCTTTTGCACTACTTCTAGCAATAACTAACTGTTTTTTGCTGAGCCAAGTCACTAGATTTCCCCACAGTAAAGTACAATATCCAGATGTTGATTTTCGGTCATTAATTGATCCAACCCAATCCACATCTGTGAATGCTCTCACTCTTCAATCATCAGTCTTTGTATAAAATAAACCTTTTCCAGGTATTTGCTTCAAGTATCTCAAGATTCTATACACTTGACGCCAGGCAAGGTAGTGATTAACCTGCGACTGGTGGCAACCAGGGGATTGACAAAAGAACAAGCAAGGGGGAAGACAAACAGAGAAGAAGAGTCTCTGAAACTTCAAAGGAAAAGTATTATTTAATATTCAATGACTAAAATTCAATCCACAAGCCGGGTTTAAATATCTTCAAAAAACTAACTTAGAAACCTATCTTCTTATCCAAATTTGCCAAAATTGACAAATTTTGGTTCAAGACCAAAACTTATCTTATTTAAAAAAAACTAAACAAATCATATAACTCCTAAAAATCCGAGATCAAATTGGATTTAAATCTTATCCTAAATTGACATACGAAGTATTACCAAAAATAGAAAAAAACCAAAACACGAAGAAACGACCGAGAAAACAGCCGAATTTGAGGATAAAGGAGAGGTCCACCGAGCTGTGGACGCTACATGCGCGTCGAGACGAGCTTTCCGAATTGGGGTTGAGCGCGCGAATTCGATGCCTGTAGCTAAAGTTATGGCCAAAACACCGACCAAAACTGTTCCCTAATCACGGAATTGGCTCGATGACCTCCGGCCTTTACGCCGGTCCGCTAATTCCTGATACGCTAAAGCCTGCATGGTGCAATTAGATAGTTCAACATTGTCTGACTCGGGTTCTCCTGCATTAGTTGGCCCGTGTTGGAATAAACTCGCTCTCAAGTTCTCGGTTGGGTCCGTCGACTCCACATAGCAAGGACTCAAATGTTTCACATTGAAGACGTATGAAGTCTTCAAGTTACTGGGGAGGCACAACCTATATGCATTGTCATTAATCTTCTGCAACACCTCGCAGGGTCCAATCTTTCGCTCCTTAAGTTTGTTATACTCACCAGCAGGAAAACGATCACGAGTTAGTACCGCCCAAACAAAGTCACCATCGTCAAAAAGTGTCTAGCGGCGACGGCTGTCTGCCCTGGTCTTGTATTTGGTATTGCTCTCATGAATGGCGTACTTCACTTGCTTATGGTCACTCTGGAGAAGTCTTGCCATCTCATCAGTTAGGGGATGAACACGCCCTACCCGTGCAACTGGGGCTAAATCAAGTACTCCGGATGAGTTCCGACTGTTGACAACTTTGAATGGGCTCAAATCGGTAGTCCGATTCTTCGATTTTTTATAGGCGAATTCAGCTTGAGGTAATGCCAAATCCCATTGCTTCGGTTTAGTTCTAGCCAGGCACCACAGACGGTTGCCCAAACTCTGGTTCACCACTTTGGTTTGTCCATCTGTCTGGGGGTGATATACACTACTAAATTTCAACTGTGTCCCTAATTTCCCCTACAAGCTTTTCTAGTAGAGGGTGACGAACTTGGTGTCATGATCGGATGTGATGGAGCGAGGGATATCATGCAAGTGGACAATCTCTCGAAAGTAAAGATGGGCACTGTGGGTAGCATCCATAGTCTTCTGACAAGCTACAAAGTGGGCCATCTTGGAAAATCTGTCGACCACCACCAGAATAGAATCCGAGGCCTGCTAGCTACGAGGAAGGCCCAGAACAAAATTCATGCTGACGTCAAGGCAAAGAGCTTCAGGGACTGGCAAGGGAATGTACAGGCCTGCATTGGTGAGAACTCTTTTAGCCCATTGGCATACAAAGTAGCGCTCCACAATGTGAGCCACGTCGCTAGATAGCTTCAGCCAATAAAAGTCAGCAGCTATGAGGGTGTAGGTCTTATCACGACCAAAGTGCTCCTCGTTATGGAGTTCGCTCATGATCTGCTGTTGCAATGAACAGTCAGGAATACATAGTTGTAGGCCGCGAAACAGGTAACCGTTATTTAAAATAAAATCATGACGATGGCCATCGGTTACCTCTTGAAGTATCTTCCTGAAGGAAGGATCAGTCGTATACATATCCGTGAAGGCTTCAAACCCCGCAACTTTGGCGCTCATTGTGGTGAGAAGAGAAGTGCGGCGGCTCAGAGCATTTGCTACACGATTGATGCTTCCTCCTTGATGTTTCAAGATAAGGGTGAACTCCTGCAAGTACGCCACCCACTTGGCGTGTCGCCTGCTCAGTTTGTGTTAGCCATTGATGTACTTCAGGGCCTCATGATCGGTGAACAGGATGAACTCCTTCTGTATGAGGTAGTGACGCCAATGCTTCAACGACTGAACTATGGTATAGAACTCCAGGTCATAAGTGGAGTAGTTTTTCTTCGACCTCGACAACTTCTCACTAAAGAAAGCTACCGGTCATCTTGATTGGCTCAGAACATCTCCGATGCCAATTCCGGATGCATCACAATTGACCTCGAACACCTTATTGAAGACGAGAAGCGCTAGAACTGGTGCTTCAGTCATCTTCTGTTTGACCAGGTAAAAGCTAGCTTCGGCCTCATCTGTCCACTGGAAATCATGCCTCTTGAGACACTCTGTGATGGGGTAATCAACGTACTAAAGTTCTAGATGAATCGTCTGTAGAACGAGGCCAGCCCATGGAAGCTTCGAACATCATGCAAGGTCCTCGGTCTGGGCCACTCTAAGATCGCATCTATCTTTGATTGATCTGTATGAACACCATCAATAGAAACAACAAAGCCAAGGAAGGTCACAGAAGTGGTGAAGAAGGAACACTTCTTTCGGCTGGTAAATAAGCGCTCCGTTCTCAGCGTCTCAAAGATAACGCGAAGGTGGTCAAAGTGTGAGGACCAACTCGGACTATAGATGAGGATGTCATCGAAATAGACCACCACAAACTTGTCCATAAACGGTTGTAGAACCTGGTGCATGAATCGCATGAACGTGTTGGGGGCGTTGGACAGCCCAAAAGACATCACCATCCACTCGTGTAGTCCATGCTGTGTCTTGAACGCCATCTTCCACTCATCTCCAGGCCGTATTCTAATCTGGTGGTATCCGCTCTTCAGGTCGATTTTTAAGAAGACCCTTTAGTCGGATAGTTGGTCCAACATGTTGTCCAGGCGGGGGATGGGATAGCGGTACTTGATGGTGATTTTGTTAATTGCTCGGCTGTTTACACACATACGCCACAAGCCATCCTTCTTTGGCACCAACAGGGTTGGAACTGCGTATAGACTCATGCTCTCTTGGATGTAGCCGCTTCTTAATAACTCCTCCACTTGCCGCTGTAATTCCTCGACCTCCTTAGGACTGAGGCGGTATCCCGGTCGGTTCGGCAAGCTCGATCCCAGGACAAGATCTATCTAGTGTTGGATGTCCCTCATAGGTGGGAGTCCTGGGGGAAGTTCCTCTGGCATCAAGTTCACGAACTCCAAGAGCAACTGCTGTACCTCTATTGGAAGATCTGGATCCTTGTCCATGGCACTATATATGTAAAGTAGCAGTGCATAGACCATATCTCCCTGTTCGTTCCCGCTTAAAAACCTGACATAGAAAGTAGGTTAGTATTGGTTACCGGGGTAGCAGGTTTTTTTTTCCGGTGGGGTGCTAATACGACCCTTTCTTCCTTGATGCTAAGGGAATAAGTATTCTTCTTTTCATCATGAACTACTCTCCGATCATACTGCTAAAGTCACCCCAATAGTAGGTAACAGACATCCATTGACACAACGTCGCACCATGCATTGTCAAAGTACCTCTTGTCAATGGAGAAGGAAACGAGACATCGCCGATCTACTTTTACCTCTATGTCTTTGCTCAACCATGATAGATTGTAGGGCTTCGGATGACGCACTGTCTTTAACTGCAACTTCTGGACAGTGTCTTTAGACCACATTCTCACAACTACCGCTGTTGATGATCACTTTGTAAACCTTGCCGGCCACTGTGCAGGTGGTATGGAAGATGTTGTTTCTCAGCCAGTCATTCCTTAAATCATACTTGGGTGCGAGCAGGCTCTTGAAAACAACAAGAGTCTCATGGTAATCCCTAGTCAACACGTCACCTGCCCCATTATTATCACCTCCATAATCATCATAAACTGGTTCCTCAGCCTCTTCAACCTCGCATACCTCGTTCTCTTCAATCATCAGGTTCTTGCCTTTTTGACTAACAGGTTTCCGACACTCGGGTGCTTTATGCTCCTGCTCACCACATCGATAACAACGAACAACAGAGTTAGAACTACCTGACGGTGGTTGCTGGACCAAGCGGGGTGCCTGAGGACGAGCTGGCCGGCTACTCTTATCGCTCCTGATTGGTGGTCTTCTATTCTGCTGCTTTTCAACAGTGAGGGCCTTATTTGGTATGCCTCGAAGCGATCCTGATGTGTGAAGACTGAGAACATCCTATAATGGTTTTCGTAGACCTCCCAAATATTGAGCCACCAGTTGTTCCTCTATCTCGGATAAGTCGTTCGGCACGATCAATTAGTATAAGTTCTCTGTGTACTCATCTACCGATCCTGTGCCCTGTCTTAACATATAAAGCCGTTGAAACAAGGTTTGGGTATAGCTGAAGGGGAGAAAGTGCCCCTTCATCTTCTTCATCTTGTTCCAATCTACGATCTTCAGTTTGCCTTGCCGATCTCGTGAACGCCGCATCTGCTCCTACCACGTGGATGCTCGGCCCTTCAACTTAATGGCAACTAACCTCACCTTCTGACGATTAGGGACCTCCTTGTACTCAAATATCCTCTCTACTTCATTCAACCAGTCGATGAAGACTTCAGCATGTAGTGTTCCAGTAAATTCGGGCAACTCCACCCGAAAGCCGAGATTTCCGTGACGCTCCTCTCGTGCACGGTGCTCTCTGAACTGCCCACACTGGGAATAAGGGTTGACGAAGGTGGAGTCGGAGTCATGATTTGAAACCTCACAATCCTTCAAATCTCGCGCCACCAACTGTTGGGTCAACTCCTTGACTTGTCTCTGCAGATCCTCGTTCATTGCTTCCAAGGTGCTTGGGTCTCAGGACTCGCCTTCCTCTGTCGGAACATGTCCACCACGACGACCACCACAGCTGCCACGACCTCCAGCCATTGATGCCGATGTCACAGGAAGAAGATGATCTCTGATACCAACTGACGCCGAGCAAGGTAGTGATTAACCTGCGGGCAGTAGCAACCAGGGGATTGACAAAAGAACAAGCAAGGGGGAAGACAAACAGAGAAGAAAGTCTCTGAAACTTCAAAGGAAAAGTATTATTCAATATTCAATAATAAAATTCTACCCGCAAATCGGGTTTAAATAGCTTCAAAAAACTAACCTAGAAACCTATGTTCTTATCCAAATTTGTCAAAATTGGCAAATTTTGGTTCAAGATCAACACTTATCTTATTAAAAAAAACTAAACAAATCAAATAATTTTTAAAAATCCGAGATCAATTCGGATTCAAATCCTATCCTAAATTGACATACGAAGTATTACCAAAAATAGAAAAAATACTGAAAACGAAGAAACGACGGGGAAAATAGCAGAATTTGAGGATGAAGGAAAGGTCCACCGAGCAAAGCTGGTGGATCCCACGTGCGCGTCGAGACAAGCTTTCCGAATTGGGGTTGAGCGCGCAAATCCGATGCATGTAGCCAAAGTTATGGCCAAAACATCGAACCGTGTCCAAAATTGTTCCCCAATCACAGAATTGGCTTGATCACCTTCGGCCTTTATGTCAGTCCGCCAATTCGTGATACTCTAAAGTCCGCATGGTGCAATCAAATAGTTTAGCATCGTCTGACTCGGGTTCTCTTACATCAATATTGCATTACGATGGCCTTGACATGGTGCGTGCATATATTGACTTACTAAACTCACTGCAAAGGCAATATCCGGTCTTGTATGTGAAAGATAGATGAGCTTTCCAACAAGATGTTGATAATTTCCTTTATCAACCAGTCCTCCTTCAAGCATTTTTTCTTTATTACCAAGTTCAATTGGCGTTCTACTTGGCTTGCATCCCAACATGCCAGTTTCTTCTAAAAGATCTAAGGTGCATTTCCTTTGAGAGTAAGAAATTCCCCTTTTACTCCTTGCAAATTCCATTCCTAAGAAGTACCTCAGTGCTCCAAGATTCTTAACTTCGAATTCCTTTGCCATCATCTACTTGATTCTCTCCACCTCTTCACTATCATATCCAGTGACAATGATATCATCAACATATACTATAAGAATAGTAATTTTCTCTTTTCCAGAGTGTTTAACAAACAGTGTATGATTGGCTTATCCCTAAATATAGCCAAATTTCCTAATTACGTTCGAGAATCTGTCGAA
This sequence comes from Dioscorea zingiberensis, assembly GCA_026586065.1. Classification (NCBI taxonomy): domain Eukaryota; kingdom Viridiplantae; phylum Streptophyta; class Magnoliopsida; order Dioscoreales; family Dioscoreaceae; genus Dioscorea; species Dioscorea zingiberensis. The sequence goes on from CM048824.1 coordinate 26,501,116, forward strand.
TCAAGCATGTGGAGACTGTTTTAACCCATAAAGCGACTTGTTGAGTTTACAAACAATTTGACTCCCTAATTCCTCTTAAAAACCCGGAGGTTGATACATATAAACCTCCTCTTCAAGCTCACCATTTAGTAATGCATTTTTTATATCAAGTTGATGTAGGGGCAAATCAGAATTAGCTGCTAATGAGAGAAGAATTCGAATAATATTGAGTTTGGCAACAGGAGCAAAGGTTTCAGTATAGCCAATTCCATAGGTTTGAGTGAAACCTTTGGCCAGCAGATGCACCTTGTGTCTTTCAACTGAACCATCCGCCTTATACTTAATTGTGAATGCCCATTTGCACCCTACTGTACTTTTCCCTTGTGGTAATTCTACCAAGCTCTATGTATTATTCTGTTTTAGGGCACACATTTCTTCAAGAACAACAACTTTCCACTCAGGAAGAGATAATGCCTCTATAATAGACCTAAGAATCATTACACTAGACAACCCCGAGGTAAAAGCACGGAATGAAGGAGATAGATTTGAATAGGAGACAAATTTGGAAACAAGATGTTGAGTATAAGATCTAACATCCTTTCTAACTGCTATTGACATGTTAAGATCAAGAATAGGACTAGATGTACCTGACTCGTTTGGTAAGTAGGAAGCTACCATCGGTTCATCTTCTTGACTATAAGTAGGATTCATGATTTCTTTATTTTCTTGAGAATTTTTCCTTCTAGAGTAGACCCATAACTCTTGTTGTTTAGGCACAAATAGTGTTGATTCTTCCCTAATTTCCAATATCGGTACATGATCATGTGGACTTGGCTCATTTATTAGAGCGCTGATATGAATTGGCTCAGGAGTGGAAACAGTTGTAGTGTCCGAATTAACGAGTAAAGGTAGGTCAAGAGTATCCCAGGAACAACAAGCTTCATCCTATTTCTCCCCTCGAGCGAAGTTGGAGAGAAATAAGGTGTATCTGCAAAGAATGTGACATCACAAGAAACATATGTTTTCCTGGTCTGTGGACAATAACAATGGTAACCTTTCTGTGTTGGATAGTAGCCAATGAAGACAATTTTGAGAGCTCGGGGATCAAGTTTGCTTCTATGATAATCATGAATATGGACAAAAGCTGTACAACTGAAAGTTTTTAATACAAGAGTATTGGTTTTAGATAGTTGTAGGTAGATTTTGGTGAGAACAGACAAAGGGGTTTCAAAGTTGATGGGACGACTTGGTAAGTGGTTTATGAGATAGGTAGCAGTTAGGATAGCATCCCCCCACAAGTATTTTGGAACATTCATTGTAAACATGAGAGCACGGGCTACCTCCAACAAATAACGATTTTTCCTTTCCGATACTCCATTTTGTTGCGGAGTATCAACACATGAACTTTGATGTATAATCCTATTTTCCAACAAATAATCACCTAGAATGGAATTGAAGTATTCTTTTCCATTATCAGTTCTAAGAGTTCGGATATGGGTTTGAAACTGGGTTTGAATCATCTTGTGGAATACTTGAATATTTGGCTGGTTTCGGATTTGTCATGAAGAAGATAAACCCGTGTAACATGTGGGTGATCATCAATAAATGTAAGGAACCATTTTTTACCGTAAGAAGTAGTGACTCGCGAAGGTCCCCATCTGTCACTATGGATCAAGGAGAATAGTGTGGATGGTATGTATGGTTTCGGGGAAAATGAAATGCCAGTGTGTTTGGCGAGTTGACAAATGTTTCAATAGAAAGAAACAAGGTTTTCATGATTAAATAGGGATGGAAATAAACGTTTTAAATATGAAAAATTGGGATGGCCAAGTCTACGATGCCATAACATTATTTTCCTAGTACTAGAAACAGACATAGAAGCAACACTAGACACAAAAGTTTGTCCACTCTTCAATGGATAATTCTCAAAGTAATAAAGACCGTCATGAATCCTAGCATTGCCAATCATCTTCCCTGATAGTAGGTCTTGAAATTGACTCGACAAAGACAAGAATTTAGCAATACCATGATTATCACATGTAATTTTACTTATAGAGATTAGGTTGCATTTTAATGCAGGGACATGGAAGACAGATTTAAGGGTAAGATTCTGAGATAATATAATATTACCAATTCTAGCAACTGGAGTCAAAGTACCATTAACAATTTTAACAGTGGTATGATTAGAACAAGGAACATCAGAGTAAAAAAGATTAGAACTACCTATCATATGATCGGAGGCCTCTGAATCAATGATCCAAGGGTCCTGAGAATGAGTGAAAGATTTTAGAGCTAAATGAAGTTTACCAGATTGAGTCACTCAATATGACCCAATAGTGGATCTGGATGACGGATTGACTTTAGGAATATTGACAGATGGTTGATTGAGGATCCTACAGAGTTGTTCAATCTGTTCCTTGCTGAATGGAATAGAAGGGCCAATGTTACCAAATTTGTCTTGGTTGAATTGAGTTTGGTATGCACGTCCATCATTTTTTTTTTCGAGGTTGCCAATTTGCTGGTTTTTCATGAATCTCCCAGCACTTGTCCCGAGTATAGCCAGGACAAGTACAGTGAGCACACCATGATCGCTTACTTAGACGCTGATCAAAATGATGTTGTCCATGTGAGTTGACTTTATTCGACACTAAGGCAGACACTTCTGGTATAGATGGAGGTACTGGTATGTCATTCGTGAGCATTACCTTCCGACGGACTTCCTCATGCTGAACTTCAGCAAAGGCGTCTTCAGTAGATGGGAAAGGATCCCGTGCTACCATTCGGCCTCATATTTCGTCCAGATTTCGATTAAGGCCAGCAAGGAAATCGAACACTCTTTCTTTTTCAAGGTCGCACTATTTCTTGACATTACATTCAGTACATGTGGAATCTTCTTCAAAAAACAGATCCAGTTCTTGCCAAAGATCCTGGAGATCGGAGAAATACTGAGTCACCGAATTAGAGCCTGGCTTTATCTCTTTTAGCTTCGAACGGATCTCGAAAATCTGAGAAGCATTCTCGAGATCAAAATACAGCCGACGGGCTGTATCCCACATTTCCTTGGCCGTTTTGAACCAGAGATAACGACAATTGATTTTTGGGTCCATCAAATTGATAAGCCAAGTGAGAACAATGCAGTTCTCTGCCAGCCATGTCTTGTACGACGGATTAGTTGGGCTAGGAGCAGGAAGTTCGCCGGTGATATAGCCCAATTTGTTGCTGCCACAAATAACGATGATCACGGATTGCGCCCACTGTAGGTAATTTTTGCCATCTAATTTGTGGGCTGTAATATGGAGAGAGAGAGAGAGGAGATATCGCTCCCGAAAAGAGAAACAATTGGAGTAAAGTTTCTTTCAGCCGTGGATTGGCTAGACGTCGTTGATCTGGTATGATCACCGGAGGATATGTCTGTATTGTGTCCAGCCATGGGAGAAAATTAGCCCTTAGGTTCTGATACCATATAAAAAACAGAGAGAAGTGATAATTTCTCTATATTTCATTAATGAATACTACTCTCTTTAAATAGATTAAAATGGGAATAACAAACCCAAAAAATCAAGAACAGAAACACTAAACCTATTTTTAAAGAAACCAAATCCTAACAAAACATTAAGATTGATGTTATCCAAAGTTTGACTAAATCAAATGATTTGAATTCCATCCATAGAAATCAACTGAAACTTTGTAAAAATAATCTAAGTCCACTATAAGCACCACTTATTCTACCATCTCACCAAATACTTTTGAAGTTATATGATAAATGGACTAAATCATTATTATATTGAACCTTACGAACAATTGGTAAATTGTTTAACAAATCAAGAATAAGAACATTGATAAAGTCTTCTAGTAATTTAGAGTATTTTTTTTTCAATGTCATAGGTAGTTACATTGTTATTTTTGCCACGTCTTTGGTTATGACAGCATGCACCATACCTATTGCCACAGGGTATAATAAGGACTTTGAAATATTTTGAGTTTCTTAAAGTAAATGCTACTTATGATGGTACTATGATCCCAAACAGTCTTAATCGAACCCGAACTTACATAACCAAACAAGCTGAATGCACTATAGGGAACCCAGGGAGAAGAAAAAGAAGAGAAGCCAACAAACCCACACAAAGGGGCAAAGTGTTTTTGAAGTTTATACACTTGTATTTCTCTCTAAGTATTTATAAATATATGCAACTCTTGGTTGCCTTTACAATTGTTAGCTCTAAGTTCTTTTATAGAGTCCTTACACCAAATATAATGAGCTCATGCAACCGTTGCATGTACATATGCATGTGTATTAGCACCGCACATGCTGGCGCTTGTTGTCGGCATGCACTATGTAAGGTCACGTTTCACGCAAACACTATGGTCAACTCCCTGGACCATTGGCACCCTAGTTGTGCCTGTAAAAGGATTGGAACTTACAACCCTTTTTTTCTTTGTCTAAGCAGCACTCTGTTTACGATCTCTTTAACCAAAATGATGAAGCTCTGTGTTCTCATCATCTTCTACCTTGAAGGTACTCCTATATCTAAGGACCCTACAGTAAGGTCCTTCATATAGGGATCCCTACTCTTAGGACTCATTCCGAGTAAGGGTCCCTATGGTAAGGGCCCCTATAAAAAAAACCTGAGGTTCTCATTGGTGTTGAGTCTAAGTACTCCTTATCTCCTTGTCAATTGCAACGAGGAATGTGTCAACATCCGAATCAACCAAATCATCTGGCATCGCACATAAGATTTTCTTCATTTTTGGCTTCTTGTTAGCATGTCATATTCTCTTGTTCTTTTCAATAAGTAAACTAGATCTTAGTGGACATTGGTATGTCATATGCCTTTTACCTCCACACCTTAAATAAAAGTCTTTAACATCAAATTTCATCGAAGTGTTTATCATGTAGGCCCTCATTTTTGGATTTTTAGGCTTTTAAGTATCTTAAGAAATAGTTAATGTATTGATTCGATGGCTCTCATCAAGCCTCTCAACACATGCTTCTACATTTTAGGAGGAAGATTTCTTTATAAGTAGGGCTTGTCTTTGGAAAACTAATATAGTAATTAATGCAATTAAGTAACTATACTAAATAAACTGATATTAAACAAAAGGAACAAGAAAATCCAAGCTTGGGCTTAAAGCACGCTAACCACTGCGATAAGATTGATTCCGCCCCATAACGTGAGGTTTGCCAGTGACTTTTTGATCCTAGTCTATAACCCAAATTTGTCTTTAAACCTGTAGCATGTTGATCTTGGAGGATGGTCAAACATTTGCATAATTTAATGGAAAAAGATTGTAAAAATTAGCAAAATAAGGCATAAAAGTGGGAGAGGAATATGAAGAGGAATGTTGTTTAGGGTTTGTTAGTTTAGTTGCATCTGAAAATGTGCGAGTCATATATAAAGTAAAGACCTATCTATTGGTCGGATCCTAACATTTATTTCTATCCGTCAGGATTTTGCCATCTTAGTAGAGAGAGAGAGAGAGAGAGAGAAAAAAAAAAGTAAAACATAAAATAAGGGTAAATTATCTTTTGAACCCTATACTTTAGCGTTAGTTTTTCACTAGACCCTTTAACATTCAATTTTGCCAATTAAACTCTGCTTTCAATTTAGTTGCAATGTGAATCCTCCATCTAATTTACTATCAATTAATCTTATAATTGGCAACTTAATATCAAAAGTGTCCATATGGTGGTCCATATGGACCGAATCAAGAGCAAAACCTTTTTCTCCTACCAACAAATATAACTATTTTTCAGTTTGTAAAAATCCAAAAAATGGTTTTTTTATAAAATTTTGCCTTTTTTGGTGCACGTGGACTGCCATGTGGTGTCATATGTTGTGCCGAGGTGGTATTTATACAACTGGTTGATAATAAATTGGACGAAGGGTTCATATTACAACTAAATTGGAAGTTTATTGTTTAGTCGGCAAAATTGAAAGTTTGGGCTAAAATATAAGGTTCAAAAGGTAATTTTCCCTAAAAGTAAAAAAGAAAAACGTGAGCATCCGCAACAAATTTTTGTGAACCCCAGAGCTAAAATAGGGGTAGGGATAGAATAAGGGTTGGAATTATGGTTATATGGGTAAATTTGTGGATCGATTATGGTAGGTAAGTACCTATTGTAGATATTAGATAGATGATGTGACGGTTGAATCTCTTGAGAGTTAGATCCATTCTTCACTCTACTAGATGATGTTTTCTATAGGGAAAACACAAGACTACACCTCATTAGGGTTTATGTAATAGATACCAAAATAGTTTCTTGGAAGAGCCAATAAACTAGTGGAATACCAACTAGATACTAGATGATTTATAAGATAGGAAAAGATATATGGTTCTATAAATCTAAAAGATTAAGACCCTTTATATTGTTCATAACCATCTATTAAATGGATTCCTATTTAAATCAGGATAAGTGACTACCTAATACTAAAATCAGGAATTCCTAAACACCTCATCATGATAAGGCGGCAACATTATCTTTATCCTTTCAACATCTAAACACTTTGATTAATGTTACAATTCATAGCACTAAACCCTAACTTAACCTCAACAAATCATGATTTTTGATCCGATCTAAGGGTTCTATTATCTATAACATAAAACATAATAAATCACTATCTTGAGGCAGCTATCTTTCTATCTTGTGATCTTATGATCTATAGCCAAGGCAATCATACCTTGAGGTTCTAAATAATCACACTTAAAAAAAGAAGGCAACCACACCTCAAGATAATAACATAGTGCTAAAAAAACTGAATTCATTCATTGATTACCCAACTAGCATGATCTCACTCTCTTTTGTAGAGATTAGGGACCTTATCTAGACAAAGTTTGACTGCAAATAGAATAGAACTAGAACTTATCTAGACTTCTAAACTTATCGATAAACTTAACATATAATCCAATTCAGAAGCAAATCAACTAGATTTCTCACAATTCTATATGCCAAAACTGAAATTATTAAAATGCCCTCACTGTTAACTTTAACCTTGAGGAGAGTTTTAACTCAAAGTCATGCTAAGTATTACTAGTCTCTCCATATTTTGCATGTTCTCTTCTCTTATAAGATCTTCCAAATCTCCTTGGCATATAATGTGCATCAGCTTAACTTTGTCATGTGCATTCATTATCACCATATTCTTACTTGTGTCTTGTGTGGCAATTTCCTTTTGAACAATCAATGAAATTAAAATCAGTTCTGTTGCTTTATTTCTTCCTCCCATCCTCTTCTTGACAAAGTCTAGACCCTTGGCATTGATTTAGACTAGTCCACAGCCAAATGGCCCTTGATATGGGCTAAATTGCTAAAAAAGACAACCAAACTACCCTACTTCTATCCCCTTTTTTTTTCCTTTGCTGCCTTTTGATGAAGATGACCTTCATGGCCCAAGAGAGGTCCTTAACAGTAAGCTGTGAACATGCTTGCATGGAGAGTATTGGGTGGTCTCATATGGGCGATGACTCAATTGCATTGATCTAAAGGGAAGGGGTAATATGGCACTAAAAGACTCAATAGAAAGGATGTGTGAAGCTCATTAGTTTCAAAGCTAGATGTTCCTTCAACCATTTATTGTTGAAGGTATGCAAGAAACCATGGTTTCAAGTTATGTTTTACAAAGCTTGAAGTTTTTCTCCACATCCAAAGCTACTTGAAAAGCATGCTCCAAACTGAATAGTGGTTGCTGAAGTAGTAGTCTCCTTATATCAAATCTTAGGCTAGATTTGAATCTCGATAAAGAATGATGAGGATCTTCAATTATTTGACTCCGAGTCTTCAGTTCATCAAATCTTTGCGTATATTCAGTGATGGTCATATTACCTTGCTTCAAATTAACAAGCTGTTTACAAATTTGTTTGTGGTAATTAGGCACCATTGACTTTTCATGAACCTTTGCTTTCATCTCCAACCATATACCAAGAGGTTCTTGGCCAAGTCTTTCAACATCACCTTCAATACCGTTGCATCATACTTTTGCTGAACCTATGAGCTACATCTTAGCAAAACCAATTCTTCATTCACCTGACATGTCATACCAATAAAAATATTCTTTAATTGTAGACAACCAAGTAGCAAAGATTGTTAGATCAAACCTTCCATTAAAATTTGACACAACTACCTTCACCCTTTTGATGATATCTCCTACAGTATCTTACGACTCATGATCTCTTTCAAAAATCTTTGTAGTCCAATCTCTTCAAAGAACTTAAGTACTTTGTAAGGTCTAACACTACTAATTTCTCATTCTAGTAAAGAGTTAGACTGCTCACCTATAAATTCTCACATCTGGTTCAATAGTCTTCTCTCCATCATTATCAACACCATTTATTCATCAACAAAATTGGTTCCAGTGGTAGTCTATTCCTACTATGCAACACTGTTAAGTGTGTCTCAAGTGTTATTTTACTGTCAAACCACAATTTTCTTTTCTTTCCATGAAAATTTTTACTTGTCTTCAATTGTTGGTCACAATCAACTTGATCACATATGTTTAGCCTGACATATTGTTCACAATGGTCCATCCACATCTGTATTCAGTCCATGATAGTGTTTCCAATTGAGTTTAATAGTTCATGCCTTTTGTTTTTATCACGTTTTTCAGAATTTTTAATATATTTTTTTTTAAAACTTAGTTTAATGGTAAATGCAGATCAACAATGCTGGATCAAATGCATACAGCTTCAAACCATTGGCTGAAACTGCTGATGAGGATCTTATGTATGTTTTCTAAAAGCACATTAGTGCAATTATCTCTTTGCTGCCATTTGGCATGCTAAATCATCAATTATTTCTGTCACATTTCTTTCATTTCAAGGGAAGTTGTTACAACAAACACCATTGGGTTAATGATCTGTTGCCGTGAGGTAAAAGTTCTCAACTGATACTGCCTTTGATGAGTCAACTTTTGACATTTTTTTATTTTTCCTTTAATAACATAATGTTTATTACAGGCAATCAATTTGATGTTGAACCAGCCTCGAGGTGGACATATATTTAACATTGATGGAGCTGGTTCAGATGGAAGGCCAACCCCACGGTATACGCCTTCTAACTCTTATCCTTTTGCTGCTATATTAGAAAAAAGAGTTAGGTTGTCAATTGTTTCTTCACAGCTGCATCTTCTGTGAACCAAGCAAGCAAGAGATGGTTCCTTAGGGAGATCAGCCAATTTATCACTATGTTATGGGATAAATAATAAATTAAGTCTAGAAGATTTTAAAGGATAGGTAAGGAAAATGATAAAGAGAACAAGGGGAAAAGCAGCAGCCTTAACTTTGTTTTTGCCTTCCATTCTACTTGTTCACTCTTCCTTTGGTAATTGTATGTATTAAATTAGCCCCAAACTTTAGCTATCCCGTTATTGATTTTCCTATCCCTAGAGATAAAAGAAAGGTCTTTCCCTTTTTGGCCGGTTGTGGGTGAGGAGGGATTTGAACCCCCGACACCGTGGTGCGTAGCCACGTGGTCTAATCCTCTTAGCTACAGGCCCACCCCATCTCCACTGGATCCGTTCCCGAGAGTACCCAAAAAAAGGAACAAATGAAAAAGAGATTACCCAAACCAGCTTGACCCTAAATTGGCTAATAACTTGACATAAATAAAAAAAAATACACGGCTAGGGTTAGGCATGGGCTGGTTAATGGAATTAAACCTTTACTTTTTTGGAAAATCCAAACTGAAATTGAACTCATAGAAACAACTAACTACTTAAATTGCCAATTTTTTTTAATTTAATTTAATTTAATTTTTCTAAAAAAGACGTTTAATCAAATATGTTTTCATCCACTACTTTTTTAGTGCAACTTTAATTTTATAACAAGTAAAAAATTATGTTGGAGAAAGCCAGGGGGACTCTCGGGGGACCCCCTTTCATCTTTCCTATTCGTCATTGTCGCTGATGTCTTCCGAATAATGTTGGAGAAAGCAAATAGAGCAAATTTATTCCAAGGGATTTGTTGCGGGAAACGAGGGGAGGAGATCACATTCCTTCAATACGCTGATGATCTTTTGATCCTTAGTTCATGAAGGCCGGAGCACTTACGCACCCTCAAACTAATCTTCTACTTATACGAGGGACTCTCGGGATTGCGCATAAACTACCTCAAAACCACTCTAATCCCAATCAACTTCAACAACTATCCCCCGGAGATGTTGGCAGGAATATTGCATTGCAGATGTGATAAATTGCCTATAAATTACCTGGGTATTCCGATCTCTGGGGCAAAACCAAGGAAGGCGGACTAGGGGACGCTCATCCAAAAAATCAAGAATCGGATTGGCACGTAGCATGGACGACTGTTATCGATTGGGGGGGCATCACCTTGATCAACTTGGTCTTATCTGCCATTCCTAATTACTGGTTGGCTATCTATAAGTTTCCAGAATAGGTTATCCATCGCATTGATGCTCTCGGGGCAGGGACTTCCTCTAGCGAGGGCCAGATATGCAGAAGAGCTCCTACAGGCTGGTAAACTGGAAGCGGCTCTGTAGACCCAAGGAGATGGGGGGATGGGGAATCCTTGACTTACGGAGTTTCAATGCTGCCATGTTGGGGAAATGGTGGTGGCGCACTTTGAACAGGAGGGCTGGGATCTGTCTTAAGGTGATCAAACACTCATATTTTCGAAATTCCTATGTCAATCCCCACACGAGGCCGCCAAGAAGAGCTTCCTTCTGTTGGCGAGGAATAACATCACAATGGAAGGCAGTTGAGCCAGGGATCCAAACCAGGGTTAGAAGAGGAGACATCATCAACTTTTGGCATGACAAATGGTATGATGGGTGTGCCTCTGCCACGGTGCTTGACACATTGGCTCAGATGATACGCGACCCAGGCATCTCGGTCCAGAGGACAAGGAATCTCTGGCAAAGGCAAGCACCACTACTGAGAGAGGGGCCTTTATCTCGGGAGGAGAATAGAACACTTGCCGACATCATGAACTCCCTCAGCTCGACCCTGGATGGGGAGGAGGAGGATGAGCGTCACTGGCAGCTGGGGACCGGCTTCTCTGTTAAGTTCCTCTACAACTTTCTAATAGACGACGGTCTTCGTTCATGCGCCGACCGGATCCGGGGACCTCGGGGAGCGTCGGCAGTCGGCCAGTACGAAAGAGACGAGCCCTGATCGAATACAAGGCCTAAAATGATAAGCAGATAATACATTTAACCAAAAGATAATCAATAAATAAACCATAAAGTCTCAGCGGAAACATAATAAAATCAAATAAGGGTCCATAGCCCTCTACACAATCCAGGCCCTACAAGGGTCCTAATAAAATAAAGACAAAGTCCTCACACACAAAGATAAAATAACTTAGGGAGGTCCTCCGACCTCAGCAATATCCCGCCCCAACTCTCGCCGTCCCTGAGCTCGAGTCTACCTACTCCTCAGAACCTGAAATGGGAGAAGAGAAAAGTCGTGAGCTTTCGAATGGAAAGCCCAGTAAGTATCCTGCAAGAATTACAATGGTCAACTGAAACAGATATCAAAATATCATAGGATCATCAAACAAAGGGGCTACACCCCATACAAACAGATCCTAACATCCAGCTACGGCCCTCAGAGCCCTGGATGAGAAGTCCAAAGACAGCTCAGCAACGATTTCCCCCGGATAGCGGCCTGGGTTGTAATCAAATGCTTGACCTCGGTACGCAACAATAGCCTCGAGCGTGGCGGCGAACATGCGCTTTCGGTAGCGCCACCTTTACGTGTTGACACGGCCAGCAAATCAACCCCACTGACAAGGATACGGAGCCTCAGACTCCAATGCAACCGGGCGGAAGATCAAAACTCAGTTGGCACGTACCTCTCGGCCAGCACACAAGACCATGTGCCCACGATCAAGTGTCGGCCCACGGGTGGGTAGTCCAACTAAGTATTTCAACAAATGGCAGCTAAACACTACCAAACAGATCAACCAAACATATACCAGGAAGGAAACAATCAAACATGTATGTGCATGGTTCAAACAGCAGGTACTAAGCAAGAACGTGCTAACTAATAGCATCGAACAAAATCAAGAAAACCCATACAAGGGTGGAAACGAGGCAAGAGTGACTTACCTCTAGACGTAATCCAACTAAACGCTCTGAATCTGTCCCGTCGAAGCATCCCGCTCCTCGACAATATCTGTATACATAGATTCGCACTCAATAATCGCTCGAGTGTTCCTTTTCACTATTATTATTTATTTGCATAAATGATAACATCTAAATAGCAAAACCATAATAATGGGCCCCGGCCCATGAAATGAACCCAAATTCTTTTGAATTAAACTAAATCAGCCCCCACACTTTATTAACAATATTTAGGAAACCAATGAACTATTAAAATCATTCAAACTCGTCTATCTGGCCTTTATCCCAATTGAAACCCATGAAAACCTTAACACCAAATCAATCAACAATCCAACAGTCCACCCCCCCTTGTTTCCCAACAAGAGGATTAAAACCAACCCAATATTGGGCCCACAATCGGTAGCCACTATTTTAATTAATCATCACTTAAGGCCCAGCTCACCCACATATTAAACTCCCTATTAAACTAACTACACCCCATTGACTCGGTCAAGCTTAACCCATTCCCCCTATTAATCTTTACGAGACTGAACCTTATTACTTTTGAAATCAAATAGCTCAAACCCCTTCAAGTATTACAAATTATCAACTTGTAGAGCCCCACCAAATATTCATTAGTTTCAGCACACAACACACCCCTCTCTCTAATGTGACTAGAAATCAGAGACAACCAAAGGGAAATATACAAGCCATTTGATAAGTAATCATCTTCCCATGAACTAAACTCCTGAATTACATACACACCATCCTTCAACCATCTAGGAGGTAGAAGACAAATCATATCAAAGCACCCCCAGTCAACATGCATATCCTGGTTCCATATTAAGAGTTTTAGCAATTAAAAGGCAACCTCTTAATTAGTCACTGTCCATCAACATGTACCCATGTCTTGATTAGATCCTTGTACTTACAATTGTACATGTTTTCCTTTTTTCCTTTTTTTTTATACCACAAACAGTAAACATAAGATCATATAAATTTTGCTACTGAGCAAAACATCTTCATTTTCCTTTCCTGAAATCAGAACCTAATAACCTCTTGTCTATGCTCTTATACAACTACATCCATGGACCTCTTTAAAGTACAATTATCTGATCCACACTCAAGAAGCCTCAAAATAATAGTTAACATCTCCCACTAAACCCCAAAATATCCATATCAGCTCTCACAATATCCAAATGCTTAAAATAGCACCAAACACTTAGCAAGGGAACCGGAAACTATAAAATCCCTTCCATTCAATACCTCCAACACCTGCACACATACATGGACCCCAGCTCTCTCAATAGAGACTCAATATCACCCATGCTCTTCATATATGAGCCTATACTAAGCTACTGCCTAGCAGGCCTCTAAACCTCACATTCCAGAGATGCTAATCCTTGGTTATCTATGCCAACACCTATCTCTCTCTTTACACTAAACCATAAAAAACCAGAGTCATTTATTCATCTCATGAGTTCTATACTCTCTACACTTATGCCTTGATTCATGCTCTCATGAACCCAAGCTTCAGTAGCATCAATCTGAGTTCATGAATCCAATTCTAAAACATTAAAATCACTCCCAATAATATCTCTTCTAACAACCCATACTGCAGCCATGGACCTCCCTGTCATTCCCAGTACCCACACATGTCTATCCGCTCATTGTTATCCCTCTAATGGACTACTACTCATCACCACAAACCGACACCAATGGCCCTTGCATGCTGTCAAAGAAAACAAAAGAAAACAGGCTCAGGAGGCTTACTTGGACTCACGATAAAGGCCCCGATCCTCCTCCCCTTATCAGCGCTCTACCAGGCCTTCCTCTCGAATTGTCCAAGTACAACAACCACAGCGTTGCAGCTTCTCAAAGGCTGGGGACAGTGGGCGTTCCGGCTGAGAGAAAGGTTGGGAAAGAAGAGAAGAAAGAGAAGAGTGCGGCGCTAGGGTTAGAGAGTCTTATGCGGTTTTATAAACGATCGCATCCCCCCTTTATCACGCGATCTCCATCCAGTTTCTCTAACTGCTTTTATCTTCTTCTTCTTTTTAGATTTGGGGCTCGGTCATTAAATGCGTGGTAGCGCGTGACTCACCGACGAAGGAGTCGCATGCATGGGTTTTGCTCATCTTGCAAATAACCCCTTTTAATTACCTATTATCCCATGATGACCCTTCACTATTTTAACTGCTGGGATAGGGGAAATTCCCTTATAGTCCTTAAACTCTTTAAAGTTCATCACTCAGACCCCAACCTGTGAGAGATGGGAAAGTTTACTACAGGTCCTCAAAACTTCCAAACTTCACACAGTGGTCCCTGGCAACCTCTAAATCCTTAAATTAAGATTTAGACTAAGTCAAAATTATATTTCCTTTTTATTCACCTTATCTCTAATCAAACTAAATTAAAGAATCTCTCCAATTAATAAAATAATCAAAATAAGAAACCTCCAAGTTTATTATAAGAACCCCTGGGTTTTACAGTTGCCCCACAAAGGATATATGGCAAACTGCATGCCTCACGAAGGTCAAGCTATTTGCATGGCTGGCATGGGACAACAAACTACTTACGCTTGACAATCTGTCTAAGCGGGGATGGAGGGGCAGCAACACAAATTGTCACCTCTGCTCGGGTCATGCAGAGTCAGTTGAGCATCTCCTCATCAAATGCCCGGAGGCACAGAAAATTTGGGCGCACTACTGCCCGTTTTTTGGAATTAACTTATCCTCGGGTATGATACCTGACCTATGGGGAAAAGGGGGCGGCATCCTAGGGAGCCGACTTCATAAGGAAGATAAGGTAGGTTGGTAACTGACAATTATGGCGATCACTTGGAGCATTTGGCGTGAAAGAAACCAACGATGTTTCTGTGGAAAACGTCGCGTTTTTTCCAGAATTATTCGAGGGATTGACTTTCTGATGTTATCTTGGCTTGACGCTGCGCCGTAAAGCGGCGATGCCGATATAGTCAATAGTCGGTAGGGCCTTACTTGGCGCTAGTGATGGAGGAGACGACCCAGGGTTGGATGACGCAGATGAAGCCATAGAACCTCTTAGTGACAGAGGGGAGGATACTCCGGGATGACGGGGAATCTGAGCTAGCTGCTGCCGCCAGTACCGGGCGGTACTGGGCGACTGCGCCACTTTTTACATGTAACTAAATTCATGTAAGGTTTGTTGTTCACCTCAATTTTATTAAGAATGAATGTGGTTTATGCATTTTTTTCAAAAAAAAAAAAAAACAAGTAAAAAATTATTTAGAAAATAAAAATTAACCCGGGTAATCATGATTTCATTTGATTTGCAAAATTAAGCATGAATTTTCATTGCAAATCTGAATGCCCTCCAAATATTTGAATCCAAAATAATATTTATATTTAAAAATTCAAAAAAATAGATTATTGGTTTGTTTGATTTTATATTTTTTTTAGGAAAACTATGAAACATCAAATGTTAATATTTTTAGATCTATTAATTTTTGTATAGAATCTATTAATCTCGACTATTGTGTAATAACATAACCCCATGCATAATAATAATGCTTTGGGGCCACTGAATTCACCTGTCAACCACAGTGCGCACATGACTTCTAGTAGCATGTTAATATCAAGTGTTTTATGTACATAGCTGTCTGGCATTCGAGATTTGTGAGTGTTACTGTTTGCAGGGCAAGCATGTTAAACTTGTTCCTCTTACCTTGTAACTTTTAACATTGGACTAATGGATTGAACTACATACTACTAACTACATCATCATCACAAAGCCATTTTGGAAACCCTAGAAGTATTTTTAATTTGTTATAAATGTATATTTGTAATTAATATTATATAAAATGATTTTTTAATTTACATAATTATTTATTTTGTAAATGTGTTATTCATGTTTGTGCATGTTCTACCGTGTTTATTCATGTGTATGATTTTACTCTAATTTTCCCTAACTTCTTTATTTTCCTATCTTCTAGATATTTTTGCTTCTTTTGTCTTTTTCTAGTCTTTCTAATTGTATCTTTTATCTCATCTTTTTATCTTATCTTCCTAATTTTCTGAATCTTCATTTGATTGATGTGCAAACTGTATTTATCTAAGTAATATTACATTTATCTAAATGTAGCATCTATAACTCTAACCTATACCTTTTTGATAATAATTGATATATTCTTTTCTAATTGAGCTAAGTCATTTATATATGCATAGATATTCACATCTATACATGGGTGTGTATATACATACTCTACATTTCATTGTACCGGATGTTGACTAACTTACATGCTAGATACTTTATGATACTTGGGTAAAGCCTGTCAGGTCTTGGCCCGTGACAAACTATATCCTTTTCCTAGTAACACTGATATGAATATATGAAGTTTGGGACTCTTTTTCTTTAAGCTTTTAGGTTGGATTGAACCAATTTAACATGTGTTTCTACATATGACATGTATAGGGGATTATTTGATGAAGATTTCTCTGGATAACTAAAATCTATTTCAAAATCAAAGTTTGATCATTTACTAGTCGATTTCTACTTTTACTTGCTAGATTTTGACTAAGTCACATGATAGTTACTTCATGATACTTGGGTACAGCAATATCCTTTTCCTAGTAACATTGATATGCATAAATGTAAGTTTGAGACCCTTTTCCTTTAAGCTTTTAGGGTGGATTGAGCCAATTTAAGTGTGTTTCTACATGTGACATATATGAGGGCTTATTTGATGAAGATTTCTCTAATAACTAAAATCTATTTCAAAATCAATGTTTAATCATTTACTAGTTAATTTCTCTAGCTAACATGAATGGACCAGAGAAGTTGACCTAAGAGCTTGGACATGAATTACTTAAGCCTTAATGAAGATTAATATGAAAAGATATCTTGGTTTGGATGTAAAAATATCAAGTGGCATCCTTAATTAATTGGTTTATTAAGTTAATCCTTTGCCATATGACCACCATATTCTAAGAGCCTAAAATTATAAATTGTTTCTTCTCCTAAGGAAAAGGCACTTGCTTTTTTATTTGGTTTTGTAGGACGCCATTGTAAGAGAAGGTAAACGTTTTCGCAAAACAACAGATGTCCATGTTTAGAGAATGAAAAGAACTCCTGTGAACCATCATCCCTTAGCTCTTCCAAACACATTTCTGTTCATCCTATTTTGCAAAGTTGAGACTTCAACTCACACTTTGAACTTTTTCACCAAATTTATGTTTTTTCGTCAGGTGCTATATGAATGTAGTATTGAGCAAATTGTCAGTGTGAACCAACATCTTCCGAGGAGATATAATAATATTACACTAGTTACCTTTAGGCTAAACATCACTACTTAAGTTAAGGGGCAAAGAGAAGGGCTTTCGCTACTGAGAAAGCGAACGGTCAGCGCGAGGGTAGGTTCGACGACTTAGCCGAGCGTTAGCGAAGCGGAACGAAGCGCTTCTATGGCTTATGTGTTGTACACTTGCAATAGACATAAGCAATTATAATTTAAAGTATGATAGTCTCCACCCCAAATACAAAGTGCATTAAAAAGGTTTGTGTTAGGCCCAAGTGTTAGGCCCAAGCCTTTACAAACTTATGTTAGGCGGATGACAGTTTAGTCTTTTATTATCTTTTGTTATGTTTTGAATTAGGGTTTAGTATAAATAGATTATTAGGAGGAAAATTAGGGTTTCATGTGGAGTTTGTTTCTTTTCTTTGAGTAGCCATCGTAGATTGGGAGGGGAGTAATGTTAGGCCCAAGTGTTAGGCCCAAGCTTTTACAGACTTATGTTAGGCGGATGGCAGTTTAGTCTTTTATTATCTTTTGTTATGTTTTGAATCAGGGTTTAGTATAAATAGATTATTAGGAGGAAAATTAGGGTTTCCTGTGGAGTTTGTTTCTTTTCTTTGAGCAGCCGGCGTAAATTGGGAGAGTAGGTCTTCCTCTCGAACAGTAGGCCGAGTTATCAATAAAATTCTTCTTGTTCCGTTGGGATTTACTGTTGGTTCCTATCAAATTGGTATCAAAGCAAGGTCTGGGACAATAGCGGCAAAGAAGGTAAACGCGCTAGAAGAGAAATTGGAAACGGAGGTTGTCTCGCTCAAAACCACCATTGATGAGCGATTTAACTCCATTCAACAACAGCTCGCCTCCTTCGAAGCGATGTTGCTGAAATTGACGGAGCTCCACCTCAGTCCACTACCGACCGCAGCGGCGAATCACGGAGGTGGGGAAGGTGAGGGTTCCGGAGGATCGACACCCCCGACGGGTGATAACGCGTCATGGGTAGGAATATGATTAGCATTTTGAGCAAATGAGCATGAAGAAATTTTATAACCAAAATTTTGTGAGGATTGAAGTAGTTTCAGGATCTGCTCTATCTGTTCCTTTGTGAATGGAGACCGTCCTGAATTGACTTGTTGCTCATGAGAATTCTCAACCACGGTTTGAAGAGCCCTTTCAGGTCGTTTTTTCCCACCGGGTGGCTTGTCATGAATCTTCCAGGAAGTTTCCCTTGTGTGCCAAAACCTTGTGAGTAATCACACTAAGGCTTCTTCCTCTTTTCATCTTCTTGATCTGCCCTTTGACAATCAGTGTTGATGTTTCAATCCCTGGATTAACTAATGCTTCTTTGTTGTACATGATTTTCCTCTGATTTTCCTCTAATCATACCTCAGAGAAAACTTCACAAATAGAGGGAAGAAGGCGCCTACCAAGGATCGTTCCTTTGACTTCATCCAGGTTACGATTGACACCTGCAAGAAACATATAATCAATCATTCTCCTCACGTTTTTTCTGTCGAGCACAGTCATTGGAGCTTTCCTAGACATCATCATGATATTGGTCCAATTCTTGCCACAACGCCGCCATTTCATTATAGTAGCTTGTGACATCTCGGTTCCCTGCTTGGATTGCCACAGTCGCGTCTTCAACTCGAATATTTGAGACGAATTCTCCATATC
The DNA here is from genome assembly GCA_026586065.1 of Dioscorea zingiberensis. Taxonomy (NCBI): domain Eukaryota; kingdom Viridiplantae; phylum Streptophyta; class Magnoliopsida; order Dioscoreales; family Dioscoreaceae; genus Dioscorea; species Dioscorea zingiberensis. The sequence goes on from CM048824.1 coordinate 26,520,096, forward strand.
CGAGTAAGTTTCTCTAATCGAGTCCCAAACCTCCTTCGCAGTCTTCATGAACATATGAGGCTTGCCAATAGAGATCTCCATGGAATTGAGCAGCAATGCCATGACAAGGGAGTTCTCAGATCTCCAGGTTTTGTAGCCTTGTCTCCTTACGCGGGTTCCTTTGTTTCACCTGTCAAATAACCCAACTTTCCTCTACTGTCGATAACAAGCTTCACATACTGCGACCATTCTAAGTCGTTTCTTCCATCCAATCTATGTATTGTGATATGTATAGACGAATGAGTAACATCTAGGTTGGTTGTCTATGTGACGGGCACTGGTGTGATGTCTGACTTTGATGAATCCTTCTTAGAGCCGATAACCGTGTCTTTCTCCATCAGGGATATAAAAGAACCTTAGCTCTGGTACCATGTAAGTTTGATAAATGAAAATAGCTTAACTTTCATTACTTAGCCCAATAGCTTAAATAATAATACAAGAACCACAAAAATAGGAACAATCTAACTAACCTTTAAACTAACTTATCTCTAAATATAAAAGATAAGTTTTACAACTAATTTGAACTAACTTATCTCTAAATATAAAAACTAATTTACATATTTTACACATTATCTACAAGCAATTTTAAGGGTTCCTCTTGTTTGTTCCACAGATTCGCAGCATATGGGGCAACCAAGCAAAGTGTAGTGCATCTAACCAAGTCCCTACAGGTTTAAATGATTTCTAACTTTTAATGCGCAATGTATGATGTTTGTGAAATTTTATTTTAATCAGAATGGCTTCATCTTTTAAAACTGAAAATTTATGATACCAATGACCTTTGCTCTTTCTCGGCCTATTTTGAAGAATCGGTTTTGGATACTTTCTCTGGAAGATTTTTGCCTAGATTTTGTTCCTAGCCTGTGTTTGCGCTACTATTGAAGCTTGATTTTTTGGAAGTTGCTTATTTGAGTTATTTGTCCATCTTCAAGGCACTTAATTTGTGGTGAATAATTTAGTTCGATTATTGCACTTTTAAGGATGCATTGGATCTTTGTTTGCAGTATTGAATGGTTTTAGTATACCCTTACGGTTATGTAAAGGACTATGTTCTGATATCAGCAAGAACATAATCCTTGATTTATCTGCATCTCGACTTATTCTAGCTTTAGTGACTAAACCAATTAAGAGACCTTCTCTTAATTGGGTACATTTAGCATAGTATTTATTATTAGCACTAACCTTGGTTAAGGCTCTATTTAGCCACGTTTAGTTAATGGTCAATTGCAAAATCCCTTGAAATTGTTCTTGGAGATATTGGAGCAGTAATCTATATGCTAACTTGTTCTTGAAGATATCAAGCACAATTTCTTACGTCAGTACTTCTCCCAAAAGTTATGGATATGACAAACCTCCTTTTGGCCTAAAGAGGCAAATTGATATCTTCAGATTTCACATTTTGAAGAAATTGCATATTAGTCTCTCTGTCATAATTGCTGAACATTATGGTGTTTGGAAATGGGATATCCCTAATTCCACTCCCTCGACTTTTTCCAAACACTGGGACAAGACACATTAGAATATCATTAAAGTGTATTAATGTTTTTGAACCTATTATTCCACTTAAACTGGTTGTCATATTAATTGTACCCATGGAATGTGAAAAGATGGCATGCCCTTATCACTTTGGGATTTATTCCAGATGTCACCTAGTATTCTCTCTTTAAAGGGGAAATGTGGTAAATTCCATTACCCATGTTCATTAAACAGTTATAATCATTTAATTAAAAGATTAACATACATTCACTTACTTATTTCTCTCCAAATTTGTTTCAAGTTTTTTGAAAAATAACTCAGTTGGGGATATCCCTTTTCCAAACACTACATAATGTGTCAGGCTTGGAAGTTGCAAAAATATTATTTTCCTCCCATTTCCTTGAAGATCAGCCGACTAGGTTTCTCGTATCTATGTTTGCTATAATGTTTCATGGTGATTTATTTGCCAGTTAAGTGTAATTCTTCTTTTTTCCTTGGTTTGTATTCCAGGCAGAACTGCGAATGCAGGATGTAAAAAATGTTATGGTGCACATCCTATCGGTATGCAGTCCCTTTGCTATTGATTGGTTTTTAAATTAAACTCGACATATCTATCATGCTCACTGAAAATTTTGTCCATTTCTATGGTTAGTATATGCTTTCTGTGAAATGATTGTGCAGAGTTAAACCCATGCGCCTTCCAGTCATATATTTATAATTTCTTTGATGCAGCCTGGTATGGTCACAACTGATCTTCTTATGTCAGGTGCCAACACAAAACAAGTATGTCTGAATGAAAAGGCCTTTGTTTCACTTATTTTGACGAAAAACAATTGCTTACCTTTCACATATCCATTGAATCCAGGCCAAATTTTTCATCAATATTTTAGCTGAGCCGCCTGATGTGGTAAGGATTTCATTGCCTTGCTGTTCTATTACATAACTACTTCAGATGTTTCTAAGAAGACCACCACTGGATTGCACACACCTAATGGATAATGCTTTCTTGAGCCAACTAAGGCATTAAGCAATAGTCTATGTGTGGATATTGTCCAGCCGATATAATTTTTTATCTATCACATCACATCATTCAAGATTTGATGGTATTGGGCTTGAATGAAATAGCTTAATGCCATCTGTGGCATGAACTTCAAAACTATCTGAAAATAGAAACATCACAGATTGTAAATACCAATTGGTTAAGAATCAAACCTATTGAAGCTATAGCATCATTGTTATCTGGAATTGAAATGTCTGTGAGATCTGGGTTACAATTTGTATTGATTAAACAAATTGTCGGAACCCTCCAAATGCCACATTCTTGAAGAATTGCTTCATTTAGTGAAGCTGGTTGTAGATAATTCTGTAGGAATATATTAAACATACCATCAGGCAATGCACACATGCAAATTTTCTTTAAATTGATGCACAGTTGTTTAGTTGAGATCTTCCAAATTCAAAGAGGTGTGGAACACAAAACTTCTGCTAAAATCTTTGAATTTTCTGTTGTTGTGATTATTGTGTTTATTGTTAAACATTCTGGATGTGTCTGGCATAATAGGAGTCTGGTTCTTAATAGGAATTTTCTTTGCTTGGAGGTCATCAACTCAACAATCAGTTATGTTGATGCCGAAAATCTGCGTGTCCTCTGGTTCGAAGCAGATCTGGATCAATTAGTAAAATTTGGTGGAGAAAATGAACTTTAGCTAATTGGATGGGAAATTGATCTGTAATTGAGAATGGCTTTGGATGAACATCGTCTTGAGAGGCAACGAACCTTCAGATCATGATCCTGCAATGGAAGTCCAGGGTTCTATACTCTGACCCTCTAACGATCAAGCCAGGAAGCTTGATTAGAGGAGGAGGAGGAGATGAAGAGAAAAGAGAGATTCTCAGGGAGAGTTCGAGAGAACGATTAGGGGGGGGAGCTTGAACTTAGGGAATGAATCAAAGATCATTCTCTCTCCTCATCCCCTTTTATACCCTTTAAGAGAGACCGTTAGACAGTTAGGGGTAGCTTGGGCTCCAAGTAATAACCAGCTCAGTGATTACTTGGGCGCCAAGTAAATGCTAGCTCATAGCCAGCCTACTAGGAACCTCCCAACATCTTTGGGAAGCCTCAGGTAACTGACAATTTGTTACTGGGTTACACCGCTCTTAGCCTTTAGGATCATGCCACATTACATATTTCATTTTGTAGGAGAGGCCTAAACAATGGCTATGGGTTTAATGAAGTGTAGGAACTTTGCGCAAAGAAATTATGATTACCCTTTGCAATCATGTGAAAGTTTAACAAGATTTTTAATATTGCAAAGATCTTTAACCGACGACATAAATCTCTGGACGATTATCTAAAAGATTCTCTGCACAAGATTATGAGTCATTAACAATTGAATATTATCTTTCATAACTCACAATATCATGTTTATAGTGGACTTCTCTGAATATGACCAGACATTGATAGACAATGTCGAGTTGAAAATTTCTTGGCAAATTCCATGGAAAGGTTGTGCAAGTACATCTAGGTTCTTATCTGAAATTCTACAGGACTGTAGTTCTTTGACAAAGTTTATCACAGCAAAGAAGAAAAACTAAAATGATGAGGGGGAGGAATATTTCCGGATACTAAAAAAAAAAAATTATGAAATGTCAATTTTTTTTCTTCATATCATCACCTATTGCCTGTCTAATAATAGGTTAAAACTCAAAATAGATCTGAAATTTAGTTAAATACCTTATATGTTATTTTTTAATATTAGTTATTTATGGACTTCAAATGAATTCACCTTTAAATCCTAACTCAAATTCTTATTGAAACTTTGACCCAGAGCCAAGAGCTTCCTTCTCAATAAACTTCCACATTGTACCATGATCTTCCTTGTTTTTTTATAGACCAAAAATTAAATCGCGCAGAGTGTGGCAAAACTTTTAAAATACTGTTGATATGGTGGAAGCCTATTTTTCCTAGCCTTTCCTTTAGAAGTTGCAGGGCTGCTTATGAAGAAAGCTACCTTTTCTTTCTTTTACCATTTACTTCAGTGAAAGATTCTACATAGAACATTCACTTGTTTTATATAGATGTAAATGACATGCCCCTTAAAATCGTTCAGTATTCAGTCTTAAGATAGATTTGGGAACCCCTGAATGCTTGTCGAACATAACCATTTTCAAATCAAGACCTGATGTAATCTCTGAAATACATTCTTTTGCTAGATCAAGTACGATTTCTATGGGAATCTGGTAGTGATACATGAGCATCTGTGTTGATTTATAGACATTCAGTTGTAACTCTTGTATGCATTGTGTTGTTAATTATTGTTCACCAAAGCCCTCTGGTTTGTGCCTCTTTGTTTCTAGTTCGTAGTAATTCTTTTAACAAATTAGATAAACTGTACTATATTACACCAGAAGTTTTTTATCATTCTTTTGTGATCTACAGGTTGCTGAATACCTTGTTCCAAGCATTAGATCAGTTCCCAGCAACCAATCTATGAAGCCAACCTACATTCGATTTCTTACAGGCTTGAAAGCCTATTCCCAAATATTCTCAGTAAAGAACAATTCCCATCTTTCTTACAGCAGAACTTGTATCTGACAATCATTGGATTGATTTATTTTATTTTATTTTTTATTTTTGGTTAAATTTCATCCTGTGATACTAAAGTTAATTGGTAACCCCATCTTTCTGCATCCAGAGGCTTGCTTTTGGAGCCAGGAGAAATCGATATGTCATTGAAGATTGACAAGTGTATTAGGTGAGTTCCCTATGAAAGTATTTTCTACGGTAATATTTCTCCACATTATTTTTTTCACATTCATATTTCTATCAAATGGATCCATTTCTTACCTGCTATCTGTAAAACAAAAAGCTAGCTTTACATTTTTTGGTATTTGTACAGAAGAACCTTCATTGCTTTAATATCATTAGATTTGCAGAATTTATCCATATCTCATGAGAAGTCTTTAATTGCTGAAGAACATACTGGATTTAATTTGGAGCCATTTTAATAATATAAATATGGTTCTAGTTTTGGGCTGTGAGATTGATTTCTCCAGGTATTGTCTAGAACTATCTACTCTAAAACTAAGATTTTTTTTTTTTTTTTTTTTTTTGCCCTTTTGATATTCTTATTCAGGTTTTGTGTTTTCTAGTTCATGCGTCCGGTTAAAAGTTTTAGGAGAAGGAAAGAAAAATGAATGGAAAATTATGAAGAACAAGGAGAAATTTATCAATACATTTCCTTTCATTTGCTTGTTTGTCTTATTTTCTTTGCAAAGATGATTGTCCCAAGAAAACACTTACAACTTTTCTTTCTTCTTTACCTTTCCTTTATTTCCCCTCTCAATTCAAGTTACTCTTACAACTTTCTTTCTTTGATGGCTACATATAGATAAATTTGCAAATTGTTTCTTTGATGTTTTGGTTATATGAAACTGAAGTCATGTAAATAACTCCACTGTTTTCCAACATCCCAGAATGTTTGTGAATTGAGTTCTAGCAAGTGGAGATAAATCAATTTGTTTATGGTTACTTGATATACATATGAAAGTTATGAGGATGTAAAAAATTTAATGTGTATAATATTATTTTCTTCTTGAATTAATAATACTAGTACTGGTTATGGAGGAAATTAAAGCTTTCTTTTAAATTCAATGCAAGAATTCTTGTATTTTTAATTATATCATTGCTTGTTTGTACAATGTAAATATTCTTTATTAAAAAAAAATTGTTTGGTATGATACAAGTAATATGCCACACATTAGTGTTATAATCTGTTGACACGAAATTAGGAAGAGGATCCGATTTCACCCAACATTTGAATTTGTTTTAAAGGGAAAGGGGAAATCAAAGAAAGACCCAAAATCAAAAGAAGAACACACAAAATTAACGTGGAAACCCCATGAATGGGGAAAAAACCACGAGCTCCATCATCGGGAGTGAAAATTCACTATCAATCTCCAAAATTTACAAGAGGAGGCTCCATGAAAGAGCTTGAGGGAATAGGGAAGAAGGGAGGAGCCCAAGATTTTAATTCGGCAGTGCTCCGCTCGATTGGAGGGGAGATGCCTTTGAATTAGAGGAGGTGGGTATTTATAGGGTCTGGAGATTGGAGTAAAGCTTGGGAGGAAGTCAGTTAATTTGGACACATTGACGCCAGCACAACATTCTTCTAGATGTTTCTAGATTCCAGGCTGGCAGTGTAACGGCCTAACTGATTTGTAACAGTCTAACTGATCTCTCAACTGACCGACGAATTGGGCTTCTAGAAGATTCTGGAAGAGACTCTGAAGCGAGAGGCTGTAGGAGGAGGGTCGCCCTGGCAAAGGGTGATGAGGTACTCGGGGAGGACTTCGGCCTTTGGAGTATTTTTCGAGGTGGGGAGGAGCTCGGCTCCTTAGTAGGGAGGAGAACGGCAATTTCGTTGGGCCCCAAGATCCCAAGGGATCCTGTGGTTTGCTGTGATCTTGCCGCGTGGCTGACCGTGAAGGTGACGCGCTTTCCTCTAAGTTCCATCCTTATCATAATCATTTATGCAAGTAGAGGTATAGTTTTCCTCATCTTATTTTGGTGTTTTAAAGATCAGTGACAATATTTTTAATTAATATTTGTGTTTTATATTATATGAAATTTATAAATTATTATAAATCTTATCACGAAACAATTAGGCTTAACAATTTAGGGAAGAATTAGAGAAATGGGGTTCTAGATCCAATGAATTGATTATAGGTAAAATAAAGCTCGTGTTTGTTTTACATACACACTGCTGGAACACATACTTGTTATATGTGTATTGATGTATATTGGGTTTTTGAACCATTTGTAGTGTGTGTGTGTTTTTTTGTTTTTTTACATTGTTTGATCACTTATTTTATTTGAAGGAAGATGACTTGGGGAGAATTTGATTGCAAGCTATATTGCATTTTAAGGAGTAACGGACATGTAAATAAATCATTTTTCTGTCATTAAACACAAGAGAAAAGTTCATTTATGTCTAAATAAACTTGCAATATATCCGTCTAGTTCAAACCAAACAAGTCCTTAACGAAAATCTCAGACTACATCAAACTTTTTGTAAATATGTACTTTTAAAAACTTAGATCTCTAATGGAAGTGTTTCTTTGCATGTTAACCCCTCTTGGGATTTTTAACCAATAAGGGTAGACATGTGACTATAACTTTTACAAGGGTATGTATATTCGTATAACTTTTACAGTGATATTTTTTTTTTTTAAAAAAAAAAAGTGGTTTGATCCTTCCCCAGACCCCGCATGCATACGGGAGCTTTGTTGCACCGGATTGTCTTTTAAAAAAAACAAGAAGTTAAGTGGGATGGTTCCATCAATGGATTCATATGTTGTTTGTGTTCCATCCACTAACCTGTAGTGCTAATCTTATTCGAATTCACATAGTTTGTATTGTGAACAACCTTTCAAGCTAAAAGAAGGGGTTGTTTTTGTTATTTATAAATTTAGAAGGAAATCAAAGTTAGCTGTTTCATAAAAAGAGGTGTTAGGAGGAGACCAAAGAAGATGTTAGAAATTTTTTTTTTCTTAAACAAATCTCCTAAGTGAGGAGCACAAGGAATTCGGGCATTTAGAAGAATTTAGATGAAAAGATATTTATAAAAAATGTTCACTTTCCACTATCTAAAAGCATGATGATTCTATTGGCACATAATAATGAAGTATAAAGCCAAACTTTCATACTTTCTTTTTGCAATCCCTTTTCTTTAGGATATAGTACAAAACAGATTGCATTGTTTGGATAGGTCATAAGAGAAGAGAAAAATACAATTGAATAAATATTTATGGAGTAAATTTAGATAGAAGTTTTTTTTAATTGATAAAAATTTAGATAGAAGTTACTCAAAATCTTTTTTTTAAATACTTGCAAAATTCTCCTTCTTCAACTACGTACAAAAAATGATTTCAGATGGGACATAGATGAAGAAAGAATATGAGGACAATTACGACAATTTTTCAGGACAAGTGAAAAAGGAATCTGATGTGGAAGTGTTGGATAAGTTGGAATCCACAAGGTGGAAACTTTTATTTCGAATTAATTAAATTTTTTTTAAAGTTTTGATTTAATTCATACTAATTAGATTAAATCCTTTCAATTCAAATTATATTATTTATTGGTATTAATTGATATTATTTTGAAAAAAAATCAGACTACTATGTAAGAAATAGATTATTATCCCAAATTATTTGATTTGATAACTTGGAATAACTCAAGGTGTCTAAAATTGCATTTCATCATGATTTACATTAAGAAAAAAGAAAGTTTATAATATTTTTGAATTTGAATAGCATCTTCATTCATGTCAATTTGAACAGAATCCTTCAACCTTTTTCTTTTCCTTGCTTGGTTTTTGTTCACCAAGTTAATTCCTTTCTTTGAGGCATATAGAACAATATCTATGGTATTGCTTAGATGGGTCATAAAAGAAGAATATGGATCTTTCTTTCGGCTTTTCCATTTACCATGCAATATAACATAGAGTGTTCATGTTGTGGCAGAATACAATTATATAAAATAAAAATCAAATACAGAGAATATAACATGTTATAACGGAGACATATAAAGTAATATACTAATACATTTCGTAAGATTCCTCTCAAGCTGAAAAGTGGGCAATTCCATAACCAAGAAATCGGTTAAATATCAATGAGAGACACCAAAGAACCATTGGTCTAGCGATATCTCGGGTCCCGTACGTTGGGTAATTCACTTGATTGAGAATGCTCTCAGTTTTGAGTCCCCGCCCCGTAAATGGGGGGAGCAGTTTGGGTAATTCACTTGGTGAGCACAAAAGTCCCGAGTTCGGGTTCTCACATCTGTACGCGCATAGTGAGGGGTCAAGGGTGTTCATCATCTAAGGTCACGCCCCTTGACATCCCTCTATGGAGGGGTTTATCCCCTATATTAAAAAAAAAAGTATCAATGAGAGACAATTGTGAAACTAGGCATATAAGAATTTAGCCTGGAAAAGGTGTCACGCTTGGAATGGATTCTCGATGACGATATATGAAAAAAGAGGGAAGTTTATTAGAGGGGATATGCAATAGCTATTTGAAGACCTCTACCATGAGCAAGCAAATCTTAGAAGAATAGAGCCTTGGTAGTAATTTTGGATTACATGCCGATAAGCTTCCTAAATTGCTCAATAAAAATCATCACCAAAATGCTAACAAATTGACTTTGAAATGTTATTGGGAGCTTTGTAGATGAAACCCAAACAACCTTCATCAAGGGGCGTTATATACAAGATAATATTGAGATTGATAAACTAATCTTTAAGATGAAGTAGAACCAGACAAACGGTGCCCTCATTAATATCGATTTCAAAAAGACGTTCGACACAATTGACTCGGGATTCCTCTCGTAGGTACTTAAGGCATGAGGTTTTGGTCCAAAATGGATTAGCTAAATCATACTGATATTATATTCTTCCAAGGCCAAATTCTTTATTAGTGGGAAACCCATGGGCTACATAAGCGTGGATTGAGGCAAGGCCCTTGTCCCCACTATTTTTCGTTAATGTTGTTAATGTTTTTAGCACAATGCTTACATGAGTAGCAAAAGAGAACCTATTTAGGGGAGTCCAGAGTGGCTATAGTGACACGGTTGAGATAACCTCTCTTCAAGATGCAAATGTTCTACTCGTTCTGTGCACGGGAGACACTTTCCACTTAAGGATGCTAGAACTTATTTTCTACCTTTGTGAAGGACTATTTGGGCGTCGTATCAATTACCAAAAAAGTGCAATAATTCCCATTAATACGTAAGGGTACACCTGGCAGATCTCCCAAGGATGCTAAATAACAACCTGGGTTACTTCTCGATCTGCTACCTAGGAATGTCATTATTTGGTTGAAAACCAAGGAAAGAAGACTAGCACATGTTGATTGAGAGAATTAAGAAAAGGATCAGTGCATGAAAAGGGCGGTTGCTCCCCATGGGAGGAAGGATCAACTTGCTCAACTTAGTCATTTCTTCAATGTTGAATTATCGGATGTCCATTTATTGACAAGTTGAATGGGTTGCAAAATGCATAGATTCCCTCTTAAGGGACTTCTTGTGCGTTAGATATACATACATTGTTAGTCTACTATATCACATGGCCATATATAGGCCTCACACTATGTACTCTTGTATATATCCTTAGGTCATCGCCCTAACAGTAGCCAAGATCTTCTATATGCGCTAATTCCTTTATATGATATCAGAGCCTTTGTCGATGATTTTAGAGCTTCATGGCTGCCAACACCAATCGACTATCCTCAACATCGGTGGACTTCCTATAAACACACCCCATTGATCAGAGGCTGAGCGACCATCCTCAGCTACCGTTAGAGATGTCAAACGGGCCGGCCCGTACGCGGATGCAGTGCGGCCCGACGGCACGCGCGGGCCAGCCGTCGCGGCGACCGCGTCTTGCGTAGACCGCGACCTCCGGGGGCCACGACTGCTTGGCACTGGCGTGCAACGGCCTTCTGATGGCGCGTCTTGCCCGTTTATTTTTTATTTTTTTTAAAAAAACTTCAAATTTAATTAAAAAATCATAAAAATCATTAAAAAATCAGAAAAAATCCAAAAATTTTCTAAATTTATAAATACATATGTTTAAAGTATAAAATATGGAAAACATATAAATATTGGTAAAATTTCATAAATCAATCAAATTATCATCAATGATTTAATTGTAATTTGTAAATAAACCAATTTTTTTTTTAGAAAAACTTATAAAATTTAAAAATATACATTACACATTTGCACATAATGTCATAAAGGCATAAACACAAACACAATATTGCAAAACTAAATAAACAAATTATATTGATGAAAAAAAATATGAAATTATTATTAAGATTTCAAATTAACTCATAAATTACAAAAGAATCAAATTATAAAGAATTTGATCTTATTGAAAAAAAAACAACTAATAAAAATATTATGATTTATTTGAAAAATATGACAAATAAACATCATAAATTTCTAAATACAAATGTCTTCAAGTATTGAGTATTCTAGGTATTTAATCTTCATGGTCTTCACTTCACTCTTCAATATTGTCTTCATGGTCTTCATTCTTCAACTTCAAGTTAGGTCTTCAAACTAGGTCTTCAAGTCTTCATGGTCTTCATTCTTCAACTTCAAGTTAGGTCTTCAAGTCTTCAAGTCTTCATGGTCTTCATCTTCATGTCTTCAAGTTTTGAAGTCTTCTAGGTCTTCATGGTCTTAATGCCTTCAAGTCTTCTATGTTTTACTCCCGGTCCGATCTTTCTGTTGTTGTATCTTCTTCAGTGCCCTCGCTTGTGTCATGTCCTCCTCGATCTTGAATTCTATCTTCGGCATCCAACCAATCCTTTAAGCAAATGCACATTTCCAAAGAAGCTTGGTTCAACCGGCTCCTTTTATCATCTAGCACCCTGTTCCCAGCACTAAAACATGACTCTGATGCTACTGTGGACACCGGGGGAGTTAGTAGATCACGTGCCATGGTGGCTAACACAGGATAATTATGCTCCTGTTGTTTCCACCATGACAAAATATCTAAATTATTAAATTCCTCCGAAGTGAGGAAAGAACTAAAATCATTTGATAAATACAAGTTTAATTCATGCAAAGAAGTATTAGTAGAAGAAGAAGTAGAAGAGCTACCATGTTTTCTTCTCATCATATTAAATAATTGTAAAGGGGTTTTACTACTCTTAGATTTTGTTTGAGAAATATTTTGATCATCATCACCCAATTGGGATGATTTTCTACTACCATAAAATCCATTATAAATTTCATACATTTCAAAAAACATGGATTTATATTCATCTTTTAATTCACTATGGTCTGAACCCATGTTTTCATCAAATGAATCTAAAATAAAATTAGCACCTTCAATTTTAAACCTAGGATCTAGCATGTAAGATAAAATATAAATTGGACTAATTACACCAAAATATTTTTTGAATTTTAATTCCATGGAAGCAACAATAGATTCAAAACCATGACTAAATCTATATTTGTTAAATATGCCACTAATAAAATACAAATGACTTATAGTTAAATAAGATGTAGGATAATAAACACCCGAAAAAACATTTGTTGCATTATAAAAAATTTCTAAAAATTCCCTAATCATATTTCCTACTTCCCAATCAAATTCCCTAATTTCATTTTCTCTAAAATGTTCATTACAAAAATAAGTAATAACATCTTTATACTTATAAACACAATCTAACATTAAATAGGTAGAATTTCACCTATGTTCAACATCAACAACAAATTTTTTATATCTTTTTCCATATTTAAGGCAATATTTTTTAAATTCTTGTCTTCTAGTAGGTGAGTTTTTAATAAATAAAATACAATTCCTAATTTTTTTTATGTGAGGATCAATAATTTTAAGTCCATCTTGCACACACAAATTTAAAATATGGCATGCACATCTAATATGAAAAAATTTACCGGAAAAAATAGGTTTTAAATGATTTTTAAGAACATCAATTGCGGCATTATTACTTGAAGCATTATCAAATGTAATTGAAAAAATAGAATTTTCAATTTTATATTTTAAAATAGTGTTCATGATGCACCCGGCAATGGCACTACTAGTGTGCCTATATTCTAATTCATTAAAACTTATAATACGTTTTTGTAAATTCCATTCATTATCAATAAAATGGGCGGTTACACATATATAGCTTGCATGATATTTGGAAGTCCAAATATCCGAAGATAAAGAAATCTTAGAAGAAATAGTAGATAATTCACAAATTAATTTTTCCTTATATTCATTAAAAATCGAAAATGCATTTTTCCTCATTGCATTTCTAGAAACTTTTTTAAATTCGGGAGAAAATGCATTATGAATCATTCTTTCAAACCTAGGATTATCGGAAAGACTAAATGGTTGTTCATCATGAACAATAAATTTAGCAATTTCCTTTCTTGCATTTTCATTAGAAAAATGAAAAATACCTAAATTGGAAGTAGAAATATGTCCTAATTGGGTTTGAGTTAAATTATGTTGGTGTTGGGTATGTTTGTCGGCATGTCTTTTAAGATGGCCGGTGCCACCCTTAGCTTGGCATGAAAAATCTTTTTTGCATTTTTTACACCTAAACCGGGTGCCTTTGTTTTCAATTTCAATAATATCAAAAAATTCCCACATAACAAAAATGTCATGGCATCTAACTTATACACCATCTTACGATTGACAGAATCAACACTTCCTAAGCAAGGTCTGGTCCTATTTAACTATAACTATCTACCTTGTATGTTATCACTTAACACTCAAATCACCCTTTACTAGTTATCAGTCAACCACCCATGTTGTCACCGGGTTTCACTCTTAACCTTCTCTAAAAGCAATGGGTAGGTTCAGATGGAAGGCAAGCAACCAAGCCAAGGCTGAGCATGATCACTCCTTCCACTCTATCTTATCAAGAAACAAGAAAAACTCCGAATATAAACCCACATTAATGCTACACTAGGACAGAAGGAGTGAGGAAATAACTTCATGCAATATGGACCCTTTTCTCTCTACGTCCATTAATGTCCGTGCACCTGGTGAGAGGATTTTTGTTTATCCCGGGCTAAGCTTATCATTCATACAAAGATTCAGCATACTTTTTCTCAAGTTTGATGATTCTAGTCATATCCTTGAAAATTAATTAGCAAAGGTTAATTACCTATTTCTAAACTAATTGTGGAATTCATTGTCTAAAGTTTAAGGATTAGTTTGTCTATTAACAAAATCATTATATAAGCAAAGATTCAAATGAATTGGAAGCTATCACAGAAGAAGACAAAATAAATGATAAATAGCAATTGTTTCATTCATCAAGCAAGTTCAGATCCACCAAATAAGTATTGATAACAATGATAAGAAGTAAGAACCATATACAGCTCACATGCTCTGTGATATATATGATATATCTGGCAAAAAATATGAGATTTATAAATACATTTTTAGAGAAGTTTAACTGACCAGTATCAATGAAACCAATGATAACGTTCTCTTGGTTCTTGGTTGAAAGAAAAAAAGGAAGAAAACTCACCAAAGATCCTTGGCTTTTCAATGGGATCCTATGCAATTAGGATGAAAACATCATTCTTTTTTCAATTTTTCGTTCTCTTCCTACCGCCGGCACCGGCACCGGCACCACCAATAGATGGTCCGGCACCATCACCGGCATCGGATTCATCGACACTCGGGTTAGTGTTATCATAAAGATAAAATGGAGTAGTATCATCATCCCTAGGAAAGTTCGATGAACCGGCCATTAAATATAAAATTTAAAATACGGGTTTCGAATTACCTCAACTACTTGTGGAAGAAATTTATAAAGCCGGAAAAATTGAAGAAAAATAAGCCCGGCTCGGGTGATCTCCTTGAAAAGTAGTTGAGGTCCTTGAAGATTAGTGAAGACTTGATCTTGATGAAGCTTGATTCGATTTTTGGCTTGAACTTGAAAATTTAGAAATAATTTGATGAAGTTGGAAGGTTGAAGCTTTGAATCCTTGATGAAGCCTTTAATCTTGATTGCTTGAACTTGGAAATTTAGAAAAAAAAAATTAATCTTGATGAAGCCTTGAATCTTGATTGCTTGAACTTGGAAATTTAGAAAAAATTTGATGAAGTTGGAAGGTTGAAGCTTTGAATCCTTGATGAAGCCTTGAATCTTGATGGCTTGATCTTGAATGAGAAGAAGTAACCTTGAACTTGAAATTCTTGAATGAGAGATTGAGAGCAATTAGAAGAGAATTAAGAGCTTAGGGCTTTAGAGATTAGTTTTTGGTATATGTAAAAAAATTTTTGGAAGAATGAGAGGTTTTATTTATAGATTGAGGGGTTATATTTTTAATACCCCTAATACCCTCATAAACTAGTTGTTGGAGAGGGTAAATTTATCATTTTACTTAAAAGACCCAAATACCCTCTAATATAGCTGTTTTATAGTTGTTGGAGAGGGTAAAAGGGTCATTGAACCCTTTATTTGCATTAAAACAAAAAAAAAACAAAAACAAAAAAAAAAACAAAAAGAAAAGTGGTGGGCCCGGGCCGGCCCACCAACGGTCTGGCGTCTTAGGAGCGTGCCGATCCAGCGTCAAGGCGGCCCGGCACACGGCGGCCGATGCGGCCCGGCCAAAGACGGGCGGCCGCGGCCGACGCGCTGGGCGGGCGGGCACGCCCGGCGCGCGTGCCGCGTGCGGCGTGCACGGCCCGTTTGACACCTCTAGCTACCGTGGTGCGGATCTCAAGGCTGCTGATCGCAAGCTGCTCATCATCGAGCTCCATTGGGTTTGCCTATTACCCTCTCCTATTTGACTTTGAATTTGACTCCTTAAGGTCTAGATCTATGGAGATCTTCAGACAACCTTGGGGTTTTGTTGCTGTGAAAGCTTGTTTGTGTGGAAAATTGTGGGTTTGAGCTCTTTATGAGCTTTGCATTTCGAATTTAATATAGAAGCTTGTTTGTGTGACTCGATTTGGTGATGCTTTCATGGTAATCCGGATTTGCTATCAGTGTTCCTCCCTTTTATTGTAATGGTGATGATTTCATGGTGTTTATTTCATCACCATTAATGCAACCTTTCTCCTTTCTTGATATGATTTCGAGAAGTTTGTCTATCTCCTTCCCAAGTTTTCATGTTTCTTGTCACTTCTTGAGATGTAAAAGCTTGCTAAAAGGGACTCCTACCTGAGCTCATGGTAATGGTGATGATTTCGAGTGCTCGGGGGTGACTAAAAGATAGTAGGTGCTTTGTTGGTCTACTTTGTTTTCTTGGAGATTGGGAGCTTGAATTTGCTCCTTTAGATGTTTTGGTGGAGGATAAGAGGGAAAATTTGGATTTTTTCCTTTTTCAAAGTGTTTAGTTGGGAGTTGGAGGTTTAATAGCATCTTCCATTTCTCATAGTCCTAGCTCACTCCAGTTGATGTAAAGTTGAATTTTGTCAACTACGTCAGAGTCATTCTTCTTGGACTTAATTTGTTTGGGCATGTTGATGGTATATCTCTGCTATCCTCTCCGTCTTCCACTTTTAGTTTTGATGGCTCTGTATTCAACATTTCTATTTTTTCTGATCATCGTGCTTGGTATGCTACTGATTATTGAGCTATGGTCGTCAGTCGTGTGAGCTTGATGTTTGGATGGAGATTGGACATCTTGCAACATCATGTGGGATGTGGGAGAACCTGCGCCACATGTTTGAGCAGTCCAGTTCTACTCGTCAATATGTTGTTCTGCAGGATATTGCTCATATTCAGTAGCGTGAGTGATAAGTCCGGGAGTATGTCATCAAGCTGTGGTCTCTTTGGTATTAGCTTGACTCTTTGGACCCTCTCACTTGCCTATATTGTACATGTTGTCAAACTTGTACTTGATCTCGGCAGATACAGTGAATCTTTGAGTTTCTGTTGCGTCTTCGTCCTGATTTTGAGTCATATCACAACAGCTACTTAATCAAGAGCCTGTATCTTCGTTTGATGGTGTTGTTCATAGTGTCATTTCGGAGGAGACCAGGCTGAGCACTCTTTCTACATCTCGAAGTTCTTCAATTGACATAGTTCTTGTCGTGGTTGCGCCACATCAATCTGGGACACCTATACCTACTACTTCATGAGCTCCTACTATGTTATCCCCTTAGCAGATCTTATCTTCTGGTCTTCAATTTGCCTGCCGTTACTGCAAGAGGCCAGGACATATGAAGGATCAGTGTCCCAAGCTTTATAAGGGGCATCCTCAGCAGCGGTCTCAGCAGCCTCCGCCTGGTGCTTCACATTTTTCTCATGCAGCTTACGCCGAGTATTCACCTTCTAACTCTATTCCAGACTTTGCTTCTCAAATGGCCCAATGCACTCAGCAAGTGCATGTTATGTAGCAAGCTATATAGTCGGGTTCCTTGTCTGTTATGTCTGTTGTCTTTAGTATGGCTTCCTCTTCATGGATGTTGGATTTTGGTGCTACTCAGTATATGATATCTAATATCATCAATCTAGTTGACCTTCCTATCCACCCCTTATCCAATATTCGTACTGCAGATGGGACACTTTTGCCTACCACGCAGTGGGGTCGTTTTCACTCCACTTCACTTCATCTTCCCACAACTTATCATGTTCCTGGCCTCACCTTAAATCTTATTTTTGTTAGCCAGCTTACTGACTATGGTTTGATTGTTACCTTTTCCTCTTCTGCTTGTTTTGTACTTATAGGCTTGAGGATTGAGGTTGGGCATAGAGTTGGTAGTCTTTATCATCTTGAGCATCTTTGTCTACCCGCATCTGTTTCTGTTTTCGTCTATGCTTCAAGTACGGTATGTGTTCTCCAGACCATTGGCATTGTTGTTTGGGTCATTTGTCTAGCAATCACCTAAAACTATTTACTAGTTCAGGAGGTCTTGGTTCTATTTCTTCACATCCATTATCTATATGTATGGGTTGTTGGTTAGCCAAACACGTGACCCTTTCCTTTTATTCTATTGAGTCTATTTCGGTTACTTCATTTGATCTTGTGCATTCTGAAGTTTGTAATTACGCTCCTACCTCCTTTCTTGGAGGTTTCTTTTATTATGTTTGTTTCATTGATGGTTTCTCCCATTACACTTGGTTCTATCTTATATGTTCCAACTCTAATGTGTTTTCCATCTATTGTCAGTTCACGCGGATGATTCATACTCAGTTTAGTAAACACATTAAGATTTTTTTCGTTCCGATGGGGTTCGTGAGTATCTTTGTACATCTTTCCGTGACTTGCCTTCATCTCATGGCACCCTTTCTCAGCAATTTAATCCTCACACGCCTACTCAGAATGGTGTTGCAGAGCGGAAGTATTATCACATTCTTGAGACGACTTGTGCTCTCTTTTTCTCTTCTTCTGTTCCTCTACACTTTTGGGTTGAGGCGATTATGACATCTATTTATCTCATAAATCATACTCCCTCTATTGCTCTCTTTGGCGTTACTCCTTATGAGTGTCTTTACTCTTGTACCCCATCTTATGGTCATGTTCACACTTTTGGTTTTATCTGCTTCGTGTTTTTTCCCTCTATTGAATGAAGCAAACTTTCTCCACTCTCTTCTATATACATTTTTCTTGGTTATAGTTATGAACGCAAGGGTTATCGCTGCTCCGATCCCGCATCTCGTCGTCTTCGTATTTCTTGTCATGTCACCTTTCTCGAGGACATTCCTTACCTTTCTTCTTCTGCTCTAGATTTTTACTTTCTCCAGTCGCCACCTATTTAATCTCCTCTCTACCCCTCTATTGTTCTTTTGGGTTCTTCTCCTTCTGCCATTTTTGTGCAACCTCATGTGGTTTCCTCTGAGTCTCGGTTCATGCCGCTACCTACCATCTCCGAGACTGTTGATGCTTCAAGTGATACCCCCGCACTCATGTCAGGTCCTTCCTCTACTGAAGATGTTCTTGTTGTCCCTCCCCATCGCTGACTCGATCAGCTACATCATCCTCCTGCTAGGTTTGCCCTTTCCACTACTCACATCCTCCTCGTCATTTAGCCATAATTTTGGCTATAGGTGTCGGAATTACGCGTTTGAACCCAATCCAGAAAGCTCATTTTGGCGCCCACCTTGTGGTCACCCAGCTCTGCTCAATGGGAATCAATTTTTGGCGCCAAATTCTGTTGTTTTTCCCTCGAACCTTTATTTTTAGGTGTTTTACTATTTTAGGTAACAAATCGTTTGTCGAATTAGGATATGATTTGATTCTGATTTGGTCTAGGATTTTGGTTGATTATTTTAGATTTTGAATTCAAACTTAAATTATTTGGTTTGTTTTAAATTTTAAATTTGAATATTTTTGGACTTTTGCCTTTTTGGCGAATTTCCAAAATAGTCGAATTCTAGGGTTTTAAGCTATTTAGTTTGGCTTGTGGACTAGCTTTGTTTTTTGGTCTTTGATTAATGAAATTATTTTGAATTTTAGAGACATTTCTCTGGTTTTCTTTGGTTCTTCGTCTATTCTTCCTTGCGATCCTTGGTTCCATCTAGCCCGCGGGATAATTAGTACTATGACATCCATCTCTTTTCTAAGACGGATGTCACACCAGCCAGGTCAGGAGGGTATTCTGTACCTAAGGTTGTATAAAATAAACCTGATAACAAATAATGCACTTCAAATACTTAAATTATCATAAAACATAACTTGTTCAAGACAGAATGTCTAACATGACCGAAGTCAATATGAAGTACAATATATATAATGTCTGGGCAACATAACCCCAAATACAACACTGGGAAGTCTAATAATAAGTCTGATACATAATCAACACACATACAAAGTAGAGATACGCCAGAGCCAATTTAGACATCAACCCTCACACGATCACTGTCTAGATCCTGCAAGGTTAAACATAATAGGAGAGGAATGAGCTACACGAGCTCAGTGAGTATAGACATCTCTGCCAGGTATTATACATACCTGTGCCATAAATGAAATATGTGCTTCCATAGTAGCACATGTATATAAATAGATACAAAACATGAAAGTCTACATATTTATCTTAAATCGGGATAAGCATGCCAAGCTAATCAGAAAAACTAAATAAAGCAATATGCTATCTCAAATCATCACAAGCATATTATAATCATATATATATGCCAAGGCCTTGTATTGTATAAGCATACACCCTTAGTTCGAATATCTCGGGAAGAACTCCAACTACCATCAGAGGAACAAAAGTATACATCTACATGATTTTGATGACCGTGAACAGCGGTATACAGTACATGAGCCCGAGACCTAACAACCAGCGGTGTACAGTACATGTACCGTCAAGCAAGCATCTTGTATCTGATACGGGCACTAACAATAGTCGAGAAGGGTTTTATTAAAACAACGATTTCACAAACATTTTATTTAAGAAAAATGATTTAAAACAAGTCCCTTCCCTAACCCGATATCGTATACTTTATTTTTGGGCTCTATCCAGAGCCCCGCTGGATCCTTCTTACAGATCTAGCTAAGGTGTAGCCTACGATACATGCATAAATCAATTCCTACCATTTAAGGTTTCATTTTACATTCAATCATGCTATTTGGAAAATATAGCAATAACAAACATGAAATCACTATACTAACATAGCAATGAAAATCCATCAGTATCCACAAACCGATATAAAACTCATACAAAGCATGAGTAAATCAATTCACGATAAACACATGGATGAAACAATATGTACAGAAATGTCCACTCACACGAAGTTCTTTGCTAAGTTCTAAGACTGGCTCGGTCATGCAGCTCATGCTGCTCCTTTCCCTTTTCCTTGTAAGTGAACAACACTTAATAAATTTCTAGTGTTCCATATCTCGGTACCAAAAGAATCATACTAGAAAAGCATGATAATTCTAGAGTATGCCCTTAATTGACTCTTAAAGGCATTGACACTAACATTTAGTTAAGCATGCCCGATTCCATTCTTAATTAACCAAATAATCTTTATACATGCTTGTTCAACCATTCAAACATGTTTGCCTAGCATGATCCTTAGTAGTAATTAACACTACTCAAGTAAACTAACATGGAAATATGAAAGCATGAAGATGAAAGAACCCTAACATGTATAACTTAGAAAGGCAGCACATCCCCTATCTATAGGGCTCCCAAAATTATACAAACATACCACATTTATAACATAATCTTGTCCATACAACAATCATACAACTCAATCCTTCATAATCAACAATCAAAACCCATCTATCTCCTTAAACCCTCATTAGTTAGATCATGATTTTTATCACAGCCCCCAACCTTCAATTAAGCATTTCATCAACCAATTAGTGTGGGATTTTTCCCAATTATGGCTCATAGTTTAGAGGAATGAAGGTGGGCGGCGAGAGGGGTCGTCGGAGAAGAGGGACAGGGCCTGCCTTGGGCTGCTACTCGTCGGAAAGGGTGTTGGTCACCGGGTGAAGCTGGGTCAGGCCAAGGTCGCGGTCGTTGGCCGGAGGCACAATGAGGCTGGAGGGAAGCTCGGCCGGACCTGCAGTGGGCGGAGCTGGTGTGGTTGCTCGTGCGTGGAGAGACGAAGGTGGATCAGTCTTGTGAGGAGGCGGTGCCCGGCGCGGTGGGCGTGGCTTCTTCTGGTAGCGGGTAGAAGGATAGATCGCAGAGATCGTGAGAAAAGGAAGAGATGGGAACGAGAGAGGGAGAGATTATTTTCTTCATTCTCTCTCTCTTTCTCATTCTTTATAAAGTAAAAATCCTTTACTTTATCATTATTATATTAAATTAAATAAGTTATCTTTACAATAATACACCTTTCTTTAATTAAATCAACTTTAGTTAAAGTTATCGTTATAGTGTGTGGTCACCTAGGTTTACTATTGCTTCACGGGTGAATCATTACCCGACCGGGATCCACATTTTTCGGTCTTTATCATTTTGTTTATCACGGGCTTACTTCGTTTGTCACGGGCTTACTGTGGCATCACGGGGTAGTCTCGATCCCCGACCAGATCCACTTTTCTCGGGACTCGAATCTTTGTCTGGTTCATTCGACTCAGCGTGCCTCTAATTAATCCAGGTTACTTAAATTCTCCATTTAGTTAACCGGGCTTATACGATTCTTCTGCCTAAACACTATATCAAGTAAATGTGGCCTAGCCCAATAAGGCCTTCTCGTGGCCCAATAGTTGCGAAGTTGGATTTTAAGCCCATTAATTTTTTGATTTTCTTCAATAATTATTTGAAAATCATCCGATCATTTATTTAGAAAATTCGGGGCTCTACAACTACCCTGCCTGACGTCAATTGGTATCAGAGAGCATCCTCTTCCTGTGGCATCGACATGAATGATTGGTGATCGTGGTGGACGTGGTCATCATGGTGGATAGGTTCCGGCTGAGGAAGTTTGGTACTGTAACCCTAGCGCCCTGGAGACGATGAACACGGATCTATAGAGGCAAGTCATGGAGTTGACCCAACGGTTGGCGGCGTGAGATTTGGAGGATCGTGAGGTCTTAGACGACGACTCCGAATCCATCTTCGTCAACCCCTATCCCCGACGTGACCAATTCCAAGAGTATCGTAGACGAGAGGAACGTTACAAAGACCTCGGTTTTCGAGTGGAGCTACCCGAATTTGCTGGTTCACTAGAAGCTGAAGGCTTCATCGATTGGCTTGATGAAGGGGAGTAGATCTTCGAATACAAGGAGGTTCCCGAGCATTTGAAAGTGAAGCTGGTTGCCATCAAATTAAAAGGTTGAGCATGTGCGTGGTGGGAGCAGTTGCGTTACTCACGAGATAGGCAAGGCAAGCCGAAGATCACTAATTAGGAGAAGATGAAGAAGAAGATGAAGGGTCACTGACTTCCCTTCGGTTACACACAACAGAATAGGAGGCCAGTGATCAAGAGAGATCATAACAACTGGTTATTTCTAGATTCTTGTCCTGTCCAACAGCCACTACAGGGCAAAAATTTGTTGATTAAGGAAGATGTAGTTGATAATGATGAGGAGATTGACGAGCCCGTATACGATGATGATGATGAGGAGAACTCGCTTATCTATGACGAATATGAGGAGGAGATCTCGCCCATCTACAACGAATATGAGGAGGAGATCTCGCCCCTTTACAACGATTACAAGAAGGAGATCTTGCCCATCTATGATGAATACGAGGAGGAGATCTCGCCCATCTATGACAATGATGGGACTAACAATGTGTTATACGAAGATGGTTATGAACCTCCTAGTCAAGTTTCTAAGGCGGCATTGGATCCCCTCAAATTTCCATTGGTTCCCATGGGTAGTCTGTAAAGCCCGAACTTACAGAAGCAGCTTTCCATATTAGTCCATGCCTATGCTTAGACAATGATACAAGTATTGTAACGAGCCTACCCAGTGACTTTCCTGATGATTACATAGCTTTGCAGGACTTAAAATCAACCCCTGCTCTCAATTCAAAGTTTGGGGGTGAACGATGCGTGGATTTGGCCTTTTGAGGTCATACCAATCATTCGCATTACTAACAAATCTGCGGAGAAGGTTTGTGATGATCTTAAAATCAAGAGCCATAATGACAAGGAGAAACTTGTTGAAGCAAAAAAGTTGACATACGAGAAAGGCATCATTGAGGGTTCAATGCTTGTCGGGAGTTCAAGGGGAAGAATATTCAAGAAGCCAGGCCATTGATAAGGAATATACTTATGGAAACTGGCCAAGTAGTGATGTATAGTATGCTTGAGAGGAAAGTCATGTCCCAGTCTAGTGATGAGTGTGTTATGGCACTTATAGCTCAGTGGTATATTACTTATGGGGGGACCAAGTGGAAGGAGAAGGTAGACGATTATTTACCTAGCATGAATCTCTACAAGAAGGAGTATAATAAGTTCAAGGATTGGAAGATTGGATCCGGTGAGTCCTTGTTTCATGGATTTTGAAGGAGCCATTGTGAACTCGAGGGCGATTTCTTTCCAACCCAAGGTGACTAATGTAGGAGGATTCGAGCCACATAACGTATTTTAGTCGTTTAGCCATAACCTTGGCTACGGGTATCAAAATCACGCGTTTCAACCCAATCCGGAAAGCTCATTTTGGCACCCACCACGTGGTCACCCAGCTTTGTTTAATTGGCATCAATTTTTGGTGCCAAATTCTGTTGTTTTCCCCTCGAATTTTCATTTTTATTTGTTTTTACTATTTTAGGTAACAAATCGTTTGTCGAATTAATTAGGATATGATTTGATTCTGATTTGGTCTAGGATTTTGGTTGATTATTTTATATTTTGAATTTCAAATTTGAATGCTTTTTGGACTTTTGCTTTTTTTTGGCGAAATTTCTAAAATAGTGGGATTCTAAGGTTTCAATCTATTTAGTCTGGCTTGTGGACTAGCTTTGGTTTTTGGTCTTTGATTAATAAAATTATTTTGAATTTCAAAGATATTTCTCTGGTTTTCTTTTGTTCTTCGTTTGTTCTTCCTTGCGATCCTTGGTTTCGGCTAGCCCGCGAGATAATCGCTACCCCGCCCGGCGTCTGCCTTGCACTGTGTACTCTTGTATATATCCTTGGGCCATTACCTTAACAGTAGCCAAGATCTTCTATATGCCCTAATTCCTTTACATTGTGCAAAGGCTCAGAACTAAGTCACAATACTTATAGTTTGGTCCACTGAGATCGTTTATGTAGTCCAAAGATCAAGGAAGGTGAGGTATATTGAACCTCAAAAGCTTCAATGTAGTCATGCTTGGGAAGTGGTAACGGAGAATCCTCACAGGAGAAGCTGGGATCTGTCTGAAGAACATAAAACACTCTTATTTCAGAAATACCCACATTGATCCCTTCAGGAAACCCCAGCATGGATATCGTACTTCTAGAGAGGCTTAACAGAACAACAGATGGGGAAACTTGCTAACATCACCGCTGTAGCAGGGGAAGGAATAACAACCAACTGCTGATTTGACAGGTGGATAGATGGCCAATTAGCATTGGATTTGTGCACCTCACTACAGAAACCGGTTTGGAGTTGTCAATCATTGTGGGCATAGTACATCAACAATCCAACAAGAGATTCCACTATTATGACCGGTGTCCTTATCAAAGGAAGGAGTTGGAGAACTACAATTACTCTCCTTTAAATGAGAACCGAGAACAACAAACATCCAGGATAGCTAACGATGTACACTTATCCTTGATAACCAATTCCGTGTCAAAATCATAATACTACTTAATTGATGGAGGACTTAGATGCCCCATTGGCCCAAGCTTTTAGAAACAATCATGCCCCTTAAGGTTAAACTATTTTATTGACTTACATGGGACAACAAAATCCTTACCTTGGATAACTTGGCTAAGCAACGATAGTGGGGAGCTTGAACCACATGGTATCTCTGTAAAGGATTTGAGAAGATAGTTCCACACTTTCTGCTTCAATGCCTATACTCGAATAGTGTTTGAGAACATTACTGTAATCTCTTTGGGACCAGAAGAAAGCCCCACTCAATACAAGATCTGTGGGAATGAGCCTCACTCTCCAAACAAATAGATGGAGACACTCGAAGAGATTGAAACCTAGTGACAATGGTAATTACCTAGAACCTCTAGTTGGAAAGGAACCGAAGATGTTTCAGCGATAAATAATGCATTTTCATGAACCTAATTCATAATATTGACTTCCTAATGCTTTCTTGATTTGTTACAGCTCATGCGACCAAGAGACTGAAGTTTCTGGTGATGGAGTCTATTGTGAAGGCTTGGTCTTCATCAGAAAGGACCTGCCCTAGCGCCCACCAAATGTGGACTTTGATGACGAGGAGAAGATGGAGTAGGGGACCTACTAGTCCTAGGGGAGGCATAGCATGAACCCCATGTAAAAGATCACATTAGAGGCTTCTATGTATCCTCTATGTATCTTACTGTTGACTAAGGACCTTGTGCCCAAATCTTATTCTTAATGATTGTGGTTTATCCAAGTTTCTTAAAAGATAAATAAATAATAAAATAATATAAAAATTAAATAATAAAAAATAAAAGTAAGGGGCATCCAGTGGTGATGTGGGTGATAGTGGACAAACTAAAATAGTTGCATATAGAAATTGTGATGACGTGGAGGGAGCGGATCAACAAAATCGATTATCTCCTATCTTTTATAGTTCTATTTATTTATTTATTTATTTATCATTTTTAATAAAATGGAGAAAAAAGTAGAAACAAAAATAAATTAATCCTCGAGGACAACTAAATACATTGGCCTTTGAATTGTAGCCTGAAATTTGAACAGTTCATCAATAACATTAGTTTTTGACATTGAAAAAAAAAATCAAAATTAAGATATAATAATAAAAAATGGTTGATATAAATAGATAAATATTGAAGGAGAAGGCTCATTGTTGAGTTAAACTGAACACAAGTTTGAATTGTCCCTAAAATTTTTTAGGATTCACTAGGAACCTTGGTTACATAATTTGAAAAAAAAAAGATCGTGAAAAGAAAGATAATTAAAAAGAGCAACAAAGGAGATGGAAAAGAAGAGACTAAGCAGATTGATAACGTGTTAACTCGACATGGGTTTGAACTAATATTGGAAAATGCTCATATTAAGCATATTGAGAAGAATAACGATAATCATTTCCCCCATGGAAGCAATCATAACAAAATTATGAATTACTTTTTACTTTGTAAATCTAATAATTCTTATTTCTTTCATTCTAATGTATTACTTTGGATTTTGAAAGAAAAAGTTGCATGTAGAAAGTATTTTGACTCCAAAATCATATATATATATAGAGTAGTGTTACTACGAGGCCGGCTGCAAGTGCAGCCGGCCCATAGTAACTCCACTCATATATATATTATAAATATATTTATATTATATATATATATATATATATATATATATATATATATATATATATATATATATATATATAAACAAACTATGGGCCCATACTTATCACAGTATGGGCCCATACTACAACAGTGCTATCAATGGTGATAGGGTGGGCCTGCTGCACTTGCAGCCGGCCTCACCTTATCACCATTGTATATATATATATATATATATATATATATATATATATATATGTGTGTGTGTGTGTGTGTGTGTGTGTGTGTGTGTGTGTGTGTGTGTGTGTGTGTGTTTGGAGTCAAAATTAGGATAAAACCCTAATTCCTCTCAACATTTGAATTTATATTTGGAACGAGGGAAGAAACTCAACCAAGAAATCGAAAAGATGATCAAAAATCAAGACAAAGACACCAGAAATAACGTGGAAACCCCTAGAATCGGGGAAAAACCATGGATCTCTCAAATGAGAGTGAAATCCACTAGAGTCACCTCATATTACAATCAGAGAGCTTCCTTAAAGAGTAGAAATGGAGGTTTGGGGGAGAGGCGGAGGAGCTAGGTTTTCAGTGGGGCAAGGCTTCGCCATGGTGTTTCAACTTGAGAATGAGGTGAAGAGCTCCTCTATTTATGGGCGCGTGGGCGGGGATGAGGCTTGGGCAGCAAGGTACCTCTGATTGAGCACATGGATGCCAGATCGGATCAGCCAGCTCAACCTTCTTCTAGAGGCTTCTAGATGCCAGCCTGGATTCTAACCGTCTAATCGTATTTCTAATTGTTCAACCATCTATCTAATCGTCTATTTATCTAGAGGTTCTTAAAGTTTCTGGGCATCCTCTGACGTGGCGTTTCCTCACTTCAACTGCCATGAGTGGATTTTCGAGTAGAAGATTGAACGAGGGGGGCATTGTGATGGTCTGTGGAGAGGCTCCTTTGAAGATAAGACCGACTAGGTGAGCGGCTCAGAAAATTGGGGGTGGATTTCGGGTAGCACTTTTGCTCGGACGCGGCTAGGGTTAGATAGGATTCTGGGAGGTACTGTGAGGTGTCCCTAAGTGGCCTATTGCTAGGGTAACATGTCTCCTTCTTAATCCCAACCCTATTATTAGTCTCCCATCAAGTATGCTTTCGGGGAGCTAAGCATATGAGAGGACAATTGAGCTGCTCAATAATTCATTTGGCTTTAATTCCGAGTAGAAGGTCTTCAAACCTTGTGTTTCAATTCGAATAGATTCTTTATTGTCCCTTGTATACTGCATTATCCTTCGAACATGTGGCTCCCGGATCTTGCGGGACACGCCATGACATGAGCAGTAATACTATTCAATGTAAGCAATCGTTTCATATCTACGCACGATTCTCCAAAAGATAATTTTTTCAAAACGGAGTGGAGTATGGGAGGCAAGTAATGATAGGCACACTCCCCACGGTCTACGTGGCAAACATCTAAGCGGCCCTCATTTGCGCGTTGGCTTGAACCGTTGGATGAGGGGGTACACGCGTCTGGCTAGGGTTCCGCGTTGTACTAGGGATTGATCTGGGCCGTCGAAGAGGATCACAACTGCTCATGATCCGCGTTAAGAATTCTACTATGGTTTAAAGTTAAACTTTTAACCACTTACTATTCATCTTCTTCTTCTACCCGATGGTGAAAGAGCTTTCACTTTCTTTTGTGTACCTGTTGCTTCCAGGGATTTTCTTCACTAGAGGTATGGCATCCACATCTTCTGCTGTTCCTTCTACGAGTAGAGGGATTTCCAAACCCTCTAGAAAACAGTCGCCGTGTTCCGATTCTTTTCCTAGCGTCCTTAAAAAGGTTGAAATAGATGTTTTAGTTGAACATTATAGGATAAGATCTCCCAAATTTCGCACTAAGGTTAGGGTTCCCTCCCTTTCCGATCGAGCAAGCACTGGTAGGGAAGGTGAACTCGCCGTTTATGTGGATGTCATTCTAGGGGGACTTAGAATTCCCTTTCCTGGCATTTTCCTTGATATCTTTGAGTCATTTAACGTTTACCCGTCACAATTGACCCCAAATTCTTGGAGGACTTTGTGTGGTTTTGTAATTGTCTTTCTTCGTTGTGGAATTGAGCCCACAATCGCTCAATTCAAAACATTCTTCAGTTTAAGCAAAGAATCAAACACTGATTGGTATTTTTTCAACGCTAGGCCTAAGAGGAAGTTCCTCAGTTCTGTGTTGACCTCCATCAAGAAGTGGAAGGAAAAATTCTTTTTCGTTTCTAGACAGAAAGGTTTAGGGGTCTTGACTGTATAAGGTACTCCTCGGACCCAAGTAATAAGTAGGGACAAGCTTTCTGATAAGGAAGATGCTCTACTGAGGAAACTACGCAGATGCTCAAAAATCCCAGTTGATACTTACTTGGTCAACCATACTACCGTCCAGGACAGTTGACTTTACTTAGCTCGAGGTAGGACTCATTGCTTTCTGTTTTGTTGTTTGTTGAGTGTCTCCTTTGCTAATGGTACTTCTTTATAGGTGATGCAATGGACCCCGTGGATAACGCGAAGGTTCTCTTAGCGAAGGCATGAGCTTGCGCGGAGAAATAGAAGAATGCTCATCTAGAAAAACAGAAGACAGTCGAGGCAAGAAAGAGAGACCCACCTCACGCGGATCCCAACGGGCCGGTGGATGCCGAAGGGGCTCACTCTTCACAAGTTGATCCCGCTGTTCAGAAAAGGAGCAGAGGTCTTGAAGGACTCGTCGAGGAGGAACCTGTTCGGAAGATGTCCAGCCATATGAAGCAAGTGGTCTCTTGGAAGAAGAGACGCCAAGAGAACACTGGGAGAGCTCTGGTCATTTCGCCTCTCTCCACCAAGGATCCAGTCGAGAGTGTTCCTTCGGGAAATGAGGACATTGAGGCGGTTCCACTCGTCATGCATAGAGGAAAACTGACACGGACGAGGGACTTGCCTGGCTATCGGTCTCCAACAGCTCCTGTAAATCAAACTGACGAAAGAGGGTTTCCTGGGCTCTTTCCAAGTGTGCCTCAAATTGCTAGGGGGGTTGACGACGATGTTGAGATCATTGATGTTCCTGAGGGACCTATTCCGGAACCTGACATTGCTTTTGAACAAGTGCAAGTCCGAGTGGCTCAAGTTACTCTTCCAACAGCGGAGGCTCAACCGAGTGGCAGCAGGTCTGATAGGGGACAATCTTCCCAACCTTTTAGGGCCAAGAGGTCAAGGAGTCCTAAGGATTAACTGCATGTAGATACCAGAGAGGGTATCTCGGTTAGGGATCACACTGACGCAACTTCGAATATAATTTCGATCATGTCTAAAGAGACCGAAGCAAGACTTTGTCGGTTCACCCAGAAGGACGTTGCTGACCTACTCTGCCTCCAGTAGCTTTCTGTGAGTGTTTTTTCTTTTCTGATATAGGGTTTTATTTGCGTTGGACCTCGGTTAATCCTTGGTCTTGTGCGGAATCTGTTCTTAAGCCATCGTGCTGCTAGCATACTGGAGGAAGAGGAGGAATCCCGTTTGTCATTGCTTTCAGAGTGCCTTTCTAAGAATAGGGAATTTAAAGCTTCTGTTACCCAAATCAGTAATGATCTAGAGAAGGTAACTCGTGAGAAGAATATAGCGGAGGAGGAGAAGGATAGGATCCGCGGGTCCCTGACTTTATCGATTGAGAAATCCGAGAAGCACATGGAGGGTGAGCGCAAGGCGAAAGAGAAAGTCGCATCCCTCAAGAAGGAGATCGCTGACCTCAAGGTCACTTTGGGCGAGCTGGAGATGACTAAGAAGTCAGTCGAGGCTAATTGTTCTATCGCCGAAGAGAAGTTTTTAAAGGCACAAAAGGAACTTGAAACCATTTCTTCTGAAGCAAAGTCTATAGGGACCATCATAGAAGTGTTGGAGAAGGATAAGGGGGAGCTTTCTGAAGAGCTTAAATCAAAGGGGCAGCTCTTAGATGCGTCAGTTACTGAGAAAGAGGCTTTGAAGGCGGAAATGGATAAAGTCACGGCCGAGCTGCTCACTTGTCAAGAATCATTATTGTCATGCCAAGGCCAAGTGAAAGAGTTGGAGGAAATTTCTGCCAAGACCTCTAAGGCAGAGGCGTCAGACATTGAAGAGGCTCTTGATGAAGCTATGGAAGAGAGCTTCCAGGTGCTCAGAGAGCTTGTTTTGAGATTTCCCTCGGTGGATTTCAACGGCATGATGTATAAAAAAGGCTTAAAAATCTTAGCCGGAGAAGATCCAAATATCGACTCCGAGGAAGAAGCCTTATTTAATGACGAGGAGTAGGTCAACGAGGCTGCTGCAGGTTAGGCTCCTGCATCGTTACTTTTGACACGTTTCCCTTTTTATCTGGTTGGGATAGTTCCTCATTTTCATACTATAGGGGTACCCGCTACGGATGTTGCCGAGGAGGAGACTCCATCTGCCAATGTCGAGAAAGAAACCTCTGCTGATGGTTCAGATGGCATTCTTCCGCTCAAAATTTGAAGCAGCTGTGATGAGGATGATTGGGATCTTTCTCATATTTTTGCTTGCACCCTCCCCTCCTCATGTTTTCGCTTCGCCCCATATTTCTGTAATTCTAATGAACTTCGAACTGTCCTCGAGGAATGAATACTAGTTTTGCCTTGTATATTGAATGTAGCTCTTTTCCTTGGTTCATAATGTTTTGAAGTCGTAGCTTCTGCAAAAATCTTTTTCCGAGTATATCGCCTAACCGGAGCTCCTTGGATTTGTATTTTCGAATGGCTCTCTTACTTGGATTCTAGTCGGGACCCTTGGTTATCCCACTAGTTTATGATGGTTTAAGCCGAGGGCACACAACCACGTTCCTCAGCGGGGCCTTAGTGTGCGATGGTTTGAGCCAGAGGCACACAACGATGCTCCTCAGAGGGTTTGTGTCTTAGCAAGGGTTTGAATAGACACTCCATCAGTATACAATGGTTTGAGCTTGAAGCACACAACCATGTTCCTTGGAAGAGTGGTGCCTTAGAAGGGCTTGAATGATCGTTCCGCTAGCATACAATAGTTTGGGTTTCGATAATATAGCTATATATCTCAGCAGGATGATACCCTTAAGGACTTGAGTGATCATCCTACTAGTATATAATGGCTCGAGCCTAGGGCATGCAATCGTGTTCCTCAGTAGGACACTTTGGGATCGCCTGCTAGTCTACAATGACTCGACCCTAGGGCACGTAGTCATGTTCCTCAGTAGGTTGCTCGAAAAGTCCACGTGATTGAAATCTCATTCGCCCCTTTCAAACAAAATGCTTTAGAAGAGGGGCCTAGGAGAATAAACATGTTATCTTCTTAGGGATTATCTTTTTCAATCATCCTGCAAAATTAAGGCAAACAAAGAGTATGTAGAAGAGCGGAGAATTTTTTATTGATAATACCGCCGAAGATGTTCGGAATTATATGGGCGCTTAAGTCTTTTCCCATCCATCCTGGAGAGCCAGTAAGTACCCAGTTTCACAACATTTGTTACAACATAGGGTCCTGCCCAATTGGGATTTAGTTTCCCTACTCTGCTCTTGTTACCTTCAAAGATATTCTCTCTCAGGACCAAATCAATGACTCGGAAAGTTACCTCCTTGACTTTCGAATCGTAGAAGCGGTTGACCTTTTGACAGTAGGCAGCTGCCTTGAGACTAGCTTCATCCCTTTTCTCTTCTAATAGGTCAAGTTCCACTCGTAGTTGTTCTTCATTGCTTGTTGGATCGAAGGTTTGGATCCTAGGAGTAGGCACCCCAATTTCAGCTTGGATCACCGCTTCAACTCCAAAAGCTAGATCAAAAGGCGTCTCTTCGGTAGGTGTCTGACTAGTAGTCCGATATGCCCATAAGGTTTCTAGTATTTCATTAGCCCAGTTAGACCCGTTCCGAAGTACTCTAGTCTTGAGACTGTGGAGGAGGGTTCTTTTGGTCACTTCAACCTATCCATTTGCTTGGGGATGAGTAACTGAAGTGAGCCTGTGTTCGATTCCTAATTCGTCACAAAAAACCTTGAAAGCTGAATTGGCAAACTGTCGTCCGTTATCAATGATAAAGGCCACTAGGATTCCAAATCAGTAGATTACTGATTTTCACAAGAACTTCTAGCAGACTTTCTCTGTGATAGATGACAACGGCTCAGCTACCACCCATTTGGTGAAGTAGTCGATTGCTACAATTAGGAATTTCATTTGCCGAATCGCTTTTGGGAATGGGCCAAGAATATCTACCCCCCTAAGCGTGAATGGCCTTGGGCTCACTATAGGAGTAAGGTGAGAGGCGAGGCGTCGCTGGATGTTGGAGTGCCTCTGGCATGTGTCACACTTCTGTACAAAGTCCTTCGCATCCTTGAGCAAAGTAGTCCAATAGTATCCCTGCCGGAGTACTTTGTGGCCGAGGACTTTCCCCCCTAAGTGATCTCCTGCAATCCCTCCGTGTATTTCTTGAAGAACATAGCTTGCTTCATTGGGGCGCAAACACTTTAGCAATGGAAGGGTGTAGGATCTTTTGTAGAGCTGCTCATTCAGTATGGTGTAGCGATTCGACCTGACCTTAATCCGACGAGCTAATTTTGGATCGGGCGGGAGAGAACCATCTCTAAGGTAATTCAGGATAGGATCAATCCAACATGGCTCTTTGACAACTTCGAGTAGCTCCTCTGCTAGTCGGCACACAATGGTTTTCGCTGTTAGGTACTGAATGTTTGTAGGCTGTTTGATATCAGGATTGGAAGAAGCCAGTTTTGACAGGAGATCGGCCTCTTGGTTTTCAACTCTAGGGATTTTAACAATGTGAAGATTTCAAAACTGGTTGCTAGCAAGTTGCAGGCCCGCAACTATAGATTCAGCTTCATTATTGGTTTCTTTGAAACCAAACTTCAAAACTGTTGAAGTGCTCCATCCGGAAGGTGATTGTAGAATCACTCATGCTCCGGAACTTTCTTGACTCGCGGAGCCATCAGTATGTAGCACCCATTGTGAAGGAGAGGAACTATGTGATTCGACTGGCTCCAAGCTTGAGGATCTCCATTGTTTGTAATTGTGAGCTCAGCGATGAAGTCAACTAGCACTTGCTCCTATAGAGCTACACGAGGCTCATAACTGATATCATACTCTCCCAGCTCAATCACCCATTTCTTCTATCGACTCGAAGTGTCTGGACGATGGAGCACTTGTTTCAAAGGTTGATCAGTAAGCACCTTAATCCTGCGAGATTAGAAATATGGTCGAAGTTTCCGAGCGGAGACAACGAGGTCGGATGCCAGCTTCTCGAGAGGAAGGTATCTCGACTTAGTATCTGTAAGGACTTTGCTTATATAATATACAGGCTTCTAGATTCTGTTTTCATCCTTGGTGAGAACTGCACTTACCATTGTGTCTATGGATGCCAGATAAATGTAGATCTCCTTTCCCGCTTAAGGCTTGGCGAGGAGATTTGGTGATTGCAGATACTGTAAAGCCTACCCCAGAATAAATATGTACTTTTCCCCAAAAATATTAAATTAGAAATTTGAAGGGGTAAGCGATGGAATTTCGGGAAATTATTAGGTGTTAATTAATCTAGATTAATTAAGTGGGAGAAATACGAAAAGTGTTCGAGTCCCGGGAAAAATGGATTTGGTCGGGGATAGAGACAACCATGTGATGCCACAGTACGCTCGTGACGAACGAAACATTTAAAGTCGTGATTTAGGGATCTCGGTCGGGGATGGAGACAAAACGAATAAGTCAAAAGCATGCGAAATCAACAGCGTAAAGATAACTTAATTTGATTATTTAAGTTGTAAAGTTAGGTTGAGAGATAATATTTATCTCTCCATCTCTCTCTCATTCGTTCAGCCAATCCAAGCCCTAATTGAGCCGCCTCTCTTCTCTTTCCCGATTTGAGCCACCTCAGGCTGATCTCCGGCTGTGAGCGTCCCGAAGGCTTCAACCCCCTTCACTGCCAGTCCACGCGTGCCGTCAGCCATCCTTGTCTGCACCCGCGCCCGGCCGGACCTGCGCCCCACGACTAGCCGCCCTCTGCAAGTGCGCCAGCCGCGCCGAGCTCCTCCTTGATGCCTCCCCGGCGAGCTACAAGGCCTCTCCGACCTGCTCACCGGAGCTGCCGCGCCGGGCCTCTTGGTTGAGCCGCCGCGCTTTCGGGCCGCCTACGAGCTACTCGGCCGCCTGTCCGGATTGGCCTCGCCCGACCGCCGCCTACTCAGATCTACCGCCCGACCATGCAATCTGCCCCTCCGCCCGGTCTCCTCCGGCCAGCTGCCTGCGCCTTGCTTGCCTCTATCCAGCCACCCTGCTCTCTCCGGCGAGGACTAAGCATCAACCCTCTCCCTCAAAGACTGGCCGAACCTTAGTCCGCGATGTAACACCCCATGACCACGCCACCAGATTCCCTTCTCGGCGAAAGCAAAACCCCCTCACAGACGGCAAAGCAACCACACGACCCTTGTGAGTATGATAATTACATCTAAGGAGATGTATAGTTGTATAGTTTTATTGTATTAAGTCTAACGATGTATGTTTGTATATTTTCGAGAGCCGATAAATAGGGGAGATGCTGCTGAAATTTACTTTGAATTCATGCATCTTTAATTGTTGTTTAATGGTTTTCAAGAATAATTAAGTGCAGGGAATCATCACTTATTGACTTAATCTCTTTGTTAGAGATGATTAGGGCTTCATGGGCCTTTTTGTATTTAAAAGAAGGTGATTTCAATAGAATACGATAATATTAGCCGTATTCTAGGAGAATACATGAACATTGAAGTTCATAGTAATTATTTAAGTAGTAGATTTGTAAAGATACTTGTACTCTTATTTAGATATGAAGTAATTAAGTATAATGAAACTGAGAGTTTCAATCTATCTACTAGATCCTGGTTCGGACGCGTGAGTCGCAACGAGAATCGGGAAATTATTTTCTAAGCCAGGTAGGCTCTCGCACAGCGGTTGTGAGTATTTCTTCCTCCTACCTTGTTTATGATTCTTGTGCTCTTATTCCTTGTGATGTTTCTTATACATATTTGAGTTAAGTTTACTCCTTAAATATGAGTTGGCTTCTGATCTCAAGGAGATCACTGTCTTTCATATTTTCTTATACATATTTGAGTTAAGTTTACTCCTTAAATATGTGTTGGCTTCCGATCTCAAGGAGATCACTGTTTTTCTTATATATTCGAGGTGTTGTTGCCTTTGACATTTACATGTATACCTGTTGTTTGGTATTCGGTACTGGCAGTCTCTTCTTGACAGGCTTGATACATCGGATGGAGGCTCAGTCAAAGAGTGAGATTTTCTAACCATGTATACATGATTGCTATAGCGCTATCCGGCTTAGGCCAAAAACGATACCGAGGGTATCATACGATATCGAGGATATCGTAGTATTATATACGCCTAAGATGCAGTACATCTGTGAATTTATTCACATCCGAGAGACATGTTGCTTGCTTGTGATTTTATTTCACTTGCTTTTTGCACTTGATTTACTTTCTATTATTTGCTTATGGCTTCTCGCGATATTTATTGCTTTATTAGCGATCCTACTAGGCCTGTTCTTTAGGCTTATGCACTTGATTGATGTTTTCTCAGCTGACAACGAGGAGTAGGATCGGGTTTAGTTAGAAACCCCTTCAGAGTCGTTGGTTCCATCTACCTTTACTGTTTGAGGTCTGTGTACTTCGTATTTGTATTTGTGAGTGTGTGAGGTTTTCTTTGTACTTATGTTGTTATTGACTACTAGGGGTAATTTGACTAAATCCTTGTATGGGTTGTATAAACCTGGTTGTAGTACTTTTATTGTACTTGTATGGAGTTGTGTAAACTCCCTTTCTATTATTTATATATATTCTGCTGTTGTTATCTCTAGATAATAATTGTACATGAACTCTGAGGCCTCGCGACTAGATGGGGACTCGTCCCTATTTGGATGCTGCAGGTCTGTCCACGTGCCCGGGCCAGGGTTCGGGACGTGACAGATACTCTTTCAGTTGCGTGAGAGCTTTCTCACATTCCTCCATCCACTCTATTTTAGGTGCTTTCTGAAGAGCTCGGAAAAAAGGAAGGTTCTTCTCCCCTGATCTTGAAATAAATATCACTAGGGTAGCCAGCTTCCTATTAAATTTGCATCTCCTTGATACTTCTCGGAGACCTTGTCTCTTGGATTGCTTGGATCTGCTCAGGATTGGCTTCAATGCCTCTTTGAGTGAGCATGAAACCAAGGAACTTGCCTGAGCAGACACCAAAGGCACATTTGTTCAGGTTGAGACTCATTCCATGAGCCCGAAGTGTTTCAAATTTTTCCCGAAGATCCGAAGCATGGTATTCGGGTTTTGCACTCTTCACAAGGATGTCGTCCACATAAGCTTCGACATTCCTCCCTATTTGATTCCTAAAGACTTTGTTTACCAGTTTTTGGAATGTTGCTCCCACATTCTTTAATCCGAATGGCATAACCTTGTAGCAATATGTTCCTCAGGAAGTAATAAAAGAAGTTTTTTCTTCATCTTGCCTAGCCATTCGGACTTGATTGTATCCAGAGAATGTGTCTAAGAAGCTAAGCATTTCATAACCAGAAGTAAAATATACCAAATTATCTATGAGGCAGGGGGTAGCAGTCTTTAGGGTACGCTTTATTAAGATTGGTGAAGTCCACGCATATCTGCCACTTGCCAGTGGACTTTTGGACCAAGACTACATTGGAGTGTCATTCGGGGTACTGGACCTCTCGAATGAACTCTGCCTTCAGTAGTTTATTCACCTCCTCCTCAACAGCTTCGAGCCAATCAGTAGCGAAGTTTCTTCTCTTCTGAATCACCGGCTTGAAGGAGGGATCCACGTTAAGATGATGCTTCATGACTTCACGGGGAATCCTTGGCATCTCCTTAGCTGACCATACAAAAATGTCTGAGTTTCTTTTCATGAGGCTGAGGAGTTGCTCCCGCTGCTCAGTGTTGAGTCCAGTGCCAAGCTGCATAGTTTTCTCAGGGCAGTCTTTATTGAGAGGTAGTGCGATCAGCTCCTTAACGGGTGTTGGCCACGCGCTTCCCTCTTCTCATCTTTTGGTTAGAGCTTTTCTAAAGTGCGAGTTTTAGAAGTTCCAATGGATTATCCTCGTCGGTTCTTCAAGAGATTGACATAGCATTGCCGTTAGGAAGATTGGTCACCTCTCACTTCTCTACACCCATTGTTGGTTTGGAACTTCAACTTCATGTGGTAAGTCGAGGGAGGGGACAGCTCCCAACGTGTTTAGAGATGGTCTTCCCAGTATGGCATTGTAGGTAGTGGAACATCACACAACCAAAAAGTTAATCTAAGTAGTAGCATATCGTGGTGGCTTACCGAGGGTGAGTGGGAAAGTGATGGTCCCCTCGGGTTAGAGGGGACTCCCATTGAACCCCATCAACGC
Source organism: Dioscorea zingiberensis (assembly GCA_026586065.1). NCBI lineage: Eukaryota > Viridiplantae > Streptophyta > Magnoliopsida > Dioscoreales > Dioscoreaceae > Dioscorea > Dioscorea zingiberensis. The sequence continues at coordinate 26,558,307 of CM048824.1, forward strand.
TGACTTGGTGGGTTTCAGATTCTCAGCTCCGATTTTAATCTACTCGAATGCATCCCGGAAAATGATATCCACTGAGCTCCCAGTGTCAACAAGCACTCTGTGCATCATGAATATCCCTACTTTGACATCGACCACAAGGGCGTCATTATGTGGTTGAGCGACTCCTCGTAGATCTTCATCAGAAAACGTTATGGGAGGAGAAGGGCGGTTTCTCTTCCGAGGGGACGCCTATTGAGCCGAGCCTACCATCCGGGCGTAGTTTCTTCTGGACGTGGTGCTCTTACCCCTCACACCTTAGTCCTCCAACTATAACAAGAAGAGGGACTTCACCCTGGGCGGGCTTTTTCTGGTCTGGAGGATTATCTTTACTGGCTGGGTCCTCTTTGAGGAACTTGTCAAGCTTCCCTTCTCTGATAAGATCTTCGATTGCGTCCTTCAACTGGATGCAATTTTTATTAGTGTGTCCTCGAACTTTGTTGAATATGGAAAACTACTTGTTGCGCTTTGCGAGGAGGATTCTTTAATGGGCTCCTGCTGCTTGAGCATTTTGTTAAGGGTTAAAGCTATTTTTGGTCCCTAAAAACAGGGCCAATGTTCATTTCCATCCCAAAAATTTAAAATTTGTTCAATACGGTCCATATCAGCATATACTACCACTTATCACTCCACATCAGCAAAATAACGACCTAAAGATAATAATAAAAAGATTATATGCATTTCATTGGTATTCCACATGACCGCCACGTCAGCAATAAGGACCAAAAATACCAAAATACGGAATATATATGTATCCAAAATGTCAAAATATGCAATACATAGGGACCATATTGAACAAATTTTGAATTTTGGGATTGAAATGAACATTGGTCCCGTTTTCAGGGACCAAAAATGGCTTTAACCCTTTTCTTAATCTGAATCTGCATCAGAATATTCTCTCTAGAAGTGTTGAGGGGAGTATAATAGTCATTGTACCTTACATGGAGGCGAGGTCTCCTCAATTCTTGAGCTTTCTGATCATCTGAACGAGGAGGTATATCTCGGTTTTTATCAGTTTCTCTCCGTGGCCCACGTTCTCCTCGCCGAGGATCTCTATACGCTTCTTGTCGAGGCTCTCTTTCTGGAATTCTCTCGCTCTCTAGAGAGCTTCCTCCCTATGCCCAGCCTTGAACTCGTCTGAAGTGATATACTTCTACGCTCTACTCATGAGTTCATGCAAATCTCTAGGAACATCTCTTAAGATGGCATCAAGGAAGGAACAGTCCCGGAGACCATCCAACACAGCTCCAACCACCATGATGGAATCAAGGTTGGTCATTCTGGATATCTCTCTACTAACCCTATCCAGATTTGCCGAGGCTTTCTCCCTCCCTTTGCTTACATCTCAGAAGCATGACATGATTCTTCTTCTATCTTCGCAATTCATGAAGCGACGGAAGAACAGATTAGTCAACTGGTCAAAGTATGCTATAGTCTCATATAGTAAGCTCCTGAACTAGTTATATGCGATTCCCGTAAGTGTCTTCGGGAACCATCGGCACAGGACAACTTCCGTTGTCTCGTTCACCATCATCTCCGAGCAGTAGCGCTCAACGTGCTCGAAAGGATTAGTGGTACCATCATAGTATCGGATATTCGGGGTTCTTAAGTTCTCTGGGAATGGGGCCTCCCAGATCGCCCGAATGAATTAAGAGATCATATACGAGATGTGCTGCGTGACTCTCTCCCTATCGGTAAGATGCCCTCGGCGGTAACCCTAAGGTGACTGGTAACGCCTTGGTGAATAGCACCTCGGGGAGTCACGCAGAGGAGAGCGTCCCCGTAGTGAATAGTATCTTGGAGAGTCATGCTGCGGTGAGTACCGGTGTGGCGAATACCACCTCAGCAAATAGTTCCAAGGAGATTACTGTCGAGGTGAATAGGGCCTCGGTGATCCATGCCGAGGCGAATGATGTCTCCCACTGGGTCGAGGGACATGGAATCATCAGGTGAAGCTCTGTGCCTTCTTCTTCAAATCCTTGTTGCAGGTCGTAGGTTGGGCCCTCGCCGTAGTTAGGGTAAATGAGAACTTTTAGAGGACGAAGCAGGACTCCTACCTCGCTTAGACGAATGTACCCGATGATAGGGGAGAATGCAAGCGGACTCTGAGCTGTGTTGGGCACGGTGGCCTGAGACATGTGGCACTCCACTGCTAGCATGGCGTGTGCGAGCTCCGCGATCTTCTGCTCCATCGAATTGAATCGCTAAGCAGAAATAACAACATTCATAGGTTGACCTGATGGAGCTTCATCAACGACCCTAGGTGCACCATTAAGAGAAGAAGGATTGCTCTCAACCTCCATGGCGGTAGCTGGATCTGGGTTTCTCGGAGATCTTGAGACTGATTCAGCTTTGATCTCCTGGTAGCAGGCATGACTTTTTGTTCGATGTCCCCACAGAAGGCGCCAAAGATGTTAATATGAAATTAGGATAAAACCCTAATTCCTCTCAACATTTGAATTTATATTTGGAATGGGAGAAGAAGCTCAACCAAGAAATTGAAAAGAAGATCAAAAATCAAGACAAAGACACCAGAAATAACGTGGAAATTCCTAGAATCGGGGAGAAAACCATGGATCTCTCAAAGAGCTCCCTTAAAGAGTAGAAATGGAGGTTTGGGAGAGAGTTGGAGGAGCTAGGTTTTCAGTAGGGCAAGACTTCGCCATGGTGCTTCAACTTGAGAATGAGCTGAAGAGCTCCTCTATTTATAGGCTTGTGGGTGGGGGTACGAGGCTTGGGCCGTAAGGCACCTCTAATTGAGCACGTGGATGCCAGCTCGGATCAGCTAGGTCAGCCTTCAAGAGGCTTCTAGATGCCAGCCTGGATTGTAACCGTCTAACCGTATTTTTAACTATTCAACCGTCTATTTATCTAAAAGGATCTTGAAGTTTCTGGGTATCCTCTGATGTGGCGTTTCCTCACTTCACTGCCAGGAGTGGATTTCCGAGTAGAAGACTGAACGAGGGGGGTGTTGTGATAGTCTGTGGAGAGGCTACTTTGAAGATAAGACCGACTAGGTGAGCTGCTCGGTAAATTGGGGGCGGATTTTCAGGTAGCTCTTTTGCTCGAACGCAACTAGGGTTAGATAGAATTCTAGGAGGTGCTGTGAGGTGTCCCCAAGTGGCATGTTGATAGGGTGATACGTGTCCTTCTCAATCTAACCCTATCAATATATATATATATATATATATATATATATATATATATATATATATATATATATATATCCAAATTACCCCGCTACCAAACTCTTTTGGGAACTTTAAGGTTAGGCTAAAAAGACTTTCAAACCTTTAAACTAACTATTTACAATCTTATTATTTATTTATTTATTATTTTTTAAGGCGATTATATTTTAGTGCTCAACTAAACATCACCAAATTTTAAACTAACTATTTACTATCTTTTTATTTATTTATTTATTATTTTTTAAAGCTATTATGTTTTAGTACTCAACTAAACATCACTGAATTCATAGTGGGTGGAAAATCTATTATTGGCCGACTATTAGAAATAGAAGGTAGAAAAGGTTGAGTTACTGTTTTAATAAGCGATGTAATAATGGATGGGACGAGCTCATCCCTTAAGAGGCAATAAGGTAGTATTTGACTATGAAAAGACAATGAGGTCATCTCTAAAATGGCGATCATGGGACGAGCTCATTCCTGAAGAAGTGATGAGGTTGTATTCATCCTTTAAGAGGCGATAAGATCATCTATGAAAGGTGATAACATAGTGAGCTCATTCTCGAAGTGGCGATGAGGTTTACTCAAGCAGTGAAAGCCAATCTACTTGCCCCCTAATCAAGTACAGTAATACCTTGTCTGTCGGCTTTGTGGAGACTTTCGGGAAAACAGTACCTGTTCGCTCGACCTTCTGTAGGACTTTGATACGAGTTGTTTAGAATCTACTTAGTCTTGTCGGGCTAAGTTCTTGTCTTCTATCGGAGTATCGATAAAGCTCAACCTGTTAGAGGGACCTTATTCGGCCTGTGTAAGGACTTTGGTACGAGCAAAAGAAAACTTACGAGCTCGGCTCGCAAGGGAGGGGTCTTTGATTTGAGCTGATAAAAGTAGCATAGCTCACAAAGGGACTTTGTTACGAGTATTCTAGGATCTACTTAGCTCGTATTTGGTCTTTGTTGAAAGTAGTGCAGATCCATTTTTATATAAGGATTGAATAAAGTTATATCCTACTAAGGGAGCTTCAGGACGAGCTTTAAACACAACTCGAACCACTATGGGGACTTTGCTATGAGTAGCGAAAATCTTATCTACTCAGCCTATGTACACTTTATCAAAGACAAAATAGAAAATGAAATGAGGAGTAATGAAGAAGAGAAAATCTTACTCGGATGCTAGGGACTTCAACGGAGAGATCATAAATAAGAAAAAAAAATATCATCAGATTCTTTTGGAGGATGAGATAGTTACAATCATTGTCTATGTCACCTCGAGCATCCTACATGAAGAGGCCTCCCAAGTCCTTGACCTTCTGTATCAGCTAGCCAGTATATCGCATGTCTTCACCAATTTAGGGCCCGTCATGTATTAACTTTTGACTCTCCCAGTGCCTTTATCGCCAGGGACTTCTAAGTCCTGCCTCTTAAGAGAGCTACATATATAACACTACCCAGCCATATGTTGATCTCCTCTGAGCTTACCCCATCAATGCTCAGTAGCGAATTTTATTATTAGGTGTTAAGGGGATACAACAACTTGTAAGGTGTTCAAAGTAAGACTTCCTAAGATGACATCGCAGCTAGAAGGACACTTGACTACCATGAAATTCGTCATCACTATGGATTGGCGAAGGTATCTCTCCGCAGTAAGCCGAGGGGTTATCGCGCCTTAAGGTTGTATGGTGCCCCCAATGAACCCGACCAAGTGAGATTTAATTGGTCGAAACAACAATGGTTTGAGGCCTAGCTTCTCGTACGCATCCCAGAAAATAATATCAGTCAAGCTTCTGTTATCAATAAGTACCGTCCTGGCCTCATAGTTGGCAATGTTCACGGTGACTACTAATACATCATCATGGGGGTAATTTACCCCCTCCAGATCGTTATCAAAAAAAGTGATTGGTGGCTCGGCGTGAGGTCTCTTCTTCTGTGCGTTGGCCCAATTTGGCATTCAAGCATAATTCCCCCGAGTTGAGCTGCTCTCTACACTACTGGCCAGTCTTCTGGCGATGACATGGATCACACCACAGAAGCACGATTTCCTTATAGGGAAGACGAGCCTTCATTCTGTTGACCTCATTTTAGATATTGAGAGAGATGACCTCAACGGATCAACTTCTCGATTTCATCTTTGAGATGCATGGATCATACCCACAAGAGCTCGATTTTTCATGCCATATCTATGAGCTCGATGAAATTAGCAGTATTTCTTACTATCTCTTCTCTTGGCAGCGTTCTTCATCTTGGCCTTCCATTTCAGCATCTTATATATGATCCCATGTATTCATCAGGATCTCTACTCGACTCGTGTTAAGAGGAGCATAGTTTCAGAACCTACAACTTCGACCTACTTGGTCTTCTCCCATGCTAGGGGCCCTTGTTTCTTACTTAGTTTTTGCAGTTCCTACTCTTGATTCTGACCTCTTTTTGGTCTGGCATGCCTGATCTCTTCTTTTAGAAGCTTGGATTTCTTTTGCATTTATATATTTTTTCGCTCTCGCGAGGAGGTCGGTTAAATCTCTTGGCTGCTTCTTGAACCGTGAAAACAAGAAGGGCGACCTCCTAAAACCTTCCATGAGGGCGGCGATAGCAAAGACCTCAGTGAGACCAGGTACTTCTAAGGTCTCCATATTGAACCTATGGATATAGTTCTGAAGGCTTTCCCCATCTTACTTCTTGATTCTTATCAACATTATAGTGGTATTCCTCTACTTCTTACTGCTCACAAAATACCCAACAAAGAGGTCGAGCAGCTCATTGAATGATGAAACAGACTTTGAGGGTAAATGAGAAAACCATTTCTACGTTGTGCCTCTTAGTGTAACTGGGAAAGCTCAACACATGATCTTGTTGGGGTCCCCATGAAGAAGCAGTATAATGGCCCTAAATGACTTCAAATGGTCCATGCTGGGCCCGAGATACCATTATAGGTCTCCACAGACGGCATTCGGACCTTAGATGATAGAGTAACTTTGATGCAGTAGGCTTTAGTCAAATGTTGCCGAGTTGGCGGGTTAACGTAAAGACAGGAAGTTATCGAGTCAATTCCAAGATTGGATCGGTTTTGGGTGTGGTTCGGTATTTTGGCCATAACTTTGGCTACCGATATCAGAATCACGGGTTCGACCCCAATTCAGAATGCTCTTTGTGGCGCGCACGACATGTGGACATCATATTTGAGAGAATTTTAGTTTTTTTCTATTTTTAGAAACATTTTATCCTCTGAATTAGTGTTTTTGGTCTTTTTTTCTATTTTTGGTAATATTTCATATGCCAAATTAGGATAGGATTTGAATCTGATTTGATCTCAGATTTTTAGGAGTTATCTGATTTTTTTAGAGTTTTAAATTTAGACAAGTTTAGCTTTAAATAATAATTTGTCAATTTTAGCAAATTTAGATTAGATGATAAGGTTTCTAGGTTAATCTTTTGTGGTTATTTAACCTTGCTTGTGGGTTAGTTTTTCATTATTGAATTCTGAATAATAATTTTACTTTTGGATTTTCAGAGATTTCTCTTTGTTTATATGTCTCTTTGTCGTCTTCCTTGTGATCCCCTTTTGGATCCTGCTAGTCCGCAGGTTAATCGCTACCCCGCCCGGCGTCAGTTTGTATCAGAGATCATCTTCTTCCTGTGGCATCGGCATCAATGGCTGGAGGTCGTGGTGGTCGTCGTGGTCATCGTGGTAGACATGTTCCGACAAAAGAAGGTCTGTTCCGGACCCAATCGCCTTGGTAGCGTAGAGATGAATAAGGATCTACAAAGGTAAGTCGTGGAGTTAACCCAATGCTTGAATATCAAGGATTTACAGAGACAAGTCAAGAAATTATCAAGGCGTCTAGCGGCGATCGATTTTGATTGTGGTTATCGTGGGCAGGTTTCGGCTGAGAAAGTCAAGCACCATAATCATAGCAATTAGAGGTTTGGCCAACCCATCTACCAACTCATCTACGATGATGATGATGATGAGGAGATTTCGCCCATCTTCTACGATGATGTGGAGGAGGAGATCTTGCCCATCTTCAACGATGATGATGAAGAGAAGATCTCGCCTATCTATGACGACTATGAGGAGAAAATTGGCGAGCCTGAGGAGGAGATTGGTGAGCCCTCTGTGAAGATGATGGGGCTAGCGTTGTGTTGGCATCCCGATGGGAGGAAAACCCCTTTCTGGCCAGGTAACTAACATTACTAACCTACTTTCTGTCTCTAGGGTTTTGAGCGAGATCAAGCACGGAGATCCAGACCTACCAACAGAGGTGCAATCGAACTCAGGGTCGAGTTCTTTTAAACCAGGGGTGACTGATGTAGGAGGCTCGAGTCAAATATTTCCGAGTGGTCGGGTCAACGTAAAGATGGGAAGTTATCGAGTCAATTCCAAGATTGGGTCGGTTTTGGGTGTGGTTCGGTATTTTGGCCCTAACTTTGGCTAACGATATCAGAATCCCGCGTTTGACCCCAATTCAGAAAGCTCTTTGCAGTGTGAACGACATGGGGAAATCATATTTGATATAATTTTAGTTTTTTTTTTTCTATTTTTAGAAATATTTTTTTCCGCTGAATTAGGGTTTCAGTCTTTTTTCTATTTTTTATGATATTTCATATGCCAAATAAAGATAGGATTTGAATCCAATTTGATCTCAAATTTTTAGGAGTTATGTGATTTGTTTAGAGTTTTAAATTTATATAAGTTTAGTTTTAAATAATAATTTATCAATTTTAGCAAATTTAGATTAGATGATAAGGTTTCTAGGTTTTTCTTTTGAGGCTATTTAACCCGGCTTGTGTGTTAGTTTTTCATTATGGAATTCTAAATAATAATTTTACTTTTGGAGTTTCAGAGATTTCTCATTGTTTATCTGTCTCTTTGTCGTCTTCCTTGCGATCCCCTTTTGAATCCGGCTAGCTCGCGGGTTAATCGCTACCTTGCCCAACGTCAAACTTTAATTATTTTAAGAAGGATTAATTACACTTTTCGTCCCTGAAAATGGTGTCATTGTTCACTTTTATCCTTGTATTTTAAAAATGTTCAATGCAGTCCTTGTGTATTAGGAAATTTTGTTCTTTCGTCCCTGAAAATGGTGTCATTGTTCACTTTTGTCCTTGTATTTTTTAAAAATGTTCAATACAGTCCTTGTGTATTGCGTATTCTGTTCTATTTTGGTCCCTAACATTGTATTGCACATTACACAAGGACCGTATTGAACATTTTTAAAATACAAGGATAAAAGTGAACAATAACACCATTTTCAGGGACGAAAAGTGTAATTAATCCTTTTAAGAATGAAATGAGAAATACTTCAAGAAATATACCTCAACCGCTCCTTAGCTGGCTGGGTTTTGTCAGACCCAGGTCAGAATGATCCGGGCTGTACTGTAGGGCGATCGAGTATGCTCGTCACCTTTCTTAGCAAGAACCTTGAACTCTGGAGCTCGTATAGAAGACCGTCTCCCAGTCTAGAATGACTCCCCAACAAAATTATTCTGATGTGGCAGAGGTTGAGAAGCCTTGTCTAGCTTCTAGATGGCTCTAGTGAGCAGCTCTAGTTGCTTTTGGAGTGTGCAGATCTACATATCACGCAGTTCCTCCTCCAAGCCCATTGGTTGCTCCGGAGGAGGGACTATAGCCTCTGGGGGAAGTGATAGCCTCCGGGTGGTTGCCAAGTACGGCTACATCGACGTCATCCACTGAATGGATAGCTTGATTCTTATTGCCTCTTGCCATGGTTGAGCTTTACAAAGTTTTTTGTTAATTTCCCACAGACGGCGCCAACTATTGATGCTGAAAATCTACACATCCTTAGGATCGGTGCAGACTTGGATCTATTAGTGAGATTTAACAGAGAAGAAGACCTCTCTGTGATTTGTAAGGAAGCTAATCTGCAGTCGCAGATGGATCTGGGTGAACTTCGTCTTGAGAGGTAGTGATCGCTAAGACGCTGTCCTGTAGTGGAAGTCCAGAGATCTATCCTCGGACCATCCAATGATCAAATTAGAAAGCTTGATGGGAGAAGTTGGTGGAGAAGATGGAGAGAGAGAGAGAGAGAGAGAGAGAGAGAGAGAGATAAAGATTCACTATGTGTTTTGTTCAATTTTTTCCCATAACAATATATATATATATATATATATATATATATATATATATATATATATATATATATATAGGCGTGCTACTATGCGGCCAGCCAGAACATTGTTCTAGTCCGGTCGCCTCCCATTTTGTCCCTGGAGCATGTTTGAAGGATTTTCAACCGTACGGATGGGAAGATCATCGAAAAATAAGCTAGCATGTCAATTTTCATAAAATTTGGTGACCGTTTGGTCCTCCCACTTGATTGTTTGGTTGTTTGTAACTCTCCATCCATGGTTGGAGAGTTACAAGGATGGAGAGTTATCGGATGAGGAGTTAAAAGTGATGGTTACTTTTTGTGTTTGGCTGTTTAAAAGTGATGGATGTAAAAAGTGGATGTGCACTTTTTGTGTTTGATTGTAATAAAAGATGAATTTAATGGAGGGATATATTTACCCATCTTTGTGAGTGGTGAAGTTACCAATTTTTGAAACATTATAGGTATTTAAATATTTTAAGAGAAAAATTAATGATTAAATAATTTTAAATCTTTTAAAACAAATTAATTGATTTAAATGTTGAATTTTCATTAAAATATTATAGGTATTTAAATATTTTAAGAGAAAAATTAATGATTAAATAATTTTAAATCTTTTAAAACAAATTAATTGATTTAAATGTTGAATTTTCATTAAAATATTTTAATTAATTTAAAATATTCAAAATTAGGATTTTTTTTAATTTAATACATATATATTATATTATTTTAATAAAAACTAGGTATAATTTTTTTCAACTCTTTATAATTAAATAATTTTAAAAAAAAAATTAGGATATTTTTATTTAATATATATAATAATAATACATATTATTATATATAATAATATATTATAATAATATATAATAAGGGTTGATTAAAGAATGAATAAGAGATGTAAGTCCCCATCCGATCGTTTTCAACCTTAACTCCTCATTCAATTTTTTTGATGGTCAAACCCCCATCCACTTTTAAAAGCCAACCAAACAACTAAAAGTAAAAGATACTGGATGGAGAGTTACCCATCCTTGGATCCTTGGATGTAACTTGATGGGTAACTCTCCATTCCAGTCAACCAAACAGCCCCTAATGGTTGAAATTCTGAACCGTTAAAATTTTCCTAAAATAAGAACCGTTAAGTGGGAGGACCAAACTGTCACCAAATTATATAAAAATTGACAGGCTAACTTATTTTTCGATGATCTTCTCATCCGTACAATTGGCAATCCTTCAAACATGCTCTAGGGGCCAAAATGGGAGATGGCCGGATCAGTATAGTGATCCGCCGGCCTGATCTTAACATCACTGTATATATATATATATATATATATATATATATATAGAAGTAATGAGTCAGGAAGCATATATCCTTGCGTTAGGTCATTGGCAAAGGCATAACCAAAAGGGTGCGTGGAAGACAGACAGAGAAAGCATCAAGAAAGGGATAGCATGATGAGAGCATGAAAGTTTAGAGGAAATAAAGAGCTTATCCCTTACCTTAAACCATACAACCACCTCATCCCCTCCTCTCATCAACCCACAGACAGAGAGAGTAGGAAACAAAGTCCATTGAACCACGGAGAAGACATAAGGGAGAAGTTCTCAAGAACCAAAGTCCATTATCCATACCGCCATATATATATATATATATATATATATATATATAGAGAGAGAGAGAGAGAGAGAGAGAGAGAGAGTCCATTAATATTTTACATAGAGAAAGGGATAGAAGAAGAGAAAGAGAACGTGATATATAGAGTTGTAGTAGTAGTAGTAGTATAGAGGAAGCAGAAGAATTTTTGCAATGGGTCTTTGTTGCTCCAAGCTGATTGACATCCCAATCACCTCGGGCCCAATCAAACCACCAGCAGTGGCAGCAGCACCACCAGCAAAAACACCAAATCAACCTGTACCACCAGTAGCAAAAACACCGACACAGGCAGCACCAGCAAGAACAAGCAGTCGAACAAAGGTGCCAACAAAAGCAGGATCAGCACCACTGCCCTCAAAGCTCAGCATCCCTTCCTCCCTCTCAAGCCCCCCAACACCATCCCGACTCGGCCGTGTCTTAGAGAAGCCCATGGTGGACATCACCTCCCTCTTCATACTCGACAAAGAGCTCGGCCGCGGCCAGTTCGGCGTCACCTACCTCTGCACCGAAAGATCCACCGGCCTCAAGTACGCCTGCAAGTCCGTCTCCAAGACAAAGCTTGTCAGCAAAACCGACGTCCAGGACATGAGAAGGGAGATCATGATCCTCCAGCACCTCACAGGTTGGTCATGTCCTAAATATTAACATATAAATGACTGACTATTACAAGGTCTAATTAATTGCTATCTCATTCATTCTCATATTGTAACTAGCTACTACTACCACCACTAATAAATAATAATAATATACACCGTAATAAAATTTTTTTCTTGTAGTTATTATTCAAGTCATTGTGGTGAAATTGTGTTCCTAATTACTTTTGGTTGAATTATTTAGCAGTTGGATGTTAACTTATTTTTAATAATTTGGTTAGTTATATACTTTGAAATTTGGATGTTAACCATGTTATTTTTATTTTAAATTATTTTCCTTGATTTTTTATTTTATTTTCTGATTTTTTATCTCCTTGGATTTTTTTTTAAATTTTGAAAATAAAAAATGAATCATTTTCTCCCTAGCTGAATTAAGTCCGAGTTCCGGCTAAGCCAACCTTGATTTATATAAAGGTACGAAAAATATTTCATAATAATAATAATTAATTTTACTCAAGTATACATGTAGTAAATAAATTACTTTATATAGGTGTGTGTTTATTTATTTATTTATTTATTTATTTATTTGATAAATATAGACGAACCATCATAAATATGCCACTACACCTCAAGCATGAATTGAACCCGCAACCTTTCTTTGTAAGAAGAATTAGTTACCAGGGGTGTGTGTGTGTGGCGCTTTATAAGTTATTTTTCTATCCATTTACCGTTATAATGATGTGTATGTAAATTTGAATAATTTTTCTTTTAAGCATGTTAATTCATGCTTTGTGGTGTTCAGATCACAAACAAGCCTTTTACTTGTCATGTTATTTATGTGATAAAATAGCAAATAATCCTGTCTATTGAGTACATATTTGTGTTCGGTTCTCACACAAATTTCTATAATACACTATAGAGTTTAACACAACATGACTGTTTTATTATATGTAATCCACCATGCACCAACCCGAACTGCCACCCCTGGACCACAGGACAACCAAATGTAGTTGAGTTTAAGGGTGCATATGAAGATCAGTCCAGCGTGCACCTTGTGATGGAGCTGTGCCGAGGAGGAGAATTGTTTGATAGGATCATCGCCAAGGGGAGCTACTCCGAGAGTGCCGCAGCTGCCATTTTTAGGGACATTGTCAATGTTGTGCACGTCTGCCATTTCATGGGAGTCATCCACAGGGATTTGAAGCCTGAGAACTTTTTGCTTGCTACCCCTGATGAGTATTCTGAGATTAAGGCCACTGATTTCGGGCTATCGGTCTTCATTGAAGAAGGTATTTATTAATCGTGCAATATATAATTCTTTATGTTTTCATTTATGATTTATATATTAATACGGTTCATTTATAGATTCACTTAAAAAGGTTTAATATTAGTCGAATTTGAAGAATACATGCATCTTTTTTAAGCAATATTGTTGCAAAAAACAGATTATTGTGAATCCTATGCATGAAATGGCAGGCAAAGTTTACAGAGAAATTGTAGGGAGTGCTTACTATGTGGCTCCAGAGGTACTGAAGAGGAATTATGGAAAGGAGATTGATGTGTGGAGTGCAGGTGTCATTCTGTACATTCTTCTATGTGGAATGCCTCCATTCTGGGCAGGTATCACAGCTTCAAATCTTCTCTTCCTGATCATATATAAAACAGCATCTTTTCGGAAATTTGAATGCATTTCTTTCATCAAGTCATGAAAAGCATGGACAATAATGATAAGAATGAAGAAAATAGCTTCACAAACTGAGAAAAACAAGGTATATCTGATGATAGTTTACAAGGTTGTGTCGGTTTTGAAAGTGTTCACAGTTCCATATCTTCTCATCCTGATCATACGCAACATCATGTTTTTATCTGCAAAGCATGAACAATCATGATAAGAATTTAGAATGTATCACAGCTTCATATCACCTCGACTTGATCAAAGAAAATTGTAAGCATTTCTATCTTTAAAGAATGGATAATCATGATAAGAATTTCAGAAACTGTTTCAGCACCAAGAAAGGTATGTTTGATGCTATTTTACAAGAACATAACAATTTTAAAAGTGTATCACAGCTCCATATCATCAAATATCCTGATCATACATAACATAATGTTTTCAGAAACTTGTAGGCACTTATATCTTCACAGCATTTTTTAGTGGTTATGCCAATTTTAAAAGTGCATCTCTGCTCAAAATAACCTCATCCTTATCATAAATAAGTTCTGTCTTTTTCTTTCTTTCTGCGAAGCATGGTGGACCATGATGATAAAAGTTTAGTAATTTGTTTCAGAAACAGAGAAAGGTATATTTGATGCTGTATTACAAGGCCACGTAGATTTTAAAAGTGCACCATGGCCTACAATTTCGGAGAGTGCGAAGGACCTCATCAAGAGGATGCTAACACAGGATCCTAAGAAGAGAATTACCGCTGCTCAGGCCCTTGGTGAGTGAGAATGATATTTACTACATATATGGCTGTTAAGAGAAGCATCACATTAGTCAAAATTTGAAACTTCAACATATGAGCAGAGCATCCATGGCTGAGAGAAGGAGGTGAAGCATCAGACAAGCCTATTGGAAGTGCAGTTCTAATCAGAATGAAGCAATTCAGAGCAATGAATAAGATGAAGAAACTAGCTCTAAAGGTGAATTATTTTCATATTTCTTTAAAATCAAGTTCTTGTATTCTTGAGATTGTATCTTAATGAAACATCAATGTTGTTCGGGTGTTTAAGGTTATTGCGGAGAATCTATCAGAGGATGAAATTAAGGGTTTAAAACAGATGTTTAAGAATATGGATACAGATCAGAGCGGCACGATTACCTATGATGAGTTGAAGGCGGGGTTGTCCAGGTTGGGGTCCAAGCTTACGGAAAATGAGGTCAAGCAGCTAATGGATGCAGTAAGAGCAGTGGAATACAAACCTTAAGCATTCTATGTGGCAACTGAATTGCTTGGATTAGATTGATGGTTTTTGGGGTTGTTTCAGGCTGATGTAGACAAAAGTGGAAGTATTGACTACATTGAGTTTATTACTGCTACAATGCATCGGCATCGATTGGAGAAGGATGAGAACTTGTACAAGGCCTTTCAGTACTTCGACAAGGACGGAAGTGGGTAAGTATTTATATGATGCCTTCAGAGGACTAAATTAAGTTAATCATCAGAAAAGCTTGAGAATATTATCTGAAAATGAGATGGTGCTACAAATATACATGTTAACCTTGTACATGATCAGGTATATCACAAGAGATGAAATTAAACAAGCAATGCAAGAATATGGAATGGCTGATGATGCAACTATCGATGAAATCCTTGATGATGTTGATACAGATAAAGTACGATTCATACATCGAGTTCATCTCACTAACACATTCTGGTTTTTGTTGCATTCAACCTGAATTTTCTTTTCTGGACAATTTTACAGGATGGAAAAATAGACTATGATGAATTTGTGGCAATGATGAGGAAAGGGCATACATGATTCTTGGCAAAGCAGAAGGCAAACACTTTAATTGTTCATTTAATATGTTTGGTGTACATAGTTTCCGATGGTTAAAGAGCAAACTGAACTAAAAGCCTCCCTTCTTTACATTCATAATATAAGGATAAGCTATACTGATTTAATTTTGTTTCTAATGAGCTTCTGGTTCAGTATATGAATATCATTCTTTAATCTGAATGTGTGCTCAGTGATCCATTCCTTCTAAAGAAAAATATGGCATGCATGAGGCTAGCCAAGTTCTCTTTAATTGAATAAAGAGCCATATCCAGTGAATCTTATTTTACAATGATCCGATTGGTGCATTAAAAAGTTACGATTGAGTCACTAAAACCTTGCAAAAACCTACAGATAAAGCAACTACTGATGAAATCCTTGACGATATTGATACAGATAAAGTAAGTTCATACATCGAGTTCATCTCACTAACACATTCTGGTTTTGTTACATTCAACCTGAGTTTTCTTTTCTGGACAATTTTACAGGATGGAAATATAGATTATAATAAATTTGTGGCAATGATGAGGAAAGGACATACATGATTCTTGGCAAAGCAGAAGGCAAACACATTAATTGTTCATTTAATATGTTTGGTGTAGATAGTTTCCTATGCTTCAAGGGCAAACTGAACTAAAAGCCTCCCTTCTTAAAAAAAAACAGATGTTCATAATATAAGGATAAGCTATACTGATTTAATTTTGTTTCTGATAAGCATATGGTTTGGTATATGAATATCATTCTTTAATCTGAATGTGTGATCAGTGATCCATTCCTTCTACAGAAAAATAAGGCATGCATGAGGCTAGCCAAGTCCTATTTAATTGAAAAAGGAACCATATCTGTAAACTCTCTTTGATGATTATATATAATGTTGAACTTTATAATATGTCTCAACATTTCCAGAATAGCTATCCATATATATATATATATTAATTATTAACTATATCTATTGGAGGAAAAAGTCAGAAAGGGGAAGTTCAGCTCTTAGCTCTCCAATTCTCCTATTGATGGTGCGTAGTGTCTCAATATGAGGTTCATCTTCCTCCACTGCAATTATTTTGGCGAAACTCCCTTCATCAAAGTAATCTACCACCCTGTTGGCAGCTTCTAGCCCAGTGACATAAGCCTTCTCCTGAAATGAATAAAATAAATGAAATCAATTCAGAAAGAACTAAAGAAAACAAAACCAAACTGAAAGGATTCCATACCTGTGACCATGAACCATGACGAGTAACAATCCAGTCACCAGCCATGAACAAGTTTGGAAAGCTAGTTGAGCCACGCATCATATATTTGTAGGAACCTGCATGTGCACAATAAAAAGTGTTTGAATTTCTGAACTTACAGAGCTTGAGTTCTACTTGGACCAGTGTAGGCATCTTACAGAAAGACAAAGTGAACATGGTTACTATACTTTTTTATCCATCTAACAAATATATTACACTAAATTCATGCATACAAGTTTTGATGGTTTGCCCTTAGTTGTAAGTCTCAGCATAGAGAAGTAAATTTTTCTACACAATTCAAATGGGCAAGTAATTGAAAATGTGTTGAATCAAGAGCACAACAAGCATAGTGGAAAGTTCTGTATCCTGACAAGATAGTGTGCATTGATAATTCATATGTTAATTTCAACAATTCTATGAAATTTCTGAGCAACTAAAGGACCACAAATCAAACTCTGCAGTTTTGGCATGATGCTGTTAAGTGTGATGTTATGAACCATAAACGGCATTCTCATTACATGAACCTAAAGTGGAAGTTAATCTTTGTCAACCCGAATCAGTGTATGTGCTGAAGAAAAAAAAAATTGCTTAAAAATCAGCACTTAAGATGTACTTAGGATGACCTGGAAAGAAGTGGCTTGCTGAATTAGGAAATCTATCAACAGTATGCTGTAGCACAGTGACCCCATTCAATTCTTTTATGCATATTGAAAGATATGAGACCACTTTCTGAACAATCTGATAATCTTTCAGTGGTAATAGCTGCCTGGCATAAACCTAGATCAAAGAAGATTAACACAAACAGGTTCAAAGCATTCACTCTCTGATTATGCAAAAGATGACAGATAACAGCTAACGATATGACACCTGACTTACAAAATCAGCCTGCAAAACAGTAGCCGGTTCATCTTCATATTCATCATAAATTGAGTTCAGGTCAAATAAAGTCCATCCAGTCAAGCCATCAACACTGAAGCAAACATTGCCAGGCTTCAGAATTCGAACCTAAATGCATTTGAGTCTACGCATTTATTGCTGAAAATATTAAAAAAAAACTGAGAAATAAAGAAGAAAGACAATATACTTGGCTCACCTTTCTATCAAGCCATAATTTAACACTGATAACATCAATGGAGCTCAAGTTCAGAACCTTCAGAAACTCTTCCCTTGATTGAAGCACTGGACTGAATGGGTTACAACAACCAGAGAAGTGATTAGCAAAGAATCTAAGTGCCTTCACAAAGCTATAATAACATTTCTAATACTTTTTATCAAGGAAAAGAAATTAGGATGGACAATTAGTGTCTTATTCTAATAGTACAAAGATTACTCATGAGAGCAGTATTCTCTAGAAAACTAAAATATTTGGGGTACCTGCTCAAAATGGTGGACTGAAGTGCAGAAACTCCTTCAGTTATGATGAAAGCATCAGCTTGATATATCTCTTGTCCACACACCACTTCTGCAATGGTTCCATCATTTCCATCCAATAAAAAATCTGTCACTCTGCTGTTTCCATGAAATTTGCAGCCATTTATTTTCATAGACTCCAGCCATGGGATAAATATCTTATCTTGCACACTCCCCCGACACCATACAACATCAAAGTTTTGCTGTAGGATGACAAAAAAAGGTAACATTCAAGGAAAATATGAATCAGATACTGTAAAAATGAAAGAGTGAACATAAAAAAAAAAAGTCACTGCCTGGAGGTATAGTTCTCATTGACAGCATGCCTGAGAAAGATCAAATGATTAAAGTGGCCTTTACTAGTAAATAAATCAATGATTTTCACCTGGTGGGCAAGGAAGAAATAATAACTCATTCCAAGGGTTGCAGCTGCACTGCATTGTTCTGCAGGAGCAAACAGACCAATCTGAAGAAGTGGCTCACAAAGCTCTCGGTAAAGCCTTTCTGAGCAGCCAAATTGTTTAAAAAGCTCCCTTGCAGTCACTGGCAGAAAAACATGCTTAATTAAATTTAAGAATGCCGGGGTTCTGGACGTTTCATCAGCTACAACGTCTATGCTCACAGCACAAGGAGCCTATGAGTTTCCCTCACATGCATCATATTTTCTCCAAGCAGTGTCAGTGTTGTCAAAGTCAATAACTGCAAATAAAAACATACATAGCTAGTTAAAGTCAACCCTCACTCTACAGAGCAAATAAAGATTAAATTTTCCAAAGAAAATGGAAATTTGGTAAAAAATGGATAATGGACAATATACCTGCTGCCATAAGAGGAACTGCTGTCAATTTATCCACCAAAGGGAGACGAGGAAACTACATGAGAGAGAAGAAAACCTGTCATGAGTTCGTAATGAAAAGGACAGAAGGTATTCTGAACATGAACATTAAAGAGATTGAAAGAATTGAAGCATGACAGTAAGATCGGATGTACTTGAGGATATAACAATGTTCCGAAAGGAGCTGGCAGCCGAGGTAGATCTTGAAATACAGGAAATTCAACCTGCACTTCAAGATCACTGTCAATGCACTTAAACAATTTAAGTAAGTGACCATAGTAGCTAATAAGAGAATAGTGCCGAATCAACTATAAATGAGAATGGAAGTGGCCACAGCTGAAACTTGTTGTAAGGTGATTTTCAAAATAAGTACCTCCAAGCCCTCAGGTGAAAAGTGAGCAGATCTAGTCCACTTGGTAAATGGCTGAATGCCAAGCTCATCAACTAAGGAAAAAATATTACGGTAGGGATACCGGAAACCTGCCGAGATGCACAATAGATTGCTTCAATAAGTTATGGATGAAATAAAAAAGTGTGTTAGTGATATCTATTGTTAGACTATATTCAGTTGGTCTTGTTACTAATGTACATTAGTAACGAAGAAAATAGGCTTAGAATGATGAACTTCTCATACATCAGAGTTATTGGTATACAACAATATATAGACTATTTTAGGGAGAAAAATAGGAAACTAACCTACCTAAATCAGGAAACTAAGCCTAATGTTACAATCCCTTTATTTAAGGGATCAGAATAATTTTCCTAACTAAATATATACAATGCTGATTTGTTTCCTAATAATTTGGCTATGACAACTGTATAATTCAACACTCCTCCTCGGAAAGGAGAATAGATGTCTTCATTTCCAACTTGCAAATAATTCCATGAAAAGTTGTACTGTTGAGTCCTGTGGTTAAGATGTCTGCAAGTTGGTTCCCTGACGGCACATAAGACATGCAAATCAGACCTGCTTCCAGCTTTTCTTTGATGAAGTGTCGATCAATCTCGATATGTTTCGTTTTGTCATATTGTACTGAATTGTGAGCAATGTTTATGACTGACTTATTGTCACAATATAACTTCATAGGACCATTTCACTTGATTCTCATATCATCCAAAATGATCTTTAGCCATAGCAATTCACACACAGCTTGGGCCATTGCTCTGAACTCTGATTCAACACTAGACCTTGCCACTACATTTTGCTTTTTACTCCTCCAAGTTACCAAATTTCCACCAAGATACATACCATAGCCGGATATCAATCTTCTATCTATTGATGAACCGATATAATTTGCATCTATTTAGACTTCTAATGTGAGCTCATTATCCTTTTGAATAGAACTCCTTTTCCCAGGCTATCTTTCAAGTAGTGTAAAACACGATAGGCAGTTTGTAGATGACTATCTCTCGAATCATACATGAATTGACTAAAGACGCTTACTACTGTTAGAGTGGAGAGATGAATCTGATTCATTGAGAACACAGGGTGATGGCCCAAGGGTTTACATATGTATGTCATACAAAGGAATGTACAAGTATACCCCTACACTATACATGTAACACCCCCCCTCAAACTCAAGGCGGATCATACGTCTTGAGTTTGGATAACAGGAATAGATGCTGATCACGCGTCTGCGCCTTGGTGAAGAAATCAGCCACCTGGAGCTCGGTGGGAAGATAATGAAGGGAAACTGTCTGAGTACGCACATGACACCGGGTGAAGTGCGCATCCACACCAATGTGTTTGGTCAGCTCGTGCTTGACCGGATCAGCAGCAATCTGAAGTGCTCCAGTACTATCACAGTAAAGAGGAGTGGGAGAAGCAATCAACATACCAAAGTCCTGTAGGATCCAACGAAGCCAGATCACCTCCTGTAATGTAGAAGCCAATGCACGAACCTCAGCCTCAGTACTAGACTTGGCAACTGTAGGCTGCTTCTTGGTCTTCCAGACAATAAGAGAAGACCCAAGAAAGATACAGTAACCGGTAACAGATAGCCGATCATCAGGAGAACTAGCCCAGGTAGCATCAGAATATGCCTGCAACTGAAGAGGAGACTGGCTCGAGTAAAAGAGACCACGAGAGGCAGTGCCACGAAGATAACGCAGCACCCGTAGAAGATGAGCATAATGAACAGAGGTGGGAGCCCCAACAAACTGACTGAGAATATGAACAGCATGAGAGATGTCAGGACGTGTAACAGTCAGGTAGACCAAACTGCCAACCAGATGTCTATAACGAGAAGGATCAGATAAGAGAGTCCCATCGGAAGCACGAAGCTGTAAATGTAGCTCCATCGGTGTAGCAGCAGTCCGGGTATCAGTCAAACCAGAACGAGCAAGGAGATCTAAAGTGTAACGCTGCTGAGAGAGTCGGTAGCCATCTGGATGAGAAGTGATCTCGATACCCAGGAAGTAGCGAAGCAGACCCAAATCAGTCATCAAGAAGGTCTCACATAGCTTCTGCTTCACAAAAGCAATGTGAGCAGAGTCATCACCAGTAAGAATCATGTCGTCCACATACAGAAGAAGAATAGTCCGGCCCCGAGAGGAGGTATGAACGAAGACGGCCGAATCATGTATACTGGCAGTAAAACCAGCAGCCTGTACCACAGTGCTAAACCGCTCAAACCAGGCTCGTGGAGCCTGTTTGAGACCATAGAGAGCGCGTCGAAGACGACAGACAGATCCCGGAGGCACCTGAAGACCGGGCGGAGGAGTCATGTAAACCTCCTCCATCAAGTCCCCGTGAAGAAACGCGTTCTTCACATCAAGCTGATGAAGAGCCCACCCACGAACAGCCGCTACAGCAACAAGCGTGCGCACAGTGTGCATGTGAGCCACGGGTGCAAAAGTCTCCTCATAGTCACGGCCATACTCCTGCTGAAAGCCACGAGCAACGAGGCGCGCCTTATAGCGCTCAAGAGACCCATCAGAACGGGTTTTCACCCGGTAGATCCAGCGACAAGTGATGGGAACAGCCTGGGGAGGAAGTGGAACTAGATCCCATGTGTGAGTCCGAGATAAGGCATCGAGCTCCTCTGCCATGGCAGCTCGCCACGCAGGCGACCGAACCGCCTCCCTGTAGGTACCTGGCTCAAAGACATCCAAGACACTGGTGCTAGCAGAGGCATAACGGTCAGGAGGAAGTAAGGTAGAGCGATCACGTAAAGAGTAAGAGTGAGAGGGTACCTCAGGAGCCGGATCGATGCTTGAGGAGAGCGTCGGAGGTGGCCAGCTTGAGGTGGAGATGCGTGAGACTCCGGCACGGTAAGTAAAACGAATAGGTGGATGAGCAGGAGGAAGTATGGAGGAGGGAGAGGTAGTCTCTGGGGGAGACTCAACAGAGATAGGAGAAGAGACAGGAGAGGAGTAAGACTGCTCTGCAAAAGAAACATCCTCATCGGAATGGGCAGGAAAAAGAAAAGATAGAGGAACCGAGGGAGAAGGGGATACAGTGGAAGGTGGGGAAGCATAAAAAGGAGTGGACTCATCAAATGTCACATCACGAGATATGCGAATACGACGAGTAACAGGATCATAACAACGATAACCTTTATGCTCAAGGCTATAACCTAGAAAAACACAAGGAACGGACTGGGCAGTGAGCTTGGTTCGCTCTCTAGGAGAGAGCAGAACAAAGCAACGACAGCCAAAGACACGGAGATGATCGTAGCGAGGAGGAGTGCCATGAAGGCACTCACCCGGGCTACGACCTTGAAGACGGGAGGACGGCTGCAGATTTATAAGATAAACTGCAGTGCTGACAGCGTCAGCCCAGAAATGAGGTGGAAGAAAAGCACCCAAAAGAAGAGCACGTGTCGTCTCTAAGATATGACGATGCTTGCGCTCAGCGACCCCGTTCTGAGGATGAGCCCCAGGACAAGATAACTGAGGCAAGGTGCCCTCAGAAGACAAAAAGGCACGAAAGGCATGAGAAGTGTACTCACCACCAGAGTCAGATCGAAAGGTCTTGATAGTGGCAGAGAACTGAGTGCGGACCATAATAGTAAAAGAGCGATAAAGAGACAATAACTGACTACGATGAGTCATAAGGTAAAGCCAGGTAAAACGAGTGTAGTCATCAATAAACAAAACATAATATCGATTACCTCCTTTGGATACAAAAGGAGAAGGACCCCATACATCAGAGTGAATAAGCTCAAATGGGGCAGTAGACGTAGACACACTCAAAGGATAAGGCGGCGTAGGCGCTACAGAGCTTACGGCCAAAGCGGAACATCGGAGGAAGGCTGACAGCCCTAAGACCTATGGCCCGGCGAGGGGCGGCAATGCGAGAAGGAACCGGGTGGCGAGCGATGATACCCGCGTATGATGAGACAAAGCAATGACATGGCGAGATGAACATCTCAGGTGAAGAAAGGGGAGATGAAGGGAATCCGGCTGCGTAAACCCCGCTGTAGCTGGCGGACCGGCTCGATCGCGTCCGGCTAGCGATCCTGCGCATCACGACGCGAAGTACGGTGCGGCCCGGTCGAAATCGATGGTGACTAACAGACATAAGACTTATGGATAAACGTGGGACATGAGAGAGCCGGAAGGAGCGAGAGAGGCCACGAGAGGAAGGTGGCGATGAAAAGCGAGGGGAGTAGTGTGCCATGCTACGAACCGCGGGTGACAAGAGATGATGGGCCGGGGAATGGTGAAGGAAAGTGGCATCCGGGGGAGTCATGTGGAGGAAGCACGAGTGAAAGCCAAAGAGGGCGAGGAACTACACGGGCCGGGTGATCAAGCTTGTCGCTTAGAGCTTCGCCCGGCAATAGAAGGAAGGAGTCCGTCGAGTCGACTCTGGCTAGGAACATCGCGAGAATTACGTCAGTGAAGCGATGAAGCGGAGGAGGTGAGGTGGTGGAGGAAGCGTGGCGAGACGAGGACTCACGAGGAAGGCGGCTGCTTCTTAAACCGGATCACGCTTCCGAATGTGGCCTAGTATGCCGCGATGATAACAAGTCCGCATTCCTCTTGGTAGTGAGGAAGGCGAGAGGGATCGAGGGAGTCAGAGCGGGCAGCGGCGAGGACAGGAAGGAAAAGCAGCGAGATATAGCGAAACGGCTACACGTATGAAGAAGGAAGCGAAGGCGTGTCTCCTGAAGCCTACGAAACGATGGCGAAGGCCTACGTCGGAAGTAGGTCGATGGAGCGTAAAGGCGGTGAGGCAGAGTGCACTTTCGAACTTCCGGCGAGCGCATAATGAACTTCACGTACATACGGCAGCGTCTCATGGCGGCGGCGACTAGCGGGGAGTCGCGAGCTAGAAGTGGCGGCGTAATTAAATCGTGATAGTGTGGTGTGAGGGCATCAACCTAGCGCGGAAACCAGCGAAGCGGCCTTAGAAAGCGGTGCGGCGATTATGCTTCCTGCGAGACCTACGAGGGGCCTAATACAAAGTATAGAGCATTACTGGCACATTTGGAACCCGCGATGGCGGCGCTCGAGGTGCTCCCCGCATCACGTGAAGCTGATGAAAGGTCGCATGATTTGGAGTCGCGAATCACCGAGAGTGGCGGTCAGCGAATGACCATCTTGGTAGAGTGGAGTCGCGGCTGACCACGTCTCGGTTTCTTCTCGAGCGCCTACGAGGGAGGCGGAGAGATGGGGAAAAACCCTCGAAGCGAGGAGATTTGGTGGTATTTGCGGAGAGGCGGTCAGTGCATCCCGACATAGCGAAGAACCAGGAGGCCATGAGGATCCTCTTGGCGGTTAGTTTCCGGGGAATATGTAGTTGAGTCTTGCTCGAGTATCACGGGAATGGTGAAGAGATGAGGCACCGGGAGGATTCCAGCTGAAACCATAACATCCATAATGGCGAAGGGCGTAGGCTAGCAAGAGTGCGAGAAGGAGAAGAGGCCTGAGGAAGTTGAAGCGGCTGAAGGAGAAGAAGAAGAATCATTTCGAGAAGCCCGGGAATCGCGTGAAACGGTAGTGCGAGAGCGAGCGATACCCCAGATGCGCACATCTTAGGAGTGCGAGAATAGGGAGCGGTATGGCGGCATGAGAAAACGAGGGAAAGGCGAGCGGCTTCGAGAGAAGAAGGACAAAACCGAGAAGCGAAGCGAGCAGCGCGGCTTAGGAAGCGCGGTAGCCTTGAGAGCGAGGAGCGAGGAGCTTCATCGGTCGCGAGGAGGTAGAAACGAGAGGCTAGATCGAGAGCCCGCATACCGAGGCACCTGAAGCGAAGCTTGGCGAGGTCACTCGGGGCGCGATCCGCGCGCGGCTTCGGGGAAGCGCAGCGGCTAGATCGAAAAAAGAGCGATCCTACGATACCATGTTAGAGTGGAGAGATGAATCTGATTCATTGAGAACACAGGGTGATGGCCCAAGGGTTTACATATGTATGTTATACAAAGGAATGTACAAGTATACCCCTACACTATACATGTAACAACTACGAATGCAATGTCTGGTCGAGTATGAGCAAGGTAGATAAATTTTCCTACCAAATGTTAGTACCTATCCCTATCAACGACCAGTTCTTCTTTTGCTTACCCCAACTTCTGGTTTGGTTCAATAGGTATAGTTACAGGTTTACAACAAAGCTTCCTCGTTTCTTTCAAAAGATCCGTCACATACTTTTGCTGTGAGATAAAAATTCCTTGTCGTGAGTATGAAACTTCAATTCCAAGGACCTTCCAAGCTCCATTACCTAAGATTCCTTGATCAAACATTTTCAAATGCTATTTTTCTTCCTCATCATTTCATGTAACAATAATATCATCAACTTATACCAGGAGGATTGTTACTCCCCATGTTGCTAAATGTTTAATGAAAAGGGTTTGATCTCATTTACTGTTTCAATCATGTTGCTTTCATTACTCTAGCAACGAGCTATAGCCAATTACTTCAATCCATATAAGGCTTTTTTCAATCTACACACCTTGTTAGTTGTTCCTTTGCCTTCAAATCCTGATGTGATACTCATGTAAATTTCTTCTTCTAGGTCACCATGCAAAAAGGCATTCTTCTCATTATATTGTTGAAGTGGCCAATTGAACTGAGCTGCTAAGGACAATAAAATTCTCACAGTGTTTTGAATATGAGAACAAATGTCTCCTGATAATCAACTCTATAAGACTGAGCATAGTCCTTAGCAACCAGCCTCACTTTATCTCTCTCTAATGAACCATCAGCCTTATATTTTAAAGTGAAAACCTATTTGCAACCCCCTACATCCCCCATTTTGGCTTATCAACAATCTCCCGAGTAATGTTTTTTTCCCAATGTCTCCATTTTCTCTCTGATAGCATTCTTTCACTCCATTTTTTGACAATGCCACAGATAAAGTGTTTGGAACAGAAATGGTGTAAATTCAATTTTGATTATTTCTATTCTTTTTCAATATAATTAAATCCATTTTGTTTGCAGTTGTAGACTTACAACAAAGTTTCTATGAAGTGATGAGAAACATTTAAGTGAGACGTAGTAGGATAATGGATATAAAGGACGTTTTGTGAATTCTTTAGTTCCTTTTCTAATAGCAAGAGGAAGATTAGAATCCTTTTGTGATGTTTCAACATATGGTATATGCAAAGGTGAATTAGGATTTACCATATCTTAATTAGCAGGGCTCAGGATGTCATTTTGGACTTGTGTCAAATTTGAAACATTTGTTTTCCTTGAGTACATGTAGGAAATCTATGAGAGTCATAAATATGAACAGACGCTGGAGTATCCACAGGTATTGGAATGGGCATAGGTTCTAGGAATGACATAGACTCAGAAATTGAGACAGACTCGGACTCGATGGAGGTTGGAACATTTTGTTTTTGAGTGGCTAGAGATGAAGTTGAAGGTAGATCAAGAGACCCAAAAGAACCAATGACCCTTGGGTCATATTGTTACTCAGGTCCCAACTAAGGGATTCACCTAGTTAAGGTCGGCGCGAGTTCAAATCGTGGGTGAGAACACTTTTCTGAGTGCATGAACAGTGGTAGTGAGTGGTACTTTCTTGCCCACCGTGCACGTACCCCACCCTCCACTGTCTCATGATAAGGACTGTGCACGCCCTTGACTTTGACTTAGTAGCTAACCACTTGGCTAGCCGCTCTCTCTGTAAAAAAAAAGAGACCCAAAAAAACCAAGATCACCACCACTGTCTCTATCTTCCATAAGTGAAATCTTCCTTTAAAGATAAAACTATGAAATATGGTTTGTTCTCAGCAAAGGTGACATCTGCTTATATGTAAAATTTTATAGGAGGATGATAACATTTATACCTTTTTTGCGTAGATAAGTAGCCAAGAAACACATATTTGATTACTCTAGGATATAATTTTCCTCTATTTAGGCTATGAACATGGATAAAAAAGGTATAACTAAAGACTCTAGGTATAACACCATTTCATGCTCAGCCACGAGGATAGAATTTTGCAAGGTTTTCCAAGGGAGTTTTGTAATCAAATGTTCATGAGGGTAGTCTATTGATCATGTATACGGCGGTAAGAACAAAACCCCTCCCCCTCTCCCCCCTCCAACCCCAATAAGATTTAGGAACAATCCCTTGAAATAACAAAGCCCGAGTAGTATTTAGTAAATGACCATTTTTCTTTTCAGCTATCCCGTTTTGTTGTGGTATGCTTACACATGATGATTCATGCATAATGCCTTCTTTTTGGAAGTAGGGGGTCAAAATTTAGTTAAAGTAATCCCTTGCATTGTCAGACCTAAAGTTCTAAATTTTTACCCCAAATTGGTTTTGAATCATGGAGTTGAAATTAGGGACAACGCTACTAAGATCAAATTTTGGTTTAGAAAAAATATCCATGTAACCCAGTACAATCATCAATTAGAGAAACAAACCATCTAGACCCAAAATTATTTGGAATTGTGGATGGTTCCCAAATGTCAATGTGAATCAATTCAAAAGGATAAGAACTTCTATTATTGCTAATGGGAAATAGGAAATGATACACAAGTGTATACTTTGCAAGTTCACAAACATCACAATGAAAATCTGTAATATTAAGTCCTTTAAGCAAAGTAGGAAACATGATATGCAAGAATCTAAAAGTGGATGACCAAGATAAAAAAGATGAAGACAAATGACATCTTTATTTGACGAACTAAGAAAAGACAAAGACAAATTATTCATGGCTCTTCTTGAAGTCCTAGGTGTTTCAAGATAGTAGAGGTCATTCCTTTCCTTAGAAAGTCCAATCTTCCTCCCCAAACCCTAGTCCAGAAAAACATAGTAAGAAGGATGAAAAATTGCATAACATTTTAGGTCTTTTGTGAATTTTTTAATCGAGACAAGATTTATTGAAAATTTGGGTACATGAAGAACATTTTTAAGGACAAGGGAAGGTGTCACATTGATCTTTCCTAACCCTGTAACTGTAGTGAGGGAACCATTAGCAAATGTAATTTTCCTACTACTAGTACACAGAGAATAAGTTTATAACACTGTGAAGTGTAAGTTATGTGATCAGTGGCTCTCATCTTGATTCTGAAATAAAGAAAAACAGATAAAGATCTTTCTAATCTTTCTACTGTATCTTTTCTTTGTTTTGCCCTAGTTTTTCTAACATTAACTTATGCATTGCCAATCTGAATTATCCTGTATTTTTTTTATTTTGTTAATATAATTCATACTATTTAATGCTTACAGTAAACCTTTTATTCTAATGGAGTGGATGTGAGTAACTATTTTATAAGTTTCATATCATGCTTATTTTCTGT
Source organism: Dioscorea zingiberensis (assembly GCA_026586065.1). Lineage (NCBI taxonomy): Eukaryota > Viridiplantae > Streptophyta > Magnoliopsida > Dioscoreales > Dioscoreaceae > Dioscorea > Dioscorea zingiberensis. The sequence continues at coordinate 26,586,546 of CM048824.1, forward strand.
AGATACTTTACCTCGATAGTCATGTCCATGTACCCTATAAAAGAATGACATGGCTAAATGAAAACATTGTATCTCCGTGAGACTACTCATGCATCTTTTTTCTTTGTATCTATGACCCATTCTTTTTAGGTCAAGGCTTTTCTCATGTACCTATCTTGTTAACTATATCTCTTACTCTAGTTTGCATAGTCTTATTCTCTATCGGTATCTCTTTGGTCTCCTCCTCCTTATATCTCAACATCCTTGGTTATTTATTTTATAGTTCTTCCATTTCATGAATGATCCAAACTCTTTCTTCGTAATGCTTGTTGTTTCTTTCTTGTTTATGGTTATAAACATAAGGGTTATTATTGTCTTGATCTTTTAACCAAACATTTATAGATCTCTCGACATATCAATTTTCATGAATACATCTCATACTATTTTGCTGCCTATGGGGGTTATCTTTTATTGATATCTCCTTATTGGAGATGCTTCCTTGCACTCCCCAGTGACACCCATTTTTATTTTCCCTTGGTTCATGATCTTTTATCCTTCCCTCACTTCTTTGTTATCCTTCTTCCATTATCCTCACTATTTTTCTACTTCCCAAACTCTTCCCACTATTTCTCTCATCACTCATTTACCTAAGCCAAACACATCATCCTCGTGTCCTACTAATGTTGATCCAGTTTTCCCACAATATGATTCTCACTCTCATTATGCTCCTCATGGTTACAAGTGGCTCACCACTCATAATTATTCTACTTCTTGCACTTTCTTTCTAGCTACTGTTTTACACACATCATAAGCCCAATTCTTATTTTGAGACTTCTAGTATCTTAAGTGGCAAACTGGAACAGATGAATAGCTTGAGTCTTCAACATTTACAGAAGTGGGACCTAGTTATTCTTTCTTTACGTCATTCTCTTATTAGCAACAAGTGGGCCTATAAGATCAAAACTAGCTTAAATAAGTGAGTAGTAAAAACTCAACTTATTGCTCACAGATTTACACAGGCGTATGGAATTGATTATAAAGAGACCTTCACGCCTATAGAAAATATAACCATTGTTTGTAATCAATTTGCTTGAGGATGGTCTTACTTCACAAGGATCTTACTAAGGAGCTTTTCTTGACTTCTCCTGTAGACATTTCTATCATAGTACATGGTCTTTGCAGCATGCTATCTATGGGCTTAAGTAGGTTCTTTGCCCTTAGTTTGAGCATTTTCTCAAGTAGTTTTACAGGCAAGCTTTGCAAAAAGTTATCATAACTACTATATGTTCACTTGCCATGTTTCTCAAAATATAACCATTATTCTGTTTTAAGTTGAAGATATGGTGATCACTAGTGATGATTCTAGTAATATATAATTGTTAAAAGCATACTTGGAACATCAGTTTGAAATGAAGGACCATGGTTTTCTCAGGTATTCACTTGGTCTTGAGATTGTTTCCTGACGATACCCTCTTGGAGCTTCTTCTGACGATAAGACTGGATGATGATTAGGTTCTTTCTAATCTTACTCACTATACACAATTTGTTGATGCTCTTGTCTATCTTACTATATCTCGACCGAATATTGCTTACAACATTCATGTTTTTAGTCAGTTTATTGGTATGCCTTGATTGTTCATTATGTTGGTGTTCTCCGAATCTTTGCTTTTCCCAAGGGAGGACTAGTATATCCTCATTCTTCTCAAATTGCTTTGGATTTTCATGCATATTCTGATATGTATTAGGATGATGATCCTGCTAGCCATCCCTCTACCACTAGTTTTTGCGTCTTCCTTGGTTCTTCTATTAACTCATGAAAAAGTAAAAAAGCAGGACATTATGTCTTGTTCCAATACTGAGACCAGGTATCACACAATATTAATACTATGACTGAACTATTTGGCATCATCATCCACTGTACACTATGGATATTTGCATCTCCAGGCTTAAACCTCTTTATTATGATCAAAATGCTTTGAAGATTATGGATAACCAGATGTTTCATGAGAGGACGAAACATATTAACTTTTGTCACTTTGTTAATCGATTTCATCTCCAAACCAACTTTTTTTTTCCATTTATCTCTTCCACTTAGTAGATTGTTGATGCTAGACTATAGTTTCTCTTACTGATTAGGAAGGCTTATATATTTAGTTTTCTCTATTTAGGGTTGGTCACTGATGTACTTTTATATATTTAGGGCTTTACACCTCAAATAAAGAATCTACTCTCTCTAATTTCACCCATCAAAGATGAAAGTTCCTCATGCACTTTTACATATTAATGAGAGCTACTAAATTATCCATCTGAAACAAATAGATTGATTAAAACTAGAATAACCTGGATTCATATAGATATTTCCAAATCATGATGCATGTAACCTGCACATGAATATTGAGTCCTAGTTTTACTTGGGCTTAGTTTCACAGGACAGAAATATGGTTTTGGAACCCTTATCTTTACATTCAGAATGTCAGGAGGTTCTTTTTCTAATCTTACCCTTAGTTTTGTAAACTAGGAATTCTCATGATCAGTATTGCTTAGCATTGCATAAAAGCTTATCTGTAGTCACATTTATTAAATCATAATCAAGAATTATTGTTCAAATTTTAAATAATAATCTTTGAAACCAAGTCCGCATCTTGTTTTTTGTTTGGAGAAATGTGGAGTAGCCACTTTTTTGTTTTGGATTTTTTTTTTTTGTCACCAAAACACATCTCAAACTTCTGACTTCACACTTGGAGAGAAAGTGTCCAACCAACTCTTGCCCACCTCTCCCTTTAAGGGCCATAAGAATAAACTGAAACCAAGATCAAAAATCCAAAATATCAACTCTGTGCTCACTCATGGAAAGCAATGTCAATGGCAATTATAGGCATACATATAATGTCCTTTGCTTCCTTCCTGTGAACATGCATCATTTTGTTCTCTCCAACAATGGATGAAAACACCTTTCAAGATCTTTCCCTTGCACGACCAATTTCATTCTTCTTGATTTAGACTAGAAACAAGATGCCCGATAGGTCAAGATAAAATCATATATTATCTGATTAAAAAGAACCTAGATAATGGAAATCCAATACATTACAGGGTCAAATCATGCTCATTTCCCTCAAACAATGAGAATAAAATTAAGGCATCAGAAACAAGTTTCCTCAATTTCTCAATCAACTCATCAACGTCTCACTAAGAAAAAGGACAGAAATTAGGAACAAATCCAAACAAACAACAGCGAATTAACAACAAGAGGGTACCTTTGATGCCAACGTCCTCAGCAGGACTATTTCCGGATTCAAGAACGGTAACATCAAATCCCTGAAAACATCAAAAAGGTGATAAGGGCACATTCTTCTAATCGAAGCACAATAATATGAGGCTATATTGTACCTGTTTGGTGAGGTGGTGAGCTGAGGCGAGCCCCGCCCAACCGGAGCCGACCACGACCACTTTCTTCTTCCTCTCCTGCTGCTCCGTGTGAGAGGACAACGCTTCGGCGCTGCAATGGGAGCCATGGCGCGCGGCGAATGCTTTCAGAGGAGGAGGAGCGGCCACGATGGTTAACATGCTTTGTGGTGTATGTGCAGAAGAGAAGCGCGGGGACGCGATAAGACATATATCCCTCCCTAACAGGTCGGGTTTTTCTTTCTTAAACCCGAATCCGACGTAGTCGAGGTGCAACCCGATTAAGAACAAAAAAATAATAAAATAAAATGAGAAAATTGCATTTATATATATATATATATATATATATATATATATATATATATATCTATCTGGGCATATCTGGCAAACACGTAACGAGAATCCCACACAAAAGGTCCAAACCCAACACCAGCCGCGCGGCAGGATCTCTAGTGTCCACCCGGCAGGATCCAGGCCGAGCACCCGCCACCATCCCAACCCTCCATACCACCAACCCAGATTCCGACCGAAACTTCCCCCTAGACAAAAAGATAAGAGCAGGGCATAAACATTGGGAAAACCGCCGGCAAAGGGAGAAGATTTTTATCAAAAAAGATCCGACTTAAAAGACAAAACGTCATAACTCACCTTGACACGGGATGGGATATAGGCTGAAAAATAAGTGCCCCACTTGCTCTAACGCACCCCACTTGCTCTAACGCGTCCTGCTAGCTCCGTCAACAGATAAGATATTTTCCAACCCCAACCAGAGGGACTCATAGAGGACCCAGGAAAAGCCTATAAAAGGAGAAAGAGCGGAAGATCCAGAGGTAGGTAAACAAATAACCAACAAAATCTTTCTTCCATTAAAAGAGCTCTCCTCCGCTAACTTGACCGTCAGAGCTGAATCCGGGCAGAAGGCCCACTTCGACCGGTTCATTTTTTTTGTGTAGGCCTCTTTTACCACTTGGAAGAACTAGCCATTTTCCACAATTTGCTGTAAGTATCCGCACCAAAACAAATACAAATCTCAACCATTGGCCTGGATTGGATCTGATCACGAGGGAAGACCGGTTTCCAGCATCAACAGTTTGGCACCATCCGTGGGGACAAATCAAAAAGCTATGCTTACAATTGCCAGAACTTGAAGTCCTTCTCCAACCTCGAGAAGAGGAAGGCAACAAGGAGTAGGAGAAGGTTCCTATCTCATGGCTCTTGGTGTCAGGTTCCTTAATGCTTGAAGGAAGCATGGAATACAGCCAAATTCTTCTATCTTATCTAGTTATTCAGAGAATGTGCCAGGAGCTCTGTGTTTTGGAAATTTTGGTAGAGTAATTGATGAATTCAAATTTTCTTTTGCTTATTGGTGCATTATCTGATATTGATATGTCTGGTATTGATGCAATTGATGTGCATAAAGGATCAAGTGATCTACAGTTAGAAGGAGATTATATTCTATCTTGTTTTCATGCTGTGAACTGTAAGCTTAGAATTGTTGACCTTATTGATTGGTCAAATTGGAAGATTTCATGTGATACTTTCCAGGGAGGCTTGGCATGGTGGGCATTGTATCTGCAATCTTCTCCAATGCGCAAGCTAAATATTGTTGGGGACTTTCTTCAGCCATAAACCCTCAACTTGGATTTCAATCTTTCTTTGACCAATTTCCATATAAGTTATTTTAGCCACATGCCAAAGCTAATGCAACTATCTGTGTGTGGGACAAGGGTCACTAATATCTCAATGGCATGTGCCTCTCTATTAAAGCTTCAATCATTGATCGAACTCTGTTTTCAAAATTGCTTGCTCTGATACTAAACCATGCCCAACATCAAGAAAGGCATCAAGTTCAACATTGTCATATGAGGATATTAATAATTTTTAAGATCTAAATGAGTCTCTTAATCATGCTGATTGTCTCAAATCTAAACATGTATAGATGAAGATAGTGATGTATATGATTTTTTGGTCAAGTGGATGTGTTAATCAAACATCCATAATAGTTGGGTTTCTGAATCTCAACTAATATTCTAGCAAAGTGGAAACTAGAGAATTACAAGACCAGATGAACCTGTGGTCAAAAAGTCTTCTAATTTGATTGATGAATTTAAACAATTTGAGTCCCAAGAAAGGAAAAAGAATCTCAAGGAGGACATATATAGAGCCAAAGATGATTTTCATGAATTATCTGCTTTGTTAGATCAGCTTCAAGGAGGCTCGTTATTTTCACATCAATTAGAAGTTTTAATTTGACTACAGGAGCGATGGCATGTTGAAATTGTGGAGAATATGTTGCGCTGGAAATACTGCAGGTTCTAAAGCAAATTAAAGACTCAATCAGAGTGCTCATACTCTCATCAAACGGTCCATCTGGAAAAGTATTTGAACAATCAACCCTAGCGATGACTCACCATCCATTGAAGTATCATGGATAATGTCCATCTTGTTATGATTCAAGACGAGCATTCAATTGGAAATTCCATTTCTGAAGTTTAGGCTTCAATGTGATAATTTGTGAAGGTTATGGCACTGAACTTATGATACATGCAATCAATCATATCAAAATAAGCATGTCTAAGAGCTTCACTCAGCAACAAAGAAACACACACCCCCCATAGACCCAACGCAGCCAATGGCACTGCCAATGTATAACCATTGTGTCTCATCAAAATCACAATCATCCTCTATAGCATCACAAGATTGTCTCTGATCATGAACTCTGTTATTGTTGCTGCGTCGCTACAGTAAAGGAGGACCACAATCCATTGTTTCTTATGCAAATCGATGGATCATTGACACTTTGAAGTTGGTTGCTCAAAGGAATTCTTGCAGACAAGTTATTGTGAGAAAGGTTTAGGTGGCTCAGAAAACTCATAGCAGAAAGATTTAGTGGAATTTCACCTTCAAGGCTGTTTATGGACAAAGCAAGAGATTCCAATGAGTGTCCATGCTTCTCACAAGCTTGAGTTTATGCATCAACAAGTTTCTTATGCGGGGAGACATACTCACTCGTATTTAAAGTCCCTCTAAAGGGCCGAGAGTACGCGCTCATACATAAAGTCCCCCCACGAGGCCGAGTTTAATGGCTCGTTCAAAGCCCTCTTTTGGGCCAAGCCCACGTGCTCTTATTCAAAGTCCCTCTAAAGGGTCTAGCGTACATGCTCGTTCTTAAAGTCCCCAACGGGGCCGAGGAAAAAATCTTACTCAAAGTCCCCCACGGGGCTGAGGCAAAAATCTCGCTCAAAGTCCCCACCCGGGCCAAAGCCCTCCTTTGGGCCGAGCCCACGTACTCGTATTCAAAGTCCCTCTAAAGGGCCGAGCGTACACGCTCGTACTTAAATTCCCCTACGGGGCAGAGGAAAAAATCTTGCTCAAAGTCCCCCATAGGACCGAGGCAAAAACTCGCTCAAAGTCCCCACCCGGGCAGAGGCAGAAATCTCGCCCAAAGTCCCCCATGGGGCAGAGGAAAAAATCTCGTTCAAAGTACCTACCAGGGCTAAAGCCCTCCTTTGGGTCGAGCCCACGTGCTCGTATTCAAAGTCCCTCTAAAGGGCCGAGGCAAAAATCCACAAGGCCGAGGCAAAAATCTTGCTCAAAGTCCCCACCCGGGCCAAAGCCCTCCTCTGGGCCGAGCCCACGTGCTCGTATTCAAAGTCCCTCTAAAGGACCGAGCGTACGCGCTCGTACTTAAATTTCCCACGAGGCAGAGGAAAAAATCTCGCTCAAAGTCCCCCACGAGGCAGAGGTAAAAATTTCACTCAAAATCCCTACCTACGCCAAGACAGAAATCTCGCTCAAAGTCCCCTATGGGACTGAGGCAAAAATCTCGTTCAAAGCCCCCCCCCCCCTCATAGGGCCGAGCTTCTTAGCTCGAAAAGTCCCTCTAAGGGCCAAGCAGATCACTCGTACTATATTTAAGCTCTTTTAAGAGCGCCAATGGGTACGGCCGATCGGCCCCGACGATCAACAGACTCAACTCGGTCATCCTCTTCAGGTCTCGACCTCAACCGTCCTCTTTAGTCTCAAAATCCCCTTACGGGACCGAGCGTATGCGCTTGTATTCCAAGTCTCTCTATCCCCGCCTACTTGTCCCAAGGCCACAACCAACCAAACCAACCCGACCTAACGCTTAGCTTTCCGAGCTGATCTGAGCCCGAGGACAGCCCGATCACAGCTCGGCCTTGGACGCAAGCGTACTTAGGAGGGAGTGATGATATGGGGTAAAATGGGAATTAGGATTGGATATTTTGAAGAAGGATTGGATGTTTGGCAGAGCACGAAACCCAAGGTAAAAAGGTGATTTGATGGTTGTGAGGAGAGAGGGGAAGAAAATGGAGGGGGCTTCACGCCGCCCGCCAGAAAGTGGGTCAAACGGGGGGATGCGAGACCAAGGGAGAGAACTCCGACGAGCTCCACCCTTCTCTCATCCACATTGACCCCCTTCTCTGACGGGCTCTGAACAATAAAGTCCTCAGCCCCACAATGTGCATCTGAGCTCCGGCGAGCCCTTCCTTCCTTCTCTGACCAACTGAGTTTTTTCCCTCATTGACCGGTCGGTGAGCTTTTCCTCCTTGAGGACGGACTCCTACCGGCGGGTTTCCAAACCCTTCCCTCTCTCTCCGAGGAGCTTTGCTCTGCCCACGAGCCTTCTCTCCTTCTCTCGGTCATGCGAGCCCAAGTGAAACTTATTCTCTTTGCCGTGTGGCCCAAGTGATGCTCTTTCTCCAATGAGATCCGGCGAGCGACAAACTTTTCTCTATCGACTACGTGAGAACAACGAGCTCTTGTGTATTCTCCTCTCTCTTTGGCTGATTCATGGATATTCTTTCTCTCTGTATGGGTTGAATGAGATTGATGGGCTCCAGCCCTCTCTCCCTCCCCGACGAACCCCGGTGATGTACACCCTCATCTTCTTGATTACATGAGGCCTGTGAGCCATCTTCTTGGTTGTATGAGGCCTTTGAGCCATTCTATTTCTTTTATGGGCTTTGGCTGGTGAGCCGCCCTCTCTTGTTCTTTTGAACTGTTGTATTCCTCTCCAAGAGGATCCGAAATATTGTACTCGACTTGTATATAGTAGATTGACCTCTCAGCATGGTCCTGTGGTTTTTCCTCAAATTTACGAGGTTTTCCATGTACGCCAGGTGTTCTTTTATTTATGTTTTGGATATTTACTCTTCTTCTACGATCTTAGTCTTACAAATATAAATTCTTGACCGTTAGACTAGATCGGTGTTAATCCTCAGGTGACATTGATTTTAGGCCGTAACAATATATATATAACAAAACTTTATATTATATGCCCAGCGGTGGCCATTCCAGTTGATGTGCTCTAAATGGATCTGAATATTATAAATTAATACATAATTGACACAGCAGAATACAAATGTCATAATTAACAAACGAGTAACATTATACAACTAAATATTGATATGGATAAATCCGAATGAACACGTGTTATCATCCTGAGCATATACGTGGAAGTATCCCGAGCGATCATCCAACCGGCGCATATCCCCAGCTGGGGTACCCTCTTTAGGCAAAAGGGTAGGTGCAAAAGTCTATGACTCAAAAGCCTATGTATGGAAAAGGTGTTCGGGAACCATGGTATAGAAGAAAAGGTGTCAGGGGATAAGTACTGCAAGTAAGGTCCTTACACGAAGGGGGCGGGCATCGGCGTGGGCAGAGAAAGATAAGGAGAGAGAATGAAATAGAGAAAGGTAAGCAACTATTTCAGTTCAAACTCCCTATCTCCACTCTTAAGTCATTTGACTGACTTGATAAACAGAGTTGAACTAGGGCATGAAGCCCGCCCCAACATGCTCTTTTCTTGTACAGGCACTCCGGTGAGCAAGAAAGATATGTCCGTTGCCAACTCTAACGACTGTTGACGTCCTATACAACAAATAATTCTCAACCATTGGGACTCAATCCCAAGGAAACACCATTTTCGCACAAATAAATACTATTTAACAATAATAAACAAAATTAAACAAGTTTACAAAATATAAAAGGAGATGATTCATGGCCCTCTTTTATTTATAAAGAGCCTACCACTTAATGTTTAATTACATAACCTTGTTATAGACAAACACTCACTGGTCTTGAACATATATTTCTCTTCACAGCCTCTTGCTCTTCCCACCAAGCAATCAACACCTATGTTATCCTCTTTTGGAATATAATGCATCTTCCAGTAAGTAAACCACTTGAATCTTAATTTGTGTTCCTCTGTTAGCGTCCTAGTTTTCCATATTGCATCCTCCTATTGTTATATCATCTTATTCATGTGTAGGTTATCTAAGTATATCACAACTTCTTTGCTTTCCATCTTCTCCAAAGCTTTAATTCCTATTAACATGAAAGCTAGCTCTCCCTCAAATGTCGAGTGTGTTCTTTATACTCTTGTACCTGCAAGGTAAAAGTTGTTATAGTGAGAATACTAAATCTCATTCTATGGTCCTCCTCTTTGAATGGATGATCCAGGGTGTGATTGCATTAGACCATGCCTCCCAACCGCTTTCCGCAATACACTCTGGCTCCCCTATCTCAAGGTTTCGATGGCGAACTTGACCCAATTGAAGAAACGCTTGCCCCATTATATACTACAAACCAACAAAATTTCATCATTAACATACCCTTAATATCTAAACAATAAAAGATTTTCATGTAGTTCCCAACTATGCATTTAATATAATTTTAGACATTTTATCATTATTTAATAAAAGTATCTCCAATAAATCATAGCCAAGACCAAAGATGCACTGGAGGGAATCTGGGGCATAGAGCAAATCAGAGCTCCGTCAAATCATAAAGAATTAAATGGCCGGAGGAGGTGGTGAAAGAGTGGGTATGAGGGCTTTCACACCCTCCAGGGTAAGGGGTGGTTCCTTCTGGCATGAGGGCATAACATATCTGATTCTTTATAATTTGGTATTACCATAGTTAAAAGAATATAGAAAGAATATTCTCTGATTTTACTAATTTATAAGTTATTATATTCTAAATGGTCAAACTACATTTTGTTATTAAAAATATTAAAGTGTTGAATCGAGTTTTAGTGATAAATTAGGAAATATAGGTATGAAGAGATAGAGTTCAGCTCGAAGGCCTTCATTATTTGCACTTTGATCAAAAGCCTAACTTTTATGAGTCGGTATTTCGATCTCTACTGGGATGACTGCTTCTACTCCTTGGGTCAAACTGAAAGGTGTCTCTCTCGTAAGGTTACGACTAATAGTTCTCTAGGCCCATAAAAAGCTTAAGAGGTCATCTACTAGTTAGTCATTTCTTGCTGAACTTGAGTTTTGAGACTCTGGAGAACAGTTCGATTAATAACTTGGACCTGCCCATTAGCTTGGGGGTGAGTCAAGGACATCGGCCTTGATTCGATGCCCAAATTATGTTAGAAATCCTTATACTTTTGATTGTTGAACTGCCTCACATTATCTGTGACAAAGGTTATATATGACGATGCCAAATCTGAAGATGATTGACTTCCAGATGAAGTCTTGAAAAGCTCGTTTAGTGATTTTGGCCAATGGTTTTATGTCTACCCATTTCGTAAAGTAGTCGATGACAACTATCAAGAATTGCAACTACTTGATTGCCATAGAAAATGGGCCAAGGATATCAATTCCCCATATAGCAAAAGGTCTCGAACTCACAATGGAAGTGAGCTGAGTAGTTGGTTGTCATCAAATCCAAGAATGCAGTTGACAAGCTTTACATTTCTATATAAGGGCTAGGGTATCATGGGTTAAGGTTGACCAATAATATCCTTGCCTGAGAAAGTTGTGAGCAAGAGATCTTCCTCCGAGGTGATTGCCGCAAATACCTTCATGAACTTCTTGGAGGGCATAATCAACTCTAATAGTCCAGATACCTTAAGTAACGCATATTATACAACGTCTTGTATAATTGGTCATCTATAATGACATACCTTGTTGACCTACTTATGATCTTCTGAGCTTCTTTTGTATCAGTCGGGAGTACTCTCTCCTTCAAGTAGTCGTTGATGGGGTCCAACCGGATGACTCCTCATGAATCTCACACTTGTCCTTTTCATGTTGTTCTTCAATACTTTGTTCGGAAAGCTGTTGAAATTTAACTGGTTGATTCAGGGCGAAACATTGAGAAGAGGCAAGTTTTGATAATGCATCAGCTTCATCATTATCTACTTGAGGGATCTTTATGATTTGAAACTGGCTAAACTTTGCAGCAAGATTCTTTACTAGGTCCTTGTATTTAGCCATGTTTCTTTCTTTAGCATCAAACCCTTTATTCATATAGCCTGCAATGAGCTGTGAATCAGTATGTGCGGCATCTAGGTGTCGTGCTCTGATCTCAAGGGCTAGTTTTATGCCCACAATTAAGGTCTCGTATTCTGCCTCATTATTTGTGGCTTTAAATTTGAATTTTAAGACTACAAAATTCTTCCAACCTTCTAGTGACTTCAGCACTAAACCAACTTCTGATCCACTCCCTGCAGCTGACCCATCCAAATATAAGATCCACAAGTCAGTAGATTCATCCCGACCTTGTGCCTTTTCATCCTCAGAATGGGACAGATCTTCTAGAGAGGTCACCTCAGTAATAAAGTCAGCAAGAGCATGTGCCTTGATTGTGGTTCTGGACTTGTAATTAATAATATCGAACTCACTGAGTTCAATCACCTATTTCAATATTCTCCCAAATATCTCTAGCCATTGCAAAATCTTCCTCAAGAGTTGATCTGTCAGAACTATGATCTTGTAGGCTTGAAAATAAGGTCGTAACCTTTGATCTGATATGACCAGAGCGTATGTCAGTTCTTCAATAGGTATATATCTAGATTTGGGATCATTTAGAACTCTGATGGCATAATAAATCAGCTTCTGAAATCCTTCTTCATCCTTAATAAGCATCAAGCTGATAGCATAAGCCACAACAGACAAATATATGAAAAGCTCACCCCCTCTTCTAGGCTTGGTTAGCAAAGGCAAAGAGCATAAATATTCTTTCAATTGTTAGAAAACTTTATCACATTCCTCTGTCCATTCAATTTTTATGGCCTTCTGAAGAGCTCTGAAAAAGATGAGACTTCCCTCTCATGGCTTTGAAATAAAGCGGCCTAATGCAGCTAGACTTCCATTCAGTCTTTAAACCTCTTGAATTGACCTTAGTGAGCTCATTTCGATAATAGCTCAGATTTTCTCCATGTTAGCATCAATTCCTCTTTGAGTGACCATGAAACCAAGAAATTTTCCTGATCTAACCAAAGGCGTATTTGTTGGGATTGAGGCGAATCCCATGTTCTCGAAGAGTTCTGAAATTCTCTTCTAGGTCAGTGATATGTCGGTCTAACTTTTCACTTTTTATGAGCATATCGTCAACGTATGCTTCAACATTCCTTCCAAATTGTTTTTGAAAACTTTGGTTACTAGCCTTTGGAAGATTACTCCGATATTCTTCAGGCCAAAAGGCATGAAGTGATAACAATAAGTCCCCTTGTCGGTAACAAACAAGGTATATTCTTCATTTGACCTCGCCATCTTGATCTCGTTAATAAGTGTTGAAATGAGCGTGATTTTATACCATATTTATACATACTTTACATGTTATTTTGAGGAAGTTGTAGCCCGCCGGTACTTAAAATGTATTGATTTTGATGAACAGGGCAAAATATTGAAGCACCGGGAGAAAGTGAGCTTTTAAAGAGAAATTGAGGCCGAAATGAAGCAGTTCTGGAGAAGGCACAATGGCATACGTGTTCCTATACGGCCCGTATTGACCTAGAGACCCAAATGACCCTACATTTTATCTCCCAGGACCTTACGTAGCCCGCATGGGTTCATACAGGATGTTGTATGGTTTGACATTTGGGTGTACAAAGCGACCCGCATTCTATATGGGCCTACATACGGCTCGTATGAACCCCTGTATGGCGTAAGTTACCATGTTGGTGTGGACCCAATCAGGGGCAGGATTGTAAAGAGACATCATTAACCCATAGGGGGGTATAAATATGAAATATTTTTAGAGTTTTAGAGAGCAATGCTTGGGAAAGAGGAAAATAAGAGATTAGGGGATTCAAAGCTCAATCAAGCCATCCTTGAAGAGAGAGAAGGGGAAGAGATTGAAGAAGGAATCAAGAGAACCGCCACCACGATGTATGTAATAGCATTCCCTATCATGTTTCTTTTGACTTGCATCTTCTTGTTATTAGATTGTTGTTCTCCATTCACGGGGAACTAATTTTGCAGATACTTGGGTGTGATGAACCCTTGGATTATGGATTAATTGATGTTGGTTTCTATGTTTGAATGCTTGGTTGAATCTATTGAGTCTATTGGATGTTTCTATTGTTGTATTAATCCCTCTACGTTGCGAGAGCCCGGAGAGATTATTGTCGTCCATATGGGGGAAAAAGCGAGCCCTTCCTCATGTGTAGATCGACTCCAATAGAGAAGATTGTGAGTATACTAAGAACTCGGGTATTAAGGAGAGGGAGTCTTTAAGATGTAGTGTGGTCACTATTGATTGTCGAGAGTAGGTCCCTGCTGTAAGCCAAAAATTTATCATGCCCTCTAATTGTATTGTACCTTCAGTGAAACCGACCAGCGTAGACCTCATTGGTCGTAACAGTTTCGGTCCAAGGCCCAACATCTCGTATACAACCTAGAAAATTACATCTATCGAGCTCCTGCTATTAATGACAACCCTGCAAACCTTGTAATTAGCAATGTTCACAATGACCACCAATGTGTCATCATAGGGATAATTAATTTCCTCTAAATCGTCGTTAGAAAAAGTAATGGAAGGCTCAACGTAAGATCTCTTCCTCGATGTGTTGGCCTTGCTCAGCATCCGACCATAACTTCTTCTAGCTGAATTCCTCTCACACCCACTAGCTGGACCCCCAACGATGATGTGAATCACTCTCAGAAGATCTCGGTTCTTTTACGGGGAAGATGGAACTTTATTTTGTCAATCCTTCTTCAAGTATTGAGAAAGGTGACCTTGACGAATCAACTTCTTGATCTTGTCTCAAATAGATATATTACTCTATATCATGCCCATGGTCTCGATTGAACTAATAGTGTCATGCCCCGACCCTAAACCCCGGGCCTCGGGCATGTGACAGACCGGCCATACCTAAGTAGGGACAAGCCCCGCTCGGGTACAAAGCCAAGGTAATCATAAAGCAACATCAAATATAATAAGAAAACTTTATCAAAATGTCAAAATACCAGAGTCTACATAACGGAAAAAAAGAAAAGAAAAAGGGTCCAACACACTATAATATCGAATATATAAGAGGCCCTATCAGGGTCCTAAAAGTCTCATCCTCACACACAAATAAAAATAAGAGGTTCGCAAACCTTAGCAATGATCTCCCAACACACAAATAGCTCCCTAGTCCAAGTTAGCTACTCCTTAAAATCTAAAAATGAAGTCAACAAGTGGGTGAGCTTTCGAAAGGAAAGCTCAGTAAGTACCCCCGTAGGGAGTACAATGAAATCAAAAAATAAAATGCATGATAAACCAAATAGAGAAAAGTTAATAAATCATATGATACTATCAATCAAGCAGATACTATCCAACAAGTCGGTCCCTCACATCCCAACTCATAGGAGCCCACTAATTCCCTCTAATTGGTTTAGTTCATGGACTGGGCCCAATAGACTCACAAGCTTGTTCCTTATCTATTTTGCCCCCCATTGAAAATTGTAGTGCATGGTATAAACATATGTATGTTATTTATCCTCCATTTGTCAAGCCTAGTTATGACACATATCTAGCTTTGTGACTAAATTCACAATTGCTTGTCATGTGCTATAGACCGGTCATGTTGGCTTAGTACGTCATTAATCATGATGGATTATAATCATTTCAAGCTGAGTATTTGTATGTGGTATTAGATTCAGTTGATTTTATTCAACTTACTACATATGCATACCTTGACCTAATATACCATTATCACCCATACAAATATCCAACCTTTCATTAAAATAAAATAAAGTGTAACACAACTCAAAACTATTCATATACTCCTGGAATAGCCTTTATCCTTTCGTGATTACCTTATCCATGCATGACTAACCACATGATCTTCACCAGTTTTGAGTGCTAAATAAATCATGCACATTCTTACTAACTATCCATGCATGCCAACCTGACCTATTTTTTCTCTGCAAAAGCCATGTACACAGTCATGCATGCTTTTACATACATAGGGTTCATGCATTGATCTATGGGGATGAGGAGACTCACCAGAAGGCGTGGCGGCTCGCGGTTTGCCCACGAAGGTCTGTCCGGCCATTGAAGTCACTCCGAAGCCTTCCAGAGTGCTGATCGGCCGTCGGTGCTCTCCCAACTCTGGCGATCTCGCAACGCTGGTTAACGCCGGTAGCTAACCTCTTCTCTTTGTAGCGGTAGCAGCTAGGGTTTAGAGGACATGTATATATATTTATAACTCATGGAGGTCCATTCACCAATTCATGCATATATATATATATATATGGTTAAACTGGATATACATATATTATATATATAGTATCCATACACCAATTCATGCATTTTATATAGTTATACCTAAAATGTATCGCCATCACATCCATCAAATCATGCATTATGGGATTTGGGATTTTATTTTTTTTATTTTTATTTTTTTCCAAAAAAAAGCACTCCTCATTATTAAGAGAACCACATGGAAATCCTCCTCTTATTTGCACCGTGTGTGTGTGTGTATATACCATCCATCAAATCATGCATTCTCTCTCTCTCTCTCTCTCTCTCTCTCTCTCTCTCTCTCTCTCTCTCTATATATATATATATATATATATTCCCAATTTAATCCTTTGCTAATATACTTCCTTGATATTTAGTGGTACCCTCTTTGCGATTGAACACTTAATTTACTTAAAATTCATCCAACAAGACTAAGAGGGAATTAAAAATTTAATTAATCCATAAATTGCGTGGATTTTATAGATAATACTTTTTATTATCCTTTCTTTTGGCGGCATTTTTCATTTTGGTTGGCCATTTCAGCATCTTTGGGTCTTCTATATTCATCAAGATTTGTGCTTGACTTGTATTAAGAGGAGCATAGTTTCAAAATCTGATCGACTCAGCTTTTTGAGCACTTTCCCAAGCTAGGAGCTTCTACTTTTTATGTAGTCTTTGCAGTCACTACAAGGAAACAGACATTTAGCGACGACCATTTCGCGGCGGCTTTAAAAAACCACCTCTAATTGAATCCTTCACAACGATTATAGTGGCGGTTTAAGAAATGACGTAAAATATTTGCAATTTGCGGTGGTTTTAAGATAACTGCCGCAAATTGCATAGCATTTCCCGGTGTTTTAGCAAAACCGCCATAAATTGTATTGCTTTTACTGGAGGTTTTAATAAAACCACCACCAATTGCATTGCTTTCTCGACAGTTTTGTCAAAACTACTACCAATTGCGTTGCTATTCCCCCTAATTGATAAGATGAGAGCAGTTGGATCACTCACGTGTCAACCAAATTCAAATCTATGCCTGAATCTCCCAATTCCTTTATCACCGTTTGATCAAGAAGGACCCCAAGAAACGCAACCGAGAGAACAAGTTCTCTATGATTGGCAATAGAGAAAAGTGAGAGACAATGAGATTTAAGCACTTGGATTGCTGACGTGGCACCCAAACTCAAATTCGCGCCCCAAACCAAAACCCCCCAATTCATTTATCTCCCTTCGATCGAATGATCTGGTTTTGATTTCCCATGCCCCCTCGCTTCTCCTTCTTTTCCACCCGCATCCTCAAAACGATCCCCCACAACAGTAGCCCCTCTTCTCCTCCTCTCTTTCCCTTTCTCTTCGCTAACCTTAACATTAAGGTGATTCTCCTTATTTGGCATCGATTTCCTTCGATTGTGGGCAAATTTTTAGTGGTTTCTAACGGATCTGGTCAGTTTTTTTTTGCAGTTTTCGCAATGAAAGGTGGGAAATCAAAAGGGGAGACCAAGAAGGCCGACAGCAAGTATGTTATCAATCTATCTTTAGTTTTTTTTTTGTGTGTGGATCTGATGATCGACGATTAGAGGGTTTGTTTTGGTTTTTGGATCTAGGTTGTCGATTAAGAAGATGGAAACCAAGCCCAAGCAGAACCGACAAAGAAGGAGAAGGCTTGAAAGGCCCCCTAGCACTTTCTTTGTCTTCATATATACCTGAACGCTGGTTATCAACTTTTTAGATCAGTTTTCTTTGATTTTCTACTTGTTTCTTATCTTCTAGGTTTGATTTCACTAGGGATGAGTTCAAGAAGACATATATATATATATATATATATATATATATATATATATATATATATATATATATATATATATATATATATTGCTTCTCGTGCAAACATGAACAAATTTGTATGAATAAATTTGTAAATTTTTACGTTCTTCATATGTATGAACAAATTTATAAATTTAAGTTTGTACTTATTTGTGAATTGTTAATAATATTTTTAATATTTTTAAATTTGAGTTGAATGGAGTCGAATGTATGAGATAAAGGTACAAAATTTTTATTATGGTAAAAGATAAAATAGGTTGATAAAAATTAAAAGATAATTTAAAAATTAAAGATAATTTAATAAACAATAATTTAAAATGGGGTTAAAGACACTTTTCGTCCTTGAAAATGGTACAATTGTTCACTTTCACCCCTGTATTTTCATTTTGTTCAATACGGTCAGTAAAATGCCGTCCCTGGTGCTGATGTAGCACTTATGTGGCAGCCAAGTGGCATACGACTGAAATACAAGGGTATATTTTGATTTTTTTTAATAAAAATAGATGTATTTTGCTGATGTGGCATGACAAGTAACCGTATTTGTTGATGTAGAGTGCCATATATATCGCAGACATGGCATAAAAATTTAAATAATGCTGCTGACACGGACATTTTTAAAAAAATAAAATATAATTAATTAGTTAACAAATAACTTAATTAACCTAATTACATAAACTTAATTAATCTCATTATATCTAAACAATAATTATTTTACAAACAATATGATTAAACTTATTGCAACCAAAACATTACAATTAATACAACCAAAACATTACAATTAAAACATTATAGTTAAATAATATAAACAACTTAATTAAACCATTACAACCAAATCCTAACACTAACCCTAATAGGCCCCTTCTAAAAGAGTAGTCGTCTTCCCGGATCGCCGCCGACTACCACGAGAGCCGGCATGGAGGTAGCGGCCACCGCCGCCATGGAGACTAGCGGGCGCACGCTCACCGAGATCTCAACGATAAAGCAGATGAAAATTTGTTTTATTTTGGAATAATTTTCTTCCGTTTCTGAGCACCAAAAGAAACACACAATTTCATCTAAGAAGCAATTTCTCTTCTGTTTTTCTGTCTTGAAGCATAGGTCTGAAGAGACGATGGAGCTCTTGGGCGGCAGCAAGAAGAAAAGGATTAGGGTTACGGTTAGGGTTAGGGTTGGGTTCATTGATTTGAGAATATGTAATTTTAATTATGTTTTTGATAATCATATTGTTACATTGTTTGATGTAATTAAGTTAACTATGTTGTTAGTTAAACAATTAATTATGTTTTATTTTTTAAAATAAATTACCACATCAGCATCATCACTTAAATTTTCTATTTAATTTTTTTTATATTTTATGCCATGTTACCAACCCAGTTGGCATGCCACATCAGTATATACACACATAGGTAATGCCACATCAACAAAATACATCTATTTATAATTTAAAAAAACAAAATATACCTCTGTATTTCAGTCATATTGCATTTTGCTGCCACATAAGCGCCACATTAGCACCAGTGACTATATTTGACCAAAATACATAAAATACAGGGATCGTATGAACAAAATGAAAATACAGGGATGAAAGTGAACAATTGTACTCTTTTCAGGGATGAAAAGTGTCTTTAACCCTTTAAAATAAGTTCTAAATATCCCCAAAAAAAATAAAAATGTTGAAAAACATTAAAAAAAGAAAAGGTTGGCACTCGCGGCGGTTAAAATCGCCGCGAAAAGCAACCTCATCCCACGCCCATGACATTTGGTGGCGGTTTATAAACCGCCGGGAAATGCATCCTACATATAGCGGGAGTTATACCGGTTTTCGTGGCGGTTTGTTAACCTCCACAGAAAGCATTTCACGACGGTTCTGCCTTTAAAATAGCCCCTATATGTTTTTTTCTTGTGGGGACTCATGTATTGATTTCGATCACTTTTAGGTCTTTCATGCCTGACCTCTTCCTTCCTAGTTGCTTGGATTTCTTCAGTATCTATATACTTCTCTGCCCTAGCAAGGAGGCCAGCCAAATTTTTCGATTGCTTTTTGAATAGTGGAAATTGGAATGGTGAGCTCCTCAAACCTTCCATCAGAGAAACAACTGCAAAGTCCTAGTTAAGAGCTGGTATCTTCGACGTCTCCATATTGAATCTATGAATGTAGTTATGGAGACTTTTTCCATCTTGTTGTTTAACCCTTATCAACATTGCAAAAGTCTTCCTATGCTTCTTGTTTCTTATAAAGTGTCCAATGAAGAGGTCAGATAACTCCTCAAATAATGAGATAGACTCTGAGGGCATGTGAGAAAACCAAGTTTGGGCTACCCCTCTCAGCATTTCTAGGAAAGCTCGGCACATGATCTGGTTGGGAGCTCTATGGAGGAGCATCATGGCCTTCAAATTAAGACTCCAAGTGGTCTACTAGATCTGAGGTGCCATTATAGGCTATCCGAAATCCAGCTGGCAAAGGAACTTCAAGAATTTCAGGAATGAAAGGAGAAGTGGCCCGGAAATATACCTTGGTTGCTCCTTATCTAAAATTGTAAAATCAGGGGATTTTAGGGAATAAAATTTTTCTAACATTTTGCTTTAGTTGTTTAGTTAATAAGGAAAATTTCCCAAGTTGGATTTGTTTGAACTCTTGGAATTTGAAATTTCTATTCGCTCTTTAAGCAATTAATTGATTAATAAATAGTTTCTTATCGTTATCTAACTTATTCTTTAATTATTTTGTCAATTAAAGAAGTTTCCCATGTTTGAATTACTTGTACTTAATTGGAAAAGAGGGAATAAATGGGTTAAATTCCTTAATTGGGGATAATTGGGTTGTTAAGGACCTCTATGTAATTTTAGAGATAATGAGGACTTTAAAGAAATTTGCATTCTGACAGGCGAGGGACCTGCATGTGAAAGAATAGAAGAGCAAGGGGTTAGTTGCAAAATTTATGAAGAACTCATGCAAGAGTTGTATTAGAAATGAATCAAAGGCCAAGATTTAAGGATCTAAACGCATGTTGATTACGAGGCATCAATTCAATAGTTTATTTCGGCCACGAGGCAATGGTGTGGGTGCTCCCATCGTGCGGGCGATTTCCTCTCATCCAGATGATTAGTTTAAGTTCGAGACACAGAGAAAGATCTTAGCCCCTCATCCATTCTCTGTGTTAGGAACGATCCAGGCTGTTTATCGCAAGAGATCGTTTAAGTTCGAGGCGCCGGAGTTATATCCAACCGTCCATCTGTTTTTCAATCCACCCGTTCATCAATAAGGAGTGCTTGATTTGAGGCATAAATAACACAACCCTCAGTTCGATCCCATGCAATGGAAACTCAATAACCGATGGTGTATGCTAATCCCAGAGCACGAATGAACGCAGAGCCCCTTCTTTGTCAGCGAGCTGTGCCGCCGTGACCTCAACCCTAACCTCTCCGTGATCAACTCTGGCCAAGTATGGAAGGGCTTAATGTAATACCCATCTCCTAATCAAGGGATACGTGTCACACAATCCATGTCAAGGGAATGAACCCTAAACTTAAGGCTCTAAAACTGGTAATCAAAAGAAATCAAGTAATTGCGGAAGCTATTAAAGCAAACAAACCATATCATAAACTCAGACTCAAGATACTATTTAATACAATACCAGATAAAAATACTGTCTTAGACTTAATTGTCTCAAATACAATACAACTGTACATAATCAAGAACTAAAACAAGGGGAGTCAGAGCCAGCTACAGGTAATCTCCACATAAACTCACGATTAGACAAAGCCCTCAATCTAGTCTCCTGTCTATTACCTGCATAAAAATGTCACGAAAAAAGGGGTGAGCTACTGGAGCTCAGTGATCTGGGAACAGTACTGTCGGGTATAAAACTATACCCATATAATAAAATAAAACTGTAAAAACTGAAGCATAAAGTTATGCATGTATAAATAACTGAAAATAAATACTGAAATTTGGAAGTAATGCTAAGCAACTAAAGATGCTAACAATGCATTATCTTCAATCTGGTATAATTATGTCAATATGCATAGAAATCTCATGAATGTGTGTCTTATTATCTGTTTCTCTGTACTGTGAATGAATTTCAAAATTACCCTTGGTAATCTGTACCAATCACCTCTACGGTGGATCTCTAATCGCTACTAGGAGGTGGGTAATACAGAGTCATCTAGTCATCACAATACTGTCATGACTAACTACATATTTACTTCTATACTGTAGGACCAGCGACCAACGGGTAGATATATCTACGCTACACAGGGCCAATCTTATATACGTACACTAGGCACTCCGAGAGTATGAAAAGGGGGGTTTAATTTCATAAAAATGGAATGTTTTAGAAACAAATAGTTTGGTAGTGAAAGTCAGAGTTTTAAATCACCCCTTTCCTAACCTAATGTCGTACTCTCTGGCTCTCTACGAGCCACCACTAGTACAGGCAAGTATATCAATAAAGTATAGTCTATTAATTTCTAAATATGTTTATCTTTTCTATTACTAATTACTGTGCATGAAATAATTTACAAAACTCTTGAAAGTTTCATAAAATTTTCTAACTCATGCTTTTCAAACTGAAATCAATACTGTAACAAAATATGATAAAATCACGCACTGTACAGCTAGTTCCCTCACTTGAGTCTAGTTTGCTCTAGGGCTGGCTTGGTCCCTCAGCAGCTCCTGCTTTTCCCATGCCCTTGCCCTTACTTTCCCCTAATAATTGAAATAGGGAAATCATGAATACGGAGACCGTATTCTTAACTTGCACCTTAATTTAAACCCGATAGAGTACGGTAAAGTCATTTAGCTCTCTAAGCATGATTCTTACTTAACTTACAATACATGCTCCTAAAATTCATAAATACTATGATTACATTTCCTAGTTTTAGTTCTATCGCTAAGAGTATGATAAAAAAAATACGATGAACTATAGCATGCTCTTATTTCTCCATACTCTTAACTATTCTTTATACATACTTAATCATCACCTTAATAACTTGTTATCTAGCATATTAAGCATAGAAAGGATAATTAACTAAGCATTAAGGTAGGCAACTAGAGATTAATAGATTCTTAACTCCTATAAATTTTCATGAAAAATTGGGAAGCACCTCCTCTAATTATAGGGCCTTGAAATTAATACAAACATTCTCCATTTCTATACAATACCTATCTATAATTCTCAACAAAGGATACAATTCATCATGTCTCCATTTCAAGTATACACATACGTACAATAAGGCCTTGCTTGGATGTGGGGTTTTGGAGGTTTCATAAAGGAAGATAAGGGAAGGTAAGGGAAGGTAAGGGAAAGGAAAGTGAGGTTTTTAACCAAACTTTGTTTGGGGCCAAGCTAAAGTAACAGGAGGTTTTTAAACCTTATTGTGTTTGGTTTGAAGGTAATGGAAGGTAAAGTTATACACCAATATTACCAAAATACCATTTGAAGAAATAATACTAAATTTATAGAATGTTATACTAATATTCAATTAATACTTAATATTATATACTAATAGATTGATTAATTTTAAAATTTTATTTACGCGCCTTGTAATTTGATTTATAATTTAAATAATTCTTTTTTCTAAAATTATAAAATACTAATATGGATATAAGTTCATACATCATTTATGAAGATGTGAGATTTGAGAAGATACGATAGGTTTTTTTTTTCAACCAAGGGCATTTTGGTAATCTTGTATAACTAACCCTTCCAAACCCTCCGATTTGGAGGGTTGAAAAGTGAAGTAAAATGGGGGGTTTTAACCCTCCATTTACCTCAAAATACCTCCTAATACCTTGCCCTCCAAAACCCCCCATAGATCAAAACAAGGGTTCATGTCAACCCTCCAAAACCCATCCTTTATGAAACCTCCAAAACCCCCCATCCAAGCAAGGTCGAAGCCCCAAATTCCTTCAATTCATGCATCTAACTTAGGGTTTCGCCAATCTTAAATTGTAGGGATTTACTTGAAGAAGTGGAGCTGTTCATCGGTGTTCAAGTCTTGCCAGAGAAGAGGAAGGAAAACATTGGGTTGTACTGCAGGAGAAGGACGGTGGAGGAGCTGTTCACCTGTGAAGGTACGTGGCGAGGAAGTAGGGGAGGTTGCGCCGTGGGGCGGAGGTCTCGGGTGCTGAGGCGGCGGACTTTGGCGGCGTGTCGACGGCAGTGGCTGGCGAAGAGAGCGGGGCGGCTAGCGGAGTGCGGCAGAGGTGTGAGCGGTTGGTTGGCCGGTGGTGGTGCGCGACGTGGGGTGGAGCTCGCCGGTAGAGAAGGAAGAAGGAGGAGGAAATGGCATGAGCTCTCTCTCACTCTCTCGATTTCAATTGAATTCCTAAAGCCCTATGTTCTCTGAAGGTTGAAAGAGAGATTGAAAGATTTTTCCATCTGTCTCTCTCTCTCACCTTATTCTTATAACTTATAAAAATAATGAATTTAATAATATTTTACTTAAAATATTATTTTAATCTATCAATTTAAGTTATCTTTAAAACCTAATTAATTAACTTATCTCTTTAAAATATCTCCCATTAAACTATATTATCATCCTAATTATTTTCCTGACTTTATTTGATCTTATTTTGTTATTGTGCTATCACGAGAGCGACTAATAATTATCTGGCTCGTCTCTATACCCGACCCAAATCCTGGAATCCCGGGTCTAACGACCCAAGTAACACGGGCTTACTGTAGCATCACGGGTTGTCTCCTCTCCCGACCCAGATCCATTTTTCTCGGTTTTTGATTAGGCCAGATCTACTTTATCCGGACTCTATCTTTTGTCTGTATCTCACACCTAATTAATCTGGATTAATTTACATTTAAATTTATTTCTTATTTAATTAATCCGGCTCTGCTGTCTATCCACCTCCAACTATTCTATGTAAAAGAAGCTTGGCCCAATAAGGCCTTCTCTTGGCCCTATAATTGCGAGGATGGATTTCGAGTCCATTTAATCCCGATTTTCTATAACTTTGAGGTTAAAATAATTAATCTGTTTTTAGTGCTAATTAACCTCATTTAAAAATTTGAAAATTACTGAATATTTATTTAGAAAAATTCGGGGTGTTACACTTAATATGGTTTGTCTCCTCAATCAACGAGACCGTAATCTCGTCTAAAACCACCCCGCGAGCATCCTATAAAGAGAACACCAACCTTGAACCCTAGCACAACGCTTTCATCTTCATGAGAGAAACCGAGAGGGAGAGAGAGAGAGATAGGGTTCCCAAGGCGGTGACAACGGTCCCTTAGAGGAGAGGGAGACCGAGGAGGTCCAAGAGCAGTGGAGCATACGCCTGGTAAGTCTCTGTCTCTGTAAAAGCATAATGAATCCGGTGGAGAGGCATTAAGCCTCACTGGAGTTTCAAAACCCCAAAATTCAATTTTCTATCCCTAACAAAGGAGGTGCCCAGGTGCCCGACCTTCCAGAGAGCTATGACCATATTCGGAGGAATATGAGGATCATAGCAGAGCTACACCGTGAGGAGCTCGACGGAAAGTTATTCCCCGGTGAGTTCTCCTCCTTGTTTATCCTTGTTAATCATCATACATCCATGATAGTGTAGTAGACACCGTGAGGAACTTCTGGAACCCTTGTCTGGATGCCTTTAAGGTTCTATACGCCATGGAAAGTAGAATCCGGCTGAAGGCCGATGAGCTCCGACGAGTGAAGCATGTTGACCCGACAGCCCACCATCCAAGAGATACTCTAGGCATGCAGACCACCTCCGGCCGGCGATGACCTCGAGGTGGAGACGGCACCGGCCACCCAGGCACTGCCGGCGACCACCACATGTGTAAAGTCCAATGATTTTTGCAGTAAAATGTGTATAAATGATCTTTAAATTATTTTACTAATTAAATAATTCCCTAAGTAATTAAACGGGTTGTTAAGGTGGGGAAAATGGAAATTAAAAAGATTAAAACCCTAATTAGGGTTAGTTGGGGTCATTTGTGACCTTTTAATAATTTCCAAAGGTTTTGGGGACCTAAGAGGAATTGTCCCTCTCTCACAGATAAGGGACTAAAGTGTAACTTAATAATGTTCAGGGGTCTCAGGATAATTGTCCAGAGAAAACATTATTTAAATGGTTCAACGGCTGAGATTAAAACATCTCAGATTTGTTGCAGATCGCGGAGCATTATGATGGCTCATGTTAAGCCACGTGGCTCTTTGTGGGGAGTTCATCTGAGAGTGTGTTGGATGCGAGGCAGTTCAATAAGATCTGGCAATTGGTTCTCAGTAGATCATAGCCATTGATCTGGGTCGTTTATGGATCCGAGGCATCATGGATTGTTTTGGCAGTTGGATGTGATCCACGCAATCCCCACCACCCATCCTCGGGGTATTGATCCCGAGGCATGGCCACCCTTCGCTGAAAATGGCCACAGGCGCCACCGTGAGACCGCTCCTTTCTTTTCCGGCCGTTACGCGCGAGGAAGCCGGCGGCCACCTGTAACGCGAGCCAGTCTCGCTTCCTCTTCTTCGCCTCCTTTGGGTTATAAAAAGGGGCAGCTTGCCTTCGTGTGGGATCAGAGAACCATTGAGGTGGAGAATTCTCGGTGCTAATGATCAGTGGAGGAAAGGAGGAGCCAGGGGAAATCGTTGGTCGCGCTCGAGACTATTGTGGAGACCCTTGGAAGGAGGAGGAGACCGAGGAAGGAAGAGAGGGGTCACTTGTCACCGGAGCCTGCTGGTTCACCGGAGAAGAAAGTAGGTGCTCGCAGTCGACGGAGAGCCTTCAGGTGGAGCTCAAGTTGTCACCAATCTCCTAGGTAAGTCTCCCCCTCCATTCTGTAGCGATTAGGATCCCTTCATCCATGATTAGCGAAATTGGAAGCTCGCCGGAGTTGGTGCTGTGCTCGGTTGGGAAGGGGGAGCACCAGAGAGCGTGGTGGAGGCAGCAACCTTCTGGGGAGAAGGCAGTCGCGCACGTCGCTCGCCGGTGGCCAGGAGACCCGCTCAGGCTAGGTCTGACGGGCAATGTTCTCGCCGGAGACAAGCGTGGGGGAAGCTCGGGCGAGAGCGAGAGAGAGAGTGAGAAGAGGGAAAGAAAAGAAATAAAGAAAATAATAATAATAATAATAATAATAGATAAAAAAACCAATTAAATCAATTATTTTGATTTCGATTAAAAGCATTAATCAAATTAGTTACCTTTGTACTGAATAATGGGTGATTAATTAAAAATAAATAATTTAGTTTTGATTAATTGGGAAAATCAAATACATTAGTTTTAATTAAATGATTAATCAAATTAGAAACTTAGGTTTTGATTAATCTACGGTGATATAAAGGAAGATTAAAGTTAATTGACTCGGGTTAGCTATTAGTGAGCTGATTCGACCAAGTCAAGTTTAGTTAACTAATCAACATGATTAGTTGGACAAATCAATTTGGGTTGAGTCATGTGGATCAAGTCTAATTGAATCGACTTGGGTTAGGTCAACTAAGTCTAATTGATTAGTTGGCTAGGTTTGATTTTATTGGGCTTACTCAACCTATTAACCTTACTCAAGTAGACCAGACCAACTAACTCAATGTGGTTGGGTTAGCTTGGGTCCAATTAAATAAGTTAAGTCTAACCAAGTTGGAGACTAATTTGATTAAATCAATTAAACTAAAGGGACAAGATGGAAGCTTAAGTGAAAAGTTACTTGATTAGCTTAAATCAATTAAAATGGTCAAGTTAATGGCTTGGGGGCCAACCAGGGTAGTTCAAAAATAAAAAAAAATAAAAAAAGTCGGAAGAGGGATTCGAACTCAACCCCCCTCAACCGTCATCGTAATACTTTAACCAATAGGACATGGCTAGCCACGTAGTAAAGAGATAGTGCTATTAAAAGTTAAGGCTAAGCCTGTCAAGTCCAATGGGTTAGTGGGCCCATTTGAGTAGGCCCAATTAGATTAAAGTAGTCACTAAATTGACCAAAGTCGGCCAAGTGAAAGCTGAAAGTCAATTAAGGACTTGGAAATGAAGGAAAAGGGTCGGTAACTGAATGAAGGTCTTAAGGACCCATTTAGTTGGGCTTAGGCCCACCAAACGAGAGAGTTTTGCATTTGCATCTAGAAATGTAAGGTTTTATTAGAATTTTGACACTAATAAAAAAACTCTACTGTCAGATACTCTCGGGGAGTCTTAGAGACACCATAGGAGGAAACTAGGGAGGTTTCCGGATTCTGTTAAAGGTAAGTACTTTTGTCTAGTACCGTTACCATTGATTGATCTTCGATACATGTGTAAGTACACTTGCTTTGAGCTCACTCTTCGGAGTTTTCTTGGCTTTACTGTTATCATGATGATAGTTGCTTTATTGATTTCATACATGCTGTCTTTTGTTTTAAATTCCTGTTGAGCATGTATGTTTGTTTCGGGATGTTGGTATCCCTGTTTGTTGTGGTCTACTGCCCGGACTCAGTGGAGCGTGGGGGCTCCAATAGGGAAATGATCTGGGACGGGACACCCTGGCATTTCTTCTTGCCGCGCCAGAGAGGCGATGCTCTGGTAGTCCTATCCGTCAGTAGGAATGATACGCTGGCCGTGTTGACACGTATGAGAGGTGGTACTACCGACCTACGACCGAAGGGTCGAACGACCAGTGGGTCGTGTTTACAGCGCGTAGCTGGATATACTGACCGGGAGTGATCCCTGAGCTTTTCTTTTGAAACTCAACACAGAGCTTGAGGGCTTTTGTTGATAGGGGTCGTACTGTTGTCTTTAATTGTGGTAGACTCTTAGAGATGTTTTCTTAGGGACGTGGTCCCATTGTTGACATGTTGTTATATTATGTCTTTGTGACCCTGCAGGGGTACTTACTGGGCGATCCATTCGAAAGCTCACACATTTGTTCTTTCTCTCTTTTACAGATCCCGAGGTTTAGGGGTTGTTGCTGGGAGATTGTCTAGGAGATCAAAGGTCTAAGGGTCACCCTTGTCTTTTCTTTTGAGAGTTGTTTTTATGTAGGACCCGTATAGGGACCTGACTTTGTATAGGGCCTATGGACCCTTATGACTTTATGTTCTATTGGACTTGAGTATATTTTATCTATTGCTTGATATCTGTTGATTTACACTTAGGCCTTGTATTCGAGCTGAGCTTGACTCTACTCGGATATGGCCGGTCTGTGCACGTGCTCGGGGCCTGAAATCCGGGACAAGGCGTGACAACATGAGCCCAAAGCACCACCCCCTAGCCCGCAAGACTCACTCCGGAGAAGATAAGCGTAGGTTCGGGTTTAAAAAGAGCTAACGAGTTGGGTTAAGTCTGAAATGAATAAGTTGGTAGACAAAACCAATTAACCACTGGATTGAGTCAAGTTAAGAAATGCAACCTGGTTGGGTTCAACAAACTCCATAGATTGGGTTAGGACCAAGCCAAGTGAAATCAGTTGGGGTTAACCAAATTAGTTAAGCTAGACCGAACCCATTTAGAGTGAGTTGAATCGGGCTTGAGCCAAATTGAAGTTAATTTGTTGGGTCTAGTTGGCTATAATGCCTCAATGTAAGCTAATTGGCTGGGTTTAGTCAATTATATTGTGCTCAACATAAATTTAAATGGTTAGGTTAATCAGCTAAGAATTGGACTCAATGTTAATAGATGGTTAGGTGGGATCAAGTTAAGGATTTAAATAGGTTAGGCTTAGCCAACTCCATAAGGGATTCGGGTTTGAAGTGGATTGGGTTTAACCGGTTTGGAGGTGAACCCGAGTTATAAAGCTATTAAGCCAAGTAAATTAGTTAGACATGGTTTTCAGACTTGATCAAATCAAGTAAGAGGTTAAGTAGGAACCCAACGTGTTAACTGGCTAATGTAACCGAGTCTGAATCAATTAAATGGACATGATTAAATAGCCTTGGTTTAATAAGGTTAGAATGTGTTGAATTAGTTGATTAATGAATTCAGACCCAACTAGGTTATAAAGAGAAAAAGAATAAAAAGGGAAGGAGTGGGATTCGAACCCAAGACCCCCACAACCAACCTAGTGGGCCTTAACCAATAAGGTTACTGTACCACTTTTGATTAAACAAGAGGATGTAATCATATAAGAACAAACTCTCTTACAATAAAGATTAGACCTAACCAAGTTATAGAAAAGGAAAGAAATAAAAGAGGGGGAGTAAGGATACGAACCCACTTTAGTGGAGCGCCTTGACAACTAGGATATAACCACTTTTGGTTAATGGTGGGGTTTAGGCAATTAATAAAGAACTGACATGAAATATAAAGAAAGGCCCAAATTGATTAGATTATGGCTCGACAGTAGACCATTCATGTGCATCTAGGATTTATGAATAATTACCGTTGCTTACATAGACTCTTACTAGATACCGGCGTAGAGAGTAGATCCACGCCCGGAGGGAGTCTTAAGTGATTCCAGAGATCTTTGATAGAGGTAAGTGCTCTTGCGTAGTTTCCACCCAACTTTGGGGTTTTCTTGACTTTGATGATTGCTATTTGTTAGCATGTTCGTTTGTTTCATGATGATCTGTTTATTGCTTACATACACATACATGCCTTGTTGTTTGTTTCCTTTCGTGTATGTTTATGGTTGATGTGTAAGAGGTAGTGTTTACTGAACACGATGATCCGTTGATCGACTCGTAATCGTGGAAACACGTGAGCCTGTGTTTCATCCGGATAGGTGTAAAGTTTCACTACCTGTTGTTGAAACGCTTATTAGGCATACCCTCCTGTGACCGACACTTGACCGTGGGAACATGGTCTTGTGTGTTGGTCGGGTAGGTGGGAGCAGCTGAGTTTGTTCTTCTGTCCGGTATAGTGGAGCGTAGGGGCTTCGTTTGGGGAATGTCAGGGACCGTGGACACCCTGGCGTTTTGGTTTGCCATGCCAGAGAGACGATACTCTGGTTGTCCTGCCCGTCAGTGGGGGTGATTTGCTGACCGTGTCGACACGTATGAGAAGTGGTGCCACCGACTTGTGACCAGAGGGTCGTTTGCAGCTGAGGTTGTTACTGAGCTTTCCTGTCAAAAGCTTACTCCACTCGCGGGGTACTTACTGAGCTTTCCTTTCCAAAGCTCACTCCACTTGCTTCTTTCTATCTTTCAGATTTTGAGGGATAGCCGAATTAGATTCAGGAACTGCGCGAGAGATTGAGATAGCTTGCCGAGTTTCAAGGACCTCATATGATTTTGTATTTGAGAGGTGTTATTTTATAGAACCCCTATAGGGTCTGATTTTTTATAGACTATTGTAGAGTATTTGAACCCTGATTTTAATTTCGTTGTAAAACTTTGATTAATTATGATATTTTGAATTATTATATTACTTTCTTTATGATTTACCTAGGCCTTGTATCCGAGCGAGGTATGCTTCTGCTTGGGTACAGCCGGTTTGTGCACGTACCCGAGGCCTCGAATCTATGTCGGGGCATGACAAAAACTCCGCCTATGTGAGCATATGCGAGCATAACCGATCCCAAGCCTTGGTAAAGGAGGAGGGTTGCGGTAGGTTGACAGCCAGCATAAAACTTTGTCAAACATCTAATATGAATTCTCCGCAAAATTATAACATTGGGATGTGCCCACCTAGGCATATACTACATCGGCACCCGAATGTAGTGTTTAATGAGCAAGGGGTTCCATCACATCGCCGCCTAGATGTAATGGAATATAAGTAAGGGTTCCCATATCATGGATGGGTATGGGTAAAGAAGTTAGTCCCGCCACATTGGCGCCTGGATGTGGTGACAAATGGGCAAGGGTCCTCGCATCTTAATCGACGAGTGTGAGTAAAAAAGCTAATCCATGAGAGTAAGATTAGGATCAGTAATTGGAATATAGGGTCTTTGACATGAAAGTCTATGGAGTTAGTAAATACTCTATAACAAAGGAGGATAGATATAGTGTGTTTGCAAGAGCCTAGGTGGATAGGAAACAAGGCTAGAGAGATTGGCAACACAGGTTATAAATTATGGTACTTTGGAGGGGATAAACATAGGAATGGTGTGGGAATTATTATAGAATTCAAAATTAAGGACAATGTGGTTGAAGTGAAAATGATAAGAGATAGGATTATATATTTTAGGTTAGTATTGGGAAAAGAGGCAATCAACATAGTAAGTGCATATGCTTCTCAAGTAAGCTTAGGGGAAGCAATTAGGGAGATTTGGATGGGGTGGTTTTATAGATTCCAAGTGAGGAAGAAATTTTTATTAAGGGAGATCTTAATGGGCATGTAGGTAGACTCATTAATGGTTATGAGTAAGTCCATGGAGGTTATGGGTATGGTAATAGGAATGAAGAACGAAAAGCTATCTTAGATTTTGCTCTTGCTCTTGATTTAGTATTGACCAACACTTGCTTTAAGAAAAGGGTATCACACATGATTACCTTTAAGAGTGATGGTAACCATATCCAAATAGACTTCCTCGTTATAAGAAGAAGGGATAAGTTATATGTAAATACTGCAAGGTTATACCTGGTGAAGTACTAACTACCCAGCATAAGTTAATGGTGTTGGATGTGAAGAAAAAAGGTATAGTGAAAAGAGAAAAGAGGGTTAGGCAACATAAGATTACATGGTGGGTTCTAAAAGGGGTCAAACAATTGGTGTTTAAGAATAAAATATGGGAAAAGGGAGTCAGAAACATAGAAGCGAATGTAAACACCTTATAGAAGAAGATGACGAATCATATTGAGAAGGTAGGGAACGAGGTCCTGGGGTCTCTAAGGGACTAAGACCTCTACCACAAGAATCATGGTTGTGGAATGAGGAGGCACAAAATGTTATTAAAGAGAAAAGATATTGGTATAAGAAGTTAGCCACAACTAAAGATGAGGAAGCCTTTGAGAACGATAAGAGGGTAAAAAAAAGAGGCCAAGAAAGTAGTTAGCGAGGCTCAAGGTAAATCTTTAGTTGACTTGTACGAAAAGTTTGGGAAGCAAAAAGGAGAAAAAGAAATATATAACATAGCATGACTAAGAGATAAAAAAAAGTGAAAGACTTAAACCAAGTCAAGTGCATTAAGGATTAGTCTCAACAGGTCTTGACAGGAGATAAGAAAATCAAGGAAAGATAGAGAAGCTACTTTAATCACCTATTCAATGCAAGTCATGAGGATAACTTTACAGATCTTTATACATTAGTGTTAGAGAAGAACTGTAGCTGCACACAAAGAATCAAGTTTAGTGAGGTCAAGGAGGTATTAAAAAGATGAAGGTTGGGGTGGCTCGGATGGTATCCCGATTGAAGTTTGGAAGTATCTTGGAGAAGTAGGGGTATTATGGCTAACCAAACTTTTTAACTCTATCTCTAGATGGGGAAAGATGCCAAACAATTGGAGAAAGAGCATTCTAGTTCATATATATAAGAATAAGTGTGATATTCAAAATTGTACCAACTACCGTGGTATTAAGTTAAATGAACCACATAATAAAACTTTGGGAGAAGGTAATCGAGATATCATGAAGGTGTCAACGAACCAATTTGGCTTTATACTAGGTTAATCCACAACCGGAGCAAATTTTTTGTTAAGGAGCTTGATGGAGATCTACAGAGAGAAGAAGAATGATTTTTATATGGTTTTTATTAACCTGGAGAAAGCATATGATAGAATGCCCAGAGAAGTCCTTTGGTGGGTATTGGAGAAAAAAGACATTCATATTAAATATATAACTGTTATTAAGGATATGTATGAAAGAGCAGTTATGAGCGTGAGAATAGTGGGAGGAGGTATGAAGGAGTTTCCTATAACAATAGGTCTAAAACAGAGATCGACCTTGAGCCCATTCTTGTTTACTCTAGAAATGGACGAGTTAATTAGTTGTATCCAAGATGATATCCCACAGTGTATGTTGTTCGCAGATCATATTGTTCTAGTTAATGAGACTAGGGAGGGAGTTAATCAAAATTTAGAATTATGCAAAAATACTCTTGAAAGTAGAGAGTTTAGGTTAAGAAGAAGTAAGATAAAATATATCCATTATAATTTTAGTCTAAGTAGGAGAGATGGAGGGGGAGTAAAATTAGGGGGTGGTAGTACCTAAGTGTAACCATTTTAGGTATCTAGGTTCCATTTTCCAGGATATTGGGATGATAAATGAAGATGTAACCCATAGAATTAAAACAGGATGGCTGAAATAGAGAAGTGCCACAGGTGTGTTATATGATAAGAAGATGCCTAACAAGGTGAAGGGAAAGTTCTATAGAATGACAGTTAGACCAACCATGTTATATGGGAGTGAGTGTTGGGCAACTAACGTTCAACATATCTATAAAATTAATGTGGCATAAATAAGGATGTTAAGGTGGATGTGTGGTCATACAAGATTGGATAAGACTAGAAATGAACACATCAAACAGAAGGTGCATGTTCCACCAATTGAAGATAAAATAAGAGAAGGATGTTTAAGATGATTCGGACACATGCGTCATAGACCCCTAGATGCCCAAGTTCAAAAATGTGATAGTTTAGTAATAGAAGGTAAAAAGAGGGGTATAGGTAGGCCAAAGATTGCGTGGAGAGGGTTAGTGTATGTTTATTAGATGTTTATCCGATCTTGTCTTTGATAGAGCTATATGGAGATAAAGAATTCATATAGCCGACCCCATCTAGTATAGGATTAAGGCTTAGTTGTTGTTGTTTATGCTCCTTATCTAACTAAGGAACAATTTTATATCAAAGCAGTGGGGGCATTTCTGATCAAGATCAGGGTTGAGATGGTCCAATACTATTGAGTGATCAGACGCTCACCTCCTTCTTCTTGTCACGTACCTTAGGTTTTGGGAGAAGCATAGACTAGGGTCTACCCATCCTATCCAACTGCACTATAATGTCTCTTTGTTGTTGTGGGGGTTGAGGCGCCTGGTCTTGTCTCTGGAAAGCTCTAGTAAGCACGTTGAGTTGGGTTTAGAGCAACTGGATTTGGACATCTTTAGGATCTTCTTCCAAGATCGTTGGTTAATTGTCTCTCACAAATGATAAATCTATAAAGGTTTTTATTCAGAATTCCCCATATACGGTACCAACTATTGGTGTTGTCGATCTGGGTATCCTCAAGATCGAGGCAGATCTAGATCAACTACTGAGTTTTGGTAGAGAGAGTAAACTTCGGTTGATTGAGTGGGAAACTGAGTTGAGATCACTGACTTCGGATGATCACTGTCTTGAGAGGCAAAGGATCTTCGAATCTCAACCGTACTCCTATAAGGGAAGTCCAAGGCTTCTCCCCAGACCCTCCAACGATCAAGTTAAAAGGTGTGATGAGTGGAGAAAAAGAAGATAAAGGAAAGGGAGAAGAGGAATTCTTAGAGAGATTTTAAGGAGAGAATGGGGAGAGAGGGAGAAAACCTCATAGATCGTGAGCTTGTAGAGAGGGTTAAAGACCTTTCTTTCTTTCTCCTTCTCCCCTTTTATACCTTTTCAAGAGGTCGTTAGGTCCTTACGTATGACTTACACTCCAAGCCATTACCATTCATTGATCAAATGCTTGAGAGGTTAGCCGGTCACCCCTATTACTGCTTCCTAGATGGATTTTTGGGCTACTTTCAGATACCTATTGCTCCCGAGGACCAAGAAAAAAACACTTTCACTTGTCCGTATGGCACTTTTGCCTATCGTCGCATGCCTTTTGAATTGTGTAATGCGCCTGCTACCTTCCAGAGGTGCATGCTAGCTATCTTCGAGGACTTTGTCGAGAACACTATGGAGGTATTTATGGATGATTTCTCAGTCTTTTGGGATTCTTTCGACCACTGCCTGGCAAATTTGGAAAAAGTGCTAGCTAGATGCGAAGAGGCCAATTTGGTCCGAAGTTGGGACAAATATCACTTCATGGTGCAAGAAGGGATTGTTTTAGGACACAAAATTTCGAATAAGGGCATTGAGGTGGACAAAGCCAAAATTGACACAATTGAGAAGCTACCCCCACCCACCTCAGTCAAGGCCATCAGGAGTTTTCTAGGGCATGCAAGCTTTTATAGGAGATTCATAAAGGACTTCTCTACTATTTCCAAATCATTAACTGAGCTATTAGAGAAAGATGCCCCGTTTGATTTCAACAAGGAGTGTTTGGAAGCATTCACCTCCTTGAAAAAGAAACTTGTGCAGGCACCTATCATGACCACAGCGGATTGGGATCTCCCTTTTGAACTCATGTGCGATGCAAGTGATTATAACGTTGGAGCAGTTTTGGGGCAGAGGAAAGACAAACACTTCAAACCCATCTACTATGCTAGCAGAAGTATGACAGAAGCACAAGCCAACTACACTACCACCGAGAAAGAACTGCTCACTATAGTCTTTGCCTTTGATAAATTCTGACCCTACTTGGTTCTCTCAAAGGTCATGGTCTATACCGACCATTCTGCACTACGCTATTTGCTAACTAAACCAGATGCCAAGCCGAGGCTAATTAGGTGGGTCTTGCTATTACAAGAGTTTGACTTGGAAATTAGAGACAAAAGAGGTGCAGAAAATTTAGCCGTAGATCATTTATCCCGACTAGAAAACCCAAATAAAGATCCACTACAAGAGGGAGAGATTAGGGAAGAATTCCCGGAAGAGCGCTTGTATAGTTTACAAGCGGTTCCCAATCAGCCACACACCATGCATGGGGAAAACGAACCCCCTTGGTTCGCCGACTTCGCCAACTATCTCATGGCCAGTGTCCTCCCAAACTCTTATGACTATCAACATAAAAGGAGATTTTTCGCCGAGTTGAAATATTATGTTTGGGATGACCCGCACCTATTTCGAGTTTGTGCCGACCAGGTAGTAAGGAGATGCATTCCGAGGGAAGAAGGATGGAGAATTCTGGGGGACTGTCATTTAGGACCCGCGAAGGCACTATAGTGCGAATAAAACCGCCAGAAAAGTCCTTGACTCTGGTTTTCACTGGCCCACCATATCTCAGGATGGCAGACTATATGCTCAGTCGTGTGACAGCTGCCAACGCATCGGTAAAATCTCACGTCGCGATGAAATGCCACAAAACACAACTCAAGTATGTGAAGTTTTTGATGTTTGGGGTATAGATTTCATGGGGCCCTTCCCGAGCTCCCATGGGAACAAGTACATCTTAATGGCAGTGGATTACATTTCTAAGTGGGTGGAAGCACAAGCCTTACCTACCAACGATGCTCGGAATGTAGTCAAGTTCTTGAAGAGGCTGTTCTCTCGTTTTAGTACACAAAGAACCATAACCAGTGACCGGGGAACTCACTTTTGCAATACACAATTTAGTAAAATTCTCAAGCGTTATGGGGTAGTGCATCGGACATCAACCCCATACCATCCCCAAACAAAAGGTCAAGTGGAGGTTTCCAACCGAGAGCTGAAGAAAATTTTGGAAAAGACGGTTGCACAAAATAGGAAGGATTGGGCAGAAAAACTGGATGATGCACTCTGGGCCTACCGCACCGCTTACAAAACGCCGACTGGAGGCACCCCCTGTAGACTTGTCTATGGGAAGGCTTGCCACATTCCCGTTGAACTAGAACATAGGGCATATTGAGCAATCAAGTTTTTAAACTTTGATCTAACTCTCACTGGTCTTGAAAGGAATTTTCAATTAAATGAACTTGACAAGTGGCGTTCTTCAGCCTATGAAAACTCCAAATTGTATAAGGAGCGAATTAAGCACTATCACGATAAACTTTTAAGGCAACCAAAGCAGTTCAGGGAAGGGGACCGCGTCCTCTTATTCAACTCCTGGCTAAAACTATTTCCGGGCAAGCTGCGATCCAGGTGGTCGGGCCCTTTCACCATAACCAAGGTATACCCTCATGGAGTAGTAGACATCAGCCAAGACGGAGGGGAGTCCTTCAAGGTGAATGGACACCGACTAAAGCCATACTATGAAACAAGCACTAAAGGAAGACCAGGTGACCATCTACACATTTATGAGTCCCCATAAGGTAACTCTA
Source organism: Dioscorea zingiberensis (assembly GCA_026586065.1). Taxonomy (NCBI): domain Eukaryota; kingdom Viridiplantae; phylum Streptophyta; class Magnoliopsida; order Dioscoreales; family Dioscoreaceae; genus Dioscorea; species Dioscorea zingiberensis. The sequence continues at coordinate 26,624,128 of CM048824.1, forward strand.
GGTACGTCAAGCTAGTGACGTTAAACAAGCGCTTCTTGGGAGGCAACCCAAGTCTGAGAAATTTTTGTTTTATTTCGTACCCTGTTTTCAATAATTAGAATTATTTGAAATTACTTTATCACATGTCGCATCCTCTGCATTCGCATCATTAGACTCATCATGCTATCTGCATCTTCATGAGCACAATATTGAAGATTTTTGTTAGGAACAGCCGTAGAAATAAAGAATGGCTCAAAAATTAGCTGCACAAGACAACCCAGGTTCATACAGGCATGTATATGGCCGTATACAGGCCGTATCGACGCCCCTGAAGACCATACGGGGGTATACACAGCCGTATATCGGCCCGTATAAGGGTTCCCTTGCATGATTTTAAATTTCCAGGTTCATATGGGCATGTATATGATCGTATACCCATACACCGCCCGGGTGCCTTTATACGGGATCTTATACGGCCATACACGGGGCCGTATACGCCAAATCCTCTACTCAAAATTAATCTGAAGGTAAACGGCCTACCATACGACCGTACACGGGGCCGTATGGAGCCTACTTTCTTTAAATAAAAGGGGGCAACTCTACCCTAAAAATTTTATTCGCCTCTCTCACCATTCCTCCTCCCCTCCGGCGCCGCCCCGTCCAGAATGCATGCCGCCGAGCTTGCACACCCCATTGCTTGTCTTTGAGCACTCAATCACCCTAGGTACACTTCGATTTGTGCTTTTTACCAAAAAAATCCTACAACCCCATGCTTAGAAACCTAGGGCTTGTGATTGAGTAGATTTATGGTGAATGCATGCCTTCTTTGTCGCAATTAGAGGCTTCTATATGTAAATACCTTCATAACTAGGATGGATTGAGAGAGATTTACATGTTGAAGACACCACGAGGCGATGTGTGCCCACGGTGCAAACATACCGCCGTATGGCGGCCGGTATAACGCTCTGACAGGGCCATACGGCCCGTATAAAGGCCACATACAGGCAACTGTCGCTTATTTTGTTATTTTCCCTTATCAATCAGCGGCGCTAACACGTTTTCCAGTCATTCGCAGACATGCCTAACAAGTAGGTGGCCTCCAAGCAAGTGGGTTATCCAAAGCGGCGCAGAACCGAGATGGGCTCCTCCTCTAGAACTCCCTGATTCGATGAGGATCGCTTCCAGCGGCGATTCGAACTGCTTGCGGCCAAGCCCTTTAGCCGCACCCATTTGATCAACTGGGACACCCTAGAGCAGCTTCATATCGCCGATCGGGTCCGCGAGCTTTTCTCCGTAGGTGGCTAGGACTGGGTTTTCACCATCAATGAGCCCAAGTACCGGGAGCACACCTTGGAGGTGCTCAGCTCATTCGAGGTTAACCGCACAGCTACAGGGGAACGGGTACGCACCGCCATCTCCTTCCAGCTTTATGGTGAGATGCGGCGCATGAGCCATACATAGTTAGCGCTATACATGGGGCTCTACCACTGAGAGTTCCTCGCTACTCCCCATAGAGCGCTCCTCACTTCCTTTCCCATACACATCATATCACCTCGCCGCTACTGGACACAGCTGAGAGGGCGCCCCACGAACAAGGCATCCACGATGACTGATTCGATGCATAGATACATTCATGCATTGGTGATGGGACCTGGCCGGGCGGGGACGAGAGCACGTGGGTCGTTACTATGATCGATGATTTACGCTTCTACAGCATTTCTGAGCACACCCCCATCCACCTCGGATATGTCTTCGCCGATTACTTTGCACACCAGGGACAGAGCCGCCACCTCAGGACCATCAGCGCAGGACCTTACGTCACTCTGCTGATACTGGAGATGCATCTGGAGCTGCGGACAGAGGGCATCGAGCGGATAGATCTCATGACACCCCTTGGGATGAGCACACTCATCCAGATGGGTCTGGTCCGCCAATCTGGCAGCCGCTATGCTTTAGCAGGTCAGGAGTTTGATAACTTAGATGACGGTGCATCCGAATCTGAGGACTCACCATTAGAGGCTGACCCTGACACATTCCTCCACATCCCTGAGCAGCAGACTTACCGCAGTTGAGGCACGACTCGCTGAGGTTCATGACATGCAGAGTACCCTTCTGGAGGAGCACCACCATCTCAGCGATCAGCTCTATGAGCTTTTCACATTCCTTCGCACACAGGCACCCTCCACCTCTGCACCACCGGCAGCAGTAGATCCTGCTCTACTACCGACTTCATCAGCAACACCAGCACCCGATGAGAAACCACACACGGACGGCTGAGACATTTGATCTAGACTTATGTTTATTTTGTTATCTTAGCAGAGTTATGTTTACTTTGTTATCTTATCAGACTTATGATTACATATTTTGTGTATTTGGAGCAAGGGTTCCCTCTGCTCATATCATCCTTTAATGTTCATTTATGTAGTGGTTGTTCTTGTTACATCCTGGAACTATGATGTTTTCTCTCTTCCTTTGCAGAATTACGCACGACCAAGAGACATCCCTATAAATTATACACGATTAAAATCAAAACCACTACGGTTGTCATCATCTCACCGGGGAAGTCTCAGTTTACCTTTCTCCATGCTTTTTAATGTAATATCCAAAGGGTTCTCATACCCAAGTATCTATAAGATTAGTTCCCCATGATTGGAGAACTCCAATCCAAAACTACAAGAATACAATCAAAACTTGACATAATAGATGATACCATTGACAGCTTTGCAAATTTGATCTCCTTCTCTATCTCCTTCCGTCTCTCTCTCTCTAAGATTGGGGGAGAAGACCCCCAATTCCTAATCTTCAAGATAATCTTTTCCAAAACCAACCTTCCCCTCCTAAACCCTAAAGCCTCCTATTTATACCTCAGCTTAGGGTTTTAGGAGTAAAAATTACGCTCATACCCCTGCGTAGGTCCACAATAAAAGGGAGGGTTATGACATATGGGCCCGTATACGGCTGTATACTAGCCCATATGCAAATCAGGGCCCTGTATATGGCCGTATGACAACTAGTATACGGCGCAGGTGGGAGTATACGACCTAGTATGTGGCCGTATAACACTGAGTATGCACTCATACTAGGTGTATGCCATCTAGAGGGTTGATGTGTAGGCCGTTCACTCTCGCCAGTAGCATACGGCCGTATGCCTTCCTGTTTACTCCAAAAATAGCATTGGATCGGCCTTTTTTTCACCTAGAAATGCTTCCTCTCTCCCGTAGTGGCTTCCATATGCCCTGTTTAACAAATATGAAGCTTTTTAAGTACCGGAGGGTTATAATTCATTAAAATGGCATGCAAGATATATAGGAAAATGACATGAAAATATGCTCATTTGAAAGCTCATCAAATATCTCCACACTTAAACATTTGCTTGTCCTCAAGCAATTAAAATAATTAAAACAATTAAAACAAAAGAATTGATGAGTGTTCAACCTCCAGCTATAAAATAATTGGTTCCACCCTATTCCAAGCTCACAATTCAAAGATGCATTCTCCTATTTCCATACCGATACCTTGATTACACCTTGTGTTTCGGTTCCTCACGGCTCTAGATGAATAATTTCACTCGACATACCATGTTTAAAAGTCCTAGCAAGATAAGCATTCCCTCAATGGTCTCTAGAAGATTCTTGATTCCCTAAGCTCAAGACAACCAATCATTACAAAACATCCAATAGACACTCAAGCATACATCCAATCAATCAAAACATAGAAGGCAATATGACATTAAGTAATCTCTCTATATTGCGGGATGCCCGGAAAGACTACTTGGGTGCCATATGAGGGCTAGAGCCAGCGCCTCCTCGTATTAGGAATATACTCTATTAGAGAGAGTTGTGAGTACGCTGAGGGATTCGTGTACTAGAAGGGGAGCGACTATTTAATACAATTCAATCCCACAACCCTTCCAAGACATAGGTTCCCTTAAGCTTAAGACAATCCTAGGAGATTAGTTATTCAATCGCCTCGGGAGAGGGATTGGATGTAATTTAGGAACCCTTGGCACAAGCATCTCCAATCATCTTCATAGATTTCCTTATGTTTCTTTAGATTTAAATCCAAAGGGGACTCATGCCCAAGTATCTCCTTCTCATGCTATAGTTTTATCTCGAATTAATTCTCGATTTCCAAAGTTTGTTTCCAATCTTTCAATTCCTTAGATTTAGATTCAAAAACCACCAAATCTTTGACAAGACTAGATCATAGAAGCTTAGTCTACACTAGCAATCTATTCTCTGTGGGTTCGACACTCGACTCTCATAGTTCACTCTACTAGTTGATCACGACCCGTGCAATTGCGGATTTATCTCATTAGTCATCCATCTAGAGAGTTTTCCCCCTTCAACCTTCTGTTTAGCACAACACACTTATAACAAATCATAACCTACACACTTACATTAAAGCATTGCAATAGCTCTTACATAAATAGAAGAATTCATCTCCATTCCCTTGGGATTTTGACCCGGTACTTACCTGTTATTACTTGCGACCACGTACGCTTGCGTGCGGAGGCTTTAGTGCTTGCACTTAAGTTTTCTGGTCAACTAGTTTTTGGCGCCGTTGCCGGGGACGGTATGAAATTTTTCTATAGTAGTCAAAATAGTTAAATTTTGTTTCTAGTAATTAGTTACTTCCATGTATCTTCATTTGTGTGCATATTTAGAGATAGTTTGTTTTACACTTTTCAATAGAAGTAGAAAAAGTGTGATTATAATTTATTGACGAAAAAAAAACTATAATGCATTTCAGCCACGAAGTATCAGCAAATGAGCACACAGGATGTGGAGATTGATCCTGATCTAATCAATATGATATGGGAATCACTGCACTTCGAAGGACGAGCAGATGAAGACCCTTATTGGCATGGTGATTCCTTTTTGGAGTTAAGCGATGCCCTTAACCAAGGCAAGGGACCTGTGAGTACAATAAGAGCAAGAGTGTTTCCATTTTCACTGAAGGGAGAAGCAAAGGATTGGTATAGATCATTACCACTAATAGTGACAAAAATGTGGGAACCCATTCAAAAGACATTTTGCAAGAGGTATTTCCCATTACATAAGATTGTGAAGCTAAGAGTAGACATGATCTCATTCACACAAACTGTAACTGAAACCATTTATAAGGCTTGGGGAAGGTTCAAGAAGATTCTCAGACACTGTCCTGGACATGGGCTAGAGCAGTGGATGCTACTTCAGCACTTCTATTTTGGGTTAAGATAGGAGTCAAAGAAGTTTGTGGATACGGCATCTAACGGTGGATTATTGGAAAGGTCAGTGCATGAAGCTTTGTCACTGTTTGCTGACATAGAGATTAATTAGCAGAACTGGCGACAAGAGAGTGAAACTGAGGAAGCTGGTCCAGGTATGAAAACAGATAACAAGGAAGCATTAAAACTTCTTGAAGTAGTGAACGTGATTGAGGAAAGGAGAGACAAGGCGATGGCTTTGTTACAGGTGCAGAGAGAACAAGCATGGGGCAACCAACGTTTGAACAAACAGGAACTGGATGAACAGCAAGATGTAGGAATACAAAGTCAGGAAGGATCATGGGTGCAGGATCGGGAAATGAACATGGACTACCAAATCGATTGGAGTTTTTCAACGGACCCTACAGACGGCAATATACCCATGGTAAAGCCAACTTAGGACAGTGATTCTGAGGAGGAGCATGAGGTCACAGACTCAAGCAACATGCAGGAGGTAGTGAAGAAAGCATTTGATATAATAAGCTTGAGAGACAGGCTTCCCTCACAAGCTAAAGCATCTTGGGAAGCTCTTCCCCAAATGGTATTGAAGCCCTTACCAAGACATCTGAAATATGCATTTCTGGGAGAAGGTACATCATTACCAGTCATCATTTCCAGTTGGTTATCAGCAGATAATGAGTACCTACTGCTTGAAGTGTTGAAATGACATAAGGAAACTTTGGGTTGGTCCATCAATGATATAAAGGGTATTAGCCCCTCCTTCTGTATGCACAACATACTTCTAGAAGATGGAGCCAATCCATCAATAGAGCATCAGAGGAGATTAAATCCAGTCATGAAGGAAGTTGTGAAAAAGGAAATTCTGAAGTGGTTAGATGCATGAATTATTTACCCCATTTCTGACAGTGCTTGGGTCAGCCCGATTCAATGTGTTCCGAAGAAAGGAGGCATCATAATAGTTACCAACTCCGAAAATGAGAGTATACCCACAAGAACAGTAGCAGGTTGGAGAATTTGTATGGACTACCTAAAGTTGAACAAGGCCACACGGAAGAATCATTTCCACTTACCATTCATTGATCAGATGCTGAATCGGCTAGCAAGGCAGGAATATTATTTGTGAAATCCAAGAATTTTGGAATAAAATATTCAGATATTCCCTATAAATAATTTCTTAATTTAAATCAATCCCTTGGCTACTAGAGATGTTTGAATAAATGATTAAGGAGGGATTAATTTAAATGGAAATTAAAATGAGCTCTGTAGGGACCAATTGGTAAATAGTTAAAAAGTGAGGGATCTAACAGAAGTTTGTCCCTCTCACAGGTAAAGGACCTGATCATGATTTAAAGAAGTTGGTGGACTTCTATGCAAATGTACAGAGAAAACTCTAATAGAGTGTAAGGGATGGCTGAGATTAAATTATCTCAGATTAGAGTTGATCCCGGAGCATTATTAGACGATCTGTGAAGCCACATGGCGCGCTGAGATGCGTTCATCCAGATCGTGGCTGATTGCGAGGGATTAGTAATAGATCTGAGAGGCCACGTGGCAGGTCACGGAGTGTCCATCCTTAGGGTGCTTGATGCGAGGCACGAACCCACGATCTGACCGTCCAACTCCAAGCAAATCTTGGCCATCGATCGGAGGAGAGTTTAATCATGAGATATTAAAATTTAATCTTAGCCATTGGATTTTACCCAACCAATCTTCACCACCCATCCGCAAAGCCTAATCTCGAGGCACGATCATCACCCCCCTCAGCTAACGAAACCGCCGCGCCCGTCCTGCGACCTTCGCCGCCCGTTACCCGCGTGGAGGCCGGTCGTCGCCAACGGCTACGTTCACTGGCTGGTGCTACTCCTCGCCCACCGAGGCCTATAAAAAGGGCAGCCACGGTTGGGGCAGAGGCCTTATTGAGGAGAGGAGCCATCGAGGAGAGATTTTAGGAGCCGGCGATCAAAGAAGCGGAAAGGAGTTATCCACCGGTGTTTGACGGGCTCGCGACCACCGTCATCGCCTCTGATAGGAGAGAAGGTCGAGGAAGTGAAGTGGTAGCGTTACTGCTCGTCACCGATGTATACCAGCTCGCCGGAGAAGACAGTGGCCTCACCCACAGTGGGAGCATCCACCGGTGGTACTGTGAATCGTCCGCGACCTTTTGGTAAGTACTCTTTCCCCGCTAAAGCTTTTAGAAGAGTTTGCATGCGTCCTTCACGATAAATCGAGTTCGCCGGAATAGAGCAGCGCTCGGCCGGACTGAGGGGCTCCAGCGAAGGTGACAGAGAGAGGAACTACTCAGCCGGGGTGGAGACAATACTCGGCGGTGTTGTGGATTCCAGTATAGGCTTGTTCCTGTGGGCTGTGTACTCGCCGGCGACCTCCATGAACTCCGACGGGTCTCGGTTGCGAGAAGAGGAAGGAGGAGAATAATAGATAATTAAATTATTTAATTTAATCAATTTAGTTAATTAAAAGGGTAACCTAGTTTAACCAGTTTAATTAGGTTAATTGACTTGATTAAGTTGATGGATGACTAGGATTAGTCAAGTTAGTTGAATGAGTTAGATGTGGCTAAGTTAATAGGTTCCAGTTTAGGTTCAATTGGGTTTGGGCTCAAGAAAATGGACTAAAGGAACCAGGATGGGGTTTAGCCAATTATAAAAAATAAAAATAAAAATGAATGAGAGAATAAGTAAAATAATAAGAGGTTGTAAGGGGAGGGTTTCGAACCCATGACCCCCAAACCCTCATAGTAAGGCCTTAACCTCTAGGCCATGTGAGGCCACTGTGAGAGTGGTTGGCCCTCTTATTTAAATAGAGGTGGGCCAGTCCGAGCCCAATGTGCTTGCTTAACTCATAAAAAGGGCCAAATAACTCTAAGTAGTTGGACTCGACCAAATAGAATTATAAACACAATGAAGGTGTGTCAAGGTTGGTCTATTGACCAGGATTAAAGAGAGTCAACCTAAAGTACTAAATTTTTTTTAAAAAAAAACATAGTGGCTCAATGAAATGTCGAGTGAGACCCGTTTGTCTGGACTATGGTCCACTGAGGGAGAAAGGGAATAATGCATGTGCATTTAGAAACTTAGGGTTTTATTAGGATTTTGACACTAATAGAAACTCTATCACCAGATAGCGACGTGGAACCTAGAGACACGTCAGGAAGAGGCTAGGGAGGTCTCCAGTTTTCATAAAAGGTAAGTATACCTGCCTTGTACCAACTCTTTGGATTTTTCTTTGGCTTTGTTAATATCATGTTGATAGTTGTTTATTGATTTCGTACATGTTGTTCTTTTACTTTCGTTCCTGTTGAGCATGTATGTTTGTTTCGGGATGTTAGTATCCCTATTTTATTGTGGGTCTACTGCCCGGACTCAGTGGAGCGTGGGGGCTCCGATAGGGAAATGTTCAGGGACGGGACACCCTGGCATTTCTGCTTGCCGCTCCAGAGGGGCGATACTCTGGTTGTCCTACCTATCAGTGGGATTGGTACGTAGGCCGTGTCAACACGTACGAGAGGTGGTACTACCGACTTACGACCGGAGGGTCCAGTGACCAGAGGGTCGTGGTCACAGTGCTTAGCTGGATACGCTGACCGGTGGGGTGATCCTTGAGTTTTTCTTGAAATTCAACGCAGAGCTTGAGGGCTTCTGTAGTTAGGAGTCGTACCATTGTTCTTATTTGTGGTAGACTCCTAGAGTTGTTTTCTTAGGGATGTGGTCCCATTGTTGACATGTTATGTCTTTGTGACCCCACAGGGGTACTTACTGAGCTTTTCATTCGAAAGCTCACGCACTCGCTCTTTCTTTTTGTTTCAGATCCCGAGGTGTAGGGGCTTGTGCAGAGGACGCAGTCAGGGTACTAGGAGTTCTGAGGTCTGAGGATCCCTCTTATGTTTATTTGTTGTGTGAGATACTTTCTATGTAGGACCCTTGTAGGGCCTGACTTTATGTAGGGCATATGGACCCCTATGATTCTGTTTTCTTATGACTTGAGTATGCTTTATATTGTTGTCTGTTGTCTGTTGAGCTACACTTAGGCCTTATATTCGAGCAGGGCTAGACTCCACTTGGGTACGGCCGATCTGTACACATGCTCGAGGTCCCGAGATTTGGGTTGGGGCGTGACATTATTGTTTCTTGGATGGGTACTCTGGGTACAATCAAATCGCGATAGCACCTGAAGATCAAGAAAAACCAACTTTTACATGCCCATATGGAACATTTGCATTCAGAAGAATGCCTTTCGGCTTATGATAGCTACATTCCAAAGGTGCATGATGGCCATTTTTTCGGATATGATTGAGAAGAGTATGGAAGTGTTCATGGATGACTTCTCAGTATTTGGGGAATCGTATGATCATTATCTGGGAAATTTTGAAAGAATCTTGGTTAGATGTGAAGAGACCAACCTAGTACTCAACTGGGAGAAGTGACACTTCATAGTAAGAGAGGGAATTATGCTGGGACACAAAATATCACAGTCAGGTATTGCGGTAGACAAAGCGAAGGTGGAGGTAATTGACAACATGCCACCCCCAACTTCTGTCAAGGGTGTCAGGAGTTTTATGGGCCATGCAGGATTTTATCATTGTTCATAAAAGACTTCTCTTTAATAACCAAACCTATGAGCAAGCTCCTGGAGCAAGATGTCCTATTCAACTTTGACGAAAAATGTTTGCAAGCATTCAAAGACATCAAGCATAGGCTGACATCGGCACCAATCATTATCAACCCGGATTGGACGTTACCGTTTGAATTGATGTGTGACGCAAGTGATGTTGCAGTGGGAGTAGTGTTGGGGCAACGGAGAAATGGGGTATTTCACTCTATCCATTATGCAAGTAAGGCTTTGAATCATGCACAAGCAAACTACACCACTACAGAAAAAGAATTGCTGGCGGTGGTATATGCATTTGACAAATTCAGAGCATATTTGGTAGGTACAAAGGTGACAGTTTACACTGATCATTTAGCAATTAAATACCTCATGGCAAAGAAAGACGCAAAAGCTAGATTGATACGGTGGGTGTTACTCCTACAAGAGTTTGATCTGGAAGTGAAAGATAGGAAGGGAACAGAGAATCAAGTCACTGACCATCTATCTCGGCTGGAAAACAATGAACCTTGTTCCAATCCTTTGGTTATCATGGAAGCTTTTCCAGATGAACAGTTAATGGCAGTAAGGCACAACACTGCCCATGTTACGCAGATGTGGCAAATTACCTCGTTAGTAAAATTATCCCTGAAGGTCTCTCGTACCAACAACGCAAGAAATTTTTGCATGATGTCAAGAACTATATTTGGGATGAATCCTATATATTTTGAATTGGGGCGGATCAAATAATCCGGCGGTGTGTGCCATCGGAGGAGCAACAAGGAATCTTAGAACAGTGTCATGCATCACCCTATGATGGGGCATTATGCAAGTGACAAAACGGCATCGAAGATTTTACAATCTGCGTTTTATTGGCCTACTATATTCAAAGATGCCCATCACTTCGCCATTAGTTGCAACAGGTGCCAATGTACAGGAAACATTTAACGCCGGCATGAGATGTCCTTGCAGAATATTCTTGAGGTGGAAGTTTTCGATGTGTGGGGCATTGATTTCATGGGCCCATTCGTTTCCTCCTATAAAACATATACATTTTGGTGGCTGTTGATTATGTATCCAAGTGGGTAGAAGTAGTAGCAGTACCCCTCTAGTGACTCACAAACGATACTTAAATTTCTCAAGAAGAATATTTTTACCAGATTCGGCACCCCGAGAGCTATCATTAGCGATGGAGGGTCTCACTTTTGTAACGAAAGTTTCAATAAGCTTCTTGAAAAATACGGGGTTTCACACAAGGTCACTACACCCTATCATCAGCAAGCCAACGAGCAAGCAGAAGTATCTAATAGGGAGATAAAAAGAATTTTGGAAAGAACCGTGAATCCCACAAGGAAGGATTGGGCAATTAGGTTAGATGATGCTCTTTGGGCCTACAGAACTGCAATCAAAACACACCTCGGGTTGTCACCGTATCAGTTGGTGTTTCAAAAATTTTGTCATCTTCCCCTAGAACTTGAGTATAAGACTTATTGGGCTATTAACCAACTGAATCTAGACCCACAGCTTGCTGGAGAGCAACGGATGCTACAACTCAATGAACTGGACGAATTTCGATTACAAGCTTATAAGAATGCTAAGCTCCAAAAAGAGAAAGTCAAGAGATGGCACGATCACCGCATTCTCCATCGTGAGTTCACACCTGGAAAGTCCATACTTTTATTCAACTCTAGATTGAAACTGTTCCCAGGAAAGTTAAAATCTCGGTGGTCAAGTCCGTACCGCATATCTAAGGTTCTTACTAATGGGGCAATCGAATTGGAGGACTGAAGCTCTGGCACCACATTCTTAGTTAATGGGCAACGCGTGAAACCATATGTGGGTCATCAGGTGGAGCGAGATAAGATGGTCATAGAGCTCCACGAACCATCACCACAGTCAAGCTAGAGACTATAAACTTAGCGCTGCTTGGGAGGCAACTCAAGAGTGTTACTGTTTTCTTACATTTACATTAACAAATAAGTTTTTCCTTTCTTTGTTCATCAAACTAAAGCTTCATCTTTCATGTATAGTGCGCACTTTGGAGAGTAGAAGAGCAATTTGCAACCGAGCAAAAGCAGGGTAAGTAAGGGTGGAGTTCTGAAATTTCACCATCAGGTAATACAAATATCCCAATGTAACATCGTGATGCATAAACTCAACATCGCGATGTTTAGTGGTGACAGATTGCAAAAATCCCTCAAAAAAATCAGATCGCAATGTTATAAATTACATCGCGATGCAGAACCTTGAGTCTAGTCAAGGAAGGACATAACATCGCGATGCTGTATTGACGCATCGCGACTAGGTTATAGCTGAGCACCGCCAGGTGATACCCCCCATAACCCTAATCGCCTGGAGAGCAATCCGAGAGCTGCACACTTCATTCACACCCTCACTCCTCTCATTTTTCTTTGATCTTTATGGGCCCTCGATGTTTGGACGATATGCCCCCAGTTAGGACAACAGTCCCTAAGAAGAAGGGCAAGGCACCAGCTCCAACACGTCACCCAACCAAGAAGAAGGCTACAACCGCACCTACAACAGAACCACAAGCCTCCACAGGCCGTTTCACTTTTCCCGAGGCACTATTTCGTTATGAGAGTTTACGCAGTAGGAAGCCAGTCCCTGAGAGGGGAATTGACTACAGTGATCCTGCTCTCGCCTCTCACTTCAAAATCATTCAAGAGTGGGGCTGGGAAATCTTCTGCTCACAACCATGACCTGCAGTAATTCAAGTTGTGCAAGAGTTCTTTGCCAATCTACCAGACTCTAATAACTTCACTGTCAAAGTACGTGGGTGTCAGGTGCGGTACAATCCAACCGCCATCAACAATGCATTGAGGACCCCTCCAATACCGAATGAAGATTATCAGAAATGGCGCAAAGGGAAATTAGATATGGACGCGATCTTCTGCGATCTCACCACCCCGGGAGCGACATGGGACGCCGAGTGGTCATCATTCAGTAGGGGACTCCTAAGATAGGACGCACATGTATAGCACTACTTCATCTCCGCCCGGTTGATACCGGTACAATTCACGAGCCGGGTCAACGTCAAAAGGCTCTGTTTAATCTATGCAATTCTCCATGACATCAAGTTTGATGTCGGCAATTTCATCCATTGGAGTATCGAACAATATTCAACCCACAAACACAAGGGTTTGTGGCATCCATCCCTGATCACAATTTTGTGTCAAGCAGCGCAGGTGCCCATGGAGCAAGTCGAACTGAAACTTCCACCCAAGTGTCCCATTGATTCAAGCATCCTGCGGAGGATGGCTCCGGAGCGCACCGATCCACCAGGCCCCTCAGCCACCACGCAGATGGCCACTGACGAATTTTCGGAGACTACTAGTCCTACAGAGCCATCACTGCAGCCCCCACTTCCATTACTGAATGAGCGCTTCATACAAATTTTGGATCGCCAGGCTCAACTCGAGACAACAGTTACTCAGTTGCGCAGCGAGATGCTCCAATCTCACTCCCAAATTTATCAGCAGTTGTTGGATTGGACCCTGTGCATTCAAGGGCGATTCGGGACCCCCGATGCTGGGCTGCACCAGCGCACTTCATCTACTCCAGTCCAAGAACAAGAGGCACAAGCGGGGTCCAACCCCGCCATCTAGGGGAGTGATGCTTACTTTTACCCGTGTTTATCTTGTGTTCAAGATATAGGTGGATCATCGAGGATGATGAATTTTTGCCAGTTAGGGGGGAGGGTAACAAACTTTAGGTTTCTTTGTTGTTTGAATTTGTAATTAAGCAGTGTTGATGAACTCGCATGTCTTGAGAAAAATATTTCTTTCCTTAATGCATGAGTTGACCACTGGTTTTTTTTTAATGTGTATGCACACGAATCACACACTCAGTGCGCAAAATATAAATTAGGTTTGATCTTCGAATGTTGTATAATATTGGATGCCATGGTAGTTGAACTTGACAGACAAGAAGAAAACTTTTTTGTGACATTCCACTTTGTCGTTGGATATTCATTATGCTTTCATGAATGACTTAGGCTTAATGATGACCTCTTAGGTGACATATATGCATTAGGGAATAGAGATAGGGTATAGAACTCATGGCAGCTAAGTAGCACTTGAAGCGTATAGAAGTTCAAAGAAACTGAGGGTACAAGTGAGCTCATTTTCCTTCTTAAACACCAAAAAAAAGGGACTAATAAAGAAAGCATGCTAAGAATAAAGGAAACACTATAAGGTGTGAGCAATAGCCTGTCTTAGGAGTAGGGTCCTTCTCTTGTGGAGAGTGGTGAAAATTTAGCCATTGAGTTGTATGCTTCTAATTCTATTCCCTCTTGCATGCATGTATCTTTTTGTTCATCACTAAGCTAAAGCCATATCATCCACAGAAATCTGGGGCAAGATGGAACTATTCTTAAAAGGAAGTACTCTTGTTTGTCATGTCAACTTATTACTTATGATGTCATATTGCATGGAGTAGCACAAGTATCGATGATCAACTCTAATCCTTTAGATTGTTGAATTAGTGTTTGTTTGTGTTGTTGTGTTCTTTGCTTGAGGACAAGCAATAATTCAAGTTTGGGGGTGTGATGGCTCTCACAAAAGAGTCATTTTAGGAGATGTTTTAGTATGGATTTTAGAGTTAAAGAGAGAATTATTGAGTGAATTACATGTGCTTTGCTCTAGAATACATCACTTATACATTGGTGCTACCATGTGTGTCTTTTTATTATTATACGCCTGTTTGTAGAAGATAAATACTAAAGCGAGTGAAATATGTTTGCAACAAGTAATATTGATCAGCATACAGAAAACATCGCGATGCATTAACTCACCATCGTGAGGTTTAGTAGCGGCAGAAGGCCAAAACTACCAAGAAAATAAGATCGTGATGTCCTCAGGAACATCGCGATGCAAGATTCCAGACTAGTCAAAGGAGGGAAAGAATGTCATGATGCCATGTATTGACATAGCGATGTTTAGCAGGAGCTGGAGGCAGTTTGTGAGCAGAAAGTCAGATCGCGATGTGAATATGAACGTCGCGATACAAAGAAGAACAACATCACGATGTGAAATCACGACATCGCGATGTCGACTGCACTGGGTACTTAAACAGCTGAGTTGTTAGGGTTTTGGGGCACCTTTTGCTTGGTGGCAGCGGCACGCTACTCAACTGGTCCAGAAGGCTATTTCCAGCCCCTTGGAGCTGGAGATGGGTCATTAATGAGGGGAAAACTCTAATCTTTTATCATTAATGCTCTTGAACTCTTTGTAGTTGAATGATAGATGTTTGTATGGATGTTTCCATTGCTTTTGTTATCTCATTTGCAATGGTAGCTTAAACACCATATCTAGGATTGTATGGATGCTATGACTTGATATTCATATTATCTTTGGTTTGCTTTGCTAAATTGTATGTGGATGTGCCTTTGAATCTATTCTCTTTGTTCCTCAAATGTTGAGAGACATTGAGTATCTTTAACTCCCTGCATTATAAGAGATCTAGGCTTGTGAGTAGAATAGAGGATTAAGGAGGACGGAGTGACACCGATTTGACATATTGCTAAGAGATCAAGGTAGGTAATTCCTCAGTAGAGGTAGAGTGTTTTCCTATAATGCATTGAAAGTACCATAGAGATATGGACTTAGGTGCATGATCCTTGGAGATAAGGTCCTATAGGCTGCACCCGGAGTGCACAGAAGCACATACTCTATCACATATACACCCACATCTATGTACAAGTTAGCATAGCAATCCAAGGAGAAAACCATTATAAGTCTAGCAATCTCATGCAACCCTAGGTCATCCATCTAGAGAGGTTAACCCCTTCAACCTTCTGTTTATCACAACTCACTTACAACAAATCACACGCTACATACTTACATTAAAGAATTGCAATAGCTCTTACATAAATAGAAGAATTCATCTCCGCTCTCTTGGGATTTCAACCAGGTACTTACCGGTTATTACTTGCGACCACGTACGCTTGCGTGCGAAGGCTTAAGTGCTTGCACTTAAGTTTTCTGGTCAACAGATCCAAACCAAGATAGGTCGTACATACGAAGATCATCTCGCCGGCTTCACTGTTAGGGCGGAGCAGAACATGCCAATGAATAGTCCCCATCACTATTAACATGTTGTCCGGAGATGGAGGAGACCACCTCGAGGCTCAACCCCGCTGTCCCGGCATTAAAAGGATCCAGAAGCCACCACTCGCTAGCCATGCAACGAGAGCCTCCCTCCTCCTTCGAGTGCACCATCGTCTTCTCTCTCAGTGCGTTCGGCAACCAGAGAAGACGCCCCCACCTCCTCCCATTGACTGCCACGTGACAACCGTTATTGCTTGGGAGGATGATCACACGGGGAGCTCGTTGGACGCAGTGAACACAAAGGGCGACTGTAAGCTCGCTGGGCAACCACGAGAGCACCGAGGAACTACCACCTCTTCCAGTCGACTAAAGCACCGCCGGAGGACCTTCCTCGAAGCACAGGAGCATCTTCTGACCGGTAAGCCCTTGAGCATCCCTTGCGCAACAATGAGGCATCTTGTTACTCCTAAATAGATAACTTTCATGTATTAAACCTGGTTACGTGCATGAGGGAGCAATGAGTTCATTTTCATGATTTGTTAGTAGGTAAATGGTTATTAAAACCTATTACTTGGGACATGTTTAACTTAGGAAGGGAAGTGGTGTACATGCCTAGGAGATTCTTGGCTCCTTGCTTCTAACATGTAAGCATGGGTGCTGAGGTCTGTGTGAGAGAAAGGGATGGTGGGGAATAGTTTGAAACATTCTTTGTAAGCTTGCCCTGTATGATCATGGAGGTCACAGTCCATGTTAGGCTAATATATGATCATTATATGTTATATCTCTTGAGAAGAGATGAGAAGGCCACAAGTTACCTTCATTTCATATGTTGGGGAAATATTACATACTAGAATACAAGCAACAAGGTTAAACTAACGCTAATTTATGCATGGTCATAGGATTGGGGCCCAAATATGAACCTGTGCTAACCTGAGGAGCCATGCTCCATGCTTGGACCTTATCCAGTAGGAAGGAGGCTAAATAGTGGTCACTATAAGGAAAAAAACGGTTAGCGGCGGTTTTATAGACAATTAGCGGCGGTTTTAACCGCCGCTAACCGATTTCTGTGGCGGTTAGAAAACCGCCACTATTACTAGCGCTGGGAGTACATTAGCGGTTTTAAACAATCACGGTATAAGCCGCTAAGTGCAATATGCATTTAGGCGGTTTATAAGCATTTAGAGGCGGTTTGTAAACCGCCGCCATATGTCATGGTGAGATGAGAATCCTTGCTTTTTCACGGCGGTTTGAACCGCCGTGAATCCAAAATTAATTTTTTTAATTATTTTTAAGTAACCTATTTTGTTTTTTACAAAATTAATAACACAATTTTTACTTTTGCTTTCTTGGTTCCTATTTCGCATTCTTCTTGCCAAATTATCCTTGAATTTCAAACACAATCACAATTGGAACAAGAAGGAAGATTGAAAAGATTCGTATTGAATTTCATCACATTTCATCAAGTCCGGTGACCAATTTAAGATTTACATAGAAAACAAAGAAACACAAAGATGAAAACCTAACCCTAACCCTAAAATCAATTGCAATGTAATGCCGCACGATTTGTTGTTCACCGCTAGAGCCATAGAATTTGTCCTTGACTCTTGACGATGAAGACGACGTCCATGCCAGTCACCATCTTCCTCCTCGCGTACACGAACGACGTTCTTGAGAAAGATCTTGAGGACACCCCGTGTCTCTTCGTAGATCAGCCCTATGATGAGCTTGACACCACCACGACGAGCAAGACGAAGGATCGAAGGCTTCATGATGCGCTGGATGTTGTCACGGAGGACCTTGCAATGGCACTTGGCGCCTCCCTTGCCAAGCTCTTTGCCTCCCTTGCCGCTCGATGA
Organism: Dioscorea zingiberensis; assembly: GCA_026586065.1. NCBI lineage: Eukaryota > Viridiplantae > Streptophyta > Magnoliopsida > Dioscoreales > Dioscoreaceae > Dioscorea > Dioscorea zingiberensis. The sequence goes on from CM048824.1 coordinate 26,641,842, forward strand.
CGTTGTTGATCCATCGAAGAGGAGAAGAGTGGATTGAATTCACGGCGATGTTGATTCTCTGTCTTAGGATTAGAGGTATATTTAGTTGGTGGGTGATGAATGGACGGTTGAGATTGGAATTTTGGAAAAACTTGGATTGGTGATGTGGCTTGTAGACGGGATTTGTGTTTCTTTTTGCTTCAAAGTTTGATCAAATTGAAAGGAGATTTATGGCCGTCGGATTTCAAATGAATGACTGGAATTGGAGAGAGATGAGGTTCTTGGATTGCTGACATGGGTGGTAACCATTGGTTATAACTTATAAAGAAAGGTTCAGCACATGAAATTTAAATTTTAAAAAAACCAAATCTTTTGATTTTTTTTAAGATTTATACTTTACATTTATAATCTATACGAATTTAAATTAAATAATAATATTATTTGTTAATTTGTTGTTTTAATTTTTAATCTTAAAAATTTTATTTTTTTAAAAACGCACCATATCTTTTAATTTTTTAAGATTTATCGTTTACAATTTATAATCTATATAAATGTAAATTATATAATAATATTATTTGTTAAGTTGTTATTTTAATTTCTTAATCTATATGTTTTAAAAATTTTAATTTTTTAAAAAACATCAAATCTTTTAATACTTTACACTTTATAATCTATACAAATTTCAATTATATAATAATATTATTTGGTAAAATATTTGTTATTTTAGATAAAATATATTTTATCTATACAAATTTATAATCTATATATTTTCAGTTTTTTTAAATAAAATAATAAATTAAAAAATAATTATACTATAAGTATTTAATTAATTTTGGATCTTTAATTCATTTTAATGTTATAACAAATTATCAAATAATAACGAATTAACAAATTAAAATAATGTATTTTGATTAAATGCATGAAAGTCGCGGCGATTAAGAAACCGCCAAGAAAGTCAACACTTAGCGGCAGTTTTAAGATAAACCGCCGCACATTTCATTCTTTTAGCGGCGGTTTTTTTAAACCGCCGCAAAAAGCAAAACATTAGCGTCGGTTTACACAAAACAACCGCCGCTAACTGTTGTATTTAGAGGCGGTTATGTAAAACCGCCTCTATATTAATGCATTTCGAGGCGGTTTCTTATAAACCGTCGCTATTGTTATATTTAGCGGCGGTTTTTATAAAACCGCCGCTAAATGCTCGTCGCGAAATACCCCCTTTCTTGTAGTGGGTATACTAGTAATATACTCATTAGTAACATGCATGCATGGAACCCACACATAAGTTAAGCTTGGACTAACGGTTAGCTTGACGCTAGTGTTAAGTGAGAAATGTGTAATTGGGTTTGAGATAGATGGTGGCTGCGACCATTGCCAATTATTGCATAATGGGAGGATTAAACTTAGCTTATGTATTGCATGGTTGGGCCCAACCTAATATGAGATAAGACATTACGGTAAAACACTCATGGGAATAATTAAACCTATGTATGGGGATGGCCAATTGTCATGAATATTAAATATGACTTTGTTACCAGATAGCGATGCAGAGCTGAGAGGCACATCGGGAGGAATACCGACTGAATATTAGATACCCATGTATACTTAGGTAAGTGTCTTAGCCTCTCTCCTTGATCATGTTGATTCTCAATCTCATGCTTGTGCGCGCTTCTGCCTAGCTTCCCAAATCATTGGTTGATTGGTTCCTTGGTTTGTGGATGTCATGTGTGCTATTTAAAGCCTTGGATTATTGTTTCCTTGATTTCATGCTCTTACCTGCCTACTTGACTCATTGGAGTATTGCTTCATTGATTCCATGATAGCGTTTGTGTGTTGATCGTTGAATGCTTACTTCCATTTGATGTGTGCTTGTGTGTGCTGGGCATGCCTACCTGTTAACCGGCCCTTGACCATGGAAGCATGTTGTGCTCGGGCGCTCGCCGGGTGGGTGTATGTTAGCTATCTTCCTTGTGGATTCTTCAGTCCGGTACAATGGAGCGAGGCTCCGGTGGGACGTTCAGGGCCGAGGACACCCTGGCGTCCTGGTAGGCCATCCAAGGGGAGGATACTCTTGTTGTCCAGCCCGTCAGTGGGACGATTCGCTGACCATGTTGACACGTACGAGAAGTGGCGCTACCAACTTTCGACCAAGGGTCAATACTAGCTCTGGCTGACGACTGTCCGAGGGACACTTTGAGAATATTCTTGGAATCATCACTCTTTCAAAGTTGAGGTTATAGTTGTGGTTAGAAGTACCTACCTTTGATGATTCCTCACGGTAGGTCTGAGATTCCCAAGTGTTGGTTGGTGTGGGGTGTGGCTCCACTAGCTTGGTTTAGTCATGGTTATTGATCTGCTTATCTCTTGCCCATACATGACTTGTTTATAATCCCTGTGGGGGTGCTTACTAGGCTTTCCTTCCGAAAGCTCATACACTTGTTCTCTCTTTTTTTCAGATCCCGCGGAGTAGCGGACTTGAGTCACAGAAGCTGTACGTGCGACACAAGGACTCTTACTGAGGTTGGTTATCTCTTATATTACTGTTGGGAGTGAGGACACTTTTGATTTGGTCCACATGGGATGGATTATGTATTTGACATTATAAGGTACTTGTACCCTTAGGATGTACCTTCCACTGTTATCACTCTGACTTTATATTTATGTTTTGCTTATTCCGTTGCATATGTAATATTGCTTTATGATTACCTAGGCCTTAGAACTCATATCTTCTTGGGTACGGTCAGTCTGCTCACATGCCCAAGGCCCGGGATTTTGGGTCAAGGCGTGACAATTGCATTGAGCTTTGCGGCATCTCATCGCGTTGGGAAATATTACCAGTCCGCTGACACTTGTCACATGACTGAGTATATTTCTGGGCATCCTGAAATAGTTTGAGAAAATAGTAACCAGAGTCGAGAACCTTCCTAGCTGTCTTATTCACACTGTAATGCCCCCCCTGTAGGTCCTGTTGACAATGTTTCAGAATTTTCCATCCTTCCTCCATCGGAATACACCTCCACACAACTTGGTCGGCACAAACTCGGAAAAGATAAGGATCATCCCATACATAATATTTCAGCTCCGCAAAGAATATCCTCTTTTGCGGGTAGTCATAAGAATTAGGGATGAACCTGACTACGGGATAATTGGCGATGTCAGCAAACCACAGGGTCACTTTTTCCTCTTGAATGGCTTGCATCTGTTCCTGTACCACTTGTAAATTCTACAAGCGCTCTTCTGGAAACTCTTCCTTGATATCTTCCTCTTTTAGGAGATCTCTATGCGGATTTTCCAACCGGGATAAATGATCAGCAGCCAAGTTCTCGGCACCTCGTTTATCTTTGATCTCCAAATCAAATTCTTGTAGTAATAGCACCCAACGAATCAACTATGGCTTAGCATCTGGCTTAGCTAATAGATAGCGTAATTATGAATGATCAGTGTAAACCACGACCTTGGAGAGTACCAAGTAGGGGCGGAACTTATCAAAGGCAAAGAGTATAGCAAGTAACTCCTTTTCCCCAAAAATACCCTAACTGCATGATCACTCACATCGTACATAAGCTCAAAAGGAAGGTTCCAATCAAGTGTAGTCCTGATAGGAGCTTGAACAAGTTTCTCCTTCAGAATGGTGAAAGTCGTTAGACATTCCTTGTCGAAGAAAAATAGAATATCTTTCTCTAGTAACTTGGTTAACTGCTTTGCTATTTTGGAGAAGTCCTTAATAAACCGCCTATAGAAGTCGGCATGCCACAAGAAGCTCCTGATGGCCTTAAATGAAGTAGGTGGAGGTAATTTTTCAATGGTGTCGACCTTTTCTTTGTCTACCTCAATGCCCTTGCTTGAAATTTTGTGTCCAAACATAATCTCATCCTGTACCATGAAGTGAAACTTTTCCCAACTCAAGACTAGGTTGGTTTCCTCACGTATGGTCAACACATTTTCTAAGTTTGTGAGGAAAAGGTCAAACGAATCCCCAAAAACTGAGAAGTCATCCATGAACACTTCCATAATGTTTTCCACAAAATCCTCAAAAATAGCCAATATGCAAAGTTGAAAAGTGGTTGGGGCATTGCATAGTCCGGAAGGCATACGACGATAGGCGAACGTACCTTACGGACAAATGAATGTGGTATTATCTTGATCCTCAGGGGCAATGGGGATCTGAAAGCACCACGAGAATCCATCTAGAAAGCAATAGTAGGAATGCCTAGCCAACAGTTCAAGCATTTAGTCAATGAATGGTAACGGGAAATGATCCTTCCTTGTGGCCTCATTCAAATTTCTATAGTCAATACACACTCTTCAGCCTGTGAAGGTTCTCGTAGGGGTCAATTCATTCTTTTCATTCGTTACCACGGTCATCCCTCCTTTTTTCAGTACTACTTGCACCAAGTTCACCCATGCACTATCTGAAAGAGGGTATATAACTCCGGCATCCAAGAGTTTGATGACCTCGGGCTTGATGACTTCCTGCATATTCTGGTTCAGTCTTCTTTGGGGTTGAACTGAGGGCTGGTAGTTGTCTTCCATCAGAATTTTGTGGGTGCAGAAAGATGGGTTGATCCCTTTGATATCAGATATCTTCCATGCAATAGCCCGTTTATGCTTCTTGAGAACTTGTAATAGCTTCTCCTTCTATGAGCGAGTCAAGTTCAAAGCAATAATGACAAGGAGCCTTGAATCCTCGGCTAGAAATGCATACTCAAGGTGACTAGGTAACTCCTTCAATTGGAGCTGTGGTGATGGCCCCCCTTTTACTTCTAAAACTTGGTGATCTTCCAAATGTTGATATGTGTCGCCAACTTCTCCTTTTGATGCCATGGCAGGTTCTTCTGGATGTGGGATTGAGATGTCTTTCCCTGTATTTTGTATGAGATCGAGATCCATGGTGTCATTCCCTTGGTTGGGGTTGACATTTACAGTTGGCTCTACCGGCGACGTCAAGAAATTCAGCCCTCCGACCATGTCAAAATCATACTGCTCATTTTGCTTATTCATAAACTTTATCAGGCAATCATATTTGTATCGTGGTGCTTCCTCATGTGACTCCCCCAAAACTATATCCTCTGGTATTAAAGTGAGCTCCTGATATATCATGGAATAATCAACCTTCTGAGGTTCTGAATCCCATACGGCATATGCTTCCTCAACCTGTTGGATTGCAAACAACTAGTTTTTCCTTGAATTGTCGGGTTGGTTGGATAATTTATCCTCAATCCATCGGTCCAATGTATCCAACTTGAAGAACATCATGCTCTTGGAGCTTGCCATGTGATTCCTTGGGAAAAGAGATAATGAGAAAGATTAGAATAAAAGAAATCAATACAACGAAAGAAACAAAATAAAATGACTAAAGTAATAAACTCCTAGCTTTCCTAGTAATCCTCAACCCCGGCAATGGTACCAAAAACTTGATGCTCAAAATCCGCAAGTGCACGGGTCGTATCAATTAATAAAGTGAACTAAGAAGTCGGGTATTGATCCTCAGGGACAATGAAGTACTAGTACCAACTATTTATCTATTATCTAGTCGATCCAAAGATGGGTGATTGTGAACTAAATATAAATTGGAGAAATAAATAACTCAAGCTATGGAGCTGGGAGTTAACCTTGGTGCAATCAATCATGAGAAAGGGATACTTGGGTAATGAATCCCCCTTGGATTTTACTCTATAGGATAGATGGAGATTTCTATATTGATGAATGGTAGGGTTTGGGCCAAGGATCCCTAAGGTGTACTAAATCCCTCTCTCGAGACGATCAATACCTAATTCCGTCAATTGCATTACGATCTAAGAGATCTATGTCTTGGAAAGATTGTGGGAATAAGTTGTATTAAGGGCTTGTTCTCCTTAATACCCGAGCTCTAGATGTACTCACAATCTCCTCTATTAGTGTCGGTCTACACAAGGGGAGGCACTCGCTTCTTACCCCGTATGGACTATGATAATCTCTACGGGCTCTCACAAAGTAGAGAGACTAACACAACAATGAAAACATCCAATAGACTCACAAAACTAAACCAAGCATTCAAACATAATGCATAATCCAAGGGTTCATCATACCCAAGTATCTACAAAATTAGTTCCCCATGAATGGAGAACAACAATCCAAAACAAAGAGATTACAAGCCAAAAGGACCATAATAAGAAGCACCGTTACATACACCGTTGGTGGCTCTATTGACTTCCTCTTCAATGCTTTGTCTTTCTCTCCCTCCAAGAGTGGGAGATGGGGCTCCCAATCCATAATCCAAGACTTTTCTCCTTTCCAAGCTGATTCTCCCCCTCCAAAGTCCCTCATCATTCATATTTATACCTCCTCTTAGGGTTTTGGAGTGCCATTTATATTTCTGCCCCTGCCTGGGTCCGCAGTGTAAGGGAGACTTTCGCCATACAGGTATTCATATGGGCCGTATACGGGCACATATAGAATGCAGGTCGATTCGTGTGGCCGTGCATCAGACTGTATGACACCCCATATGGCTTGCAAGATGAGCCATACAGGTTGTATACAGTCCCGGGAGACTCGACGCAGAGACCGTTTCCATGCCCAGGTTCATACGGGCCGTATGGGAGCCTGTATACAGTTGTGTCTTTCAAAATTGCTTTATTTCGGTCTCAATTTCTCCTTAAAAGCTTCTTTTCTCCCGTTGTATCGCTATTATGCCCTGTTCATCAGAATCAATACTTTTTAAGTACCAGCGGGCTATAATTTCATCAAAATAGCATATAAAACATACATGAATATTATGTGAAATTATGCTCAATTGAACACTTATCAGTTAAAAATTGACAGGTGTGGTTTAAGCTGGTCTCTAGCCAAGCCTTTTTTATCCAACTCTTCACTGTTGATTAAGGTTGGTTCCATCTGGTCAATTCTCTCTAGTGATGTAATCAGCTTAATGGGTCCATTTTCCTTTTCTATGACCATCTCTACATCACGTAAGCCACTATCTTCCTTTATTGGTTCCACCTTACCAACTTTTCCTCCTACATGGTTCTTCTGAAACCCTTTTGTGGCTCATCACTGGTTGCTTCTGACCAAAATTGTCTTCTCTTCCACTTTGCCTCAATCCATATCCTCTTGAGCCCCTGCCACGGGACCATGCCCCTCAAATTGTGATCCCTTCAGCCCTCTCTCTTCGTGATGAAAAATAGTCCTAGGCTTTCATGTAGCATTCATCTAGCAACTCCTCCCAACGGTCGGATGATACCTGCTCCCGTGCTCTAGAAGTCACCTCCAATGTTTCTCTCCCCATTCAACCACTGCCCTTTCCACCATGTCCGCTGACCATCATTCTACGACCTAGGCCTCGCTGTCGTACGATTAGCCATGGCCCAAACTCAAACTCTAACCTTTTGTCCAGTTTGGCCACTCCTCCCGCCAGCGGCTCGGGCAGTGGCGCCTCTGTCTTCCGCTCTTGTAGTACAGTCTCATCAGCCATCGTTCCTTTCCCTTTCAAGTCCGGCCATTGCAATTCAGATCTGTTCATACCCGAGCAACTCCCAATGGGTTTCACCTCGCACGAGTCCGCCCCGTGTTCGATCACCCTATAGTTGTAACAAAACAGTGAGAGTTTTTTGTACATGATCGAGAGGAACATCCTGGCCCAAGAAGTGTTAAGCCACACGTCGCATTTCAGCGGCTATTCGAGATCCAGTTCTACACAGACGCAGGCGAATCTTCCCCTCCCTCCTATGAGGGTCATCTCATCCACACATGCCATTCGGCCGAAAGACATCGCCACTGTCTCCAGAGCTTCCACATCCCAATATCCCACGGTAGGTTGTACAACTGGAGCCGGAGAGTTACCATGGTCATCTTTGCAAATGTCGACTAGAAGTTCTCCCTCCATCTCATTAGGTGGAGGACCATTCCACTAATAGTCCAGTGACCTTCCGAGAGGAGGGTTTTATCATCTGCTTCGATTCACACCTAATGAAATAAAACCCATTGGGCATGTCGGCCAACGAGAACTCCCCTAGACTATCCCAAAGTCTAGAGAAGCTCTCTCGGGCCAATTCAAAGGGAGGGGGCTTACCGAACAGTTTGTCATAGAGGACAAACCTTATTGATTGTTGAACTCTATCTACCAGCGCATCATCAAGCTATACCGTATCATGGACCGACGCCTTGGGCTTTTCAAGCAATGACCCCGGCATGGTGACTGACTCGTAAGAGCTTCGCACCCTCTAGTTCCTGACCACGACTGCCCAAGATCGCATGGGTCCGTTGTTTACCGCTTGCCCACCTCGCTCTTGACCCTGCAATAGGGAAGGCTTCCCATAACTTGGAGGGTGAGAAAGGGCTTGTCTATTACCCTGCTTATTGACTCCTCTCGATGGCAGCCCCCTCGATTCGGGAGTTGCCTTTAAGCCTCCCCCACCCATCATCGTAGGCGGCGGGAGACAACTGCTAATGTGCGACAGGGATCTTGGACATGACGTCTTGGTTCCACCAGCGCTCAACAACACTCGTTCTAGTTCTAAATTTATTTTTTAAATATCTAAACATTTTAAACCAATACCTGAACTATAGGTATCAAACGACACTTATCAATTTCTAGGGTTGACCCAGTACAAGGCACAGTCCAATTTGTATGGGCTCGTGCCGTGTTAGGCCAACTCATGGGCCGACCCATTATTATTTAAAAAAATTTAAAAAAATAAAAATCCTAATTGTTTTTTGAAAAGTAAAAAAACAAATAAAATTTAAAAAAAACACAAAATTCATCTCTCAATTCCAAATCTTGGTCAGATCCCATCTCTTTTCTCGAGCAATCCAAATCGCTATTGGATTTTGAGATTTGCAGTTGTGATTGTCTCCACCAGGAAGAAGGAAAGGTTGAAGGAGAGATTGAGAGAGCGTCTTCTGTTTTATTCCGAGAGGTGAGAGAGAAAGAGAGAGAGTTTGAGAGCAAGAGACAAAGATCGAGAGAAGAGAGAAGATCTAGATGTGTCGCTTATAGAGAGATCTAGCCAACGAGGTCCACGCGGCACACGGGAGATCATCCATAGCGGGCACACCGGCCGCAAAACCCTGGCCCAGCACGGATACTGTGGCCCGTTTGACATTTAAGTGATAAAAATGAACAATTAAATTGAATAAATGAATAGCAATAAAAATATTTTATGATAATTGAGAAATGGCAGCAGCGGTAAAAACGCCTTCCATTTGAACGATGAAGGACAAGGGCCATAACGAGGGGGATATATTTTAAAAAGAAAATAAATAAGCAAAAGAGAGGGATGTAGTGGAGAAGAAGTGTAATGATCAGAGGGGAGGGGATCAGAGGTCGTGCTTATCTTGATAATGGTGGAAAAGGTGGCACCAATGATGGGATTTAAAAGATTACAACCATAATATTTGTGAAGAATGAAGGAAAAAAAATGAAAAAAAAAAATTATAAATTTGGTAGCTAGGGAAAACATGAAGACAATGTGATGGCGGGGCAACAACGAAAAAAGCAGACTGTTGAAATATCAGGACTCAAATTAAGAGTTAAAAGAAGAATTGATTAAATTTAAGGATTAATGAAAAAATGATGACAACAATTAAAAGCTAAAAAACAGTCCTTGTAGTAAAGCTTTATGAGCTCTATCTAAATTTGCCTTAAAAAAACATGATTAATCCATTTTTTTTTAAAAAAAAAACTTTATGAACTTGGTGTTTTCGTATTATTAGACTAATTAGGTGTTTATATTTTTCACTAAAAACAAGGTGAATATGTTGTTATCTAAATCAAAAAGGAATTCATACCCTAAAAATATCTTTGCAATATAACATCATTAAAAAAAAAAAAATAATAATAATAATAATAATAATAATATTTGGTGGCAGAGCCATGTATATAAAATCTAAATTTAGGGACTTAAAACCAATCTTTATAAAAAAAAAAATTGTTAATTCATTTCTTTCCCAAAAAAAGAGTGACGGATTCAAATAACGACTACGATATGGTTCTAATAACTTGTCCATATTTATTAAAAAATAAATAAACAAAATTTAAGGAGTCAAAAGTTGGGGAAGAAATAGAGGGTACACCGTCAGAAGTTTAGAAGCATTAATTTGTCTAAAGGGTAAACTGATTTGAGATGCTATTCTAGTCTATCAACGGGGAAGTTGAAGCTCCCCAGAATTGGCATTCCCCCGTCCATCCTCTTCTTCTTCTGGGCTACTACATCTTGCGGATGCCTTTTCCTTCACAAATCTTTCTGTCTTTTTTTTTTTTTTTGAAAAATATGAATAAACCACTCTTTAAACCAAATAATTGTTTTGCAGTGCCAGACTTTATCAATACATTTGGCAAAGAATTACACCCGCACACAATCGAATTGCTTTGATTAGTCTTAGTACAGAAGGTTTCTGCAATCATTGGATTATAGCATCACCAACTTGGTTATTGTTTTGTATTCCAATTTTGTATAATATTCTGTTACATTAGATATTATAAATTTAAATTTTATTTTTCTTTTAAAAAAATAAAAAATAATTTTGCTGACCGTGAAATCTTTCATGTTGCAATGTCTTGTTTTTTTCAAGTACATATTCTGCTTCTGTCTAATTACCAAGTTCCTAGACGCGTATTAGGTGATTGACATCCTCTAATAAATCAAGTACATATATGCATGCATTCTCATACACAGTCGTTGGCCCATGACTATGCCCGGGTTCTAAGTCAATTGGCACACAGGACTCAAATCCGATCAAGTGAGGAAACTAATTTTTTTCTTTTTTAAAAAAAAAAATTAAACAAATCACAATCTTTGTTTATTTAGTAGTAATAGTTAATACATCAGTCCTTCAACGGATTAGTTGGTTACAATATATGCCCCGTGGGTGGGGGTGGGCCCCGCTTTTGCTGCCCTCCTATTCAAACCATTTGGAGTAATATTCTAATATAGAATAATTGAAGTCATCTTGCTCGTATACTAATAGCAACAAACATAATGGTTGGTTATTGTATGGAAGTCAAAAACCTGGAATAAATAAATAAATAAAATAAAAAGCCTATTGTTTGAATCACTGAGTAGAAATGGACAGGAAAACATTATAAAAGTGACTTGACATGAAAAAAAAAATATTCCACTGTATAAATATGGATGAACAAGGGAATGAATAAAAGTAAACTACACGATTAGTCACCCACTTATTTGTGTGTTTCTATTTTGGTCACTCATCTTTAAAAAGTTACGATTCGGTCGATTTTAAGATTACATGTTTTAAGTCCAAATTTGCATGGTATACAGTGCGGTCGTTTGGACACCCTGGAGTACGTGTTGAAAGATTTCCAACGTATGAATGGGAAGATCATTGAAAAATAAGGCAATGCTATCAATGATTTCATACTGATTTAATGTGTCGGTCTTCCACTAATCTGCTCTTATTTTATAAAAATCGAATTCAGATGTAATTTCAACCGGAATTTGGTAGATTAAGTAAAGGCTAAGGCAGTTCAGTGTATGAAAATTGACAAACTAGCTTATTTAAAAATATAAAATCTTAAAATTGAGTGACTGAATCGTAACTTTTTAAAGGTGGGTGACCAAAATAGAAACACACAGTGACTACCCGATGAATAATAATACATAACTCTAAAACTTGGAGAGATGACAATGTTTCCCATAAATTAATGGCATCAGCATCAGCATCAGCATCAGCATCAGCTACAAGCAGCTAATCAAGGAAAAGATCATGATACCCAAAATCTATTTTTAACGAATCCTAACTTTGTCATATTTATTTAGAAACCCCTGACTATGATGAAGTGCCACTTAACAGTGAACGGACGGGTGGATAAAAAGGCAAATAAGCATTCATGTACCTATCTGGTCAACCAAAATTATTGTTTACACAACCTTGATATAGGCACAGTGGGCCTGTAAGGGTGTACCGCTGCAACTCAATGACTACATATATATTTATCAATTGTAGATGTGTAATTATAATAACATGAAAATGCTGATTTCATAGAGACCTTCAAGTGGGTACACAAATTACTTACTTCAAATAGGGAATGCGATAGACAGAAGCTCACTGATACAAATTCAACAGACATGATTCTTTTCACTTCCTTCTGATATAAATTGCTTCAAGGTAGTGTCAGAAGTTGGATGTTGTTAAATATGCTTGCACAAGCAAGCCACAGCTGTGGCATAAGGGTTTCCAAAATCTCAACCATAGCTCAGCCGTGAGTCAGAGGTGCGTGTCTGGGTCTGCCGTCGGGGATTCCAATCTCAAATCTTTCTTTCTATGTTATCCAAAACTAGTAATCCAAATGAATCAAATGACGTTAGAGACTGAAATAATCTGAGAAACTAGCAGAAGCATAAAATGTTGAAGCCTTACCAAAAAAAATAGTTCATATATTTCATCTGGCTACAAAATACTTCTGCTTGATGGTGAAGAAACCTGTCATTCCATGATTTTTTCAGCAGCAGGACCTGTCTCACGAACGAATTTGATGGACTCGGACAGTCTGTTTAGAAGGTTCACTAGTGCAATTACTTCATTCCGTTGCACTTGCAACTGCGAGGTTAGGGAAGAGACCACCACATTGGTAAAAATCCAATTGAAAAGAAGGTCCCAAGTACATAAGCAAACAACAACAGATTAACATAACAAAATTAAAAATTAAAAAATTAAAAATTAAAAATAATAAAAAAGTGCAGACACAGACCCAAAAGAAGTAAAAGTGCAGTATAAGTTAGATGAAGGTATGAAAATCTATTACCAATGAGCTGTAGATCTTAGGATGGAATGATATAACAAGAGAATCACCAATGGTGTAAAGGAGACCTAAGAAACAATCTTCTATCATCACCATGTAATGTTTCGCTTCTCTTTATTGGGCTGCCCAAATAAAGATTGTCTTGATAATTGATCTCTTGCCCAACCACAGTCCTTCATGGGACAATAGAAACAACCAATGCAAAGGTCAAAGTATTGAATTACTAGTAATGTGACTTAAGAAGAGCCCTAGAACATTCTTCTATTATCCCAATGTAAGCTCTAGCTGCCCTGTATTGAGCTAATTGCCTGCCCTCTCCTAAGAACATTGTATTAATTGTTACTCTCATGGGCATGCAAAGGCCTTCAAGGCAACAATGCCATTATCACTAAAATCTAAACATGATAAGATCCATTTACTACATGAGCATACTTTTAATGCATATTGGACAGAGAATTTTCAACAAATTCATAGTGGAAAGATAATTCACATATACAAAAAAAATTTATGTCAATAAATAAAAAAAACCTACAAAACAAACAAATAGACAAACATACAACAACAAGAAAACAAGAAGAGGACCTCAAAACAGTTAAAAAGGCTTCGTCGGAGAACGAAGGGGATCACCGGAGACAAAGAAGACAGTGAGAAGAGAGGCGGCTGATAGCTCAGTTATATTCTCAAACTGTAAAGAATTACAAACCCTAACTATGTGTATATATACAACCATTGTAACCCGGATCCGTTAACCCGGATCCGTTAAGGATCTAACAATGATCCAATATGACTCACATTGACACTCCCCCTCAAGTTGGAGCATACATATCAACCATGCCCAACTTGTTTAGTGAGTCATAAAATGCCTTCTTGGAGACTCCCTTTGTAAGTACATCTGCAAGTTGCTCTTCAGTAGGAACGAAGGGAAGGCCCGATAACCTCATGGTGTCTAACTTTTCTTTTATGAAGTCAATCCAACCTCACGTACTTGAAATGCGGTCATGTTACTGCTTGCGGTTTTGTGATATATCAATGGCGGCTTTATTGTCAATACAATTGCATAGTATCTTTAGTTCGAAACCTAAATCTAACAAACTCCTCGGCCATATGATTCCACACCAGTGGGCCATGCTCTATGTTTCACTTGATCGTGCTACAACCTTCTGTTTCTTGCTCTTCCATGTAACCAAGTTACCGCCTACAAAGGTAAAGTAACCTGACATTGACCTCCTGTCAGTGATACTTCCAATCCAATCTGCATCTGTGTAGCCACAAACTTCAAGAAGTTTGTTATGTTTAGAGAACAAGATTCCCCTTCCTGGAGCTGACTTTAAGTATCTTAAAATCCGTACAACAGCATCCATTTGACTTGCACTTGGGTTATGCATGAATTGACTCACTACACTTACTGCATATGCAACATCTGGTCTAGTATGAGCCAAATAAATCAAGCGTCCAACTAACCACGATAGCGAGCTGATCAAGAGGTACTTGATCCTGGATATTGACCCAAACAATGGTTACGCCAATAGGAGTATCGATTGGTTTTGCGATCCAGCATACAGGTTTACGTTAGCAAGTCAAGAACGTGCTTTCTACGGCATAGGTAGATCCCTTCTGCTCCCTGCAGCTCACCGATCCCTAAAGAAGTAGCTTGAGTTCACCTAAGTCCTCATCTCAAACTCGAGGCTAATTGTTTATGTAGTCTATCTATCTCCCGATATTATCATTTCCTGTGATTACCATATCATCTACAGCATAGATGATTAGAACATTACCTCTTCCTTGTCGATCTTTGGAGGAACAGGTATGATCAGGAAGGTTGCTCAATGCGTAACCAATTTGGTGCATGAATTGTGAGAACTTCCCAAACCAAGCACGTGGCGACTGTTTAAGACCATTCACCAGGAGAAGCAGCTACATACCCAGGTGGAAGACTCATATACACCTCCTCAACTAATTCTCCATGAAGAAATGCATTCTTTACATCAAACTGTCGAAGTGGCAAGTTTAGATTTGCCGCAAATGAGAGCAGTACTCGAATGGTGTTCATTTTAGCTCACGGTGCAAGGTCACCGTCATAGTCAACGGTAGGTCGGGTAAAACCTTTGCAAATTAAGTCATGCCTTATATCGACTTTCACCGAGCCAATAACATTATATTTCACTTGTAAACAACGCGGCACTCCTCCTACTTTCTTGTCTTGTGGTAGGGTACGGTTGCCAAGTACCTCTTCTTAAGCAAAGCCTGTTTCTTCCTCCATTTCCCTCCACTTTGGATCTCCCAATGCATCCCATTTTGTTAGGTCTTGTCGAGCAGATATGTGATTCACAAAAGATGCATATGACTTAGATAACCTCCTAGTGGACACATAATGGCTACTTTGGGTACTTTGACTTTGTATGAATAGTGGATTCATACCTTTTGGGGGTTGACCACGAGAAGTAGACCTACTTGTGACACCAAACCGGTCATTATTACTAGCACTGGTAGATGGGACATACACGGGACGGTGATCTTCTTGATTACCCGTGAGTTTGTGAGTCGGGGTTAGGAGGCGAAGGGTATCTTGAACCAGCCCTAACTTCATCTCCACCAACTATAGCTTCGGCTCTCCAAAACTTGGTGAAGTGAAGGGTGAGTACCTCGAAGTTCCTCACCACATACAACTCTTCAAGTAAGAATTCTCCCCCTCAAGAGCGTGTCGAGGGGGTAAAATAACTCATATCTTTAAAGAAGGTGATATCCATGGTAACATAGTATTTCCTCAGGTGGATGGAAACACTTGTATCCTTTTTGAGATCCTCCATAGCCCACAAACACACGCTTAATGGCGGGCATCCAACTTAGTCCTACGTTCTCGGGAACATGAACAAAACCAGCAACACAACCAAAAACACGGCGGAAGATTATGAAAGGGCGGGATTGAAACATGAGATGAAAGAATCTCAAAGGGAATTTTTGCCATGAAGAACACTAGATGGGAGGCGGTTGATAAGGTGTGCGAAGCTTATTTGCGATCACCCCAAAGATACTTAGGCATATGAGCACTAAAGAGAATGGAACGAGCCATATCAAGTAGATGGCGATTTTTCCTTCGGATACACCGTTCGCTTTCAGTGTTTGGGGGGACATGTAGTCAGGTGAATGATCCCATGTGTGGTGAAAACTCTAGAAAAACATGATTAACATATTCTCCCCATCAAGTGGTATAAAACTTCGAATGGTGCTTTATTATATTGTGTTTGAACAAGAGTGTAGAAATGCTTGAAAGGCATGGAAAGCTTCAAATCTTTAGTTTTAAGAAGAGCTACCGGGGATAATCCTACAATCATCAATAAACAAGCAAAATATTTCATACCCGTCTGGTGGGCTCGAGAGGGCCCCAAACATCGAGAATGAATAAGTTCAAAAGGAGTGCAGACTTGATTTGAAATACTAGGAGAATAAGTAGTTCGATGACTTTTGGCTGAAAACACATGTTTCCTGATGCAAAGTAGACTCATCCACCCAATGAACAAGGTAGGCATGGACTTTTCATAAGACTAAAAGATGGATGCCCTAGACCAGATACCAACCAAACATCACTTACCCAAGCTTCGAAGTCAAAGCGGTTGGGGATAACGCTCACGGTTTCGCCACGTATGTAGCCGTGATCCAGATGGAACAGTTTGCTCCTCAGATACCCCCGACCAATTATCTCCCTGGTGAGAAGATCCTGAAAAATTACATACACCGGGAAAAAAGTTACAGAACACTTAGACTCAGTATTCAGTTGTGGGACAGATATCAAGTGGTGAGACAGGTCAGGCACATATAACACATTATGAAGTTCTAAAGATGGGGTAATGCGAATTGACCCTATTCTATCACAGGAAAAGCTTACCCATTGGCATTTTGTAACATATACCTGAAGTGGAGGGAGATAGTTTAGTAAAGTAAGTTTTATCATAAGTCATATGATCGGATGCTTTGAATCAATGATCCAACTGTCAGAACCAACAAAATTTGAAACTTTTAAGGCCATACCAATTTTACCACGACCCGTGATAGAAGGAGGGTAGTAGTAGTCCTCCCGGTGGAGAATAATCTTGTGCACTAATGCCAGAAGTGCGGTTCCCGAACTAGTTGAGCTAGCTGCGGCTTTGCCTTATGATGTGACCACTCCGCTTGGCCTGGGAGATGGGATACAATTTCCAACAGTGTCTCTAGGATGCCCAACATGTGGCGGTAAGAACACCGGGGGCAGTACGAGGATTGCACAGTGAAGGTCCCTGGTAAGAAGGCAAAGAGGCTTCTTTGTTGTTGAAAAGTCTTGGTGTCTTTGCTTGGATCGCGGACATGAAACTTCAACTTGTGCTTGAGGTGAGACTATCTGCTGTGACTCACCCCTTACAGCATAGGTAAAGGCACGTGGTTAAGCTAGGAGGTATTGACATACGCTGAAGCAACTCAGCTGCTATGATGCTTACGCATCAAGCCCCTCGAGAATACATGAACCAGCTCGAGCTCTTTCTCCTTTGTGTATCATATGCGTGCCTTCGATCCCTAATCATGCGCGAGTAAACTACGATCGATCTGCTCATTACGCTTTTTCGGTTTGGTGTAGAACCACGGACACTTTCGCTTGCCATTCTGTTTTCATTTACGCTTTGCATACATTAACTCATCAACCCAGAGTAAAATCGATTCATTTGCATACGTATCTTCTAATGTCTCCATATCATTTCAGATTTGCACATTGGTCCACCACATAAGACATCACCAACGCCTTGGGAATAAGATACTCATTACGAGTCCATCACTATCTTCCCATTTAAGCATAGGCCTTCTGTTTTGTGACACTTAGGAACCTTGGTAGTTCAGTCCACTTACCATCGAATGCATTCCACGAAAGGGTAGCGGATATACATTCCTCCATGTTCATAATTGTCCCATGGAGCTTGGGACCCCAACAGATCCTCTTTACTTGAAAGTTAATTTCAAATTTTGAAGTCTCATACAATTTGGAATGTTTACCCATCACAACAAATCTACACTTCAACACCACCAACAAATTTCCAAGTTCAACACCAAGACACTGGGTCGAATTCACGAAGATCTACTTGAAGATCGCGACCAGCGACCTGAGAAGTCTTGAGCTCCTCCACAGGTGGCCGTTCTCCTATTATATTTATCAACTTTCCAAAGTAAAAGCTTTATAGTGATTTGACCAAAGTAAAAGCTTTTTAAAAGCCTTATAAGAAAGGTTTGCTGGAGCCTTTTAAGCGTTGATTGAAGCTAGCTTTATAGTAAAAGCTTTGTCCAAATTAACAACACACTAACACTTTAATGGTAATGTGACAACACACTGAAGACAAAGAAACACAGCTGCAGCTATGTTCCAACGGAGAAGAAGAAGAGCTTTGTGCTCGTTCAACACCCAACCAGTGAAGAAGAAGAGCTTAGTCCTCATTCAACACCGGAGAAGCGAGAGTGCTGATCCAACACCAACTTAAAATGCTACTTCCTGCGTACGGAGAAGCACACACAAAGCGTTATGAGCAAGGAAGCGAGGGGCGGCCGGGACAAATGAGCAAGAATCCAAGTCAAAAGTGGAAGCGGTCAGCAATAGGCTTGATAGTTCTGGCGCAGATGCCGAGCAAAGGCGACTCGGTCTAGACGGCCAGGCAATCACAGTCAATAGGAGCCGGAGAGCAAGCGGAGGCGGCACCACAGAGGTTGGCCAGGAGGAGAGCGCCGATCCGCAGCGAGGAGATCGTTGCTGATGATACCGTTAAAAGGCTTCGCCGAGGAACGAAGGAGATCACCGGAGATAAAGAACTGAGAGAAAGAAAGTGGTACGATCTAGCTTCGATTATATTCTGGCCCCGTAAAAGAATTACAAACCCTAACTATGTGTATATATACAACCATTGTAACCCGGATCCGTTAACCCGGATCCGTTAAGGATCTAACAATGATCCAATATGACTCACATTGACAAAAACTAGCTGCACTATGAACAAATATTGTTGTAAGCGTGATTCTTTCAATCTGCAAATAGATCCTTTAAAGGAGGATGCAACAACGGTGGAGTATTACTGACATTTCAATTGGGATTAATTCACCAGTAAGAAGAGTCCTATAACATCCTTCTAATATCCCAATGTAAGCTCTAGCTGCCCTGGATTGAGCTAATTGCCTGCCCTCTCCTAAGAACATTGTATTAATTGTTACTCTCATGGGCACGCAAAGGCCTTCAAGGCAACAATGTCATTATCACTAAAATCTAAACATGATAAGATCCATTTAATACTTCTAATGCATATTGGACAGAGAATTTGCAACAACAAATTCATAGTGGAAAGATAATTCACATATACAAAAAATTTTATGTCAATAAATAAAAAAAACCTACAAAACAAACAAATAGAGAAACATAAAACAACAAGAAAATGTTAGGCTTTAGAATAATTAGCTATGTTAAGGGTAGTTCGGTAATTTTATGTTATTAGGATTTTACTATAAATATGTGATTAGTAGGAGAATTAGGTTTTAATGTTAATGTGGAGTTTGTTTCTTTTCTTTGAGTAGCTGTCGTAGATTGGGAGAGTTGGCCTTCCTCTCGAACAGTAGGCCGAGTTATCAATAAAATTCCTCTTATTTCCTTGAGATTTACTATTGGTTCTTATCAAGAAGAAGACCTCAAAACTAGCTACACTACGAACAAATATTGTTGTAAGTGTGATTCTTTCAATCTGCAAATAGATCCTTTAAAGGAGGATGGAATGACGGTGGAGTATTACTGACATTTCAATTGGGATTAATTCACTAGTAAGAAGAGTCCTAGAATGCTAATATAATGAAATCTCAGATAAAAAGAAAGAGTGACCTACAGGTTGATTCAAGTGGTTTTGACTGTCAACAGAGAAAAGGATCTTCAATGTGGTGCCAAGACCTAAAACTTGTAGCTTCCCCCAGAGGCGGCATTTTTCACATCCAACACAATCCATCAATGCGCTACCGTATGATCAAAAGATATATGTCAAATTAACTGATCAATGCTGGAATTATGACTAACCAGAAGTTCATATGCTAAATACAAACCTTATGTTTCTGAATTGCTTCTGAATTTGTTGTTTCAGTTCAGGCCCACTTTCACCTTGCCAGAGCTTTGCTTCGTCAAATGGCAGTGGGCATGCAGCTTGTAACTTGGGATTATAGAGTAGCTGCCTCACCAATGAATGTGTTTTAAGGTCTTCTTCTGAATTGCCAGTGTCATACTCCGCCTGTTCTAGATACTCTGCAGCCTGAAACAAATAAGGGCAATGAACATCATCAAATGAACCTAAAAGAGTGAAAGTAGCATGGATGGAGTAAATTGAAAAAAAAGGGCAGCCCGGTGCTACAAAGCTTCCGCATTGTGCGGGATCCGGGGAAGGGCCGGACCACTTGGGTCTATTGTACACAGCCTTACCCTGCTTTTTAAAGCAAGGAAGGAGTAAATTGAATATAAAGAAATATAGGTAAGAAATTATATCGCATGCGCGCACACACAAACACACAGGCCATGTATCTTATGCACGATATAAAAGCAGCAAAGCTATCAATGAAGAACTAAAACCCTTAAAAATGGTCATAGCTCTCTTCATGCTGGCTCCATAATGTCCTTCAACATAAATAACTGAAATCCTTATCCGAATGGTAATGAAGTTCAAATTCTAACACTAAAGATTACAACCATCCACCTGATTCAAGTTAGATGGTAAGCTAATTTGTAATTTCAAGTGAATATATTTAAGAGTCTCTTTGGCTTACAAAATTTGTGCCTTGAAGATAAGCTCAAAACTGTATCTCAAAAATCATCAACTTCACACTGCTAGTCCAAACTCTTCCCGCATGTGAAGGAATTGTTTTTCTCCATGCCTACTTGATTACCTTTGATTGAAACTAATTAAATACATTTCCTACCAGCAAACTAATTCAGGTTTTATGGTAATCCCTTCGGATGCCTCACACAAGTGTAAAATGTCATTTTTATAATGTTCATTTACATGCTGATATCTAGCCTCAGATTTTATCTATCAATTTCACAGAACTCTCAAAGTCGTTCTCCATAGTTGAACCCTATATAGGGATATGCAATAGAGATGATATTAACCTAAATCATTATCAAGTTTAAACTTCATGCTTCTAACCTCAATTTTTTTTGAGAAAAATAATATGAATTCTTGTGGTCAATTTATTCTCTAAAGTTTATAAAATCAGAGTGGCAACTAATGAAGAGAACTTCATGGAAAACGAAAGTGAAAACAAAAGAAACTCTGGGCCAGGAAGATGATATTGCTAAATATAATTGTTATGAGAACTGCAACCACATAATGCAAGCAAACTACCTTTTCACTGCTCGAAGAACAAAGAGAAAAGTGAAGTACAAATTTTTGACACGATCTGGGTGCCTTACTACACGATCATACAATAGCTCGAGATTTTGCCCCCACTGAAACAACAAAATAATAATAAATCAGAGACATACTTCACACAAAAACAATTTAAATAGTTCTAGCAGGAAAAAAAACTACTGAAGCTGGGGAGGGAGTTTCAAAATAACCAAGTTGGTAGACTCATCAAGAAGATAATCAAAAGCTATGTGTACTGAAATTGAGGAATGCAGCCCTGAAATCAATTTGTATAGCACTCTTTTCTCTGGGAAAAATTCCCCTGTTGGGTCTGAAATAAAAATATATATATATGTTATATATTAAACAATTCATGCATACTCTTGTGCAGTTAAATAGCAAACCCAAATATTAGCCTCTCTGAGAATTTAACTATAAAAAAATTTAAACATTTACACATTCCAGTGAGATGGTGTTTAAGAAGAAAAAACGCATAAGCATAATAAGAGCATGATAATAAAAGTAGATATCGGTTATCAGATTGTGCATATAACACCACCCCCAAGCACAAAGAGTAGACTACATATACACACAACACACACCCACTCACACACAAATGAAACAAAAGAAATTCTTGTTTCTCCATTTGTATTTAGGAGATGAAGGTATAAAATAGGCAGCATAAGCAGGAAGAAATATAACTGAATAACTTGCTCGTAGCTTGTTCAAAAGGTGTTCTTTTTACCAATGGATTTAAGAAAGTTTCTATAGAGTCATGGTATAAACTAATCTTAAATTCATCTTTTTGAAAAGTTTAGAACAACAAAAAACCACCTTAACTCTTACAACCTAATATTGATACTCTAAGAATCTAATATGTTCAAAATATCCTCAACTCTCATTAATTTTGTGTGACTAATTCATCAACCAAATATGCACATGCCCAGAGAATGTATCAACCCAACAAGAAGTTTCACTTGCAACTACTACCATCAACATCATAGGTAGCTCCTTTGCCTACAAAATATAAAATAAATGAAATAAAAGGCTGCAAGAACTTATCATAATCAAAAGAGTGCTAATAAATTTGATGAATCACAAAATAAATAAATAAATAAAATAAAATAAAAACAAAGACAAAAACATGCTATATAAGATCTTGTAACCAATTATGCTATTGAACTAACATTTTGGGCAATTTTCGGTGTAAATAGCTTCCCATATTCGCCTGGCTGATGGTCCGGCATAGCCAGTGTAACGTTCAGGGTTTAGCTGGAGGTTTACATATGTCATCTCAGCTGTAAAATAAATAAATAAATAAATAAACAAGCCATTTATTAACATACATTACCTCCATAAGATTGCAAAAAGTAACTCATCAATAAAAATAAAATGAATAGGATAATCTACAAAATCCATACCATTATCAGTCTCATCATCGTAAGTCCAAGGATTGTCAATCTCAACCCACCCTTGAAAAGCTTTGTTATCTAATGTCCGGTCAACAGCAGCCTGTGGTTTTCCCTCCTGACAAATTAGATTATCACTTGGAAGCCCACGAAAAGGCTTCTTAAATGGCTCTGGAAACTCACTCTCTGGACACTCACAAACACTGCAATCTCGAAGACGGCACATCCCATCATCAGGCCAGAACGGACAGTCACACCATAATTTAACCTATGAAAAACGAGTGCAAAAAGTAAATATATTAAATAAGAAACTTCAGTATTACATGACTAGCTTAAATTTCAAAACAATGTGTCAATCTGCACACGTGACAGTTGTAGAAGACAGCCCAAAAGCAAAACAGGGAAACATCACATAATGGACAAATCACATATCAGTTTTGTCTCATGCTGCAAAATCAGACAAAAATTTCCTAACAAGAAATGGTTAAAAAAAAATAAGCAAAATTATTACACATTCTAATATAGTGTTTTTGCAAGTATAATGATGAGTTTGCTCGTATTGATTACGGAACTGTGGGGTAAGCAGAATAGATATGAGACAATTAATTCCAATAGGCTTTAGTGAGACAGATAAACTCTAGGGATCTCAAACTATTTGAATTTATTATAGATTTCAACCAGTATCGATCTTCAACTTTAGTAAGGAAACATGTTAATTTCAGAGAACATTGATATGCAGCCATCTATTTCAAAATCATATCATCCATAGCATCAACTAATCAAGAATATTACAACCTGGAGAACATGATAACTAGGAAACAACTCCCTATATAAACATTAGCTACATCATAATTTAAGAAATCAACATCAGAAAGAAAATCATAAGATAGTCATAGTATGAGAACAAAGCTAAAGAATTACCTTGAAATATCGAAAGAACGGCATAGTCACTAGCTCTTGTAATATGGGGTGCAACACTTCTGTATTGAGAGAATCAACAGTCTCGTAATCACAACAACAATCCTCCACAATTCCGGTATACTTTTTCAAATCCTAAACAATTTCTCTGTCAAATCATTACGCAAAATAAAGAAAATTCCCAAATTCCAACTATTTGTCTTTTTTTGAAAAAAAAACAAAAGGGTACTAAGAACTACCGAGCAACCACAGGGCTCCCCATTAAACCCGAAGAGTGGCATCTTAGGTGAGGTCCTGGAAGTCACCGCCGTGGCAAGAAGCACTGCCATGAGCGCCCCCAACGCCCAGACCGACCTCCGCCACCCATGTCCGAAGCCATTTCTTCCATCGCCCTTCGCTCTCTCCATCAGAGATGAATCAAAACCCTAGAATTGGAAATCAAGACTCCAAAAACTCTAAGCACAATAAAATCTCATAGAAGTGTATTGAGGATATATTTCAACAATAACAGTTTAGGATATCATGTAGATACATATTTTGAGTGGATCAAGGACAACTAAGTGTCATTGGTGATCCACTTATGCGTTGTTGATAGAGAGAGACACAATCTCAATGATAAGCACAGTTAATGGGTATTTTGGTGCGTTGTTTCAATCACCAAAGACATGGAATATGCTGTGTTACAAGGACAACTAAGTGTCCAAAATCCACTTTTATAAGGTTGTGTATTTTGGATGTGATATGTGCATTTTATGGCTTCCCGGATCATTATCCTTTCATATTCAACACCTAAATGCAGTGAACTCTGAAAATTTTGGCAGACCTTTGGGATCCATGCACTTAATTTATTTATTTATGTTTAACTTACAGTGTCCAAAATCCACATAGCTTATATATTTAATTTATTTTTATCTTACATAAAGGAGAACCAAGAAGAGGCAATGTTGTTTGCCCTTTCAAAAGAAGACCTCTAAAAGTTGGGTTAAGAAATGAGCATGATCACATTCATGTCCGGCTAAGAAGAGACATGAACTCTTAATAAAACAAAGTCACTGCTCACAAACCATGACAAATGGGAATTAAGATGATTTGAAGCAATTTTTAATCCCTGTGGGCACATTACATTGGAATAAACTTTGCCTAAACTAGTATTTTCTAGCTCTATTTGTACATGTTAATCACACACAAGTGGTCCTATACTATAGTTAACAATCTTCAACCAAACAAGCACCACCCACTACCTTTTTCCCCAATCCTTCAAAAAGTTAAGATCACCATTCATCACAGCCATGTATACCAAGCAAACAACATCAATCCAAGAGAACAAGGCAAAAAATTCAGAGAAGAAAAGCAAATTTGATGGGCAAAATCTCAAAAGTGCAAAGATTAACAAACATAATATAGAAATGGAATAGAGACCAGTAAATTAAGGAGAAGGCGAAGGCTCACCTGAGCGGGACCTCAATGTCGCCTTCGTAATCCCCTGCTGTGAATTAGAGAGGGAGGGAGAAAGGAAGAGGCATAGAGAGCGAGAGGGAGGGCTGGGGATCAGGGCAGGCGAGAGCGAGGGGAGAGATTGTATATAAGAAGAATAGTCTTCTCGACGAGGTCGAGAGATGAGAAGAAGCGTTGACGAGGAGAGGCAGACTCCATGACGCCGCGGATCAAGAGCTTTCCACCAGTTTCCATCAATGTGATTAGGGCTATTTGCCAAAATGACTCTCGGTCATTTATTTTATTATTTTTTTTTGATCTTAATTTAAAAATATTTGTTGAAATGACATTGGTTGCCTAGTTAGTTATGATAGCTAATGAGCATTTGAAATGTCGATTAGCTATAAAGACCTCATTTTTTGCTCTTCCGAGTTAATCGGTATTTAAAATACTGATTAGCTCTAAAGCTCATCAGCATTTGAAACGCCGATTAGCTTCAGAGAGCTCATACATAATTTGTGGAGCTCCAAAAAGTTCATTTTGATGCTCTGCGAAGCTAATCGGTATTTGAAAGGCCAATTAGCTCTAAAGAGCCCATTTTCTTATTATCCGGAATTAATCGTTGTTTCATATGCCGATTAGATTCCTGAATAATATTTTATTATTTTTTATTAGCTTAGTCAGCATTATGACCCTACTAGTCAGTGCGAGGGCAATTTTGGCAATAAAATTAGACCTGGAGCCAAAAAATAAAATAAAATAATGGCCAAGGGTCATTTTGGCAAATTGCTCATATATTTATTTAAATACCTCTATAAAAGTATTTGTAAAAAACCATATAAATATAAAGGACATTCACTCAAAAATTAAAAAATAATTAGAAAGTGTATATAAAAAAAATTTATATTAGTTATTTATAATTTAAATAACTTAAAGTTCATAAAATATGATAAAAAAAAAATTAGAAGAGTATATCAGTGAACCCATAATGAGCATTTGATATACGAAAAAAAACTAACGTCTACATAGAAGAAGAAAAATTTAGAGGGGTATATAAACCAATCTAGTTTAGTTACGGTATCCATTGATTTAACACCCTCAATAATCAACTTAACTATGGGCATATAAATAAAAATAACTAATTTATAGAATATGCAAACAAATATCATTTTTATAAGATATTTAAATAATTTAAACCTAACATATTACATGAACAGCACACATGAATTATTATCAACCATTGACTATTCTTCGGGATCCTCAACATCCATCTTGAGGCGCAATCAATGACTAGTAATGATTAGCGTAGGTTGTTCGTGTAATCTGTTCAGTTTGTTTAGATTCCTAGGATGCAAGTGAAAACCCCTTAAAAGGTGCCCTCTATGAGACCTTGGGCCTTGGGTTGCCTTAGATGCGATCGCACTCAAAATACACTAAGTTGCACCTACCTCCCGCACCCAAAATACACTAAGGGGGCGTTTGGTTAGAAGTAGTTTCAAATCCATGGATTTTGAGTTACATTGTAGTTGTAAATCCTTGTATTTTAAAATACAGGAGAGTTAAATCCAGTGTTTGGTTGGATGTATTTTAAAGTGCTGGATTTAGAAAGTATGTGTTTGGTTTAATGTATTTGAAGTGTTGGATTATGGAATTCTTGTATATGGTCACTCATGGTGAGGTTACCCCCACCCTAGGCTATTAATAGATTTTATTAATAATAAAAAGTTAAAAACCTCATAAAATTTTATATATATATATATATATATATATATATATATATATATATAAAATTATTTTTAATAATTATTTTCTTAAAAAAATTATATTATTATTATATACATAATATAATTTTTTTAAGAAAATAAGTATAATAATATTTACACGTTATAATATTTGATTATTATAGATGTATTTAACATAATATTGATTTTTAATAATTATAGATATATTTTTTATTATATGAATAATTTATATTATTGTAAATAAATTTAAAAGATTATTTTCTTAAAAAAAATTATATATATATATATATATATATATATATATATAGACGTGTGATGATTAAATGCATTTCCATTAAGCGTCAGTTTGGAGCAGGCGTGTTTGAAGGATTTCTAACAAGATGCGGATGGGAAGATCATCGAAAAATAAGCTAGCATGTACATTTTTCATACAATTTGGAGAATCGCTTTGGTTCTCCCACTTAACGGTTCTTATTTTATAGAAATTTGAACGGTCCAGATTTCAACTATTAAGTGGGAGGACCAAAAGATTACCAAATTATATAAAAATCGACATGCTAACTTATTTTTCGAGGATAGAAATTTCGATGATCTTTCTATCCGTATGGTTGAAAATCCTTAAAACACTCTCCAAATGATCAAATGGGTGTCATTCTCATATATATGTAAAATAATATATTAATATAATTTTTTTTTAAATCACCGCAGCGTACGTGGCTCACGGGATTTGAAAATCCCACGGTTACCGTATTTCACAATACAGTGACTTCTTAAATCCGGCCGAACAAACATCGGATTTAAAAAGTTACTGTATTTGTAACTCTTTCTCCTTTTAAATCCGGCCAAACAAACGCACCCTAAGCTGCACCCAAAATACACTATCTTGCACCCTAAGGCAAAATGCTTTGGAAATAATACCCAAGGTCTCTCAAAATTTACCCCTTAAAATATAAAAAGGTTGGTTCCTGGGATTTAACACATACGTCCCTATACTTTTAGCAAACGGCATATTATTTCTTCAATCCCTTCAATTCTAAAATTTATGGTTATTCCCTATAAAGCATCTATTTTTAAAAATTATTAAAAACAATATATATTTATATATTACATACATGCTTGTTTTCAATAATAAAAACATGATAGTTTATTCTATTTAATCCAATTTAGTCAATAATATTTCAGGACAAGAGTATTTTTCATGTTTGAAAGAATAGAATTGTAATGTATATTTCTATCTATTTTCCTGCATATATAAGAAGATATTCCTGCCAAATATAGCATTAAAAGTTTATCCGGTTTTCTGATTATATCATCCGGCACTAATTGTAATCATCAACATAATCAAATATCTATCAACTATTAAATATCAACTAATCAAATAATATTTATTCTGTTTATACAATTATTATTTAATTCAATAGGTAATTAATTAAAAGTCCCTGACACTGTTTGCTTTTTCCCTAAGGAGGGCGTGTAGGGGTTTAGTGTAATAGTATTTTGGGTGTGTATATTTTGGGTGAAAAATAGTACCAAATAGTACCAAAGACTAATAAATAATTTCCCCTTAATTCAATCATATAACTATTTTTATAAAAATAATTTAATAATATACTATATATGATATAACCAAGGTAGTAAGACCCGGCTTATGACATTGAATAAGCCCAAATTAAATAAATAAATAAATAAATAATTTGGAACAAAAAAATTAAAAATATAATTATTATTATTTATGATATTAAAAATTAAACAATTTTCACATAAATTAAATTTTATAAGAAAATAATATATGATGATAGGGGTAAAAGTGGAAAGTTATGAAGAATCAGTCGGCATGACAAGTGGAGCAATCTCAACCCCTGTTCCCTTCAGCAATAGATTAGTTCTTGGCTAGAGATAATGTACACTCTCTTCGATCCCTGATATGCTCTATTCAGATCACGAGAAAAGGACATCTCCGGTCCCGAACTGCATCTAACGAGCAGTCCACCTCTTTCGCCAAACCGCCTGATAAGTATCAAGCTCGAGGAGACCACCGAAGATCCACTTATTCTTCTAAAAAGACAAATAGCCGAAGCTTAGCTTGCGAGTGAGCTGCCACCCAGTTGGCCTCTAGGAGTCTCTAGAAGGAGTATGAGCTAGAGCTGAGTTAGCATGCTGAGCTGGCACCTAGCTGGCACACACGTGACTGAACAGATGAAACTTGCCGCCCAAGTTTCCCCCTAGTCCTGGCACCCATAAATAGAGGAGCCCAGCCCCATTCAAACACAAGCTCAACTACCACGGCGAAGCTGCCTCTTTGAAAACTCATACTCTCTTCTTCATTTTGTTCTCAAATGGATTATCCTTGTTGTAATCTTGATGAGATCATAGTGTGACCCTAAACCCTAATTGGGAGATCCATGGTTTTTCCTTATTTTGAAGGGTTTTCCACATTAAACCCTTGAGTCCTTCATCTCTTGGTTTCATTCTGGTTTGATTTCCAATTGTTTTGAATCCCTAATCTAAACAAATTCAATTATTGAGATTGGAATTAGGGTTTTCTCCTAATTTTTAATCAACAGTTTGGCGTCGTCTGTGGGAACTAGAAAGTAGAAGCCATGACTGTCACCAAGAAATCAAAGCAAAATCAGATCGACGAGCAGAGAGATCCAGCTCCAACTACATTCTCAGTAGTGGAAGAAGCTCCCTTGGTTCTCAAAGAGACCCTTCAAGTTGCTGACGGAGTCCCACCAGTTCATCCACGAACTGTGGAGATTCCTATGGAGCGATTCAAAGCAATGGAGCAGAAGATCATAGATCTCACTCACGTGATGCTGGCGGTGGAACGTTATGTCTCTCAAGCAACCGCCCCAAATGTCGCCTATCAATCTCCTAAGAGTCGTGAGCAATCGATGGTGCACTCTCCTAGACACATAATATTATCTCCTGGGAGGGGCAGAAGCGTAACTTCCTCCTCCAAGAGCTCCGATTCGTCTTATTCACGATTGAGGCCCTATCCTCTATCCCCAACGAGGATCAAAAAGAGAAGGAAAAGAACCCCATTTTGATCCGATGGTTCCGCATCGCCTCAACCACACAAGAAGTACCGATCGCTGAGAGGTCACTTGCCGAGGCACCGATCACCGAGGCGCCATTCGTCGAGGCATCGATCACCATGGAATCACTCCCCGGGGGACCATTCACCAAAGCAATACTCCCCGAGGCATCATTCACCGAGAGGCCACTCACTTAGACACCACGCATCACCCAGAGACAGAATGACCGATAGGGAGAGAGTCATGAGACATTTTCCACAGATGCTCTCCTCTTTCATTCGAGCAATATGGGAAGCTTCTTTTCCAGAAAAGTTCATACCTCCAAATATCAGATATTATGAGGGTACCACTAACCCTTATAAGAGTGTAGAAACCTACTACTCGGAAATGATGGTAAATGGACCACCGAAGTTGTTATGTGCCGAGCATTCCCGAAAAAACTCATAGGAATTGCTCATGATTGGTTCAAAAGCTTACCATTGGGGACCATAGCCAGCTTTGATCAACTAACTGATCTCTTCTTCCGCCGCTTCTCTAGTTGCAGATGACAGAAGAAGAATCCGGTTTTACTCCTGAGGTTCAAACAAAGGGAGGAAGAAAGTTTCCCCGACTACTTATACCGATTCAACAAGGAGACAACTGGAACAACACACCTCGACTCCATTCTTGTAGTAAGAGCCGTGATGGATAGCCTCCGAGATTGTCCATTTCGCAATGCCCTTTCACCCTAGAGATCTATTTGAACTTATGATATTAGCCAAGAAGTTCATTTCCTTGGAAGAGTTCAAAGCTTGTTGGAAAGAGGAAGCCTTACAAAGGGTGAGGCAGTTCCGGAATGAGGACTCCTGACGCGGTAGATATAAGGATTCTAGGCATGGAGAACAAAGATCTCGGAGAGAAGTCGATCAGGGCCGCGACAGGCTTCCTCACTCTGCCGAGTAGAGACCCCAAGAACCAAGAAGACCTCAGTTCCCAGCAAGGTACAACAACTATACTCGACTCAATATTTCCAGAGAAAATATTTTAATTCAAATCCAGAGAAAGAAGATTTTGAAATAACCAGATCCTATAAAGGAATCCAGTTCAATGAAGCACAACAAAAAGTTCTGCGTCTTTCATCAGGTTAGGGGTCATACTAGTGAAGAATGCATCCAACTTAAAGATGCAATTGAGGACCTAGTCAAAGCCGGGAAACTCAATCAATTCCTTTAGGAAGACCGAGCAAATGAGAATACCTCTTCGTCGAAGCAAAAAATACCGGAAGAAGAGATAGCTATTCACTTCATTGCAGGGGGACTAGGGTAAGGAGGAGAAAGTTCTACATCAAGAAAGAATTATGCTCGGATGGTAGGTTCTGTTCAAGAAGCTTCCCCTCCGAAGAGGAACCGATCATCACCCCCAATTTGTTTCTCTAATGAGGATCTCCGAGGAGTTTCTCACCCACATGATGATGCTCTCATCGTCACTGTAAAGGTCAGAATTTTTGCGATACATCAGGTACTCGTTAATACCGGAAGCTAGGTAGACATAATATTCTGGGATGCTTTCAAGAAGATGAAAATTGGAGCTAAAAATTTGAGGCCAACTAAATCGCCGTTGATAGGATTCAATGGGAGTTCTCTTCAACCTGAAGGAGTAATTACTCTCTCACTGACCCTCGGCAAACCACCTCGATCAACCACTTCTTCAGTCAATTTCATGGTCGTAGATTTCCTTCTAGTTACAATGCTATAATGGGAAGATCATCTCTCAATATCCTGGGGGCAGTTCCATCTACTTATCACATGATGTTGAAATTCCAGACGAAAAACGGTTGTCGAGAACTGAAGGGAGATCAACCAACCTCTCGGCAGTGTTATGTCACTCTCCTAAAAAACTGAGCAGGTGAAAGTAGTAGGGCATCTGCAACTTTGACTGTTGAAGAACTCTAGGAAGTGGATAAGAACAGAAAAGCACACTGACCAACTCCAGTTGAGGAACTGAAGGCACTCCCTCTTGATGAAAACCAACCAGAGCGGACTGTCCAGTTGGGTACTGACCTGGCCCTTATACAACATGAAGAACTACTGAATTTCCTAAAAGGAAGTTCTGATATCTTTGCTTGGTCAGTCGAGGAGATACCAGGAGTTCCTCGGGAAGTGATAGAATATAAACTCAATGTGGACCCTGCACAGAAACCGGTCACACAGAAGAGAAGAAATTTCTCCCCTGACCGACTAAATGCTGTTGAAGAAGAAGTTGAGAAACTACTGAAAGCTGACTTTATCTGAGAAATGCAATATCTTGAGTAACTTTCAAATGTAGTCCTTGTGAAAAAGTCCATTGGAAAGTGGCGTATGTGTGTAAACTTTACTAATATCAATAAAGCATGTACTAAAGATTGCTACCCCCTGCCTCTAATAGATAATCTAGTTGACTTTACTTCTGGCTATGAGATGCTCAGTTTGCTAGACGCATTCTCAGGATATAACCAACTCTAAATGGCAAAGACAGATGAAGGAAAAACATCCTTCATGACTAACCGAGGGACTTACTACTATAAAGTTATGCCATTTGGATTGAAAAATGCCGGAGCGACTTTCCAGAGGCTAGTAAATAAAGTTTTCAAAAAGCAAATTGGGAGGAGTGTTGAAGCTTACGTGGATGACATCCTTGTGACGAGTGAAAAGGCAGAGCGGCATGCAGCTGACCTTCAAGAAACATTGAAGCCCTCCGAGCCCATGGAATGAGTCTCAACCCGAACAAGTGTGTGTTTGGTGTTTCGTGCAGGAAAGTTCCTCGGTTTTATGCTTACCCAAAGAGTCATTGAAGCCAACCTAGAAAAAATCGGAGCAATCTTAGAGACAAGATCTCCGAGGAGTATTAAGGAGATACAAAGGCTCAATGGGAAACTTGATGCACTTGGAAGATTTATTTCAAAATCTGGAGAGAAAAATCTTCCTTTCTTCTGAGCTCTCAGGAAAACACCAAAGTGGAGTGGACACAAGAGTGCGAAAAAGCTCTTACTCAATTGAAGGAGTACTTACAATCACCTACCTTGCTCGTAAAGCCTAAACCTGGAGAAGAACTCTATATCTACTTGGTTGTCACAGATAGGGTGATTAGCTCGGTTCTCACTAAAGAAGAGGAGGGTATACAGAAACCTATCTACTACACTAGCAAAGTCCTCTCAGCACGGAGTCGAGGTACCTCCCATTAGAAAAATTGGCATATGCTCTTGTTGTTTCAACTCGGAAGCTTTGACCATATTTTCAATCCCATAAGATTAAGGTGCTCACAGATCAAACTTTGAAACAAATAGTCCATCGACCAGAAGCCTCAGGTCGATTAACCAAATGGGTGCGCGAGCTTAGAGAATACGACATCAGCTATGAGCACTGCACAACCATTAAAGCACAAGTACTTGCTAATTTTATTGTCGAGATCACCATAACCAATCATGAAGAATCTACATCTATGGGATCATCCGAGAAAAAAAATATCTCTATTCCTCAGTGGATCCTACACACTGATGGTTCAATAACCAATGAAAATTTCGGAGCAGGGATAGTACTGCACTCACTATCAGGACCTCAATAGTTCTGAAATTTGGTTTTAAAGCAACCAACAATGAAGCTGAATATGTGATGCAGGAGGCTCGAGTCAAATATTTGTACCGAGTTGGCGGGTCAACATAAAGACGGGAAGTTATCAAGTCAATTCCAAGATTGGGTCTGTTTTGGGTGTGGTTCCGTATTTTGGCCATAACTTTGGCTACCGATATCAAAAACGGGCGTTCGACCCCAATTCGGAAAGCTCTTTGCGGCGCGCACGACATAGGGATGTCATATTAGAGAGAATTTTAGTTTTTTTCTTTCTATTTTTAGAAATATTTAATCCACCAAATTAGGGTTTTTGGTCTTTTTCCTATTTTTGGTAATATTTCATATGCCAAATTAGGATAGGATTTGAATCCAATTTGATCTCGGATTTTTAGGAGTTATCTTATTTGTTTAGAGTTTTAAATTTAGATAATTTTAGTTTTAAATAATAATTTGTCAATTTAGCAAATTTAGATTAGATGATAAGGTTTCTAGGTTAATCTTTTGAGGCTATTTAACCCGGCTTGTGGGTTAGGTTTTCATTATTGAGTAATAATATTTTCTTGAATTTCAGAGTATTTTCTCTGGTTCTTTGGTTCTTGGTTTGTTCTTCCTTGTGGTCCTTGGACCAGGCTAGCCCGCGGGATAATCGCTACCCCGCCCGGCGTCAATATCAAGCTATGATTACAGGCCTGCAGTTATCCTGAGGCCTTGGATTTCAGAACTTACAAGCAAACACCGACTCACAACTGGTGGTCAGAGACATGGCCAAAGAGTTTGAAGCAAGGGAAGAGAATATGATGAAATATAAAGCTATGGTATAGAAACTCATAAATAGCTTCCAAAATGTCCATATCACTAAAGTGCCCAAGGCTAAAAACCAAGAAGCGGATCTTCTATCAAAACTCACCACATCTTATGTTGATATTAAACAGCCTATCAACATTCAATATTTGACAGCAAAAACAATTGAATGCCGACCTACAGAAGAGTTGCTCGAGATTGGAGAAGAGTCGTACTAGATTGATCCAATTCTGGAATATCTCCGAGATGGCACCCTTTTGTCAGATCCCAATTTGGCTCATCGGATTATGGTTAGATCCTCTCATTACACCATAATAGATGGACAGCTTTACAAAAGATCTTATACTTTCCCCTTCTTGAAGTGCTTATGCCCTACCGAAGCGAATTATGTTCTCTGAGAAATCCATGAAGGTGTGGCACGAGACCATTTAGGTGGGAAGACCCTTAGTCATAAAGTTCTTCGGCGGGGCTATTACTGACCCACTTTAGATAAGGATGCCAAAGAGTTCGTTAAGAAATGCGATGCATGCCAAAGACATTCGAACATCCAATGGCGTACGGCTGCTCATCTCACCTCTATTATAAGAACAAGAGCATTCGCCCTTTGGGGAGTAGATATACTTGGCCCATTTTCAATAACCGCTCGGCAGATGAAGTTTCTGATCATAAAAATTGACTACTTCATCAAATGGGTAGAAGCCGAGCCATTATCTTCGATCAAAGAAAAGGCTTGCCGAACCTTCCAATTGATCGAAATTAGTTATATGCCAATTCGGAATACTAGTGACCTTCATAACAAATAATGGCCATCAGTTCGCCAATTCTGCTTTCAAAACTTTCTGTGATGAGCTCGGTATTGAGCATAGACTTACTTCAGTTACTTATCCCCAAGAAAATGGACAAGTGGAAGTAACTAATAGAACTCTTCTCTACAGCCTGACCAGAGTCGTTAGCAATGGATATGCTTGGGTAAAGGAGATCCCAGGAACTCTATGGGTATACCGAACTACTAGTTGGACACCACAGAAGAGACTCCCTTCGCCCTTGCTTTTTGTGTTGTGGCGGTAATTCAAGGGGAAATCGGGATACCAACTCCTCGAACACAAAAATTCGACCGAGGAACTAATGAAGAGCGACTCAAGGATGAACTTGATCTACTGGAAGAGAAGAGGGATGAAGCCAACTATCGAGCAACTGCTTACCGCCAGAAAGTTAAACAATTCTATAATTCAAAGTGAAGGAGATCACTTTCTAGCTTGGAGACTTAATCCTCCGGGAGAACAAGTTCCAGGGCAACAAAAGCCGAACATGAAAGTTGACTCCTAACTAGGAAGGAACCTATATCATAAAGGGAATTGTACAGCCAAGGACCTTTTGGCTAACCAAAATGGATGGGAAAAGCTTAAACGCCCATATCATTCCGAGCACTTGTGACAATACTATCATTAAAACTGATCCTTTCATTTCATTTCTACAAATTATGAGTTTGTTTTGCAAAACGATTATCCAAAATAATTTCTTCAAAAAATTAGCTTCTTGTCTTATCATCGAGTCCTTCTTAAGGATTGTTATCCGATGAAACAAAACAGAATCATATTTGGTAAGAACTTTGATTCAAAACCTAATCCTATTCAAAACCGAATGACCTCACTCGACAAAAATTCATTTAAAAGAATATAGCTCCATACTTTGATCGCGAATTGCTAATCCCTCTCAGAAATGTGTCTCTACGCTTCGATCGCGAGTCACCGAATTCTCTCCCAAAAATGTATCTCTCTATATTGATCCCAAGTCGCCAATTTCCTCCTTGGAAATATATCTTTGCGCTTAGACCACGAGCCATTAATCATTCTTGTAGAATCCGACTCTGCGTCTTGAACGCAAGTCGTCAAGATATGACTCCGTGCTTTGATCACAAGTCATTAGTCGCTCTCCTTGAAAATATGTGACTCTGTGCTCTGATCACAAATCACTCATCCTTTCCCTCGGATATATAACTATGTGCTCTGATTGCAAATCGTTACAGAATAAACGAACATCTAAAGTTCTTATAAAAATATTATATTCAGAAAAGAAAGTATACAAGTTCATAGAAATTTGGTGAGGAATTTTCATTCAGGAAAATTTACTACAAAATAAAATAAAAATTACACCCTCTTGACAAAAGAAGAAACAATTGTATAGTAGAGATCAAATTTTCTGAGGAACATGAGTATCTTCGGGAGCGATCAAAGAAGCAGAAGAACCCTCCTCGACTCCTTCTGCTACTTGAGTTGTGTCCCCCGGAACCTGTTCAACAGCTTCATTCTCCTCAGGATGAGTCGAGGAAGAATCTTCATCTAACAACTCTTCATATGTTTCAACATTTGGGTCCTCCTCGGCAAAGATCTTCAATGCCTTCTTATAAGTTAATAAGTTGAAGTCCACGGAAAGGGTCTTTAACATCTCTTTGGGAAGGATCCTTAACACCAACTCCTTAAGAACCCGAAAAGCTTCGAAATTATCTTTCTGGAAGCTAGTCCCATATCCACAATCTTTTTCACTATATATGGAAGAGAAGGCCTCCAATTCATTTATCAGTTGATGGTATAATTCTAGAGTCTCTCGTTGTGAAGATGCATCAGCTAAAGCCTTCTTCTTCTCCTCCACCGCGGCTTCCTTTTCAGAATTGGCATAATCGAGGAGGTGGATCTTCTCTTCAAGATTCTGGGAAAGATTATTCTTCTCCTATTCTAGAAGAACTATTTTTTCCTCTTCTAACTTAAGACTCAAAGAAGATTGCTCGAATTTCTCTTTGAAGACTAAGTACTCCTTCTCGACCAATGAGCATCTATCTTCCAAAGATTGTCTAGTTTTATTTGCCTCCTCCTTCCCGGCTCGAAGTCCTTGAGCCTCCTTAGAAAAAACATTAATTAGGTCCACCAGCTTGGCCTTCTCATCCATCAGTTTTTGACACTGAGTGACTGATGAGTTCAGCTAACCCAAGGCCTTCTTCTTCTCTTCCTTCAGAAGAGAGACATCCGCTTGTATCTTCTTATTGTCAGCCTCCAAATTTCCAAGTATGATATGAGCATTGGCTTTCCTTTCAAGAATACTGGCTGCTTGGTCCATCAATAAGCTAGACTGTATGAAGATAATAGTCAGTTCCTATTCAACCTAGAAAAATAAGGAAGCAAAAGCTGAAGAAGTACTTACAAAAATTGCTAATAAATGAAGGTGAGTTGCAAGCTGCCTTTCTCCGAATCGATGAAGCCTGGCCTCGATCGTATTTGTTTGGAGAATCTCTAGTGAAAAGGTCATAGCTGCGGGATCATCATAGATGATCCCATCGATGGGATTGATCTTGATTCTCTTCGTAGAGCTAGAGCTTGACCGCTCAGCTCCTTAAGGGTCCTTTCCATTTGGACCTTGTGGAACATCGGGAGTTGGTAAGTCCCATGCTCCTTCAACCAACAAAAGGGCCTTTGATATCTCTACGGCTTATCGCATCTGAGCCATTTTCAAATCCGGCCCCTCTGGCTCAGCGCTATAGGGAGAAACGCCAGCAACAGATACTTCTGGAGTATCAGCCCGACGAGCCAGTTTTTCCACTACAAGAAAAAAGGCATATAAGGACGGGAAATCTGGACCCTAAAAGTCTAAATCCAGTCCTTAAAAAGTCAATAAGGACGAGTCAAATCCGGTCCTCACTCGCCCTAATAGGCTCCGCCCATAAAGGTCTTTAAGGACGAGAAATGTGGTCGATCCTTAAACGTTTCAATGACGGGGTTGTTACTCGTCCCTAAAACCTATTTAAGGACTATATTTCTAGTCCTTAATAAGAGTCAATCTCACCTCAAGAACCGAAATTCTGATCCTTAAAAATCATTTTGAACCGGATTTTTGTTGTCACTAAAACTCTTTAAGGACAAGATTTGTTTGTCCATAAGAACCTTTAGAGACCACTTTACACATGGTCCCTAAAAATTTTTGTGGACTAGCTTTGTCGTCCCTAAATTCCAAATTAATATGGTGAGCCTCTCAATTGGAACACATACTTATAATTACCTGCCATTTTCAATAAAC
This sequence comes from Dioscorea zingiberensis, assembly GCA_026586065.1. Taxonomy (NCBI): domain Eukaryota; kingdom Viridiplantae; phylum Streptophyta; class Magnoliopsida; order Dioscoreales; family Dioscoreaceae; genus Dioscorea; species Dioscorea zingiberensis. The sequence continues at coordinate 26,679,926 of CM048824.1, forward strand.
TTCAAAAATTAAAAAAACCAACATAAAAACATATACATGTATCCTTTGCAAAACAATAACACATCTTTTCTCATTGTCATTGTCATTTAACATCTCATGAATAGCACTATATTGTTTAGATAGCGCTTATATATACAAAACATATACTTAGCAAAACAATTTGTTGTCAAGGTCGAACATTTTCTAGCAAAATAATTTGATTACAACCTCTAAACATCCTAGCAAAAGATGATAGATGACACGATACGGATCACCCCTTCTTCTTGTGGCCAATTCCCTACCAAGTCTTAAAAATGACATTGATGAAATCCAAAATAAATCAATACCTGCAAAATATATAAAAATAAGATGATTAGTTCTCTCCTCCAAAACAAAAAAAAGAAAATAAAAGAAAAAACAACCTCAGTGCAGAATTTAGTAAAAAAAAATTCCATCTGCGCTAAAAACTATTAATTTTTAATGCAAATGCTTGCTTGACTTACTATGGCTGCAACAACAAAACATTTATGAACGACCATCACAATACTCTTAACAAAAACACAAATTTGCAATATTTAAGCCAAAAGAACTCAATATATTTCAGTGTTAACCATATAGGAAAGCTAGATGCCATTAAAAAAAAAACTATCCAAGACTACATGGATATATGGTTGTGACAATATCCCAAAATTGGAACAAGAATACAATCTCAGGCTCACTACACTAATAAAAAGCATATACCATGACCAGATACCATGACCATGCCAACAGCAGAATTTTTCTTGAATACAATCTCAGGCTCAATATATGAAGGAATTTTTCTTGAATCCAAAAAATGTAAGATTGATTTTGGAAGATACCTGACCACGCCACTGGCAGAATCCCCAGCTTTCCTGGATGTATAATTTTAGACTAATATGTGTGTTAGTCAGTATCCATTGGTAAACACTTCAGAGATCGCAGCAAAACCTGCATTCATTAACAGTAGATTCCAAGTTTTATAACTATAACATAGACAATGGCTCCAGTTTGAATAGACACTACAACAGTCATGTAATCTAGCAACATTGATTGAAGTTCCAGGTGAGGTGATTCAATATGGAAGACTAATTGTCAATACCTTGAAACATGATTCAAGTGTGAGATTTGTGCAACCTAATGTGATTTGTGCAACTAACCTTAGTGAGAGCCCATCATCTTTATTCGAGGCTTTGACTTCTTCGATTGGCGAACAAGTTCTTTCTCTTCTCTTTTTCTAATTGCCTCAACAGTAAACTTAGCCACAGCCTCATCTATGAACCGTCTCTTTTCTTCCTTTGGTTTCTGCAAAGCCTCTCGTCTCTCATTTTGCAGTTTCGTATATGCTTCTTGTGCAGCCTTGGACCTTACAACATTTGTTTTAGAGGGTGCCTGTCATACATTTTAATAGAACATTTACAATGAATGTATGGCCATTGTTCTATTTTAAATGAACCCATTTGCAAAGACAATAGCTCCCTACCTGAGAGCTTAGTTTATAGTGCCCAATCAAGTCGATGTAATAAGGCACAAGAGCAACTAATCTTGTCATGTCAGCCATGTTTTTGGCATATGGAAGTGTGAATTTGAAGATTAGCATTTTCGAATAAGAACCTGGATATTGATTAGAAAATTGCAGGGAGATGAATCCCTTCCCAAATTTCTCAAATACCTTCTTATTGAAAACCTGTCAACAAAACCATAGTACAACAAAAAAATGTGATATTTGATGAACTCGGAATGCTATATGAGAAAAGAAACCTAAAAAAACAATTTGATTAGATGATGGAGATGGATCTGACTAGCCAAAAATGGTCAATGGTATAAACTATCCAGACTCACAGACAAATAAAACATTTAGGGAAGATAACCTGAAATACAATGAATGGTCCAACCATAATAGGAGTCCTAAATGTATAGAAATCTAGCAATAATAACTGGTTGACATAGGCTCAATTAACTAGCTTCATATTAGGAAAAGATCAACATATAGATGAGGTTCATCTTCTCTCCATGAGAAAACACATTTTGACTTGTTTAGGTTTTATTTTCCACATTTGATTTATAAAAACAATAAACAAAGGTAGCCAAGAAAACACCTCATGATATGTATATCTTTATTAATTTATCTGATAATTTGGGCTGAGGTTTGTGAATACAGGCTATTATTACCTAAAACAAGGGAAACATGTACTTTTTGAAGTGTTGATGAGAAATAACCAATATATAGATGTAAGACAATTGAGTTCCATGGAAAATGGAAACAAGCTATAATACTATAGGCATCTCCAATCTTTCTTTATCAAGGTAGGAGATGTAGCTATTTGGTTGCCAGAGTCTGCTTCAATCGGCTTAAGCAACATCCATATTTTTGCTTTTGTTAATTGACAACTTTTGTCAAGTTTTATCAAGCCCTTTAATTATAGATTCTCAACATCTATTATCATAAACCTACTGATTATTTGTTTGGTCAACCATGAATCTGACAATTTTAACATGCTTCCTTCAAAAACTACTTATGTAGCTTGTGAAAGACCATTCGTCAATAAGTTGAACAAAAGGCTCAGTAACTTCTAGCGCAACTAACTGATATAGATCATCACAAGTAGAGGATGCTAAACTATGCACACCCTATTAACCAAAACTCACGGAAAACAAACAAACATGGTCAGTTGGCTAATTGCAATTCAATGATATTGGTTAGAACTCCATAATAATCAATGCTTCCACTATATTGGTTAGAACTCCATAATGATATTGTTATTTTTAGGTGTAAAAAAAGATTTATGTTTTTGTTCAAGGACATTTCATCAAGTGGGATGATTCATTGTGAAAAACACAAAAATGATGATCAAAACAACAAAAAATTACCCAAAAATTAACGAGCATCACAAGAGAAGTTTGGCTACCATACTCTCTCATAAGACGAGGCATTTTATTTCAATCTTTTTATTATGCATCCCGGCGATCCCGCCATTATTTTTGAGGTTTTGGTTGGTTGAGGTTGAGAGTTAAATAGCAAAGAGATTTTAATAAATTTGAATAAATAAATAATTGAAAAATTCAAATACCACCTTCATAAAAATAAATAAATAAATAAGAATTAAAACTATTCAACTAATCATAAAAATATAATATTGGGCATGCTTCAATCCATCAACCACTAGTTGTGAGAAGGTGTGGTGGCCATGATTTTAAAATTTTCAATCATTCATATATTAAAAAGTTTTTTTTTTTTTTTTGATAAAAGTGGATAAACCACATGTATTGATTATCAAAAGGTTCCTTGTGAACTGTTGTTACAGATATTTCAAAATCATAGTGAAACTGAAAAGAACCATTTTTGTACTTTGATAAGGGTATAATACCTTAGAGAGTACAGGAGGACCCCCAAAGCCGCAGGTACTTCCCGGTAGCTGTATCTTTTGCAGGTCAAGGTTACCAAGGCGTTCCCCTCGGGAGTGTTCCATGCCATATGGATAGGTGTTTGCGAGGTGGGATATGGGTAATAGTCTATCCCTATCAAGATAAGCCTTTCATCCCTTTCCACTAGTAGGACACCCAGTTATTAGGTCAAGCTATTATTATCATCTTTAAGACTATCTCTGTTGCCACTTCATTTTCATTTTCATTCTTCGGTAGGGCATCCATTTTGGATCCGACTTTCCGGCTAGTAGGACATCCCATTAGGATCCGACATTCCGGAGGTGTTTCTTTACTCTGCCGGTAGGACATCCTTGAGGGATCCAACTTTCCGGTTTTTTTTTTTTTTTTTTTTTTGGCTTCAGAGAGTCGCCCCGATGATAAGCTCACTTGTACCGTTATCTTATGTGACGTCCCCTATGTTTTGAGGATTACTCGGCCACCCATCAGGACCAACCAACGCGTATCCCAGCATGCGTACACCATTTCGATAGGGCATGGAGACTCTTGTAAGGGACAAGAGCGAATTTGACTGCAAAAGTGTGGTTACACAGGAGTATCCTAGGCAGTTGTGGGGTTCTGATCGAGCCCTCATGTGGCTTCATCATCGCTGAAGTCTCTTCCGGGTATGTGTTGCTCCATCATGCCTCTGATGGTTACTAGGTTGTGCTTCGCAATGGTATGCATCAGCTGGAGCATATGTCTCCTGGAAACATGGGCTGCCTCAAACCATGATAGTAGAAGGTAGTCTGTTTGTCGGATTAGGTCCTTGTAAACATGTTGTTTATCTTGGAAGCATCTCGGGTTTCGCTCTAACCATATGTTCCATATGATGGCCATAGAAGTGAGGTCCCAGCTTGTAAGGGTTTCCTTTACCAATGATCTGGAAGAGTCAGTTCCCACAGATCTTGTATCTGGGTTGGGGGAACTGCATGTCCAAAGAAGAGGAGAGCATAGTATGCCCATATTTCGGAGGAGAAATGACATCGTAGTAGTAGGTGCTCAGTGGTTTCATCCTCTCTGTCGCAGAGGTAGCATCTGGTTCACTCTCCCTGCCATCCTTGTTTTGCCAGGTTTTGCAAAGTGAGGATTTTATCTTCTCGTGCTAGCCAAGCGAACATCTTGATATTTGAAGGGCATGCTTGCTTCCAAAAGGTTCCCTGCAATGTGCCTCGCACTCCAGTATCAATTCGAAACTGGTATAGTGATTTAACAGTGAACTGTTGGTTTGGGGTAAGTCTCCACAGCCTACAGTCCTCTCTCGTACTGTCCATCGAGGATGTGAGGTCCTGTATTTGCTGTAGCATATTGACTCCTTCCATCGATAGTGGACACAGTCGCTTGAGGTAGCCGCCTCCGTAGCATAATTGTCTATTCGCCTGAACTGTAAGTGTCTCTGACTCGATTAGTGTTCTGAGCTCCGGAAGTAAGGTGCATGGACCCTGGCCGCCCATCCTGTTGTCGAACCAGACATTGACTGTGTCTCCTATTCCTGGTGTTGTTATGATGTTCGCCATGACCATGTCTGTCTAGTGCATGATTCCTTTCCAGAAAAATGATACAGTTCTTGGTGCCTTCTTGAAAGGATTGATGTATGAGTTGTGGAAGTAAGTCTTTTGTATAATCTTCTGGCAGATCCCTGCTTCACCTCTTAGGAGCCTCCACCACCACTTTCCAAGCAGTGACTTGTTGAAAGCTTGGAGGTTGATGATCCCCCATCCACCATGCTCCTTTGTCTTGCATAGATGTTCCCATTTCTCCAGTCGGTAGGCTTTGGTTCCTTGGTTGGCTCCCCTCCAGAGGAAGTCTCTTTGAATGGCCTCTATCCGCCGTATCACCCAAGTTGGTAGCATGTATATGGCCATCCAGTAGGTGGGTATTGTCGTGAGGACGGCATTGAGTAGCGTGACTCTACCTCCCATCGAGAGCAGGCTTCCACGCCAGGAGCCGAGCCTGTTGCTGACTTTTGCAATTAGTTGGGTCCATTCCTCCTTCCTTGGGCGTTGTCCCGTAAGTGGTATTCCCAAATAAGTAATTGGTAAGCTCAACGCCTGGCATTCCATTATCTGGGCTAGGTCATCTGGGTTGGTTTCCGGGGTCCCGACCGGGACGATGGCGCTTTTGGAAAAATCGATTTTGAGACCAGATAAACCCTCAAAGAGATAGAATATGAGTTTTAAGGTGCTGAAGTCGTGTAGGCACCCTGAGCTGAAAACTAGGAGGTCATCCGCATATTGGAGTGCATTGATTTGTGTGTCCTTTTCCCGGTGGATTCTGTTTCCTTTGAATAGCTGTGCCTTTGATGCATTTTCGATCATGGTTGCAAACACGTCAGCAACAAGAGTGAAGAATAGGGGCAAGAGGGGGTCCCCTTGTCGGAGTCCCCTTTGGTGCCGGATGTAACTCCTAGGGGTACCATTTATCAGAAATAGGGATTTGGCTGTGTGAAGAATTACATGAATCCAACTTCTCCATCGTGGGCTGAAACCCCTGGCCTCAAGTACCTCCATTAGGAACTCCCATTCAACAGTGTCAAAGGCCTTCTCAAAGTCCACTTTCATCAATACCCCTCCGTTCTTTTTCATACCATTGATAATCTCTTCAGCTGCAACAATATTATCCTGTATGCATCTGCCTTTTATGAATGCAGTTTGGCTCTCTCCTACTAGCTTAGCCATGACTTTTTGGAGCCTGTTTGCCAGTACTTTAGTGATTATCTTGACAGAGCAGTTGAGGAGACTGATGGGTTCGATAGTCCTTGATCGAGGTTGCCGCGTTGTGCTTTGGTCTAAGAAGAATGTATGCCCAGTTGATTCGCTCCAGATTTACTGTTCCTTGATGTAGTTCTTGGAAGGTTTGGGTGATGTCGTCCTTCATGAAGTGCCATCCATACTGGTAGAGGGTCGTGGGGAATCCATTTGGACCCGGGGCCTTATCCTGGTTTAGTTCTTGGACTGCTTGTCTGATCTCCTCTTCGGCGAAGGGTTCCTCCAACTGGGATAGGTCAACGGGGTCCCTATTTTCAAACATCTTCCGCTAATCCGTGGTGTATCTGAATTCTCTTTTCTTTCCCAAGAGGTTGGTGTAGTGGTCTGATATGGCCATCGTGATGTGGGTCACGTCTCTGATCGATTGCCCATCAATCTGCAATTGGTGTATCCAGTTCCCATTCTTTCTTTGATTTGTTATGGAATGAAAGTATTTTGTGTTTCAATCCCCCTCCTTTAGACATATTAATCTCGAGCATTGTTGCCAGAGTGCCTCCTCCTGTCGTATAATGTTTTCAAATTCCTCCCTGCTTGATGAGAGTAGGTCCTCCTCATCCGTGGAGAGTGATTGCTCTTCACTTCGTATGTCAAGCTCCTTGATGTGTCGAAGTAGGTCCTCCTTCCTTTGACTTTGGTTCCTCCACATTTCTTTTTCCCATTCTTTTAGCAGGCCCCTTATATGTGTTAGTTTTTTGGACCACTTGAAAGGTCCATCACCCACCGCCTGACACTGCTCCCACCAACCCTTCACCATCTCCAAGAACCCTTCCTTCTCTCCCCAGCTTCTGTTGAACCGGAAAGGGTATTTGTGTGGTTTCTAGTTTCCACACTCGAGCATGATTGGTGTGTGGTCCGATCGGATGCGGGGGAGTGCCGACTGCCAGATTCTTGGGAATGTGGACATCTATTCCATAGAGAGCAAAAATCTGTCAAGGCGTGTTATCGTTGGGGACTCCTTGCCGTTTGTCCATGTGAATCGTTTCCCCGTGAGCGGGGGGTCATATAGTTATAAATCTTCGATCATTTGGTTAAAGTCTTGTTGTTCTTGTGTGTTTACTTCCCCGGAGTTTCTGTCTCCTCTGCCCCCTGTTGCATTGAAATCTCCCCCAATAAGCCAAGGCCCACTCCATCGTCTTCTTATGGTCATTAGTTCATCCCAGAAGGCAGTTTTGAGTGTCCTCTCACATGGGCCATAGACGGTTGTAATCATCCATCGAGTGTCGTCCTTCTTCCTTTCCGGAATGGCCGTCATTGAGAAGGTATCCACATGGCTGTCTATCATTTGGAATTGTGATGCTTTCCCCCCGATACAACATCCTCCCCTAGTGTTGAATGCCGGGAGGATGATGCGCTCCCCGTAGGACGAGCCACCTATGGAGCGCCAGATATGGTTATCAATTGACTGGAGTTTTGTCTCTTGTAGACATAAAATGTCAGCCTTTTGCGTTTCGATGAAGTCTCTGACTAGGAATCGCTTTTTACGCTTCCCTAGACCCCTTACATTCCATGATAATATTTTCATGACTTAAACATGCTATGGCCCTGTAATGTCCGGGGATAGGGGCTAGTTGCCTCCTGGCTCTCCCGAGCTCCTTTTCGCTTCGATTGCCCTCATGTGGTTGATAATTTGGCTAGCGTTACCTGTTGTATGTTCCAGATGGACACCCACCTTTAGGGCTTTGGAGATAATGTCCTCGTTGTTCCATTCCGCAATAGTGAGTGGTACAGTTTGTAGTGATGTGGATTCTCTGGCCTTTGCGGATGGTTTGAGTTTCCTTATGCTTCTTCGAGGTTGGGTCTCCATGTTGGGTTGAATCTGTTTAGTGTTTGGTGATGCTGGTTGTGTGATAATGGGGGGAATGGGAGGTTTGTTTTTCCTTGGACGCCCCCTTTTTTTAGGTGTTTTGATTCCTTCTGGCCTTGGTTCTACATCCACAAGAGTACCATCTTCTCTTGTGTTGGATTTTTCTGTCCTTGGCAGTGTTGGGGTGTTTTCATGCATTCCATTTCGGCTTGTGATTGTGTCCCATGCCACATCAGTGATGAGATTCCATGTGTTGTTGATTCTTCTTAGTGCATCTTTGTTTAGGTCCAATTTTATGTTCCCTCTCAAGTTTATTATTTGATTATCTCCTAAGCTATTCTGAGAATGTGGATCCGCCAAAGGCCTCTCAGAGCTATTCATTTCATTGGGTGAATGTTCCATATCAGTGTGGGTTACAATGCCGATTTCCTTAGCATTCTGGACCAGGTTCAATGGGTTTTTGGTTGCTTGGGCTGCTGCTGGTCCAAGGTTAGTTGGAGTATTTGTTGTTGGGCCAGACTCAGTTGAAATGGTGGATGGTGGAATCCGCTCAATCAGGAACGGTTCAGTGAGTGTTTGATGGGCTGATGTGGGTTTTGGAGCTGTGTTGGGAGCCCGGTTTTCCATTGGTCTTGGTCCTTTGAAATTGCTTGGACCCTTTCCTGCCCGGGGTGGATGAGCTCGTGCCTTGCGTGTGCTATCGTGGGGTCCACACGAGCCACCTGCAGCGATGGGAATTACTCCAAGTTTTTGGATGAGAGATTTGGTTTGGCAGAGGGGATCCAACTTGTCTGGGTCCCATGCCTTGTAATCCATCCACTTGCTGATTTTAGAGAAGTCTGCGTCCGCCTCGCCCTGGTCCCAGATTGGAATTGACTTGAAGTGCCACATGTCTATTGCAGATTCGTCAACGCCCATGCCTTGGTCGTCCTCCCAGGCTTCATCTTGACGACTTTCCTTTGCTAAGTCTTGTGTCTTGTCCCATCTCTGTGTTCTCTTCGTACCACCTCCTGACCCTACTGTTTTGCCCCGTGATTTCGCTGGTTGCCCTTGATCCTGCGGTCCTTCCTCTGCACGTCGTCTCGGGAGGAGTGGTGCCAACTCAGATCGCTTCCTCGGGGCGCAGTCCAACGACACTCTCAGGATGATGCCTTTTGATCGCTGTCCTCCGCCGCCCGCCGGAGCTGTATGCGAGTCGTCAGCCGAAGCCTTTCCTTTCTCTTCCCATGATGCTCTGAGCACCATAGTGGCTTGCTGGATCTCCCTGGAGTGTTCCTTGACCTTCTCAGCCATACCTTTGGACAAGCCACCTTGACCTATTGGCCGGCGGGTGGTCCAAGGTAGTGGGGCTTGTTCGGCCTCCATCTCCACCTTGAAGGTATGGATGCGTGTTCCCATTGTGCAGTGCCCGAAGGTGGGGAGAGTCGTGGTCTTCGAATGCGGATATAAGCTCGGACGTCGTCGGCCACTGACATCCCCCTTCCACCGGCGTAGATTAGTTCACCGACGGGCTTCAGCATTCTGGCCGCCGAGTTCCAATTCCAGAAACAAAAGGGGAATTGTTTTACCAGAACCCATCTAACTTCTCCTTTGGTGCGCGGCGGGTTCCAGAGGTCCAGTGACCATGGTGAGAACGCCATGGAGAAGTTCAAGTATTCCAGTGGCCCAGTGGCCTCCATTCGCCTCGCCACTTCAGGAGATGGGAAGGCGATGAGGTATCTGCCGTCTCTCATCGGTTTGATCGGTCATTCCTAACTCTCTTCCATCATCATCTTCAGCATCTCCTCCATGTTCCGACAGAGCACCATTCCTCCACGGATTGCTATCACCTTGCATATGGTGAACCTCTGCATGTTTTCCATTCCCGACAGGACGTCGTTGTCTATGGCCATGGTGATGTATTGGTGTTCAGCCTCTGGGGAGTCCTCCTGGTTCTCATCTTGGCGGTGCGCTACTACAGGGGCCTTGGGGGGAAGCTTCTTCTTCTTTTTCGCCGGTGGGGGAGGTTTGCGGCCAGCTTCCGGATGGGAGGGTCTTTTATGGTATAGCAGCTCCATCTTTGCGTGGCAATTCACCCCTTTGTGACCGACTCCCCCGCAGCGCCGGCAGGTCACCGCTCGTCGGCATTCCAACGCCTTGTGGCATGGGCGGAGGCACTGTCCACACACCAGGATCATCCCTGCCGGAGTATGAATGGTCGGCAGGGAGCGCCTTCCCGCGGGGGGGTCCGCCCGACAGTGGTCCTTGTTTTGTTCCCGACGGCGCTTTCGCCCGGCCGGTTCCCAGCCCTTCTCTCCGTGGGTGTGGCACTCAGACTTATCCTGTGATGTCCCTTGTCGGCTATGATGCTTTTCCTCCGGCGGGGTAGGGGTCCTGCGTGGAGGTTCCTGTTGATGCCTGCATGGGGGTTCCTGCCGGCACTCTGTTCGAGATGGTTGCATCGCCCTCGTCTCAGCTCTTTGCGGTTGTGTATTCTCCCTCCCGTTGTGTTCCGTCGGTTCTTCACTGCGCTGCCATGATTTTGGTCCTTCAAGTGTAGCTCCGATGCTACTGACCACTGTCCTTCGTCGTCCGCCGCCTTTCGTTGGTGGTCGCGTCGATCTCCTCATATTGGTCAGACAATTTCACAAACAGCTGATGGGCGTTGTGGTTGATTTGTGCTTTCTATTGGAGGGGTTTACAAAGCTTTCTCACTTTACAAACATTCACAGTCTTCCTCTCAGGATTACAGAGAAAAAATCAGTTGGAGATTGAGAGATAGAATGTAGAGTTGGGGAGAGGGGGTGTGAGGGATTTCACTGAAGTTTCCCACGTTTTACAAGGTTGCAGAGGTTTCCTGCAGTTAAAGTGGAATTTCATGTGTATTCCGGTGGTCGTCGGAGAGTTCGCCGTTCCCTGGCCGTCAGATAGGTGTGGTTTTCAGCAGCTCCGCCGCTCGCCTTTCTCTATATTCTTTTAACTGTTACATCACATGAGCATCTTTTAGCCAATCATATATACAGCATTCATAAATATAAAAGTTTATAAAACTTGCGAATATCAAAAGTAAAATTAAAGAATATCTGAACTGAGAAGATTAAATTAATTGAGATGTTCTCATTTTTCATTGTTTTCTGAAGACATGTTACATTGAAATCAAATTATTTCTTACGTTATTTTGAGATTTGCTTATTTTCCTTGTTTTTTTTTTCTTTAAATCTTCCTTTCAATTTAAATATTTTCACCTTTCTTATGAGGCCAAGTACATGTAAATGCTTGAATAATTAAAATTTATTAAAATAGATCTAATCCTAAAACAATGATTTATGGTCTTTCAAAATTATATATACATGAATTTGTTTAAGCTTGAGGAGTACTCTAATGTTGGATGCTTCAAATTGTAATTTTGAAGATACAGGTTGAAATATTTGGATATTTGCAAATAATGAAGACAATCAAGGTAATATGTCATAGTAAGATGGAAATTTGAGTCGTTAAAAAATGAAAGTTATTCCACTTGAATAGACTAAATATATAAATTTTGCTACAATATCTTTGAGGATAAACCTTTGAAACAGTATTATAAAGAAGGTGGTAGGAGAAACATTAGACTTATAGACTGTTGAACAACTATCGTTGAGATTTGACACAACTTTATCAGTTCATCTTAATTAGAAATCTTTTATTCCATAAATATGGAGACATACAATCAGAACATCATCAATCTAAAAACAGTATCAGTGTTTGAGAGACAGGTTTGCACATTTAGGTTCAGTTTACCAAATTTAGTCCAGTCCTTCCTTGAAATGCCACTATGAAAATGAGACATGAACTAATTGTTTCCTCAAAAGGAGAAGATCCATGAACATGACTACAATACAAGTGGAAATATCCACTACTACAGGGTCTCTAAAGGTCATTATGTACCAACAATTTGGTACAAGTGCCTTTCTAGTGAAGGCTTCACTAGAAAGGCACTTGTACCAACACAAAAACTACTACTACTACTTTATATAATTCAACAATTTTACCCTCAAAATTCTATTACTAAGAAATAAACCAACAACCTTAAATATTCTAAAAGACAACCATTAAAGAAAAATTTCCAATTTTCCAAGTAGATTGATCACAGGTTAAATAACACTAGTCTTTCTTAGAATAGGTACTAAGCTTGCAAAACTATATTAACACTCCAAAAACAATACCCAAAACTAAGAAACAGAGACTGAGAAATTAGACCCTCAATGCCTTCCTTGGGAGTCTTTAACCCAAGACCAATACTCTTCCAGAACCAATTCCCACCCTTCCCTGGTCTCTTCCCCTTCATAGATTTCTTCGAGCTGCAATAAAATTCTTAATATATAAATATATAGGAAAACAAAGGCTCATCTTTTCAAATCAACAAACCAAACTCCATGGCCAAATCAAACCTCAAAAAAAAATCCAAATACTCACCATAGAAACACCTTGGGTTGCTTCAAGAGGGCTTTCTTCATCTGACAAATTGAAACAAAAATAAAGAAAAGAAAAATAAGAAAAAAGTGCAATAGCAAAGGAATCAAAGCAATTGATCAAGGAGATGACGAAACAAATGTAGAAGCACTGAAATACTAGTAGATTCAGTTGAAATCCGACCTGCTTAGCCAGTTGAATTACTGTCAGATCGGGGAACGATAAGGAGGAAAAGAGGAGGGTGCGATCTAGGGTTTCAAGGTAAGGAGGAGAAGCGCTGTCCGATTATTTTTTAAATCGGGCCTGACTATATTCATCACACGCCGCTTTTGGTTATTGATTTTTTTTTTCAAACCCCGCCTAATTATATGTTTTAAGGACTGGAATTTTTATATTTATAGGGACGAGAATAAAATCTAGTCCTTAGTATTTTAAAAAAAATTGAAATTTTGGAATCACTAAAAATCTGGTCCCTATTAGTGTAATTTTTAGGATCGTTTTTGCATCTAGTCCTTAAAATATGGTCCCTAAAAGCCATTTTTCTTGTAGTGTTCCTTTCGCCTAGCAAGAGGGATATCATCTAAGTCTTCTTCCTCTAAAAGAGCCTCTCTTTCATCAGGCCAAATAACAATATATAGCCTCTTCATCTCCTTCAGGGATGTCACTCAAATTGATCACTGGAGCGTGATTCTTCTTAGCCACCTTCTTCGTCCGCTTCAGCCCTTGATACGAGAAGGTATCTCCCTCAGATTCCTTACTCTCCTTCTTCCTTTTTCTAGAAGATAGTTCCTTGGGTCTTTGGGGAGTGTCATCAAAATACCCTTCAGACAACCCCGCGAGCGCTCCAGTTTCCATCGGAGCCTCCTCGTTCCTCTGATGAGATGGTATCTCTTCATTCTGTTGAGAAGGTTCTTCGGATTTCTCAGTTGACGCAGAAGTTTTTCTCTTCTTCTTTTCGAGCCGAGCTTCCCTTACTTTCGCTTCAGCAGCCCTCAATCTAGCCAAGAGTACCTAGGAAACAGCTTTCGGATCCATTGGTTTACCTATAAAGAAAAAATGAGAGCCAAATTAATACCAAACCGACGAGTAAATAGCCGAGGAAGAAACATGGAATCCAGCCCTACCCTGGGCTATAAAAAGGCCGTTTTCTTGCAAGATTTTCGAAGTTAAGTATTTGTCGACGGGAATGGTTGAACACTCTTCCTGAAGCTTCTTGAATGAGTCATTCTCATCGGCTGACAACTCCTTCTTATCTGATGAATAAGTCTGGGGAGTGCCCCATTTAGTTCGGACCCCTAGACCCTCACTATCAGAGATAAAGAAAAACTTAGTCTTCCATTCCTTGATGGAAGAAGGAACAGGACCGAGGAATCGCCTCTTCGGGCGAGCACCGAGGTAATACTAATCAGAATTCCTTTCACAACTCAAATAGAAGAAAAGTTTGAATAGATAGTGGGCTCTATTCCACAATGGAGAGATGTGATCACAAACCCGCACAGACACCTCCAAGAGTTCAGAGTCAGTTGGGAAGGATTGACATCAAACTCCTTAAAGATATCTATGAAAATTTTAGGGAAGGCAAGCCTAAGACCAGCAAGCAGCGCATCATAATAAATCCTTTTCTCTCCTTTCTTCGAAGGGGAACTTACACGCTCAGACAGTGACCGAATCCTATAAGAGAGGGAAGAAGGTCTACTGGAAATCAAATAATCAACAACGAGTTTGTGAATAAACTCAGCAGGGAGAAGATTAGGGAAAGCACTGGAACAAATATCTGGCTTCTTGGGAGACTCCGGATTGACTTCAGACGGGGAAACATCGGAACGCACTTCAAGTTTCTTGGGAGAATCTAGATTGGCTTCAGATGGAGAAGAAACCGGGGAAGGAGGAAACGCCATACCTGATGCAATGATGGGAATCAAGAAACGCAGAGAAGAACCACGGCTCATATAGCGCCAAAGGATGAAGACGATGATAAATATGACAGTTTAAAAGAGGATCCTTTTTAAAATGGCAATCGAACCGTCTTCACAGTAAACGAACAATCGCGTTCTCCCTCAATGGCCCAGATTGACTTGCCAAATGGTCATAATCATAGCCGAACAAATAGATCTATATCCAATGGTACAGTTCGGGTTAGAGCACAGTGAAAAATTGAATGTATGGTCACCACATGGAATATTGATAAGAGCGCCCATCATCATCAACATTCTCCCACATCCTCTCTTTTCAAAAAAGCACTTATGAAAAAAGACGTTAGAAGACAAGACAGCACATAACCTTTAATGCTCTTTACTACCACAAACAGTTTAAGGAGCTCCACTATATAGCTTGCAGTGTAAGATTTTCGTAGGATAAATTGTTGGAGAATGACTTGGTTCCATGACCGAGGCACATCAGTTCTTTTGCCCCGCCCTCAATTAGTCCCCTAAAATCCCTTAGCATAACCAATTACTACTGTTCAGCTCACCCAAACCATCATATCAGTTCTTGGCTAGAGATAATGTACACTCTCTTCGGTCCCTAGCATGCTCTCTTCAGATCACGAGAAGAGGACATCTCTGGTCCCGAATTGCATCTAATGAGCAACCCACCTCTTCGCCAAACCGCCTGATAAGTATCAAGCCCGAGGAGACCACCGAAGACCCACTTATTCTTTTAGAAAGACAAACAACCGAAGCTTGCGGGTGAGCTGGCACCCAGCTGGCCTCTATAAGTTTCTAGAAGAAGTATGAGATGGAGCTGAGTTGGCAGGCTGAGCTGGCGCCTAGCTGGCACACACGTAACTGAATAGATGAGACTTGCCACCCAAGTTTCCCCCCCAGTCCTAGTGCATATAAATAGAGGAGCCCTGCCCCATTAAAACATAAGCTCAACTACCACGGCAAAGCCCTACCTCTTTGAAAACTCAGCCTCTCTTCTTCATTTTGTTCTCAAATGGATTATCCTTGTTGTAATCTTGATGAGATCATATTGAGATTCATCCATAATTGGGAGATTCGTGGTATTCCCCTGTTTTGAAGGGTTTTCCATATTAAATCCTTGAGTCCTTCCTCTCTTGGTTTCATTCTGGTTTGATTTCCCGATGTTTCGAATCTCTAATCTAAATAAATTCAATTGTTGAGATTGGAATTAGGATTTTCTTCTAATTTTGACTCAAGATATAATTTTCAGCAATTAGATAATCCAAAAATTAAAAGAATTTATGAAAAAAAATTAAATCAGAATATATATATATATATATATATTGAAATTAAAGAATTTTAAGAATTAAATAAACTTAGAAAATATTTTTTATTATTTTAAATTAAATCATTCAAAAAAAAACAAAATTTTAAATATAAATTTTTGGATAAAATAATATGGAATTATGGTTTAATGGTTTCAAAATAAAAGAGGATTGTTTTCAGAATTTACTTTTTCCTTTTGTTGAATTTTGGAAGTTTATTATGGATATTTTACAATATATTCATTCGGAATATTAAATTTGATTAAGTTTTATCCATAAAGATTTATGATGATCTTGGAATTGAAATCATTAAATTTCTTATTTCAAATTAATTTATATTTTTAATTCAATGTTCATTTTAGTTCTTATTTGAGTTTTGAGGGTTACAACATGACATTTAAATGTTTTGTTTTGGTTTATATAATAGCATAAAGATGAAACTATTTTAACTAAATTTTAATGAATCAGTGATTGGACCATATAAAAATATAAGCACAATATAACATGAGTGTTTATATCACAGTGGATCAAAATTTTATTAATTAATTTGATCTCAATTTAGTTTGAATTTTAGAGAACTTAATTATTTAATTCAACTTCTTAAATAAATTAATAATTCTAACATTTTTTCTCTGAAATAGAAAATTAATAGAGAAAATTTATGGGCTTTTTGTAGATATACCCTGAATAATATTGAAATTGCTTATTTATCTCTAAATAAAACATAATTGTCTACACACCCCTAAAATTTAACAAGTAGGTCTCTATACTTTTAGCAAACCGCATATTAATTCTTCAGTCCTTTCAATTCTAAAATTTATGGTTATTCCCTAAAGCATCTATTGTTAAAAATTATTAAAAACAATATAAATTTAAATATTACATACATGCTTGTTTTTAATAATAAAAACATGATAGTTTATTCTATTTAACCCAAGTTAGGCAATAATATTTCAGGACAAGAGTATTTTTCATGTTTGAACACTTGACCATAGATGAGATTTTTTTTTAAAGTTTTCACTTTATTTGAAAATGGAATTGTAATGTGATAGAGGTAAAAATGGATGAGACACAGGGCTTTGGCTCAAGCCTACACGTGTGGAGATCCAAGGCGCTCATCTATGAGATGCCAATCCCCGAATCACAGGTCCCAATTGGGCAACACATATAGTAGGATCAGTCAGATAGTTGGCATTACCAATTAGTGTGGAGTAATAGCGAAGCAATCAAGGGAAAATGACTAGGCACGAATGACGGGATCGGGGATTGGGAAATGGCTCAACAAACGAGAATAAAAGGGGAAGAAGAGCACATTGAAGGTACGCTATTCTGAGTACCATAACCCATCTCCACTCATGATTCTCTAGGTTGACTTGAGTGTCGGAGCTATCCCCAGGTGGCCCACCCATCCACGCTCACCCCTTTTCCAAGATAATGTCTTCTCCGGCAGACGACAAAGTCCCAACATCAAATAAATTCAACCGTTGATTAGTAATCGGGTTCAAATCACGAGGAGAGATCGATTTCTACATTAACATAGGTAGTGTTTGGTTGGCTGGATGGGGAGTTACATCAAGGGATTAGGAACTTCCCCATCCAAACCTTCTTCTTCTTATTTTTTTTTTTGTTTGGTAGGGTTTTCCAATCATGGATGTGAAACTCCCCATCCAAAATTGTTGTAACTCCAAATCCAGTAAAAATGGCCCGATAGAGAGTTACAATTGATTGGTATCCATTGTAATATGTTAGTGCTAAAATTGGATTTAGGGCCCAATTTCAGCCCAACAATTGAATTTATATTTATAGGGTGGCTATCCTAGTGAGAAATCGAAAGAGAATCCAAGCAGGAGAGAGAAAAGCCGAATTTACGTGGAAAAACCTCTAAGAAACGGGGAAAAAACCACGGGAGAAAGAATTCTCACTATGAATGATCAAAAATATAGAAGATCTTACAGCCATTCTTCAACAAGAAAGAGAATGAAAAGTAGATCCTGTTCCCAATTTGGCAGAGCTTCGTCGCTTGGATCTCAGAATGTCCAAATGAGTTGTAATCCTAGCCTTTTATAGGCATGGGTTGCGTGCTGAGCACACTCCTCAATTTAATCACGCATTAATCGCCAACCGCCAATCCAACTAAGTGCCCGGCTAAGCGTGCCCGAAACATTCCCGTATAATTGTTCTAGAACCTTCTAGAAGGCCAGGCTGCCCTCAGCTGTGCTTCTTCTAGAAGACTGGAGGCGATACGGATAATACCGGGGTCCGATATGCCCACGTAGGTGTGACAAGGTTCTTTCCGATATCGATATGTTTCATAACGGTTTCATAGCAGGTCAATCCGATCCGATCCAATCCGATCCGGTATGATACTCCTTGGGGAGTCAACCCGATCCGGTGAATCATCCATATCGAGACATTATATTGTAGTGCCAATATGAAGTTCTAGATTAATGTTCCAGTCATGTGGTTTGCCTGGATGACTGCCACGTGTCCTGGTACTTTTATCCCTATCAATAGTCCCCCATCAAGTATGCTTGCGAATTAAATGAAGGTAAGCATTACTGTAATCAGATTGTGCCGGAACTATTGAGTTAACATCTGCTCTAGTGTCTTTTATCTTTGTTCAATGTTTTTCGCTCTATTTGTGTTGTACTTTTGCGACTTATTTGCTCCAACATTCCTTTTCATTTAATGCTCACTGTTCTGCATTGATTATGCCTCATTCCTTAGTGCAAAGATGCGATCTCTGGGGATTGTAACGGGATAAAGCTCATGATGACACTGCCTTCTCGTTTTCCACGTGTTGATAATCTGAAGCGTCTCGGACTTCCGTTTGTCCCCAACCGTCAGATGGAGGGTTTTGCATAGCTGATAATATTAATTTTGACCGTCGATTTAATTCTCAAATAGTGTTGGAGAGCCCACCTTCGAATTTCAAAATTGTTTGGGAACGACGCCTTTGGTACAAAGTTCTCTTCGTCTTGCTCTTAGAATCGCTTTGTCCTTCTTCAAGAAGCCAGTAATTCCCTGATCCTCAAAAAGAGTTCATTTATCCAGGTACGAGGCTCTTCTTCCTTTTCAGGATTTGGATTTCTATCATTTTTAGGGTTCAGATCTCCATCGTTTTAGGGTTTGCTTTGCTGGTTTTCCTTACGATGTCGAAGCTCGCTAGAGACCCTAAACGCTGCTCTTACTCCATCATTAACACTCTTTCTGAAGCCAAAATAGATGATTTAGTAAAGAAGTATCATCTTTCCTCTGCCAATATCTCCTATCGGGTTCCATCCGCTACTGAATACGCTTGTTCTCTGTCCCAAGAGGGAGATCTGGTTGTTTACCAAGATGCTCTTATAGCTGGACTTAGGCTGCCTTTTCCGCAAATTCTTATAGATATTTTCCGTCATTTTAGTTTGAACCCTTCCCAATTAACTCCCAATTCTTGGAGAATCCTTTGTGGCTTCGTCGTGGTTTCAATGCTTTGCGAGGTCGAACCAACTGCTCATCTATTCAGCCTTCTTTTCAACCTTAACCAAGATAGGCAGTCTGATTGGTATTACTTTGGTGCTAAATCCCGTGCCGCTTTTCTTGGTTCCGTTCCTGATTCGATCAAGTGTTGGAAAAGCAAGTATTTCTTCGTCTCTAATAGCGAGAATTGGGGTTTTAGCACTAAATGGGGAATTCCTTATGTCCCATCGAGCTCCAAAGCAAAAGAAAAACCAGCTGAAAGCGAGTCGTTCAAAAGATTCGAGAAGTTCAGGAATACTGCATTAGATAAATTCTTCTTGTCCGATAAGAGGCTCCAAGAGTGTGGATTGTATTTAGCTTTAGGTAGGATTGCTTTAAGTCTTTGTGTAAAATCCATGAATTTCTGGAAATGAAAATTTAGTTATTTCCTTGAGGAAAATATTTAAGTTATTTCCCCCGATAAGTGTTAACGAGGGATTAAATAATTTATTTAAATTAAATGGGAAATATATGAGGAAAAAAAAAGGGATTTAAAACCCTAACTAAGGGTTTATGGGAGACAGAAGGACTGAATTGTAAATTAGAGAGTTTGGAGGACCTTAAAGAAGTTCTTCCCTCTCACAGCATAGGGACTTAGTTGAAAATAAAGTAAATTCAGGGACTTCAAGAAAATTGTTCTAATAAGTGATAGTTGAGCGGTTGAGATCGCCTGATCTCTATGGGAGCGGATCCTTGAGATGAGAAGGAGGGCCACGGTGAAGCCACGTGTCGTGTCTGAAGGAATCATCAGTTGAGATGGTTCAATCTCGAGGCGGGAGGTGTCAATCTGGGCCACCTGAGCGCAAGATGATCTCGATCTTTCATGAGATCTCGCCTAAGCTTCGGAGCATGGAAATGAATCCCGGTAGTAAACACCAATCTAATCATGGCCGTTGATCGGAGAGTGGTATACACGAGACTACGGAACTAAATCGAGCCGTCAAGTCGAATCCACGAGATCCTGCGCCGTCCGATCCGGAAGATGATCACAGGCGGTCGAGAAAGCGCATGACCTCTCCGGTGACTCGCCACCTGGCGGCGTTACGCTCTTCCGGCCATTACATGCGGGAAGACGGCCGCTGCGTCGGCGGTGATAACTTGCGAACGGACCCGACGGCTCGTCTCCCCGGTCTATAAATACTGGAGGCCCTGCACAGTGCTAAAACACACAAAGGAAAAAGTGAGAGTGAAGGTCTTCAGCGGAGGCTCCCGGCACCGGCGACTGAAAAGGGGACAGCACCGCGGTTATAGGCGCCAAGGGAGCTCGCGAGCACGACCGCCACCTTCGAGCGAAGGAGGAGGTGCCACCTGTAGCGGAACTTTTACGAGAGCTTCGCGCGGAGAAGATAGGCGGTAGGCGAGGAGCTTCACGGAGACATACCGGTCGTCGTCTCAAATTTTCCGGTGAGTGTCCGCACCTCTTTCTCCTCGGCGTAAAATGCTTTTCCATGCATGCATAGCGTTAGAAGAAGCTCGCCGAAGCCGCTAGCTAGCGCCGAGAGGGCTTCATGTTTTGCACCGAGAGGAAGCGGTACGTGAGCCGGGAAGTGCCGGCCGTAGTCGTGAGACCCTTTGCGGCGGCCCTGCGACGCGTCGCGAGGTGCACTGTCTTTGGCCGCTCGGAGAGAGGAAGGCCGGTCTTTCAAGCGGTCATGAAAAGAGAGAGAAGAGAGAAACGTAGAAGAAGAAGAGGATAAAGATAAAAAAAAATAAAAAATAAATAATAACGTTTTAATTAAACGTATGACCATAGGATGTGACAATTAAATAAATTGTTATTTTCTTTGATTAGAATATTAGCTAATTAATTTCTTCTCTCTTTAATTCAAAGCATTAGTTGATTTTATTATAAATAATAGCTGACTGGACATGGGATTAAAATGGGGAACCATGGGTTAGTGACAAAAAAAAAAAAAAAATATAAAGGATTTATAATATTATTAACCTAGTATGACGAGTTAATAATATTATTGAATTATTAGCCTTGAGCTAGGAAAAAAAAATTAGTTGATTATTGTGACAACAATAATTAATTAGTTAAAATAGTTATTTGAGAACTATGTACATGTCACAAATATTCTTTTGGTGAAACTAAAAAGGTGACAAATTTATTTATTGTTAATTTGGACGAGCATTGTTATATTCGTTAAATTGCCAAACTTTGGTTGTGTGACATAATAATTAATAATTATTATGGAATGTTGAAATGAAACAAATAGAAATTAGATAATTAATTTCCTTAACGTGGATAGTTAGTTGAGCGATAAGAATTGTTTAGCAAGGAAGCTGAATAAGTTCAAAGAGAGTTATCAAATGACCAAAATGCCCTTCTAGAGTAAAAAGGGGCTAAGATCAACTTAACGAGACTCAACTCAACTAAAGTGACCTAATAAAAGTCAGACTTGACAAATAGGCTAGAGTTGACTAGATTTGACCAAAGTAGGTCTAAAAGTCAACTAAGGGACAGAAAGCAGGGGATAAGGGCGGTAGCAGAGATGGTCCTTAGGACCTACAAGTTAGTGGGCCTAAGCCCAATAAGAATGTAAGGCATGCATGTACACCCTAAGGACATAGAAATATTATGGGAATCTTTGTTTCTAATAGGACCTCTGCATGCCAGATACTCTCGGGGAGTTGTTGGCACCCTAGAGGAAGCTAGAAGGACATCTAGTACCAACCAGAGGTAAGTACTTTTGCCTACTACCTCACTCTACGGAGTGTTCTTGACTTTTGTTATATGCTCGTTCTTGTAAGTGCTCTTGCCTAGTTCCCTTATTTATTGGCTAGTTGTTTTCTTGATTTAATGTATGCTATTTGTTAGCATGTCTTTTGTTTGGTACACGATATTCTTGGATGCATGTAGCATACATATTCATTTGATGTCTTTCTGGTATGTGTGTGATTGGTGTGCTAGAGGTAGTGTTAATCGATCACGAGGATCCGCTGATCGACTGGCCGTGGGAAACACGTGAGCTCGTGCTCAGGATAGAGAGTACGTGGTTTCACTATCTCTTCGTTGATGCTTCACCGAGCATACCAACCTATGACCGAGGCGTATACTGTGGAGGTTCGTGGTGCTTGTGTGCGCAAGCAGAAGCGGTGTCGCGCCGTCGAGGAGTATACATTACTCATTGGCATAGCCTCCTATTATGCGGCACTTGACCATAGAGACATACTCTGATGCTTATGTTGGTCGGGTGGGTGTGTGTAGGTTGAGTTTGTTCTCTTGCGGGACTCGGTGGAGCTAGGGAGTTCGATAGGGGAATGTTGATGCAAGGACCCGGCATTTCTCGCTTGCCTTGCAGGAGAGGCGAATCTCGGGTGGTCTTACACTGCCAGTGGGCATGTGAGTACTTGTGGCCAGGTGTTAGCTATGTAGGAGAGGTAGTTCTGCGAATTGCGACGGAAGGGTGAGCGACCAAGAGGTCGTGCTTACGACAAAAATTTGAACATCTTGGCGGGAGTAAACTCGAAGTTCTCTTAGAACTCACTACTGAGCCCAGAGGGCTTTGTGAGGGTCGTACCTTTGACTTGTTTGTGGTAGACTCCTAGGACTTTGTTGTTGATTCTATGATCACATTGGTATGTCATTTTTCTTTTGATGACACTTTGTGACTGCTGAGGGGTACTTCTGAGCTTTCCCTTCAAAAGCTCCGCGTGTTTTCTCTTTTCCTCCTTTTCTGATTCCGAGGTTTAGAGGGAAGAAGCTTGAGGAGAGGGACTCGGGAGACCAAGGTTTATAGGAGTCTCGGTTATCTTTATTTTATGAACTTTGTTATTTGTAGGACCCATTATAGGGACCCAGGACTTCTATAGGGCCTATGGACCCTAATGACTCTATGTTCTTATGAACTTGAGTTTGTGTTTATTTATGGATTGTTATCTGCTTATCACATTATTAGGCCTTGTATTAGAGTTGAGTTTATCTCTTCTTTAATACGGCCGGTCTGTTGACGTGCTCGAGGTCCCGGGATCCGGGTCGGGGCGTTACACTTTGATTTATGTCTTTTGAATGATCCTTAACTGTTGTATGACCTGGACTTGCTTTACTCTTTTAGAGAGGGATATACCGCCAAGAACCTTAGCCGAAAGGATGCTGGTAATCTCTCGGACAGATAAATCTAAGAAGGGAAAAGAAATCCCCGGTGGGGAGGTTCTTGGTTCTAGTAATAAAGAAGTCGGAGGAGTCTCAACTGAAAATGCTCCTTCTCAAGAGATTGGCACGAAGCGGAGAAGTGAACCTGACGCTTCTATTAGTTATGAAGTGGTAACAGCTCCTGTTATTGCTAGCCTTCCCCCCGTTCCAATCGAAGTTCCAGTCGTTAAAAGGAGGAGACTAACGAAGGCTATAGATAAAACCCGATTACATCCCTGCCCCTCGCCATCCATGCTCCTTCAGAGGGAATTGTCAAGGACTTGGCTGGTCCTACTCAGGAGGGACCCACTACTTCTCCTCTTTCCTTTCCAGCCACATCAAATCCCGATACTATTATTCCCGATATGCCCGTTGTCTTTCCTCATACTCTTCCTATCGGTCGGGCTTCGATGTGCCAATTCCCGGTGTGCTAACCATTTCCAGATCGGATGATCCCGCTCAATCTGAAGAAAATGCTTCCTTCGAATCTGAACCAATCATCCGTCGGAAGAAAGGTGCGAGCCTGGCGCCTCTTATTGTTCTTTTTGTACTTTTAGTTTCATTTTATTTTATTATCAGCTAACTTGTCTCCTTCATCTTGACTTGAGGGTATTACGGGACCGGTGAATCCCTCTGTTGGCGATTCAAGTATCCGAGGTTCTGGATCAAAGATATTAGTGCATCGGAAGGATAATGTTTTGCCTGTTAATGTTAATGTTGTCAGAGATTCCCTCTGTTCTTGGCGATAAGACAGCGTCAATAATCATCTGAACCAATTCAATATGGAGGAATCTTGCGCTCATTTTCGATGGTCAATGGCCTCGGTACATTATTGACTTTTTTCTTTCAATTGAGAACGAAATTCTATTTTTCACCCTCCTGAGACAAGCCTTTTACCGCGGTACGCTTTGTGGGGTGAGCGGGTTATGATACTTTGTAATCAAAATAATTCTGAGATGAAGACCCGTATCTCCCAATTAAAAGAGGAGAATAAAAAGCTCTCCGAGGCAATACATCTCTTAAAATGTTCAAATGACCAAAATTTTATGCGAAGAAAAAGAGCTCGTTGTTGCTGAACTAAAAGAGTCACAGAGGGCACATGGTTCACTGAAAGTTGATCATGAGAGTTTGCAAGCTTCCCTTTCTTTTTCTAAACAGACTGTTAGTGCTCTGAGGCTAGATCTGGATCAATTTAAAAATGAGAGATTCTATCGTTGGTGCAAACAAGAAACTCTCTGAAAAGATATCTGAACTTGATCGTGAGGCATCTATTGAAAATGAATTGAAGAAAGTCTTAAGAACGAGGCTCAAAGATGCTGAAGAATCAGACAAGAAAACGAAAGAAAAGAACAATCTATTGTCTGAACAGCTGGGGGCTAAGGAAAATCTTCTCTCTAATGCTCAAAACGAAGTCCTCTCTGCTCAACAATCGAACGAAATTATTAAGGAGTAAATGTCCTCTCTACAGTCTAAGCTGAATGAGAGCTGGAGGAGATGTATGGAACTTGAGGAAAAACTTGCTGCAGCGGAAGAAAGGGAACTTTCTGATGATGAAATTCGTAGAACAACATCGGAGGTTTATTCAATTCTAAGTAGCATCTATTCTGTTGACCCTTCAATTAACTTTCATCAGATTCCTTATGATGAAGTAGTGGAGCTTTACTTCGAGAAGTGTCATGGTGAAGTGGAAGGAGACAAGGGTTCTGTTGCGGAGGAAACAAGAGTCGAAGTTCCTACGGTCAAAGAAGCAAAATCAGATGTCACATGTCTGGATGGGACTTATATTTCTTCCGCATCGGAAAAAGGTGCATCCGATATGATAGTTTTTCCTCCTTCCTCATCGGATCCGAAGGCAGTTCCAGAGTGCGGAATAGTTATATCGGATCCTGATCCGATATACAAAGCTCTCTTAGCTGAATCGGAATCCACCCACGAAAACATGGGAGAGGGTGAAGAGACTGCTCGTGATCCGGAACCAATTAGAATTTCTCCTGCAATTATTGAGATTGAAGACGACACTACTACCGAAACACGTAAGCCTTGATTTTCTTCTCGTCTAATATTCTGAATAATGCAATTGTTTATTCATTTCTCCTTTAACTAGTTAAAAGGCGCCGCTATCCCAAGTGGAAGAGTCGCTACATTCCAAGTGGAGGTGTAAGCTCTGTTATCTCAAGTGGAGGAGATGCTCACTGTTATTTCAAGTGGAGGAGGAGCTTTTGAAGGTGTTAGGGTCGCCTCAGTAGAAACAAGCGAGAATGGCGGTCTCTGAAGGTGATCTAGGGAGCAAATCTTCCTTTGTATGCGTGGGAGGCGAGGTTAGCTAAATTTCTTTAATCTTCCTTTGCTTCTTCTTGATTATTCTATCTCTTCTTCTTCTTTTACGCTAGATCGAAGCCGAAGTAGAGGCGGCTTCGCAGTGAAATTGAAGAATTAGAAGCAGTTCGAGAGAAAATTCTGAACGATAAAGCGAAGAAAACTGTTGAAGCTCTTGAAGCGAAACTTCGTGCACAGGCTCATCAAGAGAACGTCGCGAGAAGTAAAAATTGGGATTTCGTCTAATGAAAGAGTGTACTTGCTTTCGTATTTCTTCATTTTATTGTGAAAGCTTGACTCTGAACTGTAAATACTCTTTTGAATTGTATCTCTCTGTGCCTCCTTCCTTTTTGAGAATGAATGAGAGTGCTATTTGATTCTTTTTCCCAGCTCGCCAAGTGACGTTCTTTTTTATGTTGGTCTATTTCTGGATATTCATATCGAGTTGTGCAATACTTCCGATACTCATTAATGGTGAAAACGTTATATCAGATCGGTCGATATTTATCATTTAACTATCTATATCGGATCGGACCCGTATCTGAATCTTGAATCCGCCTTTTTTTTTTTGGAAAATGGAACATTAATTCCATCAACTCGAGCCTTGGATTCTGAAACGCTTCTAGTTTTAATGAAGCATTCTATTGGAAAAGCCAAAAGTCACCCTTCTTGGCTTGAAACAAGACATCTGATGTCTTTTGGTATCCTGAGACTTGAAATGAAGCGTCTAGCGTCGCTTGGTATTTTGAACCTTCATTAACTGCTTTTGCAAAACCTTCAGTATAAGTAGGGGAGATGACAATTTGTTCAAGGTATCTCTCTCCTTCGCTATGGGTAACAACAGTTGTCCTTCTTTCTTCAAATTCTTTCTCAATGACAATTCCCATTACCTTTGGATTCCAAGAGCCTTCCGCAGTCATATGAAAGCATTTTTTGAAGCTGGGCCTATCGCATCAGTGCTTTGGGACCTAGTGGAAATGCGGGTACATCCTACTTCTACATGTCGCGAACTTCGAGAGATGTCGAGTTCCTTTGAAGGTTGGGCCGGATTTCGTGAGGATCACCAATTGGTGGAGGGAGAACCGCTTGTTTTGTTCTCCGAGAGGACACAGTAGCTTGAGGTCCAAATTCTTGGAAACAATCAATGTCAAAAGGTGTCGACGCTTGCCGTCACACCTTCTCAAGTTCCTAATGGCATTTCTGACTCAGATTTTTCTGTTTCTTCTGAGTCTTCTTAATTTTTGTATCGTTGTTGTACCTTTTTATCTTTAATCAATAGATTTCCCTTTCTTGCTAATTCGCCCTATTCTGATCGTCTCATTTGAAATATTTTATTCTCGTTGTTGTTGAATGAACTTCCTTCTTTCTTTCGTTTCCAAAATAGAGCAATAAATTGTCAAAGTGTTGTAGAAACGAGGTGCTTGGTCTTACTTGTATGAAGCCGACGCAGTTTGTGGATGTGACACTCTTGTATGATGACTCTTGTGGTGTTTGATTGATGCAATTGTCCGTCTTGATATAATCTTTGTTGATGAATGGTTAGCGTAGTTGTCTTCTTTTTGGAACTGCTTTGGCTTCTTCTTGATTTTCCAAGATTGATGGGCTCCATCGATATAGCAAATCAGCGCGGTTGACTGGAGCCGATATGATCAGTTGGGGTCGATATGGCTTGTTGGGCCCGGTATGGGCGTTGTGACCGATATGATCCGTTGAGGTCGACATGGCTTGTTGGGCCCGATATGGGCATCGGAGCCGATATGATCCGTTGGGATTGATGTGGCTTGTTGGGCCTGGTATGGGCATTGGAACCGATATGATCCGTTGGGATCGATATGGCTTGTTGGGCCCGGTATGGGCATCGGAGCCGATATGATCCGTTGGGATCGATACGGTATGACGAGACCGGTATGGTCTGTCAAGAACGATATGATCCGCTGGGATCGATATGATCTGTTGGGGCCGGTATGGCCTGTTGATATCGATGTTGATATCGGGACCGATATGGTCTGTTGAGCTTGATATGGGTGTTTGGCTCCGGTATGGCTTTTGGAGTTAATTCTTCCTTTCTTTGTTGGCAAATAAAATTTTTCAAGAAATAAAACCGAAGCAAAGAAAAACACATAATCATACGGAAGTAACCAATTTTATTGATAGTACCTTCGTAGGTGCTCCGAATGGTATGGACGCTTGAGTCTGCGTCCATCCATTTTAAAAAGCCAGTATGTACCTGGTCTTACAATTTCCTGCACAATATATGGGCCTTCCCAATTAGTATTGAGCTTCCCTGTCCGACTTTTGTTGCCTTGAAAGATATTCTCTCTCAGTACAAGATCTTCAACCTGGAAGGTAACTTCTTTCACCTTGGCATTGTAATATCTCCTGACCTTCTGTCGATATGCTGTTGCTCGAACATTGACGCAATCCCTTTTTTCTTCCAACAGATCCAGTTCGGTTCGGAGTTGCTCTTCGTTTCTCACCGGATCGAAGGACTGCGTTCTTGGTGTGGGTAAAGTGATTTCAGCTGGGAGCACTGCTTCGACTCCAAACGCCAACGTGAACGGAGTCTCACCTGTAGGGGTTCGAGCAGTTGTCTGATATGCCCATAGGGTATTAGGAACTTCCTCCACCCAGTTCGACCCATTTCTGAGAACTCTCGTCTTCAAGCTATGCAAGAGAGTTCTGTTGGTCACTTCCACTTGTCCATTTGCTTGTGGATGAGTGACAGAAGTTAGCCTCGATTCAATGCCAAGATCGGTGCAGAACTTTTTAAATGCTGGATTGTCGAACTGGCGGCCATTGTCTGTGATGAAAGCGACAGGTAAGCCGAAGCGGCAGATAACAGATTTCCATAAGAAGCCTTGGCAAGCCTTTGCTGTGATCGACGCTAGCGGTTCTGCCTCCACCCACTTAGTAAAATAGTCAATCGCTACAATCAATAACTTCATCTGTCGGACAGCTATAGGGAATGGCCCAACTATATCAACTCCCCATAAAGCAAATGGTTTCGTACTCACAACTGCGGTGAGAGATACTGTTGGACGCCGCTGAACGTTAGCATGGCGTTGACAAGCATCACATTTCTTCACGAAGTCAATTGCATCTTTATTCAAAGTCGGCCAATAATATCCTTGTCTAAGGACCTTGTGACTCAACGCTCTTCCTTCCAAATGATCTCCTGCGATTCCTTCATGGACCTCCTGAAGAACGTATTCTCGTTCTGATGGACGTAGACACCTTAGCAAAGGGAGAGTAAAGGATCTTTTATAGAGCTGCCCATCCACTACACTATATCAGGAGGCCCTTATAGTGACCTTCCGTGCTTCTTTTGGGTCTTGCGGGAGAGTTCCATCCTTCAGATAATTCAGGATTGGATCGATCCAACATGGCTCCTGATCGATATCCATGAGTTCTTCTGGTGGCCGACAATCAATTGTCCTTGTTGCTAGGTATTGAATATTGACTGGTTGTTCAATATTAGTATTTGTTGAGGCAATCTTTCATAGGAGGTCAGCCTGTTGATTCTCCGCTCTGGGAATTTTTGAAATGTGAAATTTCTCGAAGCTTGTGGTGAGTTTCTGCAACAAGGACTTGTATTTCACCATATGATCTTCCCTTGCTTCAAATTCTTCATTCAGATGGCCCACAACCAACTGGGAATAAGTATTAGCTTGCAAATTCTTTACACCAAGGCCACGAGCCAACTGCAATCCCGCTATCAAAGCCTCATATTCAGCCTCATTATTGGTAGCTTTGAAACCAAACTTCAGAACAGTGGAAGTGTTCCACCCCGATGGTGATTGCAAGATCAGTCCTCCTCCCGAACTGTCTCCAGTGGAAGATCCGTCTGTGTGTAAAGTCCACTGGGATGAAGGGTCATCCCTGATTTCTGATAACTTGATGTTTGAAGGATCATCATCTGTAGTGGTTGTTAACTCAGCAATGAAGTCTGCAAGTACTTGGGCTTTTATCGAAGTACGCGACTCGTAGTTGATATCATACTCTGCCAGCTCAAGCACCCATCGGGAGAGGCGCCCCGATGTGTCTGGCCGATGTAAGATTTGCTTTAATGGTTGATCGGTCAACACCCTTATCCGATGTGATTGGAAATAAGGACGGAGCCGTCGAGCCGCAATCACCAAAGCATAGGCCAGCTTTTCAAGAGAAAGATATCGGGACTCAGTATCAGTGAGGACCTTGCTCGTGTAATACACAGGCTTCTGCAAATTATCCTCAATCTTCATGATCTTGAGCCGACAGCGGCCCGGTTGCAGACAAGTAAATATAGAGCTCTTCCCCTGGTTGAGGCTTTGCCAATAAGGCTGGTGATTGCAAATAGTCCTTTAACTGTACGAATGCTTTTTCACACTCTTCATTCCATTCAACATTTGGAGCCTTTCTCAATGCTCGAAAGAAGGGAAGATTCTTTTCTCCTGACTTGGATATGAACCTCCCTAGAGCTGCAAGTTGGCCGTTGAGTCTTTGTATCTCCTTGATTGTTACGGGGGTCTCATTTCTAGAATTTTGCTCGTATCTTCTCGGATTTGCTTCAATTCCCGATGTGTGAGCATAAATCCAAGAAATTTTCGTGATCGGACTCCAAATGTACACTTGTTGGGATTGAGGCTCATCCGTGTGTTGAAGTCGCGGTAAAAGTTTCTACTTGATTGGCGATATAATGGATTCGGCTTTGTCGCTCTTCACCAAAATATCATCAACATAGGCTTCCACATTTCTTCCGATCTGGTCTTTGAAAACCTTGTTCACCAGTCTCTGAAAAGTGGCACCGACATTTTTCAGGCCGAAAGGCATGACCTTATAACAATATGTTCCTCTTCCTGTGATGAAAGAGCTTTTCTCTACATCGTCTTCCGCCATCTTGATCTGATTGTATCCTGAGTATGCATCGAGAAAACTTAGCATTTCGTACCATGATGTAGAATCTACTAAGTTATCAATTAAAGGCAGGGGGTAGCAATCCTTGGGGCAAGCTTTATTCAGATCAGTAAAGTCCACACACATTCTCCACTTTCCTGTGAATTTTTTCACCAATACAACATTTGATAACCACTCAGGGTAATATACTTCACGAATGAAGTCAGCCTTCAGAAGTTTGTCTACTTCTTCTTGGCGACTGGGCCACGTCGGGGAGGCGAAACTTACATTAAGCTTTTGTATAACTGGCTTGTGCCACGGATCAACATTAAGCCGATGCTCTATAACCTCCCGTGGGACTCCTGGCATCTCCTCTACAGTCCAGGCAAAGATATCGGAGTTTCTCCTCAAGAGATTCAGTATCTCCTCCTGCTGATTTGACGGGAGATTTGCTCCTATCTGAACAGTACGATCCGGTTGTTCTTCCTTCAGGGGTATGGCTTTCAACTCTTCAACCAGAGTGGGGCGGCGTTTCTCCCTCTCATCATCCTCTTGTTGAATATCTTCCACGGTGAGTGCTTCTCCGGATCGGGTGCTCCCCTAGCCATATCCTTTGAGCATTGTGGCATAGCATCGGCGTGAAGCTAGTTGATCACCCTTCACTTCTCCACAGCCATTTGGTGTAGGGAATTTGATCACCATGTGATATGTTGAAGGGACAGCTTTCAACAGATTGATCGATGGCCTCCCAATGATAACATTGTAGCTCGAAGGGCATCGTACAATCAGAAAGTTAATGACAATGATAGTAGTTCTTGGAGGTGCGAGAGTTAGAGGTAGAGATCATACCGTCGGGTTGAAGTGGACTTCCGTTGAACCCGATGAGTGGAGACTTTATCGGCTTCAGATTCTCTACTGGCAATTTCATTTTGTCAAAAGCTGATGAGAATATGATATCCACCGAACTCCGGTGTCGATGAGGACTCGTTCTACAATGAATACCCCAATCTGGGTCGTAATCACTAGAGCGTCATCGTGAGGGTAGTGAACACCCCTCAGATCTTCATCAGAAAAGCAAATTTGCATAGGGGAGCGTGGCCTCTTCAAGGATGTGACATTCTGAACGGATCCAACAGCTCTCACATAGTTCTTCCTCGACCTTGAGCTTTCTCCTCCATATCCTGGGCCTCCAGCAATGACAGTCACACGTGTGTCACAAGGAATAATAGGTTGAGGAGGTGGAATATGCTCGATCTCCGGTTCCTGCTCCTTCTGTAAGAATTGATCCAGTTTTCCTTCCCTGATAAAGCCTTCAATAGCATTTTTCAACTGGATGCAGTCCTCAGTGAAATGTCCCTTATCTTGATGGAATTTGCAGAATTTCTTGCTCCTTTTCCTCCTTGGTTTATCCTTCATTGGCTGCGGAGGTTTTAAAATCTTTTGATCCTGGATCTGGGAGAGGATCTCTTCCAACGAGGTGTTAAGGATGGAATAGTTGTGGTACTTCTCCCCCCTTTCGGGATCATATCCTCGATGTGGTGGAGGCCTTCTCTCCTCAAACTGATCTGCTCGGTTTAGATTCTGACCCCCTTCCCTCCGAGGTTTATCACCTCTCGGAGGTCCATCTCTCCAGTCCCGATACGGCTGTGGGTGATGGCTCTTCTTCTTGATTTCTTCAAGCTGCAAGAGATCACTCTCTCGCCATTTAGCCTTCATTTCTTCAGAAGCTATATATTTAGCAGCTAAGCTCTGGAAATCTGAGAGACCGGCTGGAGGCTCTCTAGTTAAGGAATCTTTAAAGGGCCCATCCTTCAACCCTTTTACAGCTATTCCCACAACTAGAGCAGAATTCATGTCTACCATGCCATTAATCTCTTTATTGAAGCGGCTAATGTATCCGCGAAGGCTTTCCTCCGGTCTCTGCCTGAATCCCAACAACATCATGAGACTCTTCTTCATTTTCCTATTGCTGGCAAAATTGCAAAGGAAAAGATCAGAAAGTTGCTGAAAATTATGTATAGTTCCTGGGGGAATCCCCCTGAACCAATCATGAGCATCACCACTAAGTGTTTGAGAAAAAGCTCGACACATGACGGCCTCTGTAGTTCTATTCACCATCATTTCATCCTGATAACTCTCCAAGTGCTCCTGGGGATCAGAAGTCCCGTCATAAGAGCGGACATTAGGAGGCCTGAAATGATCTGGAAAGGGAGCTTCCCAAATCGCCCTTACAAAAGGGGAAGTAACATGGGGAACAAGCTGCTGGACTCGTTCCCTCTCCGTCATATACCGCCGCGAGGTAGAATAACGGCGATATGGTGAGTCACGCCGTGGAGACTGGCGTCGGGGGTGAAAATGGTATGGAGATCGGCTCCGAGGGGAAGGATGTCGGTTCGATAAATGGTATCGCCCTCTGGATCGATATGTTAAAGATCGGGTCCTTCGCCTCCGATCGGAAAATCGATCTTTAGAATGGGAGATCCCCCTCTTTCTCCTTTCTCTAACTTCGTCCCCTCGATTATGGCGACGTGCTGATGCGCTTGATCTGAGCTCCCAGCTGAAGGCTCCATGCTCCGATATTTCTCAGGAGAACATGCTTGATGTTTGGGGGAGCGATCTACCTTCCTTCCTTCGTTCTCCTTGAGAGGTTGCGCATCATGGGGAACCGTAGTTTGGGAAACACGCTGCTGACGCGCTTCCTGAAGAGCTTGCTTCAGTTCTTCAATTTCCTGCGCCATCTTTCTGACGCATTCTGGATCATTTTGAACTCCAACATTCACCAGAGGAACTTCAGTTCCAGGAGGCACTGCGCCTTCCACTGGAGAGGTTACTGAAACTCCCCTTCCTTCCTCCTGAGATTGGAATCTCTTTGATCTTCTCTGTGTAGCAGCCATGAACTTTTCGCTCACGTCCCCACAGACGGCGCCAAATTGTTAGTGCTAAAATTGGATTTAGGGCCCAATTTCAGCCCAACAATTGAATTTATATTTATAGGGTGGCTATCCTAGTGAGAAATCGAAAGAGAATCCAAGCAGGAGAGAGAAAAGCCGAATTTACGTGGAAAAACCCCTAAGAAACGGGGAAAAAACCACGGGAGAAAGAATTCTCACTATGAATGATAAAAAATACAGAAGATCTTACAGCCATTCTTTAATAAGAAAGAGAATGAAAAGTAGATTCTATTCCCAATTTGGAGCTTCGCCGCTTGGATCTCAGAATGTCCAAATGAGTTGTGATCATTGCCTTTTATAGGCAAGGGTTGCGTGCTGAGCACACTCCTCAATTTAATCGCATTAATGCGCGGTACATTGAAATCCGACTAAGTGCTAAAAGCGTCACGGTACATTCCCAGCTGTAATTGTTCTAGAACCTTCTAGAAGGCTAGGCTGCCCTCAACTGTGCTTCTTCTAGAAGACTGGAGGCGATACGGATAATACCGGGGTCCGATATGCTCACGTAGGTGCGACAAGGTTCTTTCCGATATCGATATGTTTCATAACGGTTTCATAGCAGGTCAATCCGATCCGGTATGATACTCCTTGGGGAGTCAACCCGATCCGGTGAATCATCCATATCGAGACATTATATTGTAGTGCCAATATGAAGTTCTAGATTACTGTTCCAGTCATGTGGTTTGCCTGAATGACTGCCACGTCTCCTGCTACTTTTATCCCTATCATAATATATATATATATATACCGGTCGGAACACTGTTCCGGTAAGGTCGCCTCCAATTTTGGCCCTTGGAGTATGTTTTAAGAATTTTCAACCATATGGATGGAAAGAACATCGAAAAATAAGCTAGCATATCAATTTTCATACGATTTGGGAACTTGTAGGGTCTTCATCTTAAAGGGTGAAAATTTATAGAAATCCTAACGGTTCAAAATTTCACCCGTTAAGATGAACCTACAAGTTCCCAAATTGTATGAAAATTGACATGCTAGCTTATTTTTCGATGTTTTTTCCATCCATAGAGTTAGACTTCTTCAAAATATTGGGCAAATCGGTCAAATGGAGGCAACCGCACTTGCACAGTGATAAGGCTGGCCACATAATATCATGCTCGTATATATAGATATATATATATATATATATATATATATATATATATATATATATATATAGGCAATTCGCCCTGTAGGGACGTCCCTAGATTAGTTGTTGGATCAAAATCCAACGACCGAGATCTGGCAAAATTTTCAATTTGTGATGAAATGAATCATAGTAGTGAGATACGTAAAGGAAGAAGATAACAACACCAACACTAGAAGAGGAGCTGATCAGTGTGACTACTCTAATGGCAGGTGGATAAGAAGTAAGGTTGAACTAATGTACAATGGCACAAATTGTGAAACTATCAAGAAAGGCCATAACTGCATGGCAAATGGCCGGCCAGACAATGGATACCTCCACTGGCGGTGGAGGCCGGTGGCGTGTGAGCTTCATGAGTTCAACCCTTCCTTGTTCCTCAGCTTGCTGGAAAACAAACATTTAGCTTTTATTAGTGACTCGTTAGCAAGAAACCAAGTAGAGTCTCTCATGTGTCTAGTCTCAACCGTGTCATCGCCGGTGCTCGTCTATCAGGATGGAGACGAGAACAAGTTCCTATGATGGAGTTTCCCTTCTCACAACTCCAACATCTCCATCTTCTGGTTCCCTTTGTTGGTTAAACATCTAAAAAAGGAGCCATCTTTAGGCAAGAATCACAACAAACTCTATATGGATTCAATGGACGAGAGATGGGCTTCGGAGTTGGACCAAACGGATATTGTTGTGTTCTTGACCATTAGATTTTGATCCAACGGCTAATCTAAGGATGTCCCTAGATTACAACCCCCCCACATAAAAATAAAAAAGATTTAAGTTTGAACATTTACATCAACTTGAAAATTTATTTGAAAATAATATTATATATATTAAATTAAACTATGTTAACAGAAAAACTGGTTGGGCATAGAGTGGCTCCCAGTTCAAGCTAACTATTGATGTCTTCTTCCGTTGAAGACGGTGTCGAAGGTGTGCTCGTGTATGGCTCACTTGAAAAGGGGGAAGGAACAAATTGAGAGGAGGGGGGAGGGCCTAGATGACCTTGCCCGCTCCGACGATCAAGTTAGTCGGGGCCTTTCATTATTTGTTTCTTGGTCGAACTCTGAGAACTAAAATTAAGTGAACGGTTGGCAATCTAGGGTTATTAGTTAAGAGGACATGGCACCCAGAATCTCGATCTATCCCCTAAGAGTCCCTTGTTGACTAATTTCCTAATACTGATTACCTAGTTGATATATTCCTGGACCATGAAGAACCCTAAATTAACTTGACCCCAATCTCTCGTGACGGCCAAACCCAAGTTCCATACAACGATTTCGTCGTACGACTGCATTATACTAACAATGAGCGTAGGTTTTATGGTTCACAGTATTAGGTTTTACCCTAATCCAGAGAGTGAGTTGATGTTGCATAACAACACAGGGATCACTCGATCTCTCGGCGTGCCTCCCTTATTATATATGTTTGGATCTAGCTTGACCGTTATTTCTCGTCATACATCAAGCAACTCTAATTATGTGATTGACGCTTTCGCACTAACAAACCACAAGTATTCAACACACACAGATAATTCACAAGAATAATAAAAAAGGGAAACCTAGTATTAAAAATAGGAAAAAATAACAAGTTCATCCTAAGGTTCAAGGACCCGAGACACCAGAAAGTTTAGCCTCTCATACTAAAGTAAACATCACAGAAATTAAGGAGGAAGACAAAATAAAGATCATAAACTTCCTAGAACGATGTCTCCTCTGCCTTCTGTCTCTCTCTCCGAAACCCTAGCAGTCGATAGAGGTGTCGCCGAAAGTCAATCCGCCAAAAGTCCCCTTGCAACTTAGATCCGATGACCTTTTATATTTTACGCCACATAGCTGTATCTGGGGGTGTGTGTATCACGCCCTGATCCGTATTCCAGGCCTCGAGCATGTTCACAGATCAGCCGTAACCAAGTGGAGGCGCACCCCAACTCGGATACAAGGCCTAGATAACCATAGCAGATAACAAATAATAACCAAATAACTAAGATAACATAAACAAATAGTCAGAGTTACAACGAATATAAAATCAGGGTTCATATACCCTACAATAATCTGGGTCCTACAAGGGACCTATAAAGAAATATCTCTCACATAAATAAAAGAAGTCGGACCTCTGCAAACTACCTAGCCCCTCGTACAACTCCTGAGCTCAAGTCACCTACTCCTCAGGATCAAAAAGAGAAATAAAAACAAGTGCATGAGCTTTTGAATGGAAAGCCTAGTAAGTACCCTTGCGGGGATCATAAAACCATCATAAATAACAATAAAGTGATTAACAACCACAAATCAAACAATGGGGACACGCCCCACAAACTCTAACTCTAGGAGTCTACCACAAACATCAACAACTCCTAATCTCAGCAGCTCTCAAGCTCTGA
Source organism: Dioscorea zingiberensis (assembly GCA_026586065.1). Taxonomy (NCBI): domain Eukaryota; kingdom Viridiplantae; phylum Streptophyta; class Magnoliopsida; order Dioscoreales; family Dioscoreaceae; genus Dioscorea; species Dioscorea zingiberensis. The sequence continues at coordinate 26,716,868 of CM048824.1, forward strand.
GAAGAATTCCAAAGGAAGCTCGGCAAATGTCTCCCCCGGCCAGCATTATCAGCAACTACTGGAACTCGACCCTTCGGTCGTACTGCCCTAAGGTCATATATCGGTAGCGCCACCTCTCGTACGTGTCGACACGGCCAGCAAATCATCCCCACTGACAGGCAGGACAACCATAATATCGGCCCTCTAGCATAGCAAGCCGAAACGCCAGGGTGTCCCGTCCCTAAACGTTCCCCAAACGGAGCCCCCACCCTTCACTAATCCGGGCAGAAGACTAACAATAAATTAGGGATACCAACATCCCAAAAATAATCAAACATGCTCAACAGGTATCCAAAACAACCAAGAAATCATGATGAACTCAACAGATCAAGTCATGAACCATCAAGCATGATAATAATAACAAGAAATACTCCAGAGAATAGGCACTAGGCAAGTGTACTTACCTTAACTAGCAAGCCGACCCCCGGACAGTTTGAGAAATTGAAAGACCTGCTCCCAGACCGTTTGAGGGAACTGCCGACCCCCAGACAGCAGAAGCATGGCTCAGAGAGCTGGAGAAAGCCTTTGAGATTCATCAGACTGATGATGCAGAAAGGATCAGGACAGTGGCTTATTTGATGTTAGGCGCTGCTGAGGACTGGTACCACGGGGAGATACGGGCCAGGGATGGAATACCCTTCCATACCTGGGATGAGTTTAAGAAGGCCTTTCTGGCTAAATATTTCTCACGAGGAAGGTTACTACAAATGGAGAGACAGCTGATGTTTCTTACTCAGGGCACTAGGACAGTAGAGCAGTACGAGGCGGAGTTTGACAGGCTTGCCAGGTTTGCACCAAACCTTGTTTCCACACAGGAGAGCAAGGTACAGAGATTCATTGAGGGTTTACATCCGTCACTCAGAGATCATGTGGCCGGACACATGTGCGCCACCTATAGTGATGTGGTGTCTAGGGCCAAGTTTATTGAGGCTACCAGACTGGGGAGTACCTTCGTGCCACCACAAGTGAAGCAAGATAAAAGTCAGGGACAGTCTGGAGGAAAGAGTTTCGGGAAGTCGAAATCCGGACACAAATATCAACCATATAGCAAGCCTTCCGGACCATCAGCAACATCAGGGGGTGGAGAGTCTTATGCTAGTGTATCGCACCCAATGAAACGTTTCACGTGTGGAGGACCACATAAGAAGGCTCAGTGTCCGATTATTCAAAGTGGTTGCTTTGTCTGCGGTAGCATGGAACATCGGAAGGCACAGTGTCCTCAATATCTGGCCAAGCAAGGGACTAGCCAAGAGACACATGGTGCGCCAACACGACAATCCGGTGCACCAACTCAGGGACAACCCGATGGGGATAAGAAAGGGAAAGGAACCAGATCAAATCAACCATCCTCCTCCAATCAGAGGCCCCCAAGTTACGGACGAGTTTATCACATGACTACTGAAGCGGTACAAGCATCACCCGAGGCCGGGGATGAGGCAAATATGGGTGTCGAGGACCAAGAGTAATTTCGGGGACGAAATTCTTTTAAGGGGGGAGGGTTGTGAAGCCCAAAATTTTTAGGACATTATGGTTTGATTGTTAGGTTATCATTTTGAATTTTTAAGAGAATAAGTGAGAGTCTCCCAAGGACTTCTATTTGAATCTTAGTTGAAATAAAGTCTCAGGATTATTTTCTTGATTAAAATATTAATGGTGTTCTTAATATTCGACTTTACAAACTATTTATGTGGATAAATATCATGTTGATATAATTTGAATAAAAGTCCCTAGTTCTTAGGTCAAGGAAATAAAAGAAAGGAAAAAAAAATGTGGTTTCTAATTTCCTTAGTTATATAGTTAATTAAAGAAGTTCTTGGTATTTGGAATTTATTGGATTTTGGAAAGATTGTGATAACTTATATAGAGAAAATTTATATATATAAAATATATATAAAGAGTGTCTAAAATTCCTTTCGGATATACCTATGTTTGTGATCACTTAGATTATTTTCAAGTGATAATGTCTTCACATATATGTGGCTAGGCATATTATATATATATATATATATATATATATATATATATATATATATATATATATTGTTTAGAATATATATAAAGAGTAGTGGGATTGTGTTACATTAATGTTGACTTGACAAGTATTATATATAATTAATTAGGTAATGAGTAAATAATATATATAATTAGATATATGGTTGTTAGAGAATCAGATAAGATGGGATAGATGTATATAGTTTAATATATATAAATATATAAGATATCAGATTTTGAATTCAACTCCCACGTTAAAATGCATGAATCCCTTTGATGAAACCGAAATTTTGGGATTTAATGTAGAAATTATATGCCTTGATCCAAAGGCCAAGGTTGTATGCTGGACAAACTGCGTGAGAGGAGGTCGCTCCCCGCCAGTGAGCACACGACGCCACGTCGACACCGCGTGAAGCTTATCTGCTCCGCCAGACCTTGCAAAACAAAAATTTAAAACAAAAGATAATCTTGATCTAAAAGGCTAATCTCATCTATTCCAGGAGCATCTATAAATAGAGACGCAAATCCTGAACCCTAGCATAACTTCGTTTCGTTCAACGCCCATTACTTGATCGAGGAGGGAGAGCGGTAAAGGCCAACCTAACGCGAGAGAGGACAATGGTGCTTTCGCTTGAGAAAGGAGAGGAGATTGGTTATACGCTTCGTCGGACAACGAGAGATTCATAATCCCTTGAGTCTCTTTTGTGAGGCTTCGTCGGAGAGCAAGCCACGCCCACGTGCCATCAACTCCGGCGCACCACTTGGGAACAAGAGGGAGATAGAACGAGGGTTTAAAGACGACACCGCCAGACACAGCACGTGAGTTCTCTTCCCCTCTCTACTAAGGTTATTAAGAAATCAGGCATGCATACAGGACTGTAAAATCGATGATATAAATTAGAGCACGCTTGGTATTTAGTTCTTGTGGACAGACGATAGAACTGGTCCACAGACATGTTAAATATGGTGACTAGTCGATCTCAAGTCTCACTGAGGTGGATGCTTCTACTATCATTATTATTTGATAGGATATAGGGTGATCATATGTGATGAAAAAGGAGGGGTTGGACTCTACATTTATGTTTCAGCTAGATGGGAATCAAGAGAGGCTTCAAAGAGTGTTGAAGGTGTGTTTGTGTTGAGGATGAAGGAAGTTAAAGCTTATGTGTTTAGCCTCTGTTAAAGGATCTAGTGCCTGATGATATGAATGCATGGTTGCTATGGTTTGAGGCTTTCAATGAGATAAGAACCTAGGTTGAGTGTAAGAATGAGAAGTCAAGTTTATGATTTCATGTAAACACTGATGTGTTGTGAGAAGGGCTGGCGATTAATAAGTGTTGATAATAACTTACTTTTGCCTTGGATTGTATTCATAATAATTTAATTAATTAGTTAGTGGTTTTGCCAAGAGATGATAAAAATATATTAATTTGACTAGGGTTATTTAATGAAGTAATGATTTTAAGCTGATTTTATTCAAGCGGTTGGGTTGACCAATTTGATCGGACAGTTGAGCTTAAAGGTTTGTTAAGTCTAGACAAGACAAGCGTGTTGGTAAAACTTAACTAGATAGTTGTTTGGTTCAATGAACATATAGATATTAAATCTAGTGGTTGGGCCTTTGGGCGATGCAGGCTTGAGTGAGTTTGGAGATGGGTCGAGTTGATTTAGTAATCTCAATTTAAGTGTTGGGTTTATTAACGGGTCGGGCTCGTATAGGGCACATGCATTGTGGATGTCATTAATTCTTTTAAACATTTGTACGTTGTTGAAAGTGGACCCATGGTTGCCAGATATCGGCGTGGATGCGTCAGGAGAATATTCCGTGGAATACCAAACTACGTGATTTTAGAGGTAAGTTACCTACGCCTCGATTCCCGCCCATCCTTGGGTTTTCCTTGTTTTTGTTATTGCTATTTATTTTAGCATGTTCCGTTGAGCTTCTGTTATTGGATGCATACTGCGTGCACACCAAGTTGTTTGTTTTTCCTTCTTTTTGTATGTGCATGGTTGAAAAACTAGAGATAGAGTATTGTTTGTTGCTTGTCTTGCTCGTTGGACATGCTGTCCTGTGACCGACACTTGACCATGGGCACATGGTCTTGTGTGCTGGCCGGGTAAGCATGTTCCGAACGGGTTCATTTTCTGATTCAGTGGAGCGAATGCTCAAGTGAGAGTGGAGCGTTCAGGGCTGAGGACACCCTGGCGTCTCTGATGGTTCCGTGCCGGGGGGAGGATACTCTGGCGGTCCAACCTGTCAGTGGGACGATACACTGACCGTGTTAACACGTAAGAGAGAGGTGGCGCTACCGAGGCATGACTAGAGAATTGATTTCCAGCGGAGGCTGGGGGCTGACGGAAAAGTTTTGGCGTCATCGAAAATTCTTCTTGAAATTCCATTTCGGGCCCGAGGGCCAGTGTTTGACTAGGAGTTCTTGTTTGAATGTCCTTAGACTCCTAGGTTCTTGATTGTGCGGGCGTAGTCCCGGTTGCTTGTTCTTATATTTATTGATTATATTGACCGGCTTTGTTGTGACCCCTGCGGGGAACTTACTGAGCTTTCCTTTCGAAAGCTCATTCTTCTTGATTTCCTTTTTCAGGATTAAGAGAATAGTGTCTACCGGCTCAGGAACTGCGCGTGGAGGTTCGAGGATCACAAACTTTTTTGAGAGGAAGAGACCTTGTATTTTATTTTAGGACCCTTGTAGGGCCCATAGTGTATTTTTAAATTTCAATTTTCCACTGTGTAACTTTTGTAATTAATGGAAAAATGTTATCTGTTCTTTATCATTTAGGCCTTGTATCCGAGTGAAGCCCGGTCTCACTTGAGTACGTGGAAATCCGTCTGTGAAACGTGCCAGGAGGTCGGGATCAGGGTCAGGCGATTACACCCTCCTAATGTGGCTCAATGCTCTACATCGATATCTGGTAGGGATAACTACGACTCAGTACCATCACCAAAACAAAGTGGTCTATTAATATTAATAATAATATTAATAATATTATTAGTGTAGAATTTCTGAATCTATTGCGCAGTCCAAAAGAACAGCTCACAACTTTTGATCTAGGAACCCAATCGAGTTGATTTCAGCTCGTTTGAAAGATTTTTTCCCCATCTTTCCAACGGTATATAATACGCCTCTATTGGAAAATCATAGGCTGCCCAACTGTTCCTCGAAGGGGACAACCAGATTGCAGGCGCCATTCATGGCTTCTACTTGACTATGCTTGATCTATTTACCTAAACTTGACCAGACTCTCAAATCAGTCTTGATTACAACCACAGGCCCCAATTATTTGTTTGAACACAACCACCCTCTCAAATAACCATCTTTCACTAGGCAGACACTATAGGCTGCGTTTGGTTGGGGGATATCCTTGGGATATCCCCATGGCATAGAATCCAAAGCATGAAAAAGGGGGGAAAAAGTAAAACAATTGTTTAGTGTTTAACCCCAACAATTGTCATGTGTTTACATATATATTAATGGTTGTGTGATGGTATCTACCCATTTTTGCAATTGACCAAATTGCCCTTGTGCTTGCTTTTTAAGTTGTGGTCACATCAAGAGGAAGTTTGGATAATAATGTATTATGTTTGCATGTGCATTGGTGTCATTGACTATTAGATGGATGAATTGGTAGATTATTACGTTTGCATGTGTCATTGACTCCTTATTTGGTAGATTTACTATTAGATGGATGACTTCTAGAAGATTAATTTCAATTAAATATTGGTGTTAATAGTTTTATTCTAAAATTTGGATTTATAAATATTTTTAAACATACTTTAAATATATTAATTTTACCACTAGATAAATATGTTTTTAAAAATATTTATTAATAAATATTTAAAATTTTCTTAAAAATAAGTTTATATTTTAAAATTTTTTAATATGTTTTCTTCTATTATACATAATTAAAAATATTGAGATAAGTAAACTATAAATAATTTTTATTTTAAACATATCTATTTATAACATATTTATAAATATATTTTAAATATGTTTATTCTAAGACATTGTTTTATAGGATACATTAGCATTATATATGTTTTCCAAATATGATTATTCTAATATATTTATTTAAAAATAAATAAATATGTTTATTCTAGATTATTATGTTTGCATGTGTCATTGACTCATTATAATATTTGGTAGATTTACTATTAGATGGATGAATGAGGGCCTTGTTGAAGATTAATTTAATATTGGTGTTAATAGTTTTATTCTAAAATTTGGATTTATAAATATTTTTAAACATACTTTAAATATATTAATTTTACCACTAGATAAATATGTTTTTAAAAATATTTATTAATAAATATTTAAAATTTTCTTAAAAATAAGTTTATATTTTAAAATTTTTTAATATGTTTTCTTCTATTATACATAATTAAAAATATTGAGATAAGTAAACTATAAATAATTTTTATTTTAAACATATCTATTTATAACATATTTATAAATATATTTTAAATATGTCTATTCTAAGACATTGTTTTATAGGATACATTAGCATTATATATGTTTTCCAAATATGATTATTCTAATATATTTATTTAAAAATAAATAAATATGTTTATTCTAGATTATTATGTTTGCATGTGTCATTGACTCATTATAATATTTGGTAGATTTACTATTAGATGGATGAATGAGGGCCTTGTTGAAGATTAATTTAATATTGGTGTTAATAGTTTTATTCTAAAATTTGGATTTATAAATATTTTTAAACATACTTTAAATATACTTACTTTACCACTAGATAAATATGTTTTTAAAAATATTTATTAATAAATATTCAAAATTTTCTTAAAAATAAGTTTATATTTTAAATTTTTTTCATATGTTTTGTTCTTTTATACATAATTAAAAATATTGAGATAAGTAAACTATAAATAATTTTTATTTTAAACATATCTATTTATAACATATTTATAAATATATTTTAAATATGTTTATTCTAAGATATTGTTTTATAGGATACATTAGCATTATATATGTTTTCCAAATATGATTATTCTAATATATTTATTTAAAAATAAATAAATATGTTTATTCTAGATTATTATGTTTGCATGTGTCATTGAGTCATTATTATATATTTTGTAGATTTACTATTAGATAGATGAATGAGGGCCTTGTTGAAGATTAATTTAATATTGGTGTTAATAGTTTTATTCTAAAATTTGGATTTATAAATATTTTTAAACATACTTTAAATATATTTACTTTACCACTAGATAAATATCTTTTCTAAAATATTTATTAATAAATATTTAAAATTTTCTTAAAAATAAGTTTATATTTTAAATTTTTTTCATATGTTTTGTTCTTTTATACATAATTAAAAATATTGAGATAAGTAAACTATAAATAATTTTTATTTTAAACATATCTATTTATAACATATTTATAAATATATTTTAAATATGTTTATTCTAAGATATTGTTTTATAGGATACATTAGCATTATATATGTTTTCCAAATATGATTATTCTAATATATTTATTTAAAAATAAATAAATATGTTTATTCTAGATTATTATGTTTGCATGTGTCATTGAGTCATTATTATATTTTGTAGATTTACTATTAGATAGATGAATGAGGGCCTTGTTGAAGATTAATTTAATATTGGTGTTAATAGTTTTATTCTAAAATTTGGATTTATAAATATTTTTAAACATACTTTAAATATATTTACTTTACCACTAGATAAATATCTTTTCTAAAATATTTATTAATAAATATTTAAAATTTTCTTAAAAATAAGTTTATATTTTAAATTTTTTTACTATGTTTTGTTCTTTTATACATAATTAAAAATATTGAGATAAGTAAACTATAAATAATTTTTATTTTAAACATATCTATTTATAACATATTTATAAATATATTTTAAATATGTTTATTCTAAGACATTGTTTTATAGGATACATTAGCATTATATATGTTTTCCAAATATGATTATTCTAATATATTTATTTAAAAATAAATAAATATGTTTATTCTAGATTATTATGTTTGCATGTGTCATTGACTCATTATTATATTTGGTAGATTTACTATTAGATGGATGAATGAGGGCCTTGTTGAAGATTAATTTAATATTGGTGTTAATAGTTTTATTCTAAAATTTGGATTTATAAATATTTTTAAACATACTTTAAATATACTTACTTTACCACTAGATAAATATGTTTTTTAAAATATTTATTAATAAATATTTAAAATTTTCTTAAAAATAAGTTTATATTTTAAAATTTTTTAATATGTTTTCTTCTTTTATACATAATTAAAAATATTGAGATAAGTAAACTATAAATAATTTTTATTTTAAACATATCTATTTATAACATATTTATAAATATATTTTAAATATGTTTATTCTAAGATATTGTTTTATAGGATACATTAGCATTATATATGTTTTCCAAATATGATTATTCTAATATATTTATTTAAAAATAAATAAATATGTTTATTCTAGATTATTATGTTTGCATGTGTCATTGACTCATTATTATATTTTGTAGATTTACTATTAGATAGATGAATGAGGGCCTTGTTGAAGATTAATTTAATATTGGTGTTAATAGTTTTATTCTAAAATTTGGATTTATAAATATTTTTAAACATACTTTAAATATATTTACTTTACCACTAGATAAATATGTTTTCTAAAATATTTATTAATAAATATTTAAAATTTTCTTAAAAGTAAGTTTATATTTTAAATTTTTTTAATATGTTTTGTTCTTTTATACATAATTAAAAATATTGAGATAAGTAAACTATAAATAATTTTTATTTTAAACATATTTATTTATAACATATTTATAAATATATTTTAAATATGTTTATTCTAAGATATTGTTTTATAGGATACATTAGCATTATATATGTTTTCCAAATATGATTATTCTAATATATTTATTTAAAAATAAATAAATATGTTTATTCTAGATTATTATGTTTGCATGTGTCATTGACTCATTATTATATTTGGTAGATTTACTATTAGATGGATGAATGAGGGCCTTGTTGAAGATTAATTTAATATTGGTGTTAATAGTTTTATTCTAAAATTTGGATTTATAAATATTTTTAAACATACTTTAAATATATTTACTTTACCACTAGATAAATATGTTTTGTAAAATATTTATTAATAAATATTTAAAATTTTCTTAAAAATAAGTTTATATTTTAAATTTTTTTAATATGTTTTGTTCTTTTATACATAATTAAAAATATTGAGACAAGTAAACTATAAATAATTTTTATTTTAAACATATCTATTTATAACATATTTATAAATATATTTTAAATATGTTTATTCCAAGATATTGTTTTATAGGATACATTAGCATTATATATGTTTTCCAAATATGATTATTCTAATATATTTATTTAAAAATAAATAAATATGTTTATTCTAGATTATTATGTTTGCATGTGTCATTGACTCATTATTATATTTATTAGATTTACTATTAGATGGATGAATGAGGGCCTTGTTGAAGATTAATTTAATATTGGTGTTAATAGTTTTATTCTAAAATTTGGATTTATAAATATTTTTAAACATATTTTAAATATATTTCCTTTACCAATAGATAAATATGTTTTTTAAAATATTTATTAATAAATATTTTAAAATTTTCTTAAAAATAAGTTTATATTTTAAATTTTTTTAATATGTTTTCTTCTATTATACATAATTAAAAATATTGAGATTAATAAACTATAAATAACTTTTCTTTTAAACATATCTATTTATAACATATTTATAAATATATTTTAAATATGTTTATTCTAAGATATTGTTTTATAGGATATATTAGCATTATATATGTTTTCCAAATATGATTATTCTAATATATTTATTTAAAAATAAATAAATATGTTTATTCTAGTAGATTGGTTTATAACTAAGTACAAACCTGTTTATCCTAATATTTATTAGCCACGTATTAAAATAAAAATTGTAGGAAATATATTTATATTAAAATATGTATCTATATATATATAGATAACATAATTAATATTTATATTTCCAAATATTTAAAATGTTATAAATATGTATAACTCAGATTTACTATATAACATATTATATTAATTATTAATTACCTTACCCACTTTACTGAAAAATTGAATGGCGGGTTTGTTAACAGACCTAACTTCATCCCCTTCCCAATGCATCGCGTCACGCATCATCACCGCCCCCATCGACACCACCTCATTGTGGTCAGCGTGAGAAGACGGTCTCCCCTCTTCTCGAGCTCCTGAATCACAGTTGAAAGCTTGCTCCTAGCTGCTGATCCGTGGACTGGAAGGACGACGTCGATCCGCAAGGCCAAGGACGAGGTATGTTAGCAATCATCCTTGTAGGAGTATCGTAAAGCTTATGCTTCCTATTTTGAACAACCATGATCTGTGAATTAACTTGTGATGGATATATTTTGGGAAAAAAAATATATATATATACATATATATCATTCAAGCAGTCTGAAATTTACCAAGATTACTCATTGATAAATGAGTTGTTACTGTCTTCCCTGATTTCATTATCAATTGAGTCGAGTATCTTAAACCCCTGATTTTTTTTTATGATATACAGTTTGGTTTCTATTTTGGAATATTAATTAAAATTGCCTTCTTCTCTGGCCGTTTTATACTGTTTCTTAGCTAATTCTCATGTTTCCTTGGTTCTCATCCGTTTGTATTTGTATCATACCAGTGCATCCCGCGGAACCCAAATCAATGGAAAAAGGACAGGGAAGTCGGACAGTGATCGACGATCCCTTGTAAAACACGCCCCAACAAGATAAAGTGAGGATGCCGCGAAGAAATAATTGGTCGCTTGAAAGTGATGAAGCGTTGGTCGACATGTGCGTTGAGGAATGCAAGCAGTACTACACGCTTGGGGGTTCATTTAGACCAGAAGCATGGGTCCGAATTTGGAATGCGTACCAGAAGAATACCAATGACGACGTCACATTGGTCCAGTTGAAGGGCAGATGGAAGACTTTGAAGAAGTTGTACAAGCTGTATTCCGCATTATTAGGAAAGAGTGGATGGTCGTAGGATCATGACAATCACCGACCAACACCTGATGATGTGACCGTGTGGGAGGAGATAATTAAGGTGCGCTTTATTATCATTTACTCTTGTGATATCTGAATTCTAATTATTATATAAAATTTAATGCAGCTGAATAAAGAATACAAAGTTTGCCGGGATAAGCCTTTCCCATTGTATAATAGGATCCACGAACTTGTGGCTTCCTCCACCGCTACTGGGGAATATGCCACCAACACAGGCGGGGGTGTGCGTGGAGGCAGTCTATATGTTGACATGCCGGAGAGCACCGATAGCACCGATGAGACCGAGAAGGCTGTACAAGAGGTTGAAAAGGAGACTATCCAAGTGCATGAGAGAAGCAAGAAAAGTTCTTACTTGGTTGGGTCTAGGAGGACACAAGATCGGGACCCCAGCCCCAGAGTCTCAAAGAGGAAAAGTTCTGAAGCAAATAGGGAAACAATTGATCGATTGGTTATGATGACTGATCGTAGGAGCAAGATCACAGAACGACGATGAGACGACGCGGACAAGTACTCCTTTGATGCTTGCATGGATAAGTTAATGTCCATGCCGGGTGTTGGTGGTGAGGAGGCATGTGCTGCGGTCAATGCATTAAAGTGCCCTGAAAATCGCATTTTCTTCATGAAGATGCGACCGGATATCGTAGAGTACTGGTTGAACCTCCAAGTGAAGGAATTCCGCCGTCAGGTAATGGTCTTTCTCTATTTGTAAATTTAATATGCTCTTCATTGTGTATATTTTAAATTCTGTTTTTTGAACTCCTGAAATATTCTTATACATGTTGATGTTATGTTTTATGGTTTTGTCATGCAAGGGCATCCTTGTTTTTTTCTTTTTCTTTTTTCTTAGGGTTTGTTTTCTTTTTAGTGATTTATATGAGGTCAATTGTAATGTTATTAACTAATGAGCCATTCAACTGTTCAAGGAAATGAAAACTTCATAGCTTGAATAAAAACAGGTGTTATTACCATCATGTAGAACAGTATTTACATAATCTCAGGGTTTATTGATAGCTAACTCAAAAGAATTTGAGTTGATCACTGTAATGACTCTGAATTTAAGGCAACAACATTTTATTTAAGTAGTCTTTGCTTGCAATAGTTAATAAGCATTTTGTTGGATTATTGATTTTGTGGTCCCTTTGTATGTGTAATCAGTTTGCATCCTGCAAGATACTGGTGAGCAGAATGATATGATAACCTTTTTATGTTCTTTGTTTGTTAAAGTTGATTAAATAGCTTAGATGGGCTGACTGTTGATTGTTGACTGTTTTATTACAACTATGTTTCTATTGAAGGACAGGAACCCTTCCTTGAGCTTGAGGTGATAATAGGAAATAGGAGAGTTTAGAAGAATTTATAGAGCAAACGACTATTTTTATACTCACTGTCACCATTTTTCTTGATGGGAAATATAGTTTCTCTCTTTGATCTCAAGCAGCAGGCTTCGTGACATTGACATCTTCATGAGGTTACTAACACATTGGTGAAGAAACTTAGGTGGTGAAGACATGATTATTGTCTTTATGAAGATGACTCAATAAATACCTAATTGATTACAACGGAAATTATCTCTATGATAGTGAAGAAATTTCACATGGACAATAATTTGGAGACTGCAGGACTTACAAATTCTAGATTTTTTTTTTTTTGGGTACTAAACTAGCTAATCAGTTTCAAAATGACATACTTGACCACCTATTACAAAACTTTGCAAAGTTTTAAACTCCCTTTCCAGCCATGTTGGTATTAAATTGCTATCAGCTATCTCCATTGGTACATTATCCCATCTTACTTTCTTTGCCAATCTGTCAGCACAACAGTTGTATTTCCTTGGTAGCCACTGGATGTCCCATTTCTTCATTCTACTAAGCAGCCTCTTGCACTTCCTCAGTGAGTTATTACATGTGTTACACGAGTCTTTAGTAGATTTCTTTAGCCATTTTGTAGCCCAGATGTTATCTGTATGAACTTGTCCTTCATCTATGCCCATCTTCTTCAGCATTATCAGCCCATGTTTAACTGCTTTGATTTCTCCTTCATAGATTGATTGTGCCTTGCAGCATTTTGACCCTGGAGAACAAAGCACACCATTATTAGTGATGATTATACATCCAATACCAGCTGTAGACTCACCTTCCATCCATGAGGCATCCACAAATATTTGATATAGGATATGTTCTTGGTTTCCTTGTCTGATAAAGGAACACTCAATTTCTTTAAATTGATCTCATAGCTTCCATTTTTTCATTGTGAAGACTAAGTGCATGTAAAATCCATAAATTTTTGGAAATAAATATTTTATTGAGAAAAATATTTAAATTATTTACTTACCGCGATTAGTATTATTGTGGGATTAAATGATTTAATTAAATTAAATGGAACATAAATTATTATGGGGTCTGAAGGGACTGAATAATAATTTCCGGAAGGTTGAGGACCTTAGAGAAGTTTCTTCTCTCAGTTGTGAGGACTTTATGGTAAATAAAACAATATAAGGGACTAAGAGAGAGTATGCCCCTCTCACAGAAGAAGGAATGTTTTGTAAATTGAATAAATGGGGGGGATCTCTGGAGAATTTTCCTTCAAAGTTTTGGTTACATCTACCGAGATCAAGCCATCTCTGAGTGTGCTGATCTTAATGTTAAGTGCAAGGCTCTTATTGAGCCACGTGGCGATCAGAGATGGAATCCATCTCATCATTGCCTGATACGAGGCATGCAAAGAAAGTCAAGGAAGGGAAGAACTCACCATGCGGGCAATCTCTAACCGTCCATCTTGGGTGTTGCTAGATACGGAGCATGAGATGAAACCTTGGCCGTTAAAAGCCCATAAAATCCTAACCTTTGATCGCCGAGTTGACGAATTTGAGGCAGGCCAGGGACCGTTGATGGCCATAGTGCGATCTTCACCGTAGATCGCTGGTAGACGATCACGAGGCGACGCCACCTCTCTTCCCGGTGCCGCCTCAAATGAGCCTCGGCCGTCTACCTCACGTTCACGCATGAACGCCGGCCTCTTGAAGACGAGGCTGTTCGCATGGGCGTCCCTTTGTCTAGCTACCCCAGGCCCTATAAAAGGAGCATTCCACCCCTTTGTCTCGACACTAAGCAACTGAGCTTTCCTTTCTCCGGTGAGGTGACGGGTGGAAGAGAAGGAGCTCTCGGTGGAAGTTTCGCGCCAAGGGATCCAAAGCGAGTCGGGGGACCAAGGCCGCGGCTCACGGGAGAAGAAGGGCGCGTGGACAACGCCAAGAGGAGAGAAGAAGCCATTGCTTACCGAAATGGCTGGAGAGAGGATAAGGTATTTATCAAGGCTTAATACCGATACCCCGTCGCCGACACAAATCCCTCGGTGAAGCATCCGTAGAGTATTTAGAGGCATACTCGCATGCATACGGTCCAATCTGGCAGAGCCTCACCGGGAAGAGGAAGTCCCGGCCGAGAGTTTTGTTAATTTCTCGTTTGAGGGAGAGGGCTGGAGGCGCTCCGGAGGGGTTGGCCGTGGTCGTGGAACTCTCGGCGTCGGGGACCGAGCACGGGCAGGTGCTCGGAGCTCGCCGGCGAAGAGGGTCGATGGTGGTGGCGTTCGGTCGCGCGAAAGAGAGAAGAAGAAGAAGATGTTAAAAAAAAAAATAATAATAATAATAATAATCGTTTTATAACTTAGGGGTGTGACATTAATTAAATTAATCACAATAACTATTTATTTTCTTCTCTCTTTAATTAAAAACATTAGGTGATTATTATAATTGGTATTAAAATGGGGAACTTAGGACATGTGACAATAAATAAAAGTTAATGAAATATTAACTTATATTGACAAGCTAATAATATTATTGAATTATTAGTCTTGAGCTAGAAATTAGTCAATTATTGTAACAAACAATAATTAATTGGTTGAAATAGTTAAATGAGAACTATTGTCATGTCACAAATAGTTTTTCTTTTGTGTGAAACTATAGAGTGTGACAAATTTATTTGGGGTAATGTTAATTTGGACGAGTGTGGTTATTTAGTAACAAATTTTTATTAAATTGCCGAACTTTGGTTGTGTAACATAATAATTAATAATTATTATGAAATATTGAAACGAAGCAAATAGAAATTAGTTAATTAATTTCTTAAATTTGGATAGTTGATTGAGCGATAAGAATTATTTAGCAAGGAAGCTAAATAAGTTCAAAGGGGATTACCAAATGACCAAAATGCCCTTCTGGGAAAAAAAAAGGGGGTTAAAATCATTTTAACGAGGCTCAACTAACCTAAAATGGCTTAACAAAAGTCAGACTTGGCAAATAGGCTAAAGTTGACTAGGTTTGACCAAGGTAGATCTAAAAGTCAATTAAGGGACACTGAAACGGGAATAAGAGCCGGTAACCCTAGAGATGATCCCTAAGACCCGTTAGTGGGCCTAGACCCAACAAGGACGTTAGGCATGCATGGACTTTTAGAGAGATGGAAATTATTGGAACAATAATTCTAATAAACCGTTATATGCCAGATACTCTCAGGGGAGACGTAAGGCATTTTAAAGGAGACCAGGAAGACATTTAGTTTCTTAAGAGGTAAGTTCACTTGCCTAGTTTTCACCCAGTAATGGGATTTCTTGGACTTGCTATGTATTCTTATTACATGCACTGTTGAAACCATACATGCTATTCATATCTGTTTCTTTTGAATCCTGTTGAGCATGTATGTTTGTTTCCGGGACGTTGGTGTCCCTATTTGCTATGTTCTATCGCTCGACTCACCTGGAGCTAGGGAAGCTCTAATTTAGGAATGTTCGTGGTTAGGACCTCGACTTTCCTCGACAGCCTTTATCGGAGAAACAAATCGGAGGTCTTACGCCGTGGGCATGGTACACTGACCGTGTTAACACGTAGGAGAGGTAGTTCTACCGACCTGTTGACTGGAGGGTCAAACGACCATCTAGGTCGTATTTATATCCAAAAGCTGGACATACTGGCCGGGAGTAAACCTTGAGTTCTCTTGGAACTCACTACAGAACCCAAGGGTTTCTGTATCAGGGGTCGTACCTTTGACTTGCTTGTGGTAGACTCCTAGGACTTTATTGTTGATACTATGATCTCGATGGTATCCATATTTCCGCTCACGGTATTAATCGACGTGACCAAGAGCCATTCCTTTACCGGGCTTTCCTTTCGGAAGCTCATTTGTTTTCTCTTTTCCCCTTTTTACAGATTCCGAGGTTTAAGAGGGGGAGGAGCTTGAGGAGAGGACTCCGGGAGACCAGAGGTTTTTAGGAGTCCCCATTATCTTTTATTTTTATGAGCTTTGTTATTTGTAGGACCCGTATAGGGACCATACTTCTATAGGGCCTACGGACCCTAATGACTCTATGTTCTTATGAACTCGAGTTTATGTTTATTTATGGATGTTATCTGCTTATCACATTATTAGGCCTTGTATTCGAGTTGAGGTTATCTCTTCTTTAATACGGCCGGTCTGTTGACGTGCTCGAGGTCCCGGGATCCGGGTCGGGGCGTTACAGATTAAAGTGGTATCAGAGAGAGTTCTCTAGATAGAGCAGATAGCAGACCCTAGATGCCCTTAGCCAGTTGCATAGACTGAGTGCGGGACTGGGGTAGTATAGATAGTGGTACGTTAGATTGACACCCGGTTTACTTGCAGGATGTCGGGACCATCGTACCGTGATTCGTCTGATGATGAGGTGGAGTCTGTCCGGGAGAACACTCCACCACCCAGAGCTGACTCATCCGAGCCCGCTGAGGTCCTCGCCGAGATGAGGAGGACGCTGGAAGCCACCAACCGGAAGGTTGATGTGCTCTGAACTACGCTTACCATGCTGGTCCAGGGACTTTGGGACCTCATCGCTATGCAGAGGCCAAGAGGGACTCGTGGTTCCGCTAGCACGTGAGATCGTGAGCCCTAGTATTCCTCCACGACGCTGCGGTGTAGAGCCCGTGACTACCGCCGCGTGCATTGTGGGGGTTCAGATTCAAGAGAGAGCCGCAGTCCATCTCCCGCCGCTCTCGTGGATTTCATGGTGCCGTCGATGTGGAGTATACGGGCATTGCATGACGGAGTGTAGGCGCTCGCCTCCTCACAGTGCCGCAGCTTGTGGCGCCGGGAGCATCTAGCTTTTACTTACCCATCCGTGCCAGGACCTAGCAGGGGACCGAAGGGGACTGGAGGACATCGACCCTGCCCTAACTACACCCCATTGTCACCCGACGAGCATCACTTGGACTGAGTTCTAGTTTTAGTTGCTAGAATAATCGTAGTCTTACAAACTTATGTGTTGTATGAACTACCTTTATTATGTCTTTTAGTGTCTTTTGTTTTAGCATGTTGACTCTAGTTGTTCTAGCCGTTGCTTTTGAATTGAATAAAAAGTATGTTTTATCATCATCTGTCTGGCTGGAAATAAAAGTAACCTTGTAATCCTTATACAGTTAAACCATGGATCACTTGCGTGGAGGTCGAGGTGGTAGGGGAAGAGGAAGGGGTAGGTGAGGGCGACCTCGTCGGACAGAAATACCACAGCCTCCTATGGAGGAAGAAGTCCCTCAACCGCAGGGTGGGGAGGTACCCCCGCCGGTGGACGAAATGGAAGTTGAGCAGGAGGTGCCTGCTCAATCCAATGCTCAGGCGCCTCAGGCAGAGGGCCAAAACCCAAGGGGGGAGGTACCCCCCATGAGCATGATGGAATTAATGAGAGAGATGTTGGGACTAATCCAGGAGACCCGACAACAACGTGCACCACCTCCGTCAACTAACCCCACGTCAAGTAGAGGATTACTTGGGGAGATCAAGAGACCCTCTCCCCGACCTTCAAGGGCTGCACCCCCATGCCGGCCAACAATGGATATGGGAGATGGAGAAGACCTTCGAGGTCTTCCAAACTACTGAGGCGGAGAAGATCAGGACGGCCGTGTACATGCTCCAAGGACCAGCAAAAGATTGGTACTTTGGAGAGATAAGACTGAGGAAGGGGGAGGCCTTCCAGACTTGGGAAGAATTCAGGACTGCCTTCTTCGCCAAGTATTTCTCGAGAGGACATCTAGTACAGCTCGGACAACAATTCTCCCAGCTTGTTCAAGGAGGCTCCACGGTGGAGCAATATGAAACTGAATTTGACAGGTTGGCTCGATTTCTGCCTGATATGGTTCCAATGGAAGAGAGTCGGGTGATGAAATTTGAGGCCGGACTGCGGCCATCACTAAAGAAGATCGTAACTAGCCACATGTGCAAGACCTATACAGAGGTTGTGGCTAGGGCCAAATACACTGAGGCTTCTTGTCAAGGGGACACCCAAGGGTCGTCCCAGAAAGATAAAAAGGATAAAGGGACAAATAGCCAGGGCCAATAATGCGAAAGAGCTTCGGAAAGCCGTGAGGGCCCGACAATAAGTATCGGCCTTTACATGGGGAAGCCCACCGTGTCCACAAAATTTCATCTGGAGGTAAAGGGTCTTCAGCCAGTGTGACCCAGAACATTAAGTGCTATGAATGCAAGGGACCGCATAAGAGGTCCCAATGCCCTAGGATAACTGGAGGGTGTTACTTCTGCTTGGCCTTGGATCACCAAAAGGCCCAATGTCCCCAGCGTCAACAAGGACAGAGTGTTGTGGGGGGAACCCAGGGATCTCAACAAGCTTCCCTGGCCAATCATTGGACCACCACCAAGATCACAAGGTGGGGACAAGAAAGGGAAAAGCGACCTGACAATGACCTTCTACTCCAAACCAACCCCAACAAACAGCTAGAGAGAGGCCAATGACCCATGGTCGGGTCTACCATTTGACAACCGAGGAAGAACAGCATCGGCCAGGATGTGCGTGGCGTGGTACTATTTCAGCTTAGTTCTTTCTACGCCTGCACTTTATTTGATCCTCGGAGCCACACACTCTTCGTGATATCTGCACGGTTTGCACGAAAGCATACTCTGCCTACTATAGACCTACCCCAGGACTTGTGTGTAGACACCCCGGTAGGAACTGCCATTATAGTAAGGAGGATAGTACCGGCATGCCCTATAATGATTGAGGGGCGGAGATTACTTGCAAACCTGCATGTAATGGATCTGAAGGATTATGATGTGATTCTCGGGATGGACTGGCTCTCTTCAGTTTACGCAGTGGTAGACTGCCGTGGGAAGAGAGTTGTATTTAAGATGCCGGGAAGAGAGGAATTTACTTTTAAAGGCAGCCACACCTGTTCCTTAGTACAGGAGATCTCAGCTCTCCAGGTTCGGAAGCTCCTTAGGGGTGGATGTATAGGCTATTTGGCTTCTATTTCCGAGGTAAAGAAGGATAAGGAGATTGTAGTCTCAGACGTACCGGTAGTAAGGGAGTACCCTGACGTGTTTCCGGAAGAGTTACCGGGATTACCCCCGGAAAGAGAACTAGAGTTCTCTATTGATTTGGTACCAGGAACAGCTCCTGTGTATAAGGCCCCTTATCGGATGGCGCCTGCGGAGCTTAAGGAATTGAAGACCCAACTAGAGGAATTGTTGGACAAAGGTTTCATCAGACCTAGCATGTCACCTTGGGGGAGCACCTGTTCTTTTCATCAAAAAGAAAGACGGGTCACTAAGGTTGTGCATTGATTATCGGGAGTTGAACAAGGTGACAGTAAAGAATAAATATCCTCTACCAAGAATTGATGACCTACTGGATCAGCTACAGGGAGCTCAAGTCTTCTCTAAGATCGACTTGAGATCTGGGTATCACCAAGTAAGGATCAAAGAGACGGATATCCCGAAGAGTGCTTTTCGTACTAGATACGGGCACTACGAGTTTCTCGTAATGCCGTTCGGGCTTACCAATGCCCCCTAGCCTTTTATGGACATGATGAACCGGTATTCCATCAATATTTGGACCAGCTTTGTGGTGGTGTTCATCGATGACATCTTGGTTTACTCAAGAAGCCACCAGCCCTAATGCACGCAGCACTTAAGAATAGTGCTAGAGACCTTGAGGGAACATCAGCTTTACGCAAAGTTCTCCAAGTGTGATTTTTGGTTGGAAAGTGTAGCTTTCTTGGGCCACGTGGTGAGTGGAGCTGGAGTTTCAGTAGATCCCAAGAAAATTGAAGCCGTTGTGGAATGGAAAAGACCAACAACGGTACGGGAGATACGGAGTTTCCTGGGATTGGCTGGTTATTACCGGAGATTCGTTGAGGGTTTCTCGGTTATAGCAGCACCATTAACCAAGCTGACCAGGAAGGGTACCAAATTCATTTGGACCGACTCCTGTGAAAAGAGTTTCCAGGAGCTGAAACAGAGGTTGATATCAGCACCGGTGTTGGCGCTACCACAAAGCAATCGTGGGTATACGGTCTACAGTGATGCCTGCAAGACTGGCCTTGGATGTGTGTTGATGCAAGATGGGCGCGTGATTGCTTATGCATCACGACAATTAAAACCTTTCGAGGAGAACTATCCTACACACGATCTTGAGTTGGCAGCGATCGTGTTTGCCCTAAAGATCTGGCGACATTTCCTCTATGGTGTACCTTGCGAGATCTACACCGACCATAAGAGCCTCAAGTACATATTCACACAGAAGGAATTGAATATGAGACAGCGGCGATGGTTGGAGCTAATCAAGGACTATGATCTCAGTGTCCATTACCACCCGGGCAAGGCGAACGTGGTGGCAGATGCACTGAGTAGGAAGTCTGGATATGGATTTGCCGCTATGTTAACAATTCAGAGGCCGCTATTAGAGGATATGAGGAGGCTCAACTTAGAGGTCGTTTTGCCTGCAATGAATGTCTCATTGGCCAGCTTGCATATCTGACCCTCGTTATTGGAGAGAATTAGGGTTGCTCAGGGACAAGATCCTGAACTGGAGGAGATCAAGGAACACGTAGGCCAGGAAGAACCAACACAGTTCAGAGTCTATGAAGATAGCACTCTAAGATTTGATGAAAGGATTTGTATACCTAATGTCTCTGAGATAAGAAGGGAAATTCTGGAGGAAGCCCACTATTCGGGCTACACTATTCACCCTGGAGGTACCAAGATGTACAGAGGGTTGAAGGACCATTTCTGGTGGAAGGGGATGAAGCGAGATGTTGCGGAGTTCGTGGCTAAATGTATCACCTGTCAGATGGTAAAGGCTGAACACCAGAAGCCGGCAGGGATGTTACAACCCCTACCCATTCCGGAGTGGAAATGGGAACACATTAACATGGATTTTGTAACGGGATTGCCGCGCACTCAAAGAGGCCATGAATCGATCTGGGTTATAGTGGACCGATTGACTAAATCGGCCCATTTTATACCGTTAAGGACGGGAACATCCTTGGAAAAGTTGGCCCAGTTATATATTGATCAGATCGTCAGATTACATGGGGTACCGGTGACGATCACCTCTGATCGAGACACTCGGTTTGTCTCTAGATTCTGGGAGAGTGCTCGCACACGCACAGGGCGGATTAGCTGCTCAAAGACAGCCTTTCCACCCACGAGACCCGATGGGCGATGAAAGGACCATCCAGTGCTAGAGGACATGTTGAGAGCATGTGCAATAGATTTCTGGTCTTGGGATGAACGCCTAAGTTTGATAGAATTTGCCTATAACAACAAGCTATCGCGAGCATCAAGATGGCTTCGTCACGACGCAGGCACTCTATGGGAGGAAGTGCCAACTCCCATTTGTTGGGGAGATGTGGGAGAAAGGAAGTCGGTAATGAGGGCTTACACTTAAGCAACCCGATTTTGTAAGACAAACGGAGGAACATGTCAAGATGATCGTGGAGTGACTCCAGTACGCCGAGAGTAGACAAAAGAGCTATGCCAATCAAAAAGATCTAATCAGAGTTTCAAATTAGTGGGGACTTGGTATTCTTAAAAGTGTCTCCTATGAAGGGGGTGGTAAGGTTTGGACGACGTGGAAAACTTGCTCCGCGATATATTGGACCTTTTGAGATATTGGAGCGCATAAGAGTGGTGGCATATAGGTTAGCCTTATCCTAGGATCTCGCTCAGGTTCACGATGTCTTCCATATTTCAATGTTGAAGAGGTGTATTCGAGATCCTACCAGAGTGATTCCACAAGTCCCGGTGGAAGTCCAAGAGGATATGTCCTACGAGGAACGCCCAGTAGCTATTTTGGGTCGAGAAGTCAAGCAGTTGAGGAATAGAACTATTCCTTTTGTTAAGGTGAAGTGGAGTAACCACACCGAGCGGGAAGCTACCTGGGAACGTGAGGAAGATATGAGGCAGCGTTACCCAGAGTTGTTTGTATAAAGTATAGACGGCGTAGAAATTTCGGGGACGAAATTCTTGTAAGGGGGGAGGATTGTAAAATCCATAAATTTTTGGAAATAAATATTTTATTGAGAAAAATATTTAAATTATTTACTTACCGCGATTAGTGTTATTGTGGGATTAAATGATTTAATTAAATTAAATGGAACATAAATTATTATGGGGTCTGAAGGGACTGAATAATAATTTCTGGAAGGTTGAGGACCTTAAAGAAGTTTCTTCTCTCAGTCGTGAGGACTTTATGGTAAATAAAACAATATAAGGGACTAAGAGAGAGTATGCCCCTCTCACAGAAGAAGGACTGTTTTGTAAATTGAATAAATGGGGGGGGATCTCTTGAGAATTTTCCTTCAAAGTTTTGGTTACACTACCGAGATCAAGCCATCTCGAGGTGTCTTGATCTTAATGTTAAGTGCAAGGCTCTTATTGAGCCACGTGGCGATCAGAGATGGAATCCATCTCATCATTGCCTGATACGAGGCATGCAAAGAAAGTCAAGGAAGGGAAGAACTCACCGTGCGGGCAATCTCTAACCGTCCATCTTGGGTGTTGATTGCCCAATCTCCCATTCTCCAGCCATCTGCCATGTGTTATATCATCAGTTTGGATGTCCCAGCTCCTAAAATAACCTTCCCTCTTCAGTATTTCCCAGACCTGTTGGGTGAACCTGCATTCCTGAAACAGATGATTAGCAGATTCAGTTTTCAAGGAGCACATTGAACATAAATCAGGAGGTCCTAGTCCAATTGTATAGGAACAGGGCAGTTGGTAACTTCCCATAAAACAATTTCCATAGGAATATTTTGATTTTGGGAATAGTCCTCATTTTCCAAAGCATCTTCCAGCCCTTCCATTGGTGACTCCAATTTTTTGTTCTGTTTTCCTCATACACCACAGATGTAAGAGATTTTCCTTCAGTCTTCAGATGTAAGAGATTTTCCTTCCATTGGTGATTTACAAATTCTCATTAACATGAAACACCAAAATATAACAACAGGTAATAAGCACCTTCTTTTAATTATTTTGTGAGGGCTATTGTATAAAGAAACTTGATCATGAAGCTGAGGAAAATTTTACCCGATAAATCATTTTTCTTGTTTTTTTGAAATTTCAAACCTTTATTCTAATTTGTTTGGTTACAGAAAGGACACTGTTCTAAATTCACATAATCATTGATCAAGTGCTTTGACCTAGGCTCATTTTTTTGCCAAAATAAAAGAAATGATGTTTCTTGTTCCTTCTACTAATCGCAGTAGCCACGAAAAGGAAAGATTTGATCTATTCCATTTTTTGGCTGTTTATTAGAGATTTTCTATACCAAGCCTATTTTTTGCAATTGTTAGACTATAATTTATAAGTTGGTTAATATATAAAAAGGAAGGTGGTAAGATGGTGCAAGGCCTGAATATGAATTATGCCAATCATCATTACCACAGCTGATGCCATGCTAACCGTGCAGTTTTTGTTGTCATTTCTGGTAATCTCATTGTTGGGTTTAGTAATAGAAGTACAGGGAAAGTGTAGTTTTTATTGTCATTTCTGGTAATCTCTACCTTTTTAAAGTATAACAATCTCTCAATCAAATCCCATACTTCTGTTGTTTTCTGTTGTGTTTTCAGCCATGATCTAGATGTTTGTTTGTTTGTTTGTTTGTTTATTATTGTTATTATTTTGTTGTTGCGTTATAAGAGCACATTAGCTAGGCACTGAATATATAATTTCTCAGTTTACAAAAGTGTTCTTGGATCCACTCAGGCATCTTTTGTTGGTCTTCATATATATTTTTTGTCCATGTTCTTTTGGCATCCTTTGTTGGGATTTGTTTGATCTCCCAACTTCAGAGCTTTTCCAATAATATCTTTGTCGTCCTCCAGTTATGGTCTTTTCTTCCTTGTTGCAGTATCCTTGGTATGTATTGATTGTTTAGTGAATATGTGAGCTGTAGCTAAAACTAATTTGAGTGCTTAAGCCGTCTAAATGGAATAGACATTAGCATTAGTTCATGCCATGGTTAAGCACTGGTCTTCCAATATGCAAGTACACTGCCATCATCCATGCATGAATTTGGGTTTTTTTTTTATAAATTCTTTTCTTTAAGAAATTTATCTATCAACAGACCTACATTTATATTTATATCTATTTATATTTTCTTGGATTTACTAACATGATCTTATTTACTTTTCAGGGGTAGTTATTTCTTTTGCAACGGACGCCATCGCTTGCGTATTACTATGATGGAGTTGTGCTTAATGTAATCAGATCTAGAGGTGTTTCAGCAGCTGATAATGATGGACATGTATTAATAAGCTGTGGGATTACTTAGCTTTATTATCATGGTGGTGTTTGTAGCTTTTACTTGAATTTTAAGACTGCGGTTGTTTGTGAACCTTTCGTTATGTAGTATTTAACTTTGTTTGCAGTAATTATGAATGTTGTCATTTTCGTACAAGTGTGCGGTAATTATAAACGTTGACATGGTGTTAGAGTTAGCATTGATATCAGGTAGCAAAGGCCTTAATCTGGAATGGTTTGGAATTTTGGGCAGTTGCAGATGCTAACAAGGTGCGACTTCAAGGTATTGATGTGTTGGAGATGATTTTTCTTTCTAGTGGGCTTAATATAGTTGTAGAAAGTGGAATGGGCATGTTCATGTTATGCATTAGCAATATCAATATCATTTTAGATGACATTACGTAGAAAAAAATAATAATTATTTCAACAAGAAGCAGAGGCACAATTTGGTGGTGTCTTTCTCCACCCCCTGTAGTGGTCCAATAATTTTTTTCAATGGGAGATTAGAATGTGCCCACATCAAGTCACCCTAAAAAGGCAACATTTTTTGTATTGATTCCGGGGAATCAATGGCCACTATTTTTCGACTAACTAACGTGGATGAGTTTCCTCCAATATGGCAACGAAAGAGTCACATTCACCAAATAAAATAATCACAAATAATGGAATGAAATCGACATGCACTCTATTGATTAGTGCATGTCATGTCGTTAAGTTCCTTGATTGGTGGCCTTGAGTGGAAGAATGAGAACCCATTTCCATGTATTAATATACAAGTGGATGAAATGGGTAATATGCCCACTCCTTTTCTAACACAAACCTTGCGTAGGAATCTGATGCGTGTTTGTGACTATTTAAGAGACAGATACAAAGCTTTCTCAGAACAGATATAACAAATTTCAGCATATGTGATGGAGAGGTGGTGGGAGGAGGATTTTGAAGAGGAGGCGGAGGACTTGGCCACAATAATTCATATGTTGCAGGACAATATGAGGGAAAGCGAGAGAAGGACGAGGCGACCACATCACACTCGACCATTCACAGGTCATGCATTAGTGCATGAAATTCTAGATTCAAACCCGGTACGGGCGCATAACGTATTCCGCATGGAGCCGCACGTGTTTAGGGGCTTCACATCATTACTTGAGGAACGCAACCTATTACGCAATAGCCGATCTATTTCCGTTGTGGAACAACTGGCTATTTTCATAACTGTTGTGGGACACGCATCAACAAATAGAGTGGCCTGCGAGCAATTCCAACACAGCGGAGAGACTGTGAGTCGTTACTTCCACACGATACTTAGTGCCATCAACAGTTTGTCTCAAGAAATGATACAACTGCCGACTGGAGACGTACCACCACACACATTGGTTCGTAACACACCGTTTCAGGTAGCAAGAGTGTTTGTTGTGTAATTAAATATGTGTTTGTCAACCCCAATATATTTTAATTGCTCGCAGGACGCTCTTGGGGCGATAGATGGAACACACGTGCCGATGATTGTTCCGCGAGAAATACAACCAAGATTTCGTAACAGGCACGGAACGATCAGTCAGAATGTAATGGCCGTTGTATCCTTCGACGGACTTTTCCAGTATGTTTGTGCAGGCTGGGAGGGTTCGGCTGCAGACATGCGAGTAATGCAACACTGCTTGAATGATGGAAGTTTCGTAATCCCAGAAGGTGATCTCATGGATGACCCAATCATGCATAATACACGCATAGATAGTTGACCATACTGAACTCAACTTGCATTTAAAATGTAGGGAAGTATTATCTCATAGATGCAGGCTACGCCAATACCAGAGGCCTTCTCGCACCATACAGGGGGGAGAGATACCACCTTGGTCAATTTACAGGCGGCTCGGCACAATACCACAATAGACAAGATAAATTTAACCATAATCATGCGCGTCTTAGGAATGTTGTCGAGAGGGCTTTTGGCATACTTAAACGCCGCTTCAAGATCTTGCGTGTTCTAGCACCTTTTTTAGTGGAAACACAGCGCGACATTGTGTATGCATGCGCTGTCATCCACAACTACATATCCAAGCACGCCTATGACGATCCCAACATGGCACAGGAGGAGAACCATCGTGCTGAGGAAGAAGTAAATCCGGACGTGGAATGGGCTCCAAGCAGCAGTGGTGGCGGACGTGTCGAGATGCAGAGCCTCCGGGATAGAATATCCCGAGCGTTGTAGTGGATGGACGAGTGTCCAAGACAGGAATGGCTTTCCGGTGGACGTGTGCATTGAGTTTGTCTCAAATGGTTTCTTTTACATCGTGCAATTTTCATTACAGCAATTATTAGTATTCCAAGCTGGCCCAAAATATGTTATTTCCTTTTCATTTTGACCAGCATAATATTGTAATAAATTAAGACATAATATATATTATTTTTAATAATGGATCTCACCTGATTTGAAATAACAATAATATCAACTATATCTAATTTAATCAATTTATTGTTATCTTAAACCAAAGCCTAACACATCAACATGAGAGGGTATTATGGTCATTATAACTCGACAAAAGCATCTTCATGTTCAACAAATAATATTTTTATTCTAAAATTTGGATATCTAAATATTTATTAACATATATTAAATATGTTATTATAAATTATTGGTTTATTCTACCAATAGATATATATGTGTGTGTGTGTGTTTGTATATGTTATTTAAAATATTGTTTAAAAAAGTATTTCAAAATTGGTTATAAATATGTTTATTCTAAGATAGTTATATTTAAATACGTATAAATATGTTTTTTTCCTGAAATACATATTTAAAAAAGAATTAAATGAATATGTTTTAAATATCACTTATTATAACATATTTATTTATAGATATTCAAAAATTTGTTTATTTTATAAATATTGATATAGGTTATATCAATAAATATTTTTTTTAGTTATAATAGATTTTTATTCTAAAATTTGGATATCTAAATATTTATTAACATATTTTAAATATTTTATTATAAATTATCTATATATATGTGTGTGTGTGTGTTATTCATAAATATTGTTTAAAAAAGTATTTCTAAAGTTGTGATACATATGTTTATTCTAAGATAGTTATATTTAAATACGTATAAATATGTTTTTTCCTAAAATACATATTTAAAATTCTAATTAAAAAAATATGTTTTAAATATCACTTATTATAACATATTTATTTATAGATATTCAAAATTTTGTTTATTTTATAAATATTGATATAGGTTATATCTATAAATATTTGTTTATTTATAATAGTATATATATATATATATATATATATATATATATATATATATATATATATATATATATATACAGTTATTATAAATATGTATATTTTAACATATTTCTATATAACATATTTATGAATATGTATTACATATGTTTTCCCACACGGCACTTATAAATCTAATTAGTAATTAATATTGGATTTTTCATATTTCCGAGTAGTAATTATTCTAATAATAATTTTATGTTTTATTAATTATTGTTATTTACCGACCTAACTTGAAAGTACAATAAATAATGAGAGGGTATTATGGTCATTGAACTCAACAAAAGAATTTCATTTTAACCAACTTTGTATTAAGAGAACTAAAGCATGATAAATGTTTTTCCCTCCAAAAAAATTTGAATTATTTTGAAATTTAATCTCATGTGGGGTTATAAGATCAAGCAACTTTATACAGTGAACCTACAACATGCTCTTATTCCTTTAATAAATTTTAGCAAGTCATTATTCATTCAAATTTATTACCAATACTAAAATCCAAATTTAACTCCTCAACGGTTTCAATCTCTTTAATAGTTCTATTGGTTAGAGGACATTACAATGAAACTTGAAATGGTGTCAATTCTATATCTACACCTCCTTAGGATCTAGAAATACAACTATTTGGTAGTTTATCATACCCTCCTAACAGGTGATAATATTAGCTTCAAAGTAAACTCAAAAAACATTAGTCATGGTTATGTTTGTGATCTGGAATAAACTTAGGTTTAACAAAAATGTCATGGCATCTAACTTATACACCATCTTATGATTGACAGAATCAACACTTCCTAAGCAAGGCCTGGTCCTATTTAACTATAACTATCCACCTTGTATGTTATCACTTAACACTCAAATCACCCTTTTTGAGTTATCAGTCAACCACCCATGTTGTCACCTGGTTTCACTCTTAACCTTCTCTAAAAGCAATGGGTAGGTTCAGATGGAAGGCAAGCAACCAAGCCAAGGCTGAGCATGATCACTCCTTCCACTCTATCTTATCAAGAAACAAGATAAACTCCGAATATAAACCCACATTAATGCTACACTAGGACAGAAGGAGTGAGGAAATAACTTCATGCAATATGGACCCTTTCCTCTCTACGTCCATTAATGTCCGTGCACACAACGGCGGAGCCAGGATTTTTGTTTATCCCGGGCTAAGCTAATCATTCATACAAAGATTCAGCATACTTTTTCTCAAGTTTGATGATTCTAGTCATATCCTTGAAAATTAATTAGCAAAGTTTAATTACCTATTTCTAAACTAATATTTGTGGAATTCATTGTCTAAAGTTTAAGGATTAGTTTGTCTATTAACAAAATCATTATATAAGCAAAGATTCAAATGAATTGGAAGCTATCACAGAAGAAGACAAAATAAATGATAAATAGCAATTGTTTCATTCATCAAGCAAGTTCAGATCCACCAAATAAGTATTGATAACAATGATAAGAAGTAAGAACCATATATAGCTCACATGCTCTGTGATATATATGATATATCTGGCAAAAAATATAAGATTTATAAATACATTTTTAGAGAAGTTGAACTAACCAGTATCAATGAAACCAATGATAACGTTCTCTTGGTTCTTGGTTGAAAGAAAAAAGGAAGAAAACTCACCAAAGATCCTTGGCTTTTCAATGGGATCCTATGCAATTAGGATGAAAACATCATTCTTTTTTCAGTTTTTCCTCGCTGCTTTCTCCTTTGGCAATCAATGGGATCCTTGACTTTAGTGGGTTGAAAGTAATGAGTCAATGGTGGGTTGAACCTAATGAATCAATGGGATCCTTGGCTTTGATGGAGTGGGTATAGGTAATTTAGTGGAAAATTTATACATGGGCTAAGGTGGGCTGAAGAAGCCCAGAGTAAAAAAAAAAATTACAAAAAATTTTCACTCCGGGCTTGATCCCACCTTAGCCAACTAGTAGCTCCGCCCTTGCGTGCACACCCGTTAGAGACTCAAGACGGAGCTACGCTGCTACTTAACAGGATTTTACAACTCTTCGTGGACACCTTTACACGTTTAGAGTCTAAATACAAATTTAAAGGGATGAGAGAGGCTTACCAGAACGGCGGTAGCTTGAGACAACCCTGGGTCTGCGGTCTGAAATGGCGGTCAATGGGATGGGTGCTCCGCTTATGGGTGGTGGCTCTTTCTCTCTCCCTCTCTCTAGCGGCGCTAGGGTCGTTTGAGGTGGAGATCATAAGTTGCCTTTTTAAAGGCACACGGTGATTAGGCTTTGAAGGCAAATAGTTTCGTTAATGGAGGTAGTCACAGCGGCGATCAAGCGCTGTGATCGCGCGGAGGCAAGCTGGCGGAAATGAATAAGGATGGAGGGGAAAACACTAAAACAGTGTTTTGTTCATGCCTCAAATGCCAACCGTGCGATCCACATACCTATTTATACTACTCAACCTCAGCCATCCAATTTGAATAGAGGATTCTCATACATGTTATGCATGATCCATGTCATGCATCATGATTTGACACTTTCTACGAATTTGCATGCGATACTTAGTCAGCCCACTTAATTATAATCCTATATATATTATTTATATTCTTCCGGTTTTGCATGCAAATTCTCTTCCAAATTCCATGTATTCACTTTATATATATATATATAT
Source organism: Dioscorea zingiberensis (assembly GCA_026586065.1). Taxonomy (NCBI): domain Eukaryota; kingdom Viridiplantae; phylum Streptophyta; class Magnoliopsida; order Dioscoreales; family Dioscoreaceae; genus Dioscorea; species Dioscorea zingiberensis. The sequence continues at coordinate 26,747,483 of CM048824.1, forward strand.
ATATATATATATATATATATATATATATATATATATATATATATATATATTGTTGATGCAAGAATCGGTAAGAACCACTAGATTCAAGCCAACAATTGAATTTGTAGTTCAATTGGGGGCCAATCGAGATGAGATCGAGAGTGATCGGGAGAGAAAAACTCAAGAAAAGGTAAAGATCGACACAAGATTTACATGGAAACCCCTAAATCGGGGAGAAAACCACGGAAATCTCCTGAATCGGAGATGAAATCACTATCAGATCAAAGAGATTACACTTTTCAGGTAGGAAATGAGTCTCTGGAGAGGCAGGGCTTCGCCGTTCCTTCAGAGCTTGCTAATCATCTGGTGAGTTCTCATATTTATAGGCTTCCAGTGGGGGGGTGTTGCTTGGGGAGCAAGTCACCTGTAATAGAGCTCGTGTGAATTAGGGACCTAGCCCCTAATAGGCCATGTGGATGCCAGCTGGAGATAGTTAGCTTGACAGCTCATGCTCCTTCTAGACACTTCTAGATTGCCAGGCTGTAATTCAGTTAGATCCCAACGGCCTTCTCTTCTAGATGCTTCTAGATTGCCAGGCTGTAATTCCTTCTCGTTCACTACAAGGCTTCCTACCGGTACAAGATGCACGATATCTTCCGCTGGGTCCAAGAGCATTGCTTTCCTAAGAAATCGAAGGAGTGGGCCAACTTCCCCGAGGAATGTCTCCCGAAGCGATAGGGCCAAAGAGGGAGGTCTCGAGGGGGTTACAGAAACGGATTAACGGTTAGGATTAATCCACGTGTCTGACATCAAGCCCCCTCGGCTTTTTCCCTTATCATATATATATATATTTTAAATTTTATTTAATCCCTATAAATCTTAACATAAAACCCTCTTTTCAAATGAAACCCAACTAATTTCAAACATTTGGAATTTCAATAATTAACTAATTAATTAAAGAGAAACGGGAAAATATATATATTTTTATTGTTTTTATTTTTATAAAAAAATCTTGGATTTTACAGTGTGTGTGAACATGTGCCTTTCTAGAGTCTTCTGGAATCTCTTTAACTCAGTTTCGACGCGTACACCGTCTTGTACACAGGCGTGCATACGCTCGTGTCATCTGACACACTGCCGTGTCGGAGAATTTTGGGTGTGCTTTTTAATTAATCATCTTTTTAAATCCACACATCAGTGACACTCCCGTGTCGAAGATTGTGTCATTCTCTATAAAAGTGAATTCTCGGCTCTTTTTGCTCCGAATAGCTCCTATATTTGCTTCTTTTCTCCTGGGTACCTGATTATCTATCCAATTACAACAAAGCACCCAACAAAGCACAAAATAGAGGAAACCCTGCAAAAAGATATGTAAAGTACCCTTTACATATCTTTTATGATTAATAAATAGGGTTGTGGTCCCAAAACCAGAGGTACACCATTCTGTTTTCTTCCCCATTTGAGAAACATCTTCGCAGCGATCTCTCTTGGTTTTGAAGACCCAGAACCGTGGAATCACTCATCTCTCTTTCTGATTTTTCTGCAATGGATTCAAGTATGTGCTTAATCATCTTCTCTAATTTCTTCTACAATGATCTTGGGATAGATACTCTTTGCATGACATAGAATTGAATTAGATTAATACATGATTGTTATGTTAGGAGATATTGATTTTATTTCTATCACTTAAATCAATAATATAAGTCTCAAGCTGATTGTCAAGAATAAAAAATTCGATCTGCTCAGATGGATAAAATTGTGGGATCCTAACGAAGATCATCAATATTTAATTCAACACGATCTTACTTTTCATAAGGCTGAGTGTCACTAGTATTGATATATACTAGATGGTTCCTCCAAAATTGTATTCCTTTTGATAAGTATTAATTTGTCCTTGGTAAGTGTCAAAGAAAACAACATTATACAACAAGTGATAACTATGACAAAGAAAAATTCACAAAATTCAGAAAAATACAGACTTGCAAGTTAGAGCAGCTGAATGGCGAGGAAACTCACTGAATTACACCTCTAGGCTCTAGAACCGGGTGAGGAATGATTTGAACGAATAAAGGAGAGAGCCCGACAAATTGAGAAAAGGGGCAAACTCACACTGATAGGGTTAGAAAATGAGAAATGGAAAAGTGAATTAAACTTTTTAAAATAGATTTTTTCATATAAGTTATTAAATAATTCTTTAATTGGTTTTGTATACATTTTATTACTTAGTTTTAGAGGGCTAAATTAAAAAAGTAAATTTTTTTAAAATAATATCTAATTGATTTCTCAAAGTTGAGTGAAGGCCCACTGCCCCCACTCTAGATCGGTCTTTGACCCTCATCTTTTGTATTTGTTATGTGAAAAAACTAATATCTACAAAATAAGAAAGAAATTTAGAAGGGTATATAAGCAAAAAATAGTTGATTTGTAGGTGTATACAAGTAAATATCATATTTGTAGGGGTATTTAAGTAATTTCAAAGTTTTATAGGGATACCTAAACAAAAAACACCCCTTATAATTAGGAGGGATTGTATAAATTATAAATTTTTCTTTTATCAATTTCACATGATATTAAAAATAAAATTTATTGTTTCCCTCGCCAGCGCCACTTCTCTCTCTTCCCCTTCTATCGATAGTTTTCAGACCCGACTTGGACATCGACCTTGTCGAGGCTATGGGTCTCGGGTCAACAGGTTCAATGTTGGGTTAATAAAAATATTTTTAAATATTATTTTTAAAATTATATATTATTTTTTAATGTGTAATAATTATCAAATAAATAACCTAAAGAAAAAAAACACAAACCAAACATAACTTAAGTCTTAAAAGTTAAAACCAATAACAAAACTTTAAAATTAAATATCCGCATCAAACTAATCTACAATAGAAGTTTAAATTTAACTTTAAACCAAACTCAATCCAATATAATATAATATCTTAAGAGATGAGATTTAGCCATTCAGAGATAGGATTTAGTTTTTTTTAATAATAAAACTACATATTTGCCTCTTAACATATAAAAAAATTTAAAAAATTTAAGGATGAAAAAGCCATTTCAAAAAAAAGGAACATTGACCCGGCCGGGTCACAGAAACCGATCGGGTCACAGTGTTTGGCCGGTTCAAATCAGGTCAAGGCGGGTTGCTTGTATAACTGGGTTAATTAGTAACCCGGACTAGTTTAAGCATCAGGTCACCGGGTTGACTGGTTGGACGGCCGGGCCGATCCTAGTGTGCTTTCTCTAGGGTTTGGGATTCCCCCTCTTTGACGCGCCTTTTCCAAATTCGCTCTATCTCGTTGTGATATTTTTATCCATTGTTGCCCTATTTTGTTGTTTCTACTTGGTTTTCGTCTCTAGGGTTTGTTCTCTGATCCTTGGGTTACAGGTATGGAGGTCAGCCGATGCTGTAGGTGCTGATTTGGGTTTGTGTTTTATTGTTCTTATGATTTTCTTGAAGGTATAATGGGTTTTCCAACCATTTTAGGGTTGATTTGTAGAAAACCAACCATTTTAGGGTTGATTTGTAGTCATATTGATCGAAAATCGAAAATATCGTTTTTCAATGGCTGTACGTGTACGTGTTTTTCTTGCTTGATCCAATTTGTAGGCTAAGGCTTTGCATCATAATGGGATGTTTCATGAATGTCTTGCTTTATTTGTTAAGCTAAAGCTGGTATATGTATATATATTGGAATAAATAATACATGATATAAATTGGAATCAAGAACGTTGTAGAACATTTGGATGCAAAATGCAAAATAGGGCAATAGGAATAATCCCAGAAAGTTGAATTGGTTAATGGATTAAGGTCTTTTCAATGCTAAGCTTTTCATTCTTAAAGAAGTCATTGGAAATAAAGGTATGCAAGTTAATGGTCTTTTCAATGCTAAGCTTTTCATTCTTTGAAAAGTCATTGGCTACTTCCTTTTAGAGTTTTTTTTATTTATTTATGTATAATATTTACCAACTGCGCCACACATTCAATTGCCTTGCTATCTTTTAAATAAAATTATTTACTTTCCAACATGTTCTAGTTCATGAAATAGTGATTGAAAAGAAAAAAAAAAGTAGGGAACCTGCATACTTTTGTTTCCTAAATTGAAGTTAACAATATGTTTATGTGAAATTGTGATATTTTGTCTTTATTAGGCAAAGTCAGCAATTGCAACCAGTCAGCAATTGCAACCTCATAGAAGTCAAAAATTGAAGCTATTGTGGCGTGTGTTTTCTTGACTTCACACACACATTTTCTTCTTTGATTCACACTCATGGGACTCACTTGAACTCTCTATATAAGGAGCCTGAGTCCTTTGATGCAAAGCACACCCTAAGCTTATTAAGTGTGAGAGTGTGAGAGTGTGAGAGTGTATGAGAGAGTGAATTCCTTTTGTGTGAGAATTCTATTTTTTGTGTGTATAGTGTCACTGGGTGTAGTGTCACTTTTGTAATTCTCACCTTTTATTATAGTGAAATTCCTTTTCTGCCTCCAGTGGACATAGGCCATTATAAGGCCGAACCACCTTAAATCTCTGGTGTCATATACTGTTCATTTACTATTCATTCTCTGTTACTATTCATATTTCGTGGTTAATTCAGTTAAATAGCACTCGATCCTCAACAAAAATAGCAAATGAATGAAGATGTATTATTACTATTTTTTTTTCCTTTCGGACATTATGTGTGACTAGTGTATCACTCAGTGAATGAGTCCTTAATACAACTTATTAAATTCTTAGACCTAATAGCCTACTTTTTATATGCATGTAAAAGTTTAAAAATGCATTTAGGTGATAGAAAAACCCTGGTAATTTTTGGGCTCTTCTTTCTACTCCATTATTATAGTGAGATCCACTAGACTATATGTTTACTTGTTAGTTACTTGTTTTAATTTTCCCGCAGAGTATTTAAGTAACCAGTTAAACCTACTAGTGATTTGTTAATCTTGTTTTCTTTAGTTTTGTTTTTCCAAAAATCTTGGAATGATTTTTTTGACAGTTGGTCAAGACTTTGTTTGGAGGTTATTTTGAGGAGGATGAATATTTGTTATTAGTAAAAAGAATGTAATTCTTCATGTATGAAAATTTCTATTAAGTCTTAGATCATCAGTTAAAAGAGGCACATTTTTTATGCCAGAAAGTTTCTTTAATGAAATTTGTATTGAATGACATTTCATTACCTTTCCTTTGATTGATGGTTTTAGAGTTTATCCAGCAAAGAAGAGTTTGTAGTCTCTGATTGAAGAAGTAACTTATTGGGGTGATAATTCGACAAACAAATTCCATGGCTTATAAGTAGAAGAAAATCATAAAAAATGCTAGAAACAGGTATCTCAAACCTGGTGCACTTGCTCAACTCTGTGATAGCATAACAACAACCAGTCCTCTGTTGAGAACATTAAGAAAAAAGCTTCCCTTGACTCAAAGAAGGCGAAAATAGCTCTATGTAGAGCAAAGCCTGTTAATATTAGTTCTCCAATTACATCACCAATCAGGACTACTTTTTAGTCATCGGCATGATTAGTTGATAGAATTAAGGCAGAATAATTGCCAGAAATTCCTAAAACACCAATACTTTGTTTGAATAGTTCCAACTCGAGACTTGAGTCACTTCCTATGGACGTACTAGTATGCCATACTCAGAAAGAAGCTTTTCTTCTGTGCATTTTGTCAATGAGCTTAGCTAATATGCTTATCTGATAATTTCTGATGACTTTTTCTTCGATAGGTTAAAATCATGTGTAATTTGCACCATGAGCAACTAAAGGTTGTCTTCCATGTTTCTTAGAGAATTAGGAAGGCTGTAAGTCCATCTACTTTTCTCATCTATTGTTGGTTATGCGTATCACAATAGCTTACCAGTTTTTTTTTTTTTGGTTTCATATGCATCGTTATGTTTCTAATTCCAACTTGAACATCTGGCTTGCATGTTATCTATACAAAGTTTCTTTTTCAGTGATATTAGTTTCAAATGATAAACTCTTCCATCAATCTTTCGTTTATGTAAAATCCAAGGATTTTAGGATTTAATTTTATTTCTTTAGTTATTTGAGTTAGTTATGTAGTAAATAAGGGAAGTTTCCCAAGTTGGACTTTATTTTAGAATTTCCGATTTGTTTTAAGAAATTTCTATGAATAATTGATTTTTAGTTCCCTTAATTATTCTATTAGAGATTTGATTGATGGGATGAAATGTTAGTTTTGATTATGGGGAATTGATTAATGAATAAAATATATTTTGTATATATACGAGTGGTTTTGGCGAGGTAACGATAAGCATTTTGTGATTTTAATTTATTTGGAAACGAGGGGATAAATTGATAAAATCATAATTTGGGATTTAATGGAGTTTTCAAGGACTTATTGGTGATTTTACGAGTATGGAGGACCTAACTAGAATTTTCCACAAATCAAGACCAATGTGTGAATAGAAGAAAGAGGAGGGGCTCTTTACAAAAAATAACAGAAAATCCATGCACGTGAGAGAGGTTCAATTTAGTTGGATGGCCAGGAGTTTTAAATCAAGTCTATCCGACGGTTCCTATTACCCCGAGCGGAGAGATTTGATCACGAGGCACCTGTATTCCCAGCTCTGCCAGTGAGCGTGCCGCCCAGAAAATCACGTTTTCGCGTTCAAACCATCCCGATAAGGTAGGAGTTTAGCTTCAAATCCCGTTACGATCGCGATGAAGATTCTCGTTGGGGTGCCTATATAAGAGAACGTGGAGAACTCGGAACCCTAGACTCCGCCATCTCCTTCCCTCATTTTCTTCCCTGCCGGTCAGAGCAGTGACCGTGGGTGATTACAGCGTAGAACCACGGTCCAGACGAAGTAGGAGGCTAAGAAGGAGGCGCTGACACTCCCTGGCGTTTCTAGATCGCAGTGGGTAATCGGAGTTGGAGTTAGTTCGAGAGATCTTCCGGTGAGCCTCTTATCTCTGACTTTTTAGTACCCAGTTTACATGCATGGTTAGGAGAGAGGTGGAGACATGTTCTGTTTGAATGACTGCTGAGGTTCAGGGAGAGAAAGGGTAGAGATGGTTCCCAGGAGTGGGTTCTGTGAGGCTGTATTCTGTGAGTATATGTGTGTGAAGGCCCGGGTTTAGATATGATAGAGTCCAAGTATAGATGGGTGTGGTTATTGCTTTTGTGTACAAGTATGGGGCTGTGATCTCTGGGGGTTTGGTCTGCAGCTGTTGGGCAGCTATGTTGGTTTGGTTTTAGTGAGGGGTAGAGGTTGAGTTTTTTTCTAAAATTCTGGGGATGCTTGAAGGCTTGCATGAATCTTGTTAAACTTAGAGAAAGGTGTTCAGTGATTGATGATTTAGTAGAGTCTCTGGTGGTGTGTTTCTATGAAGATCTCTATGGGTTTAGAGTGCAATGCTTGCTGATGTTCTGGGCGTGTGAATGACTGTGAGAAGCCTTAACAATGGAGTAGTTTGAGTTTGGTTAGAGAGATAGATATTGTTTAGTGGGTGGTTTGGAGTTGTCCTTGTGAGGGACTAGGCATGGTAATGAATGATGACTATTGGATTTAGCCTTCAAGCTTGGGTTGGAGCTTCTCTGACTCTCTGAAGATGTTCAGGAGATGACAATGTTGAGGGTTTGTTGTTGTTGGTGCTGGTGTGTATATGGCTGGGGGTTTAGAGAATGAACTTATGATTTTATGTGATTAATCATAGTACTGCAGTGGTGTTTATGAGTAATGTTTTATTGATTTGGTTCTATTTTGTGTGGAAACGTTTAGTTGCTTGAATGGTTTGACGGTGGAGTTAAGTTTAGCTTGATGGTTGTGAGTAAGTTGGATGGATACTCTATCATTCTATGGCATAGATGTACAGATTTCACAGGGGAATCAAGAGGAGTTTGTGTGGGTACTTCTATTGAATTGATGGCTAGTAAGAGTCAATATTGTATTACTTGGTTGTGTACTGTGTGTAGATGGAGTTCAGAGGTTTGGTTATGTTAGGCTCGGCTTATTTTTAACTCCGTTTAGTAGAGTTTGGGCTGAGTTTGTGAGCCCAATTTTAAATAGTTATTATATTGCTTAATTGTGTAAGTTGGAAGAAGGCTTGCTAGTATGATGCTGAGTTGGGCCTTGGCCCATCTAGTTTTATGAGTTGAGTTTTTAAGAGGTTTAAGGTGGTTTTAAGGTGATGGTTAGTGAGAAAGTTATTAGTGGGCCGAGCCCATTAAGTAGGCATGCATCTTGGGAATGTTCAATTTTAAGTACGCGAATGCATATTGAGTACGGATCTGTGTTTACCAGATATTGACGGAGAGCGTTGAGCTTCGTCGGGACGATTGCTGATCAGGTGTTGGTTGCGATTTGGGGTAAGTGACTTCTGCCTAATACCTACCCAGTTTTGGGTTTTCTTGGTCTTGTTATTTCATGTTTTTTTGTTAGTACTCTTGCCTAGTTTCCTTATTTATTGGCTAGTTGTTTTCTTGATTTTATGCTTGTAAGTTACCTTCTCCTTGTTTCCGCCCATTGCTGGGGCTTTCTTGATTTGATGTATGCTATTTGTTAGCAAGTCTTTTGTTTGGTACCTGATATTCTTGGATGCATGCACATACATGTTTGTTATGATATCTTTCCTGGTATGTGTGTGATTGTTGTGCTAGAGGTAGTGTTAACTGATCACGAGGATCCGTTGATCGGCACGTGGCCGTGGAAACACGTGAGCCTGTGCTCCGTCTGGATAGGAGTGTAAAGTTTCACTACCTAATTGTTGAATGCTCTTATGGACATGGCCAGCCGTAGGCCGACACTTGACTGTAGGCACTCGTTGTGCTTGCGTGCAGCTAGGTAGGTATGCGTCAGGGGAGTGAGCGGGCTCCCTGAGCATAGCCTCATATTATCTGGCACGAGACCATGGAGATACACAGTACTTGTGTGCTGGCCGGGTTGGTGTGCACCAACTGAGTTTCTTCTTCCGCCCGGATTCAGTGGAGCAGGTGAGCTCCGGATTTTGCGAGAGTGTTGGGGACGGGACACCCTGACGTTCCGGCACTCCTGACCAGAGGGATAGTACTCTGTTTGTCCCTGTCAGTCAGGGGGGCGAGCACTGACCATGTCGACATGAGAGAGAGGTGGCGCTACCGAGATACGACCGGAAGGTCGTGTGCAGCTCGAGGCTGTGTTGCTGACCGGGGGATGTTCGTTGAGTTTCTTTGAGTTCCTTCTTGAGCCAGAGGGCTGTTGTCGGATAGGAGCGTGCCGTTGCTGATGGTTGTGGTAGACTCCTAGGGTTTTGACTGTGCGGGGTGTATCCCCATTGATTGATGATTCTTTGATTTTTTGATATCATGTTTCATCTTATGTCTTTGAAATCCTTGCAGGGTACTTACTGGGCTTTCCTTTCGAAAGCTCATCATTTTTTTTCCTTCTCTCATTTCAGGTCCTGAGGAGTAGGTTGACTCGAGCTCAGGGACATGCGAGAGTCGGGGTGTGATACTTGTCGAGGTCGGAAGATCTCTTTTCAGTTCTTGTGTGAGACATTGGTTTATGACCCTGTAGGGCCTGGTGTTGTTTAGGGTATTGGACCCTTGTACTTTATTTTCCGCATTAGCACTCTGATTTGTATTTGGTATTATTGGATTAATAAACTTTTGAATTTATTTGTTATTTGCTTATCATTATTTAGGCCTTGTACTCGAGCGGCTACTGTCTCTCTACTCCACGGCCTTCTGCGTGAACGCGTGTGCAGGTCCCCGGATCCGGGTTAGCGCATAGCTTTACTAGTGTTGTATCTCAAGTTCCTTTTCACATTGGTATGTTAAGAAAGTTCTTAAATGAATTTTCTCAAAAGTAGGAAGGGTACAAGTGTGAAGACCACTCCTGTTAATTCTGTAATTAATTCAAAATTGAAATGATTATTTAAAATTCGTCTGTCTGGTCAAATAGTCATGAATCAAAAACTTTCAAATATAGGGACTTAATAGAAAAATAAGATTCATTAATCTTAAAGACCTGCATGTAAGGATATTTTAGAGAAAGGACCAAAATATCTACAAACCTTCTATTCAAGATCTTTCCCTCCTCCTCCACTCAGTCCAACTGACTTATTGTTGGAGGGTCCGAAGATGAACCCCAGAACTTCCCTTTCACTCGGGTAGTGACTGTCTGCAGCCTTTTGTGACAGAGACATCCTCCATGTTCAAATTAATATATATATATATATATAGGGGAGAGAGAGAGAGAGAGAGAGAGAGAGAGAGAGAGAGAGAGAGGGGCAGGTAGCCATAATGGTCTGGCCCCGGTCGTTCCGACCAAGGGCTGGACCACCGTCAGATGATTGGAGCCGAGAGAGGCAAGGAGTATGGGCAAACACATCGATGAGCAGACCCATACTGCGCAGGAGGCCGTTAAGCTTGATGAACATATACTTCTGGTGTGGCAAGAGAGGTCATCGAGCACGAGAATGGAGAAACTCTGTCACATGCTTCAGGTGTGGCGGTGTGGGGCATACATCCTTTGACTATGCTAGGAGGAAGGATGGTGATCTGGGATGGGAGAAGATGGGGCTCATCGGACATTGAGGTGGGGGTAGAGGGGCAAACCCAAGGTGTTTTGAGGGAGAAGCACATGTAAGCCATGAAGGTGTGGGAGACAAGGAGAAGAGAAATGGAAAAGCATGGAGCAAGATGAGGGTGGTGGATATAGTGGTACCTGAACTAACTCTAGGTGAGAAGGATGTCAGGGGTTGGCACTTGCATAGTTGACTGGCTGGAGCAATGTTAACTAATTCATACTAGGTGTTTTGAAATCTATTAAAGTTAGAGAAGTCTTAAGATGTGTATGTGTCTCCTTGCCATTGGTTGGCAATCTTTGGGTTGGATTGAACACTTGTATGGCTGGATATGTGTCCATGTGTGTGTGTGTTTTCTTTATATTGTATTGTATGATGGTTCACTAAGGTGTCTGTGTGTGTTCTAGATGAATTAGAAGGCTGACGTCTAGGGTCTTTAGATTACTTAACATAATGTATGGGTGTTGAGGTACTAGATATACACTAGAGATTTGGGTTTCATTAATAGAAGGAAAATGCTCTCAAATACTCTTAAGTTCTCTCTTGCTCCCTTGCTTAGATCTTTTTTTTGATTTATATGGTTTGCTGGACTTCTAATTGGCTTGCTTGAGGATATAGAGTGTCTGGCTTCTCTGTTCAAGCTCCATCACAGGCCTTATTGTTCACTTTCGACGGTCTTGGGCTTCTCTATGCGCGGGCTGTGTGCGTGGTTGTCTTGGCAGACCAGTGGACCCAGTGTGGGCCGAAGTGAGTGAACCTCTTACTATGTGCATGCCTGTTGCGCCGGCCTATGACAAAGTGGTATCAGAGCCGCATCAACTTCACAGTTGAGTATTGATCTTGGGGTGAAGCTGGTCACGATTTGAGCAAGAAGAATAGGATCTGATCCCTGTGCAAAGTCAAAGAAAGATTTGGTGAGAAGTGAAGCTCGTCTTGCAGTGTAACTCTGTTTTCATGGTTGATTCTCAATCTATTGCTGAGGGTGGAGCTGGGAAAAGCAAGCAGAAAGAGAAGGATAAGCCTCCAAAGGAGACTGTGGCCTCATTAGATATACGGTTGACTCGAATGGAAGCTGCCGTGGCTGATGTGGCTCTCCGTCTTGAAGAAGAAGTAGTAACTCGTGAAGGTCTCTCTACTGCCATGGGGGAGTTCAAGAGTGAACTTCTGAGCACTTTAACTTCATTGATGGACAACTTCAAGGAGACTCTCACTTCTCAGCTTGCGCAGATGCGGACTGATATGGGTTCTTTGCAAGGAGAGATCCAGAATGAATTAAAGAGAGTTGGTGAAGATTGGGCATTATGCAAGAGGGTGGTGCTTAGTCCTTCTGTTGGGTTTACTTCAGTTAAGGTAGAAGCTCCAAAACCTGATACTTATGATCGCAAAAGGGATGCAAAGATACTTGATGCTTTTCTTTGGAGTGTGGAAAGATATTTGAAACATTTGAAGATTGATGATGAAATAGAGAAGATTTCAATTGCTACTATGTTTCTCACTAGCAATTCACTCTTGTGGTGGAGACAGTGTAGCGAGGAGATTGACAAGGGGACATTTGCACTCCATACTTGGGAGGAGTTCAAGCAGGATTTCAAGCAACATTTCTATCTTGGAAATGCTAGATGGGAAGCTAAGGAGAAATTGAGATGGCTCAGGCAGACATTGAGCATCAGTGCTTATGTGACTGAGTTCACTAATTTGCTCTTTGAGATTCCAGATCTTAGTGCAGAGGATAGACTGCTCTACTTCCTCACTGGACTTCAACCTTGGGCGAAGATGGAGCTGCAACGTTGCTCAGTTCAGACTCTTGCGCAGGCCATCACCGCAGCTGAGTCTTTGGTTGATCTCAAAAGACCAGAATCTGGGAAGAAGATGCAGGAGATTGTATTTGTTCATAGTAGCCAGCAGGAGACTCATTCTAAAGACAAAGGTGAGTGGCAGAGTAAAGGTGGGGGAGCATCTATAGCACAATCTAAGTCTGATGATGATCAAACTTCATGGAAGAACAAGGCAGGAGGCAGAGGCCAGGTATGTACTCCAAGAACTTGTTATTTTTGTGGAGAATATCATCTCATCAGAGATTGTCCAAAGAGAAAAGCATTGAGTGCCTTGCAAGCACAGGTGGTTAACCAGGGAGGTGATGTGAGGCAAATGAGTTCATTGCAACTTCTTGGGGTTGAATTGGAGCTGGAATTGCTAAAGATGAAACCGGGCTGAGTGTGAGTCCTTGTGAGTGTGTGTGTGTCAGGCCGGGGATGGCGCACATAAGTGTGGATGCGTAGGGAGTGTGCACCACACAAACATGCATGTGTAGTGAGACATGCACGGCGTATTGAATTGTAGCAGGAGTATATAATTCTTAGCCATGAACTGGTCGTTGCGCGAGGCTGGGCGTGAGCTTCGACCGAGTTAAAATTCAGTTGTGGGATGTTGGTTGAATGCAACCAAGGCATGGTGTGCAAACATGCTGTGTATGGTGTACAAATGCATGACATTGTGTGCAAGTGCAAGGGAATTATGTGCAAATGCAGGGCATGGTGTACAAATACAAGAATGTGGTACACAAATGCAAGAATTGGAATGCATTACCAATGTGTAAATTGCATGGTGTGCAAGTGTCGACGTCACGATGCACAGATGCAAATCAAGGTGTAAGCTGCAAGATGTGGACTGTGTATATGTGCTGCAGTGTGCAGAGTACACATGTTTTGAAGGTTTTGTACAGGTGTTCAGCTAGAAGAACTGCAACGATATGAGAGTGACAACTTCCACATTACCCCTGAATTTCAAAAGGCAGTTGCAATGAGGGCATTGCAATGGTTGGTGGGGAAGAATTGTCAGGGGTTGGCACTTGCATAGTTGACTGGTTGGAGAAATGTTAACTAATTCATACTTGGTGTTTTGAAATCTCTTAAAGTTAGAGAAGTCTTAAGATGTGTATGTGTCTCCTTGCCATTGGTTGGCAATCTTTGGGTTGGATTGAACACTTGTATGGCTGGATATATGTCCATGTGTGTGTGTTTTCTTTATATTGTATTGTATGATGGTTCACTAAGGTGTCTGTGTGTGTTCTAGATGAATTAGAAGGCTGACGTCTAGGGTCTTTAGATTACTTAACATAATGTATGGGTGTTGAGGTACTAGATATACACCAGAGATTTGGGGTTCATTAATAGAAAAAAAATGCTCTCAAATACTCTTCAGATCTCGCTTGCTCCCTTGCTTAGATCTTTGTTTGATTTATATGGTTTGCTGGACTTCTAATTGGCTTGCTTGAGGATATAGAGTGCCTGGCTTCTCTGTTAAAGCACCATCACAGGCCTTATTGTTTAGTTTCGACGGTATTGGGCTTCTCTACGCGCGGGCTGTGTGCGTGGTTGTCTTGGCAGACTAGTGGACCGCGGTGTGGGCCGCTCTGTTGAGCCGCGGTGTGGGCCGAAGTGAGTGAACCTCTTACTGTGTGTGTGCCTGTTGCGCCGGCCTGTGACAAGGAGCTCCTACAGACTGTGGTGGTGGTAGAGGTTCTAGACAAGGTGGACACAAGTGTATTAGAGGATGATATTAGAGCATACATGATCAGAACTTGGGGAACATGGCCGGGAGCCATCATCTGTACGGTGGAGGGTTGGTTCCTACTGGAGTACCAATCAGCTGCATGGAGAGAAACGGTAGGGAAGTGGGGAGTGGTGGACATCGACGGAGTTAGAGTAAAATTCAGAAACTGGGGGAATAAAGATGCAGGAGAGCAGAAGCCTGGAAACGGAGTCCTCCGGCTAACGGACGTCCCTCTATTCTGCAGGAAGTGGGATGGCTTATTGCAGAGTGTCTCGGAGGTGGGGACCTTACTAGGATGAATGAAAGGGGTGAGACTCAAAATTCCAGGTTGGTCGTCGTGGAAGTGTGGTCAAGGGAGAGAGTGAAGGTGCCAGAAAGGTGGTGGTGGACGGTGAGAGGGAGAAGATATTGGGTACCTTGTGAGATAGTTTAGAAGATGAAAAGTGTGGAGGAGGAACCAGGGAGGCTCGGTGGTGTAGATAGGAAGGGTAGCTCACTGGAGCAACAACGAGCCCTGGTAGGAACCAAAAGAATGGAGGTGCGAGGATCGAGGCACGTCACATCCTTGGAAAGGAATGAAGAAACGATGGGTGAAATGTCCCGAATCGCGAGGAAGGGGAAACAAGATCGTAGGGCTGGGGATGTGCGATGGTGTGGAGGAAAACAATTCTCAGAGAAGGGAAACGAGGCAGGGTTCTAGGGGTACGACTTTGCATGGCGTACACGTTAAGAAGACTGTAGGGGGAAGGATATGATACAACGACACTTAGTATACCCTAAGGATGTTGACAGAGCACTAGATGGGGGTGTTGGAAATTCAAATGAAGAGGAGTGTGGGCGAGATGAGGTCTTCAGGGATGAGAATAATGCTGTGACGCAGAGCGTACAAGGCAATGAGCAAAATGAATAGTCATCCACGGTGAGTGGGGAAGGGGACAAAATGGCTACGAGGCACACAGAGGGGGGAATGAAGCCATGGGCTTCTCGGCGTGGCCCGATGAGCAAGTGGTGCAGTTGTGTAAGGACTCAAGCATAGTGTTGGGAAAGGAAAGAACAGGCCCGGTGAAGTTAGTGGAACTGCTCCGTCGAATTGAGAGAGCAAGATCAGGCGGAGAGGAGGGGCTGCATAGGGAGTTATGACTGTTACCTCATGGAATGTAAGAGGCCTACGGGGCCTGGAGAAAAGGTCAGCGATTCAGGGGTTGATCCAAAGCAACAGGGTGGACGTATACCTTATACAGGAGACAAAAATGGAGGAGTGCCCAATGAAGGTGCTGAGGGCTCTTGGTAGGTCTAGAATTAAGGGGTGAAGGGGTTTGCCTTCAAGGGGCCTAGTAGGAGGTATCTTGACTGGTTGGAATATGAAAAAGCTGAAACTAGTGGACTCGAGGGTCGGTCGTTTTAGTCTTGCTACTTTGTTTGAATGTAGAAAGATGCAGACACAATGGATGGTACTAACTATATATGCACCGCATTCTAGGGAGGAGGTTAGAGAGTTCTGGAGGGAAGTGAAGGAGATGGCAATGATCTGGGGAGTACCTTGGATTATGGCTGGGTATCTAAATGCGACAATGAACAAAGAGGAAAGGAAGGGTTGTGTGGGGGGTTGCTAGGTTATGAAGAATTGAGAAGTGTTGTGGATAGGATCCAGTTGAGGGATATGCCTATGTTGGGGAAGAAGTATACCTGGTCTAGTGGGAAGAGGAAGTCGGCGTTCGCTAGGCTGGACCGATTTCTGGTCTCAGGGACTTGGGAAGACCTTTTTCTAAAGGCATGGGTGGAGGCTTGGCCTCGGTTGGAATCAGACCATATTCTGATTGCTCTGAGCACGGGAACGGAGGAAGGTAGACGACGTATGTTTAGAGTGGAGCATTGTTTGTTTGTGGAGGAGGAGTTTACAAAAAATCTGAAGACTTAGTAGGCTGGTCCAAACAATAGGTTAGCATGGCAGGCACAAATGAAAGAACTAGGCAACAAGATGTCAAAATGGAGCTAGGAGAGAGTGGGAAATGTATTCCAAGGAAGAGGACGTGGATACGAACCATCCAAGAGCTGGACGCAAAGTGTGAGAGGGAAGAGTTGTCAACAGAGGAGATGTCTAGGTGGCAAAGGGCCAGGGAGGAACTGTGAAAGCTGCTACAACAAGAGGAGCTCATATGGGCTCAGAGGACTGAAAATAGATGGGTCCGAGAAGGTGATGCAAACACGGCCTATTTTCACAAGCTAGTGAACGGAAGACGACGCGAAAATATGCTAACGTCGTTGCAGTATGAGGGTAGGATCATAACTGAGCAGAAGGGAATCAAGAGGAAAGCTCATGCTTATTTCAAAGAGGTCTTTGCTGAAGGAGATGAGCACGATGTGAGTGTGGAGTGGTTAAGACTACTGCGGGGATGTTCGAGTGTACAAAACCCAGACGAGCTGGATAGACTGTTTTCTACTGAAGAAATTAAATTAGCGTTCTGGAAACAAGGAGCGAGGAAGTCGTCGGGACCGGATGGGTTATCAGCGGGGTTTTTCAAGAGCTTCTAGTCACTAGTGGGGCAGGACGTGTGCGCGCTCTTCTAGAACCTCCAACGTGGTATTGTGCCCTTCTCGCATATAAATGAGGCGATCATCACCCTCGTCCCAAAGATAGAGGGATTAACGATGATGGAGGAGTTCAGACAAATCAGTTTATTGAACGTCACCTATAGAGCCTTCGCACGATTCCTTGCCAACCGTCTGAAGCCGCTGATGAATGACCTTGTAGCGAGCTCACAGACGACATTCATGCCGGGGAGGTGGATGATGGAGAGCGTAGCGCTCGTCTAAGAGGCTATGCAGATATGTACGTCAGAGGGATGAGAAGCTTTCATATTGAAGTTGGATATCCAAAAGGCGTATGACAGCGTATGTTGGTCCTTCTTGGTCGAGGTACTGCGTGCGCGAGGGTTTGGCGAGGTATGGATCAAATGGATCATGGGCATGGTGGTGTCCTTAGGGATGCGATTGCTAGTGAATGGGTGGCCATCAGAGGAGTTCCAGAGGGGGACAGGTCTGCTCCAGGGTGACCCGCTCTCCCCTTATTTATTCATACTTATAATGGATGTGTGGGTGAGGATGTTGCAGGGCGCTCGAGACGGTGGCTGGGTTGAAGGGATACAATGTAGAGTGGGGAGGAGGCAAGAACCATTGTCCATGTAGTTTGCGGATGATAACCTTATTATATGCAGGTTTGAGAGGAGGTTCGCGGTAGCGATCAAGTGGTTGTTGTTCGTGTTCGAACTGTTAATGGGACTCCAACTAAACCTAAAGAAGAGCGCGTTGTTCACCATAGGCGTGGAACCGAATAGAGGAAGACTACTAGCCCGGGAGCTTGGCTGTGATGTGGGAGAATTACCGTTGAAGTACCTTGGACTACCAATAGGGTTAAGAAGACCGTCCAGGGGAGCATGGGACCAGGTGGTGACAAAGGTCCTGAGCCAATTGGCATCATGGAAGGGTTTACATTTGTCGCTCGGAGAGAGGTGGATCCTAACCAATTCAGTGCTCACAGCATGTATCAACCATTACCAAACCTTCTTCTTGGTCCCTAAATGGGTAATAAAAAAGGTGGACAGACTGATAGCGAGCTTCCTATGGAGAGGTGGGAAGGATACTGGATTAAACTTGATGGAGTGGGGAAATGTTTGCAAGCCAATGAGGTTTGGGGGATTGGGGATTCTAGAGCTGCAAGCTTTCAACTGGAGCCTGTTAGCCAAGTGGTGGGCAAGGCTGCATGGTGGAGATAGGTCACCGTAGGTGAAATTCGTATCCGCGAAGTACTACCACCGATAGCCCTTTTGGGATCGTTTGAGAGGAGATGCTAAGTGTTACTCATGTTTTTGGAAAGGCATACTCACTATTCGCGACGTCTATCTTAGGAGCATAGAGGTTCAGCTGGGAGATGGAAGAGAGTGCTCGTTTTGGTTTGACATATGTATGGGTAAGAGGTACAGAGCTCAGGATGACCTACCCAGAAGCGTTTAAGGAATGCATCAACCCTCATCGACGGGTGTCCAATTGTGTGTTTCCAACACGAGATAGTTTATAATGGGTATCTCAGGTCAAGCAAGAGGCAAGGGGTCAAGCTTGGCGGGAGGGGGAGACGATTATAGCGTTGCTCGCGGAGAAGAAGGTGGAGCGTAGGAGGGATATTAGAATGTGGAGGTTTACGTCATCCAACACATTCTGGGTGAGAAGCATGTATGACCAGCTCATGGATAGAGGTGTTCGATCACAGTTGCATGAGGTCTTTTGGAAAACCCGTGTGCCTTTGAAGCTTAAGTTGTTTTCATGGCTAGTCGTAAAGGATAGGGTACTCACTAGAGTCAATCTACTGAAGCGGCGTTGGGTTAACTTGGATACGAGCTGTCCGATGTGTGGAGCATCACCGGAGGAGGTCAACCACTTGTTTTTGTATTGCAGGGTTGCCCTTATTGTTTGGGGTTATGTGGAACAAGTAAATGGGTTTCCCATCCGTCCAAGCTTAGTTGAGGAGGCTTGGGCATCCTGGTGCTATGAAAATGTCCGTGAAGGGAATCAGTGCAGATGGTCAACGTTGGTCATGGTCACTTTCTGGGTGCTTTGGGAGAAACGAAACCGAAGGGTTTTTGAAGGAAAGAAGAAAGAGGTGCAGCAAGTGTGGGGAAGCATTACGAGGCTACTATTTTATTGGAGGCTCAATGGACAGGGAGAACAAGAGTTGAGTGCAGGGCCACATGACCCCATTTTTGGTATGATGACATGGGGGGGATGCAGCAATGGGAAATAGGATTGGGACTGCAGGAGCGTGGTGAAGGGGGTGGGAGCTGAGGGGAGGAGAAAGGGGATGGGGCAACAAGCTATGTGCAGGTGAGGCCAAATAGAGGTACAAGAGGGGAGGGAGTCTCTGAGGGGTTGATGGTATGAGGGAATGGGGAATACCCCTGTAATGGAGCTTATATAGCCAAATGTAATGACAACTAACACTTGACTGAATGGCTACACTGGCTTGGTGACAGGCCACCAGTTAAGTCCCAAATGTAACAATTTAGTCTCTTGTGAAATATTAAAGAAGATTTTTAAAGAGAGCGAGGGAGAGAGAGAGCGAGGGAGAGAGGAAAAATAAGGTTGAAATTGTAATTTTAAAACAAAATTTGATTAGTTTTTTGAAGGGAAAAATATAAGCAAATATTATGTTTCAGAGACACAATTATATAGACTTTTTGGTATCTATATAATGCAAATATACCATTTTAAAATGAACGTTTATTACACTTGCAGAAACAAAAAATTTGATATTTTTTTTCAGAAGCTAAACAAATCCCCTAACCCAGCTCATCACTGTCCTAATTTACCGCCATGAACGACGCTGCTGAAATCCCCCTAAGCTTACCTAGCTATCAACCAAAACATCCCCCCTCCTCTCTCTCTTCTTTATTATATACTCCCATTATACAACCAACACTTGACGTACATAAAAAACTATATAAAGAAACAAACAAAGAACTTGATGTCGTTGATCGGATCGCTGACGAAATCCTCCTCTCGGATCTCCTCCTCATTCTCCGCCGCCAGACCCCTCTACGTTCATCTTTCTTCTTCCGATCCCTGTCCGAACCCTAACCCCAACCCTCGATCGCCCTCTCCTCCTTCCCCGCAGCCGCCGAACCACCCGAGTGTTGCCCGCCACTTCGCCGGCGGCCGTTCTCCGCTTAGCCATCGCGCACAGATCCGGTCCTCTACCGCCCTCGCTCGCTGCTTCGAGCGTCGCTTTGCTTCCATGGGTATGTACCAGGCTTCTTTTTATCTCTGTGGATGATTCGAGTTATTGATTTGTTTTGGTTTTTGCTTCAGCGACGAAGAATTCGTTTGAGGGTCTTTTGAAGACCCTGGCGAAGCCCGGTGGTGGGGAGTTTGGGAAGTACTATAGCTTGCCGGCGCTCAATGATCCGAGGATCGGTGAGGCATTTCTCTGATTTAGAGTGTTTGAGATTTTTGTTCTGCGTTTGTTTGGACGTGGGAGGGAGGTTTGTGATGGAGATTTGATGTTTGGTGGTGATGGGGTTGCAGATAGACTGCCGTACTCGATCAGGATCCTGTTGGAGTCAGCTATTAGGAACTGCGATGAGTTTCAGGTGACGGGAAAGGACGTAGAGAAGATTCTTGACTGGGAGAACACTTCTCCGAGGCAGGTTGAGATCCCTTTCAAGCCCGCACGAGTTCTTCTTCAGGTCTCTCTCCCTCTCTGTCTGTCTGTCTCTCTATCTCTGCCATGATCTTGAGCACAGTACTTGTCCGACAATCGAAAGGCATATATATTATGTGAAGTGTTGAAATCAAGAGATTATGAACTCTGCAAGCTTTAGTACAGTACTTGTAGCACATAATTGAGGCCAACAGGCAGCCAAGATAGATTTCAAATTGAATTCAAGAGAATTTGAACAATTTTTGTAGTGTTTATTTATCACTTCTACAGTACTTTGAATTCAATATTCAAGTTTTTCATCAAATGGAATATAACTGTACAATCCTTAGACCACCTGATCAGAAAATCCATGACAAGGTTTGGTTTTTCTGTTACTTAATTGAAGGTTTGGTAATGATTTTTCTTTCACTTGTAATACTACAAGATTTTGGTTAAAAAGTTAAAAAAAATTTCTTTTTTTTTAGGAAGCAGGTATTGAGCATCATTTAATGTAGTTTAGTTTACTAATGTCAAACAATATGATTGCTGCCGTTGTAAAAACGGTCACCATTTTATTTGAAATTCTTTAGTCTTTACATATCAAATAGAACAGAATAAGGACTTCTGACACATTTCATGAAAATATTTGATCTTTGTTTTGCATAACTTTATTTGTATGAAAAAACTGATCTTGGTTTCTCTTTCCCTTTTTGTTCAGGATTTCACTGGTGTTCCAGCTGTTGTGGATCTAGCATGCATGAGGGATGCTATGAACAAACTTGGTGGTGATTCAAATAAAATTAACCCACTTGTAAGCTCTAGTTTTGGTGGCTTGTATGTTAATTCCCTATTACAGTATATAAGCTATGCCCCTATCTAATCATGTGCATGTATTCCTTATTTTGTGTGGTTGTGTATGAGTATACTGTTTAATTCTAATAAATTTCTTTGTTGTCTTTATTTTGTAGTTTCTCAATTTGGGTAATGCTGTTGTACATGTTGTGACTTGTATTGGATTGTAAAAGTGATTTTGTTATGAGTTAAGAATTAAGTCGAACTGGTTTATGGCATATTCACAATATTGCACCAATCCTAAGTCTTTGCTGAATTTTCTATTTTAATTATTAAAAAATTAAAGTTGTTTCCAAGTAATATGGTAAATTGCTAGCATGACAATCAGTTGAACTATGATAAGCCTTGTATGGTCAGGTGTCTCTTGATATATGTGAATGCCACATTGAATTTGTCAACAATGTATTTTTTTTTATAAAAAATAGGTTTTATATAAAGGAAGGAAGGGCCTTCTGGGAACTTCAATGGTTGCTTTAGGTCCATTTCAACATTGCAAATTGAAAGTTGAAGCAAACTGCTTGTGTATGGAGTCTTCTTGAACCTGTCAGGTGCCTCAGACAAATTATAAAAGGTGATGGTGTTGATGATAATTATAATACAAGCAGATGACTGAATGTGTAGACATATCTGGTTATATATTTTTGAATTGTGACTAATAGAGTTAAATCTCTCTTTATCCAACTAAATGACATGGAGCTTTTTATTGGATACTGAAAACTTTTCTAGACCTAAGAAATGGCCATTTAAAGATTTAAAACTATATTTCTTCATAAATAAAGGATATACTTGAATGACTTGCTAAATGTCATTTCCCACTTTCCTATCTTGTTGTAAAAATTAGAGCTTTTGCAGTTGTGTGATTGCATTTGCTTGAGTGCCATACTGTCCTTGTTACCATTATCTACTATTGCTGTGGGCTTTTGTCATTCCTACTAGCATAATATTGTGGCCTGCATTTTCTGAGGGAACAATGTCTGGAGAATAGAGATTGCTTCATGATGAGTGTGGAAAAAGATCATATTAGTCTGGTCCTTGCAACATTTTCTGCTAAGTGTTAAAATTCTGTTTAGGATTCTGTCATTTCTTCACTATCCAATAGCACGTCCTATCAAACTCAATATTATCTATGCAGGTTCCAGTTGATCTTGTTATTGACCATTCTGTTCAAGTTGATGTGGCAAGATCAGAAAATGCAGTTCAGGCAAATATGGAACTTGAGTTCCAGCGCAACAAGGAAAGGTTTGGATTTTTGAAGTGGGGATCAAATGCTTTCAACAACATGCTTGTGGTTCCACCAGGATCTGGTATTGTCCACCAGGTAATATTTTTCTACAAATGGAGGTTGCTTCTTTTAGCTAATACAAATTCAAGGGTGGTTGTGCAAAATGTTGATATTAGTTAATATGAAACAGCCATTATATGATCATGAATCCTTCTAGTACTTCATAAATTTATTTTGTCTGCAGGTTAACTTAGAATACCTTGGTCGTGTTGTGTTTAATAATGGTGGGATGCTTTATCCTGATAGTGTGGTTGGTACTGACTCACACACTACTATGATAGATGGATTAGGTGTTGCTGGTTGGGGAGTTGGTGGAATAGAAGCAGAAGCAACAATGCTTGGCCAGGTAGATGGTTTTCTATTCTAGTTTTCTCTATCGGGAGCTATCTTGAGGCCGTCTTCTCCTCATGATTGGTCGTATGGAAACGTATTGGAGAATGAAATGATTTTAATACAATGATTTGATTTTGAATTTTCATTTTGGTTATTGTCGGTGGTAATACCTTCCTGTCTTCTTTGATCCTTGTGTAGCCAATGAGCATGGTGCTTCCTGGAGTTGTTGGATTCAAGTTATCAGGAAAGTTGAAGAATGGTGTGACTGCTACAGATTTAGTTTTGACAGTTACCCACATGCTTCGAAAGCATGGTGTGGTTGGAAAGTTTGTGGAGTTTTACGGTAATAAATTGATCTTTTACTAGCTACTGGTGAAGGCATGAGTGATTGATTCCTAACTCTGTTAGTATGCAGGTGAAGGCATGAGTGGACTATCACTTGCTGATCGAGCCACAATTGCCAACATGTCGCCTGAGTATGGAGCCACAATGGGTTTCTTCCCTGTGGATCATGTTACCCTGCAATATTTGAAACTCACTGGCAGAAGTGATGATACTGTAAGCCAGTGGTAAGTCTTATCTGTAATGATGATGAATATAAAATAATAGATCCTTCTCCAATGTAGGTGGCCATGATTGAGTCTTATTTACGGGCAAATAAGATGTTTGTTGACTACAACCAGGTGACATTACCTTTTACTTATTCTGAACTCTGCTATCTTTCAAGCATTATGGCAATTGTGATAGTTTCTAGTGATCTGCTGAAGTTTTACTTTCTAAATGCAGCCCCAAATTGAGAGGGTTTACTCATCTTACTTGGAATTGAACCTTGAAAATGTGGAACCTTGTGTATCAGGGCCTAAAAGGTTATACTTTCATTTAATATTCACAGACTGAATTTAGTTCCATCTTGATGCTTGTGGTTTTTTGTAAATTACAAATGTGGCAGGCCACATGATCGAGTTCCGTTAAAAGAAATGAAAGTGGACTGGCATTCTTGTTTAGACAATAAAGTAGGATTCAAGGTGAGCAAACTCTCCCTCTTCTGTTTTTGAATGAAACCTCATATCAGCTCTTGTTGTTGATGGATGTTTTTCCACTATTTCTTTTATCGGAGTGTCTTCTTCACATCTTTCTTTAATCATTATACATGTTATGGTCATTCCCTATTTCCCTTTTTTGTTGTAATTATTGTCACCAATCCTGTTGGTTCAGATAATTCTGAATTTCTGAATTTTTTGCCCCAAGTGTTTTTTATCTTCTAGTCCAATGCCATTATATATTGAAGCTGTTCATAAATCATAATATGTTTTTCTTGCATAATCTTATTATTCACTGTGAAATATATGTGCCATTGAAAATTTGAGGAATATATATTTTAGTGGACAAATTTAAATTCATAAATTTTGTATATAGAGCTAAATAGATTTGCATAACTCCTGACTTTAGAGCATGTAATTTATGGCTTCAGGAAAAAGTGGTTAATGATGTGAGGTAAAAGAAGAAATTTATCATTGTAATTTTATTTTCATTTGGTATCCATCTATACTTTATTCATTTAATCAAGAAAATCTCTTGTTTTCTGTCAAATTCAGGAGAAAACGATGGGCATGAATGAGAAAATAGTGCTTCTTATTTCATCCAGAGATACACAGTATATATATATAGGCTAGGTTTACAAGATAAGGAAACAACCTTATCCATTAAAGCACCCAAATCTGATCCTATAAAATCGGAAACTAAATCACATAAGAAAAAACAGATAAAATCTGGTAACTAGATGTTGAAATATTCCGATAATGATAATCAGAGAATATTCCAACACCCCCCCTCAAGCTAGGCTATACACATTAATCATGCCCAGCTTGTCAACTAGTTTTCAAACACCAACCTTGACTGGCCTTTAGTGAGGATTTCCGCAGTTTGATTTGAAGTATTGACATATGTTATGCAAATTGTACCATCTTCGATTTTGTCTTTAATGAAATATCGATCAACGTCCATATCTTTCGTCCTATCATGATGGACAGGATTGTGGGAAATATTAATAGCTGCTTTATTATCACAAAATAGCTTCATTGGTTCTTCAATTATCACTCTCAGCTCGTATAGTACCATTTTCAACCACAATAGCTCACACATTCCTTGAGCAATAGCTCTAAACTCAGCCTCTGCACTACTACAAGCTACCAAATTTTGTTTTTTACTTCTCCAAGTAACCAGGTTATCCCACACAAATGTACAATATCCTGACGTGAATCTTCGATCATCTATTGCAATAGCCCAATCAGCATCTGTGAATGCTTCTATGTACCGGTTTGACCCCTTTAAAGCCATTTTTGGTCCCTGAAAATAGGCCCAATGTTCATTTCAATCCTTAATTTCAAAATTTGTTCAATACGGTCTCTGTATATTATGTATTCTGTCACATTTGGTCCCTAATGCTGATGTGGCGCTGATGTGGCATGTGAATAAAATACAAGGTATTTATTTGTTTTTTAAATTTGACATGTGGTCGTATTTTGATAACGTGGCAAGCCAACTGGACTGTTGACATGGCATGCCATGTGGCACTTTTTATTTTTTTTAAATTTTTAAATTTTTTAAATTTTTTTTTTCTTTAACATTATTTATAACGTTATTTTTTGCTTTGTAACGTTGCCAAAAATAACGGTAAAAAACAAAAAATAACGTTACAGAAACAAAGAAAAAAAAATTAAAAATTAAAAATTAAAATAAAAAAAATATAAAAAAAATATAAAAATAAAATTAATATAATATAAAAATATAAATATAAATAATAAAAATAATAAAAATAAAAATAAAAAATAAAAAAATAAAAAAAAATTAATATTTAACAATTTGCCACATGGCATGCCATGTCAACAGTCCACTTGGCTTGCCACGTCATCAAAATACGACCACATGTCAAATTAAAAAAAACAAATAAATATCCTGTATTTCATTCGTATGCCACATTAGCGCTACATCAGCGTTGGGGACCAAATGTGACAGAATACATAATATACAAGGACCATATTGAACAAATTTTGAAATTAAGGATGGAAATGAACATTGGACCTGTTTCCAGGGACCAAAAATGGCTTTAACCCTTTAAAAAACAGACCACGTCCAACTGTGCCTTTTAGGTACTTTAAGATACGAAAGACGGCTTCTAAGTGTTGTTCACTAGGAGAGTGCATACACTGACTCACGGTGCTCACGACAAAAGCAATGTTTGGCCGAGTGTGAGATAGGTAAATGAGCTTACCTACCAAGCGTTGATATCAACCTTTATCTATTGGACTTCCCCCATTAGCTAAACCGAGCTTTATACTAGTATCTATAGGCGTCTCAGTAGGTTTATGTTACGGATATATTTGGTAAGACAGATGTCAGTGACCTAGGGACCACCTGTCACACACAGGACCGTGTTTTCTCAGCCACGTAGCATCTTTGGCCACGTGGCAATATCACCAAATAACCTTGCACAATTCCGTTCGTGATAGCGTGAGGAATAAATCCTGCCGAATAAGTCCGGGAATTATAATTACAACGACCCTCTTATACAAGTGTGGGGTGGAAGGAGAGAAGTAAAATATCTAACGCCTCTACAGTAAGTAGGCCTTATCCACTTACTACAGTGAGCAGATATTTACTCTACTTGCCTACAGAGCACCTACACGCTAGGCAGATATTTTCCTACCGCCTTAGAAGATATTCACCTAGCCCACCACCTTACCCCACCGCCTTACAAGATATTTGCTTAAACCGCCTCTCACTTGCTATAAAAGGAGAGGAAGGACAATAAGGCAAGGGACCGGAAAAACACTCACTACACATTACACAAAGCATTTCCTATAACTTCTTACCCTGATTTCTGACTTAAGCATCGGAGTTAAATCCGGGCAGAAAGGCCCAATTTCGATTACTTCTCCTCCTCTTCACAGGTCTATCAGTGGATAATTCCGGACGGAATTGCTGAGTGCCCTCCGCGTCTCCTTGTTACATGGCGAGTAAGCGTCCACACCAACTATAAATATTAACCGTTTGTCAAAGGCTGAGACCAGATCACGAGGCCACAGTAACCAAAGAGTGAGGTGGACCAGTTTTTGGCATCAACAGTTTACATCCCATTAACCCTGTCTCCTTTAGCAAATCAAGAATGTACTTTCTTTGGGAAACTGAAATACCTGTCTTGTTTCTAAGAACTTCCATTCCCAAGAAGTATCTAAGACATCCCAAGTTTTTAACCTAAAATTTAGCTGCAAGATTCCTCTTCAATTTTTCTATTTCACTGCCATCATTGCCTGTAAGGACAATGTCATCCACATACACAATCAAAGTTGTCACTTTACCCTCCGAATGCTTTGTAAACAATGTGTGGTCTGTTTGAGCTTGTTTATATCCAACTGTTTCAAAACTCCTGAAAAACGAGTGAACCAAGCTCTAGGCGATTGTTTTAGACCATAGAGTGACTTCCTTAGGCGGCAAACTTTCCCACATTTATCTCCTTTATCGAACCCAAGAGGCAATTCCATGTAAACTTCTTCTTCAATGTCACCGTTGAGAAAAGCATTTTTGATGTCCAATTGTTGAAGTTCCCAATCTAAATTTGCAGCAAGAGATAGGAGGATTCGGATTGTGTTAAGTTTAGCAACCGGGGCAAAAGTATCCTGATAATCAATACCATACATCTGTGTGAAGCCTTTTGCAACCAACCTGGCCTTATACCATTCAATCGTCCTATTCAAGTTATATTTAATTTTGAAAACCCACTTACAGTCAACGGGTCTTTTATCACCAGTTCTTTCAACGATATCCCATGTTTCATTCTTTTCAAGGGCCTTAATCTCTTTAAGAACTGCTTCTTTCCATTCAGGTTGTCTCATGGCTTCCTCTATGTTACTTGAGATTTTAATCTCAGTGATACTGGGTGTAAATCTTCAAGCAACTGCAGTCAACTTATCATATGCAACATAATGCGAGATTGGGTGTTGAGTACATGTTCTAACACCTTTTCTCTTGGCGATAGGTAAATGTAAATCATCAAAAATGGGCATAACATGGTGGGGTGCAGATTTGGTACCTTCATCATTTACAGATTCAAGGATGTTTTCAGCATCATTTGGTTCATATTCAAGGATGTTTTCAGCATTATTTGGTTCAGATTCATGGTGTTGCTCTTCGATCATGACGGGTTCTACTCCTGGAGCTTTATGTCTACGAGAGTAAACATGTAACTCGTGTTTGTTGGTGTTGTAATTCCTCTCCAACATTAGATGGCTGGTTATGAAGAGTGGAAGGGTTAGGTTTTGGTATTGGATTATCTTGAGGGCTTGGTGATGAAGTTAAAGGAACAGGAATGGTGAAGCCCCAAAAATTATCTTCATCATCTAAGTTCTCTCCCTGAAGAGAATTTTTGTTATAGAATGGAGTGTTCTCAAAGAAGGTTACGTCCATTGTGACAAAATATTTTTGGTGAAGTGTTGAGTAGCAACGAATCAACGATAGCCCTTTTGTGAATTTGAGTATCCTACAAAAATGCACTTAAAAGCTTTAGGATCTAATTTAGAAATATTAGGTGAATGATCATGAACAAAGGCAACACACCCAAAGACTCTTGGGGGTATACTCTCAAAAAAATATGAGCTAGGAAACTGATCACACAACACTTGAAATGATGTTTTATACTTTAAAGCTTTATTACTCATCCTATTGATCAAGTATGCAGCAGTAAGAATAACATCACACCAGAAATTTTTAGGAACATTCATTTGGAACATGATGGCCCTAGCAACTTCTAAGAGATGTCGATTTTTCCTTTCGGCTATACCATTTTGTTGGGGTGTTTTGATGCAAGTGCTTTTGTGAACGATTCCATTGTTCTTTAGAAAGTTACCAAGATAAGAGTTGAAGTACTCATTTCCATTATCAATATGAAGAATTTTTATGTCACTTTTTGAACTGATTTTGGACCATTTTCCGAAAGTTTTTAAAGATTTCTTCTGCCATATAACTAAGTAATCCTACTGTGATCATCTATGAAGGTAATGAACCACCTAAAACCGGATTTGTTTTTCACCCTAGATGGTCCCCATATATCACTATGTTTCAAGGAAAAAGGGCTTGTTGGTTTGTAGGCTTGGGATTGGAAAGTGTTTCTCTGATGCTTTGCTAATTGGCACGTCTCACATTGCAAGAAATCAAGCTCTTTATTACGAAATAAGTCAGGGAACATAAGTTTCAAATAATTGAAATTGGGATGGCCTAATCTATAGTGCCATAACATTAAAAGAGGAATTACAACTAACAGATAGAGCTTGTTTTCTCGTAGTTTTTGTCTCCGAAATAGTAAAGCCTGCCAAATTCTTTAGCATTGCCAATCCTCCTCCCCAAATGATCCTGAAAAATACACTCATTGTGAGTAAAAATTACTTGGCATGCCAAATCTTTTGTGAGTTTACTGATAGATAGTAGATTACATGATAATGTAGGGACGTGAACAACAGTTTTGAGTGAAATATTACGAAGAATGTGCACAACTCCCTTTCCAGCAACCGTGGCAATAGAGCCATCAGTAACTCTAATCTTAAGGTTTCCAGGACTTGGGTAGTACGAGGAAAATAGACTACTCTGATTAGTCATATGGTCTGTTGCTCCATTATCGATTATCCAACAATTTTCCTCCCAATCTTGATCCCCAAAAGAAAGAAACGTACCTTTTTGAGCCAATAACGAACTATTATTGGGCTGATTTGCTGGAGTGAGGAGTTTTATGATCTGTTCCACCTGTTCTTTGGTTACCAAGTGTTGGTGAGCTGGTTTAGACTTGGTAACATGGGCTTAAGAGGTTTTTCTGTTGCTGGTTTCTCTCCAGTTTGCTGGTCTACCATGAATCTTCCAACATGTCTCCTTGGAATGATTTGGCTTGTTACAAATGTCACACCATAACTGTCCTGGTTTTTTATTGGTTGGAGGGCCGTAATTATTGAACTGATTAGGTCCTCGTGATGTCATGGTCATGCTGGTCTTATTGTTGGGTTGATTTTGATTAATTTTTGTAATCATTGCTGTCGAACTTTTTCTATTCTCGCTTGACTTCTTTTGATCGCCCATCATCTTTCTCTTCCGGCTTTCTTCTCTTCGTACTTCTGCAAAAACATCATCGATCGAAGGTAAAGGTTTGAGAGCAAGGGATCGCCTTCATCCAACTCCTTGTTCAAGCCTGACAGAAAATCGTATATTCTTTCCTTCTCCACAATTGACTGAAATAAAGCCGCACCTTGACTACAAGTCCATTTGTATTGCCCATTAAACAAATCAACTCTTGCCATAGGACTGAAAGCTTGTTAAAATACTCAGTAATATCCAAATCACCTTGTCTTAGAGTTCTCGCTTGATCTCTGAGCTCACTTAATTGGGTGGAGTTCTCAACATCCGAATATCTCTTGACAATGGCATCCTACATAGTTTGATCAGTTGGGTATAAGATGAAATTGTGGCTAAGATCTTCCTGCATAGAGTTTATAATCCATGCCATAACAATTGAATTTTCAGCATCCCAGTTTGGAAAGGAAGGATCTGTTTCAATAGGTTTAGGTCTAGTATCAGTAATGTATCCCATTTTTCCTCTCCCACGAATCACCATTTTGACAGTTGTACACCACTGCAAGAAATTTCTTCCATTGAATTTTTGAGATGTGATTTATAGGGAGGAGGATTCGTCCCACTGAGGCCCGTTTATACATTTCCTGCTACTGATTGACTGGTTCTGATACAATGTCAAATTCAGGAGAAAACGATGGGCATGAATGAGAAAATAGTGCTTCTTATTTCATCCAGAGGTACATAGTAGTATATATAGGCTAGGTTTACAAGATAAGGAAACAACCTTATCCATTAAAGCACCCAAATCTGATCCTATAAAATAGGAAACTAAATCACATAAGAAAAAAACAGATAAAATCTAGTAACTAAATGTTGAAATATCCAGATAATAATAATCAGAGAATATTCCAACATTTTCTTTTATTTTCCCCTATTTCCCTGCAACCAAATAACACCTTAAAAGTTGAAAATGTCTTGATCAAAATGATGTTTGGGAATGCAAAATTTTTGTCAATTTGTTGGTGAGTTCATTCCTCAAGTTTTGTTTTGTACCAAGTTGGCTTTCATTCTACATAAAGGAGACAGAAAGTTTCCTTATTATCCATTCATAAGCAATGTTTTCTTTTATTCCATCAATGAATTCCTAAATCCCTAAATTATCCTTTCTAGATGAATTCCTCGATTGTCTTTTCTAGATGAATTCCTAAATTCTTTTCTCTAGAATGTTCATTGCCTACTAAAACAGCTACTTTGGCTAGAAGGTTTGTTCTTATTTGTCTCTTGAGTGCATGACTCTCTGATGGAACCTTCAAAAGTTCTGTAGAAACGTTGAATGTTATTTTGTTGTTTCCAATTTCTAAATGCCATGTTTTGATATATTTACAATTTATTAAATTTTTTTTATACTTGACTGCATTCTAATTCTGAGGAACATTTAAACAATCCACTGTGAACTCTTTCTACATATATATTGTTTGAACATTCTCAATGGGATATGTTAGTGCTAAAATCGGATTTGCCTCAAGATTAAACCCAAACTCGCACCAACAGTTTAAATTTGTTTGATTTTAGGGACAAAATCACAAGAATGAAGAAAAGATCATCTAAGCATGCAAGAGGAGACAAGATTTACGTGGAAAACCTCATGAAATCGGGGAAAAACCATGGTGCTTATGAGCAAATCCACTATTCATTCTCAGTACAACAGAGAAGAAGAAGAAGTGGGGGAGAAACTTGGCAGCTGGAGTCCATGGAGAAGGAGAAGAGGAGATGAGCCTTCAATATCGCAAGGCTTCGCCGTTGGGGAAAAGCTTGCTCTAGATGGGGGGATCTCATCCTCTATTTATAGGCTAAAGGAAGCTTGTGACCCAAGTTTGCCAGCTCACGTCTAACTGTCTGTTCTGCTAGAAGCTTCTCGGCCATAAGAGAAGAGGAGTCTGTTCGGAAGACTGTTTGGAAGACTGTTCGGAAGTCCCTCTTCTTTTGGGAGGCTCTTCGGAAAGCTCTTCGGAATTCTGTTCGGGAGGTTCTTCGGAAGGCTCTTCGGAATTCTGTTCAGGAGGCTCCTTGGAAAGCTCTTTGGAATTTTGTTCAGGAGGCTCCTCGGAATCCTGTTTAGGAGGCTCTTTGGAAGGCTTTTCGGAATTCTGTTCAAGAGGCTCCTCGGAAGGCTCTTTGGAATTTTGTTCAGGAGGCTCCTCAGAATTCTCTTCAGAATTATGTTCAAGAGGCTCCTTAGAATTCTCTTTGGAATTCTGTTCAGGAGGCTCCTCTTCTTCTGGAGTGCTCCTCGGAAGCTCCTCTTCTTTAGAAAGGCTCCTCAGATCCGAGTAGAAAATAGTCTATGGTCCTTCCATGTGGTTGTCTAGATGGATGCCACGTATCTTCCTACTTTTACCCCTATCATCAGTCCCTCCCCAAGTATGCTTGCGATGAGTCAGAGTGATGAGCGAATAATCTTCGGTTATCGGTCGACTCAGAAAGCCAAGCATATGATTAGTTGGATATGTTGTTCTGCCAAGGCGTAGAGCCATTTCCACAGAAGAGGGGGTTGTAGTCTCGCGATCAACGCGCAGAGACCTTTCCCGAGGAGGAAATTAGTGGCTCGTGATCAAAGCGCAGAGACACAATTCCGAGGAGGAATTTTGATGTCTCGCGATCAAAGCGTAGAGACATAATTCCGAGGAAGAATTCTGGTGTCTCGCGATCAAAGCGCAGAGACACAATTCCGAGGATGAAAATTAGTGTCTCGCGATCAAAGCGCAGAGACACAATTCTGAGGAGGGAAATTAGTGACTCACGATCAAAGCACAGAGACATAATTCCGAGGAGGAAAATTAGTGTCTTTCGAGGAGGAAAATTCCGAGGATGAAAATTAGTGTCTCGCGATCAAAGCGTAGAGACACAATTCCGAGGAGGGAAATTAGTGACTCGCGATCAAAGCGCAGAGACACAATTCTGAGGAGCGAAATTAGTGACTTGCGATCAAAGCGGAGAGACAATTCTGAGGAGGAAAATTCCAAGGAGGGAAATTAGTGACTCGCGATAGCGCAGAGACACAATTCGGAAGAGGAATGTTGGTGTCTTGCGATCAAAGCCCAGAGACACAATTCCGAGGAGGAATTTTGATGTCTCGCGATCAAAGCGCAGAGACATAATTCCGAGGAAGAATTCTGGTGTCTCGCGATCAAAGCGCAGAGACAGAATTCCGAGGATGAAAATTAGTGTCTCGCGATCAAAGCGCAGAGACACAATTCCGAGGAGTTAAATTCCTAGGAAGGAAATTAGTGACTCGCGATCAAAGCGCAGAGACGTAATTCCGAGGAGGAAAATTAGTGACTCGCGATCAAAGCGTAGAGGCACAATTCCGAGGAGGAAAATTCTAAGGAGGGAAATTAGTGACTCGCGATCAAAGCGCAGAGAACAATTCCAAGGAGGAAAATTCCAAGGAGGGGAATTAGTGACCGCGATCAAAGCGCAGAGACACAATTCCGAGGAGGAATGTTGGTGTCTCGCAATCAAAGCGTAGAGACACAATTCCGAGGAGGCCTTTATTGGAGCTCTTCTCTAGAGAGAGAAGGCCATGAATCTTTGAACCTTCCTGGGGAGTCTTCCCTGAGGAGCACTCTCCTTTTCTTTAGAAATACTCTCCTTTCCCTTTGAGCCTCCATGGAGTTGGTCTGTCTTAGCCTTAGAACATGGCATGGGCTCGGTTCGGATTAAGAGCCTTAAATGAATGAAAGAGAGAGGGAGAGAAAGACCATACCTTCATTGGAGCTCTTCTCTAGAGAGTGAAAGCCATGAATCTTGGAGAAGAAGAGCTTTGTAGGGAAAAGAAGAGCCTCATGCCCTTGGTTATTCTTGGATCTTCTCACGGTAACACGGCTTCTTGTTTGAGTTCCCACAGACGGCGCCAAAACTGTTAGTGCTAAAATCGGATTTGCCTCAAGATCAAACCCAATCTCGCACCAACAGTTTAAATTTGTTTGATTCTAGGGACAAAATCACAAGAATGAAGAAAAGATCATCTAAGCATGCAAGAGGAGACAAGATTTACGTGGAAAACCGCATGAAGTCGGGGAAAAACCACGGTGCTTATGAGCAAATCTACTATTCATTCTCAGTACAATAGAGAAAAAGAAGAAGTGGGGGAGAAACTTGGGAGCTGGAGTCCATGGAGAAGGAGAAGAGGAGATGAGCCTTCAATGTCGCAAGGCTTCGCCGTTGGGGCAAAGCTTGTTCTAGATGGGGATCTCATCCTCTATTTATAGGCTGGAGGAAGCTTGTGACCCAAGTTTGCCAGCTCACGTCCAGCTGTCTGTTCTTCTAGAAGCTCCTCGGCCATAAGAGAAGAGGAGTTTGTTCAGAAGTTTGTTCGGAAGACTGTTTGGAACACTGTTCGGAAGTCCCTCTTCTTCTGGGAGGCTCTTCGAAAGGCTCTTCGGAATTCTGTTCGGGAGGTTCTTCGGAAGGCTCTTTCTTATTCTCTTAAGTAACAAGTACATGGTCTTAAATAGAAAAGCTGGGTAAAAATCTTGGTGAGGTACCGAACTATGCACTTGTCTCACTTTGGTTACCGAATTTTAATTTGTTTCTTTTTGGGTATCGAAGATCGATTTTGTTTCACCGTGAGGTTACTCGGGGGATTCCAGCGAAATTAATCCTATGTGGACGCCAGAATCGCCACGTCGGATGCCACTTCACCCCCACCTTCCTCCTTTTCAAAACCCTTTCTTTTTCACCTCTCTCTCCCGTCCATCGTCGCTCGTGAACGATGTGAACCACCTCGTGCCAACATCCACAAACCAACCAAAACATAAGAAGTTAGCATCCCTATAATTCACCAACCATTGTTATTCAACTACAAATAAGAAACAAAAACATAATAAAAGAAAACATGATGAATCTACACAATCACAAAGTATATTTGATTACCGCCACTATTAGTCTTAAAATCACGCCATTTACAATCATATTCAGAATGAGTATATTCAGAACAAGAAGAAGGAATGGATGATGGATGTAGAGAGTGATTTGGGACCTGGCGGAAGATGGCATCATGGGCCAGCTTGTAGTCCTTGTAGAGCAAGTAGATACCTGCGAAGGAGGCAATGCCGGTGCTGTCGAAGAAGGACGAACCCTCACTCTGAACATCAGCCCCATTTCACGATCAAGGAGATATATATATATATAGAGAGAGAGAGCCACATAAAAGAAAAAGAAGAAATGGGGGGCGTGGCATCCGACGTGGCGATTCCGGCAGCCACGTAGGATTAATTGCGCCTCGGGTAATCTCCAGTGAAACAAAATCAATCTTCGGTACCCAAAAAGAAACAAATTGAAATTCAGTAACCAAAGTGAGACAAGTGCATAGTTCGGTAACCCACCAAGATTTTTACCCTAGAAAAGCAACATGAGAAAAAATAAGGTAATAAACTAATAAGATAATAGAAAAATAAAGAAACTAACAACTAGGAAATAAATTAAATCCCTTGTTTTATGCATTGAAATAAAATAAAATCTCTGATTTTCCTACACTCCCTCTCAAGTTGGTGGATAGATATCAATTATGGCCAACTTGTTTATTAATCACTTAAAATCAGATCTTGCCAGACCCTTAGTCAAGATATCCGTTGTTTGTTGATTAGATGGTACAAACATCAAGAAGATGGTTCAGACATCAAGTTTTAATGACAATCAATCTCAATGTGCTTTATTCTATCATGCTGGACAGGATTGTAAGCAATGTTTATTGTAGCCTTGCTGTCATAATACAACTTTAACAGAAGTTCCTTACTCTTCTTGAGCTTTTTGAGAATTCTATAAATCCATAACACTTCCCAGATTCCTTGAGCCATAGCTCTGAACTCAGCTTCCGTATTATTTCTACTCACAACTCTTTGCTTCTTGCTTTTCCAGGTTTCCAAATTTCCCAACACAAAGATACAATATCTTGAAGTAGATCTTCTGTTAGTAACTGAGCCTGCCTAATCTACATCAGTAAATACATCAATACTCCTTTGGTTGGTCTTTCTAAAAAATAGACCTTTCCCAGGGGTAACCTTCAAGTTTCTTAGAATTCGGTAGACAACCTCAAGGTGTTCTTCATAAGGAAAGTATATAAACTAACAATACTTACTGATAACGTAATGTTTGACCAAGTATGAGACAAATAAATTAGTTTACTAACTAATCTTTGGTATCTACTAGTATCAACAGGAATACTTCTTTATTTCCAAAGTTTCAGATTGGGATCCACGGGAGTGTTGGCCGATTTACAATCGCTCATCCCTGTTTCCTCCAAAAGATCAAGAATGTACTTTTGTTGGGAGATAACAATCCCCTTCTTGAAGCGGGCAATCTCTATGCTAAGGAAATACCTCAGTGCTCCCAAATCTTTGTTCTCAAATTCTGCTGCTAAGCTCTTCTTTAGTCTCTCTATTTCTACCACGCCATCATCTGTAAGAATGGTATCATCAACATAAACTATCAATGCAATAAACTTTCCTGCAGAGGAAAATTTGGTGAACAAGATATCGTCTGCTTGTCCTTGAGAGTATTCTTGTTTCCTGATGATTAATTGAGTGAACTTTTCAAACCATGCTCTTGGAGACTGCTTGAGACCATACAAGGACTTCCTTATCTTGCATACATTTGAACCAAATCTTTCCTCAAAGCCTGGAGGACTATCCATATATACATTTTCTTCCAAGTCACCATTAAGGAAGACATTCTTCACGTTTAGTTGCTGCAAAGGCCAATCCAGATTAGCAGTAAGAGATAAAAGTACTCTAACAGTGTTAAGCTTTATAACTGGAGCAAAGGTCTCTAAGTAGTCTACACTATAGGTCTGAGTGAATCCTTTAGCCACCAATCTTACCTTATATCTCTCCACAAAACTATCGGTATTGTACTTCATAGTAAAGACCCACTTACAACATACAATAGTCTTTCCAACGGGTAATACCATAACACTCAAAGTGTTGTTCTTCTCAAGAGCCCTGATCTCCTCAAGAACAACCTCCTTCCACTTTGGAACTTTTAGAACCTCCTATATATTTTTAGGAATTTCTACACCAGACAACTGAGAGGTAAATGCAATAAAAGATGAAGATAAGTTTGAATATGACACAAATTTAGTAAAGGGTATTTATAAGACCTAGCACCTTATCGAAATGCTATTGGTATGTCAACATTGGAAGACTCGGAAGACTCAATTTGACTACTAGATTTGGAAGGAAACTCAACTATATTAATTTCAAATTGTGGATTTTCCCTTGGCTTAGAATCATGGTTGTGCTGCAAAGTTGATTCATCTTCTCTTTTCCTATTATTCTTCTTCAAGTACACAATTCCCTTCCAAGTTTGATCACTGTTTTTGAACCTGCTACTTGTCTCTTTGCAAGAGATATCATGTTGCGGCATTAAAGTTGGCTTTTCCATATTTTCAGTTTTTGAAGATTGTTTTTCATAATTTTGTTTTAAAAATGTTTCACAATTTTGGTTTAAAATGTAGGCCTAGACTCAGTAGAAACATCACTCATAATGAGAGGAGTCTCAAAAAATAATCCCAAGCTTTTTACTTTTGGTGTAGTGTTACAAGTCTCAAACATATCTCCTAAATCAAATGAATTTTCCCTTGAACTCTCCCCCTAAAGATGAATTTCCTTAAAAAAAGGTTATTTTTCAAAGAATGTAACATCCATAGTTACAAACACCGCTTTTGATATCGGATCAAAACATTTATAGACTTTTTGTGTTGGAGAGTAACGGATGAAAACACATATCCTTGCACGTAGTTCAGACTTTCATAACTTTCTATGTTTATGAACAAAGGTTGTACATCCAATAATGTTTAAAGGTAGATCAACTGAAAGAGGTGCAGTAGAAAAACATTTTTTGAAAGTATGGAAAGGGGTTTGAAATTGCAAAACTTTGGATGATATTCGGTTAATTAAGTATGCAGCTGGTAAAACGACCTCTCCCCACAAATACCTAGGAGGCTTAGTTGAAAAAAGTAATGCACGAGCTACCTCTAGTAGATGTTTGTTTTTTCTCTCGGCAATACCATTATGTTGAGGTGTATATATATGCAAGAACTGTGATGAATTATTCTTTTTTCAAGAAAAAAATTCCCCAGGATCATATTAAAGTATTCTTTTCCATTGTCACTTCTAAAAACTTGTATTAAAGTAATCTTGCAAAGCCATGGTTTATTTTACTTCTTTTTATTGTAAACAAGCTTGTTCTGTTTTCTTAAGGAAAACTATTTGATGCTTCAGGGTTTTGCAGTACCAAAAGATTCTCAGAATAAAGTTGCAGAGTTCTCTTTTCATGGAATGCCAGCACAAATAAAACATGGTGATGTTGTCATTGCAGCAATCACCAGCTGCACCAACACCTCAAATCCTAGTGTGATGCTTGGAGCTGCTTTGGTTGCCAAGAAGGCTTGTGAACTAGGCCTTGAGGTTGGATAAAGAAAAATGTTTTATACCTTAACAGAAACTTCTTGTCATATGCTAAAGCTGCTTGACTGCTCAAAGCAGTGGGCCTGTAATTATTAAAATCATTATCCACTATATAATTTAAGTGGATGGCATCATGCTATGCTAAAATCAACCTTTTAAGTTTGGAAGAATTATTCTCCTGTGGAACAATCACAAACTTCAAGTAATTACTGAAGTATGCTGAGAATGTCTCTGTACAGTTGATGATTTCTTCCCTTTTTTTATATACCAGGTAAAACCATGGATTAAGACAAGCTTGGCCCCTGGTTCAGGTGTGGTAAAAAAGTACTTGGAAAAGAGGTAGAACTCGAGGGATAAAGAACACTGTGTAAAATGGCAGTTTTCTCATTAGTTACCTCATGATGGGTTTTATCTTTTCAGTGGTCTGCAGAAGTATTTGAGTGAATTGGGTTTTCATATTGTTGGTTATGGATGTACCACATGCATTGGGAATTCTGGTGACCTTGATGAATCAGTCTCGTCAGCAATATCTGAAAATGGTAAAAGTTTCTTTGCAGTTGACCAAAATCATGTAGGTTATCTGGTTCTGAAAGATCACTATTTATTAAGTTCAGAATTTGGTTGTCTATTTCCTTTCAGACATTGTTGCAGCAGCAGTGTTGTCTGGAAATAGGAACTTTGAGGGCCGTGTCCATCCCTTAACTAGAGCAAACTATCTTGCATCTCCTCCTCTTGTGGTCGCTTATGCTCTTGCTGGCACGGTATGTAACAATTAAAAACTAGAAATAGATTCTGATATTTTTATTATTATATCTTGTTATAGTTATAAATGTTTCACTATGGTGAATGCGAAGATGATCATGTTGTTATCAAAGCGATTTGTAAATTTGAACTTACATTGGCAGCCAGCATTTTCAATTTCATTGGACAGAAACCATCTTAGGAGGAACAATAAAGTTATCCTTTGTACTACTAGCATGTCATGCTTGTTGATTCTTTGGAGAGAATGGCGCCTATATGATATGATAGGTTTCTCTCGATGAAAACTTCACATGCACAAACCATACTGTTGAACCTTTGTAATGGTGTTTTTTCTATTCTTTGTGATAATTGCTCTCTGAGTGAAATTTCTATTTTGCAGGTTGATATTGATTTTGATGCAGAACCTATAGGAACCTCAATAGATGGGAAGAAGGTATACTTCAAGGATGTGTGACCGTCAAATGAAGAGATTGCAGAGGTGATTTACAGTGTTGGTATGTAAAGATACCATTAAATGGATAATAAATTTGACATTGAAGCAAACATCAAATTTGTTCAGGTTGTGCAATCTAGTGTGCTACCAGCCATGTTCAGGGGCACATATGAAGCAATTACCAAAGGAAACCCTATGTGGAACCAACTAGCAGTGCCGTCTGGCAGCCTTTACTCTTGGGACGTGACATCAACCTACATTCACGAGCCTCCTTACTTCAAGAATATGACTATGTCTCCCCCGGGTCCACATGCTGTGAAGGATGCATATTGCTTGCTAAACTTTGGTGACAGCATCACAACAGATCACATTTCACCTGCTGGAAGTATTCACAAAGACAGCCCTGCTGCGAAATACTTGATGGAACGTGGTGTTGAGAGAAAAGACTTCAACTCCTATGGAAGCCGTCGTGGTAATGATGAAGTGATGGCAAGGGGAACATTTGCTAACATCCGCCTTGTCAACAAGCTTTTGAAGGGAGAAGTTGGTCCTAAAACAATACACATACCCTCAGGGGAGAAATTGTCTGTGTTTGACGCTGCAATGGTAATTACTATCAAACCTCTCATAAAG
This sequence comes from Dioscorea zingiberensis, assembly GCA_026586065.1. Taxonomy (NCBI): domain Eukaryota; kingdom Viridiplantae; phylum Streptophyta; class Magnoliopsida; order Dioscoreales; family Dioscoreaceae; genus Dioscorea; species Dioscorea zingiberensis. Next base: position 26,787,605 of record CM048824.1, read on the forward strand.
CAAGCAACAAATTTGCATCAAGATTAGAAGTAGTTGTCAAACTTTCAATAATATTTGCATGGCACATTCTCTTTGAATAATGTGGCTGTTGAACTAGTTAATTTGTTTCAATGATATTAATTGTTTCAAGTGCTGAACAGAGATACAAAACTGAAGGGAATGATACTGTTATCTTGGCGGGAGCAGAGTATGGGAGTGGTAGCTCTCGTGATTGGGCTGCTAAAGGACCGATGCTACAGGTGCTATTTATGCCAAAATAGTCCAGTATTATCGTCATACCTGCATTTTGCCTTTAATTGGTGAACTTTGTGATTTGTTGATGCAGGGTGTGAAAGCAGTCATTGCCAAGAGTTTCGAGAGAATCCACCGCAGTAATCTTGTGGGAATGGGCATTATTCCCTTGTGTTTCAAGGCTGGGGAAGATGCTGATTCCCTTGGCTTAACTGGCCATGAACGCTACACAATCAATCTTCCAAGAAGTGTGAGTGACATCAAACCCGGTCAAGATGTCATTGTTGTCACGGATAACGGAAAATCATTTGTGTGCACCCTCCGCTTCGACACTGAGGTAATCAGGGCAAGACGCAAAAAAAGTTATATTCCATGCTTCTCTTATTCATCACCCTCTTATTGTCACAGGTGGAGCTAGCATATTACAATCATGGTGGTATTTTGCTGTACGTCATCAGGAATTTGATTGGCAGTAAGCAATAGTTACGAGGAGTTCATCTCATATGACAGTGGAACAATTAGTTTTGCCTTGAACTCTAAATTTCTCACTGTTGGTTTTCCTTGGATCCCGCCCTGGAAATAAGAGTAATATTTGGCTTTTGCTAAGATTTAGCTTTTGTCCTTTTGCTGTGGATTCCTGATGCTTGGTTTGCCTGTTTGGAAGTCATAAGGGATTGAAGACGTCTTAGTTAGGTTTGCATGTCCTAGAGACTTAGGATACCACCATATGTTTGAATCTACTTTTGGATTTTGAGCAACATAGGCCATGCATTTTGTTGATGTATAATGAACTCATGCAAAAATATCTTTGCTGCTTCTCTATATGTGCTTAGTTGTGAGAGTTTATTACTCCTTTTTACGTTTCTTTTAATGATTTTGAAATTATGTAATTTATTTGATTAATCATCAACTAAGATAACCTTTAATGATTGAAGAGTGATTGTGTGCACGGAAGAATGATTACTATTTAATTTTTATTTTTATTACTTAATTTAGCTTTAATTTATTTTTAAAGTTTTTTTATTATGTTTAATACTTTGAAGAACTTTAATATAATCTAGTTTATTATTAAGGAGTGTTTGCTATGTCTATCACTAAGGTTTAGTTTAAATTAAATATACCACAAATAATCAATTTCTATCATTTGTATGTGCTTAAATAATTTTAGTTTAACTTTTATTTTAATTATATTAAATATATGAATTTCTTTGTGTAATTTAATGCCATATTAATTTTTTAATCTTGATATTATTGACTTCATACATGAAAGAACAATAACAAAACTCAACACTCGAGCAATCTTTTCTTTGTGAAAACCGTTGCAATTTCATAATGAACTATAGCACAAGCACTTCGCTTGAATTAATCATTCTTATGTTTTGATGCGTGAAATTAGCTCCTATTAGAACTGATCCAGATCAACTAGTAAGATTTAATGAAGATGGTAGCTTCTTCAACTGGAAATGGGAACGACGATCAGCTGTTGATGATGGCCCCAATAAGGAGAACTCTTTTTGCTGCTGAAGTTATGTGGCGAAGGTGATCTGTAAGGGAAGTTTGGGGTCTATTCATGGGCTCTCCAATGATCAAGTTAGCCAAACGAGATCAAGGAGAGGAGGAGAGAGATTGAAGATCTTTCTCAATGAAATTCAGAGAAGAAATTGGATCAAAGAATGAGAGAGAGAGAGAGAGAGAGAGAGAGAGAGAGAGAGAGAGAGAGAGAGCGCTCCAGCTTGTGGGATGGTTGAAGATCAGAGAAGAATGTCCTCTTTTTCTCTCTCATCGACTCCTTTTATACCTTCCCTGAGACGGTTGGACTATTGGAGGTGGCTAAGCAACCCATTGCTTGGGCGCCGAGTAAGCGACAGCTTAGTGCTTGCTTAGGTGGAGCTTTCTGGCGTCTTGGAGAAGTTTGCTCGGAGCCCCTCTGATGTCTTCTGGAAACTCTATTCACAGTTATTTGGTTATATCGTTGTTAGGATATTTCGATCTCACAATCTCTAGGATCATGCCATGTGTATGGTGAGATTTTCCCCCATAATACTGGCACCTCGACTTATTAGGTTGGCAAGTCTTTAACTTAAGACGACCTACGAAGGTAAATTGCTTTTTGGTGGCATGATCCAACTTGAGGACTCATTCCTTCGTGTTCGCATATCGCTTAATGGTTCGACTCGGACTGCCTGACTACCCTTGGCTTCCAACTAAGACTGCACTCCGACCTCGGGGCAAGTTGGTTTTGTCGAAATGAATTAGGTTGTCTATGAATAGAATAATCTGATTGGAGAGCTTATCTCTCATGTTGTTTAATCCCGACTTGCTATCCAAGATGGGTCATGGTTGTCCACTCAAATATCGTATCTTTCTCGGTTCTTGAACCAACGACTTTTGGTGATGGACCAGCGGTCGAGGCGCTTTACTTTAATGGAATTCGGCGGACATTGTTCTTGGTCTTGCCTTTCATGAAATCATTTGATACACGATAGGAATTGGAGTCCACGTGTCAAATATCCGCTATACATCTTCTCGGTGCCCACTGTAGCATCATAAATGCAATATTTTCCAACGAAGCACATGTGTCACTCTGCGTTTATTCCATAAATAGGATCACCAGTGGAAAAGGCTCTTGCTTTCCATTCTCGTCTTCCTTCTCGTCCCTGATCTAGAGCGAGTTATGGCAATCGTCCTAGTAGCCTATTTCTCTTCTTCATGTCAGTGGTATGGAAGTCCCTTCCTTTTCTTCTGAAGGTTCCGACATGAGGATAGGCTCCATCCCTAGCAACATCCTTCCTTCTGAGTATTCAGCTATCCTAGAGAGCGTAGATATCTCACCCACTTTCAATGGTAGGATACTTGCCTTCGATGAGCGGGGTGACTCTCCCAAACGCAGAGAGATAGCGATTACATAAAGTCCTTCAAGGCTGGCTTTTATGCCAATAGACTTAAGTTGTCAGCCAAAGAATGGGAGCAACTCACCTTCCTCAAAAGTAAGGCTCCTATTTCTGTTGCCGTTGGGTTTGGCCCTATTGACGTTGAGTTCCTCGAATCGGCGGGTCTTCCCGAGTAATCATGTAGCTTGAGGAATTGCCTTGGAATTTCATCCTTATCTTTTTATCCTTATTTGTAGAGAGAAATGTTTATACATAAAAAAAAAATAATGATAATAAATATACACGTATAACATATGTCCTAAATCTACTTATACTCTTGGCTGAAATTCCAATCTTAATTCCTATTAAGATTTTTTTTAATTTTTATTTAAATTTAAAATAAAAAAAATAATTTATATATATATCTCATATTATCCCTATGCCATATTTAAAATTATAAAAAATAAAAAAATAATAATAAAATATTTATATGCGGATAAGTTCTTCGCATTTAAATAAAAAAATAATGATAAAAAAATTATCAGCGGATATGCTTCCCGCATTTGAAATAAAAAAATAATAATAATAATAACAAAAAGTAAAAAAAATGGATAAGTTCTGTCTTGTTACTCTACGACCCGGTCCATCGCAGATAATCGCGAACACTGTGATTGTGATCCTCGGTCTATAAAAAAAGAATTCCCGATGAAAAAGAAGCGGAGGAAAATGGGGGAGCAGAAGAGGAGATGGCTGGCAATAATAAAAAGAGAAGGAGATGAAGCTTTCCCCTCCGGCAAGACAAAAAAGGAGGTATTCTCAGTTGGACGCGGATACGAGTCTTTCTCTAATGGCCACGCCGAAGGAGATAGGCTCGGATCCATCCAGACTGTAATACCGGGGAGAAGCAGAAGGAAAGATGACGGCCCCAAGAAGAAAGAGATGAAGTTCCACCCTTCCGTCTCCACAAGATTATCTAAAGAAAGATGGCTACAGAAAGAAGAAGGCCCTCGCACTTTTAATGTTCTTTCACCGCTGAACTATATCATATCCGATACTGCCTCAGAAGCCATAGCCGCCATAGGAGAAAACCATGGAAGCCACCAAATTACTGCCGATCATCGCTCTAGCCCGGTGAGCGAAGCCGCCTCCAATATTGATGCCGTCGAGGCAGCGCTGCTTTCTTCTCCATCGTTCCTTCCGATGCTGGCCACCATCACGGACGCCCACAACATGGAGGTCTCTGGTCTGCTTCAAGAGAACACCAATGTCTTGGACCTTCTTCGAGAACCCATGAAGTATGTCGGATTCAGTGATCTCTCTGATGGATCCCTGCGGCTTTCTCCTTCTCGTTCTTGGCTACCTCTGTCTGAGGAAGCTGTTAGCCTTCTTGAGCGTCTGCAATTTGTTTCGCGAGGCCAACGGCGAAGACCACTTGCTATGGATGCGCATCATCGTCCAGTCACCGCTCACCGGGAGGCTCACCGACGATACCCTTTTGAAGCTGACTTCCAGATCTGGTGGCGCCCCGAGGTTCTTGGCCCCCTCCCTTGGGTTGCTGGAAAATCACCGTTGCAGGCCTCCGACGAGCATCACCATGTTAAATATATTATCATGGAGAGATGGAAGCTCTGTCACCGCTTGATTGTAGACGAAGCTCTCATATAGTTACAAGAACAAAATCTTCCTAGATTCCTGCTCTCCGGGTTGGCAAGAGCTGCACGACGGCCTTGAAGCGGGCCGGTGCGCAGGTCCTGATGGAGAAGGTTCCAATATTAACTCTGGAGGATGTGTGCTCTAAAGCCGATATCTTCATGACCATCACATGAAACGAGGATATACTGATAATGGACTATATGATAAAGATGAACAATGTTGTAGTGTGCAACATTGGCTACTTTGGCAGGGAAGAGCTAGTGGAAAGTATGAGAAGAAGGTGTGTGTGCTGCCCAAACTCACCAAGCTGAGTATTAGATTGAGAGGAAAAGACAATCTTCTTCTGCAGAAGCTATGTGATGATCAAGAAAGCATCAATTGTAGATTTGTAGAAGAAAAAGTTTCAGAGTTACCTCAATCACTTGGATACACGAAGCGACCTTTCTCTTTGATGCCACGATTCCTTCTCGAGCTGGAGATTCAAGGATGTTGCATATGAGGACAATGATGAAGAAAATACCAAGCAATGCAACTTGTATCATTGTTAAAGATTCCCCGCAGGTTTGTAAGAAGAGCTGACGGGGATATGATGGAACTATCAAATTGGGTTATAAGGTCGCTATTGTTATTTGTATATTCTTTGTGCATTGCCGGGGTTGCCGCGATCTTTGCTACATGTGCGCTCCTCCTATTTATTGTGTGCTCTCTGCTGTGTGTCTTTGTTGATGTTCCGCTATGTTGCATTGTTATTTGCCGAAGACGCTGCGGTTTTGAAGGCTGCTGGCTTCGATCGAGCTTTCTGGCTACGCAAAAGCGGCCATAAAAGAAGCTACGTGCTACTAGCTACGTGGTTGAAGCTTTGGAGTTCTTTGTTGCTTCTTTGGGTGCTATGGTTGAGCAGGCGAGAGCCGCTTTGTCTTGGTGACCGGTAGCAAATTGAAATTTGGCCGGATAGATGTTCTTTGCGCGCCATACCCGCTTTGCCGAGGATTTTCTTTGCTCTTTTCTTTGGAGAAATAAAGAAAATCTGAAGGAAGAAGGCTGCGTTGAAATATTGCGGCTTAGAAGTATGGCTTCATCAACATCAACAGCAACTTCAATTTTCTCGGAAGATTAACTCGCACCAAATGATGGTAGTCATTCTCTAGAAGATCTTTTAGCCGCGGTTCCGCTTCCAAGGTGATGGCGTAATCTTCCATCAAAGGATCTATATTTGTGGTGGTGCTTCATTTCCATCTCATTTTAGGGAAAGGATATTCTCGATGAAAGAATTCTTTTAGGATCTACTTGGTGCTCTTGAGGAATCAACTTTATTAGAATCAGTAGTTGTTTCAAGTTCTCCAAGTGAACTTTCTATTAAATACGATGATGCCAAGGATAATCTTCCCTCGTAAAGCATAAGAGAAATATTGAGGGAGGATGACTTCCCTGAAGTGAAAGTGAATTTTCAGGAGATTTTCTTAGGACATACCAGTCCAATTAGCAAGTGTCGTTTTTCTGCATCTAGAACCAACCTTGCAAGTATATCCATTGATGGCACTGTTAGGATCTGGACGTATGACTCATCATTTCCTGGAATGCTCTAATAGTTGGATTTGTTCATAATGAAGAAGAAGATGAGGCTTTAAGTATGGTCAGAACAATGAGATTAAAAAAAAAAAGTAGTTCTTGATGAGGTGTCCTTTTCTAGTGTCATCAATGCCTGCATTAATATACAGGCTTTGGAAGGCGAAAACAGATGCATTCTCTACTGATTCTGTTAGGAGTTCTCTTATTGATTTGTATTCGAAGCAGGTCAAAATGAAGGCCGCGATGAACTCTATAACATGAGTTGGAGGCGCTTTGAAATCTCGAAGATTGCTGCAGCTCACATATAATTTGCGAGAGCGCTTAGTGCCCAGTTACACCACTCCTAAGACTTCTTGTCCAGTGTTGCAACACGAGGAACCCAATTAACCATCGAAGAAGCAGAAACAACAATTCGTAACGATGTCCTCCACTATTTTGATCAAGAAGCTGCGACTGAAACAATGGCAATATGAAACTGTGGTTGAAGATTGGGATGGAGAAATACAAGGAGATGTGGAATAGATATGTAGATCATTCCTACCCTCTTTTGCGGCAATGTTTCGTGCATTGATTTGAAATGGTAGAATATGATTGTTCTCATCTGCTGCTAAGCAACTATTTATACTAAGCATGCAGAGAGTTAAAATTTTGTCCTTTGATAGGATAACATTCTTCTTCTATTCGTTTTGGATATCTCCAGGTGCTTGCAGCTTTTTGATAGTAGTATTTGTCATCAAATTTGAAGCCCTCTTGATCTAATGGAAGATTGTTCAAAAAAGAAAAAAAATAATAAAAAAAAAGGAACAAAAGAAGATGGTGTTATGAAAATGCAAAAAAAAAAAAAAAAAAAAAAAGACCATAGCTGCAAAGGTCAAAGCTACGAAAAAAATGAGAGGTTAAAGCTAAGACACAGAGAAGATGGCATCCAACCACCCTCCCAGCCAAAGGTTTTATAAAGATGATTACAAGGGTATGAATGTTAGCATCTCCCTGATCCATCAACAACAATTTATGTACTTGCAATAAACTCCAAGAGAAGAAGATGGAAGAGCTGCATTTTTAAGGAAAAGGATGGGCTGTTGCTATGAAGAAGCTGCTCATAAGATGGAGTCCATAAGGATGTTATCAATTATATTGAGATTGTAATCAATTATCATATGATGAATTTAATGTCCTGCTGGCCTAATGAGATATTATATTGCCTAATGATTTAATATCACTACTTAATGAATGGCATACCAATTGATGAGACAATGGATGACAAGCTAGATGAAGGAATAGTGGTATTATAAAATTTTCTCCTAATGTCTATAAATGGCATTTTTAAATGACTTGATGGTGATGGTGGTACAAGACATCCACGAAGCTTTGAGTATCTACAAACCTGCAGAGTGTCACATCTAAAACATTAAAGGCATGGAATGGAGAATTTAAAACTCAACTCAAAAATAGTTTGCTTAAAAAAAGGGGAGCCTCTCTCCTTATGAGTTTGAGATAATGAGAAGCATCACTCCATTCATATTATTTCAGAACCAAGCTATTATTTGTCAAGTCATCAAGTTTGGATTTCCTGAATTTATAACCATGGCATTAACGGCAGATAAAATATAAGCACCACGCATTTCAAGGCAACGGTGAAATACACCTCTCGAGGCGCTGAGAAACACATCACCTGGTGATATATTGATATACTCTCAAATCTGAAGGTTTATTCTAGTGTTGGGGAGGGATCAATCTTATTTCAAAAGACATGATAATGAAAAGCTTACCAGATCTCAAACCAACGAAACGGCGCGAATCCGAGATGGCGACGCAACACTCATTTTGAAGCGTCGATAAAATACAAACCTGAAATGACAGTCTTGAGGTTGCAATGAAGCACTCATCTCAAGGCAGTCAATGGAACAAAAGTCTTAAAAATGACACCCATCTCAATGCGATGATAGAACGCGCATCTTGAAGAGGATGATAAAATACAAATTTCAAAGCGGCACGCATCTCGACGCGGCGATAGAGCGTGTATCTCAGGGTGGACGGCAAAAATACAAATCCTAAGGTGGCGCAAGTCTCAGGGTAACGACAAAGCAGGCATCTTGAAAACAGTCGATGAAGAACAAATCCCAAAGTGGCGGAGCATGCAAGGCAACGTCAGATATATATAAATAATATGTATGCGTATATACATATATGATGATATATGCATATGTAATAATTTTTTTTTTTTATGATTTTCAAATAAATGAAATCATTTTTTATTCATTGCCCTCTACTTGTACTTTTGCCCTTAATCGGGGGTTCCCATGACTCTGTCTGGGGTAATTAATAATAGAGGCTTGCGCTATTAGGAATGGAAGAACCCACAATAAATAAAAATATACGACATTTGTGATTCAATATATCGCCTGGTGTCTCTTCACAGACACGATGTCAGGCGGGTATTTTTGATTCCACAAATTCTGGCACGCCCGATGGGACCTCATTCTTCCTCCCATCTTTGAGGCAAAAGTACAAGTAGAGGCTTATGAACTTTATCAGGGGATCTCTGTTGAAGTTGGAAATTTGGTATCCATAGAGGTCCTAATAGTCTCACACCTTCCATCCATGGGACGTTGACCTAATATGATATTCTTGGTCTAATAAAGAATCACAGATTTTCATTTTGTAGAGGTTATACCAGCCCAGCCTGAGAGAGTAGTTTCTGCAGAAGAAGACAATGAGCGCATCTTCAAAAGTTTGGCATGAGGAAATCTTCAAACCTGCTAAAGGCTTGCAAAAAAAAAATAATTATAATAATAAAAAAAATCAAAAAAAATCAAAAAAATAAAAAAAAAATAAAAAGAAAAGAAAATAAAGGAATGAAAAGAAAAAAAAAAGAAAAAGCAAAAAAAAAAAAGAAATATTATCAAGAGTCCACCTATTAAGGGATAAAGGTTCCAAATGAGAAGTTGTACTTTGTCTTCTTTCAAGTTTACAAAATTATTCAAATGAATATTTTCAAACCATTTTGTCGGTAGAGAAGAACTAAACTACTGCAGAGTTATGACCTCAACGTGATGATTATCAAAGTGGTAGGTCTCCAAAATGTCACTATAACAGAGGCTTCTCCATAAAAGAGCCTATACGACATCGAGGAATTAAGTTGCAACCGATAAGATGACGCTATGTCAAAAGTCAAAATACAAAAAAAGGGAAATACATATAATCTGGATGGTCATTGAGGCCCCAGGAGGTTCATCACACGTGCCATTTACAAGATGTCATATAAAATGCAATAAAAGAAGAAGGATCAAGCCGCGTGCCACACAGGGGGCAAGGAACAGGAGTTGACCTTCAACAACAAAGTGTCCCTAGAAGAAAGGATAGGAGGATGAATCCATTTCCTTTCCAACCCAAAATCCTCCTTAAAGCATTTTCATCAAAAAAAAAAAAATAGATGCATAAGTAGATGATATGGCCATTGAAGCTCGAGTAGGCCCATCACATGCACCATTCATAAGATACTGGGGACATAAATGAAGAAGGACTAAGTCATATGCCACACAGGGGGCGAGGAACGGGAGTTGACCTTCAACAACAAAATGTTCCTAGAAGGAAGGATAAAGAGGATGGATCCATTTTCCTTCCAATCCAAAATCTTCTTTAAAGGGATATACAAATTCATATCATCTAGATGGTCATGGAGGCCCGGGGAGACCCTCTATATGCATAAACTGTGATGGAGTCCTAAAATGACATATGAAAAGAAGGATCAAACCACATGCCACACAGGGGGTAAGGGACAGGAGTTGATCTTCAACGACAAAATGTTCTTAGAAGGAAGATAATAAAGATGAACCCATTTCCCTTCAAACCAAAATTCTCTTTTAAAGAAATTTCAACAAATGAAAACATGCAATATACCGTTGGTGGGTCTGTTGGCATATCAACTTGAAGACATATAAAAGTTGAATAACCCAATCCCTCAACATAAAGAAAAGTTCAAGCCAATGGAACAAAGAGGAAACTCAAGTCCCTGTCCTTGAACAATCCGCAACAATGATCTCACAAGTGATACAACAGATGGTCCATACCTATCTTGAGGAGTATAAGGCAGATTGATACTTGGCTTATCTTGTCTCAACTTGTGGGTATACAAGTGTAAAATCTCATTCCTTTGGTAGTTCACTGCAAATCATACAAGAGTACCACAAATCTGCACTCAACTCATTTCAGATATGGTCACAGAGAAAAGACGCATTTCTGATATAAATTGAGGGCATGAATGATATAATGAAATATGCGCAACAAAGTGGTGGATTCAGATGGTGGCTGGCGATCGTGATGGGACTCTCTCTTCCGCCGATGAGAAAGAGCCGGTCTTTCCTTATCCAAAGCCGGGGGCAAGAAGCTCGCCATCCAGCGCAGGAGAAATAAAATCCTCCATCAGCCCCAAAGAAGAAAAGGTATCTCATCCGACATCAACCGTGGCGATGCGGAAAGAGACAAATGGAGAGTGTGGGCCCCGAAGCAACAACATCCTCAAATTTCAAGCGATGAAGTGTGCATCCCGATGCAGTGAAGCACACTTCTCGAAGCAGCACAGATCTCAAGGTGATGATGAAATGCTCATCTCGAGATAGCTAATGAAAATACAAAACCCAAACGATGAAGTGTGTATCTCGATGCAGTGAAGCACACATCTCGAAGCAGCACAGATCTCAAGGTGATGATGAAACGCCCATCTTGAGACAGTTGATAAAAATATAAATCCCAAAATGGCACAAATCTCGAGGTAGCAATGGAGCAAGTATCTTGAGACGGCCGATGAAAATATAAATCCCCAAAATAGTGCAAATCTTGAGACATGGTGAAACTCACATCTCAGGATAGCCTATATATCCCAAAATGGCTCAAATCTTGAGACATGGTGAAACTCACATCTTAGGATAGCCTATAAAAATCCCAAAATGATGCAGATCTTGAGGCATGGTGAAAAACGCATCTCAAGATAGTCTATGAAAATATACATCCCCAAATGGCACAAATCTTGAGATATGGTGAAACTCACATCTCAGGATAGCCTATAAAAATCCCAAAATGACGCAGATCTTGAAGCATGATGAAACACGCATCTCAAGATAGCCGATGAAAATATAAATCCCTAAACGATGCAAGTCTCGAGGCAGTGATAGAGCACGTATCTCAAAACGGTCGATGAAAATACAAATCTCGAAGCAGCCACAAATCTCGAGGCGCCGATGTCGCACGCATCTTGAGGTGGTGATAATTCCCAGAGCAAAAAATATATCCCCAAAAACAAATGCAAATCTCAAAGCGATTAAGTGTGCATCCCGATGCAGTAAAACACACATCTCAAGACGGTCGATGAGTATAAATTTTAGAGCGGCCACAAATCTCGAGGCGGTAATGGAAGTCGCATCTCGAGGTGACTAATAAAATGCAAATCATACAAATCCAATGATAAGGCGTGTATCCCAAGGCAATGGAGCACGCATCTTGAAGCATCACAATTCTCGAGGGGGCAACGGAGCTAGCATCTTGAGGTAGATGATGAAATACAAATATCGAATCATCCATGAATTTTGAGGTAGCAATAGAGCACAAGTCTCGAGACGGCTGATGATGCAAATCTTGAGGCGGCGAAAGCACAAGATGGCCAATGATAGATCCCTGAGCAGCAAAAACCTCAAAGCAGCGATAGGGTATGCATCTTGAGGTGGCTAGAAATACAAATCCAAATGGTTACAAATCTTGCGGAGGCAATCTAGCACGCACTTTGAGGTGGCAACAAATCCTAGAAATTTTGAAACGATGAAGTGTGTATTCCGAAGTGGTAAAGCGCACGTCTCAAATTTGCACAAATCTCGAGGTGTTGATATAGCACATATCTTGAGGCAAATGATGAAATCCAAATCCAAAGCAATAGAGTGTGTATCCCGAGACAACAAAGCACACGTCTCGAAGCAGCGCACATCTTAAAGTAACACAAATCCCGATGTTGCCCGAGAATACAAAATCTGCGGCGACTGAAGAATACAAATCCTGCGGTGGCTTCCCTCAACATATATGACTCTCAAACCTGTATCCTCCATTAATGAGGTCAGGTATAATATGACTCTTGAAGTTTTACATATTCCGACAATGGAGCCGAGACTTCTAAAGAAAATTTCACTTGGGTTCTCATACACTCATATAATGAGATCACCAAGATATATGAAATATCAAACTTGGATTCTCAAACACTCATATGATGAGATTACCAAGGAAATATGAAATTCCAAACTTGTATCCTCCATTAATGAGGTCAAGTATAATATTACTCTTGGAGTTTCGCATATTCCGACAATGGAGCCGAGACTTCTAGAAAATTTCACTTGGGTTCTCACACACTCATATAATGAGATCACCAAGATATATGAAATATCAAACTTGGATTCTCAAACACTCATATAGTGAGATTACCAAGATATATGGAACGTCAAATTTGTATCCTTCATTAATGGAGTCAGGTAAAATATGACGCTTCTAAAAATGATGAAATCTTCACTTGGGTTCTCAAACAATTAAAGAGATCACTAAGATATATGAAATGTCAAACTTGGGTTCCCCAACATATGATGAGATCACCAAGATATATGAAATGCCAAACTTGAGTTCTCAAACATAGGATGATATCACCAAGGAAATATGAAACGTCAAACTTGTATCCTCCATTAACGAGGTCTAGTAAAATGACGCTTCTAAAAAATGATGAAATTAAAAAATTCTTCACTTGGGTTCTCATACACTCATATGATGAGATTGATTACCAAGGAAATATGAAATGTCAAAATTTGTATCCTCAATCAATGAGGTCAGGTGAAAATATGATACTGGAAGTTTCGCATATTCCAACAACGAAATCAAAATTTCTAAACTTCACTTGGGTTCTCAGACACTCGTATGATGAGGTCACCAAGAAATATGAAATTTCAAAATTTGTATCCTCAATCAATGAGGTCAAGTGAAAATATGACACTGGAAGTTTCGCATATTCCAATAACGAAATCAAAATTTCTAAACTTCACTTGGGTTCTCAGACACTCGTATGATGAGGTCACCAAGAAATATGAAATTTCAAACTTGTATCCTCCGTTGATGACGTCAAGAATGAACACATATTTGAAGACTCGTGGCTAACGAATCCAGCCAATGAAGAAATTCAAATCACCATAAAAAAATAGAAGACCCATAAGCACTATCCTAGATGATTTTAAAGAGGAAAGTGTTGGGGGCAAAATGGAAGTCTTCACCCTCGAAATGGCAGAGGAAGACTGGAGGCAACCATTCATGGAATATCTGAAATATGAGAAACTTCCAGGCCGGGGCAGGTCAGAAGGCCTTCAGATAAAGGGAAAAGCCCTAAGATTCACCCTCGTAAATGCAATGTATTTCATATAAAGAAGCGAAAGAAGTCATGCACGATGTACACTTCATGATATGTGGCGCATATCAATCTGGGTGCATATCAATACGGACCCAAGATGTGACTTAAGATTAAGCGCATGGGATGTTATTCACCAACCATGGTCAGAGATTGTATCGAATATGTCAAAAGATGCCATCAATGCTAAATAGATGGAGATGTTATCCATCAATATCCAAATCCAAAAAAGTTGTCTCCAAAAAAAAAAAAAAAAAAAAAAAAAAAAAAAAAAAAAAATGGGAACGTCCATATGTCGCCGATTCCGGAAAAGAAACTATATGCAAAAAAAAGGTTTGTCTATGACGGAACGTCTGGCTCTTTGTGAAAGGTAGACTGGTCATGTGCAATGAAATGTACTTCCTGAGACAAACACATTGATTTCCCATGTTTGACAAAAAAAAAAAAAAAGAAAGAAAGAAAGAAAGAAAGAAAGAAAGAAAATGATTTCAAGTCTCTCAAAAAGGCTCGGCCATAGGGATGAATTACATTTGTATGTTCATACTTCTCTCTCTCATATAAATTTCGTGAGAAAAGTATGAAGGAGGCATTTATTTATACATAAAAAAAATAATGAAAATAAATATACACGTATAACATATGTCCTAAATCTACTTATACCCTTGGTTGAAATTGTAATCTTAATTCCTATTAAGATTTTTTTTATTTTTATTTAAATTTAAAATAAAAAAATAATTTATATATATCTCATATTATCCCTATGCCATATTTAAAATTATAAAAAATAAAATTAATAATAAAAAAAATATTTATATGCGGATAAGTTCTTCGTATTTAAATAAAAAAATAATGATAAAAAAATTATCAGCGGATAAGCTTCTCGCATTTGAAATAAAAAATAATAATAATAATAATAATAAGTAAAAAAAATGGATAAGTTCTGTCTTGTTACTCTACGACCCGGTCCATCGCAGATAATCGCGAACACTGTGATTGTGATCATCGGTCTATAAAAAAGGAATTCCCGATGAAAAAGAAGGGGAGGAAAACGGGGGAGCAGAAGAGGAGATGGCTTGCAATAATAAAAAGAGAAGGAGATGAAGCTTCCCCCTCCGGCAAGACAAAAAAGGAGGTATTCTCAGTTGGACGCGGATACGAGTCTTTCTCTAATTGTCACGCCGAAGGAGATAGGCTCAGATCCATCCAGACTGTAATACCGGGGAGAAGCAGAAGGAAAGATGACGGCCCCAAGAAGAAAGAGATGAAGTTCCACCCTTCCGTCTCCACAAGATTATCCAAAGAAAGATGGCTACAGAAAGAAGAAGGCCCTCGTACTTTTAATGTTCTTTCACCGCTGAACTATATCATATCCGATACTGCCTCAGAAGCCATAGCCGCCATCGGAGAAAACCATGGAAGCCACCAAATTCCGGCCGATCATCGCTCTAGCCCGGTGAGCGAAGCCGCCTCCAATATTGATGCCGTCTAGGCAGCGCTGCTTTCTTCTCCATCGTTCCTTCCGATGCTGGCCACCATCACGGACGCCCACAACATGGAGGTCTCTGGTCTGCTTCAAGAGAACACCAATGTCTTGGACCTTCTTCGAGAACCCATGAAGTATGTCGGATTCAGTGATCCCTCTGATGGATCCCTGTGGCTTTCTCCTTCTCGTTCTTGGCTACCTCTGTCTGAGGAAGCTGTTAGCCTTCTTGAGTGTCTGCAATTTGTTTCGCGAGGCCAACGCCGAAGACCACTTGCTATGGATGCGCATCACCGTCCAGTCACCGCTCACCGGGAGGCTCACCGACGATACCCTTTTGAAGCTGACTTCCAGATCTGGTGGCGCCTTGAGGTTCTTGGCCCCCTCCCTTGGGTTGCTGGAAAATCACCGTTGCCGGCCTCCGACGAGCATCACCATGTTAAATATATTATCATGGAGAGATGGAAGCTCTGTCACCGCTTGATTGTAGACGAAGCTCTCATATAGTTACAAGAACAAAATCTTCCTAGATTCCTGCTCTTCTGGTTGGCAAGAGCTGCACGACGGCCTTGAAGCGGGCCGGTGCGCAGGTCCTGATGGAGAAGGTTCCAATATTAACTCTGGAGGATGTGTGCTCTAAAGCCGATATCTTCATGACCATCACATGAAACGAGGACATACTGATAATGGACTATATGATAAAGATGAACAATGTTGTAGTGTGCAACATTGGCTACTTTGGCAGGGAAGAGCTAGTGGAAAGTATGAGAAGAAGGTGTGTGTGCTGCCCAAACTCACCAAGCTGAGTATTAGATTGAGAGGAAAAGACAATCTTCTTCTGCAGAAGCTATGTGATGATCAAGAAAGCATCAATTGTAGATTTGTAGAAGAAAAAGTTTCAGAGTTACCTCAATCACTTGGATACACGAAGCGACCTTTCTCTTTGATGCCACGATTCCTTCTCGAGCTGGAGATTCAAGGATGTTGCATATGAGGACAATGATGAAGAAAATACCAAGCAATGCAACTTGTATCATTGTTAAAGATTCCTGCAGAAGCTGTAAGAAGAGCGACAGGATATGATGGAACTATCAAATTGGGTTATAAGGCTGCTATTGTTATTTGTATATTGCTGTGCCGCTGCTGGGGGTTGCTGCGATACTGCTACATGTGCGCTCCTCCTATTTATTGTGTGCTCCTGCTGCTGTGTGCTGTTGATGTTCCGCTATTGCAGCTGCATTGTTGTTGCCGAAGACGCTGCGGTTTTGAAGCTGCTGCTGCTGATCGAGCTTTTGCTGAGCTGCTGCAAACGGCCATAAAGAAGCTACGTGCTACTTGCTACGTGGTTGAAGCTTTTGGAGTTGCTGTTTCTTGCTGGGTGCTATGGTTGAACGGGCAGAGCTGCTGTCTTGGTGACCGGCTGGCAAACTGGGCTGGCGGATAGATGTTGCTGCGCCGTGCCACTGCTGCCAGAGATTTTGCTGCTCTTTTGCTGGAGAAATAAAGAAAATACGAAGGAAGAAGCTGCGTTGAAATATTGCAGCTTAGAAGTATGGCTTCATCAACATCAACAGCAACTTCAATTTTCTCAGAAGATTAACTCTGCACCAAATGATGGTAGTCATTCTCTAGAAGATCTTTTAGCTGTGTCTGCTTCCAAGGCTGATGACTGTAATCTTCCATCAAAGGATCTATATTTGTGGCTGGTGCTTCATTTCCATCTCATTTTAGGGAAAGGATATTCTCTGATGAAAGAATTCTTTTAGGATCTACTGGTGCTCTTCAGGAATCAACTTTATCAGAATCAGTAGTTGTTTCAAGTTCTCCAAGTGAACTTTCTATTAAATACGATGATGCCAAGGATAATCTTCCCTCAGAAAGCATAAGAGAAATATTGAGGGAGGATGACTTCCCTGAAGTGAAAGTGAATTTTCAGGAGATTTTCTTAGGACATACCAGTCCAATTAGCAAGTGTCGTTTTTCTGCATCTAGAACCAACCTTGCAAGTATATCCATTGATGGCACTGTTAGGATCTGGACGTATGACTCATCATTTCCTGGAATGCTCTAATAGTTGGATTTGTTCATAATGAAGAAGAAGATGAGGCTTTAAGTATGGTCAGAACAATGAGATTAAAAAAAAAAGTAGTTCTTGATAAGGTGTCCTTTGCTAGTGTCATCAATGCCTGCATTAATATACAGGCTTTGGAAGGCGAAAACAGATGCATTCTCTACTGATTCTGTTGGGAGTTCTCTTATTGATTTGTATGCGAAGCACGTCAAAATGAAGGCCGCGATAAACTCTATAACATGAGTTGGAGGCGCTTTGAAATCCCGAAGATTGCTGCAGCTCACATACAATTTGCGAGAGCGCTTAGTGCCCAGTTACACCACTCCTAAGACTTCTTGTCCAGTGTTGCAACACGAGGAACCCAATTAACCATCAAAGAAGCAGAAACAACAATTCGTGACGATGTCCTCCACTATTTTGATCAAGAAGCTGCAACTGAAACAATGGCAATATGAAACTGTGGCTGAAGATTGGGATGGAGAAATACAAGGAGATGTGGAATAGATATGTAGATCATTCCCACCCTCTTTTGCGACAATGTTTCGTGCATTGATTTGAAATGGTAGAATATGATTGTTCTCATCTGCTGCTAAGCACTATTTATACTAAGCATGCAGAGAGTTAAAATTTTGTCCTTTGATAGGATAACATTCTTCTTCTATTTGTTTTGGATATCTCCAGGTGCCTGCAACTTTTTGATAGTAGTATTTATCATCAAATTTGAAGCCCTCTTGATCTAATGGAAGATTGTTCAAAAAAAAAAATAATAATAAAAAAGGAACAAAAGAAGATGGTGTTATGAAAATGCAGAAAAAAAAACATAGCTGCAAAGGTCAAAGCTACGAAAAAAATGAGAGGTTAAAGCTAAGACACAGAGAAGATGGCATCCAACCACCCTCCCAGCCAAAGGTTTTATAAAGATGATTACAAGGGTATGAATGTTAGCATCTCCCTGTTCCATCAACAACAATTTATGTACTTACAATAAACTCCAAGAGAAGAAGATGGAAGAGCTGCATTTTTAAGGAAAAGGATGGGCTGCTGCTATGAAGAAGCTGCTCATAAGATGGAGTCCATAAGGATGTTATCAATTATATTGAGATTGAAATCAATTATCATATGATGAATTTAATGTTCTGCTGGCTTAATGAGATATTATATTGCCTAATGATTTAATATCATTACTTAATGAATGGCATACCAATTGATGAGACAATAGATGACAAGTCAGATGAAGTAATAGTGGCATTATAAAATTTTCTTCTAATGTCTATAAATAGCATTTTTAAATGACTTGATGGTGATGGTGGTACAAGACATCCATGAAGCTTTGAGTATCTACAAACCTGCAGAGTGTCACATCCAAAACATTAAAGGCATGGAATGGAGAATTTAAAACTCAACTCAAAAAAGGGGAGCCTCTCTCCTTGTGAGTTTGAGATAATGAGAAGCATCACTCCATTCATATTATTTCAGAACCAAGCTATTGTTTGTCAAGTCATCAAGTTTGGATTTGCTGAATTTATAACCATGGCATTAACGACAGATAAAATATAAGCACCACGCATTTCAAGGCAAAGGTGAAATACACCTCTCGAGGCGCCGAGAAACACATCACCTGGTGATATATTGATATACTCTCAAATATAAAGGTTTATTCTAGTGTTGGGGAGGGATCAGTCTTATTTCAAAAGACATGATAATGAAAAGCTTACCAGATCTCAAAGCAACGAAACGGCGCGAATCTCGAGATGGCGACGCAACACTCATTTCGAAGCGTCGATAAAATACAAACCTGAAATGGCAGTCTTGAGGTTGCAATGAAGCACTCATCTCAAGGCAGTCAATGGAACATAAGTCTTAAAAATGACACCCTTCTCAATGCGATGATAGAACGCGCATCTTGAAGAGGATGATAAAATACAAATTTCAAAGCGGCACGCATCTCGACGCGGCGATAGAGCGCGCATCTCGGGGTGGACGACAAAAATACAAATCCTAAGGTGGCGCAAGTCTCAGGGTGACGACAAAGCAGGCATCCTGAAAACAGCCGATGAAGAACAAATCCCAAAGTGGCGGAGCATGCAAGGCAACGTTAGATATATATAAATAATATGTATGTGTATATACATATATGATGATATATGCATATGTAATAAATTTTTTTATGATTTTCAAATAAATGAAATCCTTTTTTATTCATTGCCCTCTACTTGTACTTTTGCCCTTAATCGGGGGTTCCCATGACTCTGTCTGGGGTAATTAATAATAGAGGCTTGCCTCTATTAGGAATGGAAGAACCACAATAAATAAAAATATACGACATTTGTGATTCAATATATCGCCTGGTGTCTCTTCACAGACACGATGCCAGGCGGGTATTTTCGATTCCACGAATTCTGGCACGCCCGGTGGGACCTCATTCTTCCTCTCATCTTTGAGGCAAAAGTACAAGTAGAGGCTTATGAACTTTATCAGGGGATCTCTGTTGAAGTTGGAAATTTGGTATCTATAGAGGTCCTAATAGTCCCACACCTTCCATCCATGGGACTTTGACCTAATATGATGTTCTTGGTCTAATAAAGAACCACAAATTTTCATTTTGTAGAGGTTATACCAGCCCAGCATGAGAGAGTAGTTTCTGCAAAAGAAGACAATGAGCGCATCTTCAAAAGATTTGGCAGAAGGAAATTTTCAAACATGCTAAAGGCTTGCAAAAAAAAAACATAATAAAAAAAAATAAAAAAATCAAAAAAAAAATAAAAAATAAAAGGAAAAGAAAAAGACAAGAAAAAAAATAAAAAGAAAAGAAAAGAAAAGAATGAAAAGGAAAAAGAAAGAAAGAAAAAGCAAGAAAAAAAAGAAATATTATCAAGAGTCCACCTATTAAGGGATAAAGGTTCCAAATGAGAAGTTGTACTTTGTCTTCTTTCAAGTTTACAAAATTATTCAAATGAATATTTTCAAACCATTTTGTCGGTAGAGAAGAACTCAACTACTGCAGAGTTATGACCTCAACCTGATGAATATCAAAGTGGTAGGTCTCCAAAATGTCACTATAACAGAGGCTTCTCCATAAAAGAGCCTATACGACATCGAGGAATGAAGTTGCAACCGATAAGATGACGCTATGTCAAAAGTCAAAATACAGAAAAAGGGAAATACATATAATCTGGATGGTCATTGAGGCCCCAGGAGGTTCATCACACGTGCCATTTACAAGATGTCATATAAAATGCAATAAAAGAAGAAGGATCAAACCACGTGCCACACAGGGGGCAAGGAACGGGAGTTGACCTTCAACAACAAAGTGTCCCTAGCAGAAAGGATAGGAGGATGAATCCATTTCCTTTCCAACCCAAAATCCTCTTTAAAGCATTTTCTTCAAAAAAAAAAAAAAATAGATGCATAAGTTCATATCATCTGGATGGCCATTGAAGCCCGAGTAGGCCCATCACATGCACCATTCATAAGATCCTGGGGACGAAATGAAGAAGGACTAAGTCATATGCCACACAGGGGGCAAGGAACGAGAGTTGACCTTCAACAACAAAATGTTCCTAGAAGGAAGGATAGAGAGGATGGATCCATTTTCCTTCTAATCCAAAATCTTCTTTGAAGGGATATACAAATTCATATCATCTAGATGGTCATGGAGGCCCGGGGAGACCCTCTATATGCATAAACTGTGATGGAGTCCTAAAATGACATATGAAAAGAAGGATCAAGCCACATGCCACACAGGGGGCAAGGGACAGGAGTTGATCTTCAACGACAAAATGTTCTTAGAAGGAAGATAATAAAGATGAACCCATTTCCCTTCAAACCAAAATTCTCTTTTAAAGAAATTTCAACAAATGAAAACATGCAATATACCGTTGGTGGGTCTGTTGGCATATCAACTTGAAGACATACAAAAGTTGAATAACCCAATCCCTCAACATAAAGAAAAGTTCAAGCCAATGGAACAAAGAGGAAACTCAAGTCCCTGTCCTTGAACAGTCCGCAACAATGATCTCACAAGTGATACAACAGATGGTCCATACCTATCTTGAGGAGTATAAGGCGGATTGATACTTGGCTCATCTTGTCTCAACTTGTGGGTATACAAATGTAAAACCTCATTCCTTTGGTAGTTCACTACAAATCAGGCAAGAGTACCACAAATCTGCACTCAACTCATTTCAGATATGGTCACAGATAAAAGACGCATTTCTGATATAAATTGAGGGCATGAATGATATAAAGAAATATGCGAAACAAAGTGGTGGATTCAGATGGTGGCTGGCGATCGCGATGGGACTCTCTCTTTCGCCGATGAGAAAGAGTCGGTCTTTCCTTATCCAAAGCCGGGGGCAAGAAGCTCGCCATCCAGCGCAAGAGAAATAAAATCCTCCATCAGCCCCAAAGAAGAAAAGGTATCTCATCCGACATCAATGTGGTGATGCGGAAAGAGACAAATGGAGAGTGTGGGCCCGAAGCAACAACATCCTCAAATTTCAAGCGATGAAGTGTGCATCCCGATGTAGTGAAGCACACATCTCGAAGCAGCACAGATCTCAAGGTGATGATGAAATGCTCATCTCGAGATAGCTGATGAAAATACAAAACCCAAACGATGAAGTGTGCATCCCGATGCAGTGAAGCACACATCTCGAAGCAGCACTGATCTCAAGGTGATGACGAAACACCCATCTTGAGACAGTTGATAAAAATATAAATCCCAAAATGGCACAAATTTCGAGGTAGCAATGGAGCAAGTATCTTGAGATGGCCGATGAAAATATAAATCCCCAAAATAGCGCAAATCTTGAGACATGGTGAAACTCACATCTCAGGATAGCCTATATATCCCAAAATGGAGCAAATCTTGAGACATTGTGAAACTCACATCTCAGGATAGCCTATAAAAATCCCAAAATGGCGCAGATCTTGAGGCATGGTGAAAAACGCATCTCAAGATAGTCGATGAAAATATACATCCCCAAATGGCACAAATCTTGAGACATGGTGAAACTCACATCTCAGGATAGCCTATAAAAATCCCAAAATGGCGCAGTTCTTGAAGCATGATGAAACACGCATCTCAAGATAGCCGATGAAAATATAAATCCCTAAACGATGCAAGTCTCGAGGCAGTGATAGAGCACGTATCTCAAGACGGTCTGTAACGCCCTGACCAGGATTTCGGGACCTCGAGCACGTCAACTGACCGGCCGTACCCAAGTAGAGACGGGCCCCACTCGAGTACAAGGCCTAAGTAAACAGTAGCAGATAACAAAATAAATTCAAAAGTTTATTAATCCAATAATAAACAAATACAAATCAGAGTGCTAATGCGGAAAATAAAGTACAAGGGTCCAAAGCCCTAACAAATCCAGGCCCTACAAAGGTCCTAAGCCAAGTATCCTCACTCAGAAATAAAAGTCAAGGAGATCCCCCGACCTCAGCAAATATCCCACCCCGACTCTTGCACGCCTCCTGAGCTCGAGTCACTCTACTTCTCAGGACCTGAAATGAGAGAAGGGAAAAGTGATGAGCTTTCAAAAGGAAAGCCCAGTAAGTACCCTGCAAGGAATCTCAAACGGTAAGATGAAACAAGATATCACAATCAATGAATCAACAAGCAAGGGGCTACACCCCACACATTCAGATCCTAAGAATCCAGCTACAACCCTTAGGGTCCTGGATGAGATTCTAAGAACAGCTCAGTAAAGATCCCCCGGATAGCCAGCCTCAGGTTGTAAGTAATGAAAAGCAGCCTCAGACTGCAAACAACAGCCTCAGGTTGTGAGCGACGAACCTGTCGCGTTCGGTAGCGCCACTTCTCACGTGTTGACACGGCCAGCGAATCAACCCCACTGACAGGGAAACGGAGCCTCAGACTCCATTGCACCCGGGCGGAAGAATAAAACTCAGTTGGCACATACCCCCTCGGCCAGCACACAAGACCATGTGCCCATGATCAATTGTCGGCCCACGGGTGGGTAGTCCAATTGAGCATATCAACAAACGGTAGCCTTAAACTACCACTAGCTTATCAATTATACACATACAAGGAAGGGAATCAACAAACAGGTATGTGCATGCATCCAATAAAAACAGATATCACAAACGAAAGAAATACCAAGAACGACATACACCAAATCAAGAAACCCAACCAATGGGTAGGCACGAGGCAAGAATATCTTACCTTTTGATCGAAATTCAACAACCATATAGTATCCGCTCCGACGAAGCTCCACGATCCCCGTCGTATCAACTCGTGTCAACAGCGGCTCCATGCATGGCGGCGGCGGAGCCTCCTTGCGATAAAGACTTCTGCTAATGACGCTCTGGCCGGACAACGAATGAAGTAGTTGAAGCAAAGAACAGTGCTAGGGTTTTGGGCGGTCGCCCGTACTTATAGGCTCGTGAACAAGATCTCTACGTATCTTATCTACTTGAAAACAAGATTTAAAAAGAAATTTGATGAACTTCCTTATCTGCAGATCCGCACGCGGAGGGGATTACGGCGGCGGCGAACGTCCGCCCGTATGCTTATTTAGTCCGACGAGTTCCTGGCCGTTGGATGCGTTTATATGGATCGTTATTTTTCGATCCCGACTGTCCAATTATCATCTAATCTTGGTCGTCCACTTCAAACCGTCATCGCGCGATCCCATCCGTCCGATTGTTATATCAAAACAACCAGATCTAATCCCAGCCGTTGATCAAACGCACTGCGATCTCCACGTGCATGCGTTTATATTTTTCTGCATACTTGACAATAAGCCCGTGGACTTCCAATTAATTAATCGTAGTTCAAAACCCGTTTGAGTGGAAAATTCACTTCCAGTCCCTTGAGTCTAATATACCCCCCTACAGGTCCCTACTCCAGAGGGTGTGGCAAATTTACACTAAGTCCTCAAAAACATATAAATTACATTTTGGTCCTTGGCAGTCCCGTAATCTCTAATTAAAATTTTATCCAGATAATCCCCACTTTTCTAATTAGACCAAGATTAAGAAAAATCATTCATATTTCAAAACGAATATAATTTCTTATCCTTACACCCTCTCATATGAATTTATATTTTATCTATTAATTCAAACTCAACCAAATGATCTCCTAAATAGATAAATCCAATTTAATTCCAAATTTGGGGAAATATTATTTAATTAGATAATAACTAGGAGATATTTATTCAAAAATAAATAAAAATTTCTATTACGGTCCAACTATGAAGAAACCAACTAAAAATTTAACCCCAAAAATCCTTGGATTTCACACGGTTGATGAAAATACAAATCTCGAAGCAACTACAAATCTCGAGGCGCCGATGTAGCACGCATCTTGAGGTGGTGATAATTCCCAGAGCAAAAAATATATATCCCCAAAAACAAATGCAAATCTCAAAGTGATGAAGTGTGCATCCCGATGCAGTAAAGCACAAATCTCAAGACGGTCGATGAGTATAAATTTCAGAGCGGCCACAAATCTCGAGGTGGTAATGGAAGTCGCATCTCGAGGTGACTAATGAAATGCAAATCATACAAATCCAATGATAAGGCGTGTATCCCAAGGCAATGGAGCACGCATCTTGAAGCATCACAATTCTCGAGGGGGCAACGGAGCTAGCATCTCGAGGTAGATGATGAAATACAAATATCGAATCATCCATGAATTTCGATAATGCAATAGAGCATAAGTCTCGAGACGGCTGATGATGCAAATCTTGAGGCGGCGAAAGCACAAGATGGCCAATGATAGATCCCAGAGCAGCACAAACCTCAAAGCAGCGATAGGGTATGCATCTTGAGGTGGCTAGAAATACAAATCCAAATGGTTACAAATCTCGCGAAGGCAATCTAGCACGCACTTCGAGGTGGCAACAAATCCTAGAAATCTTGAAGCGATGAAGTGTGTTTTCCGAAGTGGTAAAGCGCACATCTCAAATTAGCACAAATCTCGAGGTGTTGATATAGCACATATCTTGAGGCAAATGATGAAATCCAAATCCAAAGCAATAGAGTGTGTATCCTGAGACAACAAAGCACATGTCTCGAAGCAGCGCACATCTCAAAGTAATACAAATCCCGATGTTGCCAGAGAATACAAAATCTGCGGCGACTGAAGAATACAAATCCTGAGATGGCTTTCCTCAACATATATGACTCTCAAACCTGTATCCTCCATTAATGAGGTCAGGTATAATATGACTCTTGAAGTTTTGCATATTCCGACAATGGAGCCGAGACTTCTAAAGAAAATTTCACTTGGGTTCTCATACACTCATATAATGAGATCACCAAGATATATGAAATATCAAACTTGGATTCTCAAACACTGATATGATGAGATTACCAAGGAAATATGAAATTCCAAACTTGTATCCTCCATTAATGAGGTCAAGTATAATATGACTCTTGGAGTTTCGCATATTCCGACAATGGAGCCGAGACTTCTAGAAAATTTCACTTGGGTTTCACACACTCATATAATGAGATCACCAAGATATCTGAAATGTCAAACTTGGATTCTCAAACACTCATATAGTGAGATTACCAAGATATATGGAACGTCAAACTTGTATCCTCCATTAATGAGGTCAGGTAAAATATGACGCTTCTAAAAATGATGAAATCTTCACTTGGGTTCTCAAACAATTAAAGAGATCACTAAGATATATGAAATGTCAAACTTGGGTTCCCAAACATATGATGAAATCACCAAGATATATGAAATGTCAAACTTGAGTTCTCAAACATAGGATGAGATCACCAAGGAAATATGAAACGTCAAACTTGTATCCTCCATTAACGAGGTCTAGTAATATGACGCTTCTAAAAAATGATGAAATTAAAAAATTCTTCACTTGGGTTATCATACACTCATATGATGAGATTGATTACCAAGGAAATATGAAATGTCAAAATTTGTATCCTCAATCAATGAGGTCAGGTGAAAATATGATACTGGAAGTTTCGCATATTCCAACAACGAAATCAAAATTTCTAAACTTCACTTGGGTTCTCAGACACTCGTATGATGAGGTCACCAAGAAATATGAAATTTCAAAATTTGTATCCTCAATCAATGAGGTCAAGTGAAAATATGACACTGGAAGTTTCGCATATTCCAATAACGAAATCAAAATTTCTAAACTTCACTTGGGTTCTCAGACACTCGTATGATGAGGTCACCAAGAAATATGAAATTTCAAACTTGTATCCTCCGTTGATGACGTCAAGAATGAACACATATTTGAAGACTCGTGGCTAACGAATCCAGCCAATGAAGAAATTCAAATCACCATAAAAAAATAGAAGACCCATAAGCACTATCCTAGATGATGTTAAAGAGGAAAGTGTTAGGGGCAAAATGAAAGTCTTCACCCTCGAAATGCCAGAGGAAGACTGGAGGCAACCATTCATGGAATATCTGAAATATGAGAAACTTCCAGGCCGGGGCAGGTCAGAAGGCCTTCAGATAAAGAGAAAAGCCCTAAGATTCACCCTCATAAATGCAATATCTTTCATATAAAGAAGCGAAAGAAGTCATGCACAATGTACACTTCATGATATGTGGCGCATATCAATCTGGATGCATATCAATACGGACCCAGGATGTGACTTAAGATTAAGCGCATGGGATGTTATTCACCAACCATGGTCAGAGATTGCATCGAATATGTCAAAAGATACCATCAATGCTAAATAGATGGAGATGTTATCCATCAATATCCAAATCCAAAGAAAGTTGTCTATAAAAAAAAAAAAAACGAGTCAAACCGGGAACGTCCATATGTCGCCGATTCCGGAAAAGAAACTATATGCAAAAAAAAAAAGGTTTGTCCATGACGGAACGTCTGGCTCCTTGTGAAAGGTAGACTGGTTATGTGCAATGAAATGTACTTCCTGAGACAAACACATTGATTTCCCATGTTTGACCAAAGGAAGAAAGAAAGAAAGAAAGAAAGAAAATGATTTCAAGTCTCTCAAAAAGGCTCGGCCATAGGGATGAATGACATTTGTATGTTCATACTTCTCTCTCTCAAATAAATTTCGTGAGAAAAGTATGAAGGGGCATTTGTTTATACATAAAAAAAAATAATGATAATAAATATACACGTATAACATATGTCCTAAATCTACTTATACTCTTGGTTGAAATTCCAATCTTAATTCCTATTAAGATTTATTTTTCATTTTTTATTTAAATTTAAAATAAAAAAAAAATAATTTATATATATCTCATATTATCCCTATGCCATATTTAAAATTATAAAAAATAAAAAAAATAATAAAAAAATATTTATATGCGATAAGTTCTTCGCATTTAAATAAAAAAATAATGATAAAAAAAATATCAGCGGATAAGCTTCCCGCATTTGAAATAAAAATAAAAATAATAATAAAAAAAGTAAAAAAATGGATAAGTTCTGTCTTGTTACTCTACGACCCGGTTCATCGCAGATAATCGCGAACACTGTGATTGTGATCCTCGGTCTATAAAAAAGGAATTCCCGATGAAAAAGAAGGGGAGGAAAACGGGGGAGCAGAAGAGGAGATGGCTGGCAATAATAAAAAGAGAAGGAGATGAAACTTCCCCCTCCGGCAAGACAAAAAAGGAGGTATTCTCAGTTGGACGCGGATAAGAGTCTTTCTCTAATGGCTACACCGAAGGAGATAGGCTCAGATCCATCCAGACTGTAATACCGGGGAGAAGCAGAAGGAAAGATGACGGCCCCAAGAAGAAAGAGATGAAGTTCCACCCTTCCGTCTCCACAACATTATCCAAAGAAAGATGGCTACAGAAAGAAGAAGGCCCTCGTACTTTTAATGTCCTTTCACCGCTGAACTATATCATATCCGATACTGCCTCAGAAGCCATAGCCGCCATCGGAGAAAACCATGGAAGCCACCAAATTCCGGCCGATCATCGCTCTAGCCCGGTGAGCGAAGCTGCCTCCAATATTGATGCCGTCGAGGCAGCGCCGACTTCGCTAGCGTTGCTTTCTTCTCCATCGTTCCTTCCGATGCTGGCCACCATCACGGATGCCCACAACATGGAGGTCTTTGGTCTGCTTCAAGAGAACCTTCTTCGAGAACCCATGAAGTATGTCGGATTCAGTGATCCCTCTGATGGATCCCTGCGGCTTTCTCCTTCTCGTTCTCGGCTACCTCTGTTTGAGGGAGCTGTTAGCCTTCTAGAGCGTCTGCAATTTGTTTCGCGAGGCCAACGCCGAAGACCACTTGCTATGGATGCGCATCACCGTCCAGTCACCGCTCACCGGGAGGCTCACCGACGATACCCTTTTGAAGCTGACTTCCAGATTTGGTGGCGCCCCGAGGTTCTTGGCCCCCTCCCTTGGGTTGCTGGAAAACCACCGTTGCCGGCCTCCGACGAGCATCACCATGTTAAATATATTATCATGGAGAGATGGAAGCTCTGTCACCGCCTGATTGTAGAGGAAGCTCTCAAATAGTTACAAGAACAAAATCTTCCCAGATTCCTGCTCTCCTGGTTGGCAAGAGTTGCACGACGGCCTTGAAGCGGGCCGGTGCGCAGGTCCTGATGGAGAAGGCTCCAATATTAACTCTGGAGGATGTGTGCTCTGAAGCCGATATCTTCATGACCATCACATGAAACGAGGACATACTGATAATGGACCATATGTTAAAGATGAACATGTAGGATCTGAGGGCACTCCACACTTCACACAAGTAGCAATATTGTCCGCTCTGGGCCAGAGCCCGCACGGTTTTGTTTTTGGGCTTAACCCAAAAGGCCTTACTACTTTGAAGTGTGTTTCTACATATATACCCCATCACTTTTCTCCAATTAGTCGATGTGGTACTATTGTTTGCATATACTCCAACATCCCCCCTCAAACAAAGGACCACATAACCAGCCCTCATTCTCGCTCCATCGAGATTGCTGCACACTCGAGAGCCAACTCATATCAGGTCAGAGGCCGCTGGCTTGCCAGGTCAGAGGCTACTAGCTTGCCTGGTCAGAGGCCTTTTTTTAGGCTTGCCTAATAGAGTCCAATCCACTGCCATATTTTTTTTTTCTTTCGGGGATCCACTCTACCACACGACTGGAGAGACCCGGCTCTGATACCATTTGTAGGATCTGAGGGCACTCCACACTTCACACAAGTAGCAATATTGGTCAGAGGCCTTTTTTTTATTTTTTATTTTTGGAAGAAGACAAAAGCTCACTTTTTTGTTATTAATATGTTGGAATATAAGTGAGAGACTAACTGACTGACACTTAACACAATGCTGAATTTAAAGAAGATAACTACAATGTAAAACATGGACCACTACCCGTTATACATTGCAATTTATTAGCAACTGACTAACAGTAAGTAGACTCCTTCTTCTGACTAATTCTTCTTGCTTGATCACGTGACCTCCATCACTGCATCAACATTCAGCAGCTACTGAGTTACTGCTGGAGTGTGTTTCTCTCAACACCACCCCTTAACTCATAGCTGCTGACTCCTATCTTCATTCTCAAATAACTGAATTTTTGTGCAGACAGTGGCTTTGTGAAGATGTCTGCATTCTGCTCATTAGTACTACAATACTTCAAGGCAATTGAACCATCTGTAACCAAACTTCGAATGAAGTGGTACCTTATATCAATATGTTTGGTCCTTCCATGCATAATGGGGTTCTTGGCCAGTGCTATGGTAGACTTGTTGTCACAAAACAATTCAGTGGCATCTCTCTGTTCTTCATTAACATCAAGTAACAATCTCCTCAACCATATTGCTTGACATGCTGCTGATGTAGCTGCAATATATTCAGCCTCTGTTGATGAAAGAGCAATGATTTCTTACTTCTTTGAGCTCCAAGTGATGGATGCTGATCCCATAGTGAAGATTGAGCCTGATGTGCTCTTCCTATCTTCTGTGGAGCCTGCCCAATCGCTGTCAGTGAATCCAATTAACCTGAAATCATTGACATGTGAGTAATATAAGCCATAATCAAGTGTTCCTGCAGTGTATCTTAGTATCCTCTTGGCTGCACCATGATGTTGTTTGGATGGACATTGCATGAATCTTGATAGAAGCCCCACTGAAAAACTGATGTCTGGTCTTGTGTGTGTTAAGTAAATCAAGCCTCCAATCAGTTTTCTATATGCTCCTGCATCAGCTTCACCTGATTGATCATTGAGATAGAGCTTCTCTCCAGTGTTCATTGGGGTAGCTGTCTTCTTGCAATCAAGCATTTGTGCTCTTTTGAGGAGTTGAAATTCTTCTGGCCAATGAATACTCCTTCTTCATCTTGCTTCACTTCTAGACCAAGAAAATAATGAAGAAGTCCTAGATCAATCATGTCAAAAGACTTCATCATACTTATCTTGAAGTCTTCTGCCATTTGTTTGGATGAACTCATGAATATTATATCATCCACATATAGACATACCAGCAGCACTTCTTTTCCTTGGTCCTTCTTGTACAAAGTGGGCTCATTCTCACTTCTAGTAAACTCTTGATTGAGGAAATGCTGGTCAATTTTGTTATACCAGGCCCTTGGAGCCTGTTTTAAACCATATAAGGCCTTCCTCAATCTTAAGACTTGCTCCTCCTTCCCTACAACTTGGAAGCCTTCAGGCTGAGTCACATATACTTCCTCTATTAAATCACCATTCAGAAATGCTGATTTAACATTGGCTACTTTGGCAGGGAAGAGTTAGTGGAAAGTATGAGAAGAAGATGTGTGTGCTGCCCAAACTCACCAAGCTGAGTATTAGATTGAGAGGAAAAGACAATCTTCTTCTGCAGAAGCTATGTGATGATCAAGAAAGCATCAATTGCAGATTTGTAGAAGAAAAAGTTTCAGAGTTACCTCAATCACTTGGATACACGAAGCGACCTTTCTCTTTGATGCCACGATTCCTTCTCGACCTGGAGATTCAAGGATGTTGCATATGAGGAAAATGATGAAGAAAATAACAAGCAATGCAACTTCTATCATTATTAAAGATTCCTGCAGAAGCTGTAAGAAGAGCGACAGGATATGATGGAACTATCAAATTGGGTTATAAGGCTGCTATTGTTATTTGTGTATTGATGTGCCGCTGCTAGGGGTTGCTGCGATACTGCTACCTGTGCGCTCCTGCTGTTTGTTGTGTGCTCCTGCTGCTGTGTGCTGTTGATGTGCCGCTATTGCCGCTGCATTGTTGCTGCCGATGACTGTAATCTTCCATCAAAGGATCTATATTTGTGGTTGGTGCTTCATTTCCATCTCATTTTGGGGAAAGGATATTCTCTGATGAAAGAATTCTTTTAGGATCTACTGATGCTCTTCAGGAATCAACTTTATCAGAATCAGTAGTTGTTTCAAGTTCTCCAAGTGAACTTTCTATTAAATACGATGATGCCAAGGATAATCTTCCCTCAGAAAGCATGAGAGAAATGTTGAGGGAGGATGACTTCCCTGAAGTGAAAGTGAATTTTCAGGAGATATTCTCAGGACATACCAGTCCAATTAGCAAGTGTCATTTTTTTGCATCTAGAACCAACCTTGCAAGTATATCCATTGATGGCACTGTTAGGATTTGGACGTATGACTCATCATTTCCTGGAATGCTCTAATAGTTGGATTTGTTCATAATGAAGAAGAAGATGAGGCTTTAAGTATGGTCAGAACAATGAGATTAAAAAAAAAAAAAGTAGTTCTTGATAAGGTGTCCTTTGCTAGTGTCATCAATGATACTGCATTAATATCTGAGGCTTTGGAAGTAAAACAGATGCATTCTCTCTGATTACATTTGGGAGTTCTCTTATTGATTTGTATGCGAAGCACGTCAAAATGAAGGCCGCGATAAACTCTATAACATGAGTTGGAGGCGCTTTGAAATCCCAAGATTCTTTGCGGCTCACATACAATTTGTGAGGCGCTTAGTGCTTGATTACACCACTCCTAAGACTTCTTGTCGGTGTTGCAACACGAGGAACCCAATTAACCATCAAAGAAGCGTAAACAACAATTACGTGGCGATGTCCTCCACTATTTTGATCAAGAAGTTGCAATCAAACAATGGCAATATGAAACTGTGGCTGAAGATTGGGATGGAGAAATACAAGGAGATGTGGAATAGATATGTAGATCATTCCCACCCTCTTTTGCGACAATGTTTCGTGCATTGATTTGAAATTGTAGAATATGATTGTTCTCATCTGTTGCTAAGCACTATTTATACTAAGCATGCAGAGAGTTAAAATTTTGTCCTTTGATAGGATAACATTCTTCTTCTATTTGTTTTGGATATCTCAGTGTGCACGCAACTTTTGATAGTAGTATTTATCATCAAATTTGAAGCCCTCTTGATCTAATGGAAGATTGTTCAAAAAAAAATAATAATAAAAAAGGAACAAAAGAAGATGGTGTTATGAAAATGCAGGAAAAAAAAACATAGCTGCAAAGGTCAAAGCTACGAAAAAAATGAGAGGTTAAAGCTAAGACACAGAGAAGATGGCATCCAACCACCCTCCCAGCCAAAGGTTTTATAAAGATGATTACAAGGGTATGAATGTTAGCATCTCCCTGTTCCATCAACAACAATTTATGTACTTACAATAAACTCCAAGAGAAGAAGATGGAAGAAATTTGCATTTTTAAGGAAAAGGATGAAATTGCTTTGCTATGAAGAAATTGCTCATAAGATGGAGTCCATAAGGATGTTATCAATAATATTGAGATTGAAATCAATTATCATATGATGAATTTAATGTTACTGGCTTAATGAGATATTATATTGCCTAATGATTTAATATCATTACTTAATGAATGGCATACCAATTGATGAGACAATAGATGACAAGTCAGATGAAGTAATAGTGGCATTATAAAATTTTCTTCTAATGTCTATAAATAGCATTTTTAAATGACTTGATGGTGATGGTGGTACAAGACATCCATGAAGCTTTGAGTATCTACAAACCTGCAGAGTGTCACATCCAAAACATTAAAGGCATGGAATGGAGAATTTAAAACTCAACTCAAAAAAGGGGAGCCTCTCTCCTTGTGAGTTTGAGATAATGAGAAGCATCACTCCATTCATATTATTTCAGAACCAAGCTATTGTTTGTCAAGTCATCAGTTTGGATTTCCTGAATTTATAACCATGGCATTAACGGCAGATAAAATATAAGCACCACGCATTTCAAGGCAACGGTGAAATACACCTCTCGAGGCGCCGAGAAACACATCACCTGGTGATATATTGATATACTCTCAAATATGAAGGTTTATTCTAGTGTTGGGGAGGGATCAGTCTTATTTCAAAAGACATGATAATGAAAAGCTTACCAGATCTCAAAGCAACGAAACGGCGCGAATCTCGAGATGGCGACGCAACACTCATTTCGAAGCATCGATAAA
This sequence comes from Dioscorea zingiberensis, assembly GCA_026586065.1. Classification (NCBI taxonomy): domain Eukaryota; kingdom Viridiplantae; phylum Streptophyta; class Magnoliopsida; order Dioscoreales; family Dioscoreaceae; genus Dioscorea; species Dioscorea zingiberensis. Next base: position 26,821,288 of record CM048824.1, read on the forward strand.
ATACAAACCTGAAATGGCAGTCTTGAGGTTGCAATGAAGCACTCATCTCAAGGCAGTCAATGGAACATAAGTCTTAAAAATGACACCCATCTCAATGCGATGATAGAACGCGCATCTTGAAGAGGATGATAAAATACAAATTTCAAAGCGGCACGCATCTCGACGCGGCGATGGAGCGCGCATCTCGGGGTGGATGACAAAAATACAAATCCTAAGGTGGCGCAAGTCTCAGGGTGACAACAAAGCAGGCATCTTGAAAACAACCGATGAAGAACAAATCCCAAAGTGGCGGAGCATGCAAGGCAACGTCAGATATATATAAATAATATGTATGTGTATATACATATATGATGATATATGCATATGTAATAAATTTTTTTATGATTTTCAAATAAATGAAATCCTTTTTTATTCATTGCCCTCTACTTGTACTTTTGCCCTTAATCGGGGGTTCCCATGACTCTGTCTGGGGTAATTAATAATAGAGGCTTGCCTCTATTAGGAATGGAAGAACCCACAATAAATAAAAATATACGACATTTGTAATTCGATATATCGCCTGGTGTCTCTTCACAGACACGATGCCAGGTGGGTATTTTAATTTCGATCCCACAAGAAATAGATGGATTATCAGCGTCAGATGATTCCAGACCTAAGGGCCATTGTTGTCATGCTGTCCAAATATGGAAAAGAATAGAGGTCCACAGAGGCCGAGATAGTTCAAATAAGAAGCGTCGAGTTACTTCGACATATATCTCCTCCCGTCCTCGAGAAAAACCTTTAATTATTGGCTCACTCCCGAACTCAGAAATCGACTCCCCAAGCTGCAAACCCTTGAGGAACTACCAACCTTCTGATAAGGGGGACGCAGAGGTGAAGTCACCCTTTATCGACTCCATCACGGCTATTGACTGGATTTGGATCGTGACGAACTGGAGAAACCAACAGAAGAAGAGCTGGCCTCCAGGCTTGCTCTTGCCAAGGCTGAGGTAATCAAGGCTTCTGTCATTCTACTATTCTTCCATTCTCTTTCCTTCTGATTAATAATCCGTTCCCTTAATCATGCAGTCTGGCCTTTTAATGGGTTTCATTGTGACAAAGGTTCGAAGCTTCTAGAGATGGTCGCATTCAGAGACGAGCCAGCTCTCCTGAAGAAGACAGAAGACGCGTTGGCCAATGAGAGGAAGAAGACCGAGAGTCGTGAGGAGCTAGCGTGCTACTTATGGCTGGAGCTCAAAAAGTTAGAATGCGAGAGGGTTGTTATCACGGGAGAGGTGACAAGTCTCCTTATGGCTCTTCAGATCACAAGGTGCTTGCTCCGAAGAGAGGTGAGATTGGGCCATGGGCAACGAGGAAGGTCTGGTCGAAGTGGATGAGATAGCTATGGCCGATGGCTATAAAGTTGAGGTGTTGACCTTGGAGAGCGGGTAGGGAGCGGCGGGGGATGAGGATTAAGGTGGTGTTACCCATTGGAGATGAGACGGTGCTTCTCTTTGTGGTGCTTGATGTGGGAAATCCATCGGTGAATGAGATGCTTCATCTTAGATTTCAAAGGTTTGGATCAGTCATTTCATCAACAATTGGTCTACGCGACCCTTATGAAACTTGAAAGTTAGTAAATTTTTATTGAACTCCCTACAAATTACACAATTTCTACCAACACTGATAGTAATCAAATTTAGTTTAAATTTGGTAGTGTTATGGATATAAAGTTTAGTAAATTTTTGTCATGTTAGCATTCCACGCCAGCAAGCACTACAGCATAGCGTGACCTAAATCCCCCATGTGAAAAATTATTACTGACGTGGCATGTTGGAGCTGCGTAATCAGTATACATGTCAATCCACATCAACAAATACGATCACCTGTAAAAGAAAAAAATAGGAAAAATACATTATATTTCATTTGTAAGTCACTTGGCCGCCACATCATGAGGGATGAAAATGAGCAAAATACGCATCACAAAATGACAATATTGAACATTTTTCAAATGCATGAATGAAAATGAACATTGGCTCTATTTTCAAAGACAAAAAATGTTTTTAACCCTTATTTAAAATCCAAACTATTAGCTATTTAGATGTTTATAAATTTGGCCAAAAAAATAGAACTGCTAGCTAGACTTGTTCTCAAGCTTAGCTAGAACTACTACTTCCGAACTCTAAGAAGATGGAATCATGCTTGATTGTGTTTGTTTGGGGAACAATAATTTCTTTTCAAATCCTATGCTCAAGTCCAAGTTTCATTACAACGTCATTGATTATCATGGTTGATTTAGCAATGGTTTGGTTGGTAATGATTTCTTAGGTACACACCAAAACCTACAAGCTCATGTTCGATAGATAATATGTACATATATATATATATATATATATATATATATATATATATGAACATATTATGGAGATAACTTAACTACATTGTTAAATCTACACGGTGTTCTACCAAAAAGTTGGTTGAACCATTTCTTCTAACAAAGAGAGGTTGAGTATTCAAACCATAACCACGCAAGCAGCATACTTCTAATATCTTGTCCTTATTTTTAAAATTAATTAAAAAATCTACATGGATGCTTCTTTATAATAGCCTGTATAGCAAACTTATGAGAGACTAACAAAATAAATTGAAAAGTTATTTTATCAACATAATGAACTCGAGCAACATCGCTACCTTAATAAATTTTGGATCAAATTTATATATATATATATATATATATATATATATATATATATATATAAATGATATACATATGATTAATGTTATATATCTGTTGAGTCTGTTGAGTTGTTTTTTTATAGAATATCTTTTATATGATTAAATTCATGCAACTGCTCAATAAATCTTTCTAGTAGTACTCAAGAAAAACTACTTCTATGATGTTAGCAATAAATACATCTTGCAAGTTGTCATATTTGTACCAAAAAAAAAGTTGGGCGATCTCCACAACTTGCAATGAAAGAAAAACCCATTAACTTTAATTTCAAACACAGTTAGAGGACATGAAGGACATGAGCTTAATATTTGGTCAATAAGATTATAAAAGAAACAATAGAGGTTCACTAGCATGCACAAGGAGCCCATAGTTCTAATGGCAATGAAGATGAAACCAAGCTTCATTGGGATCATTCTCCTTCTTGTAGGCATCACTGGCTCTGATGCTTTTGTACCACCTGCGTTCTATGTATTTGGGGACTCCTTGAATGATGTGGGGAATAACAACTACTTGCCAGATCCTGCACCCAAGTCCAATTTTCCCCATCATGGGATTAATTTCCCTGGAGGAATTCCAACTGGAAGATGGAGCAATGGCTTCATTGGCATCGACTACTTAGGTATGACATGCACACAGATAGTGATGATAAAAATGTGAGTATATTATCATGTATCTATGACAGAGGGTGTAATCAAGCCTAGTTTATACGAATAAGCCCTGTTTAAACTCAGCCATGAGACCAACGGCCATGTGGTCTATTGGTACCGGGTCCCTTGTTAAGAGATGGGATTTTCATGTGGATGGCCCGGGGTCGAATCTCACCTCTTACAAGGTGAGGGTCACAAGTGTCCGGATTTGTTCCTGTGTGAACTGCCGAACCCGAAAAACCAGGTGCACGGATCTGCCTCCGCGTTGAGCTGCTGAGCCTGTGCACGTCCTTGATGTCCTTCGGGAGGCGCTTGTCGCCTTAGTCAAAAAAAAAAATAATAATAAACTCAGCCATTAGCAAGATTTTGGAAGAGCTTGTGGTCATTCACTCAAATAATTCTTTTGCATGATCAAGCCAAGTTTGAGCCAAAATAAAAGATAAGCTTGAGGCCGTTCAAAATCTTATTGATCTGAGTTCAAGCCTCTCATTTGATCTAACTCAGCTTGATTAATTACACTGCAAGAATATGCTAATCCTGATCTCGATTTATAGACTGACCACTCACTCTTATAATATGTATATACAGCAATTCTTATCTATGTTTTCTTGGCAATAATAACTAGTCTGTTTTTGCAGCTTATTACATGGGATTTCGCAGAAGCCCACCACCTTATCTCTCTGTCACCAATGAAGTTAAGATGTCAAGAGGAACTAACTTTGCTTCTTCAGGATCTGGGATCCTGGATTCGACTGTATGTACCTATTATGCTGGTGTGTATATGTAGCTGAGTATGAAAAGGTGATAGGTTTATTGGCAATTAATAGTATTTCTTAATGATTTAATCTCAGGGACAAGGTACAATATCATTACGGAGACAAGTAAATTATTTTCAAGGGGTGTCTGGGAATTTATCAAGAAGATTTGGAAGGCCGATTGCTTACAACTTACTATCAGCATCCATCTTCTACATAAGCTCAGGAAACAATGACATTTTAGAGTACTTTTTTGCCTTAGGTCCTCAGAACAAAACAACAAATTATCAGTTCATTGGAACCCTCTTAGACAATTTCAAAGTCCTTTTAACGGTGATTGAATTTTTGTTATAGTATACATGCAAATCTGATTTATATATGGAACTTTCATAATTTTAATTTAATGATGTTCATTCAATATTGTTATTTTTTAGCAGACATTGTACAATTCTGGAGCAAGGAAGTTTGGTGTGCTTGGGACATCAACTATAGGGTGTATTCCGATTGTCAGAAGTTCTACTCCCTCTGGGGATTGTGTGGAGGAGTTAAACAATCTCTCTCAGCAATTTAAAAATGAAACCAGAGTTATGCTGCAACAGCTCAAATCAACAATGGTTGGGATGAAGTACTCCTTCGTAGATTCGTACGAGATGACTAATCTAATTAAAGCAAACTCTAATCGGTTTGGTATGCATCATATCTTCTAATATATATCTTTTTTAACATTAGCCTTTGCTTTTAGTAAAGTTAATTTTTCACTTAATTTGTCAGTTTATTAGTGGGCAAAGTGAGAAGTAGCTTTCCTAATTTATTTTCCATTTTGGGTTAGCTCCACTTCTCTTCGCGAATTTTATTTATTTATTTTGGCCATAATTATTGGTCAGTCAGGGATGTGACCATCGGCTCCAAAGAGTAAACTCATTCGGTCGCCTCTAACCCCTCACCCTTTCCGCGATCTTTCATAAATTTCATTTTGACAATGTCTCTCTTACCCCACTTGATTGAGGTGACATTTTCACACCCACTTAGTCCCTTCAATTCATTTGTAATTTAAGATTATTTATGGATTAAAGATAAAAGTTTACTTTTAGAGTAAAATATTTAGAGATTCAAAAAAGATTATAGAAGATGTGGCTTAAACAAGGTTAACTATCTTAGATAAACCCTAAACACTAGGCCATTACGTCTCAACCCTAGTTAACTTCTCAAATATGTCATGGATTAATCTAAACGTATGGTCAATTAGATATGTGATTAACTTCGATTCAACCCTTAAACCATAAATCCTAAGCAACAAACCAATAACTTATAAAGTTTATCTCTAATTGGCCATGGACCTTAAATTACATGTGATTGGTTAATTATAAGTTCAACTTTAAAGTTTATGATAATACTAAATCCTAAACGCTAAAACTAAGTGCATTTCTTATCAAGTCACTAATCTTAAATTATCCAAGATTAGTAGTGATTAAGGAACTTAAATAATATTTTATAAGATGGGTACCTGCTCATGAACTTCTTTTTTCAATTAATTAGTATATTATGGTTCATTTTGGTTTTGTTTAGGATTCAGAGAGCTACTAAATGCTTGTTGTGGATCTGGGAGGTTTAACGGAGAAGCACCATGCACACCAAATGCAACTTTGTGCTCTGATCCTGACAAATATTTTAGTTGGGATGCTTACCACCCTACACAAGCCATTTCTCAATTGGTGAGTGAAATGTCCTTCTTTGGCACAATGCACGTCACCCCAGTAAACATCCGACAACTGGTGAATTCATAAAATAAAAAGCAACTTATCACTTATCTTCATTAGTATACGTAAATTTCCAATGAAAGTGTTGGAGATCAAACATATTGTATGTTGGATTTTCATGGAATAACATTCTATATATATGATTCACAAAAAGTGCATGAACAAAATACATTAGTATGGATTTTTTTAGTTAAATCTCAATAAGCAACTGAACACAAATATTAAATTGTTGTATTTAATTAGTTGGAGAGTATGGTAAAATCATATCAAACTCTACCACATGTTTGTAGGGTTAAAGCTATTTTTGATCCCTGGAAACAAGTCCAATATTTATTTCCATACTAAATTTCAAAAGCTGTTCAACATAGTTCATGTGTATTGCGTATTACACATCACATTTTATGCTTGACATGTGACATATATATGAATGAAATACATGGCATTTATTTATTTTTATTTTATATGTGGTTGTATTTTGATGACATGGCGGGCTAGTTGGACAGCTGAGGCCATGTGAAATTTTTTTAATTTTTAAATTTTTTTCTTTGTTTCTCTATGTAAATAGTTACAATGTACAATAAGAAATTTTTTTTTTCTAAAATTTTAGCAAAACAAGCTGTAGCATTAACATAATTTTTCTATGTCGTGTGGAGGCAACTCCCAAGGTAGGGTATTTATCTAGGTTACCACTGTGTGACACAGAAAAATTCTGTTAATGCTACATCTTGCTTTGCTTAAATTTTAAGAAAGAAAAAACTTTTTCTCATTGTACAGTATAACTTTATTTACATAGAGAAACAAAGAAAAAAAAGTTTAAATTTAAAAAAATAAAAAATAAAAGATAAAAGATAAAAGATAAAAATTGTAAAATTATAAAATTATAAGATTAAAATCAAAATTAATAAAATAAAAAATAAAATAATTAAAAAATAATTAATTTTTTTTCCAGATGGCATGCCACATAAGCAGTCTAGCTGGCCCACCACGTCATCAAAATATGACTATTTGTAAAAATAAATAAATAAATATCATGTATTTTATTCATATGCCACGTGAGCGCGACATCAGTGTCAAGGACCAAATGTGACGGAATGCGTAATACACAGGGATTGTATTGAACAAGTTTTGAAATTAAGGATGGAAATAAACATTGGACCTGTTTTAAGGGACAAAAAATGACTTTAACACTATGTTTTTAAAGTATGCAACTGCACGACACTCGAAATTGATATGCTTTTTGCCCTAGCGCCTTTGAACAGTTCCTTCCCGTGAGCTCTCATCACGAGCTCTACTACTTGGCCTCTACGCCTCGAAACGCTTCAACTCCATGAGCTCTACTCCTCAGCCTCGACACCCCAGAACGTCTACAACCCCACTAGCTTTACTTCTTAGCCTGATGCCTCAGAATGGCTCTATTTTCACGAGTCTCATTCCTTGTATTGGGTACTTTGACCACGCTATTCCCCTGAAGTCACACCATAATGACCCGACTGACCATTTTACATCTTGAGAGAACCTGAGTCGAAGACTAGTCAGCCTCGGAAGTTGTGGGGGTGGTAAGTGATACAAATAAAACTAGACAGACATGTGCCATCACTCTAGTGTATCCTGGAAAGCAACTCGGATCCCTAAGGCTGCCACTATGCCACCCCAACAGAGCATGACCATCATGACTTTGGTCAGAAAGAAGTATGGTAGCACGGCAAGGGGTGATGATGACCAAGAGGATGATGTGACTGGGACTAAAGCCCGAGGTGATCAGGTCAAAACGCTAGAGACTAAATGGGGAGACCTCGGCAAAAAGGAGGTAAGTAATCTTCAACCTGGGATGTCTATTCCCTTCCCTCTCAACCGATCTCGATACTAACTTGGGTGTTAGAGCTACATCGGCGTGCAAGGCGCGCCTATCTTTTCTTGTATGTTTTCACATCGTTCAGGTGGCGGCCGCTTGGAGAAACCTCCTATCTTCCACCTCAATCCTTCTCGTTGGTGGTTTGTTCCCATCCAGTCACCAATCACGAGAAGATCCACATTGTCCTTTGATCTTGATCGGTGCAGATCTCCAGGAGAGATCGATTATTGCATCAACATAAGTGTTCTTTCAATCTTTGGATCAAAAGGCTTAAGATCACTATCACTTATTATGCACTTCTAGCAGTAAGAAGAAACAAAATAAAAGTGTCTCTATTTATCCTAATTGAATCTAACCAAGAATAATCTATGAAAGCAAAATTGTTTCTATGTATAGACAAAAATAGAAACTACGAAGAAAAGGAAAGTAGTATTTATAAATAAGTAAAAAATGTAATAAAAAAGAATCAAAAAGAAAAATAAAAGATTGAATTAAACTAGGTCCTTATTCAGTGGTATGCTAGAGGACTTCATGTGCTAAGGGCACATATGATATGATTCCCTATGTCTAGGGAATACACCTATGGTCTCCATCACATGTCTATGGGTAGAGTGAGGCGTTACTGATCCCGAGTCTATATCCTGACCGTGGACTTCTACAACGATATGTCTATGCCCTAGGACTCCGACCCGTCACACATGACTTCTACCTTGTGATACATGGACTGTCCGTACACACATTTCCATTCATACATGGCTAAAGATTTGTCATCGCCTTTCGGCGCATGATTTATAAAGATATGTTTCACAAGCATATCCAAATAGAAAGCTAACCCAAAAAATCATAGGATAATTAAGATCAACATGTCAAACGAGTCATACAACCCTAGAAGTAATATTCTAGCCAGATATCATGAAAATAAGAAGCAAAGCATTGCAAGATTGTATAATAACATCCATGATTCAATAAATACAAGGGATAAACTATAATACAACAATAGCAACATGCTCAACCCTACCCCTTGAGCTTCTTCCTGCTACTAATCATCTAAAATCCCTTTAGATGGTCGCCTGGTAGCTGCTGCATGCCTCAATAATTAACCCTAGAAAAACACCCTCTTATTTAGAGCTGCTGGCCCAACGTCGTGATCGTAGGAATCTGGGATTTCTTACAATAAACACTATGATGTTTAACATTGATCATCGCGACGTTTTACTCCTAGTCGCCTTTTATGGTGATTCCGCTCTTGTTCCGTACTGAGTTTTTTGTTCCGTATTTGCTATTCACCTGATACAAGTAAAATTCACTTGATTTAGATCCTATAGATATGAAATTAATAACAAAAGTGCACAAATCAAGTGCATAAATAAAGTGTGGTAAACAAAGAAAGACATTAAATCAATATTAGAACAAAAAAACATACAAATTCACTCTAAACATCATATTTTGTTCCTAAAACACATATATAGTACATATTCTATAAAATAGATCTCCTCTGAGAGCTAACACCTCAAGAATAATCGCTATTGTGTCCGGTGTCAGTTAGTATCAGAGCTTCAACACCTTCCTGGGGTGAGATTTCATTAGTTTCAATGGCTTGTGGTCGTGGTCGTCATGGGCAGGTTCCGAATGAGGAAGTCAAGCACCGTGATTGTAGTGTTCAGGAGGTGATGATTTAGGATTTATAGAGACAAGTCGCAAAGCTAACCTAGTGTCTGGTGGCGGTTTGACAAAGGGAAACAAAGGGAAACTTATTTTTTATTACAAGGAAGTCCCCAATTGTGTGAAAGTGAAGTTGATCGCCATCAATCTCAATGGCAGAGCATCTGCGTGGTAGGAGCAATTGCGTCGCTTACGAGATAGGTAGAGCAAGAACAAGATCATTAATTAGGAGAAGATGAAGAAGAAGATGAAGGGTCACTTCCTTCCATTCGGCTATACTCAAACCTTATTTTAGCGGCTTCATGCATTGAGGCAGGGCACGAGATTAATTGTTGACTACACAAAGGAGTTTTACCTATTGATCGCTCGGAATGATTTATCTAAGACAAAGGAGATAATGATGGCGCGGTATTTGGGAGGTTTAAGCAATCCCCTATAGGATTATTTCGAAGGCATACCAGCGTGCACTTGTTGAAAAATAACAAAATAGGAGGCCAGTAATCTGGAGCAATCAAAATACCCAGTTAGTTCGCCTTCAGGATTCCCGTCTGGTCAAACCGCCACAGCAGAGGTAGTTCTAACCTATTATTAGATGTTTTCATTGTGGTTAAAAAAGGCATAGAGCAAGTGATTACAGAAAGCTTGAGAGTCAAAAGGGTAAAAATTTATTCATTGAGAAGGACGTAGTAGACGAGACTGAGAAGATTGGCTAGCCCATGTATGATGATGATGAGACTAGTGAGGTGTTGTACATAGATGACTATGAGACTCTAGTTGTTCACTAGAGTCTATTGACTCCCAAGGGCGATTTAGGGGATGATTTGTTTAGAAATAGTATTTAACATATAACCTGCATAAAATTGCAGATAATGTTTTCAAAATGATCATTAACAAAGGTAGTTGTGAGATTATAGTGTCCGGGTAGGCTATCTAGAAATTGCAATTGAAGATGGAGCATCATCCTAAGCCATAAAAGTTGTCATAGTTGAACAAAAGTAGTGAGCTAAAAGTAGATAGGCGATGGCTTGTATTTTTAATTGATAGAAATTATTTTGACAATGCCTAGTGTGATGTTGTATCTATGGATGCGTGTCATGTTGTTAACTGTCAGCTACGAGTGCAAGAACTCACGCCGCCGCATGCAAGCGTACGTGGTCGTAAGTAGAAACCTATAAGTGTCGGGTCGAATTCCTCAGAGAACGGATACTAGGTTTCCTGGTATATTAAATGCTAGAGAAGATTGGTTGTGTATTAGTTGAAGTTGTGGTTAAGACTAGATTGGATTGAGTGAATTACGATGGTCGCAAAGGGAAAACTCTCAATTAGAAGGCTCTAGGGTTGTATGGTGTTAATAGACTTGTAAAGGTTTTCTCCTTAGCTTGCTAAGATATCAAGGTTATGGATGAGGGTTTACAATGGTAGAGATTCCACTTATATGCACTCCGGGTGCAACCTACAAAACCTTAATTCTAAGGTGCATGCTCTTACTCGCATATGTCTATAGGGATGTTAAGAAGCATCCTAAGGCTAACCTCTACTACTACCGTGGAGTGCCAACACTTATATCTAAGTGAGAGGCACTTGTAGTGTCACTCCGTCCACCTTATGTTTCTACACTTCCCTTAAGTTCATTTACCTATACGCTATGGGATTAAAATAATTGTTGCCTTTCGACCAACAATAATTAGCATAGTAGATTCATAAGCACATCCAGAATCATGATATCAAAGCAAAGCCAAGGATAATAATAAACTCAAGTCATAATATCCATACAACCCTAGAAAGGGTGTTTAAACTGCCATTACAAAAGATAAATCCAAAACAATGGCATCAAGCACATAAACATCCATATCTAAGCTAAAAAGAGTTCAACAAACATCAAAGATTAAAGTCTAAAGATTCCCCTCATGAATGAGTGTTCCCTAGCTCCAGAATGCTGGGAGAAGCCCTCTGGATCAATGCTCCAGCGCACAGTCGCCAACAAGACCAAAGCTCCCCACCCTAACATATTAGCCCTCCTTTTATAGTTCCCACTCTGGACATCACAATGCCATGCCCTTCTTTTACATTATGGCGATGTACTATTATGAACATCGCGATGTGTCTTGATCTCCCATGAGGTTTTGTCGCATGAATATCGCGATGTCCACGAAGCACATCGCGATGTTGCTCCCAATCTAGAGAATCGATAGTGTTTTTTACATCACGATGTTTCCCTTGAACATCGCAATCTTAATTTACCTCTAAAACTGGTGCTTTGCCAATAATTCACATCGTGATGTCATACAAACACATCGTAATGTTAGCCACCGTGCTATTTTATTTCACCTATTGCATAAAAACTTCACTTATTTTAGCATCTATCAACCTCAAACAGGTGTAAATCACAGTTAAGCACTTGAGACAGCTTATATGGCCTAGTAATGCATTTTAGGATCAAGATAACACAATATTTATCCAATGATAAATTGATGGCTCTCAGAAAAGACCCATTTTAGGAGATGTTTTAGTATGGATTTTAGAGTTGAAGAGATAATTATTGAGTGAATTACATGTGCTTAGCTCTAGAATACATCACTTATACATTGGTGCTACAATGTGTGTCTTTTTATTGTTATACGCCTGTTTGTAGAAGATAAATACTAAAGCGAGTGAAATATGTTTGCAACAGGTAATATTGATCAACACACGGAAAACATCGCGATGCAGTAACTAACCATCGTGATGTTTAGTAGCGTCAGAAGGCCAAAACCACCCAGAAAATCAGATCGCGATGTCCTCGGGAACATCGCAATGCAAGATTCTAGACTAGTCAAAGGAGGGAAAGAACGTCGCGATGCCATGTATTGACATCGCAATGTTTAGCAGGAGCTGGAGGCAGTTTGTGAGCAAAAAGTCAGATCGCGATGTGAATATGAACGTCGTGATACAAAGAAGAATAACATCGCGATGTGAAATCACGACATCACGATGTCGACTGCACTAGGTACTTCAACAGCTGAGTTGTTAGGGTTTTGAGGCACCTTTTGCTTGGTGGCGGCTGCACGCGACTCAACTGGTCCAGAAGGTGATTTTCAGCACTTGGAGCTGGAGATGGGTCATTAATGAGGGGGAAACTCTAATCTTTTATCATTATTGCTCTTGAACTCTTTGTAGTTGAATGATGGATATTTGTATGGATGTTTCCATTGCTTTTGTTATCTCATTTGCAATTGTAGCTTAAACACCATATCTAGGGTTGTATGGATGCTATGACTTGATATTCATATTATCTTTGGTTTGCTTTGCTTAATTGTATGTGGATATGCCTTTGAATCTATTCTCTTTATTCTTCAATTGTTGAGAGACATTGAGTATCTTAACTCCCTGCACTATTAGAGATATAGGCTTGTGAGTAGAATAGAGGATTAGGGAGAACGGAGTGACACTGATTTGACCTATTGCTGAGAGATCAGGGTAGGCAATTCCTTGGTAGAGGTAGAGTGTTGTCCTATAATGCATCGAAAGTACCATAGAGATATGGACTTAGGTGCATGATCTTTAGAGATAAGGTCCTGTAAGCTGCACACGGAGTGCACAGAAGCACATACTCTATCACATATACACCCACATCTATGTACAAGTTAGCATAGCAATCCAAGGAGAAAACCATTACAAGTCTAGCAATTCCATGCAACCCTAGGTCATCCATCTAGAGAGTTTTCCCCCTTCAACCTTCTCTTTAGCACAACTCACTTACAACAAATCACACGCTACACACTTACATTAAAGCATTGCAGTAGCTCTTACATAAATAGAAGAGTTCATCTCCGTTCCCTTGGGATTTCAACCCGGTACTTATCGGTTATTACTTGCGACCACGTACTCTTGCGTGCGGAGGCTTTAATGCTTGCACTTAAGCTTTCTGGTCAACATAAACATTTTGGTACTAAACCGTTGATTAACCTTTACTAAAATAGCTCTCTCCCAAGAGCTATAACATATATTGTTAGGTCAACCTTGACAGTATGATCATAGTATTGTTTATGATGAACAAAAGAATACATATTCCCTTAGCATCAATGGGAAAAAGTTGTATTGTCTCCCGATGTGAAGAACCCCCCACCCCCCTCCTTACCTAAGTAGCTAATAATACTAACCTGCTTTCTATGTCCAGGTTTTTAAACGAGATTATCTGTTTACATGGTGCTCCTCAATCCATCACTATAGATCATGACACCAAGTTTATCAATCATTTTTGGAAGAGTTTGTGGGGGAAACTGAGGACACAGTTGAATTTTAGCAGTGTATACCACACCAGATGAAAGGTAGGACTGAGGTGGTGAACCGGAGTTTGGGCAACCTTTTGAGGTGTCTGGCTGGAACTAATCCAAAGCAGTGGGATTGGACCTTATCTCAAGCAGGATTTTCATATAACAGATCCAAGTTTAGAACCTCAGGCTTGAGCCTATTTGAGGTTGTCTATAGATGGAACCCATTTGAGGTGTTGGACTTTGCCCCTATTCTATATGTCGGATGTTGTAGTCCCAAGGCAGATGAGATGGAAAAGCACCTTCAGGGTATCAATGAGTACGTGAAAATGATTATTCATGAGAACAATGCCAAGTACAAGACTCATGTTATTAGTCATCGTTGTTAGGTATTTTGATGTTGGTGACTTTGTTTGGCCTGTATTAACTCGTGATCATTTTCCTATTGGCGAGTATAATAAGATCGAGGAGAGGAATATTGGATCCTATGAGGTACTATAGAAGATCAATGATAATGCTTACAGGTTGCGCGTTCCCTGCCCCTTGAAAACTTCTGACATTTTTAATGTGAAACAGCTAAGTCCTTGTTTTTTTGATAATAATGACATTATTGTGAATGCTAGGATGAGTTCTTTCAGACCTTGGGTGACTGATGTAGGGGGGTCCGAGACAGATGATGTTGAACTATCAGATTGCACAATGATGACATTACGATATTATGAGTTGGCAGTTCAGTGCAAAGGCTGGAAGTGATCGTGATATTCTTGTGATTGGGGCAGTTTTGGGTGCATTTCAATGTTCTGGCCATAACTTTTGCTACAGATTTCAGAATCGCACATTAGAACCCAATTCGGAAGCTCTTTTCAACACACATACACACACTGTGGTCACCGGCTATGCTCGATGTGCATAGATTTCAACCTCAAATTCTCATGTTTTATCCTCTAGATCAGTATTTTAGTTATTATTTTCTTTTTTTTGGTAACAAATCTTATGTCAAATCAAGAAGTGATTTGAACCTGATTTATTCAAAATTTTTGGTTGATTACTAATCTTATTTAGAATTTAAGTGTGGCAAGATTTTCGGGATTTTCGCTATTTTTGGTAAAATACGAAAATAGTAGATTTTTGGCTACAGAGTCCCGCTTGTGAATTGATTTTTAGCAGACTTGGTTTTCATATTGTTGATTTGAACATGAGAGGCGATTTCGCTCTATGTGCTGATCTTCTTGCGTTCTTCCTTGATGAATCATTGGTTGCTACTAGCTTGCAGAATAATCGCTATTTTGTCTGGCATCAATCTTCAACATGCTTTTTAAGACCTACGTGCACTTGAAAATGTTCTGCATCACAACGAAGACATTCTACAGGATGAGGGATTACGACTTCCTTCCTAGTGTACGATCCGACAATGCTTATCTTAGCTCACTTCTCAATCATGGTCGGAATGACATTATAGTCATTCTATAAGGAGATGGGAAAGTGTCGGATTTCACCCAACGAGTGCACTTTGAATATGGTGATATGAGCTCTCTGCATATTAGGGAGGTTAGAGAAGGTCATGGGTGTTTTGAGAAGATAGAGATCATGGGGATTTACCCCAATGTTGCATCTTTTAATAGATTGATTGCAGGGTATTGCACGAACAAACTTTTAAACTCTGTTTCGAAACTTAAGAATGACATGTGTGGCAAGGGTTCAGAAATGAATGTGATTACTTACAACACTCTCATCCTTGCATTTTTGTTTTTTATATGCTTCCATTTTAAAATTTTATGAGATTTCTTTACAATTCTTAAGGTATGCAAAGTTCAAGTATGTTGTTTGCGTTGCTTGTAATTTGTTTGCTTTGGTTTTATTTTGAAAAAAAAATTAATTTTCTGAGTATTGGTTCTAATGTTTTTTATGGTTTGCAGAAGCCAATTTTAGGGAGAAAATAATAAACATCAAAATCTATTTTTTTAAAATTTTTGCCATGTCAATATACCACATCAACAATTACTGTTATGTCAATATGCCCTAAATCCTCATGTGAAAAATTATTGCAACGTGGCTGACGGAGCCACATCAGCGGTACACATATCAATCCACATCAACAAATATGACCATATGTAAAAGGAAGCAGTAGAAAAAATATCATGTATTCTATTCAAAGGTCACTTAGCTACCACATCAATGTCAGGGATGAAAAATAAATAAAATGTGCAATATACAGGGGTCATATCGAACATTCTTTGAATATAGGGATGACATTAAACATTGCCCTTAATTTTAGAGATGAATTATGACTTTAATCCTTTAAATAAAAGTAGTTGAGGTTAATCTCTTGTGAGAAAACACATGCATATTGCATTCACAAATTCAAAAGTATTGTTCCAAATTTCTTCTTTAGAATTTAATAACTACCTAGATCTAGTTGTAATTCTTGTACATAAATAAATTTGTCAAATAACCAACCACAAATTGACTTTGGATTTTATTTTGTACTAGCACATCTCTTAACTAATTTTGATCAGGAGTGACAAAGCCTCATCCATTTTCCAACTAAATACAATAAAACCTCATTAGTGCCCTTTAGAAAACACAACTAAACACCCATTAAATTTATGAAATGAGACAATCTCACATACATACACAACCCACACAAGAAACACAATAGGAAAGAAAAAGGAAAAAAAAGAAGAAAATAATGACAAGAAAGAAAACTTGGTTACTTTGTTTTCCAAGGTTAAACTAAATACAATATTTGAATTTTTACCCAAAATACTCCTTACCTTTTCCTTTTTCGCTTTCGTATTTTCCTCTTTTTTTCATGCTTTCATACTATAGTATTTCATGCTCATTTAGGTTTGAGGCATGGGTATTTAAAAATAATCACCACCTTCGATGCATTGGTTGATTCACAACATATTTGTAAAAACCCACCCTAATTTTGGATAATAAAATCTCATTAAACCCCTATTAACCTTGTATTAAAATTTTCTTTTTTTGGATATAAGGAATTATAATGGACTAATAGGAGGACCTAAATGCAAAATGCCTGATTAGAGGGTTAAATTACAGACCAAGGGATCTGCATGAAAAGGCATGGATGAGCAGGGACTAATGTGCAAATAGTCCTACATTTGTGTATTACTGTAAGGGGCCAAGTATTTTTCATCTTCTTATTATTATTTTTGTAGAAAAAGTATACTTCTGCATCATCAA
Source organism: Dioscorea zingiberensis (assembly GCA_026586065.1). Taxonomy (NCBI): domain Eukaryota; kingdom Viridiplantae; phylum Streptophyta; class Magnoliopsida; order Dioscoreales; family Dioscoreaceae; genus Dioscorea; species Dioscorea zingiberensis. The sequence continues at coordinate 26,838,131 of CM048824.1, forward strand.
AGAAGCATGGTGAAGACACATCATCACAACCAGAATTCGATTTGGATACATAGACTGAAGTAATTGGAGGGACTTTGGCTACACACACTTTCTTTTATGGGGCAGATTCTACTACATCTTAAAAAATAATATGTAAGAAGGCAACAACATCTGAGTCAATAGCTGGTTCCAACATCCTAACTGTTATTGGTCCTGTAAGTGAATGGACAGAAAAAGAGAAAAATCTATCAAAAGACATGACTCAAATGCGGTAAGAAATGAGGGAATTCATGGAAAGTATGCAAGCAATGATGGGAAAGAGGAAACGTTTGAAATGAAGATGTTTTAGTTCATATAATTCGAAGTCTGATGAGTAAGAAAGTCAGTCTTGTTATGTGTTGTTTCCTTTTCATATTTGGCCTTTTATACTTTTCTAATGTGGCCTACATTTGCACATATAATCTTATGTTTATTTTGGAATATTACTTTTGTGTATTCCGTATTTTTGATGTTTATATAAACTTGGTTTTGAGTTATGAATGTTAATGACCATTTTGATTATGAAGTTTGGATGTAAATTGTGCGATAATTTTATTACTAATTTTAGTCTAAGTAGGAAGATGATGGGGAAGTGAAACTAGGTGGGGCGGTAGTGCCTAAGGTTAACCATTTTAAGTATTTAGGTTCCATTTTTGAGGATGATGGGATGATAGATGAAGATGTAATCCATAGAATCAAAGCTGGATGGTTGAAATGGAGAAGTGTCATGGTGTGTTATGTGATAAGAAGATGCTTAACAAAATGAAAGGAAAATTCTATAGGACGGCAGTTAGACTGGCCATGCTATAAGGGAGAGAGTGTTGGGCAACTAAAGTTCAACATATTCATAAGATGAATGCGGAAAAAATGAGGATGTTAAGGTGAACGAGTGGTCATAGAAGATTGTATAATATTAGAAATGGACACATTCGACAGAAGGTGCATGTTGCACCAATTGAAGATAAAATAAGAGAAGGACGTTTAAGATGGTTTTGACATACATGCCGAAGACCCACAAGTGCTCCAGTCTGAAAATGTGATAGTTTCATTATAGAAATTAACAAAAGGGATAGAGGTAGGCCTAGAATTATGTGGAGAGAAGTACTGTCTAAGGACCTACGTATGTTAAACATTGAACCAGATCTTGCTTTTGATAGAGCGATATGGAGACAAAGAATCCATATAGCCGACCCCATCTAGTATGGGATTACGGATAAATCGATTAAAAATCTCCCTTTTATTAGAATTTTTCGTTGGTAATGTATTTCCAACTGAAAATTTTATTGGAAATTTTCTACAAAAATTCTTTGTAAATGTATTACCGACGGAGAATTCCGTGGGTAATTTCCAATGGATTTTTGTTGGAAATGAATTACCAACAAAAAATTTTGTGGGTATTTTTATCTTTACCAATGGAATTGATGGTTATTTTTCTAGTTTTTTGCTGATGGAATTATATATTTTTGCCTAAGGAATATTTCGTCTGAAAATTTCCGACGGATGTCGGATAGGAGGTATTACCGATGACACTTTCTGCAACAAATTCTCCAACAAAAATTTACATTGAAAGTTCGTCGAAAAAAGTCATTGATGACGCAATTTTGAGTTTTCCTAATGAAAAATTCCGTTGGCAAAGGCCAGTTTTTTTGTAGTATGTTTGCGCACCCGTTTGCTCTTATGTCGTCATGGTTGTTGCCTTGGGTTATATTGAATTGTTTCCTTTAGCTGCTTGAGGCCTTCTATATGCCCTGTTAATCAAAATTATCCCGAATTGAGTACCAGTGGACTATATTTCCTCCAAATAGTGTGCAAAGTGTAGGTGAAAATGAAAGAAAATAATGAACACTTAAATTCTTATCACTCCTCCACTGGCTAGCCTACCAGAGATGATGTGAATAACTCCCATTGGGGCTGGATTCTCCTGAGGAATGGACGGGCCTTTGTTTTTCTTGTTTTATGTCAGGTACTATGAGAGGTATCCTCGGAGGATCAGCCTATTGATCTCATCCCTTAGGTGAGTACAATGCTCAGTAGTGTCCGTAATCCTTGTAGTAGAGGTAGTACTTCTCGCTATCCTTTCTCTTGCCTTGGTTTTCATCATCGTGGGCTCTGTCAAAATCTTGAAGCCTTCAATGTTCATCAAACTTTAGTGTGACTTTTATTAAGAGGCGCATAGTTATAGAACAAAGGTGGCTCGAGTCTCCGAGCGTTCTCCTTAGCCGGGATCTTTGTCTCTTGGTTGGCGCTTGCAACTCGTGTATATGGGGATGGAATCTCCTTGGATTGTATTGTTTGACCTCCTCTTGTTGGGTGCATGGATTTGCTCAGCGTTTATATACTTCTCAGCTTGGGCGAGAAGTTCAGTCAGGTCCTTTGGTTGCCTTTTGCCCAGGGAAAATTGGAAGGATGTTCGCTTCAATCCTTCCATGAGGGCTCGACCGCGAATGACTGGTTAGTTTAGGTACCTCCAGAGTCGCTATATATAGTGAACCTTCGGATATAATCCCGAAGGCTCTCTCTCTGTATTGCTACTTGATTCGTATCAGGATCGAGGAGCTCCAGCTCTAGGTCTTGCATGCTACTCACAAACTATCTAGTAAAGAGGTCGAATAGTTCATCAAATGATGAGATAGACCTTAGGGCAGATGGGAAAACCAAGTTTACGCCATGCCTTTTAATATCACAGGGAAGGCCCAGTATAGGTACTCATCATAGGCCCTATATAGCAGTATAATAGACTTGAAGTCTCCAAATAGTCCGTTGGGTCTGTAGCGTCGTCATATATCTCTATCGGGGGCATTCAGAACTCAACAAGCGGAGGAACTTGAGAAATCTCAGGGATAAAATGTGAGGTGGATAGGAGTGTATACCTCAGCATCCGTTTTATGGGAAGGAGGTACTTAGGCGATGAATCCCCTTAGGTTTTCATAAAGATATAGACAAAGATCTTAGGGTTGATAGTTGCAGGGTTTTAGACCAAGGGTTCCTAATATGTATTTGATCCCTCTCTCAAGGCGATTAATACCTAGTACCCTCACTGCGTTAGCGTTCTAGGCAACCCATATCTTGAAAGAGTTATGGAATAAGATGTAATAAAGACCCGGTCTCTTGCCATACTCACAGCTCTCTCTATTGAAGTAGATCTACACATGAGGAGGCGTTTGCTTCTTCCCTCATATGAATCCAATTGGAAATCCAGGCTGTCGCAATGTAGAAATCCAATGCTATAAAAGAACATGCAATAGATCTCAAAAATAAAGCAAATAATCAACTATTAAGAATCAATGTTATAAACAACCAATAACCCAAGGGTTCATCATGCTTAAGGACCTAGGAAATTAGTTCCCTATCAGAGGGGAACACAAATTCAATACAAAGAGATGAGAAAACATCAAAATAAACACAAATGAACTTCCCTCTGATGTTCCCTCAACTGCTGGTGGCATGTTGGATCTGCGATGAAGCTTTCCCTTCAAATCCTAGACTTCAAGAGAGTGATGCCAATGATAGATGGTGTGGTCAATGATGAGAGCTGATGGGAATCCCCATTTTCTAACCCTAAACGTCTATATTTATAGGGTTTTTTTGCCTTAGAAAATATTTCACACCTTTTGGGTCCATGTGGCACTAACTCGTGTAAAAATCATGTTCAAATTGGGCCCAGATGTAGGCCATATGGGGTACCCACATAGGTTGTATGGGTAGCCCGTATGGCTCTCAGAAATGTCAGAAAGTGGTTGAAAATACTGTAGCTATAGTGCATACGGGCACTGTAGCCCGTATGGAGGGTCTTATATGCCTTGCTGAAGAGAAAAGCATTGCCTGAAATCACTTTAGCTATAGTGCATACATGCACTGTAGCCCATATAGAAAGTCTTGTATGCTTCACTGAAACGAAAATTAGTGGCTTAAATTAATGTATCTACAGTGTATATGGGCTTGCCACCTCGTATGCACTGCTTGTATGTCTCTCTGAAACCTTGTTTTGACTTCAAATCTTTGGGGAACTTGTCTTTCATGTACAAAAGCATTTATAGGTCTTTTGCAACTCTTAACTTTGATATTTTGCCCTTGAAAAACCTTCGAAAGTTCTCTTTCTCTTGAAACTTCACCATTATGCCCTGTTTATCAAGAATATCACCAATTAAGTATCGATGGGCTATGTTTTCACCAATTAACATTCAAAATATACATAAATGAGATATAAAAAATATGATAAATTAAACACTTATTAAAGACAGAGCCAGATCAATGTCTCCTTCCCCTTTACTCTCCAATGAAACCCTAGCCGTCAGCAGAAGAATCGCCAAAAGTCCTTGATATGTTACATCTGACGGCCTTTTATAGACTTCAAATTTATGAGGCACAGTTGTGCTTAGGCCGTGTTTAGCTTGCGCTTATCTCTTAAACCTTCGGGAATTTATTTAGAGTGGTTTCAGATGATCTCGAGATAAGTACGGGTTGAACAAGGGCAGAACACCCACGTGCTATGGGTAGATATACCGTGCACGGCAAAACCCTAATTCTGGAATGAACACATGACGCCGGATGGGGTAGCAATTAACCCAAGGGCTCGTCGAAACAAAGGGAATTGTGTCTGTGAAGAGACACTAGCGACATATCGAATCACAAATATCACATTTATTTTGATTTTATGGGTTCTTCCATTCCTAATAGAAGCAAGCCTCTATTATTAATTACCCCAGATAGAGTCTTGGGAACCTCCGATTAAGGGAAAAAATACAAGTAGAGACAATGAAAAAGAATTCATTTATTGCATAACATAATAATTTATTACATATATTATTATGTACACATGAATGTATATTTTATATATTTATTAATATAAATGGAGTCGCCTTCCGCCTTGGGACATATGCCTCACCACTTTGTATTTCACGGGCCGCCTCGATATGTGTGTTTCGTCACCGCCTTGAAATTTGCATCGCCTTAGAGTTTGTATTTCCGCCACCTCAATATGCGTGCCATCATCGCCTCCAGTGCATGCCGCTTTGAGATTTGTATTGAATCATCCGTCTCAAGATACATGTTCCATCATCGCATCAAAATACGTATTGTTTTATGATTTCATTTACTGTCTCGAGATGAGTGCTTCATCGCCACCTTGAGACTCTATCATTTTTGTATGATTTGTATTTTTATCAAGCGCCCCAAGATGCGCCTTCCTTCACTATCTAGAAATGTGTACTGCTTTGAGATTTGTGGATTTTAACGGACGTCTCGAGATACGTGCCCCATTATCGCCTCAGAATTTGTGCTATTTCAGGCTTTATATCTTGGGCCACCTCAATATGCGTCTATCATTGCCGCCATGAGATGCGTGCGCATGCACATATATATGAATTCCAATTTCTCTTTTTTTATGATTTAATATAATTAAATCATCCTTTTTTTTAATGATCAGCCCTTTTTTGGAACTCTTCCCTTTTTTTATTTTATATATATATATATATATATATAAAATCTTTTTTTACCAGCTTTTCCTTTCGAATTGGCCAAGCTTTTCCTTTCAAATGGGTTTCTCTCTTCATTCCCCATGACTTCTCTTTTTTCATTATTATTTTTTTCATTTTTTTTATAGCCAACTTTTCCTTTCAAGTGGATCCTTTAACTTCCAATATTTCACCAATTTTAAGCTTGCCTGATGTTGTCACATTTTCTTTTTTGATTAACAAGTCGAAGGAGCTTTTGAATCCGATCCGATATGTGTGGGCTTTAGTCATATTTTCTCTTCCTTTCTAATTCTTCCCAATAGGAGCCTTTGTATGTTTAAAGTTCTCTCTATCCATCATGAATCAACGAATGACAATATCTTTTTGATAATATTTAGGACCTTCACCATCTCATTGCAACACAGAAATGTACTGAATCATATTTTTTGTTTTACAATCATATAGCAACGATGCATAATTATCTACTAGAAATTCCAAAGTTTCATACAATAAAAATGATGTCAATCCCACATCCTTATCATTGCCAAGTACTGACACCACATATTCTCTCTAGCATCCACAACTTCCATTATGGCTTCTTTCTCATATCAAATCTTCAAATGATAGAGATGAGAAAAAATGTTTAAACCTGCCTTGAAGATTCATGTTTTAACCATATTTTGACTTTTGAGAATCAAATTCCTTTGACTTTGTTATCAAATATCACCAGGTAGTCTAGTGCTCACAACCATATATTCATCTCATAAATTCAAAAGACAATGTTATGAATGTTATCAATGGCACTATTTGGTGAACTTATCCATGATACCAAAAACTAACACAACAGAGCCTGCATCACCAAACTTTGAATAAATATTAATCAGAGTTGTCCTTTTTCTCATAGAATTGGAGCAATTTTAATGGAACTTCAACCCCTTCTTTATACAACATTCATTCTCAACATAACATCTTTATCATCACATTTTTATTTATTCATCTCTATTTCAATTGCATGCTCACTATTTGATCTTTCCAAGTGATTAAATTCATTTTTTTAGCATATAAAACTTCTTTTACCATCAACAGAATTTTATGAAATTGGAATGCCAAGCCCATCTCTTTCCAATGTTCCAGCCCAAGCCTGATGTCCTTCTGCTGATATTGCATTAGAAGAATATTATAAATGATCACATTGTTTGACTTTCCTAACTGTAGTCAAGATAGTGATGCATAACAAGAGGACCATGCCTAAAAAAAAATTTGCAGCCATCTAACATAGCATTCTTTATTTGATTTGGCTTCTTTCATACATTTTATTGAAAATTTAGAAAGCCTCAAGCGTTGGATTTATGATCAAACATCAAGAACAATTACAATGACCTAATAGGAAATGCCCAGTTTTATAATTCATTGGTGCATTTCATCAAATAAGTCATGTACACAATAACAATTTTATTGGATAATCCTCATCATTGAGAGCTTCTCCTTTCCTTTGTACAAAGATGTATCACCGAATTCAACTTCAATTAAACATAAGACTTTGATAAAATAACAGCTTCCTCATCAACACTCCCCTTGATTGATCATGTTCTTGGTCTTCTACAGCAATAACAACTCTTTGATAAAATAGCTCTTTCTTTATAAAGGCAGCAGCTCTTCTTCATTGAATTGCAGCAGCAACAACTTATCTTTCTCTCATAGTTTCTGCAACATTGTTCTTCATAGCAACACTATTTTTTTTTTTTAATCATTTACTAGCTTCAAATATAGATTAGAAGCCATCCAAAGGCAATGGCTTTATCAGGATGCAGGGATGACATCAAGCAGCTTCTTCATCTCCATAACAGCTTTTATATCTTGTTTTTTCACCCAAGGAACACTTGAGAGCTGTGAACTCCTCTTGCTTTAACAGAAAATCTTGGGATACTGTCTCACATTCTTGCATAAGCTAATCTACCTTGCTGGTCTCTTCCTCAAGCAATGTATAGCATCTGTCCACAATTCCATAAGATGAAACAGATCCATTGAAGACTTCTAAAATTATAGGACTTGCAGGTGTAAGTGAAGTTGAGGAAAGTTAAGACCCATTTGGGACATTTCATCAAGCACCAAAGGGCACAACAAGATGTTTGGCAATATTTGAAGCATCCTTTCCCTCTTGTTCTCTTTATTTTGCAGCAACATGGAAACAACCACTTTGTAAACTAGAATAGCTTCAAAGACCCATACTTGCATGCTAAATGAGGGCAGTATGGCCATCAGCGTTCTGTGCTTCCAAAGCGAATGCAATGAGCCACTGTTCTTTCCTTGATACAACTTTTGCAAGATGTTCTTTCACACGTTTAATCAAGCAACAAAAGCGCACTTCATATAGCCAAGTAATTGAGATAACTTTGAAGCTCCTTTTTTTTTAATCCACAGATTCACAATTGATGCTTTCTTGATCATCACATAGATCCTGCAGCGGAAGATCATCTTTTCTCCCAATCTAACGCTCAGCTTGGTGAGTTTGGCTCCGAACTTGTTGAGGTGAAGAGGATATTGTCTTCTCGTTAAGATGGTTGGGCAGCACACACCTCCTTCTCTAGTTGCGCAATCATCAATCAATGACCAATGTTACACACTACGCCATTGTTCTTCATCTTCATCATATCTATCGGTATGTCCTTTGCTTCATTTGGTACTCACAAAGATATCAGCTTCAAAGGGGATATCCTCCAGAATCAATACTGGGACCTCCTCCATCAAGGCTTGGAGAGCACAGACCTGTGCATCGGCTTGCTTCTAGGCTACCACGCAGCTCTCACCAACCAGAAGAACAGGGAGTTGTAATTACTTGAGAGTTTCCTTTGCAATCAGGCAGTGACAAAGGGTGAGATCATAGATCCATTTACAGCGGCTGGAGGGAAAGCGGCAATGGTCATCAAGCTTGCGCTGCGACTGAGTTGCTTGCGGATTTAGCCTTCCTCTCCGGTAGCGGCGGGTGACTGTCAGTCGAGATTTGGTGGCGAAAGTATGTGGGCTGCGATCGTGTTACATACCCAGTGGACCTAACACTGAAAAGCAATGCGCAAGCCAAGCAAGTGGATGAAGTTGACCAGTCAAAGATCTTGGTAGCTGAAGGTGGCCAGGCGGAAGATGACGAGGGCGGTAAAATCCATGCAGCGTTAGCCATAACCTTTGAGGGGGACCGCGCCCGCGTGTCGAAGAGGCATGCGAAACAAAAAGCAAGCGGCGTCTCGGTGGCTACGTCACGATTGAGCAAAGTGTCACGATAAAGAAGCGACAAAGGGCGGTAGGAGGGCATCGAGGAAGTGAGTAGTCTTGGGCCTTACTCCAGCTGGGGAAGGGTAATCGGTGTGGTGGTGCTCCGCTGAGGATCACCGGACTGGTGGTGTGGGTGTTTTCTTGCGGGGAGACCCTAGCTATCTTCATTACTTGTTCTGTCTTTCATTCACTGGTTGTTAGAAATCTTGCTGTAGGTAGTGAGCTTGTGATGTTATTGATTCTGTAATGCTTGAGCTTGGTGATATTTGAGCTTGAAGCTCTTGTTATTGTGTTGATTTACTCATTTCCTCGGGTTAGAAGTAAATCTGTTACATATTTGGTGCTTTCATTCGACTTCTCACCCTCTCATGGAGGAACACACAACGTTTAAAGAACTCCAGACGAGGATGGAGACCGGGTTCACGGATCTTCAGCACGAGCTACATCAGAAGGTGGACATGGTGATGAACGTCATGCACCAAAGGGGCTGAGCAGTTCAAAGGAGCTCATCTTGCGGCAATCAATACAAGCGAGGGAAGCGTTTCAAAGGCACTTGAAGCTCCTTTGGCCAGCACTACCAAAGAGTGCTGCTTTCGCCCTGCTTTCGTCTTCACGCTGAGACCCGTTTCACGGTCCTTCCCGGCCACCTCGGCGTGCACCTTGCGGCTGCGCATGGACGGAGGAACCCCGGGGCCGTCCGTTTGGATTTCCCACGTTTTGGCCGGCACATCGACTCTCAATGGATCTTAGAAGCGGGCGTTCTTTGACTTCCATAACATTACGGACACTTATCGTCTCAAGATCGCCGCCGTTCATTTCGAAGGAGACGTGGTTCCATGGTTCCAGATGATTCAAAAATCTTGTAATCTTACTTCATGGACATCTCTCACCAAAGCCATTGAAGCCACTTATGGCCCCTCCGAGTACACCTGCCCCCGTTCATCTCTCTTCAAGCTTTTTCAACCGGCTCACATCAACTCTTACTATTGAGTTCCGCGGTATTTGGCGAATCGCGTTAGAGGCATTACTCGGCGCCCTTCTCGATTGTTTCATTGGTGGACTCAATGCGTGAGTTACAACGTGATCCCGATTCCGTGGCGTACCGCTCTCGCACCAAAGCGATGACCTTAGCCAAGCTGGCCCCATTTGAAGAAAAGTCTGTCCGGTCGAGAGACCTCGACCACCCGCGGACAAAGCGGGTCCGTATATACATATGCCTCTAAGCGGTCAGGAAACATGCTGCACTAAGCGCCCCTCCCAGGCGACACTACCCGGCTGCGTCGCTAACTCCTGCAACCCCGTCCGACCTATTAAAGAGAATGACTTTTGGCGAGATGCAGCGTCGTCATAGTCTCAAGGACTCTGCTTCAACTTCTGATGACGGCGCTCCCGCTCTCATGTTGCGGAGCTTGAGCGACTACTCGTCCTACAATGGGAGGAGGAACCAGAGGATACTCCAGAGCCAGAGATAGCTGTGGACCCGGGACCGTCCGAGTCACTAGAAGAGCTCTTTCTTAGAGTGGGTCCACAGATGCAATGAACTCATGTCGGTCTCGGGAACCATGCGTTTTCGTGGAGCTCATTCGGGCACCACATTTCCACATCCTACTCGTGGAGGCGATGACAATTTTATTCAACCCCGTTTGCTTGATTTTTTAAACTTGGGGTCACCCCCAACACAACCACTTGAGGGTTCTAGTGAGCAGCAGCGGCATTGCAGGGGTTGAAGGGCTGGTGAACAACTCAGTGCAGGTCCAAAGGCACCCCGATCACCCTTCCGGTATATGTCTTTGCCCATTCATGGTAGGATGTGATTCTTGGTAGCGGCATGGTTGGGGGCGTTAGGTGACCACATGGTGAACTTCTGACACTAGAAACTCCGCTACCACCCACGAGGGAAGATAGTCACTCTTGAGGGTGACTCCCTCGGTCAACCTCGACAAGCAGTACCCGGTCATGTGTATCGTCTAAGCTCCACCCACTCAATAGCTCAATGCTATACGTTGACGGCTATTACTCCAGAGGACTCGCCTGCACACGCGGTACCGGCCACGGCTCTTGCCAGTGAACCATGTTTGGATGATGACTTGCCAGCCTGGCGCCAAGGCATGCTGCAACACTTCTTTGTTCCAATATCAAGGCGTCTTCTCTGTGCCTTTGGGTTACCTCCGCCTCGTGGTGCACTCGCCATCATTCCTCTAGTACGATCTTTGCCGGTGAAGGTGGAAACCATACAGAATGCAGCGCGCGAGCGAAGGAGGAGATCAAAGGCATGGTGTCGCGGATCTTTGAGCGGCGGTGCGATCGAACGGCACGTATGACCCGTTCTCATCACCCATTCTCCTGCGTCAAGAAGGATAGCGCGTTGCGTTTTTGCCGACTATCCGGGCCTAAGCGTCCGCGATCAAGGATACCTTCCCCATCGGCGGTAGGCGAGTTGTTAGATGAACTCCGCGGTGCGAGGTATTTCTCTAAACTTCGATCTCACGGCTCGAGGTACCATCAAGTCTTTGCTTTCGGCGCGGAGGACAAATTCAAAGCGCCTTTAGGTACTCATCCGCGGCCACTACCAATGGAGAGTCATGCGTTCGGCAGGCTCTCTCCAATGCTCCGGCGACATTCAGCGATGATGAACCAAGTCTTTGAGAGGCTTTCGTAAGTGCGTCCTCGTCTTCTTGATGACATTACGGTTTATAGTTCGTTGGCGGGACCACCTAGCCCACTTGGAGGAGGTCACAGCGACCTGGCAGCGGCACCAACTCTTAGCCAAACTTTCCAAATGCGACTTTGGCACGAAGCAAGTTGAGTACCTAGGCCCGCGTCATTAATACTGGTGAAGGTGTGCGGATGGATCGGTCAAGGTTACGCTATCCTCAATGGCGGACCCGCCCGGTGGGGAAACAACTTCGAGGCTTTCTCGGGTTAGCGGCTACTACCGTAAACTTCATCAAGGTTCACGCTGAAGGCTTGCCCAGCGGCAGAATTGCTAAAGAAGGACAAGTTTGCGTAGGTGGCGCCAATAACTTTCGACCACTTGAAGCGGGCAATCCACGGAGGCTCCGGTACTTCCTTGCACGATTTCTCCAAACCCTTCATGTATTAGAGGCCAGCCCAGCGTCCGTCAAAAGCGTGGAGTCGCGGTCCCTCGATCAAAGTCGCCACCCCCAGCGTTCTTTTCAAAGAAACTCACCCCTCGCATGCGAGCTGCGGTCGGCGTACACAAGAGAATTCCACGCCATTCTTGAAGGCCCGGTTAAGCTAAGTTGAGGCATACTTAATGGGACACGGTTCATCATTACTTGATGACCAAAAGGCCTTGCGACATTTGTGTACTCAGACGGTGCATACTCCGGAGAAACAACAGTGGATTCCGAAGTTACTTGGCTATGATTTCACTGTTGAATATAAACCAGGCAAAGATAACGTCGCTGCGGATGCCTTATCTCGTTGTTTTATGTTGGCATATTCACAGCTCCACTCCGAGCTGGTGCCCCTCCTGAAAGCTTGACTACAAAGTAGCGACGAGGTTGCCAAGATATTATCAATGGGCTACTCGTGACCATACATTTACAGTATACCTTCCGGAATGGTTTATTGTGGTATAAAGCTCGTATAGTGGTCCCAAATGATAGTCCCCTCAAACAAAAGTTATTTGCATAGGTTTCACACTACCTTGATTGGGGGCCATGCGAGTATTTGAGAGCGTTTGTTACGTTTAGCCCAACACTTTTCTTGGCTGGGGATGAGATGAGAGGTGGCGGAACTACGTCAAGGCTTGCATGGTTTGCCAACAAGCCAAGATTCAAACACCGGGCAGGCTGACCTTTTACAACCTTTACCCATCCGGTGCGCATGCGGGAAGACATATGCGATGGATTTCATGGTAGGCTTGCCTCCTTCCAGCGATTTCCGCGGTGGTATTGATGCGTAGTGGACCCGCTTGAGCAAATATGGCCACTTTGTTCCACCGGACTGAATTTTCCGGCATGAAAAGTAGGCGGAGAGTTTTAATATGCACATTGTCAAACTCCGCGGAGTCCCACAATCCATCGTCACCGGACCGTGGCCGTGTCTTCACCCGACAAATTTTGGCAACACCTCTGTCCAAAAGATGGAGGTACGACCAGCAGCACATCTTGACATATCCTAAGCCACAAGCGATAGCTGAAGCTCACGAGACAAGTGCCTTGAAATGTTTTTGCATTTGCTTTGTAGGCGAGAATCCAAAGGCTTGGGTTGAACTTTTACCACAGGCGAGCTGTGGTATACACCTCTTACCTACGGCATTGTACTTTGACTCCCCTTCAAAGGCGGTTTATGGCGTCCAAGCCGTCGCTCCCTACCATCACCCGGCCAGCGCGGCGATGATCACCCCTCACAGCCCGGCGATCTTTGGATCGAAGAAATCAAGTCCTCGACCAAGCGAAGCGGGAACCTTATCAAGGCCAAGCAAGAATGAGAGAATGGGTGATGGCGCGGGATTCGAGAATTGAATTAGCGGTGGGGATTGGGTTTTCGTTAAGCTTCAACCCTATCGCCAGCATTTAGTGTATTTTCGGAAGAACTAGAAACTAGGCATGCGGTTCTTTGGTCCTTTCCAGGTTCTGCGCCGGATTGGCCAGGTGGCTTATGAATTAAACTTGCTTGACGATGCATGCATTCATCCGGTCTTCCACATATCGGTGTTGAAAGCATGCCATGGCTCCCCCAATCACGGGTGTGGCCTACCGGTGAACGGTACCCACGGGGACGGTGATTCAACCAGCAAAACTCTTGCAGGCTCGCCAAGTCCTGAACCAGGGTATACCCAAGCAGCAACTCTTGGTGCAGTGGGATGGACTGAGTGCCAGTGAAACCACGTGGGAGGACTATCACCAACTCAAAGCACAATTTCCTCATATCGACCTCGAGGGCAAGGTCTCGTCAAAAGGGGGAAGTAATGTTACATACCCAGTGGACCCAACACTGAAAAGCGATGCGCAAGCCAAGCAAGTGGATGAAGTTGACCAGTCAAAGATCTTGGTAGCTGAAGGTGACGGACCAGAAGATGACACGAGGACGGTAAATCCATGCAATGTTAGCCATAGCAGATTCGAGGGGGACCCGCATACGCGTGTGAAGAGGCGTCGAAACAAAAACAAGCAGCGCATCTCGGTTGTAGCTCACGTCATTGAGCAAATTAATGCGATAAAGAAGCAAAGGCGGTAGGAGGGCATCGAGGAAGTGAGTAGTCTTGGGCCTTACTCCGGTAGGGAAGGGTGTCGGTGTGGTGGTGCTCGAGGATCACCCGGTGAGTAGTGTGGGTGTTTTCTTGCGGGGAGACCCTAGCTATCTTCATTACTTGTTCTGTCTTTCATTCACTGGTTGTTAGAAATCTTGCTGTAGGTAGCGAGCTTGTGATGTTATTGATTCTGTAATGCTTGAGCTTGGTGATATTTGAGCTTGAAGCTCTTGTTATTGTGTTGATTTACTCATTTCCTCGGGTTAGAAGTAAATCTGTTATAGATCGTCGGCCTGGTGGTGCAGGAGCGTAAAAGGCTTTGGCGGTGGCTCGACAGAGCATAGATTTGGATAGCTTGTCCGGTGGCCTGGGCGGCGAAAGTGTTTTCAATGGCTTGGCGGCGTAGAGGCGCAGCGGAGAAGACTTCTCTAGTGGCTTGGCGGAGCATAGATGCAAAGAGGGTTTATTTAATTATTTTTTTATTTTGTTTTTATGGTTTAGAAACGCAGAGAAGAAGATTATTATTATTATTATATTATAACATATATTATAACATATATATATATATATATATATATATATATATATATATATATATATATATATATATATATATATATATTATATAACATATATCGCTCTTTATTTTATTTTATTTTATTTTTTTGTATTTCTTGCTTATGACTCCCCAACCTCATTTTCCCTTGAATCTATGGTTACTTATGTCCCTGAATCTCCAAGACGAACAAAAACGGGTGGGGGTTCCAAGGCTTATTACATATATAATAGTATCTAAGAAAAAATATCACATTTTCCTTGCTTTCCTTCTCTGCGAGCTTCTAAAAAAAAGATAAAAAGTTCTCTCTTTTTCGTCCGAGTGAAAAAAAAGTCCTCTATCTGCCTCGTTTTCTTCCCTTTTAAAGTTTTTCTTATCCTTATCCCCATGGAGAGAATTCCCTCCCCGAGAAATCACAACTTCGTAACGAGCAGATAAGATCAAATCGAATTTAAATTTTAATTAAATTCAAAAATTTAAAATTTAATTAATTCTTTTTTATTAAAAAAAACAAATTTTGCCTTGGAATTAGTATTCTCATGATGCCTTGGGATTTGTGTTTTTCCATATTGCCTCGAGATCTATTCTCGGGTGAGATTGCCTCGAGATTTGTTCTCGGACTATTATGAGATTTGTATTTCTTAAAGATATCATCGAGATATGTATTCTCGGGCATCTTGAAATTTTAGGATTGCCTCGAGATTTGTTCTCAGGCTATCTTGGGATTTCAGATTTCCTCGAGATATGTGTTCTCGCGCCATCTTGGAATTTGAGATCGCCTCGAGATATGTGTTCTCGCAATATCTTGGAATTTTAGGGCACCCTCGAGATATGTTTTCTCGGGCTATCTTAGAATTTGAGATCGCCTCGAGATATGTGTTCGTGTGCTCTTAGGATATGACCAATATATATATATATTTTTTAATATATATATATATATATTTTAATTTCAGGATATTGCAAAATATATATTTCATCATTTATATGAAATATTTCATATTGGCCCTTGAGACATTTTGTATTTTCAAGGCTCATATTTATATTTTATATATTCCCCCTTTTTTATTTATTTTATTTATTTTATTTTTATTTTTTTAGTGTAAACAGGAATCGCAAGGTTGAACATCGAAGAACCAAAGAACCAGAGATCTTCTATGAAATTCAAATAACTTTCATAAAATCAAAACTGAAAAGAAAATAAGTCCACAAGCCGAACTAAATAGTATGAAACCCTAGAATCTCTCTAAATCAGCAAATTTGCCAAAAAATGGAAAAAAAACTGAAATTATTACAATTTCAAAATTCAAATCAAACTAAAAGGGCAGCCAAAATCCTAGAGCAAATCAAAATCAATCAGGCCTGAAATCAACCTTTACATTATTACCAAAAATAGCAAATTCAAAGATTTAGAGGGGAAACGGTGGAATTTGGGGATGAAGACGAGGTCTAATGAGCCAAAAATAGCTCAGTTGACCATTACATACGCGCCGAGACAAGCTTTCCGAATTGGGTTGAACGCGCGAATTGGACACCTGTAGCCAAAGTTATCGCCAAAATACCAAACCACACCCAAAATTACCCTAACACGAAACTGGCCCGATCACTTCCCGCCTTTCGCCGATCCACCACCTTATAATAAACCAGAGCCCGCTTGGTCGAGTTAGCTAACTTCGCACCATCTGATTCGGGTGCTCGTACATCAGTCTCCCCGGGTTGGAAAGAACTCACCCTCGAGTTCACAGTAGGATCATGGGACTCCGCAAGGCAAGGACTCAGGTGTTTCACATTGAAGACGTCAGAGGTCTTCAGATGACTGGGAAGGCGCAACCTGTATGCATTGTTATTAATCTTCTGCAGCACCTCACAGGGCCCGATCTTCCATTCCTTGAGCTTGTTATACTCACCCACAGAAAAACGATCTCGAGTGAGCATAGCCCACACAAGGTCACCCTCTTCAAACAGTTATTATCGACGATGACTGTCAGCTTTGGTCTTATACCCGACATTGCTCTCATGATAACAAGCTTTACTTGATCATGGATAGCTCGGAGATGTTCTGTTATCTCATCAGTTCGAGGGTGAGCACGCCCAACTCGTAGAACAGGAGGTAAATCCAACACCCCTGATGGATTCCTCCCATGGACAACTTCGAATGGACTCAACTTGGTGGTCCTATTCTTGGATCTATCGAAGGAAAATTTAGCTTGAGGTAATGCCAAGTCCCATTGCTTCGATTTTGTTCCAAATAGACACCTCAGAAGGTTGCCAAAACTTCGATTCACCACTTCAGTCTGCCCATCTGTCTGGGGGTGATATACACTACTAAAGTTCAATTGTGTTCCCAATTTCCCCCATAAGCTCTTCCAAAAATTGCTAACAAACTTAGTGTCATGATCAGATGTAATGGAATGGGGAACACCATGAAAATGGACAACTTCCCGAAAGGAAAGATGTGCAATGCAGGCATCACCCATCGTCTTCTGATAGGCTATAAAGTGAGTCATCTTAGAAAATTTATCGACCACCACCAAGATAGAATCTGAGGTCCGCTGTATTAGGGGAAGGCCCAGAACAAAGTCCATACTGATGTCAAGCTACAGAGCTTTAAGAACAGGCAAAGGGGTCTATAGGCCTGCGTTGGTGAGAACTGGCCTGCTGGCACACCAAATAGCGACCCACAAAATGAGCAACATCACTAATTAACTTCAGCCAGTAGAAATCAGTAGCAATAAGGGCATATGTCTTGTCTCGTCCAAAGTGTCCCTCATTATGTATCTCACTCAAGATCTGCTGCCGTAGTGAACAGTCGGGGATGCACAACTGTAAACCACGAAACAGGTAACCATTATCCAAAACAAAATCATGCCAATGTCTTTCAGTTACCTCTTGAAGTATTCGCCCGAATGATGGATCATCCGTGTACATGTCTGTGAAAGCCTCAAAGCCTGGAAATGTGACGTTCATAGTGGTGAGCAGTAAAGTGCGACAACTCAAGGCATCTGCTACACGGTTGAGGCTTCCCGCCTAATACTTCAAGGTTAAAGTAAACTCCTGTAGATACTCCACTTACTTGGCATTCCATCTGCTTAGTTTGTGAGGACCATTGATGTCCTTTAGGGCCTCATGGTTTATAAACAGAATAAACTACTTCTGTATGAGATAGTGACGTCAATGCTTCAAAGATTGAACTATGGCATAGAACTCTAGGTCATATGTAGAATAGTTCTTCTTCAACCCGGACAGCTTCTCACTGAAGAAGGCTACAGGTCATCCGGATTGGTTCAGAACACCACAAATGCCAATTTCGTATGCGTCACAGTTAACCTCGAACAGCTGGTCGAAGTCAGGAAAGGCTAGAACTGGTACTTCAGTCATCTTCTGCTTGACCAGATGGAAACTGGCCTCAGCCTCGTTCGTATACTATAAATCACGCCCCGTGAGACACTCTGTGATAGGGGCAATCAAACTATTGAAATCTCAGATGAACCATCTATAGAATGAGGCCAACCCATTGAAACTCCGTACATTATGCAAGGTCTTCAGCCTGGGCCACTTCGAGATTGCATCCACCTTCGATTTATCTGCATGAACACCATCAAAAGACACAACAAAGCCAAGAAAAGTCACAGAAGTGGTGAAGAAGGAACACTTTTTTCAATTGACGAATAGGTGCTCTTTCCTCAATATCTCAAAGGCAGTACAGAGATGGTCAAAGTGTGAGGACTAGCTCGGACTGTAGATGAGAATATCATCGAGGTAACCACCATAAATCTTCTCATGAACTGCCGTAACACCTGGTGTATGAACCACATGAATGTGTTGGGCGCATTCGATAGCCCAAAGGGCATCACCATCCGCTCGTAAAACCCATGGTGAGTCTTGAAAGCCGTCTTCCACTTGTCTCCTGGCCGTATTCTGATCTTGTGGTATCCACTTTTCAGATTAATTTTTGAGAAGACCGTTGAGCAGGATAGTTGATCCAACATATCATCCAAGCAAGGAATGGGATAGCTGTATTTGATGGTGATTTTGTTGATTGCCCGACTATACACACACATGCGCTATGAGCCATCCTTCCTAGGCACCAATAGGGTTGGGACTGCACAAGGGCTCATGCTCTCCCGAATGTAGCCGCTCCTCAATAGTTCCTCCATTTGCCGCTGCAATTCTTCTTCTTCATCTTCCTTGTGGCTAATGCGATACACTGGCCGGTTTGGCAAGCTCGATCCCGGAACAAGATCGATCTAGTGTTGAATGTCCCTCATAGGTGGAAGTCCGGGGGGGAGTTCCTCTACCGTCAACTCCATGAACGCCAAACGCAGCCGCTACACCTTTACTGGCAAGTCTGGGTCCATCTCCACTGCACTATGCATGCAGGTTAACAATACATATACTATTTCTCTTTGCTCAATCCCACCTAAAAATCTATACATAGAAAGTAAGTTAGTGGGATTGGTTACAGGGATATGAGGGTTTTTCTCCCAGCGAGGTGCCAATACGATCCTTTTCCCCTTGATGCTGAGGGAATAGGTGATCTTCATTTTATTATGAATGACACTGCCGTCATACTGCCAAGGCCGCCCCAACAGTACACCGTCGCCGCCACATCACACCAAGCATTATCGAAGTATTTCCTGCCAATAGAAAAAGACACAAGGCATCGTCGATCTACTTTTACCTCACTGTCATTGCTCAACCAAGATAGCTTGTATGGTTTAGGATGGTTCTCCGTCTTCAACTGCAGCTTTTGGACAGCGTCTTCGAACACCACGTTCTCACAACTCTCGCTGTTAATAATCACCTTACAAACTTTGTCGGCAACTGTGCATGTTGTGTGGAAAATTATGTTCCGCAGCCAATCATCTCCTGAATCTTCCTTGGGTGTCAGTAGACTCTTACGAATAACTAGAGTCTCGTAACCATTGCCATACAGTACATCATCATCTGTATAGTTGTCATAGACGGGTTCACCAAGTTCCTCAACCACGTCTATGACTTCTTCCTCGATGAGCAGGTTTTGCCCTTCCGACTCTTCGGCTTTCAACACTCTGTCACTTTATGTCCCTGTTCACCACAATGATAACACCGATGAGAAGAATTAGGGTTACCCGATGGTGGTACCGAACCGGTTGGGATTCCTGAGGGTGCCCCGGCCGACTACTCTGGTCGCTTCTAACTACGGGCCTCTTGTTCTGCTATTTTTCAACAACCAGTGCTCACTGGTATGCTTATGAGACGATCCACAATGAGTAAAGGTTGAGGACATCCTGCAGTGGCTGGCGTAGGCCTCCCAAATAGCGCGCGACCATCTGCTCTTCCGTCTCTGAAAGGTCGTTCCAAGAGATCAATTGATAGAACTCCTCCGTGTAATCATCTACCAACCTCGTTCCCTGTCGCAACTTATAGAGTCGCTGGAATAGGATCTGGGTGTAACAGAAGGGAAGGAAATGCCCCTTCATCATCTTCTTCATCTTCTCTTATTCTACAATCTTCGGCTTGCGTTGCTTATCTCGTGAACGCCGCAGCTACTTCCACCACGCGGATGCTCGGCCCTTCAACTTGATTGCAGCCAGCATCACCTTCAATCGATCAGGGACCTTCTTGTACTCGAAGATTCGCTCCACTTCATCCAGCTAATTGATGAAGCCTTCAATATGTAACATACCGGTAAATTCGGGTAATTCCACCCGAAAGCCGAGGTCTCCGTGACGCTCCTCTTGTACACGGTGCTCTCAGACCCGGTCACGTCGGGGATAAGGGTTGACGAAGGTAGAATCGGAGTCGTGGTCTGAAACCTTACGATCTTCCAATCCTTGCACCGCCAATCGTCCAGTTAACTGTGCGTTTTTCCTTTGTAGATCCTCTATCATTACGTCCCACACATCTCGGTCACGGTACTGGAATTCCTCAATAGGTACTTGTCTACCACGTCAACCACAGTCACCACGACCTCCAGCCATTGATGCCTATGCCACAAGAAAGAGACTATCTCTGATACCAACTGAAGCCGGATAGGGTAGCTATTAACCCATGAGCTCGCAAGAACAAAGGGAATCACAAGGTTGAATAACAAAGAATCAAAGACCAGAGATCTTCTCTGAAATTCAAATAACTTTCACAAAATCAAAACTGAAAAGAAAACAAGTCCACAAGTCGGACTAAATAACCTGAAACCCTAGAATCTCTCTAAATCGGCAATTTCGCCAAAAAATGGAAAAAATATGCAATGATTACAATTTCAAAATTTAAATCAAACTAAAAACGTAGCCAAAATCCTAGAGAAAATCAAAATCAAATCAGACCTGAAATTAGCCTTTACATTATTACCAAAAATAGCAAATTCAAAGATTTGGAGGGGAAAACGATGGAATTTGGAGATGAAGAAGAGGTCCACTGAGCACAGCTCAATTGACTTTCATATGCGCGCCGAGACGAGCTTTCCGAATTGGGGTTGAACCCGCGAATCAGACACCAATAGCCAATGTTATGGCCAAAATACCGAACCGCACCCAAAATTACCCCAACAGGGAATTGACTCGATCACTTCCGGCCTTTACGCTGATCCACCCCCTCGTAATAAGCCAGAGCCCGCTTGGTCGAGTCAGATGACTCCACACTATTTGACTCGGGTGCTCCTGCATCAACACGCCTCGAGCACACCAGTGCTTGGGCCATGCTCTTCTTTGGAATACACCTTTCAAGCATTTTGTGTTTGAATTGTATCAGTTTTAACTTCTTTTGCTTTAGGCACCTATTTCTATGTCCAATGACAACAAAGTGCCCAAAAGAGCAAAAAGGCAAGTAAAGTGCATGTAAATATAGAATTAAAATATGTATGATCATGCACTTATCATATATAGCTACATTTAAACTTTTGCTTTTACTCAAGAAAAGATAATGCGGAATACTAAAAAATAGATGAGTGTATGATCTCCGATCTCAAAACAGTTGGGAGTCCTTCTGGTGTCCAGGAAAACAAAGTGAGTGACATGAAGCATTTTAAAGAAAATAGGTTTGACATTGTACTCATACTCCCTACATGTGTGTGTGTGTCACCCTTCCTATGGTGCCTCTTATTGGGTTAAATTTGACCAAGCTATTCTAGACCTTATTTAATAGACTAAATCCAGTTAACTCTTTTAGTTTGGAAGTAGTTTATACATCGAATGAGGTAGCCTTTTCCCTCGATAGGTTATCAAGTGAACATTTTTTATGTCCATTATCCGACTGCTCAAAAGCGTTTTTTTTTACTCTTCAAAGGTAATAGCTCTTTCTACCATCTTTTCTATCTATATTCTTCCAATAGGGCATCCCTAATAGATCTGATTTCCGGATTATTTTTTGTTGGTTTTTTCGTTTGGTTTTTTTTGGTTCACAAAAATAAATCAAGTAATTGTCAAACTAGCTATAATCCAAACCTAAGCAGACAAGAGAAAACAAAGTTAGGGTTTGTGCACAAAATTTTGTGAGTTGTCAAGTAAAGCTAAACTACGTTATATATGTATGTTGAAAAATAATACTCCACACTAATGTTTACCTAGACTCAAAGAGGACTCCCAATCAATAACTATCATAGATCATCATGAATTATCACTCATCATAAACAATATATTCAACAACTAACCCGTCCCCCACACTTAAATTATACATTATTCCCAATGTACACAATGCATGCAAATAGAAGAATATGACATGTAAAATAAAAAAAAGGGAAAAGGTTCATGGTACTTTGCTGAAAACTCGTGGACTGATATCGCTGTGTTGGACCAATTAGTTCCTGTCCATGTTTAAATGTTCAACAATTCCAATTCCTTCTAAGAACCATCAAAGACACACAATTGAAGCTCAGGAAATCAAATATCATGACCAAGTTTGTACTTCTACATTTGAAATAGGAAAATAAAAAGTATAAAAGTAGTAAAAGAAAAACTCAGTGATGCTCCTTAAGGGTCACACTCCTCGTTGTGGCCCTTATCCTCGAAGTCGTCATCATCCACCCACATATCCCTCATGGTTCACACTGAGTATGGTGGAGGGGGTGGTACCTAGATCCCGAGATGGTCAGTGATCTGGATGAGTACTATCGGCACCCGGTCTTGGAATGCAGCTGGGTCGGTCGGGATTGGGGCTGGATCTGAAGCTGGTGGTGGTGGCGCTATGATGGGCCCGGCTGCTCCTACTATGTTATGGTGCTCATCAACGGTACTGCGTGATATGCATATAGCTCACAATATCCCCATCGCTCGTAAAGTCTCTACAGTTATTGGGGTCAAACCCCCAACCATTATCATTCTCGCGTTCCCTGATAGAAAACCTGTCCCTCGGATGAGTCGCGTGATATACGGGCCGACAAAGATGACAATGATCTTGGGGTTCGTCGCCTAATGTGTGCAACGACATGCCCCAGGTGGAGTATGAATCCATCTGCCATGCTCAATAGGAAATGGAAGTCCCTAGACCTGTTGACGCCTGTGCTTGTACCTCGGTATGTAATAGAATGACTAAGAACCATGTGAATGTATCTGAGGGCAGGGGACCAGAGAGAAGATGCCTTCGACCGTCGTGGGTTGTAGATGGGATCGATGCTGAGCCGTCGCCAGCACGTCTCTTGGGCCTTGTTGAGCTACTGGCTAATGTCGAGTGAGTGGTACTCAACGGTCCTGGTGTACTCCTCGTCATAGAGGCCAAAGTAGATACTGAACTCTATGTAACTCATCCGATTAAGATTTGGTCCACCCGGTGCTAGGAGATAGCTACCTTGACGATGGTGAGGGTGGCCAGGACCTCCAGGGTCAACTTTCGTGTGGTGAATTCGTCTATCGATATGAGGTGGTGCCATGCCCCTACCGCAAGGAATCGATAGACCTCGTAGGCGAGACCCATCTCCTTGAGCACGTCCAAGTCAATCGTGCGCGTCTCACCTAATCTCTACCGATTTAGACGGTTATACAATTTGTTGTCGTTCGACACTCTGAGGCTTGGTTCCGGTGGAGTGGGCTACAGACTCCCCTCTACTCTTTGTCGCTTCGGCGGTTTCCTCGTGACTCTTTTGAACATAGTTAGCCAGAGAAGACTTGAAGGAGTGGTGGAGCATGGGTGTGTTGACGAGAATCTCAATAATGGCAGAGCATGTGCGTGCTCGCCGGAGAAGACGATAAAGTTTTAGTAGTTCTCTGTAAAAATGCGTCGGAAACTCAAGGAAGGTAGCGGAAACTTGAAGAGGAGGTCGAGCGAGGTCGCTAGAGGGAAATTTTGGGAGAGAAAGGGCCAAATTTGGTAGTCGATGGCCGTGAAATCGAAATAAGAACCCCTAAATTTAAGTTTGTCAGGTCGAGTACGGGACGGGCGTGCATAGCCGGTGTTGAAGGAGCATGGGGCGTGTTCAGGCCGTGTTTGGCCCGTGCTTCTCTCTATTTGCGCGAAATCATGATCAGAAAAAGAGCACGCACGTGCTATGGGATTCATGATCGTGCTTATGAAAGCACGACGGGAATACGACCGTGCTTAGGTCGTATTATGCCCTAGTATGTCTATTCTTATTTTCCCGAGATAAGAACAACTGAAACACGGTCGTGCTTTACCCATACTTAACTTAGAGACCTCCATAACCTAAATTTTTACAATGAAATGTTTGATTGATAAGCTCCTGTAAAGCACGTAAATACCAAGGAATCATCAAATCGAAGACCTCACCAACATTGACCTAAACTCTAAGGCACTAAAACTACAACAAGACTATGAACTAACTATAAAACAAAACTTAAAACCTAACAAGAAAAGCCTAGGTTGCCTCCCAAGAAGCTCTTGTTTTACGTCGCTAGATTGACATACCTTTCAATCACTTGCGGTTCAAACATGTGAAACATCTCAACGTTGCCGCCAGGAGGAATACCACCCACCACCTGCATACTCAAATAAAAAACAAACTCATACTGACCCGATTTTGTAACACCCATCTCCAAATCAGGGGACAAGTGTCACACCAGCCAGGTCAAGGGGTGAACTCTGAGCATAAGGCTGTAAAAATCATAATCTTTAAACATGTGAAAGCCAATAAGGCAAACTACTAATATCATAACTTAGATTTTGAGATCCTGTTTAATACAATACTAAATAAAATTACTAACATAAACATAATTGTCTCCAATACAATAGGAGTTCTATCTCTCCTAAAACAAATACATAGACAAGAAACATAACACTGGGAGTCTGAGCCAACTACTAACAGTCCTCAAATACTCTCGCGAGCAGACATAATCCTCTACCTAGAATCTTGTCTATCGCATGCATAAAAACAACATGAAGAGGGGTTGAGCTACTCAAGCTCGGTGATCTAGGAACAATACTGTCGGGTATAGAACTATACCCGTAGATCAATATAAAACAATAATCTCAGTAACATAAAACTGTGCTTATAAAAGTAATTGAAGATAAATGTTGTACAATTAACATGCTAGTCAATGCATTATTTTCAATTTGATATAATTATGCCAATATGCATAGAAATCTCATTTAATGTCACATGCATGCTTATCTCATTATTTAATCCTTTGTATTGAGAATGAATTCCGAAATCTCCCTTGGTAAATATAAACTGTACCAATAGCCTGCACGATCGGTCTCTACTCGCTACCAGGAGTTGGGAAATACAGAGTAATATAATAATCACAATACTATAATCATCAACTATACATCTACTTCAATTCTACAGAACCAAAGTGGGGGTAGGTGGACTCATCCCACAACTGAGCTTTCCGGTCGGTCTCTACTCGCTACCGTCGGGCTATACTTATATACATATACTAGGCACTCTGAGAGTATGGAAATGGGGTTTTTATTTCATTAAAACGGAAGGTTTTAATACAGATAGTTCGGTAATAAAAATCAGAGATATAAATCACCCCTTCCCTAACCTAGTGCCATACTCACTGGCTCTGTAAAAGCCACCACTGGTGCAGGCAAGTACCTTGGTAAAGTGTAGTCCATCAAATATTGTATCTATTGCTCATATTATATTTCATATTTCTTGTACTAAATACTATGCATGAGTTGTTAAAAAGAAATCTATCTCCAACTGGAGATCTATCAATATGCATGATATGATTTCCAAAACTCAGGAAATTTTCATAAAATTTTTATCTCATGCTTTTCAAGTTAATAAAATCAACGCTGTAAGGAAGATACGATAAAAATACGAAATGTACAACTGGTTCCCTTACCTAAGTCTAGTAAGCTCTATGGTAGGCTTGGTCTCGGCAGCTCTTACCTTACCCTTGCCTTTCCCTTCACACTTCCCTAATAATTGAAATAGGGGACCTCATGCATACGGAAATCGTATTCTTATTGCAATGATTCATATGGTTGGAAGGGACGGATAAGCGGCCATTCAATAAAAATACGGCTCTATCTATTCTTGTTAACAAATAACATGGTAATTAACCATCTAAGAGTTTCTAATTGTGTCCATGCTTCATATCTTAAAAATTTAAAAGGAGATTAATAGAGCATTAACTCCTACAACTATCCATGAAAATTCAGCAACACCTCATCTATCTATAGGCCACGAAAATCATACAAATCATGCACATAATCATTCTAATTAAATACATGTAATACATGACATTAAAACATAATTATTTCATGGAGTCAATCTCTTTAATTCCTTAAACCCCCATTGATTATTTCATGATCCCTATCACAGCCCATAAATTCATTTCAAAGTTTATGATCTCATTCATGAAGTTCTTGGCCAATCGGGCCTCTAATTATCGGTCCTTGACTCCCCAAAGTTTATGGTTGCTCACAGGAGGAAGAAGAGCTCGTCTGCGCTCGACCTTCGCCGGAGAAGAGGGAAAAAAGGCTGCAAGCCGGAGGAAGCTCGCAGATGGAGCTAGGCTCGGGCGGAGAGAGCGGAGCACGCTGGGGCGGCGGCCGGGCGCGGGTTGTTGTCGCTCGCGCAGGCTGGGAAGAGCTCCCGCCGACAAGCTGGGCACAGGGTCGGCGGCGGCTAGTCGCGGTCAGGCAGGCTGCAGCTAGCGGGGCGGAGCAACGGCGAGGGCAAGTGTAGCCGGTGAGCGTGAGCGCGGGCGCAAATAGGGCTACGTTCGTGGAGATCGAGAGGAAGAAGAGGAATTAACTTTCCTTTCTCTCTCTCCTCTCTTCTTCATATATTTATAAAACAATATATGATAGATATTTTAAAATTAATAATATTTTATTTAAAATATTATTCTAATCCATTAAATTAAGTTATCTTTCAAAAATATCTCCCACTAAAAACCAAATAACTTTATCTGGTCTTATCTTTTTTACTATGCAATCATGTGGGTGGTGAATCGACTAATTGACTCGTCCCCGTCCCCGACCCCGACCTAGATCCAGAATTTTCGAGTCAAATGGCCCTAGTGTCACGAGCATACTGTAACATTACGGGTCGCATTATTAGTCCGACAGAGATCTACATTTTTCGGCTTTGACCCGACCAAATCTACTTTACCGGGACTCTAACTTTTGTCCGGTATCTCCACTTAATTAATCAAGATTAATTAACACTTAATAATTTTCTTAATTAATTAACCGGGATTTTACTATCTGTCCATCTCCAACTATTCCAAATAAAAGTGGCATGACCCAATAAGGCCTTCTCTGGGCCCAATAGCTACGAGGCTGGATTTTAGGTCCACAAATTCCCGATTTTCCATTAATTGAGGTTTAAAATGATTAATTCATTTCTTGTGCTAATTAATCTCATTAAATATTAAGAAATTATCTGATTATTTATTTAGAAAAATCCGGAGTGTTACAGATTTGCTCTTGGGTGAGCCCGATGGAGAAGTTGCAGGTGAGGGGGAGTAGTTCCTTTTCCTTGGCTTCAACTTTTTCCACCATTTCTACCTTTTTTTTGCAAGAGAAGCTAGCTTTGCTTACTGGTGGCCTTCCACCTCTTTATTGTCCTCCCAAGGTGGTGGTTCATTCTCAAAGAGGTCCTCCAATTGGTCCTTCAATAGTTCATTATGTACGGAATCAGTAACACAATTATCAATATGATCAACATAATAGCATGAATCATCAAAGTCTATGGTGTGTCGCATAGTTTATTGTAGTTTAAACACGACTTCCTCTTCTCTAACCCTCATAGTCATTCGACCAACCTTGATGTCGAATAATGCTTGTGCAATTTTCAAGAACTGTCTCCCAAGGATGAGAGGCACCTCCACCTTGTCATCCAATTCCAAGATGACGAAGTGACCAAGAAGATGAACTTGTCCACTTTCACTAGTACGTCTTCAACGATTCCTTGAGGATGAAGGATTGATCTATCAGGCATTTGAAGTATGATCTTGCTTGGTTTTGGCTCTTAAAGCCCTAGCTTTCAGAGAATTTTGTATGGCATGAAGTTGACACTTGCTCCAATATCGGCTTTTTCTCGTCCACTAGTCCATCAATGATACAAGGAATTATGTAACTTCCCGGATCCTTCTCTTTCTTTGGGAGCTTGTTGGTGATAGCCGCTAAACACTCCTCACTTAGTGTCGCCTTGGACACTTCTTCCAACTTCCTCTTGTTTGTGAGCAATTCCTTAAAAAATATGGCGAACCGCAACATTTGTGAGAATGCCTTAACAAACGGGACATTGATGTGCAACACCTTGAACATGTCCAAGAATTTCTTAAATTTCTCATCTTGTTGATCCTTCTTGACTTTGGTCGGGTAAGGTAGTTTTGGTTGGTACTCGGGCACTTTTGGTGATTCTTTTTCCTTACCCTTGGCCGAATTTTCAACAACTCCTGATTTTTTATCCTTGGGGGTTTCTCTCTCTTTCTTTTCAGCGAGATCATCTTCCGGATACCTTGACTTGAGGTGGAGATAACTCTGTCCCACTTCTAAGAGTGATAGCCTTGATGGATTCCCTTGGGTTGACCTTCGTGTTGCTTGGAAAAGTGCCTAGAGGTCATTTGGCTATAGATTTGGCAATCTGGAAGACTTGATGCTTGAGATTTTACAATAACGCAAGTTGGTTCCTCATGATCTCCTCGTGGTTTTTAAGGCGTTGGCCTTTGGTGTGAATATATTATGCAATCATATTCTCCAAATATGAACCTCTCTTCTCTTGTGCCGTTTGCTGGAAACCCGGAGGTTGACTTGGCCTCAGCTACTCTTGATTGGGGTGCTCCATGAAAAATTTGGGTGATTCTTCTACCAAGGGTTGTATGTTGAACTATACAGGTTGTTCTAAAATCTACTCTAACTGCCCACAAAATCAATTTGCTCGATAGGTCCGGAGATAGCTTTTGAGGATGGACACATAGAACTCAATTGACTCCCACATGTCCCGCAACTCGTCACTTGTGCCTGTTGTTGAAGAATTATGTTATCCATGTGCATATTGATTGCTTTGACTTGAGCTATTAAGGTTGTCAAATAATCTACTTCGTAAATTCCTACAACTCGGCTAGGTTTGTTCCTCTCCGTACTCTACTAATACCCATTGGTTGCCATCTCTTCAATTAGTAGTTGGACCGCTTTGGGATGTTTGTTGTAAAGGGAACCATCAACTGCTGCATCTGACATCTGTTTGGTAGCCACAATCAGTCCATTGTAGAAGAATTGGACTCATATCTAGTCCATTATTCCATGTTGTGGGCGTTTCCTGAGTAAGTCCTTATACCTCTCACATGTGTCATAAAGTGTCTCCCACTCTATTTGTTTGTAGGAAGAGATATTACTCCGAAGTTTCATGATCTTGGCCGGTGGGAAGTACGTTATTTGGAATTTCTCGGCAAACTATGCCCGTGTGGTAATGGAACTATGAGGTAATGAGTTCAACCATTGCTTGGCCCGACCTCTGCCGTAAAGGGGAATAGCCTTAGGCGAAATTGTGTCCTCGGGTACTCCGCCCGCTTTAATATTGTCATAGATTTCTAAGAAGTTTATCCGATGTGTATATGGATCCTCATCTTGGAAACCATCATATTGGCATGATTGTTGGACAATTTGAATGATGTTGGACTTCAACTCAAAGTTGTTTGTTGTGATTGGAGGCGGGTTAATGCTTGATCCGACTACTTCAAGATTCGGACTGGCAAAATCTGAAATAGACCGAGCCGGTACCGCCATCGCTACGTGTTGATCAACCTCTACACTAGTTTTCATTTCTGTGGTCTTTTTAAGGAGAACCTCCCTTAATCTCCGACGAAGTGTACGTTCAACGTCTAGATTTGGCACTTGTAATGGATATATGTGGAGGTTCTGGTCATGCACTGGTACATTCCACCACGGAAACGAAATCAAATTTAAAATTAGAAAAATAACAAGTGATAATAGAACTGAGATCCTAAAGAATAGAAGAAAACTAAAGTGGCTAGAATAACATAATACTAACGTTCCTCGAATGGCGGTCCCCGTCAATGGCGCCCAAAACCTAATGTGTTATTTCTCTCCCACAAGTGTATGGGGTCAATCAAGTAATATTGTACCCCAAGGGTAGGGTAGTTGAATCCACAGGGACCGGCTCTAATAGTACTAATTTGTCTTCTATTATATAGCCTAAAGATGTGGATGATGATTCTAAACGTAAGTGATATAAAGAAGAACTAAGGTGAACAATTGGCAAATCTAGGGTAATTTAATGCAGAGATTATGGTACCCTGGGTTTTTATCCCCCTGGGAATCCCTTGCTCGACTAATTTCCTAATATTAGCTATCTAATTGATCGGTTCTTGGACCGTGAGTAATCCAAATTAGTTCAACCCCGATCTCTCGCCGGACAAACCCTAACCCTATATGATGACATTGATCGCCCTACGAATGCATTAGGCTCCGTGATTCCCACTATTAGGTTTTGCCCTAATCTGGAAAGTGTGACACCATACACCCAATCTCTCAACGTGCACCCCCTCCCTACCATCTAAGCCTAGATCTAGCATAACCGAGATCTCTCTACCAATCAAGTAATTCAAATATGCAAATTAGGGCTCTCACACTAGCAATTCGCAAGCATTAAGCATAAATAGATAGTTCACAAGAACAAATCAAAACCAATATAATAGAAAAGGAAACAGTCACAAGTTCATCCAAGGGTTAGAGAATCTGAGGTACCATAGAATGTTTAACCTCTTATACTATAGAAATCCCTAACAATATTTAAAGAAGACGACATAGAGAAAGGTGATGGATTCCCCAGATCGATGTCTCTGTCACTTTCACTCTTTGCAAAAACCCTAGACGTCAGTGAAAGAATCGCCAAAAGTCCTTGATAGGTTGCATCTGATGGCCTTTTATAGACTTCAAACGAAGCACAATCATGCTCAGAGTGTGTTTAGCCAGTGCTTATCTTTGGAACCTTCGCGAATTGATTCAGAGTGGTTTTAGATAATCCTGAGATAAGCATGGGTTGTACACGAGCAGAACACGGCCGTGCTCTTCGAAGCACGCCCGTGCTTTGGGTAGATAAACTATGTTGGCAAAACCCTAATTCTGAAATCAACACGCCTCGAGCACTCCCGTGCTTGGGTCGTCCTCTTCTCTGGAATATGCCTTTTTAGCTCTATTTGTTCCGAATTAAGTCGAGTTTCGCTTCTTTTGTTCCAGGCACCTATTTTCCTGTCCAATAACAACAAAATACCCAGCAGAACACGAAAATAGAGAAATCTGTGCGAAGAGATAAGTAAAGTGCATGCAAATACAGTATAAAAATATGTATGATTATGCACTTATCAATCTTCTTGAATATATGATACACGTTGCACATTTGCAAAAAAAAACCCCATCTAACTCAATGAAACATATAGTTTTATGATCGTTTAGGACGACATACTTCAGTTTTACGCAAGAAGCTTCCAGACTCCAGCGTTTGCATATATCCTCTCACATAGACTGCCACGTTGACAATACGCTAAATTCAACAACATGACCTTCTTTGTACGTTGCAGCATCAAAGAAGTTCTTCATTGGATCCACCAAAAAAAAAAAAAGAGATAATTGCTTGCATGCCCCTACAAAAAATCAAATTTGCTTATTTACCCCTACAAAAGTGATAATTGCTTGCATACCCCTATAAAACAACAATAATTGCTTATATGCCCCTACTGTTACTCATTGTTGGTCACTGTTAGTGGTTTTGTAGGGGTATGCAAGCAATTATAAGGGGCATATAAGTAATTATTGTTGTTTCGTAGGGGTATACAAGCAATTATCACTTTTGTAAGGGTAAATAAGTAATTTTGATGTTTTGTAGGGGCATGCAAGCAAAAAACCCAAAAAAAAAAAAAAGAAGTTCTTCATTGGCAACTTAATGGATAAATGTTCTACTGAAGATGTTCTCACTAGAGCGAGGAGCAAGATGGAGGGGATGAGAAAGCTCTCTGGGCAAGTGAAGAGATGGAATGGCGATGGTGACATGACTGAGCGGGAGATCTCGCGCCAAAGAACCAGGGGTAAATGTAGAATTGTTAAAAACTTCTTCACAGCAACCTAACAAGAGGGACTAAAGAAGGGACTAACAAGGAATTCCAAAAAACAGAAGGACTATCCAAGCATATGTAAATATGTCGAGTTTTAAAAAATAATTTTTCCTAATTTTAATGATAAATTCAAACATTTAAATAATAAATTTAAACAAAATAATTATTATTTAAAATATTTCACATGCAAAGCACGAATTTATTGGTGAAACATTTTCAATAAGTGGACCAAAATACACTTTATCAACTAAGTTACAACCTTCATTAATGTTTGTATAATTATTTGGAAAACCATTTCATGATATTAAATTTAATTAAATTACTATTTTATCATGCAATATTTATTTAATTTTTATATTTACATGAGCTCCAACTTAAATATAATAAAGACTATAAATTATTTTAAAAGTATTACCAGACTAAATATCTTTTTTTTTTGGTATAGGCGACAAGCGCCCCCGCAAGGGTTTCAACCAGATAGGGCGTGCACAGGGGATCGGACTATCTCGGGTTCACTCGAGTGCACTTCTTTACTACCTAGGGACTTCGTGTCAACCTAGGGTTCACTCCATGCACCGTCTTTACTACCGAGACTACCAATCCAACACGGCCTAGACGCACGTGCTTGCACAGGTGGCCCCTCGTGAGCCGCCTTGTGCCCTGTGCCCTCACTTCGTCGCAGCGGAGAATCGAACCTGGGTTCGCCACTCATGCGCGAAGGACCTTTGCCGCTAGACCAAGTGGATAAACTTGCACTCAAAGGATATATGCACAACTTAAATTATGGATTATTTATAAATATTAAAATCACATGTATTTGTCAGCAGTAAATTATAAGAAAAACATGAGTTAAGGATACAAAAGCAAAAAAATATACAACTTATTTTCTTAGATATATAAAAGATAAAATAATATACAAGAGATATATCCAGACTCCATGAGGAAAATAAGCCAAGAACATATGTACAATTTTACAAACAAGTCTTCTCCAAAAATGGTTTTATAATATTAGTTATTATAAATCACATTAAACAAATGAATACTAATAATGTTTGAAAAACTTAATCAGGAGATTTTTTTTTTTTTTTTTTTGGGACATTTGAGCCAAGTGGTCAGCACCACCCAGCTAAGTTACCCACGGGCAGCACACGTCTTGGGATCGAATCCGCGCAAGGGGGAACCAACACCATCCGTAGACTGGCTATCCACAGCTTGCGGGACCTGCCACAAGAAATGGCTTCAGCGTAGACTCGAACCCACGCGGGGCTTGAGTCACGCGACCGGCTTGACCATTCGGCTGAGATGCCGTTGTCTTAATCAGGAGATCTTTGGTAGTTTATAAAATTGAACTTCAATCAACTGATGGAAATAGCTTTGCTCAAAATCCATATAGTATCACTAAACAATATGCAAGCAAATCCATTCTAGGCTAATCACAGTCAAGGAACATGGAAAATAAGTTCAATGCATGCCATTGAGTTTGACAAACAAAATGGAAGGAAAGAAATAAAAGATATCAGAAGTAAATACAAAATCAGGAAGCAACAACTTACACCATGGAAAAAAGCCAAAAAGGAACTCATAGTTATTAATTCTTCGGTATGTTCTTCCCAACAATCTTGGCAGGTGTTATACGAAGAAGATTGCCAGGCTTTCCAGGAACTGCACCTTTAATCATGACAACTCGAAGATCACTATCTATCTTAACAATTTTCAGCTTGCGAACCTTGGTTTTGGTTCCTCCCATCCTTCCGGGCATCTTTTTGCCCTTATACACACGCCCTGGAGTCGTTCCAGCACCAATGGAGCCCAAGGCTCTGTGACTCTTAGAACCATGAGTCATTTGTCCTCGCCGGAAATTGTGTCTTTTTATGCCACCTGAAAGATATCCATGAAAGGGATACAAAATACAATCACCAGGCATTAAATATGTCAGCTTTGTCTACAATATTCCTTGTTAGAATCATTTAAACATATCATGTCTCGTTGTAGTTAAGTATGCAAAACTGGGGAATCCAAGTACAAGATTTTCTCATAAAGTGAAAGAGAAAACAACAAACAAGGGAAGTATTAGTCAGGATGTTTTCATAGAAATAGTTTATATATATCCAAACCCTCAAGTACCGAATTCAACCATGGATCCAGTCTAAAAGCAACCAAGTAGTTTATAATATGAACTAGTAAATTGAGGCATCATTTATCCTTTGACACTATGCCGATAAAACAAAAGCAGTAACAAAATGCAATCTCAATAAGCCAATCCAACTGAGGCTTGTCACCTTTGTCAAATAAATAAATAAATAAATAAATAAATAAATAAATAAATAAAATCAATCCAACAAACAACCTTTTTTTTCGGAATAGGGAATGTGTCATTAGAATTATCACTCAATTCGTATTTCCTACATTCTTGCAGGAATAGGTAAATATGTTGCAATAACCCCCCCTCTAGTCCAATTCTGGGTTATTTGGTATAAATACTAAGGAGAGCAACAAAAACTAATTGCATGACACTTGTTCAAGCCATTCTAAAACTAATTATACAGCATAATAATCTCCTCTTAAAAATCAATTAAACTGTAGATGATAAATCAGTACAAAATTTCAAATTAATTGATTACAAACGAAGGAAAAAATGCCAAAAAAAAAAAAAATCAATCAACAACACAAACACCTAACACTAGTTCCACGCTAAGAAAAAAAAAGACAGCATGAGGTCAAACCAATTGAAGAAAATGGATCAAACAATTTGGAAGGTAAAGATAAAAAAGAATGAAGGGCAGGAGCGTGAGTGACAAACCTTGGAAGCCTTTGCCGATGGAGTTCCCAGAGACGTCGACGAGGTCGCCCTCCTTGAATATGTCTTCGACGACAAGCCTTTGCCCGGGCTCGAAGCCATCGATGGACTGGAGGCGGAACTCCTGGAGATGGCGCATTGGGATGGCGTCAGCTTTCTTAAGGTGGCCAAGCTCGGGCTTGGTGAGCTTGCGATCGCGGACGCGCCGGTACCCAACCTGGACGGCCTGGTAGCCATCGGTGTCCGGGGTCTTAAGCTGAGTGACGATGTTCCCCTCGCGGAAGCCGACAACGGTAACGGGAACGACAGTACCCTCGGGTTCGAAATAGGTCATCATTCCGAGCTTCGTTCCCATCACGCCGATGCCCGCCTCCATGCTCATCACCACCACTCCAGCACCGCTTCTTTTTCTGCGACCAAGAATCAGAGAGGAGGAGGAGGAGAGATTAGGGCATCGGCTGAGAAAGAAATTTGGGAGGCTTTGACGAGGAGGAGGAGGACGCAGGGAACAGCAGCCAGAGCCCACCCCCATCATCGGTCGGACTGCTACCGCCATTCTCTTCTCAAAACCGGTATCCCTCTTTCTTTTATCGCGTTCGCCTGCAGGACTAGGATGAACGCCCAAACGATTTCCTTATCCTCTCGTCCAAATGTTAGGAACTAACGGGCCGGCCCGTGAACCTGATCCAATCGACTAGGGCTTTTTTTTCTGACTAATTAACGAAGGTAAAAACATGAAACCACTAATTAACAGAGAGCTTGAAAAACAAACTAATTAACAAAGGTAAAAATATGAAACCACTAAAGTTTTAGTAAAACACAACATCAAAAAATGCAGCCCAGTTGTTGTTATTGCCTCCTCGAGCTATCTTGGCTTGTCATTCCCTTGATGAAACAGGGACAGCTGTGGATTTCTCCTACCCTAGTTAGCAAGTAGATTTGCAATAGTGTTTAGTTCCTTCAGGCAATAGTCAACCTCAATCTTTGAGTGTGATTTGATTAAATCCTATATCTTTTGAATATCCCTCCGAATTCTCCATGTAACAAGCGGGTTAGCGTTGTCCAGTAACTCCAAAGCCTCAATATAGTCAGAGAAAAACTTGTTAGGTCTTAGGTTCTAGGTTTCACAATGCTCCACAGCAGCTCCAAGCGCCAGTAGCTCAGCTTGCAAACTAGAATCAGCATTAGTGCAAGTTGCTCCAGCCAGAATAACCTCATTTGTGCCTTTCACCACCATAAAACCTATACCACAATAGCTTTGATCAGTATATAGGATGCATCACAAAAAACAATAGTAGAATTGTAAAAGACAGAGTTCATAAGGTACTCCCTAAGCCTTCCTCTATTCTTTCTCAGAGGTTCCCAAGTTTTTGCATATGTAAAGTTGAAAATTTGTTGAGCCTGCATTCTGTTGTTGTTAAAGACTAAGTCACACCTTGCTTTCCAAATGCATCGAGCACAATTGGCCATAAGTGCCTGGAAAGCTAGGTGTCCAATTCTTCCTCTGTCACGATAAGCCATAAGCTACTCTCCTGCCATTAATTTTATTGCATCATTCCAATCAATTCCGGAGTAATTTGCTGCTAACTCCTAGATTTGATTAGTAATTCTGCAATTGTACATGATGTGTTCCAATTTTTCACTGACCAATCCACACATTGGGCATTACAATTGAGGTCCAACATTCAGATTGTATAGATAATCAAAACTAGGAATCCTACCATGAAATAATCTCCACAAGAAAGTTTTAACTCTGGGGGCCATATGTAGTCTCCATATTTTGTGCTATCCCACCCATGTATTGTTAGGAGACTCAATCTCCTGATTCAGATGATTATAAACAGTGTTTGCAATTTTGGCAGAGGGTGTATTAGGCAAACAAACCCAATGGTTTGGAACATTAGCCCTCATAATTATGTTGTCCACTCTATTCAAATCAATGGCCTCACAAAAGTAGTTTGATATATCTGAATGTTTTAAGTGTTCACCATCCACAAGATCATCAATCCTTAAATCCTCTATAGGTAAATTCATATTGAAGTTGGTAGGTTTCAAGGAAATAGGCATTTCAAACAGCTATGAGTCATTAAGGAAATCATTTATGCCAAGATTGCAAGTATTTAGACAAAAGTTAGATCTGATGACTATACCAGATTTATAAAGTAATTTGTAAAAACAGGAGACGAAATCCCTAATAAGATTAGTCCATATGTTAAAATTTCCATATTTGAAAAGAAAGATCTACACCAATAGTTTATCTTCAAGATTTAAAATAGCAATATATATTTTGCCATAAGCGCAATCTTGGCCTTCCTTTGGTTTCTAATTCCTAACCCTCCCTCAGATTTGGCAAGTGTAGTATTGCTCTAACTAATGGGATGGAATGATCTGCGACTAGCAGTGCCTTTACTCTATAATAAACCCCTGGACATCTTGGATATCAGGTCTAAGACTATGTTAGGAACAGAGGTGCAAGATAGGCTATAGACAGGAATAGACATCAGAGAGGTGTTAACTAGGATGGTTCTGCCAACAAGGGAGATGGATGACAGATTCCATGAATTTAGACTGTTTTTGGTTTTGTCTATTAGTGTATGCTATTAACTGACAGGGATCCTCTTAGGAGATATTAGAATCCCTAGTTATTTAAAAGGAAAGTGCTCAAATTCATCCCAAGAATGAACACAAGGGCAACTCTAATCCTTCTATTAATCCAGGTAGGTACATGAATGGTGGATTTGCTAAGATTAATTACTTTCTGTCCAGTGAGCTCCCTATACATGTTAAGGCACATATTGCAATTCCTAGCAACAAACCTAGATGCCCTAGTGATGAGGATAAGATCATCATCAAACATAAGATGGTTGAAGTTTTTCCTTAATCTGTTATCAAAACCAGGAATTAAGTTCAAAATCATGGCATGATTAAGTGATGTAGATAGGTTTTGGGACACTAATTAGAATAAATAAGGGGATAAATGATCACCCTATCTAATCCCCTTGTGGTTGGGAATCCATCTCGTTGGTTGTCCATTGATCAAGAAAGAAAAACTGGCTGAAGAAATGCAAGTTCTTACCCAAGAGATCCAGATATATATTAGGGAATTTCATGTTCTTGAGGGTGGCAAGGATGACATTTCATTCCAATGCATCATATGCCTTTTCAACATCTATTTTTAACATCATCCTAGGGAGGGTTTTGGAATCACAATCAAAGGAGTATACTATCTCTTGAACAACAATTATGTTATCAAAAGTGGATTTTCCCACAAGAAAACGAGCTTGCTCAGGACCTATAAGTTTGTGCATGACATTCTTCAATCTATTGCTCAACATTTTAGAGAACATACATTACATAATAATATTGGTATGAAATCTGAGACTTTGTCTGGTGCATCTTTCTTAGGGATTAATACTACATACGTTCTTCCCCAAGAAGGAGGCATATTGGCAGTTTGAAAAAGTGGTTTATGGATGTGATCAAGGGATCCCTTGCAATTTCCTAGTAGAAAATGTAGAAATTCAACATTTAATCCATCAGGGTCAAGACTTCTCCCCTTGGCCATGGTTTTCAATGTCTGATATGTTTCACTAATTGTAAAAGGTCTAGATAATATGATTTTATCTTCCTCTGATAATGTAGGTAGATCTGAAGGGAGTTTTAGGGCAAGCACTTCAATAGAAACATTATTTGAAGAGGTACATAACTTACTGTAGAAATCAAAGAATATATTGCTAATACTTTGGTGATAAGATAAAATTTGTCCTACTCATCAACAAGACCAGAGATTTTGTTTCTATGTCCTCTTATCTTAGCTTGTCTATGAAAGAAACTAATGTTGTAGTCCCTATTCCATAACCATAATAACCTTGCTCTTTGGGCCAAGTAGTATGTTTATTGTATAACCCTCTTAAAGCTAGGCTATCCAAATCAAAATACATGTTGGAAGATTCCAAGGCCTCTAGAAAAGAAATGTATGTTTCAGTCTTGGTAATGTCTTTATTTATAGGAGTCAATCCAGTTGCTTTCCATTTAGTTAAATAGATCCTAGTGCGAGCAATAGAGTGAGTGAAAGCATGGATAGGGGATGTATTTGGTTTGAAATTCAAGGCTTGACACATTGATTTATGACATTGATTATGTTCAAACAAAAAATTTTCAAAACGGAAAACTTTGTTTTTTCGATGCGAAAAAATTTAGCTAATAATAGCATAGGAGAATGATTTGAGCAAGTACGAGGCAAATGTTTATTGTGATAGGAATAAAAATTGGTGAGCTATTCATTATTGGCCAGGAAGCAATCTAATATGGGCCATCTCCTGGCCAAGCCACATTGGTTGTTGAACCAAGTAAAAGGAGAACCAAAAAAACCCAAATCAAATAGTTGATTGATAGCAATAAACTCATTAAAATATTTGGACTTAATTGAGTAATGAGAAAAGCATCCCCCTCTGTTTTCCTCGGAATTAAGAATTGAATTTAAATCTCTAGTTAAAACCCACAGTAATTTGAATGTAGAAATGACTGATAATTCATGCCATAAAAGCCTTTGAAGATGGATGTTTTGAGAATTATAAACTACCGAAAGCACCCACTTTTTCGATTTAGTAGTCGATAAGATCAAATGCAATGAAAAACCAGAGAAAGCAATAGGTGTTACCTTTCCCACTCCTGGATTCAAAAAAGTGATGATTCCACCTGATATGCCAATTGTCGAAATGACAGCCAACTCCCAATGTTTGGAAAATCTTCCACAAAGTTTTAGTGCACAATTATCATCAGCTCTAATCCCCACCAGACAAACAACATCGGGTTTAAAAGTCCGCATGAGTGTTCTAATTCTTCCAATAGTTTTGGGATTAGCTAATCCCTTGCAGCTCCAACATAGATGTTTTATATCTTCCATAGTTAAGGTAATTAAAAGTGAGAGAAAAATAGATAGATTCAAAACAAAAGAAGCAAATTCAAGGGACATCATCAACAGCTATCACACGACCCTTCTTCAGTTAAGAATTGTTCTTGATTGAAGCTCTTCTTGCTAGTACTTCTTGTTTGATATCTTTTTGAATAAGCGCCAATGGCATATCATTGTTAAATATCTCATAATTCCTATTTTTATCCTGATTCCCTTCATCAATGGGTTGGACTTCAGCCACTTGAGCCTTTGTTTTCTCTGAGATTGCTCGAGAGATGCGCCGAACTAGGCAATCATGCACAGCGATCTAAGGAACACACTCGGGAGGAGGGCGATTGCTAGATGATTACTGTTGAGCGTTTGACTTCAACGAAGTGATGAGAAGTGGTGTAGTCGATCGTTGATTTGGATAGCTGGCTTCACTAGGATCCCCATTGCTCCGAGGCACTGGGAGCTGGAAACAATAAAATAGTTGTTAGCTCAACCTGTGGTATTGCAACGGTAGGATGGTTATGCCTATAATGTGAGGAAGAGGAGGGATCGTCACCCTCCAGAGGTGATGTTATGATAGCCAAATCTCGATTAGGGATTTTCGAAGGGGAAGGCACCTTATTTGTCTTAGATGCCTCGTGATCAACATAAAGTACATCGCAAGGTGCAAAGCCTCTTTGCCTAGTCAAACCCCCGCGACTACCATATAAGCAGGGATCAATCTTATTCCTGGCACAGAAAGAAAATACAAATAATAACTAGAATGAAGTCTAACAAAATCTTGGGTTGCCTCCCAAGCAGTGCTGAGTTTATAGTCTTTACTAGACTTGAGGATCGGTGGTTTGAATGTTACTACGTCTTTGTCCCGCTCTACATGGTGGCTAAGGTACGATTTCACCAGTTGTCCATTAGCCACAACAATGTTTTTGGTACGCTCATCTTCCAATTCTACAGCTCTATTGGTGTAAACCTCGGATATTTGAAACGGGCCTAACCACTGTGATTTCAACTTGCCAGGAAATAGTTTCAACCGAGAGTTGAACAACAAAACTGATTGCCCCGGCACTAACTTGGGATGGATAAGACGATGATCATGCCACTTCTTGACTTTCATTTTATGGAGCTTTGCATTCTCATATGATTACATCATGAACTCATCTATTTTATTTAATTGTAACCTTCGTTTCTCCCCTGCAACTTGCCAGTCTAAATTTAACCTCTTAATGGCCCAAGCTTTATATTCTAATTCCAATGGGAGAGGGTAAGCTTTCCCCAACACTAGCTGATATTGCGACATACCTAGAGCTGTTTTGAAGGTTGTTCTGTATACCCAGAGTACATCATCCAATCTGAGTGACCAGTCTTTTCGAGACGGACTGATCATCTTCTCTAATATTTTATTTATCTCTCGATTGGACACTTCGGCTTGTCCATTGGCTTGTGAGTAATAGTGCGTGGTTACCCTATGTGAAACTCCATATTTCTCGAGGAGTTTATTGAAACTCCTGTTGCAGAAGTGTGACCCTCTATCGCTGATAATAGCTCGAGGGGTGCAAAATCGAGTGAATATATTCTTCTTAAAGAAGTTAATCACTCTTTGTGAATCGTTGGAGAGGATAACACCACCAATTCCACCCATTTAGACACATAGTCTATTGCTACCAAGATGTATACATTCTTGAAGGATAAGATAAACGGGTCCATAATGTCTACTCCCCACACATCAAATAGCTCCACCACCAAGATATTTTGCAAGGGCATCTCATGGTGTTGTGATATGCTTTTAGTGCGTTGACATCGGTCATACATACTAGCAAATTGATGAGCACTTTTAAACAATGATGGCCAATAAAACCCAGCTTGCAGAGCTTTTGCTGCAGTCCTGTCCCCGCGTAGTGACCACCATAGGGTGAAGAGTGATATTGCTCTAGAATGTTGTTATGCTCTTCTTCAAGTATGCAACGCCGAATAATTTGGTCAACTCTCACTTCGAACAGATAAGGTTCATCCCAAACATACCTTTTGATGTTATGTGGAAACTTCTTGCGTTGTTGGTAGTTAAAACCCTCAGGGATAATCGTGTTGACAAGATAATTTGCTATGTCTACATACCATGGTGGGTGTTATATCTTTACTGCTAATAAGTGCTCATCAGGGAATACCTCACTAATGACAATGAGATTGGAACATTGGTCATTACTCTCTCGTCGGGATAGATGATCAACCACTTGGTTTTCTATCCTTTTTCGATTCCTCACCTCCAAATCAAATTCCAGATGGAGGAAAACCCAACGCATCAGCCTTGCTTTCTTGTCCTTCTTCTCCATGAGGTATTTAATTATAGAATGATTTGTATATACCACCACCTTAGTCCCCACCAAATATGCTCTGAATTTGTCAAAAGCGTATCCCATAGCAAATAGTTCCTTTTCTGTAGTGGTGTAATTTCCTTACACTTGGTTCAAAGCCTTGCTCGCATAGTATATCGAATGAAACACTCCATTCCGTCTCTGACCCAACTTGCCCCCACAGCCACATCACTAGCATCGCACATCAATTCAAATGGCTCCTTCCAGTTAGGGTTGATGATGATGGGAGCATGATTAGCCGCCGCTTGATTTCTAGAAATGCCTTCATGCATTCTTCATCAAAATTAAAGGGCATATCTTGTTCTAACAGCTTGCTCATAGACTTTGTTATTAACGAGAAGTCCTTAACAAACCGTCGGTAAAATCTTGCATGCCCAAGGATACTCTGACGCTCTTAAGTAATGTTGGTTGTAGTAAATTACTTCTACCTTAGTTTTATCCACTTCAATGCCTAATTTTGAGATTCTGTGTCCCAATACAATTCATTCTCTCACCATAAAGTGGCACTTCTCCCAATTAAGTACCAAATTTGTCTCTTCACATTTGTTCAAGATTTGCTCCAAATTTGACAAGTAGTAGTCATATGATTCTCCAAACATCAAGAAATCATCAATGAAAACTTCCATACTCCTCTCGATCCTGTCTGAGAACATTGCCATCATACACCGTTGAAAGGTCGCCAGGGCATTGCATAGCCCAAATGGCATTCTTCTAAAAGCAAATGCCCTGTACTGGCAAGTGAATGCTGTTTTCTCTTGATCCTCCTGTGCTATTGTAATTTGATTATACACTGAGTATACGTCCAAGAAGCAGTAGTAGTCGTGCCCCAATAATCGATCTAGAATCTGATAAATAAAGGGCAATGGAAAATGATCCTTTCGTGTTGCCTTTTTTAGTTTCCGGTAATCCATACAAATTCTCTATCCAGTCACCGTCCTTGTTGGAATGCTCTCATTCTCCGCATTTGTGACTATTGTGATGCCCCTTTTTTCGAGACACATTACGCTGGGTTGACCCAAGTATTGTCAGAGATAGGGTAAATAATTCCTGCATCCAACCACTTCAAAATTTCTTTCTTCACCACTTCCTTCATGACTGGGTTGAGCCTCCTTGGATGTTCTATTATTGACATGGCTCCATCTTCTAAGAGTATCTTATGCATGCATATAGAGGGCTAATGCCCTTATGTCATTGATTGACCATCCCAATGCTCTTTTGTGTCTCCTTAGTACCTCTATGAGTTGGTGTTCTTTGCTAGATGATACTACTAGGAACATTAAAAGTTTATTAACCTAGTCATTGGCTTTAGGTTTTTAATTTTTCTTTACTTTATATAATATATATCTGACTATTTTTCTGTATTCTCTTCTGTACAAGGTACGCTATGAATCCCTGGAGGATGAACCCTCTCTTGTGGTGAGGCGTGTGTACCGGTGGTGCAAGCGCTCCTCTGTGAACTGAGGATCGCTAAAGGATGAACCCTCTCCTATTCAGGGCTTTTTAGGCACAGA
This sequence comes from Dioscorea zingiberensis, assembly GCA_026586065.1. NCBI lineage: Eukaryota > Viridiplantae > Streptophyta > Magnoliopsida > Dioscoreales > Dioscoreaceae > Dioscorea > Dioscorea zingiberensis. Next base: position 26,881,691 of record CM048824.1, read on the forward strand.
GGCGGTCTTCTTCTGAGGCATGTCTACAAAACAATTGAAAAGAGTGTCAGTACATTTAAAAATATCAGGAAATGGAATGAAAACATCCACTGCGGCTCATGAATAGCCCTGTACGAGCCCGCATACGGGCAGTATATCAAACTATACTAAACCGGCTGTGAGCCATACGGATACGGGACGTATATGGCTGGCCGCGTGGGCGCCGACGGGCATGAAGTGTTCCTGGCCCAAATATATTCATTTTGCACCCTACACTCTATACATGCCTATTATTAAACTTGTGCGACCTAGATGTGGCGCAAACATGCATACATTCATCACACAAACCATTCACAACAAGCCTTAGGTTTCTAAACATGAAAAAGGGGATTTTTCATCAACAAATCAAACAAAAACTCACATACCTAGGGATGATGGAAGCCCAAATGCAAGAAATGAGGTCGTGCCGGTGTGGGGGATGCCCGTATCAAAGTGGAAGAGAAGAGGGGTCAGTGTTAGGGTTTAAAGAGGTGAAAGGGCGCGATGTGTAACGCTCTAACTTTTGTAATTGTCCGACCCCATACGGGCCAGTATACGGGCCATATGGAAGATGATGAATGAGTGTTATGCCTATGCTATTACCGCAAGTGCACGGGTCGTATCAAGTAATAAAGTGGACTATAAAAGTCAGATGTTGAACCTACAAGGACCGAGATATTAGTACTAGCTATCTATCTATTATCTAGTCAAAGACAAAGGTTGGTGGTAGTATGAACTAATTTAAATTATAATTCTAGAAAGCAAGATAAACTGGGATGTGATGAAGTCGTGAGGGCAATCAATTAGGAAAAGAGGTATCTAGGCAAGGTATCCCCCTCGGGTTCTGGTGGATAATGATTTGTATGGATTCCTATTTGAAGAATGTTAGTTTATGGACCAAGAATTCCTACAATACTTTCACACCTTCTTTCGAGGCGAGTTATTAATCTATGCTCGTGAGTAGTTCTAAGGAACATATAATCTTGGAAGAGTTGTGGGAATAATTCGTTTTAAAGAGTCTCTCTCCTAAATACCTGATCTCTCGGCATGTTCACAACTCCCACCTATTGAAGTAGATCTAGGGTATATAAAGGGAGCATTATTGTCTACACCTTCTATAGATCTAGATTGACACTTAGAGTTGTCGTAACATAAAACATCAATACCATACAATACATTCAATAGGTTTTCAAAACATTGAAACATTTATTTAAACATAGAAATTCATAACAAGTAAATAAAAGTTCACACAAAGACCCAAGGGTTCCACAATGCCCAAATACTTAAGAGATTAGTTCCCCATGAAAGAGGAATACAAATCTAATAGAAATAAAGAAGAAAACATCAGTAAAATAACAAATTAACTCCCCCCCAATGTTTCCTCTACAATTGGTACCATAAATCCTCCTCCAAACATCGCCACTGAGAAGCCTTGACGATGAAGCTTACGGGTAATTATGATGATGATGATGATGACCCAAGGTGTAGCCCCCAAAGGGGATGGTCCAAAGATGCCCCAAAGTCCTAATTTATCATGCATTTATAGGGTTTACAATGATAGAGAAGTGTATGCCATGTGTTGGGTCCGTATTGATCGAGTTTGGGCTGAAAAATTATGAATATCGAGCCATAATATGCCCCGTACGGGCACCCTTATGAGTGCTTACGGGCTTAAGAGTGCCCGTAAGGCTCTCGAGAACGCTCTGAGACAGCTTACAGGCTGTCTTAGGGCGTATCCTTGCCCGTATAAATAGTAAATCTTGTTTTTACTTAGCTTCAGGTTTGCACAGTGTTCATCAAGCGCTTGATCGGACAACAAAATCACCTCAGATAGACCTGAAATTTTAACTATGTATTATTGATTTGTTGATCTTCAATCTGAACAATAGAGATCTGATTTGGAGTCTTGTAGCTCTTGAAATAAAATTCTGATCTTTGTTGCTTTTTCAGGATTTCTGCAGTTGATTCCTATTTCGCCTTAAATGATGTAGAATTTCTTCCTTTTGATGCTTGAGGCTCTCCAATGACCTGTAAATAAAGATTAACATAAATTAAGTACCAATGGGCTAAAACTACATCAAATCACATGCATAGTGTATAAGAATATGGTATAAAAATACGATCAATTGAACGCTTATCAGAAGATCGTACTCATGATATGGAAGAGAGAGTGCGGTCATACGGCCTGATAGATGGCCGTATGAACTCCCGTATGATCGCACCTGGTGACCATACTGCCTAGCGTATGGGTCGTATGGACTTGGGGATTTCTAACAATGCATTTATGACCCATACGGGCACCTATATCGTATATTACCCCGTCTATTTCTCTGGAGGGACAATATGTTCGTATATCAGACTGTATGGTCCCCCGTACACACCTTGGTTTAGCTTATGCAGCCAACACCAAAGGCCATTCATGACCTCCTTGCACGACCTAACAAGAGTTATCAATCCAGGGCTACAAATTAAGAACATCCAGCATAATGAGACAAAACGATGTGAATATAAAAATGATACATATCATCAATTTATTCCAAACACACAATCTAGCCAATCAAATGAAAATTGCACAAAGAAAAAGAAATTTTTCAAGAACTTGGGTTGCCTCCCAAGAAGCGCTTGTTTAACTTTACTAGCTTGACGTACCTCCAACTTACCTCATAGGGGTTTAAATACTTTCAAGCTCTTATCTACTCCTCCTTTGAAAAATTGTCCAAATAGTAACATGCCCAAGTTATTATAAATAGAACAATTATTCTCTCTCATACCTGGGCTTTTCCTAAAACAGTGTTAGCCGAAGAAATGGTGCTTACCCCTTTCTCCTTTACCTTCTTCCAGATTTTTGTGTAGAGGGTGAAGTTTTGCTTCTTCTTCACTTGTTCTAGCTTGGCCTCCGGATTGATCTTTGATAGAGCATAATCCCCTTGACCCACTTCCGAGTCCTCTTCGTTCTCTCCCAAACAATGGGTTAACGGATCTATCATCAATAGGTCATTCATGCATTCGGAGGTGATTATGTCAACATCATCGACACTATATGAAGTATCATCTTGAGCCATAGTGTGTCGCATAGCATCGGGTTGCTTAAATACTACCTCTTAATCTCCCACTCTCAATGCTAATTTCCCTTATGCACGGTCTTCAAGTGCTTGATCAATAGCTAACAAAGAACATCCAAGGATGATCAAAACATCGACATCATCATCTATATCTAGAAGCACAAAATCAGCTGGGAAGATAAATTGATTTATTTGGATGAGCACATCCTCTGCTAGCTCCTTATGTCGTCTCACAGATCTATTGGCGAGTTGTAATGCCATCCAGTCGGCTTCAGTTTATCAAGGCCTAACTTTATGTATAACTTGTATGGCATTACATTAATACTCACCCATGAGTCTGCTACTGCTTTCTTTGTAATCCCTTCACCAAGTACACAAGGGACAACAAAGCTGCCTGAATCTTTTAATTTCTTGGGCATAGTTTGTTGTAGAATGGCCGAGCATTGGGCATTTAGTGTGACAGTAATTGCATCTTCTAATTTCCTTTTTTTTTGGATAGAAGTTTATTTATAAATTTTGCATACTTGGGCATTTGAGACAAGACTTCCACCAACGACAAATTAATATGCAATCGCTTCAACATGCTAGTAAATTTTGCAAATTAAGCATCTTCCTTATCCTTCTTTAGCCTCGCAGGATAGGGTACTTGAGGTTGGTAAGGGGGATGGACAGTCCCTCTACTACTTTTTCTTTTTCCTTCCCTTTCTTCTCGGAGCTAGCAATTGGTTCCGAGTCTTCAACTTTAATGGTGCTTATATCTTGAGGTTTCACCACGGGCAAGTCTACCTCTTTCCCACTTCTCAATGTAAAGGCTTTGAGGTATTCCCATGGATTTTCTTCCGTATTACCCGGCAAGCTTCCTTAAGGCCTCTCCGATAGAGTCTTAGCAATTTGTCCAACCTGATTTTCCAAATTATGAATTGTAGCTTGCAAATTCCTGATTGTGGTATCATTGTTTTCCATGTTCTTCAATATGAGATCCTCCATGGTAGCTTTCTTCTCTTGCGGTTTTGGAGGGTGTTGGAAACCAGGTGGGTACTATCCTGCTTGTGGGTTTCCATAAGAGAGTGCATGATGGTTCTATTTAGGGGCATAAGCTCTGTATTGACCATATGGTTGTCTTTATGCATTATCCATGTACTGTACTTGCTACATGGGAACCATTTCAGTTCTTGCAATAGGGTAATTAGACGCCTCATGTCCTCCTCCACATGTACTGCAAAACATGACTAAAGCCTGTCTTGAGCTACTATTGGATGTTAGTAGCTCAATCTTCCTTGTCAACAACCCCAGTTTTTCACCAAGAGTGGCATCTATAACCATCGGTTCATCCAATGAACCAACTACTTTAACTTGTTTCTTTCTTGTAGACCAATGAGCTTCATTGCTGGCCATATCCTCATAAATTTTCTCAGCATCTTCTGGGTACTTATTTCGCAATGATCCCTCTGCAGCAGCATCCACTAGTTGCCTTGTAGTATTGTCTAGCCCATTGTAGAAGGTTCAAATTTTAGCACAAGGATCTAGACCATGTTGAGGACAATGCCGAAGCAAGTCTTTGTATCTCTCATAAACTTTAAAAAAAATGTTTCGGTTGCACCTTTCTTGAATGCGGAGATATCCAATCTAAGCTTGTAGGCCTTGCTTGGTGGGAAATATCGATGAAGGAACTTATCAAGCATTTCAGCCCAAGTGCGAATAAATCCGAAAGGAAGTGAAGTGAGCCACCTATAAGCCCCCTCTCTCAAACTGAATGGGAAAAGCCTTAATCTAATAGCAACATCAGATGCCCCATTAATCTTGAACATGTTACAAATCTGAACAAACTTTGCTATATCAGCATGGGGGTCTTCATTTGCCCTTCCATCAAATTGAGCCGAACTTTGTATCATATTTATTGTGCTAGCCTTGATCTCAAAATTGTTAATGTTGACATTTGGAGGAGAATGCTGAATATCTCCCCTATATAATGAGATCGCTCATACTTAGATAATGTTTGTCTCCTTTCCGCCATGATGGGTACTTCTCTAACCTCAACACTGGCTTCAGTAGGTATGAAATTTTCTGCTTCAGAAGAGGATCTTGGAATTGATCCTTCTACTTCTCTTAATTTTCGGTGTAAGGTTCTTTCTATCTCACTATCCACTTCAATGAGGCCTTTAGTATTTTGCGGGTCATTGATTGAGCCTAATGCTTATGTTTATACCACAAGTGCGCAGGTCATACCAAGTAGTAAAGTAGACTATGAAAGTTGGATGTCGAACCCACAAGGACCTATATCACCAATCCTATCTATTTGTCTGCTAGCTCCTACCTAGCCTATCCAAAGGTTGGGATTAAATTCTAGTCTAATTTCTAAATTAAAAATGACTCGAAATAACCTTGATGAGAGTAGTAATGGCAATCAATTAGGGAGATACTCAGTAATGAATCCCTAATAGATATTTGAAAGTACTGGCAAATATGAATCTCTACTTGAAGAATGTTACTTTATGGACCAAGAGTTCCTATAATGCTTTCACAGCCTCCATCAAGGCAAGTTACTAACCTAATACCCTCTTTGAATTAGCTTTTTAGGGAACCTATATCTTGGAAGAGTTGTGGGAACAAAACATCTAAAAGAGTCTCTCGCCTAAATACCCGATTTCTCGGCGTATTCACAACTCCTACCTATTGAAGAAGATCTACATATAGGGAGGCGATCGCTATCTACGTCCATATGAATCCTATTGATACTTAGATCTGTCACAACATAGAACATCAATACCATATATCACATTTAATAGGTTCTCAAAACATTAAACATCCATTCATATATAGAAATCCATACAAGCAAAGTTAAGTACTAATCTAGAGGTTCATCATGCCCAAGTATCTAGAAAATTAGTTCCCCATCAAAGGGGAATACAAATTCAACACAAGATTTAAGAGAAAGAAATGAAACATAGTATGAAACACCCTTCCCTCCATCTTGGTGAGGACAATTGGCGGGATGTATAGATTTGCAACAAAGATGCCCCTCAGATGCTTGCTGTCATCTTCTTACTCCAAGGTCTTCAATGAAACCCTAATCTCCAAGATGGAGAAGGGATAGGAGCTCAAAGATAAATGATGAGCTAATAGTCTAAATTTTTTTTTCACAAACCCTAAAAATCCGCTATTTATAGGGCCCAGGTGAATTTACATATATAAATGGTGTCCAAATCGAGTTAGCCCGGATTCAAATCTGCCATAAAAACAGGTCAGGTCACATCAAACTCACGAGTTGTATGGGCGGTCATAATGGCACACGGTCGCCTGCAAATGTATTGCCAGGTCTGTAAGCTCTGTGGTGCGGCCGCACGATCGGTAGCATGACTCTCTGTAAGAATCTATCTGTATGTGTTTTGAATATCCATGTGTGTGCGTGCGGGCGCACACTGGCCCGCACGGCTTCAATAAACTTGGAATTTAACCTCAAATTATGTTGCATTGTTTCCATTTTGCGCTTGAGGCTCTCTAGTGTCCTGTAAATAAGAATTAACACAAATTAAATACCAATGGGCTAAAATTACTCAAAATCACATGCATAGTGAACAAGAAAGTGATATAAAAATATTATCATTTGAACAATTATTAAAATATCCCCACACTTAAGCATTTGCTTGTCCTCAAGCGAACAAACAAATAAAAGTTCAAGGCATGAGAATCGTTCAACCTCAGGCTATAAAGTACTTGCATTTTATTTTACTCAAAGCATTCACCATTGGCATATGCATTTTCCTATTTCAACCCTTTGAATTTAGATCAATCCGATGATATGATTTTGTATAGCTCTAGATGAGAGTTTCACTTCACTTACCATGTCCCCGAGTCTTAGAATTGCAAGCATACCCTTGGTAGACTTTAGAGGTTTCTTGAGAATCTAAGTGCAAAATATCTAGCCCTTTAAGAAAAATAAACTTTCTTTTTGTTCTTTTCTTTTCAATTTTTCAACTTTTATCTTTTCTTTTCATATAAATCCTGGTAGGGCATCTCTAGTGGATCCGACTTTTCGGGGATCAAAGATTAACATAAAGTGTAGATCTCCCTTTCTGAGGGATGCACATGCAAGTTAGACACTGGAACACCCAACTACTTAGAAGTTTACAAGTCTACAAACACGCGCTCATGCTCACAAGTGACTTTTCAGCTTGAGAGATACTTTGATTAGGAGCCAAAAACTCGAGCTTACTTCGTCAGCAAGAGTAGAGGAGCACTATCTCAGTCTTTATTTTTTTTTTATAATCTCTATGTACAAAACTTATTCACTTTTTTCAACTCTACTTTCAAGGGCTAGAATTTTGACTAGTGCCACAAAAACTCTTGGAGTCATTGAAGATAATACTTAACAATCTAAATCAAGGAAACATGGTCATGGGTTATCTAATGTCACTAGAGAATATATAATAGCCATGAAGATTTTCTCTAAGTGTCCAAGGTGTTTCATAAGAAAAATTTGAAAAATTTTGCTCAAATGGTGCACACTAAGAATAAAACAAAATTGAACACAATTTTTCAACATGCCGTCATTGGTGTACACTAAACATGTATATATGTAATAATTTACAATGAATTCATAGAATACTATCTCCACACTTATAGATTTGCAATGAATTTCATAGTAAAAATGTGCAATGAATTTCATCATTACACATGTATACCCATCCCACACTTAAAATTTTGCATTATCCTCAAAGCAAACAATAAAACATAGAATTTATAATTGAAGCGATTAAAGAATTTGGAGAGGTGAAACTTCCCCAGTTACTTGGTGATGATTCCATTATGTGAGTGAAACCAATGTGAAGTTGTAGTGTTGTTCATCATATAACATTCTTTTAATAATCTTTCAAGCATGAAGGGAGATCAAAAGACAAAACCGCATAATAGAAAAGTAGGATATTTATTTTAGTTGAGAAGGGTAATCCCTTGCTCATTAGTACAAGATCTAAGTAAGGTAGTGCAACGGGGATAAGCCCTCGGTTACTAATACAAAAGCAACCTAAGTTGAGTGATGGGGTAAGACTTTGCCCAAGAAGGTTAACGAAATGAGATGTCATCGATCCGGTATTAGTTCTCTTTAGGCGGGGTTGGAGTGGATCCCGGAGGTCGTGCCGGAGCGGAGGTTCGTATGTTGAAGATAGCGAGAATGCTATCTAGGTTAACCCTTATATGTCGTTGTTCTTCATGCATTTGCGGGTTGGCATCAATGGCTTGTTGTAGCTCTATTTTTAGCGTTTCCAAGTCCTGGAGGTTTGGGTTGCTGGGTCGAACCATGGTGGAGACCTAAGCTTGGAGAAGGGAGGGATTAGAGAAAAGAGGAAGACGGAAAGAGATAGAGAAACTGGGCGGCTAGGTTTTTTAATGGAGTAGAGATGATGAAAATGAGGGTCCCATGCGCGCGGAGCTACATTCTCGATCTGTGCGGGCGGTTGTGCGGGCGCATGACTTCCCGCACAGATCGCTATGGTTGGGTGTGTGATAGCCCGTCTGCACCCCTCTTTCACCACATATTTGCGAAGGGTGCTGGCTTGCGTGCGGCCACACAGTCGCACACACGACCCTTTCTCATAAGGATAGGTCCAAGATTTCTCCAGCAAGTTGAATGTCGGTTATCTACGATGATCGCAACTTCCTACCCCATCGATTCAGAATTTGAAATTCACTAACTGTGCCAGATCGAGGGTCCTTCATCACGTTATTGTAAAATAAAGACTAGACTGTCAATGCGAATGATACAAAAATTTCTTTAAACCCTTGGGTTCTCTCCCAAGAAGCCCTTGTTTAACGTCACTAGCTTGGCGTTCCTGTTTTTATGGTCAAGGAGGGTCGACAGGTTGAATGTTCCTGTTGACTTTCCTCAGAGTGCTACCATCATAATACAACTTCAGCTGCTGTCAGTTCACCTTAAATGTGCCCTTCTCCACATTACCTATTTCTATCGCTCCTTGAGGGTAAACCTCCATAACCATGAAAGGTGATGACCATCTTGAACGTAACATGCCTGGGAAAAGTTTAAGTCATGAGTTGAACAATAATAGTTGATCCGCATCCTTACATTGCTTTCACTATTTAATTTGCCTATCATGATGTTGGTTGGTTCGCTCCATGTATAACCTTGAGTTCTCATATGCTGTACATCACCATTCGTCTAACTCGTTTAATTGGAGTTTCCTCTTTTCTTTGCAAGAGATGGGTCCCAGTTTAGAAATTTGGTGGCCCAAAAAGCTCTATGTTCTAATTCTATCGGTAGATGGTATGCCTTCCCGTAAACCAACCGGTATGGGGTGCTCCCCTTCGGTGTCTTGTACACTGTTCGATACGCATATAATGCATCATCTAATTTATCAGACCAATCTTTTCTATGATGCGTAACCGTTTTCTCTAAGATGTGCGTCAGCTCTCTATTAGACACTTCTACTTGCTCGCTTGTTGGGGATGGTAAGGGGTTGAAGTGCGGTGTATGACCCCACATCGTTTAAAGGTTTTAGCGAATTGTACATTCCAGAAGTGTGTGCCTCGATCACTGATGATGGCTCTAGGTGTGCCGAATCTGGAGAACTGTCTTTTCAAGAACTTGACTACACTCCTAGCATCATTCGAGGGTAATGCTTGCGCTTTAACCCATCTGAAAATGTAATCCACTGCAACCAATATAAATTTGTTCCCATTGGAATTCGAGAATGGACCGATAAAGTCTATACCCCAAATATTAAATACCTCGAATACCTAAATTGAGCACTGTGGCATCTCATCTTGGTGGGATATATTTCCTGAAAGTAGACAGTTATCACATCAGCGAATGAACTCTAAGGCATCTTGAAATAATTTTGGCCAATAGAATCCTGCGTCAAGGACCTTCCTCATCGTTTTATTTGCGGTGTAGTATCCCCCAATCAGTCCTGCACAATAGTGACCCAGAATTTTTCATCCTTCTTCCCTGGAGACACATCTCCTAAGTATCCTATCGGCACAAATGAAAACAGACACGGGTCATCTCATATGTAGTATTTAAGGTCGGCGAAGAATTTCTTCCTTTGGTAATATGTGTAATCTCCCTGGAGTTTCTTGGCTACCAAATAGTTGGCATAGTCCGCAAACCAAGGTGGTTCGGCTTCTTCATTTAGCACCTAGAGTTCCTAGTTCCGCACTTGTATGTTGTACAAGCGCTCCTCAGGGAAGGATTCGTTGATGTCTTCATCTCATAGTGTTTCTCTATATGGGTTTTCTAGTCGCGATAGATGATCTGCAGCCAAATTCTCGGCTCCCCGTTTATCCTTTATTTCCAAATCAAACTCCTAGAGTAACAAGACCCATTAGATCAATCGTGGTTTCGCTTTAGATTTGGTTAACAGGTAGCGCAGAGCTGAGTGATCGGTATCGACTACAACTTTAGATAAGACAAAATATGAGCGGAATCTATCGAATACGGACACTACAGTAAGGAGTTCTTTCTTTGTTGCTATGAAATTATTCTGTGCATCAGTGGGAATTTTGCTAGCATAGTATATAGGCTGAAAGTGCTTAGTCTACCTTTGCCCCAGAGCTGTCCCTACCGCGTAACCACTCGCGTCATACAATAGTTTGAATGGTAGACTCTAGTCTGGTATTATCATAATCGGGGCTTTAATGGGTTTTGTCTTTAAGGTAGTAAAGTCATATAAGCATTCTTCATTGTTGAATGGGGTGTCTTTCTCAAGAAGTATGGTTAATGGCATGTCGATCTTAGAGAAATCTTTTATGAAGTGTCGATAGAACCCAGCGTGCCCCAAAAAGCTCCGTACAGCCTTGATTGGCGTAGGTGGGGGTAATTTCTTAATTGTTTCTATCTTGGCGTTGTCTACTTCAATACCCTTATGAGAGATTTTATGACCGAGGATAATTCTTTCCCGTACCATGAAGTGACATTTCTCCCAACTCAATACCAGGTTAGTTTCTTCACACTTGGCTAATACCTTCTCCAGATTATAAAGGCATAAATCGAATGAATCCCCAAAGACGGAGAAGTCATCCATAAACACTTCCATTATGTTCTCCACGAACACCTCAAAAAATAGCGAGCATACATCGCTGAAAAGTGGCGGGTACATTGCATAGGCTAAAGGGCATACAATGATAGGGAAAGGTACTATAGGGGCAAGTAAAGGTGGTTTTCTCTTGATCCTTCAGAGCAATAAGAATTTGAAAATAGCATGAGAAGCCAGCAAGGAAGTAGTAGTAAGAATGCCCGACTAATCATTCAAGCATTTGATCAATAAAAGGTAGCGAAAAATGGTCCTTCCTTGTAGCGTCGTTAAGCTTTCTGTAGTCAATGCAGACGCGCCATCATGTTACTGTTCCTGTAGGGACAAGCTTGTTCTTTTCTTTTGTTACGACAGTCATCCCACCTTTCTTTGGTACCACTTGCACTGGACTTACCCATGTACTATCTGAAATAGTATAGATAACCCCGGTGTCAAGAAGTTTAATCACTTCAGCTTTTACCACCTCCTGCATATTCAGGTTGAGTCATCTCTGGGGTTGAACTGATGGCCAGTGGTTTTTTTCATTAAAATTTTGTGGGTGCAAAATGGGGGATCTATCCCCTTGATATCTGTAATCTTTCATGCTATTGACTTTTTATGCTTTTTTAGTAATCGCAATACTTTCTCTTTTCGCTGGTGTGATAATTACATACAATTTTGAATTATCTCCCAGAAATGCGTACTCAAGATGCTTGGGTAGCTCTTTCAGCTCCATCTATGAGGGTTCTTCAATGGGAGAACTTATTTTCATAATATTATCCCGCAATATTTCATTAAATTTATGGTCTTCCGAGCCTTTGTCCGACCTAGAATCTTCTCCTTGTATGATCGGTGATTCAAACTCTTTGGGTTTCTCTACATCGTAAACTGGGTCAGAGATTTCAGGCAATGCTTTCTGAATGTGTAAGGTTTTACCAAGGTTGCCTTGCTCTGATTCTTCTTCGGTTTCCTCTTGCGTGTGCGGAGGATGGTGTCATTCCTTTGTTCTTACTCCATACATTGAGACGAGATTTACCAAGTAAACTCCTTCTACCTTGCTCTCCTTTAAGTTAGTCTCAAGAGGGTCCATTGGAAGATGTTGCATGGTGGTATTACTTGTGTCATATACTGGTTGATCAACTTTCATACTATTAAGTTGGTGGAAATACTCATGCTCCTGCTCCATGAAATCATTGAACACTTTCTGCTAAATTGTTTCTTCCAAGGTAGACTGGTGCCCTTGATATCTTGTATTGTAGTACTCCTCCCAATAGTGCGAGAAACATGCCGCGCATGATCCCTTATCGCAACAACTTATATACAGGCATTCTTGATAAGCAGATTGCAAATTGCTCGATTGCTAATTGTTCGTTTGCGATCCATTCATTCAATGTCTCCGCATTTGCATCACTAGACTCATCATGCTAGTTGCACTTCCATAAGCACCATATTCAAAATTTTTGTTAGGTTATGCCGTAAGAACCAAGAATGGCCCAAAGTTGGCTTCACAAAACAACCCAGTTTCATACGGGCATGTATACAACTGTATAAAGGGCGTATAGACGCCCTTGAAGACCATATGGGGGTTTATACGGCCGTATGCTGGCCCGTATAGAGGGTCCTTTGCATAAGCTCAAATTTCCATATTCATTCAGGCATGTATACGGCCGTATACTAGCCAATATACAACCCAGGTGCCACTATTCGGGGGTTTATATGGCCATATACTAGGCCATATACTCCCCCACATTCACAGTAAGCTAAATCTATGGGTATATGGCCTACCATACTGCCGTATAAAGACCCCTATGCTTTTAATGTGCACCTATATCTCCGCCATCTTTTTTCAATGAACTAATATGCTCTTGAGTATTCTTTTTGCAGGTGAAGGCTAACTTTCAAAAGAACAAACACTCCATGGCTCAAAACTGCCTGAGTGTGACGGTACCATTGCTACTTCCCCATGAACATTTTCGGGTTGCCTCACCATCAACACCACCTCGAATGGAAGGCCCACACCCACTCATTGAAGACAACGAAGGGGATGATGAAATTATTACACTCACTAGCGCATTCACCATCATGGCTATTAGTAGAGCAGTTATGGCACCACCACGGGCACCCATAGACCCCTCTCCATTACCCACTTCACCAGCAGCACTAGCATCCGATGAGCAGCCACACACGGACAATTGAGACATTTCATCTGCACTTATGTTTATTTTGTTATATTTTCAGATTTTTATATTTTGTGTACTTGTAGCAAGGGTTTTTTCCTGCTCATCTTGTCCTTTATTGTTCATTTCTGTAGTGGTTATTCTCTTGATCTATCTTAGAACTATGATGCTCTCTCTTCCTTTGCAGAATCACGCATGAACATGAGACATCCCGGTAAAATTATACACGATCAAACCCTCAACCACCAAGGGTGTCATCATCTCACCGGGGAAGTCTCAGTTTACCTTTCTCCATGCTTTTTACTCTTTTCTATATTTTACTTGAGCTTAATTGCATACATTGAGGACAATGCACCATTCTAAGTGTGGAGATAGGTAGCTACCTATCCGCTTACAAAGTTATTGCAAATTTCTAAGTGTGGAGATAGGTAGCTAATAGACTTTTGGAATTTATTGCAAATCTTTTTATACAAGAGCATTTTTGGCATGCACCGATGATGGCATTGTTAGAGAATGTATTGATTCACTCTATTCTTAGTGCACCATCCTATCACCCAATTTTTTTCAAATTCTCTTATGACATGCCATGGACATCTGGAGACAATCCTTTTGGAATTCAAACTCTCTAGTGACAATAGATAACCCATTGCCATGTTTTATTGAACTTAATTGATAAGCATTACTCTTAATGGCTTCAAGAGGATCCGTGGCACTATTTGAGCATCTCACCTTTCATAATTTAACCTAGTAGACAAGTAAAAGAAGAATAAAATAGCATGTACATTGTAGTTGCGTTGCTACAATAATAAAGACAATGTTCCGCTACTTGTTGTAATGAAATAGTTTGGGGTCCCAGCCCCTAATCAGGGTGCTCCTCAATTTGAAAATCACTTCTAAGTATGAACACATCTAGGTAGAGTTGTAACCCTCCTAGTACCCGGGTGCTCTTGTGCCTAAACAGCATGTGCATCCTGAGGAAAAGAGGGCCTACACTCTACAATGATCTTAAGCACGGGAAAGTTAGATCCATTAGGGATGCCCTACCCGAAAGAAAAAAAAAAGTGTGTACATAACTTGAAGTTTCTCGAACTTGTCCACTATTTACTCAATAGAGGGTTAGTTGTCTTGAGTTTAGGGCCTCAAGAATCTTCTAGAGTCCATTGAGGGAATGCTTATCTTGCTAGGACTTTTGAACATGGTATGTGGAGTGAAGATATTCATCTAGGGTCGTGAGGAACTGAAACATAAGATGCAATCTAGGTCCCGGTATGGAAATAGGAGAATGCATCTTTGAATGGTGAGCTTGGAATAGTGTAGAACCAATTATTTTATAGCTGGAGGTTGAACACTCATCAATTCTTTTGTTTTAATTTTTTTATTTGCTTGAGGACAAGCAAATGCTTAAGTGTGGAGATATTTGATGAGCATTGAAATGAGTATATTTTCATATCATTTTCCTATATGTCTTGCATGCCATTTTGATAAATTATAGCTCTCCGGTACTTAAAAAGCTTCATATTTGTTAAACAAGGCATATAAAAGCCACTCCGGGAGAAAGGAAGCATTTTGAGGTGAAAAAGAGGCCGAACCAACTCTATTTTGGAGCAAACGGGGAGGCATATGGGGTGCATACGGCCTTATGCTAGCTACTGGACCTACACATCAACCCTCCTGGATCGTATACACCCCATATGAGTTCATACGGGGTGTTATACGGCCATATACTAGGCCGTATACTCACACCTGCACAGTATACTGGCTGTCATATGGCCATATACTAGACACTGATCTTCATAAGGGCAAGTATACGGCCATATACGAGCCTGTATATCGTAACCCTCTCTTTTTATTATGGACCCACGCAGGGGTATGAGCGTAATTTTCACTCCTAAAACCCTAAGCTGAGGTATAAATAGGAGGCTTTAGGGTTTAAGAGAGGAAGGTTGGTTTTGGAGGAGATTTTCATTGAGATTAGGGATTGGGGGTCTTCTCCCCCAATCTTGGAGAGAGAGAGAAGGAAGGAGATAGAGAAGGGAATCAAACTTGTAAAGCTGTCAACGATATAATCTATTATGTCAAATTTTTATTGTATTCTTATTGATTTAGATTGGAGATCTCCATTTATGGGGAACTAATCTTATAGATACTTGGGTATGAGAAACCTTTGGATATTGCATTAATGACATGTTGATTTCTATGTTTTGATTGATTGGATGTATGCTTGAATGTCTATTGGATGTTTTGTATTGATTGTTATCTCTCTATGTTGCGGGAAGCCCGGACAGATTACTTGGGTGCGATACAAGGGCTAGAGCTAGCACCTCCTTGTATTAGGAACATGCTCCATTAGAGAGGATTGTGAGTACTCTGAGAGATTCGGGTACTAGAAGGAGAGCGACTCTTTAATACGATTGAATCCCACAATCCTTCTAAGACATAGGTTCCCTCAAGCTTAAGACAATCCTAGGAGATTAGTTATCCAATCGCCTCGGGAGAGGGATTGAATATAATTTAGGAACTCTTGGCACAAGCATCTCCAATCGTCTTCTTAGATTTCTTTTTGTATCCTTAGATTTAAATCCAAATGGGACTCATGCCCAAGTATCTCCTTCTCATGCTATAGTCCTATCTTAATTAATTCTTGATTTCCAAAGTTTGTCCCCAATCTTTTAATTCTTTAGATTTAGATTCAAAAACCACCAACTCTTTGGCAAGACTAGATAATAGAAGTTTAGTTTACACTAGTAATCTATTCCCTGTGAGTTCGACACTCGACTCTCATAGTTCACTCTACTACTTGATCACGACCCGTGCACTTGCGGATTCATCTCATCATAGAGCCTAAAACTATAACTAACTAATAGGCTCCTAGTATTCCTAGTGACATAAAGGTCCCCGGCAACGGCGCCAAAAACATGATTAAGCCTAATGCTTATGCTTATACCGCAAGTGCACGGATCGTACCAAGTAGTAAAGTAGACCATGAAAGTCGGATGTCGAACCCAGAAGGACCTATGTCACCAATCCTATCTAATTGTCTGCTACCTAGCCTATCCAAAGGTTAGGATTAAATTCTAGTCTAATTTCTAAATTGAAAATAACTCCAAATCAACTTGATGAGAGTAGTAATGGCAATCAATCATAAAGGGGAGATACTCGGGCAATGAATCCCCTCTGGATATTTGCAAATAAAGGCAAATACGAATCTCTACTTGAAGAATGTTAGTTTATTGACCAAGAGTTCCTATACTACTTTTGCACGCCCTCCGTCGAGGAGAGTTACTAACCTAATACCCTTATTGCATTAACATTCTAGGGAACCTATATCGTGAAAGAATTGTGGGAATAATACATCTAAAAGAGTCTCTCGCCTAATTCCCTGATCTCTCGGCGTATTCACAACTCCCACCTATTGAAGTAGATCTACATATGGGTAGGTATTTGCTATCTACGCCCATATGAATCCTATTGACACTCAGAGCTGTCGCAATGTAGAACATCAATACTATATATCACATTCAATAGGTTCTCAAAACATTAAACATTTATTCGAATATAGAAATCCATTTAAGAAAAGTTAGGTATTAATCCATAGATTCATCATGCCCAAGTATCTAGCAAATTAGTTCCCATCAAAGAGGAATACAAATCCAACATAAGATTTAAGAGAAAGAAATAAAACATAGTATGAAACACCCTTCCCTCCACCGTTGGCAAGGACTGTTGGCGAGATGTGTAGATTTGCAACAAAGATGCCCCTTTGATGCTTGCTATCACCTTCTTGCTCCAAGTTCTTCAATGAAACCCTAATCTCCTAGTTGGAGAAGGGATAGGAGCTCCAAGAGAGATGATGAGCTAATAGTCTAAAAGTTTTTGTTTTTCACAAACCCAAAAAATCTGCTATTTATAGGGCACAGGTGAATTTACTTAAATGGTGTCCAAACGGATTAACCCGGATTCAAATTTGCCTCAAAAATAGGTTAGTTCACATCGGAATCACGAGTCGTGCGGGTGGTCGTAAGGGCACACGGTCGCCTGCAACCATATTGCCTGGTCTGTACGCTCTGTGGTGCGGTAACACGATCGGTAGCACGACTCTCTATAAGAATCTATCTGTATGCTCTTTGAACGTTTGTGCAGGTGCGTGTGGGTGCACACTGGCCTGTTTCGTGCAGGTGTGCGCGGGCACATATTAGCCCACACGGCTTCAATAAACTTGGAATTTAGCCTCAAATTGTGCCACATTGCTTTCATTTTGTTCTTGAGGCTCTCCAGTGCCTTGTAAATAAGAATTAACACAAATTAATTACCAATGGGCTAAAATTACTCAAAATCACATACATAGTATACAAGAAAGTGATATAATAATATGATCATTTGAACAATTATCAGTCATGCATCAACATCTCGCAATAAAGTATAGGGAGAAAGATTAGTATCCAAGAAACCAATTGAACAAAAAGTAAGAACAAAGAAAGAAAATAAAATAAAGTAATAAACTCTGAGCTTTCCTAGTAGTCCTAATCTCCCCAGCAATGGCGCCAACAACTTGATGAATGCAATCCGCAAGTTTATGGGTCATATTAAGTAATAAAGTGGACTTAGAAGTCGGGTATCAAACCTCAGGGAGAAGGAAGTACTAGTACCAACTATTCATCTATTATCTAGTCGATCCAAAGGTGAGTGATTGTATTCTAAACCTAAAAAATGATGAAATTGAAAATGCAAATTACGGGATCAAATTAACCTTGATGGCAATCAATCATGAAATGGGTATACTTGGGTAATAAATCCCCCTTGGATTTCTATTTTAAAAGATGGATGAAGCTCTCTATGTTGATACTTGGGTAGAATTTTGGCCAAGGGTTCCTACGATGCTTTTATTCTCTCTCGAGGCAAATTACTAATCCTAGTGCCCTTACCGATGATGTTCTAGGTAACCTGTATCTTGGAAAGATTGTGGGAATAAGATATATTAAAGACTCGCTCTCCTTAGTACTCGAGCTCTCGATATACTCACAATCCCCTCTATTGGAGATGGTCTAGACATGGGGAGGCGCTCGCTTCTTCCCCCATATGGACTACGAAAATCTCTCCGAACTCTCGCAACGTAGAGAGATTCACACAACAATCAAAACATCCAATAGACTTAATAGAGTCAACCAAGCATTCAAACATAGAAAACAACATCAATTAATGCATAATCCAAGGGTTCATCATACCTAAGTATCTACAAAATTAGTTCTCCATGATTGGAGAACAACAATCTAACACAAAGAGGATGCAAACAAAAAGATTCATAATCCGGAATGCTATTACTTACAACGTTGGCGGCTCTCTTGATTACTCCTCTAATCTCTTGCCCTTCTCTTCCTCCAAGTGTTGATGATGCAAATCTCCAATCCCTAATCTTGGTTTTTTCTCTCCCAAGCTGACTCTCTCCTCTAAAGCCCTCATTGGTCGAATCTTATACCCCCTCTTTAGGGTTTTAGAGTGTCGTTTACCATTCTGCCCCTACCTGGGTTCGCAGACTACTGAAAACTTACGCCATACGGACGCCCATAAGGGCCATATATGGACTTGTATAGAATGCATGTCAACTCATTCAACCATATATCAAACCGTATAACACCAAGTATGGCTCCATACGGGCTGTATACGACTTAGGAGATCATTTGCAAAGATCGTTTGAATCTTCAGCTTCATACAAACCGTATGAAAGCCCATATGCCATTTTGCCCTCTCCACATTTGCTTCATTTCAGTCTAAATTTCACTTAAAAGCTTCTTTTCTCCTGGTGTATCGATATTATGCCCTATTCAGTAAAATCAACACTTTTTAAGTACTGACGGGCTATAATACCTCAAAATAATATGAAAAACATACATGAATATGCTATAAAATTACTCTCAAATAAACACTTATCAGTCTTCCTAAAGAATCGTTTTAAAATTTTGACTTCCCGTCCATTTTTCCCGCTCACCACAAAAATCGATTTAGTTATAGTGTGTTGCATCCTCCATAATTACATTATTAGCGGTGGTGGGGATGGGTTGATCCCTACAGAGGAAGAATGGATTCCACAATCTTCTTCAAATCAAATTCAGAGAGAGAGAAACGTGAGGATGCTAGGGTGTGGCTTGACATTCGAGATAAAATAATGCAAGCTATTATATAGGAAAATAAATGACAATCTTCGTTTTATATGTGATGATTACTTGATACATTATTTTTTTACTTTCAAGTAATAAGTTAGAACTTGAAATCTTATAGTTTCAGGTACTATGCAGAAATTTTACTAAGTTTCAATGCTATTAGTTTTATTTCAATGTTACATCACTTGTAATATCGAAGCTTACATATTTTAATGTTTATAATACAATGTTATGGATTTTTCATGTTATGTTGCTTGCATATACTATTTTTAATTCTAGATGGAAGGAAGTAGCCAATCAGGACTGAAGAGAACCACTCCAAACAAGAGATGACACTCAAGCTGAGAATGGCTTGAAAGCTAACAAAAGCTTCAAGCAAGAAGCCATTACAGCTGCAATGGGTGCACTGAACGAGGAGTTCAAAGAAGGTTTCAACAAGGGGAATGTCCTTATCCATTTGAGGACTTTAAGGCGTAGGTGGGCTAAAATTAAGAAATTAAAGGATACGAGTGGGGTTGGTTGGGATAAAGATAGCAAGAGAATCAACATGGGCGAGGAGGAGTATAAGTATATATCGCTGTATTATCTTATCACTTAGTCCCATTTTATTTTTAGTATGATTTATGCTCTTCTAAAGTTTAGCTATTTCTAATGCAGGCATACCCAAATGAAGATGCATTGATCAATAAGTCGATTAAAGATTAAAATATACTCCAGGTTGTGTGTTGCAATGATCAGGCTACAGGTCATCTTGCCAAAGAAACTATATTATGTGAGGCAATTGATATTACTGACCAAGAAAAAGGCCAAATGGAACCTAATTTTATTAATGTTGCATTAAACATGGGTTCAATTTTGTTGACACAAGTGAGGGCTTTAATTTCCCTACCATATCTCCTATAAACAACTACACAAGTGACATCTTCAAGACAAACCCTACTGCTAACCTGGATTGAGCACATGGTAGGAGACAAAGTCTCACACAAGTAGATCCATAGATTATGCATGACATATAACATAATATGAGAGACCTCACAATGGCGATTCTAGAGAGACATCCTTTGCGAATTGCTAGCACTCTATCGAAAGAGTGTATGAAGTTACTACAATACAGATACACCCATGAGGATATGAATAGGGCTAATCATTTCGTAAACAAGAATGACACGAGGGCTTGGGGTTTTCTTGGGGCAAATGAGATGATGCATCGCTTATGGGCCAAAGATTATCTCGGGGCACTACCACCACAGTTCTAGTTTATTCCGCATGATATCAACTTTAGTTTTACTTATATCAGTCTATCTTATCTAGTGTGTTTATTTTCTTTAGTTGCTTTCTGCTATTTAGTATTTTTGTTATTTTGTATGACTTTATGTTGTGATCATGCATGCTTTTCTTTCTGGAGGATTGATAGCTTTGTTGGTTTTGTTGGTTGCTCGTTGTGTGTACAGTTATTAAGTTGAATATGTCGAAATAGATTGCTTCATTAATTATTTTTATTTATGTATGGTTTGTTGTTGGTTAAAAATTGATAGAGTAATTTTTTGGTTGTTTGAATGAATGATTTGAATATTTAGGTTGTTTTGATTTATTTACATCGAGGTTTTGTTGGTACAAGTGTTTGTCTCACATTTATAGCTATAATTCTATCTAGGCGGACTTGTTTGTCTATACCTTGCTCTAATTATGAGCATATGTTGCTGATAGGTGAGAGTTAAACATGCTTGTTGATCCATTAGCAATTTTTCTTCTCTGGTGTATAAATATATGCAACCTTTCTGGGTATGTTTTTTTAGGAAAGTTTAGCTACAATTAGTTTTGATTCCTGTTCAGTATTCTTCCTAACCACTTTTTATACCTTGTTTGTTGCATGAGACTCAGGTGATTTGATCAAACAATAGATTTGCCTTATTGATTTTATTTTATCACAATTACTTTCTTACATTTACACACAGTTATTTGGTACTTGTTTCTGAAATGAATATCTAACAGAAATCATTGCTTCTAATTTTTAGGAAATCGAGATGTTATAACTAGGATAATTGATAAATGTTGATTTGAGGATAATTTTATACCATATTCTTGTATGCTTTGCATGTAATTATTAGGATTTTTGGCCCACTGATACTTAAAATGTGTTTATTTGGATAAACAGGGCAAGATATCAAGACCTGAGGAGAAAGGAAGCTTTTGGGGAGAAATTGAGGCCGAAATGAAGCAATCTGGGAGAAAGAACATGGGCATACAGGCTTCCATACAGCCCGTATGGACCTGGAGAATCGAGGCCCATATAAGTGATTTCTTTTGGGGCCGTACAGTACCCCGTTGGCCTATACGGGCATCCATACGATCTGATATATGGTTGTATGGATGCACCTAGAAGCTATACGAGCACGTATGTCATAAGTTCCTAGCAAATCTACAGACCTAGAAAGGGGGCAAAATCGTAAATCTCGCCCTAAAAACCCTAGAGGTATAAAAGCCGACTAAGGAGGGTTTAGAGAGGAGGAGGCAGCTTGGGAAAAAGGTTTTGGTCTTGAGAAGAGCTTAGGGATTTTCATCTTCAAGCCATTGGAGCAAGAAAAGGGGAAGACATTGAGGAGGAATCAAGGAAGCCATCAACGATGTATGCAATAGTCTCTTCCATTATGATTTCTTTGATTGTTTTCATCTTTGTATTGGATTGTTGCTCTCTTTTCATGGAGGGCTAATTTGTAGATGCTTGGATGATTGATGAACCTTTGGACATGATTTAATTGATGTTATTTCTCTATTCTTGAATGCTTGGTTGAATTCATGATTCCATTGGATGTTTTAATGTAAGTGAATCCCTCTATGTTGCAAGAGCTCGGAGGGATTTTCATAGTCCATATGGGGAAAGAAGCGAACGCCTCCCCATGTGTAGACCATCTCCAATAGAAAGGATTGTGAGTATAATGGGAACCCGGGTATTAAGGAGAGCGAGCCCTTTAGATGTATTATTCCCATAATCCTTCCAAGAATTAGGTTCCCTAGAACATCATCGGTAAGGGCACTAGGATTAGTAATTCGCCTCAAGAGAGGGAGTGAAAGCACAGTATGAACCCTTGGCCAAGAATTAACCAAGTGTCAAGATAAAGAGTATCATCCATCTTTTAGAAGTCCAAGAGGGATTGAATTATCTGAGCATCCCCCTTTTATGATTGTTTGAAGCATACAGTTTATAGTAACTCAACTCTCAACTTAAAACCCCTGCAAAATCTTATAATATAGTTAGTTACATGTGTGTATATTTCCCCCATACTACCTAACTTCAAAGTTCAAAGAAAAAATAAGCATCCTTTGAAGCATTGTCCAAGTGTCAAAACACAAACTTTATGTAGGTTTTCTTTTCTATATGAACAATTTGGAATATAAAAGCAATATATATAATAGGAGGAGCAAACGGCAAACGCCAAAAAGGTTGTCAAATCATACAACAATGAAGTGAGCTTCCTTGAACAGGTAAGTGGCAAATAAATAACAAATTGGATTAAAATTTGACAATTACAGATGCATATATAGGTAAATTAGAATTTGGGAAGCATGCACAATGTGATTAATGAACTTTTTTTATCTCTATATATAGCCCTACTACAGTTTGACTTTGACTCTATTGTTATTAGACCAAACCAAATCAATAAATAAAACGAATATACATATTAAAACTAAAAGCCAAGAACACACACAATCTCTATTGTTATTGAAACCCTTCTTAGTGTGAATGTTTAATACACGAAGGCTCAAAGAAGAATTCCATTTTCTTTTAAAAAAGTGTTGCTACAGAAAGAGAATTCAGCAATAGCATGCTTACATTTTCATTATCTATCAAAAAACTTTAGAATGAAAATGCAAACTAGAATATGCAAACAGACATAATAGTTCCATAGAAGATAACTTTGATTTCTGGAACTACAACTTTGGAATGAAAATGCAAACTAGAATGCAAACAAACAAAATTCAAGCTAAACAATGACACTTTTATCCTCTATGTCCCACTATTTTTAAACTAAAAACAATATTTTTTTAGGAAATATATAAACAAGAATTGGGGGAAAGACTCTCACAAAAGAAGAAATCAGCAGAACTGTAGATGCCAAGTAAAGAAACATAAATAGAGATGAAGGAAGACCAAACAACTGAGTTTCGGACTTTTACCTCAGACAATAATTAACAAATGGTGGTTGGTGGTGCACAGCTAAGAGTATTTCTTGTTTAATCAGTCCAAAACACCAAACACAAGTTCTTTCCTTCCTGAGATTTGTTGAATGTCCCAAACTTCTTCTGAGAAAAACAAGTAAGAAGATCTTAAAGTTAAAAATTCCAAGTGTTAAGAGAAAATAAAAAGAGCACAAAGAAAGTGCTACAGATACAAAGACAACAAAGATCAAGAGACAGAAATCTTTCACTATAGCCCAAATCACTATAATTCCACAATCATTACTTGTTTTCAGGAACTTCAAGGAAATAATTTTGTTTGAAAAATATGCTGAAAATGAGAGAACCACATTTAAAAGTGTAGGGATTAGAAGGTAAAACGGGTGATGCTTATCATAACCAAACTAAAATCAGTTTTATCTCCTTAGTTATCTTATTTATCTCCCCACACCTGAAAACCACGATCACCCTCTCTTCCCCTCTCAGATCACCCCTGTATTCGAATTCCAATCGAAGACAGTCAAGGTGAGTGCATTCGTTATTCTTTTATTTTGTCATTTTTTCCTCATTTCTATAGGTGACTTCAAGCTCTGCTTTGATTCAACCACCCTGTTATTTGTCAAATGAAAACTTAAATACCTGCATAGAAATAAAATAGATAGATTAAAAGAGAGAGAGAGAGAGAGAGAGAGAGAGAGAGAGAGAGAGAGAGAGAGAGAAGATCTATGCTTTAATCCTTCTTACTATGTAATTGATGTTGGTCAAGTAGTATAGCTCTCTTTATTATTTTATGTACCATTGTTGGCTATCTTTTCTTTTGACTTTTATATATTTCCATGTTGTTGATTCCTTCTGTTGAATGTGTATATGACTTCTCCCTTATTATTCATGCTTTTCTTCATGATGGATAAAGCTTCCTTATAAATAATTTTGTTTTATTTCGTCTAGTTTTAACTTTTCCATCCAATCTTTCACTTCCAAGAGTGATTGAAACTCTTCTAATGACAGCACATTCAGTCATTTTTTTCCCAAGTTTCAATACAATAGTATTCTCTCAGCTTCATTGTTTTCATGCTCATATCATGCAAATACGCACATGGTTAGCAACCTTCCAACAAACCAATAAAAAAATCATAAGTTATTTGAAGTGGTTAGCTATATAGAAGTTATATATCTTAGTTATTAATTGTTTTTTTATTTTTTAGATCCTGTTACTGATACAGTTATCTGAGTAGCGTTTAGAACAAAAAGCTTGGAATCTTGGAGGTAAGTATTCCACCTAGAAATTTAACAAAGTTTTTTTTTATAAATTTATGGAAATTATTTTAATTATAAATCAATTATTTATTGATTTTATTTGATGTTTTGAGAAAACATTAAGCCATTTACTTTTGTACAAATAGAACCATGTTGTATATTTCGTTTAGAACTATTGACAACTGTCTGCTTGAAATATTTTCTGACATAGCTACTTTATTGTTATGACTTATTTTCTGCGTACTTATTATGATTTACGAGTACGTCTCCAAACTGTCTGTGTTCGGACCTTTGTCAATGGGGGTTAAACATTGACCGTGTAGACAAGTATTTGATATGAACTAGTTCAACCCGTGCTGTCGGTTATAATAACAGCCTTTTGTTTCTGACCCGTACCATCAGGGTTATTAGTGGTCATAGTAAGTTTGGGAGACTCTAGTAATTTGAGTGTAAACTTAACTTTCTGATAGTATACTTTTATAATAACTTCAGAAATTATAGGTTTTGCAAATTATTGATTATTTATGAATTCTTTTTCCTTTTACTGTTCTTGTTTTAGATTTATTTATTATATTAAATACTACATGGTTCACTGTATTTAGTGGGTACTTACTGAGCTCCCAAGCTCATTAATCTTTGGACCTTTTTTTTCAGATCAAAAGAAGTAGCTAGTTGGTGGGTAGATAGGATGCCCAGAGCCCGAGCCTTTCTTAGTGTCCTATGCATTTCCTCTAGTATTGTGAATAAATTAAACTGTTCTGATTTATTTTTGTAGACTTTGCCCATTTGTTAAGGTATACTGAATGTTGGATTGAACATTTGAGCATTAGTAATTAATTCATATTATTCAGTTATTTTTAGTAATTGTAGACAGGTTATGAGGCCTTGCATACGCAGTGGGGCCCATCCCCACATGTATGCGATCGATCTGCCGACGTCCCAACTTGGATCGGGGAGTGACAGCACCAAGAAAAAACTTAGTATTTTGCTAAAAACTCAAGTTTTCAGCGCTGATGAAACCAATCAAAAATCAAAAACCCCAAACTAAACCAAGAACAGTTTTCATTCGAAAGGAAGAAGAGAACTTAGAGAAGAGGAGAAGAAACCCAAAAATATTCCAACAGGACAGAAATATCTACAAACAAAATATAGTTCTCATAGATTGTAAATAAAAAAACAAACAAAATTAATCGTGCATGCTAATACAATTAAGATTTTTAAGCAAATGCAAGCCTTTCAGTAACTACACAATAATATATACTAGCTTTCTTTATATATCCCTCCCAACTACACAATAATAATAAGAATCAAGAAGAGAGGATCCATACACTTCTGAATATAGGACAAAGAAAAATAGAGATGGAGTGAGACCTTAGAAAGGAATGTATCTGGTCTGCCAATCGTGTAAAGAATGCCAACCACTGCTATCTTCTTTTCTTCACTTAATTCATGGACCATGTGAAGCTAGCTCCAAAGAATACTTGAAATATTATTATGATTATGGAAAATATACAAAAAAAAAGAATATATATATATATATATATATATATATATATATATATATATATATATATATATATATATATATATTAATGGTGTGCTCAAAGAGTGCCAGTGAAGTTGCTTGAGTGAGTATTTAGTCTTATTTATCCAAATCCCCCTTGCTTCTTCACTAGCATGTGCCAATGCCTTCTAATGTTCTGGCTAGGTGGGGTAACCCACATCAAAGGGAATATACATGAATTATTCCATTTCATTATCATCAATTTCAGCCATAGAAAATTAAATCATTGGAATTTCTTTTTTTAAAGTCAAATACATTTTTCTTTAAGTTTCTTAAGTAGATTCATATATAAGAGAACATATGGATGGTTGCCATTGTTGTACTCCAACCTTTCATTTATATATGCAAGCTTTTATTGACAGAAAGATATGAAAAATCTTGAGAAGACGGAAAAAGTGCTTGAAAATCGAGTATGTCTTACTACTAAATCATTCTGATTTCTGAGTTCCAATGGATTTCCATCCATCAAATTGATTAGTTATGAACTTAGTGGAAATCACATCTATGATAAATAGAGTTACCTTCATGCTAAAACACCAAGAAAATCAGTCAATTAGGATTTCCAAAGTTCAAGCTCTATCTACAGCTTTTGATGAACGCTATAAACCCTAGCAAGAGAGATGCTTTAGATGCATAGAGAGGAATTTACACAAAAAAACACATTTTATTGAGAAACAAGCCTTACTTCTCAGAGAGGCAGGCTATCGATTTGGATGAGCGGGTGTTGCCGACTTTGGCTTGCGAAAGGAGCCCTTCTCCTCCAAGGAAACTTCAAGCTATTCTCAGGACTGAAGTTAATGAACTTCAAGCTGTTCTCCTCAAATGAAACAAGCTGTACGTGTCCCTAATCGCGGCCTCTCTCTGCACGTGTGGCGACAGACGAGGATACCAGTCTCCTTTCTGTTTCTCAATCTCTAAAGCAGCTAAGATTGGGAACGGAGCGGGGAGACTGGCGAAGACGGGCTACGCGGGAATCGGACGAGAGGAGTTCATGAGATTGAAGAAGAAGAATATCCCCCAATTTTAAAAAAGATTAAAAAAATAACTTAGGGTTGGGAGAATTTCAGTGAAAAAGAGACAGTGCGCCAATAGGAAAAAGTTGGCGGCAACATAGCGGCGGTTCTAAGATAACCGCCTCTAAATGAAATAGCATAGCGACGGTTTATCTAACAGCCTCTAACTGAAATACTAGCGGCGCTTTAAATTAAAACCGCCTCTAATTACATTGTTTTAGAGGCGGTTTAATAAACCGCCGCTAAAATGAGGTAATTAGAGGCGGTTTGTGTCATAACCGCCGCTAAAATAATGGATTTAGCGGCCCTCATGTAAACCGACACAAGAACCGTCTCTACTTGTTGCAATAGCAGCGGTTTTTTAAAACCGCCGCTAAATGTCCGCCACAAAATACCTATTTTCTTGTACTGCAAGAACAATTTGACTCCCTTGTTTGTGTCTACAATTTCTTAGTTTAAGTTTAGCATAATTACTCACTTTTGGATCGACTAGATAGTAGAAGAGTAGTGGGTATTAGTACTTCTATCTCCTTGAGGATCGATAACCCGACCTTTCAGTCCACTATTATTACTTGATTACGATGTACACTTGCTGTTACATTGCATCAATCATTCAAAATTGGTGCCATTCTCTTGGTACATGCGATTTTATTGGCTTATATATAAATTGCAGACATATGCATTACCTAAATTAGATTTCTAGCCTCCTCAATTGTTTCCCCTTCGGTCTGCTTGATGATATCTAGCCCAAGGTATACCTTCTTCAACAAAAGACTCTGTACACTGCGATGGGCATGGAAAAACTAGTTGAGGATAAGTGCAATGCAACGTGCACAGCGGCAAGCACAAGTCGTCCACCACTGTATCTCGCTCGTCTATCGGCGTTGGTCTCGACCGCGACTCACTACATCCCCATATCGCCACTCCTTTCCATTAAGCATCTCTCACAGGTGGAGATGGCCTCATGTCACGAAAAGGGTCTCTGTTTCAACTATGACGCCAAGTTCACCCCGAGGCATATGTATTGTCCCCCCCCCAAGTTCCTCTTCCTTCTTGCAGAGCTTGAGGAGGACCCACTACCGGAGATGGATCCTGGAGCCTGCACCTGCCGACCCTATTAATGAAACAACCCCTTGCATCTCTTTTCACAACCTTACTGTCTAGTTAGTACCATCTACTCTCAAACCCGCGCGGCACTATTGCGGGTCACAAGGTCGTTGTCCTAATTGACGGCAGCTCGACTAACAATTTCATCCGAGGGCACTTGACGAAGTTCCTCGGCCTATCAGTTCAGTCCATACCTTCACATGACGGTTGGCAACGACGACACTCTACACTGCGACGGCGTTTGCTCCGGCGTTCCCCAAATCTTGGGTCAAACTCCATTCGAAGTCGATCTCCTGGTCCAACCTACTTACGGTGCTGACTTTGTCCTGGGAGTTCAATAAATGGTGAGCTCACGTCCAGTCCTATTTGATTACACCCAACTCTAGATGGAGCTCGATTATCAGGAAAGTCGGGTTAGTCTTCATGGTGTTACTCAACCGAGTCTTCAATTTATCTCGGGCTAACCGATACACAAACAAACCCACACCCAGAGCATGGCCCACTTTCTACATCTCTTTGTTTAACCAGTTGCTACCGGACCTAACGGGACCACGCCTAACTTAAATCTAGATACGCGAAATTCCTTCACCCAATACTTTCATCATATTCTCTATCTCTTCATCGACGTCTTTAATCCTCTAAATGGACTTCCTCCGGCCAGACCCCGCGACTATCGGATTCTTCTCCTTCCGAACACCGCCATGGTGAATGTGAAGCCTTACCGATATCTGTTCTTCTAGAAAATAGAGATCGAATGTCTCATAGGGGAGATGCTCGCCAACGGAATCATCTGGCCCAACTCCAACACATTCTCCTCCCCGGTCCTCCTAGTCCACAAGAAGGATGACACATGGCATTTTTGCGTCGATTATCATGCTCTAAACTCGATGACGATCAAGGATCATTTTCCCATTCCCAGTATCGAGGAACTCTTGGATGAGCTCACCGGCGCCTGTGTTTTCTCCAAGCTGGACCTTCGAGCAGGGTAACACCAAGTTCACATCCACCCCGCTGATATCGAGAAGACGACATTCAGGACTCACGAGGAGCATTATGAATTCCTCGTCATGCCATTCGGTCTCTCCAACAGGCCCTCCACCTTCCAAGCTTTAATGAATTTAATTTTCAGGCAAGTCCTCAGGAAATTTGTATTCATTTTCTTTGACGATATTCTAGGGTAAAACATTTCGTGGGAGGCGCACTTCGAGCACCAACAAACTATTTTCACTCTTTTGCAATCCCATTATCTCATCGTGAAGGCATCTAAGTGTAATATTGGTTGTTCTACAATCGACTATTTGGCCACTATATCTCTAGTGAAGATGTCATAGTTAACCCGACGAAGATAGCAGCTATCCAAGACTGGCCACTCTTGGCAACTCTAAAAGCTCTGCACGACTTCTTGGGGCTCGCAAGATACTACTACATTTCATAAACCGCTACGCCTCACTCTCTGCACCACTGTATGAGCTCCTCTTTAAAGACATGTTTGCCTGGACTTAATCGGCTATGACGACTTTTCAGACACTGAAGGATGCCTGATGAACACCTCGGCTCTTCAATTACTAGATTTCAGTAGCTCTTTTACAATCAAGACAGATGCTTACGGTATAGGTGTCGGCATCGTCCTCTTTATGAATACCTAGCCAATTGCCTACTTCAGCAAACAGCTATCCCCAAGACTACAGGTGGCGTCCACTAACGCTAGGGAAATGTATGCCATCACTAAAGCTGTTTGCAAATGGTGCTAGTACCTTCTGGGCTGACGCTTCACGATTCAGACTGACGACCAGAGCCTGCTCTCCCTCCTCCACCAAACAATCCAAACGCTGGAATAGCACAAGTGGCTCACCAAGTTGCTCGGATTTAACTTTGATATCGTCTATAGGCTGGGGAGTATGAACGGACCGGCAAACGCACTTTCTCGCATACCAAAAGCATCCCTACACGCTCTCCATTCTTATTATCGACCCTTGCCTACCATTTGGGACACCCTTTGACATGCCCACAAGACTCACTCCGTCAACCAAGCCGTTAATCGACGAGATTTACGTTGACCTTACCGCCCACACAGACTACTCTGTTCGCGCGAATCTTCTATTTTTCAGAGGTCAGGTGGTTGTTCCAGCTGACCCTGCCTTACAACCAATGATTCTTGCGGAATTTTATTCTTCCCCTATCGGAGGACACGCCGGCGTCAATCGCACCATAGTTCGCATCGTCAGTACTTTCTATTGGCCTGATCTTCGGCGGTCTGTCCTAGAGTTCGTCGCTCTATACGTCATCTACTAGTCCACCAAGCCTTTTAATCATGCTCCGTAAGGTCTCCTCCAACCTTTGCAAATTCTCGGCCAAATATGACATTCCATCTATCTGGATTTCATCTCTCAATTGCTACCGTCCTCGGGGATAACAACCATTTTGGTCCTCGTCGATCGTCTCTCAAAGCAGGCCTATTTCAAGCCACTCGAAGCTTGTTTCACAGCACACCAAGTTGTAGAGGTCTTCACCAAGGAGATAGTCCGTTTACACGGCATTCCAACCGGAATCATCTTTAATCGTGACCTGCTCTTCATGAGTTCATTTTGGTGGGAATTATTTAAGCTTTAAGGCACCACCCTCGCAATGCGCAACGTACCACCCTCAATCCTACAGGCAGACTAAAATCCTCAACCGCTACCTTGAGGATTACCTCCGCTGCTTTGCCAGCGATCATCCGGACCAATGGCTTACTTATATTCATTGGGCAAAGTGGTACTACAACACCTCCTGGCACTTGGCTATCAAAATGACACCGTTTGAAGCCATCTTTGGTTGGCCTCCACCATCCCTACTCGACTACGTCACCGACTCCTCCAGGGTGGTCTCCCTTGACTAATTGCTCACTGCTCGCACGACTGTTCTGTCCACGCTCCGCGCAAATTTGCTTCGCACCCAGGGTTGCATGCAAACTTAGGCCAACGTCGGACGCACATGCATTACCTTCACTAAGGGAGATTGGGTCTTCCTCTGCCTTCAACCTCACTGTCAGTTGTCACTGACCAACTGCAAACACATGAAGCTCACTAGATGATTCTATGGTCCTTTCCATTTTCTCCAGCGAATTGGCCCCATACCCTATCGGCTAGAGCTCCCACCATCTACCAAGCTACACAACGTCTTCCACGTATCCAAATTGAAGAGGTTCCTTGGTGAGCCCACCAATCAATGCAACCCTCTCCATGTAGACTTTATTGACCAGCAACCAGTGGTCAAACCTATTGACATTCTGGACACACACACTGCTGATAACCCACTACTCAATTGATGATTCACTAGGATGGCTAACCGATCTCCGACGCGACATAGGAGTCCGTGCCAGATTTCCACTGAGATTTCCCTGAGTTCCCCCTCGAGGATAAGGTGGGTTTCAAAGAAGGAGGCAAAGTTGTAGATACAAACACAAGCCCAGGTGTACACGTACATTGCAGCGAACACCAGGGAAAAGGCACGATGAGGAGTTTAAAATACAATGATTTTGTGTTACATTAATGCTTAATGATGCGTGTTTATATCTTAAGTAGTATTTTGGTAGAAATCTTTTGTAATTAAGGAAGTTTTTCATTATATGACAACAACCTGCTTGTTATCATGGGTCCCGACGCGCACACCACCTATTTGTCAGTATACCTCTAAGAGGCTAGTCATTATGTTTGTTACAAACTGCCTAAAAAAGTAGCATAATGAAGGAAAAATCAGAGAATATTATCCCAATTCTTCTTCTTTAATTGTTTCCCCTCTTCCTTCCTCTCCAAGCTCTTCTCCTTCTTCCTCCTCTTTCCCACTCTCCCCCTCTGTAACGTTGAACACACTATACAGGTTAATTACCAAGATATCCCTTATAAGTTGTTAAGAGGGTTTTGGTCCCAAAACCAAAGATTATCATGATATGAACTCAAGTTACTCAACCCCATTTAAGAAACAATTCCAAAACATGTTCTCTTGGTTTTGAAGACAGAAACTCTAGCATCATAGATTTGATTCTCTCCTTTCTTGCTTTCTTTAGTGAATTTAGATATGAGTCTCATTATCTTCTCTAATTTCTACTCCAAATGATTTGAGTTTAATTGATTATATATATGATGCTAATATGAATTTAAGGTTTAATGATTGTTATGATATGACTTTGTAATTTGAAACCTTCAGTTTTTCACTAACTTGAAGCAATTTATCCAAAAGTTTCGATACCTATGAAAGAAATAATTAAGATAAGATTAGTTTAATAATCATTAACATTAACTCCATAATCTTAAAAACAATTAACAATGCATGGCAAAGATATAAATAGAACCAAGCCAACTCACCCATGTGCTGTATGGCCATGAAAATAGAAGCAACACATGAGAAGATTCAGCTCCCATCTAACCACTAACATTCTTTATTTGGTAGGTGGATATAAAACTGAAATCACAATGATTGCAACATGCGAGGTTGAAATACTCCATCTCAATCTAAACTTGCATTTTGAGATGTAACCCCTAACAGAGATAATACAAAATAAAATATTTGAAACTAGTTGAAACATATGTTTCAAATTCACACGAAGTCAAAATACCACCAAGCAAAGACTGTTAATTATTAGATTAGGTTAGTGATATATAACCACTATACATAAAGCTTACAGAGAAAGCCAAACTCATCAATGTGATCAAAAGCAAGAGACCCAAACCAAAACATACAAACTTTCAGCTTCCATCTAATGATTAAATCAAAATCACCATGCTGCTTAATCAAATAAAAAATTATCAGAATATATATGTATGTAACTTGGTCTCTCTCTCTCTCTCTCTCTGTTATGTGCAGTGCCAAGGTCTCAATCTAATTAACCTTTAAAAGAAAAAAAGTATATTTACTTAATTAACTGATCAATATGATCACTGTCCTCAGGAATGCTTTGAAGAGCAGGCCTCCACGTCCTTCTCCGGAGGCGACCCTTTGAACAATCGACTCTTTTCACATGTCGTCTTCTCATGCCATGCAGCCTTCGCTCCAATGCCGCCGTCACCGCGCAAGTTGGCTGTGCGCCTCCATCGCCGGAAACGCCAACCCCGCCGCCTCCCTTGAGCACTTGTCTGAGTTGATGCCTTGTCATCAAGACCTTCATACGAATGACTCCATTGGTGGTCATCTCCTCCCCAACATGTTCGGCCACTGCTTCCACTTCCACCATTCTATGGCACTTCATGTTTGATGTTGTGCTCCTGAGAAGCTCATGGCATTCTCTCTTGATCACTGACATGGCTCTTGTTATCTTGGTTTCCATCACTAGTTT
This sequence comes from Dioscorea zingiberensis, assembly GCA_026586065.1. NCBI lineage: Eukaryota > Viridiplantae > Streptophyta > Magnoliopsida > Dioscoreales > Dioscoreaceae > Dioscorea > Dioscorea zingiberensis. The sequence continues at coordinate 26,915,555 of CM048824.1, forward strand.
GTCCGCTTGAGTTTTCAAGCGCTTCTTTGGGTTTTATATAACAAGCAGTCAGAGAGTTAGTGGCTTTCTTTAATGGCAAATTATTTATAGGTCTATGAAAACAGTAACTACGGACCCTCTCATATTATTTGCTATACCCCTTACACACCTACTCTAAAGACCTCAAGAAAAAAAAAAGCAAACAATGCTAGAGACCTATAATTAATTTCTCTTTTTTTAAAAAAAAAAATAGCATTTGTTCATACTTATGGAAATATATCAGTTTTTTTTTTCATGTGCCCTATGAGTTGAACAAGGTAGAAAATAAGTTTAAATTATTCACTGATTAAAAAAAAAAATTGATATTTTTATAATAAAATAGTTTTATGAAACCATTTTATGAGAGGATGTAGAGAAGCGAGAGGGATACATTAGAAATGGCATGACACTTCTTTATCATGGGTTGTGTTTCATTTAAAAGGGAATTACCTATTAGAAAGGACATGACTCTTCTTTATGATGGTTGTATCCCATCCAAAATGGTGCATTATTGGCTACATATAGCTTATGGGTATTGCAAGACAATTCATATGAAATCCTCTCTTAAATATTCACTCTCCCTCTCTACACTTCTCTCTAAAGGCATTATGAAATTTTGATGTCTCGTATAAAATATCAAACTTCTTATTCACAATTTTGTTTTTCAACTTTTGAATGGTTTCACTTTCATTCGTAAAAATACAGGTGTAAGGAATAAGTTTCATTGTATCCTATAGGAAATTAACCGCTAACCCGTTATACTATAGAATTGATGGGGGCTAATTTACCCTTAAAGAGAGCGACATTGTAACATGTCTTAAGATTTCATCTTTATTAAATCCATCTTCTACTAGTACACATCTTCAATATTTTTAACTTTTTCTCTTATTTTATCCCTTTTTTTACCCGTTCTGTATTCATTTTCCATATTTTGTTTTTATAACTAACTAGGTGATCATCTCACTATTATCTAGTTAATATTAGTTTAGATATTCCACTTCTTTATGTCTTCATAAGTGATCCCTAACCTATTTTAGAAACTAATTACCTGATAAATAAATTATTTCATTATCTAAAAAAGGGTTAATTTTTTGGGTGGGTACCGTACTTTGCCCATATTTCAAATCGGATACTGAATTTCAATTTGTATCAAAATTGGCACTAAGTTTTAATTTCATTTCACCAGCTGGGTACATTGGGGATTCCGGTTGAAAACTGCTTACGTGGCCGTCGGAGCTCCACATCATACGATGCCACATCAGCAACTTAATCCACGTGGTAATTTAATAAAAAATAATAAAAATTGTAAAAATTATAAATAATTTTTCTAACTTATTTATAATTTTTTGAAATTATTTATAATTTATTTTAAATGATGTCAGCAACAAACCACAAAAAAACTAATTTGCCACATGGCTTACGTTGTTGACGTGGCATCGTATGACATGGATCTCCGGTGACCACGTAGGCAGTTTTCAACCGGAATCCCAATGTACCCAGCCGGTGAAATGAAATTAAAACTCAGTGTCTGTTTTGATACAAATTAAAATTCAGTATCCGATTTGAAATATTGGCAAAGTACAGTACCCATCGAAAAAATTAACCCATCTAAAAAGCCTTCCCAGTTTGAGAAACGAGCAAAAGTTGAATACTAGTTTTTTGGATTTATGAAATATTTGGATATTAAATAGTTGTTTTCTCTCTCCATCTTTAATGAGAAAAATTAAAAAAAATGAGGTGGTGTGAGGTCCCATTAGAGAATCTATATATGATTACAAATGAGCTGATTTTTAGGTGAAAGAACATGGGTGGGGACCGGGGTTGGGGTAATGTGTGCATGTATATGGTTCAATGGCAAACCAATCAATGATCAATCAATTAATGAATGGTTGGGTAGTGCACATGGGAGCGCCAGCAAATCATATGGGAAGTTGGCCACCTTATCTTGTTCTTTCTGTGGACTCCACTTCCAAGAGATCCCTGTGCCCTACCTTCCATTCCCTAGCTAAATCTCTCTGGATTTTGGCATTTCATAATTTGGGTGTTGTCCATTTCGAGCAGGAAGTCCCACTGGGACCCGGTGGTAACGAGGCTCCGGTTGTGGGAAAGGGCGGCCAGCTTCACATGGGAGAGTAGCGGTGGGGAGACGAACACATCCAGTCCGAGCTCACACTGAGATATCCTGTTTTCTTGACTTGGATTGTTTTTTATGTAACCACCAGTAATTTGTACTCAATGATCAACCTATCTTAATTAATGAAATGTGGTTTATCCACCTTATTTCAAAAAAAAAATAATAATTTGGGTGTTGTCATGATACTTTTAACTTGTGCTAAATCTATATTATTATTATTATTTGCATTTGCATTTGCATTTATTGTGCGTGGAATCCTAATAAAAGTTGAGATAACCATTTATGTAAGAGGCATTAAGGTTGATACTTCTTCAAAGATGTTATTTGAACATGTACATATGCAAGTCGTTCTTACTAATATATCTCTATAATCCTGTCTTTCGATATCATTAAATAGATGGAAATAACTAAAATAAATTTTGTCCATTGGTTTTGAAAAAATTACCATATAAATTACTAATATTTATTTCCTTATGGACGGATATATAGGTCGACATTCATCTGGAAGGGTATATTGGTAAAAAAAAAAATGAGACTTTTTAGGTAGGAATAAGTACTCTTTTTTTTTTAGTATATCAACACCTACCGATTTCTACATGCTTGTATAAGAAAATTAGTCTTTTTAAATTCATAATTCTGCTTAATAGTTGCAAGCAAAAGTTCGAATTTATGATGAAACTCCAGAGAGAGCAACTCAACAAAAAATTTAACATAAACCATGAGCAAAATAAATTTCAGATAATATCCCATGAAAGGAATATGTGTTTTTTAATTAATTTTTTTTAAAAATTAGATAAATATATTTACACTAACACATCTCAAATTTCTGATTTCTGATTTGGAGAAAACGTTTCTTCTTCTTAAATTTGTGTCTATGGTTGTATCTCACAGGTAAAAAAAAGAGCAATGAAATGAGCGTGTACGAATAAGCTCTAGATTGAGAGATATTATCGTTTTCTGATATTGCACAAATAAGTAGTTCTGTATAATTAGGTTTAAGAGTAAAGTTATATAATTAATAATCCCTTATTTTAGGCCAAATATAATTCTATGAAATTAGGTCCATATAATAAAATTAGAGCTTTACATTCCCATTGAATCTTAAGAAATTAGTCTGTAATTGAGCTATGTTTATTTATTTTTTTGAAATAAGTGGATAAACTATATTTTATTTAAGATAATATTAGTTTGTTATATATCCCGTCAAAAGGAAATTAAAATAGTACAACATTTAAGTGATGATTCGTTTTGCCCTAGTTGCCGGTTTCACTAGCCTGCTTCTATCACATTTGAGTCCGCTACCGTGCTATCCCCGAAGACATCATGACCCCTCATCTGCCTACTCTAGCATATTCGCTGTAAATTCAAGGCTCCGCTTCACCAAGTTCCCTGCTGGCTCCGTCTTTGCCTGTTTCTCCACTAGAGCTACATCCTACCAAGAAATTATAAGGAAAGAAATATCACGTATAATTCTTAGACAAACACGTTGTTTATCATGGAAATAATGCTTGTTTCTTTCCCCCCGTATACACCAAATGATTGATGTTACAGCTAGGTCCCATCCCCCTCTCAAGGTTATGTCTATACCCGAGTAAGGGTTCCTGGATCCCTAGAAGGCTTTGAGATCGGTCTCTCCTACTCTCAATCCGAACGTATCTCAGAAGTGATTCCAGATGTGCACTACATATGGGCATGTAATAAGTAGGTGTTGAACCGATTCTTCCTCGTTGTCCCATTGGTAGCACATTGTTCTTTCCACTTTCCACCTTCTTTTATGTAGGTTATCGAGGTGAACATCCTATTTTCCCTTGCGAGCCATGCAAATAGTTTTATTTTGAGGGAGGATGGTAGCTTCTAGAACCTTTCCCTTAGATCACTTTGGGTGCTTCCATCTATTTAGAAGGGGTATAATGATTTGATAGTGAAAATTTTGTTAGATGTAAGGCACCATTCCTTTGAGTCAGGGGCCTCTCTAGATAAGGTGGGATTTAGTACCGCCTATTTCATTAGTTCAAAACCCATCCGGTCTCTGACTATTAGTGGGTCTGGCTTTAACAGCGTTCTACCTCTTTGGAGTTTGTTTCTGGTTTCCTGGATAGTGCTGTGCTTGCCTAGAGATAATTCATGGAGGTCAAGATATACATTACATGGGGAGTACCCCTCCCACTATTGGTCCATCCAGAGGTTTTTAGTATTTCTGGCTCCGAGTTTGGTTATCATATTTGCCACTATTAGCGACACTTCTCTGCATAATCCTTCCCAAAATGGGGAAGCTCTCATTGGGGCTTGTTTGTTTGGGTCGATGAACCCTCTTCCAGAGTAAACTTAGTGGAAAATTTTCTTGCAGATCCATGCATTCCTTATGGGGATTCTCCACCACCATTTCCCATCAAGGCCCTATTAAAGGTGCGGAGGTTTAGAATACCCCATCCTACATTTTCCTTTTGTCTACGCAGCTGTCCCAATTAACAAGGTGGCAGCATTGTGTCCCAATAAATTGAGCTATGCTTATTAAATTCATATTGTTATCATTTTCTAAATCTCTGTATTGAGAGTTTGGAGAAGGATTTTATATTATTTTATGCTAATACAGTACATAACTTTCAGACTTAATAAATATTTTTTAGTTATATTTATGAGTCCAATCTCTATTATGAAATGAAAGTATTTGCAAAATTCATACTTCATTAAAAATCTGAATTATAGAAGTATAATCTATGTACGTACCTATATTTTTACTTCATGATTTGAATGATTTGGACTCTATTATTATAAACTTCTCGACTTACAAATAGTTATACCTATTTTTGTATAAAAGTATTATTTATTATGGATTTCTATTCAATTTACTTAAGTCTCAAAAATATGTCTGTTTTTTCTAAAATTGGGAATAAGGGTTAAACATTAACTATGTCAATATATATATATATTTTATATTTTTTTTATAAATATGAACAAATCATATAAAGCACATCATAGGTGTGATTCGAACCCTAAACCTTTCCATATGAGAGGGAATGAATTACTAACTTTCTTTAAAGATTGGTTGTCAACAAATACTTGGGTAAATTTTTTTGTGGGTCACTCAACTTTGACTAATTATCAAATCGGTCACCAAACTTCAATTTGTATCAAAACGGTCACTCAACTTTAATTAAATTTCACCGGCAGGTCACCCATGTGAATTCTGACCCAAAATTGATTAAACTTACGTGGCCTAGGAAATCTTGTGGACTTATTATATTATCAAAAAAATCCACATCATCATCTCTTTCTCTCTTCCCCTTTCTTTCTCTCTCTCGATCAGTGATGCCTAACTTCATCCGTTCAAGTCTAGAGAGGCATGACGCAATTAGAAGCTATAAATCGGTGGAAATTTGTTTCCTTTTTGCAATCTTGTTCATCGTGAGAAAAAACCGGGAAGACTCTTGATTTCTTAACTTTTCTTTGTTTTCAAATTCAATCTTAGCTTAAATCGTGAAATCTCTTTTCTTTTTGTCATCTTCTTGACATCAAAGTATTAAGAAACAATCTCTTCAATTTCTTGATTATCGATTGTGGTGTTGAGTTTTGATGTTGAAGAAAAGATCAAGCGGTGAGTAGCAGCAAACAAAGTCTCTTATCACCTCTTGGAAAATATAACAAGATGACATCATCCTCTCTCTTCCCTTGTCCTGTGCTCTTTGTTGGCTTCTCTTCAAAAGGATTCTCAAACACTGAGATTGATGCCATGAGTCCCACTTTCATACTTGAAACCAAACCCCTCTCCTCCATTGGAGGCAACCCCTTCTTCTCTGATAGAAATACTAGAAAGCCTCTCCATGAAACCAGTGTTCCTCTGGAGAGCAAGCACCACCCCTTCCAATTGCGTCGCTGCCTCTCAAGGAGGAAGTTAGGGCATCACTCGGGATTGAGAAAGAAAGAAGGGGGAAGAGAGAAAGAGATGATGACGTGGATCTTCTGATAATATAATAAGTCCAGTTAGCTTTTCCGGCGGCCACGTAAGCAGCTTAATCGAATTGGGGGTCGGAATTCACATGGGTGACCTGCCGGTGAAACGAAATTAAAGCTGAGTGACCGTTTTGATACAAATTGAAGTTTGGTGACCGATTTGATAATTAGTCAAAGTTGAGTGACCCACAAAAAAATTTACCCACAAATACTTATTATGAATATAGCTAGTTTCAATGCCAAGCTACCATGGTCTTTGATATTCTAACTCTATCTACCATGGTTAATTGTTACTTCTTATGTTTTGACCTTACCACTAGGTTAATAGATGCCATTCTATATTCTAACCCATACCATTTGGGTTAATTGTGGCCATAACATATTTGGAAGACTATAAACTATTTTGATTATAATTATAAAGTTTCTAATGATCTCATCTAATATTCTAACTATTTAATTAATAACAATGTTTCTAATGCTTTGATCATTCCAAACTATTTTACCTTTTAAAAAAAAATTCTTGATATTTTAATTTGTTCTAAACTATGTTATTTCAAATACAAAATTTTCTTATGTTTTAACTTGTTAAACTTCATTTTGAAATTATTTGTGTTCATTATTTTGAATTAAGGTCTTGTAAAAGAAATCGTTAAAGTTGAAATCTTATCTTATTATCCGATATTTTAAATTGCATGCATGATTCAATTAATTAAATTGTTGAGATGCTTATTTAGTTACCAAGCTGGTAAAGTTGTTTCTCCATTTTTCAATTCATGAGTCCATATTGTGACTTGGCATGATTTTCGACACACGACAGCCCACGGCAGAGGAAGACACATGACCAACAGTAGGGAGTATGGACCGTGAGATGGAGGGCCACGACGGAGATGATTTCTGGCGGAGTGATCCTCGGTGAAATGAACCCCAATGTCAAGGATCTCGGCCCCAGGAAGCATGATTAGACGGCGGTGAACGAAAAGGGAGAATGTTGAAGTGAAAGGCCCCAACGGAACTGTCACGGGAGGCACACCACGCCAACCAACAAGGAAGGCACTCATCGTATGTCGAAATAGCTCGGGGTGACAGCCACATCCTATCGCCACCATTGTTGAGAGATACAGAGGATGCGGAGTGGACAACGGTGTGCCACAAACGTCGGCGCTACATGACTGATAGCCCCCGGCTTGGCAGGAAAGAGGAGTGACCTCCACCACCACATCATTTACCTCCCAACCTTTGCACTCTCTCCGATACGATCAATGTGTGTGGCCAATGCCTATGGCTAGGACACCGTGCAGATGAATGCTGACACGTGGTGACCTGCCACAAATACAGTGAGATAGGCCACAAGGGCTATGATGCTGGCAGCTGGGGAGACCGCCAGTGCACTGCTCACAATGCAACACCACGCCAAAAAACAACGGGGCAAAATCCTGAACCAATGAAAATAAAGAAGAAACAAAGCAAGGGAGAAGTCACAATTGCGACCAAGCCTAAGACATTGCTTACACGCTCAGCGCCGGTGGTGACCGCGATCAGAGAGAAGAACACCAATAATAAAGAATCGGAACATCTCTTCATCTCGATCGCTCTGGACTTCGACAATATGGAGGGGAGGGAACGCATGAAGAGGTTCTCTATCATCAGGGTGACAGAGCTCCGAGAGGGACTGGTTGATGCCCGGGATATCGCGGACGTGCTATTGTGCTTCATGGATGAACACTGGACCTGGGAGGTGAAGCCGCTTTGTGACGGTCGGTTCATCACGGCGTTCCCCTTCATAGAACTGGCATGACAAACCGAGGGGAAGGGGTCGCTACGCCAGCTCACTTTCACTCTCGAACTAGAACCCTAGACGCCGGACTTATAGAGTAAGGACAAGGCTGAAGGTGCATGCGCTCGGTTGTCGTCAAACAGTTGCCGATTTTGGAGTCAGGACACTGTGGTGCGACTTCTAAAACCCGTCAGGGACCTCGTATATGTGAATGGTCGGGGTAGAGCTTAAGACAATGACCTCCGTGTACTTCTCTGCATCACGAAACCGATTAAAATATCGAGCAGTATTTATTGTAGCATAGGAAACCGACATTATAATTACCAGTTGGAGCTGGACGTTAGATAACCACCTCTACCATGGGAAGACCACCAGCACCAGCAAACAAGCCACAGAGTCTACACTCCCCCAACAACCGAGGCAGACAACAAGAAGTCCAGAGAGCTTCGCCAAGGTCCCACAGCTATAAGTTAGCAGTATTAACAAGGGGAAGGCCCCACTTAAGGAGGTCAACGAAGCTCCGACAAGGTTGAAAGACAGACTATTAAAGAGGGTGGTTATCAGGGAATGATAGACAGGTCAGGATTGTAACCGATCTATCAGTAGAGACTGGCCTTTGGACCACTGTACGACCTTACAACCAGGGAGACAGAGCCACCCGCAGCGTCCATACCTGGCACAGAGGGGTCGAATACTGCAGATGTTCGGGTCGAAGATGGGATTGGCTACAATGACATATACTGGTCAAGAAAAGATGGGATTGGCTACAATGACATATACTGGTCACGTGGCCGAAGATGTTCGGGTCTAGTCAGAAGCCACGGTTCCGGAACTCTGGGATGGTGAAGACTTGGACTCGGCTGAGCTAGACCTCTTTATGGCGGCCAAGTAGAGGAAGAATTTGATACGTGAAAGGGACTTGGGCTCGATCAGGTCCCCAGACGAGCTGGGTCCACCGAGCCTAGTGCACCAGTTCATGAAGCAAGGACCTGGTGGGTACCTCATCCACACTTACAATACGTGCGAGTGTGGTCTGCCCACTAAGGCCTGTCAGACCCAACCAGGAACCCAACCTTCTCCGCTCACAGGGTCTAACCTATCTCCAATTATTGTGGCCCAACTGGTAGAGCATCCAACTCCAATGTCACTTATTGCACACCCAAACCATGGAGTGGGCCTAGTTTCAGCCATAGAGGCCCATATCGCTATGAACACAAGCTCAACATATCCTAATGTAATTGTTAATGTTCCCACTCAATCAAATAGCCCAATGAGCCCTTCCAACTATATTAAAGCCCACTTCAACCCAAGTGATGAAAACATTAAAGCCCTAAAAGCATGGAATAGTGATAGACATAAGTAAGGCATCACTTAAAAAAATCAAAAATACGTGGAATCTCATAACAAATGAGGCATGGGAGATAATTACTACAGGATAGATGCAAAAGGACTTTCCTCCTGACCCCCCGGGTATAGCGACAAGACTGACAAAAACAAGGGAGGACACACTGGTAGCACCAGGAAGACCCTAGGAAGAGCAACCTCCAATGTCAAAACCAAGGGGAAGACAAAGAAAATCATACCACCTAAAACCTCCTCAATAGTAGCAATACAGAAGCCTTTGGCCAGAGCACAGAGAAACACCTGGTCGAAATCCTCAATTAAGGAACAATGACTAGGTTATACTAATCACAAGTGTACTAAAGTGTGTAAAAAACTAGTTGATTAATTGGTGAAAGTTGTGTTTGAATTCTCAAAGGTGGTTGTAATACGAAGGTTGCTAGGGGAAAACTCTCAATTAGAAGGTTCTAGGGTTATATGGCTTAATTGACTTGTAGAGGTTCTCCTATGCTCCCAGATCGTATGGATGTGGATAAGGGTTCTCAATGATAGAAATTGCACTTATGTACACTCCGGGTGCATCCTACAGGTCCTTATATCTAAGGAACATTCTCTCAACGTCCATAAGCCTATGGTAATGATAAAGAACATTATAGGGCTAAGCTCTATCACAACCGTGGAATGCCAATGCCTATGTCTAAGCTAAGGGCACTTGCTACGTCATTCCGTCCACCCTATGATTTTAACACTTTCCTCGTACGCATTTATCGATGTGTAGAGTATTAGAGATAGTTGTTCCCCGTCGGCAAACAATAGCAATTAATGTAGAATCAAAAGCAAATTAACACTCATACAATCAAAGCAAAGCATAAGATAATCAATATTTCAAGTCAATAAATCCTTATAACCCTAGAAGAGATGTCTACGTTGCCATTACAAGATATAAATCCAAAGCAAAGACAACATTCATGCAAACATCCATAACCAAAAAGGCTATGGCTTCGTCCTCTTCCACTAGCGTTGTTCCACCCACGCTGCCCTCTAGCCAGAAACTCATCGAAGGCCGGATGATTGCCTGCCAGCTTGCCTCCGCCGTCCCCCCCCCCCCCCCCCCCACTCACGCATCAGATGATTCAAGCCTGCAATTGTCTGAAAGGCAATGTACATCTTAGGTGCTTCTCGTTGCTACATTATGACGATCTTCAAGGCGTCAGAATTCCATACTCGTACATTGCAACGCAACATGTTCAAATTCTCTTGGAAGACAGATGAACCATAATCAATTGGATGAGTTCAAGAAGTATATTTGCTTCCATTGATGAAAATGGTTATGAGGATAGTAAAAAAATGGTACTGTCTTTGTTAGAGAAGCCATGGGTAATCATGAATCATCCCTAAATGAAGGAGGTTGCTATTGCTGATATAAAAAAGGGAGAGAATGCCAAAGAATCTACGTTGCTTCTATTGCATTGGAAGATCATCTTTATGCCTTCATTGAAAGATCATGTTTATGCCTTCAAGGTGTTCGTGAAAATTACCAAAAAAAAAAAAAAAATAGAAGATTGTGTTTCTCTATGGTGAAACAAGTAGAACCAATGATTCAAGTGTCATGTGTAAGATTGAAACAAACAATGGAGGGAGAAGTTCGGGTTGAAGGCTAATTGGATCATACATGTCCGAGTGTTGCATGCCTGTGTGAGAGCAAACATGACCAGTGAAGGCTGCGAGTTCTCTCTATACATAGTCAGGCAATATGGCATTGTGCCAAGTTTGGGATATTTCAAGTATATGACAGAGGTCTTAAGTTCACCAATTCACTTAACAGAAGATGGAATTGTTAAGTTCGTTAGCGACTTGATTATAGAGATGGATGATGCTTGGATGGTAATAGAGAACTGTCACACTTGGATCAGACTTTCCTCTGAATACGCTCAGGTCCGCTGAAGTGAAGATTGGTCACAATTGAACTACAAGCATTTCATCGAACACTTGATGTGCGACTTGAACCCAAGCTGTTCCCTAACTCCACCTAATCCAATGTAAGCCCAGAAATTACAAACATCCATCACTCACATACTAGATTGACAAACTACAACAATGGTTTCCACTTGACCATTAATTACACTGGAAAATCCTTCAACATTCTAATACATAATGGAACCCCAAAACATAAAAGAAATAACACCAAACCCCACATTAACACCCCCAAACACAAGCTGTCTGACCCTTCAACCCTTTAACTAACATCCAATCATCAATTAAGCACAACCCACTGCAACCATATAAGAACCTCTTCTGGAACACCAAAAATTAGCCAGATGACGACATGGATCGCTTCCTCCGTGAACTTCGGAAACTCCCCTCCAATCCGACGCTACGAACGTTGTCGGAGTGCCCAAGCTTGGAAAGTTCGAAACCTCGCTTCGCCGAAGGTGGATTGCAGCCTCCGCCGCCCTCCTCCGGATCTGGCCCATTTTTGGCAGCCAAGTCCTCTCTAGCCAAAACTCCCTTTTCACCCTCCAAGCAAAAGCCTTTATATAGTATACTTCTCTAATATTACCAACATGCCATTACACAACTTAATAACTAAACATGAACCATTGACGCCATTAACACTGCTATTATCTTAAACCAGTGCCTCTGCACCCCTGCTGGTCCTGCTCCGGCCAGCCTCTCCTTTGCAACGAGCCGATTTAGCCTTCCACCTCGTAACGCTTGCGGGCTACTCGTTGACGTCGGCTCCTCCTTGTTGGGTCCTCATTACTCCTCCTGGTTGGGTTCTCATCATTCTCCTCCCCTTGAAAGTTTCCCTTGTCCTCAAGGGACACTTCTGGAAATCTCTGGAGGAGATCATCATAATCCTCCCAAGTGGCCTCCTCCTCGGCTTGCCCACTCCATTGCACTAGGACCTGCACCTTCCTTCCTCTGTTTTTGTTGTGGCTCACCACCTTGTAGCGCAAAGCTTTCTCTGGCCTTAATACCAATCCTTCCTCAAATGCGGGAATGTCTTCTGTGATTTGTCCAGGGTCTTTGACTCTCTTCTTCAGCTGTGACACGTGAAATACAGGATGTATTGCAGCAGTGGGAGGTAACTCCAAACGATATTAGACCTCTCCCACCCGTTCCATTACCTTGAAGGGCCCATAGAATCTCGGGGACAGCTTCATGTTTCTTCGTCCCCTGATGGTTTGTTGTTTATAAGGTTGTAACTTCAGATAGACATATTCCCCTGGCTCAATTACCTCTTCTCGTCGGCCTTCATCATAATGTCTCTTCATCCGTTCTCGGGCCTTCTCTAATTCCCTCTTTGCTCTAGACAATGCTTCTTCACGGGCCTTCATCTCCCTTTCCACTTCCTCATTTTGTGCAATTCCTGCCTTGTAAGGTTTGAGCAATGGTGGAGGCCTCCCGTACACAAGTTGGAATGGACTAGTGTTAAGTGAGGCATGGTACGAAGTGTTATACCAGTATTCAGCCCACGGCAAGAATTCTCTGCATTTTCCTTGCCCTTCATGGCAGAAACAACGAAGGTACTGCTCCAATGTACGATTTGTCACCTCCGTTTGCCCTTCCGTTTGGGGATAATAGGCTGAACTTGCCTTCAACTTGCTTCCTTGCAGTGCAAACAGCTCCTTCCAAAAGGCACTCATGAAAATGCTGCCTCGGTCCGTGACTATGCTCCTCGGAACTCCATGCAGCCTCACAATTTCTTCCACAAACTCTTTGGCCACACTTTGGGCAGTGAACGGGTGGCGCAAGGAAATGAAGTAAGCCCCCTTGCTCAACCGATCCACGACAACCAGTATCGCCTGCTGGCCTCATAGGCAGCCCTTCGATGAAATCCATTGAGAGATCCTCCCATATGTGCTCTGGAATAGGAAGTGGTTGCAGTAAGCCGGCAGGTGCCCTTGTATCGGATTTCATCTTCTGGCATATGCTGCAGGTTGCAACCTTCGTCTGCACCTCCTTCTTCAGTCCTTCCCAATAGAAGAGTGGTTTCATCCTTTGGTAAGTCCGCAACCATCCTGAATGTCCCCCCTCCTTGCTACCATGGAAGTGTTCCAGAATATCGTTTCTCAAGCCAGGAACATTCGGGACATAGACCCGACCTTTGTAGGAAAGAAGCCCTCCTCGCCATTGGTACTCCTGCACACTAGCCTCCTCTTGTTCCACCTTCTTGATCAAGCCCATGGTCTTCTCATCCAATTGGACCGACTCTCGAAACCGATCCCAAATTCTCCATTCTACCATACTGATGCCAAAGCTACAGCCTTCGTCTTCTTCATGTGTAACCCACAACATGGGGCTGCCTTCTCGTCTCGATAATGCATCGGCTACCTGATTCTCCTTTCCGGGTCGATACTTGATGGTGTACTCCAAGCCCAACAATTTGACCAAAAATTTCTACTGGTCTGGGGTGGTGATTTTCTGCTCCAATAGGTGCTTGAGAGCTTGTTGATCGGTGACTATCTCAAATTTCCGACCCATTAAGTAAGGTCGCCACACCTTCACCGCATGCACTACCGCCAAGAGCTCTCTAGCATATGTTCCCCATCCCCGTTTCATTGGCCCCAAGGCCTTAGACATGAAGGCAATGGGTCTTCCCTCCTGCACTAAAACAGCCCCAATGCCATCGCCACTCGTGTCTGTGTGTACCTCAAAGGATTTCTGAAAATTGGGTAAGGCTAGAACGGGTGTTCGGGTCATAGCTTGCTTCAACTCCTCAAATGCCCTTCTGGATTTCTCCGTCCAAACAAATTCCCCCTTCTTCAGCATCAATGTGAGTGGCTTGGCAATGATGCCATACCCCTTCACAAAGCGTCTGTAGTACCCTGTCAGACCAAGAAATCCTCTCAGTGCTGAAATGTCTTTTGGGAGTAGCCAATCAACCATTGCTTCGATCTTCGGTTGATCCACCTTGACGCCTTCGAAAGAAATTATGTGTCCCAAATATTCCAATTCTTCTTACCAAAATGCACACTTGGTCAGCTTGATGTAGAATTGATGCTCTTCAAGCAGTCTAAACACAGTCTCCAAATGCCTTCGGTGATCCTCCTCAGAAGTGGAATAGACGAGGATGTCGTCGAAGAACACCAACACAAACTTGCGCAAGTAGGGCTGAAAAATGGTGTTCATGGCCGCTTGGAAAGTGGACGGTGCATTGCACAATCCGAAGGGCATCACGAGGTATTCGTAGTGCCCCGAATGTGTGCGAAATGTTGTTTTGTAAACGTCCTCTTCCCGCATTCTAATTTGGTGGTACCCGGCCCTTAAATCCAGTTTGGTAAAGATCTTCGCCCCATGTAACTCATCCAACATCTCCTCCACTGTAGGTATTGGGAACCGGTTCTTTATCGTTGCGGCATTCAGTGCGTGATAGTCCGTGCAAAAGCACCATAACCCATCTTTTTTCTTCACCAACAAGATAGGAGAAGAGAAAGGACTAGAGCTCGCTCGTATGGTCCCATTTTGAAGCATCTCCATTACTTTTCTCTCTATCTCCTCCTTTTGAAAGTGAGCATAACAGTAGGGTGGCACCCTCACCAGTTTGCTCTCATCCTCCAAGATGATGTTATGGTCAAAGGGTCGAGCCGGTGGAAGAGATGTCGGTACCTTCATCACTTGTTCATACTTCGCCAAAAGTTCTTTGACTAGCTTAGGAATATCCAGTGGCTTCTCCTCGGATGGTGTTTCGGCAGTGGCCAAAATGGCAAAACAGTGAGCTCCCCTTCGATACAACCTTTCTATGGTGTTTGCCTCATATTGCTTCACTCCGGTGGATGAGAGGACTGTCCATTTTCTCTTGCGACCTCCCAACTTAAACTCTATGGTCATCTTCTTGTATTCATGGACTACTTTCCCCAAACTCTCCAACCACGCATATCCCAACACCATATCTATGCCTGTCAAGGAGAGAACATGCAAATCAGCTAGCACTCGGACTCCTTGCACATTCATCCTCAAGCCAGGTACCATCTCAGACATCTTAGCTTCTCCCCGTTGCCAACCCGTACCTCGAAAGGTTCCATGGCCTCTCTTCGCAGCCCCATTTTCTGCAGTGTTCCTGAATTGATGAAGTTATGTGATGATCCATTATCTACTAGCAGTGCCACTTCATGCTTCCCAATCCATGTTGAGACCCTCATGGTGGTTGGCAATGTGGCTCCTGAGATAGCATCCAAGGAGACATTTGCAAGGCCCTGAAGTGAACTACTCTTACCCATTTGCAGGTGCTCATCTTCACTCTCCTCTTCTTCCTCATCTATTTCAGTCTCATCTTCATCTTCAGCGATTAGAAAGACTTGACCAGCCTTACATTTATGCTCCTTGCTCCATTTGTCATCACATTTGAAACATGAGCCTTTCTTAATCCGCTCTTGGACTTCTCCTTTTGATAGCCGTTGTACCTCCACCTCTTTGGCTTTGTAGGAGCTCTCCACTCCCTTCCCATGGCCTTGAAACTTAGGATTGGTGCCCTTGGAAGTAGTGAAACTTCTCTCCTTGGCTCTTCTCCTCCCCGATGAGCTTTCATCAATAAGTTTGGCCATCCGCATTGCTTCAGGTACATCCCGTGGTTGCCTCAACTTCACCTCGCTTGACAACCAAGGTTTGAGACCTTCCACGAATGTGCCCAAAAGAGCCTCTTCCGGCCAAATTCATCGATATATGCCTTCAACCTGCCTTCCTGCTTCAATTTTGCAAGCTGGCCATGGGGGTTAACATGAGGCGATGGCCCCCATTGACGCATAAACTCCTTCTCAAAGGCGGTCCATCCTAGGCGCTTCCCCTCCTTATTATAGACGGCTTTGATCCACCGCCACCATTTGCTTGCGTCGCCATCCAGGTAGTAGCAGGCGGTAGTAACTCGCTCCTCTCGTGGGATATTGTAACGAGTAAAGAAAAGCTCCGCCTTGTCTAGCCACTCGTGGGGGTCGCCTCCTTCAAAGTGAGGAAAATCCACCTTTGGCTTGTGAGGGGGTGGATTGTACTACCCATCCCTGCGCCTTCGGCGATCATCCTCGTAATGGCGCCAAGCATGCTGTTCTCCCCGCGCTGAGTGCTCATCTCCCTCAACAAAATCCCTTCCATACCCCCCTCGGTCTCGACTATGGTGAGAGGTCCGCGAGTAGTCCCTGCCTTCTCCAGGCCATCGATCAAACCCCTCGTAGTCCCTGTCGTCCTCTCCCCCTTGTCTCCATCTAGATGATACCTCCACACTGTTGGCTCTAGACAATCCCGAGTGACTTGGTGCCCGGCTGCCGGACATTTTTCGCTCAAGGCGTTGTAGAGTCTCCTGGTTTTCCCTGCGCATGGCCGCGAGGGTGCTAGTAATGTCTTCTATGTCCTTCCGCATCTTCTCGCCGCTTGCCTCGAGCGCCTCCACCCGTGCCCTATTTGATGTCGGACCACCTTCGCCGTCCATTACTCCCAAGATCCCGTGAGTCGCAAGCAATCAACACCTGATCTATAAACAACCCGGAATACTCCAAGCCGCCGACGGTAGAAGCCGACGATGTCATCGGTGATCGACACACAATCTCCTGACGCTCTCAACGAAAGCACCACTTGATAGAGAACTGTCACACTTGGATCAGACTTTCCTCTGAATACGCTCAGGTCCGCAGAAGTGAAGATTGGTCACAATTGAACTACAAGCATTTCATCGAACACTTGATGTGCAACTTGAACCCAAGTTGTTCCCTAACTCCACCCATTCCAATGTAAGCCCAGAAATTACAAACATCCATCACTCACATACTAGATTGACAAACTACAACAATGGTTTCCACTTGACCATTAATCACACTGGAAAATCCTTCAACATACTAATACATAATGGAACCCCAAAACATAAAAGAAATAACACCAAACCCCACATTAACACCCCCAAACACAAGCTGTCTGACCCTTCAACCCTTTAACTCACACCCAATCATCAATTAAGCACAACCCACTGCAACCATATAAGAACCCCTTCTGGAACACCAAAAATCAGCCCGATGATGACATGGATCGCTTCCTCCGCGAACTTCGGAAACTCCCCTCCAATCCGACGCTGCGAACGTTGTCGGAGTGGCCCAAGCTTGGCAAGGTCGAAACCTCGCTTCGCCGAAGGTGGATTGCAGCCTCCGCCGCCCTCCTCCAGATCTGGCCCCTTTTTGGCAGCCAAGTCCTCTCCAGCCAAAAACTCCCTTTTCACCCTCCAAGCAAAAGCCTTTATATAGTAAGCTTCTCTAATATTACCAACATGCCATTACACAACTTAATAACTAAACATGAACCACTGACGCCATTAACACTGCTATTATCTTAAACCAGTGCCCCTGCACCCCTGCTGGTCCTGCTCCGGCCAGCCTCTTCTATGCAACGAGCCGATTTAGCCTTCCACCTCGTAATGCCTGCGGGCTATTCGTTGACGTCGACTCCTCCTTGTTGGGTCCTCATCACTCCTCCTGGTTGGGTTCTCATCAGATGGAGTCGTTGTTTGGAGCTTGCATAAACTATGGTGATGCTGAAGCGAGTTGTTTTCCAATTGCATTCATGTATGGGTTTCAAGATAAAGTAGCACAAGATTGCAATTAGAAAGAAACAATGGATGCAAGATGAATACAAAATAAAAAAAAGGTGATGCTATGTTATTGCAAAACAAAGCTAAGAAGAAGAATATGAGGGAGATGGTGGTATTGATATTCCTCACAGTAAGAAGAGGTTTGTTGTTTTTTTAAGAAGGATGAGAAGCAACTTGATGCAAAGGTTCACCAAAAATACACTTTTGGTGGTCATGTCGCTGACAATACCATAGGGTGAAGAATATTATGTGAAAGTATGGATGTAAATGTAAATTTTGTCGAAAGGATATCCCAAATATATGTTAAATGTTTGATTATATAAAACACCCTAAATGTGCTTGATGAAATGTTTGAGAGACCTCTTTATGTGCATATCATATAAGGACTAGAGTGAAGCTACTTCAATATGGTGATCGAATTTCAAGGATTGTGACTGATGCTCTAAAGAGAAATGAGATGATGAAGATGAAAGAGGATAAATGAAAGTTGCATTGCTCATGGAAAATGAATGTTTTTACCATAGGATTTGATTTTTTTCAGAAGTTATATGATGATTGATGAAGAATGATATTGAAATGTATTCTTAAAAGCTTTCGTAAACATGGTGCAAAAATTTTCTAATGTGATGAAATGTTTGGAAGAAAACATGAAGCTTGATATTAATAAAATCACATTGAGTTTATATATCACTACAAGAAAATTGCGGATTAGAAACGGCATTTTCCGTTTCTAATCCCTTGCTAATTCGATTTAGCAACGGATTAGCAACGGAAACACTCCGTTTCTAAAAGGCCCGTTGCTAATTTGTTAGCAACGGAAGGGGGAGTCCGTTGCAGAATTTAGCAACGGATTTGCAACGGCAAAAATCCGTTGCTAAATTGTAACGGAATCAAATCCGTTTCTATGTATTAGAAACGGATTCGATTCCGTTGCAATTCCGTTTCTATAGTTAGAAACGGAATTAATCCGTTTCAAAATTTTGAAACGGATCTGCAGTATATTTACGTGTTATTAATGTAATTATGAGAAATTATAGGAGTAAATGTTGTGGGGCTGCAGCAGAATTATTAGTTGCTGCTCTGAATGGTATGAAGAGCAAATGAGGCATTTTGCAAATTCAAGTAGCCAAAGGGTAGTGCTACCAAGTTTGCACACTTGTTTTGCAATGAAATTTTATGAAGGTCATGCTGAAGGACACGTTCATTATATTATGAGTATAAGCTCATACTGATTATGTAGTTGCTCAACTTTTTCTTAAGCAAGTTGACAATTTTGTCATCTTTCGCAATGCAGGTACACAGTAGCTGGTAGACAGTGATAAAAAGAGTAGTGTAAACCCACAAAAATCTCTCTCTGTAGTTAGCCCCATTCAATGTCAAGTTTATCTGTCAAGCAGCATTGTTGGAACACTTCAGATCTAATATGCAGTCGATTTGAATAAATAGCACTATTTAAAAAAAGAGGATATACAAACTAATATAATATAATGTGAGATATGGGATATGGAATTACTCTCTCTACTATATGCCAAGAGACTTTCTGTGTAGCGGAAACTTGATGTTGTGGCGGCAAACTCCAAACCAAATATAAATATCTCAAGCCAAATAACAAACAAATATATATATATTGATAGGGTTGAGATTATCAAGGAGCCGCCCAAACAATCAACTACATAGGGACATCGCAACAGACCTCCCAAAGCCCCTCTCCACCCAAAGTGCCGAGCTCCTCCCTACTAAGATGCCGAGCTCCTCTATACTAAAGTGTCGAGCGCCTCCCTATTAAGGTGCCGAGCTCCTCCCACCTCAGAAAATACCCCAAATGCCGAGGTCGTCCCCGAGCACCTCATCACCCTACGCCAAAGCAAGCTGCCCCGAGTGCAACCCCTCCTCCTACAGCCTCTTCCAGAATCTTCTAGAAGCTCAAATCAGTTAGACGGTTACGGGACGGTTAGACAGTTACGCTGCCAGCCTGGAGTCTAGAAACATCTAGAAGGATCTTTGAAATTTGGATTTCTTGTGGCACTCACGTGCTCAAATTGAGTGGCTTGCTCTCTAAGCCTCACCCTAGCCTCCAGACCCTATAAATACCCCCTTCCCCCAGTTCAACAGTAACGAATTGAAGTATTGGCGAAGCCCTGCTCCGCTGGAGAGCTGAGCTCCCATCATCTTCTCCCCCTTCTTCTCCACCTCCATTTTCTCTCTTTATAGCTCATCAATGGAGCTCCACCTTGTAGATCTAAAGAAGAATTAGTGGATTTTGCCTCCATGAGAGGGGCTCGTGGTTTTTTCCCCATTTTTGGGGTTTTTCCACGTTAATTCTTGGGTGTTCTCTGTTTTTTGAAGTTCTTTTCCTTGATTTTCTGATTCTTCTCCTTTGCCTTTCAAATACAAATTCAAATGTCGGTCGAATTTGGAGTTTGATCCGAATTTCACACCAACATATATATATATATATATATATATATATATATATATATATATACGGGGCTGATATTATATAGCCGACCTTATCACTGTGCAAGTGCAGTCGCCTCGTTTTGTCCCACTTGCACAGTGTTTTGAGGAAATCCAACAGTATGGATGGAAAGAAGATCGAAAAATAAGTAAGCATGTTAATTTTCATACAATTTGGGAATTTGTAGGGTCTTCATCTAAAATGGTGAAATTTTTTAACTTGTAAGATTTCTATAAATTTTCACCTGTTAAGATGACGACTCTACAAGTTCCCAAATTGTATGAAAATTAACATGCTAGCTTATTTTTTGATGTTCTTTCCATCCATATAGTTGGAAATACTTAAAATACTGTGCAAGTGGCCAAATGGGAGGCGACCTTACTTGCATAGTAATCCGGCCGGCCTTATAATATCATCCCTGTATATATATATATATATATATATATATATATATATATATATATATAGACTCATGATAGAGTCGGACCTGCCGGATCACTGTGCTGATCCGGCCGCCTCCCATTTCGGCCCCTGAAGCATGTTTGAAGGATTTCCAACCGTACGGATGGGAAGATCATAAACAATATGTTAGCATGTCCATTTTCATACAATTTGGTTACCGATTGGTCTGACCACTTAACGGTTCTTATTTTATAGAAACTTTAACGGTTCAGAATTTCAACCGTTAAGTGGGAAGACCAAATTGTAACCAAATTGTATGAAGATGGACATGCTAGCTTATTTTTTCGATGATCTTCTCATCCGTACGGTTGGAAATCCTTCAAACATCCTCCAGGGGCCGAAATGGGAGGTGGCCAAATCAGCACAGTGACTCGGCCGTCCTGACTGTAATGGGCCTATATATATATATATATATATATTTATTTATGATAATGTGTACACCCGAGGTATCAAGAGATATGCATCTCAAGACGATGGCAAAGCCCAAGGTGGTCCAAAGGAAATGTAAATCCTGAAACAGCACACATCTTGAGGCAGCGATCAAGCATGCACCTCGAGAGGATTGCTAAAAATATAAATCACAAAATGATATGGATTTTAAGGCGGCGATAGAGCATTCATCTCGGGGTAGCCGATACGAATCTTGAGATGGCAACAAAGCAATCATCTTGAAGCATTTGATGAGATACGAATCCTGATCGAAGTGACATTAATCTCGAGACAGTAATGAAACACTCATCTCGAGATGTTCGAGGAAACATAAATCCTAAAGCGGTGCGAATCTCAAGCAGGCGAAGAAGCTTATATCTTGAGGCAACCAATGAAACATAAATCCCAAAATAGCAAAGCGCATATTCTAAGGAGGAAGGCGGCGTCATAAATAAACAAATAAATAAAATATATATGCATATATATAAATGATGATTTATATATATATAGTATAACCGGCCGGATCACTTTGTAGATCCGGCTGGCTCCCATTTTGGAACTTGGAGCATGTTTGAAGGATTTCCAACCGTACGGATGGAAAGATCATCGAAAAATAAGCTAGCATGTCCATTTTCATACAATTTGGTGACCGTTTGGTCCTTCCACTTAATGGTTGACATTCTGAACCGTTAAGATTTCTATAAAATAAGAACCGTTAAGTGGAAGGACCAAACGGTTACCAAATTCTATGAAAATGGACATATTAGCTTATTTTTCGATGATCTTCCATCCGTACGGTTGGAAATCCTTCAAACATGTTCCAAGTGCCAAAATGGGAGTCGGCCGGATCTGCACAGTGATCCGGCCGGCTACACCTTATAACGATTTTATATATATATATAATAAATTGTTATTTTCTGTAATATATGAATTATCAAATTATTTTGATTCCTTGCCTCTACTTGTACTTATGCCCTTAATCGGAGGTTCCCAAGACTTTGTCTGGGTTGATTAATAATAGAGGCTTGCCTCTATTAGGAATGGAAAAACCCACAATAATTAAAACAAATAACATAAAATACTCATTTGGGATTCGATATGTCGCATGCTGTCTCTTCACAGACATGATGCTAGGTGAGTATTCTCGATCCCACAAGTCCCACATTGCTAGTGGAAGAGAAGTGTAAGGGGTTTAAAAGAGTAGGACTCATCTTCATTAGTGTGAGGCCTTTTGGGTTTGTTGCAAGAACAAAACCATTTCGGACCAAGTGGACAATATCACACTGATGTGGAGATGTGGTCATGTTGCCCCTAGATGGTCCTACAAGTGGTATCAGAGACCGGCCTTCTCCGGTCCTAAGGCGGTGTGGGGGGAGTCCCCGGATACCAAACAATAGCATGAGGTGATCCTCGGGTATAGCATTGTGATTGAACCGCGGTTGGTCTTAGGAAAATAGGCAATGGGCCCAAGCATCGACTTGGGAAGAGTGGGCTCTTGAGGAAGGCTCAAGGTGATTCACATAAGGCACGTGCTGCAGCGTAGTGATGTTTGAGCGGGTGTACTCGATTGAGCAAGGTGATAGAGCTGGTTCTTGAGAATGTTGGGATGCACTCGAGAGCGATAACAGTTTGGTATTCACTTGACTGTTCGAGGTGTATCACTTGTGGGAAGGCTCATGTGGTCTTTTGTTTGAGGGGAGGATTGTTGGGTTCAAACAATAGTCCCATATTGCTAGTAGAAAAGACGTGTAAGGGGTTTAAATGAGTAGGACACATCTTCATTAGTGTGAGGTCTTTTAGGCTTGTCCCAAGAACAAAACCACTTGGGCCCTTGTTTGAGCCCAAGTGGACAATATCACACTAATATGAAGATGTGGTCAGGCTGCCCTTGGACGGTCCTACACTAAACCACCAGACTCAGGAGTATGGCCTGCAATTTGCTACATCATTCCCAAATTTAACTCAATTTTTCCTTCTTTGACCAGTTAAAGTTGAGTGACACATCTACCAAGTCTGGATCGGAAGCAGAAGATATGACTCTACCAAAACCAATGAAAAGTTACATCTCACATCCTCAATTGGCCCTAGTCCAAGGTAAATTTATCTTTAAACAATATTCATTATTCTATAAATATATTTTCTTCATACAATTGAGCTTATTTGAGGCATCTTTCTGGAATCACACGGTAAAATTTTCATTTGCTAGTCCACACTTATATGTGGTTTCTATTTCTTGTTGTACCATATAGCAGCATAAGATATCTTTGGTTTTATTCTTCGGTTACAATTAATTAGAATTAGTGAGCGATTCCTGACATGACTAGAGAATGCCTAGCAGGACTTCTATTTCTGAATCACAGTACATTATTACTTGCTTCAGCAGTCTACGGGAAGTACATTGTTTTTAGCTTGTCGATCATTGGGTTCAAGGATTGCATTGGTTGTTCTTAAGTTGATGTTTGGTTGGGAGCTTGGAAAAACTTAGGATAAATCAGGTTATCCCAACCAAACATATCCAATTGGATTTTGAAATATTTTATTTTGTTTTGATCCATCAATAGTGTGAAAGTGAGATTAACTCTACTAGCACTTTTTTATAATAATTGTGCATGAAAAACTTGGGAAGATAGGCTATTCTACTTGGTTATCAGAGTTTAACGAGCCTGTCCCCATGGTTGACAAGGCTGTAGATGCAGGATAGAGAATTAAAAATTCAGGACAAAGGCATGCAACTTTCAAAGGTCAATGAATTTTGATGCATGAATTTTCAAGATTAAATAATCATGTTTGTACATATGATTATTTTTATTTGATGTAATTAGCCTACTCAGCTGTACGATAGTATCAGATAAGAGTAGATGCGGTTTAATGGATTGATTTGATTGTTGTAACCGGATGTTATTCTGGGTGAACATTGACTACTCTAGTAGAATACAACACTAAGCTTACCTTCTGTATGTGATACTGAAGCAGGTGTCAATTGTTTATATTAAATCATGCATACAAACTTACCAACAAAATTAGAAATATGTTAGGTTTTGTTAGTAATCTTTGCATTGATTGTTATTTCAAAGGATGTTCATTTCATTTTGGTGTGTTGATTATTGTTTTTAGACCTGAGAATACTTTTTTATTTACTCAATGTTCGATTTCTGTGTTACTAGTAGTTTATTTACAATTTTCTTTTTCTTTTTTTGGTTTGGTTTGTTTTGTTTTGTTTTTTTGTTTTTTTTTTCGTAAAGAGAACTAATCACTTTATTTTTATACATTTTACAGGTTTTGATTTTGTTATGGATTTCAGCGAAATCATTTTCATGACTTGATAGAGAATTAGCTATCATCTTTTGCTAGGATGATTAAAAGTTGGAATCAAATTGTTTTTCTAGAAAATGTTAGAACTTGGCATCAAATTGTTTCGCTAAGGATATGTTTTGCATATATAAGCGCTATATAAACAATATAAATCTATTCATGGGATAATAAATGACAGTTTATTGAAAAAATGACATTGAAAAGGAAAAATGTTAGGTTTGTTTTGTTAAGGATATGTGTATATGCTTTTATTTTTGTTTTTATAATTTTGGAAGTTTATTAAAAATTGGCAGCTTATAAGGATTGGTTCCAATTGAGAGGTTCACCATGTTGATTTGGAATTTAGGGACAACAAATTTTTAGGGACCGGGTGTAAAATAGTCAATAAAGGTCCTTATGTACCAACAAACCTCGTCCTTAAAGAGTTTTAGTAACAGAAAGAATTGGGTCCCAAAAGATTTCCAAGGATGAGAATTTTAGTCTTTGAGATGAGATTGGCTCTTATTTAGGGACCAGAAATCTCGTTCTCAAAGAGGTTTTAGATGAGTAACAACCCCATCATTGAAACGTCTTACGGACTGGTTACACTTCTCGCTCTTTATAAAGACCTTTATGGGCGGAGCATGTTAGGACGAGTAAGGACCGAATTTGACTCATCCTTATTGATGTTTTAAGGACAAGATTCAGACTTTTAGGGATGAGGTTTCCTACCCTTATAGGCATTTTTTCTTGTAGTTAATGTTCGGAACTAGAGGTCTCCAACATGCATCTTCCTAATCAATCAACAAATTACTACTCTTGCTCTAACAAAGAAACCCTAGGTCTTAACCGGAGCTTTGATACCACTTGTAGTGCAAAACTCCTCAACTTTCCTCAAGGATTTTGTTGAACAATTAGGACTACAAAAATCAAATACACTAGAACAAGCAATTCTTCGGAAATATGTAATTAACAAATCTCTAATCTACCAACCACCAATATGCAATAAGGCAATCAAAGTAAAACAAACATTCACAGGAAAGGGGAGAGAGAAAAACAGATTTATATGGTTTAGCAACTTGCCTACGTCCAAGGGCAGCAGTGCGAGGATCAATCAACTATAATCAATGTTGGTACAAGATTGTCACGCCCCAAATCTTTTAGAGCCTTCTTCCGATTGCAAATTGTGGATGCAAAGCTCTCTCTCACCCAGAACCATGAGAACTCATAATCTAAAGTCAATAAGATACTGTAAAATCCAAGATTTTCTTGAATAAAAGGATTTAGAATTTCTTCTATTTAATTTCCAATTAAATTTCCAAAAAAAAGTATTTTGGGGATTAGTATAAGTTCCAAGGGCATTTTGGTAAAAATGGGCATGAATAAATTATCTCATAATTTATTTAAGTTAATTAGTAATTGATCTAATTAAATTAGGAAATAACCCATTTAATTAAATATGGAAAGCCTCTGAATGATTATTGATTGGAACTAAGATGGAAGAAGGATTCAAGTTGATTTAAACAATTTGAGGAATGTCCTAAGATAGGTATGATTGGGTTTAATCAAAAAGGAAAGGATAAATCAATTTAAATTATTTGGGCTGCCAAGGACTTAATGGTAATTTTAAAAAGGTTCAGGACTACCAAGTAATTATGGTTCTCTCAGAGTAAGGACCTAGACGTGATGATAAAAAGAAGGAGGACTTGTGAGAAAATTCATTCTCTCTCACAGGTCAGGGGCCTAGTAGAAATTATGAGCAACAATAGGACCTTAATGCAAAAGTCAAGAGAACAACCACTATAGAATGAATCAACGGTTGAGATGAAGCAATCTCGGGTGGGGTTGATCGAGAGGCATCTATCCACCGGCCCATCTCGTTCGTGAGACAACAGTGGGGGTGCTTCCATCGTGCGGGCTAGCGCTGAGCGTCAGATCACGAGAGTAGGCGCGATCGCGAGGCAGGGCGACTTCTCCTCTAGCTCCAGCTGGCGTCACACTGCCATTTCACCGCATAGATGGCCGGCCGGAAACAGAAGGAGGGGATTGATTGCCAATCAATCCCTCCCACCAGCGGACCCGATTGCGCAGGGATCCCTCTCGGGCCTATAAAAGGGATAAAGGGCAGAGCTTTGGAGGCACACAACACCACCACTGAGCGAAGACAAGACCAACTCCACTGTGAGAAGTCGAGAGAGAAAGGAGAAAGGAGGAGGGCGCTTTGCAGCTGACGACCGAGCGACCCTGTCTTTCTCCGACCGGCTGGGAAACACCGCGAGTGCACTATCAACTTCTCCGGTGAGCCATCATCCTCTGTCTTCGTTTTTCTTTCCGTTTATGCATACATGTAGAGAATTACGTTGTCGAGAGAGAGAGAGAAAGGGAAGGGAAGTATCTTCTTCGTCGAATGAACGAGACGGCGCTGGAGATAATCCGGTCAAGAGCGGCAACAGTGAGGTGGTGGGTGTGGGAGTTGCTACCCAGGAGGAGACCTCAGCCGGGAAGCCACCGCCAGCCGGTGTAGGCTCCGCGACGGGAGTAGCTCCGGCCACCGAGCGTCGCCAGAAGTCGCCACGTTGGACTGGTGCTTCACTGCCGCCAGTAAGGCACGGCCTGAGAAGAAGATAAGAGAGAGGGAAATGATTAGAGGATAATTAAATATTAATTATTTTAATTAACTGTGAGATTAATTAAGCTATCAATTAATATTGGTTAGTAGTTGTTAATCAACCAGTTAATTGAGCATAGCTTAACAAATTGATTTGACTTATTCAATTTGACCAGTTTGGATTAATTAAAGAAGGTCAAATGGTTTGGGTTTAGCCAACTTAAAGAAATTGATTTTAATATGGTTTAATCAATTATTGGGTTGGATTAGAAAAATAATCCTTGGATTATAGCTAAGATGGTGATAAATTTAATCAATTATTACATTGCTATGGTGTTTGGATTATTTAAGAAAAGTGTTAGGCCCAGTCGGGTTGGGCTTGGGCCCAGCTTAAATTAAGAAAAATGATTAGGTTCATCAATTATTTGGCTTGGCTTGGATTAATCAATTTAGCTAACCTTGATTATTAGATTTCATTATTGAATAATGAATTGGTTAATCAAATTGACATGGTTGGGTCCGGTCTAAATTGATTAATAGATTAAATCTATTAAGCATGGTTGTAATCAACCAACTAAAATGGGCTAATCAAATTAGATGGTTAGAAGGATTGGTTGGTCAAATGAACATGGTTGGGTTCAATCTAGTGACATAGCTTAGATTGATGGCTTGAGCCCGAATCTGAATTTGAGTCCAGTGGTCTGATCAAATCAGTAGTAAAATGGTTCTAGTAACCAAGAGAATTAAGTACTCGGGTTGATTGATTTGAGCTAGTCAATAAACAAATAAAATAAAAATAAAATAAACAAAGGGTGTGTAAGGATGGGGGTTTGAACCAAGGACCCCCAACTTGGGCTTAGTGGGCCTTAACCACCAAGCCACTACAACTCATTTATGGAAATAGATAAGTTGGGTCATTTACGGTAGAATGACATAGAAGAACATAAAGGAAGGCCCACAAGTTGGATTTGGGCTGTTAGAACATGCATTATAGATGCCATACTCATAGACATGTATACTTATTGAGGATAGTATTATCTTCATCAGATATTGACGTGGATGCGTCGGGAAGTCCCGTGGAATATGAGACTCTGCGATTTTAGGTAAGTACTCTTGCCTTGTTCCTCTCTTCGGAGTTTTCTTGATATGTCTTTATTGTAACATACCGCTTGGTATTCATTTATGCTTCTATGATTTGTTGAAATCTTTATTTAGCATGTTTGATTGTTTTGGGATGTTTGGATCCCTACGTGTTTGTTCTTCCGCCCCGATTCAGTGGAGCTTGGGTGCTCCTTTGCGGATGTTCAGGGACGGGACCCTGATGTTCCGACATTGCCATGCCAGAGGGACCGATACTACGGATTTGTCCCGCGTCGATGGGAATGATTTTTGGCCGCGGTCTACCGCGTAGAGAGGTGGCGCTACCGACATACGACCCGAGGGCCGTAGCGACCGGATGGTCGTGTTTACAGCCGGTTAGCTGATGATGCTGACCGGGGGAGACATTTGTGGAGCTTCCATTGGAACTCATATCAGAGCCCTAGGGCTTTTGTAGCTAGGAGTCGTTACCTTGCTTGTTTTTGTGGTAGACTCCTAGGGATTGTTTTGAGGGGCGTGCCCCAAGTTTGACTTTGATATTCTTACTTGTTGACATCATGTTTTCTTGAACCCCTCAGGGGTACTTACTGGGCTTTCCATTCGAAAGCTTACGCATTTGTTTCTTCCTGTTTACAGATCCTGAGGAGTAGGATTCTAGCACGCAGGAGCCGATCGTGGGTCGGGTGGATTTGTCGAGGTCCGAGGACCTTCTTTATCTTTTTATTGTGTGTGAGACACTTTATTTTGTAGGTCCCTTATAGGGCCTAGTATAGTATTTGTAGGGTATATGAACCCTTTTATGATTTTCCGCTGAACTCTGTTATTTTTGAATGATTAAGATGTTTTATTGCATTATCTGCTTTACTCACTTAGGCCTTGTACCAGAGTGGGGCCCATCTCTACTCGGGTACGGCCGGTCTGTGAACGTGCTCGAGGTCCCGGGATCGGGTTGGGGCGTTACAAATACAATATCTCTCAATGAGTTACAAACCCTAGCCCCAAAACATAGTATTATACGGATTAAAGGCATTTTTGGTCTCTCTACTTTGACTTAATGTTCATTTTCGTCCTTATACTTTAAAAATCTTCGATATGGTCACTGTAGTTTGGGGTTTTTGTTCAAATACGTCCTTGGTGCTGATGTGACAACACTAGTGGTAGACAAGCTGAATACGGTTAATTATTTTATTCAAGGTGGTATGCCATGTCATCATTTAAAAAATAGTTTATTTAAAATCCATTTTGTCATGCCATGTCAGCATGCCACGTTATCATAATCTTGCCATGTAAGCTGCTATGTCAAAAATACTAGCCACATGTTCTACCACGTCAATATTAGGGATGTATTTGAACAAAAACCCCAAAGTATAGGGATTGTATCAAAGATTTTTAAAGTACAGAGACGGAAATGAACATTGGGTCAAAGTATAGGGACCAAATCTGGGGTTTGTCCTATTTATACCCCAAATCTTATCAACCCGGTTAGGCCAGGTCTTCTGCTGTGAAGTTAGAGACAACTTTTAACAGAATTGATTGCAAGGCACTTTGGAAGTAAGCTATGACCCAAGGGTGGCTTATCACTCCTCTTAATTTCTTAATTATGTTGATTGTAATTTAATTAGATCTTAATCATGTTTGATTTTGTTTAATTGCTATTGTTTTCCCAACAAATATAAGGGTTACATTAATGATCAATGGCACGTACAATATGATTATCTTCCATTAATGAAAATAAAAAAAGTTGAAATTCCCTACTTAGGAATATGATCTAACAAATTCAATCTCATATTCAAGAAGCATCACAAAAAGGAAAAACTATACAGTCCATACAATACAAGAATAATTTTTTTTTTTTTATTTAAAAAGATCATATTTCTCCATGCTGAATCCAGTTTACACATCGCCACAAATACATATCTATTCATTCAGATGAAATCCTCTTCATGTGTACATATATCAAACTTACCTAACATCAATAGACATCACCAAAGGCCTTTTAAAATCTTTGATTATAAAGGCATAAATTGTAAAAATTGACGCCAAGAAGATCAAGTGACCCTAACTCCCTGGTATCTAAGTATCTCCCCAATGAGCTCTCCCTTCCCAGACCCCACGTATCTCCCACATATATCTCCATCTCTGATGAACAAGAAGGTGGGCACCTGCACCACCTCCATGTCCTTCAGGAACCCCATGCAACTCTCATTCTCATCTCCATTCATCCTTGCAAACACCACAGTGTCCGCCATGGACCTAGAAAGCTTGAGCACGGTCGGATAAACCTTGACACAAGGTCCACAGTGCTTCAACCCCACGTCCAGCACCAAGAGCTTGCCGTCCTCTTTATGTTGACCAATCAGAGCCTCCACATCATCCCTTGAATGCAGCTGCACCACCGCGGAGTGGTTGTCGCCGTAGTAGAGGACATCCCCGACGAGCTCATCGGGTCCTATGCCTCCCTCTTCATGCACCTTCTCCATGCCTTTGTAGAAGCTGAAATGAGGGACTTTGTCGATCCCTTCTCGCTGGCAAAGCTCTTTAGTTTCTTCAGACTCATCGCCCATAACGAGGAGGAAATCCACATCGCCGCAGGACCTGCTCAGCTCCACCATGAACGGGTAAATCCGTTGGCTGTTTGGACTGTAACTGGCGGCATACTCCACCACGACGAGCCTGTTTTTTGCTGACCGGAGTGCAGCTTCGAATTGCTCTATTGTGTGGACTTTCTTGACACGCTCATCACTCTCTACCTTGTGGGTGGCCGCGCCGCTGGCTGCTGCCACTGGGGAGAGTGAGACTGACCATCGCCGCCGGAGAGAGGTTTTTTTTCTAGTGAATAGTGATTCTCGATGGAGAGAGGGAGAGGGTGAGAAGTCTACTATTCTAGAGATGGGTGGGAGGAGAGATGGAGATTTGGATAAGAAGTTGGTAATGGTTGCCATGGATGGAGAGAAGATGCCCGGAAGGAGTAATGTGGCCAAAGGCAAGTGAAGGTTCTCAGGTACTGATCATTGGAGAAAGAGAGTGGGAGATGAGGTGGGGGCATTATCCATTCCACATGTTGGGTTTGTGGCAGGTGTTTCAGATTGGTATGATATTTCTGTTGCAATTATCTTTATTTTATTTATTTATTATTTATGTTAATATTTGTGTGTGTTTGTGGAATCATACCATACATGTGGCATGAGGGAGATAAGGATTGAAGAGTCTCAAAAGAGGAAGATCCACTCGCAGGGAGACACGTAGAGATTCCCCCCATTACTGATACATGCTGTAGGACTGGCAGAAATGGTGCCTGGCAGGGATGCGCACCATGACACATGTATGGTATATGTTCCTTGGTGTGAAATTTGTTGTTTATATATGTGTTTTTTTTTTAATTAGTTTTGTTTGGAAGTCTGCCACTCAATGAAGTTCTTCCAAATGCAATTAACAAATCTAAAGATATATGAAAGAAAATCCCCATCTTAATAGGTCTAATCCATGTTGAGTTATTTGAAAAATATCAACACAAGAAGAAATTGTCCATCCTTTATTTCTATAATACTGCAGAACTTGTAAACCCAGAAACTCCAGTCTATCCTAACTACAGTACTTCAGGTCGACCTGCAAAATATTGAAAGGGTTGAACCAATAATAAGAACAGGAATGAAAACAAACTAATGTTTTTATGATTCCTGCCAAGCAAGCAAGATGTTCAAATTTCAGAATCAACACATACTTGATCCATTTTGTCTCAATTAAGATCATTTAGGTCACGAATAGGTAATCAAGAGAGACGAACAATTCACTCTCAATAATACCTCAATTACAGAAGAACAATTTCCACAGTAATGTGATGCTATTCAGTGATCTCAAACCTCAAACATTAAATAAGATATTCAAACAACAGACCGAACAACTAAAAATCATGAGCCATTGAACTCATTCTCAGCACACACAATTCAAGCTTTTGATTTCAAACGGCAGGACAAGCCCACTCAAATCCACAATTATCTAGAGCTCATAACTAGCATCAAAAGGTTGTGAATCAAATAGACAAACTCTAGTGAGGTTTCCTTCTTTTCTCCCCAAGTGAATGAATGGTAGTACCTTGCTGCTTTTGTCTCCTGATTCACCTGCCTGCCTAAGTGTGGGTGAAATCATGAGAACCCTATATATAGCTTGTTTTTAATAGCACTATATGAATGACACTGCAGTTGGTTTTCGTGGTAAAGAGCACCTTTCTGTTCTTCTATGTTCCCTGAACAAGGCCAGAGATTCCATGGCATGCATGCTCTCTTTTTCATATATTCCATTTTCCATTCCATTTAATTTCATATCAGACTTTCAATATTTGTTTTCTGATAATGATCTTCTTGAGAACATAATTCTTGATTTTGAATTAGTTAATGTAGTTATCACTTTGATCTAGAAATCATTTTTTTAAAGTGTTAACATGATTTTGTTTCTTGACTAGAAAGAAAGTAAAAGTATTATTACATGACACTTCTAGCAAGTAAAGTTCATTCTCTTTCTAAGTCCTAGCTATACTAATTCTCCAATTATAAAAACATTGCTTGATTGCACTGATTAAGCTAGACCATATCCAAAAAGAAACACAAACAAGATGAGTACAATTAGGTCTAGCCTAGCAAATAGAATCCAAAGCAATATGTTAGAAAGGTGATATAGGTGCTATTGGGGGGAAATGAATTATTACCATGTTAGAAATATTGTTGATGTGGCTTGTTCACAAATAATTTATATATTTTTTTTCAAATTGATAAAATAAAACCAATGTTAATATCTCTTTATTCACATCCAAAAAAGTTGAAATACAACATCTAAATCAATAGTATATGATATGGAGATATCTAGCAAAATACATGTCATCAATCCCGCGTGACACATGGCACCATCCCCTCCAGCCACTTGGCATAATTCTAAGCTAAACACATATCAGAACAATTCCGACCTTCCACCTCGCTTCCCCAAAAATCTTCCCCTCTGATCAAAGAAGAGAACGAAATATCCACCTTTCTTCTGACAAAACCGATTAAAATCACAGTAAAAGTACAGAAAATATCTCCTGTCAGAATAAATCCGACCAAAACGACAAAACGCCATAAAACACTTTGAAAGTCGATGGGACAGGCATTTAAGACAAGAATATCCATTTGCCCTGACACAGTCCACCTACACAGGCAGATATTTCCAACCGCCTCAATTTTAATAATAAGAAACCAAACTCAAGAATTTCTTGAGAACTCTATAAAAAGAGGAGGAATTGGGCAGAAAAGGAGGACACACTTTTTACTCTTTCCATCACAACACTTCAGCCACTAGTCCTTATCCACTAACTTGACCGTCGGAGTTAAATCCGGGCAGAAAGGCCCAATTCCAATCATTTCCACTCTCCCTTTCAGGTTCTACACCAGATCACCAGAATCAAAGTAAGCGTCCACACCAAAAATAAATCTCAACCATTGATGGAAGTCTGGACCAAATCACAAGGCAGATCCAGTTTCTAGCATCAACAGTTTGGCGCCTTCTATGGGGACCATTACAAAAAGCCAAATGACGACTACAAGAAAATCCAAGCGTATTCAGGACAAGGAGTACTCAGCAACGAGACCGCTACACCAGGAGAAGTCAAAGCGAATATAGAAAACCTGCCAGATTTGCCTCAAGGCGAGGTCATCCAAGAACATTACCGAAGTATGGAGCGACAGTTGGAGCATCTAACTCGAGTTGTTCAAAATATGAACCATCCACCACCCCCAGCTCCGCCTCCCCCAATCCAAACCCCTTTGGTCGCACCAATCGCCCCTTTGGCAAATTCTGAAAGCAGGGGACGTTCCACCACTCGCACCCGTAGAGAAACTAGACCGGCTAGAGAACATAGAGAAAGGACCCTCTTCTCCGCCAGCTCATAACCTCCCTCAATTCGACGTCGGAATCAAACCCGGCCAAGAGCTCAAGGATATAGTCTGTCTTCTGACGGAAGAACACAACAACAGGTTTTGTCCCCCAAGAATCAAGAACCAAAAAGGTACGCCCCTCATGTAATTTCTCCCTTCATAAAAGAAATACTTGAAGAGCGGGTACCCGACAATTTCCGACCCCCCACTATGGCTACTTATGAGGGAAAAACCGATCCATCCCTCCACCTGAAATCTTTCCGTTCAAAGATGCTTCTTTCTGGGACAACCGATGCCCGCATGTGCTGAGCCTTCCCGGCCACTCTAGAGGGGAGAGCACAAGATTGGTTTGTCGACCTTCCATCTGGGACAATTCCCTCATTCCAAATATTAGCGGACATGTTCCTTGTCCATTTCGCCAATTATTCAGAAGAAAAATCCATCTACCCTTATGCGTATCAAACAACTAGAAGGAGAAAGTCTTAATTCATATCTTGATTGTTTCACTGAAGAGGCTTTGAACATCGCGGATCTCATTCCTCGTATGGTTGTTACCATTTTAATGGAGGTCCTATGAGAATCCCCTTTTCGGTTTTCCCTCACTCTGGATCCACCAAAAACCATGCCTGACCTCTTGATCCATGCCCAAAAGTACATCAATTCTGACAAAATTCACGCAGGCTGGGAAGAAGAAGCTCGACAAAAATCCAGAGAAGAATTGAAAGGAAAGGCACCTCTAAATTCCGAGCGAAGACCTAGAGAAACCCGATAAGAAGGAGCCCGTAGGGAGATCAATCGAGGCAGGGAACCCCCACCTCGCCCTCGGCATTACATGCTTCAACCTCGAGATTCCCCAAGAGTTGGAAAAATAGTAAGGTATGATCATCATGCTCCTCTGAACCAGACCCGGAGTCATATCCTGATGCAGATCCAAGAGAAGAAGATCTTAACGTGGCCAGAACCTACAAGAAATTCCGACCACCAAAAAGATATTGCAATTTCCATCGAGCTCGAGGTCATGATACAGAAGAATGCACACACTTGATGAATGTGATTGAAGACACTGTCAGAAGGGGGAAGCTTGAACAATATATTGATCTCAACACAAAAGAAAGAAGGCCACAATCCCCAAAACCGACCGAAATAGAAAAAGAAACCGTCGGTGTTATTAGTGGCGGGCCAGGATGCGGTGGAGAAAGTTCTGCCTCCCGCAAGACCTACGCTAGGATGGTTGGAGTCACTCAAGAAACACAACACCCGAAGAGATCCTGGCCCACACCCCCCATTATTTTTTATGACGATGATACTGGCAGAGTCAGTCACCCTCACGACGATGCTCTAGGCGTTGCCATCACAGTTTCTAATTTCCAGATGAAAATAGTTCTCATCGAAAGCGGAAGTTTAGTGGACATACTCTTTTGGAGCGCCTTTGAAAGAATGAGGTTTGATGCAAATAATTTGCTCCCGGTAAAATCCTCTCTCGTAGGATTTTCCGGAGGAGTGATTCAGCCTGAATGAATAATATCCCTCCCAGTCACCGTTGGAAATTCACCTAGGTCATCCACAGTAATGACAAACTTTCTGGTCGTTCTCTGCGCATCTAGCTACAACGTCATCCTTAGCAGACCAACTCTCAACAATTTGAAAGCAGTGATTTCGATCTACCACCTTCTACTAAAATTTCCAACCGAAAATGGCAATGGGGAAGTAAGGGGAGACCAGCCCTTAGCCCGCCAATGTTATGCCTTTACACTAAAAGGCAAAGATCAAAGTGACAGAAAAACCTCAGAGGCGATGCTGGTTAATGGGTCAAGGGACAGAACAAAGATGAAGAACTCCGACCAACCCCAGTGGAAGAGTTGCTCACACTCCCGTTGGATGAAACAAGGCCAGATCGAACGGTTCAGATTGGCGCAGACCTGACAATAACACAACAAAGAAATATCATGACAATATTACAAAGAAATTCTGACCTCTTTGCTTGGTCTTCAGAAGAGATGTCAGGAGTAAAGCGAGACATCATCGAATATCGTCTCAACATAGACTCGTCTTTCAAACCGGTAAAACAAAAAAGAAGAAATTTTTCCTCGGAAAGACAAAAGGCAGCAGAAGAAGAAGTGGCCACTCTCATGAAGGCAGGATTCATCAGGGAAGTGGATTATCCCGATTGGCTGGCTAACGTAGTCTTAGTCAAAAAACCCACCGTAAAGTAGAGGATGTGCATCGACTTTACAGACATAAACAAAGCCTGCCCAAAGGACTCTTTTCCTTTACCTTCAATTGATGATCTAGTTGACTCCATGGCAGGACACGAAATGTTAAGCTTTTTGGATGCCTTTTCAGGCTACAATCAAATCCGAATGGCCAAAACCGACGAAGAAAAAACATCCTTCATCACCAGCAAAGGAACCTACTGCTATAAAGTAATGTCGTTTGGTTTAAAGAATGCTGGGGCCACTTTTCAGATACTTGTAACCAAAGTATTCAAAGAACAGATTGGAAGGAACGTAGAAGCCTACGTGGATGATATTCTTGTAAAAAGCCAGAAGACAGAAGACCACCTGACTGACTTATTGGAAGCCTTCCAATCCCTTCGGATTCATGACATGCGCCTGAATCCCAATAAATGTGCGTTCGGTGTCCGCTCCGGAAAATTCTTAGGCTTCATACTGACTCAACGTAGCATAGAAGCAAATCCTGGAAAAATCAAAGCTATTCTTGAAATGAAGTCACCCAAGAACCTCAAAGAGATACAACGACTAAATGGACGCCTAGCAGCACTTGGACACTTCATCTCAAAAGCCTGGGAAAAGAACCTTCCACTCTTCCAAGCACTATGGAAAGCACCAAAAATGGATTAGACTGAAGAATGTGAAAAAGCCACTCAAGGATTATCTCAAATCACCCTTGTTGCTGGCCAAGCCAAAAATCGGAGAAGAACTCTTTATGTACCTAGCCGCCACCACCCGAGCAGTCAGTGCGGTTCTTTTGAAAGAAGAAGGAGGGATTCAAAAACCCATCTACTACACAAGTAAGATTCTTAGTGATGCCAAGTCAAGATATCTCCCTCTCGAGAAATTAGCCTTCGCCCTGGTCACCTCGGCACGACGATTGAGACCCTACTTCCAATCTCACAAAGCCACGGTCTTAACCGACCAACCCTTGAAACAAGTCCTTCACAAACTAGAAATTCCGAAAGACTGACAAAATGGATAGTAGAGCTGGGAGAATTCGATCTTACTTATAAACCACGGACTGCAATCAAGGCCCAAGTATTAGCAGATTTCATTGTGGAACTAACTACTCTTGCAGGCGAAAATCCGCCACCATCAGAAAATCCTGAACAAGAAGACTCACAATCCATCCCATGGACCCTATACGTAGATGGGTCGACAACCGATGAAAAAGCAGGAGCAGGTTTTGTCCTATATTCCCCCTCAAAATGGAAGACCTCTACTGTTCTTAAATTCCGATTCAAAGCAACCAACAATGAAGCCGAGTACGAAGCTCTCATTGCAGGACTATACTTAGCCCGAGGACTCGGCATACAAGACTTAAGCACTTATTCTGACTCACAACTGGTTGTCAGCCATACTACAGGAAGCTTTGAAGCTAAAGAAGAAAATATGATCAAATATCAGGCAGTGGTGAAGAAAATAATCCCATACTTTGCCCGTTTTCAAATCAAGAAAATTCCCCGAATCCAAAATGAAGAAGCTGATGCTCTCACCAAGAAAGCAACTTCGCTCAGTAACGATGCAGAACATTCTTTCAACCTCCAATACCTCGAGACAAAAATTATCGAAGAATTGGAAGAAGAAGTACAAAACTTGGAAGAAGAACCATGCTGGATTGATCCCATCAAGAATTATCTACAAGGTGGACCCGCCCCACCTAACAAAAAAGAAGCTCGTTGCATTTCCAACAAATCCGCTTGTTACAGCATAATTCGCGAACATCTATACAAATGGTCATATACACAACTTCTTCTAAGATGCTTACGACCAACGGAAGCCAATTATGTCCTTCGAGAAATTCATGAAGGCATTGGAGGAGACCACCTGGGAGGGAGAGCCCTAAGTTACAAAGTCCTTAGACAAGGATATTATTGGCCAACTTTAGCTCAAAAAGCAGTGGAATTTGTTCGGAAATGCGACGCCTGCCAACGACACTCCAAAATCCAAAGGCGACCGCCAACCCCCCTCACCCCAATCATAAGCCCGAGACCATTCGCGCTTTGGGGAGTTGACCTCTTAGGACCATTTCCTACATCGACTCGACAAATGAAATTCCTGATTGTCGCCATCGACTACTTCACCAAATGGGTAGAAGCTGAACCCTTGGCCAAAATAAGGGAAAAAGCATGCCAAGGAATCCTATGGCGGACAGTAGTCTGTCCATTTGGGATCCCAGTAGCCTTCGTCACCGACAATAGACGACAATTTGACAACAGAGCTTTCAAAACATTCTGTTCCGAGCTCGGGATTGAATCAAGACTCACTTCAATAACACACCCCCAAGCCAACGACCAAGTAGAAGTGACAAATCACACCCTATTACAAACTCTCAAAACACGAGTGTTAAGGGATAAAACAAATTGGGTAGAAGAAATTAGGAGTGCTCTCTGGGCCTACCGAACAACTACAAAAACTCCAATAGGGGAAACCTCTTTTGCCCCCACTTATAGCACTGAAGCAGTTATCCCAGCAGAAATAGGAGTGCCCACCTTACGGACACAGAGTTTCTCTCCCACCACCAATGAAGAAAGACTCCAGGCAGAACTCGACCTACTCGAAGAAAGAGAGACCGCCGAAACCAAAGCTGCGACATATCGCTAAAAAGTGAAAAGATTTTATGACTCAAAGGTGAAAAAAGTTTATTTCCAGATTGGAGATCTCGTCCTAAGAGAGAATGAGTTCCAGGGCAACAAAAGCCGAACGGGGAAACTAACTCCAAACTGGGAAGGTCCATATATTGTGAAGAAAATCGTTCGAACAGGCACCTACTGGCTCACCAACATGGATGGAAAGATTCTCAAGCACCCATACCATGCCGTGCACTTACGTCGCTACTATCAATAAGCACTGTAGAAAAATCATAAGCTTCATAAAGAAAGTTCCTTCACTATCTCAGCCTGAAATCTCCAAAAGAAATGAAAGATGAGGCAAAAATCTCATCTTAACAATCAAAGATGAGGCAAAAATCTCATCATATACAAAGTCGAGGCAAAAATCTCGACTAAAAGTCCCGCCACAGGGCCGAGCCAAAAAACCTCGAATGAAAGTCCCCCCACAGAGCCAAGATAAACTACAGTCAACCATAGCACAAGACAAAAAACGCATCAAGGGGGATCATCGAGTAGTTGTTATGACTAAGACCCGGAAAATAAATCGTCCTCAAGAAAAAGGTTCGGCTTTCTCATTGCGGTTAAACTTGAAGTCACATTACATAGCAAAAACAAAGTAAAAGTACAAAGACAAGACAAAGACACAATTTATAAGACTAAAAACCAACTATAAAACGAATTACATTCTATGACACGTTAGAAGCCCCCGCTCCAATATCTTCAGCCCCTGCGTTAACATTCGCATCATCTTCATTAGGAAGACAATCTTCGTTCCTTCTTACATCACTTGGAGGAAGATTTGAAGCTTCAGGTTGAACTTCTTCACTCGGAAGATTTGACACTTCAGTCTGGGACTTTTCACTCAGAAGATTATCCCTTATCTTTACATAAGCCTTCAAAATGGAAGGAAGTCCCATAGATAGAGCTGTCCTAGGAGAAGATGACGGCCAATAATCTGAACGATCGAATAAATTTGTGTCGCCGCATCCTTCCTTTCCTCCTTCAACCGCGTTATTTCCCTTTTCAGCTCATCCACTTGACTCTCAAAATCTTCCACCTCCTGCCGGGCTACTTCTAGAGCTTCTTTTTCTGTAGCTAAGTCCCTCTTAAAACCATCTCTTTCTCCCTTGGCAATTTCAAGCTCTCTCTTCAAACCTGTCACAGTGTCTTGAAATTCTTTCACCGCTGCTTCGGCGGTCTCGAAGGAACCTTTGAGGCAAGAGAACTTCTCTAACAGATCATTTTTCTCTGCCTCCACAGAAATCAATTTTATAAGAAGATCATTTTTCTCTTCAGTAACTAAACTAGTTACTTTGAGGGCATTGTCTTTCTCCTCTTCTAGAACAGCAACCCTAGCTTTTAAACGGAAAATTTCCGCCTCACTCTCCTAGATCATCTTCGAACGGGAGCTATCGATTGCAATCTCCTCCGTAAAAAGACGACCAGTACGATCCGCCCAATGGGCAGTCTAAAACAAATAAAAAGAAACTAAATTACCGAACAAAAAAAAATGGTGAGCAAAAATGTAAGGAAAAATTCTTACCATCATAGCAGAACAAAGAAGTTGAATAGCAACATCCTCTTTTCCGGCCTCTTGAAGCCGCTTAGAAACTCTCTCCGGCCCAAGGCCTCTAAAACTTCTCCCACAGACATGTGATCCCGGAAAGGGAAATCATCTGAAGATGACCCCTTTTCAATAGTTGATGGTCCCCTTGGAAGAGACAAATTACTATGTCTTAACTGTAATTCCGCTTCTGCCACATCCCCCTACGAAAAAAAAACTCCGAGTTATTTTAAAACCATTTCGATCGAAAATTGTTCCGATTCTAATAGACTTAGAAATCAAGACTTTACCGATCTAGGAACAGAAGGGACCAAAACCGGAAGATCAGGAGAAGGAGAATCTCCAGGGACAGAAGGACCCAAAACCAGGAGATCAGGAATAACTTCTTGACCGGGCGAACTCACCCGATCTTCCATGATTTTCTGACCTGATTTATCCCCAGATTTGTCCTTCTTCTTCTCACCCTTCTTAGAAAGACCCGCAGCAGGATCGTTCCTAGCTTTCTTTGCCTCGGAAGGGCCATCATCCTTCCTCCCCTCCTTCTTCCTCTTTTTCCTCTCTTCCCTAGAGGTACTTTCCCCTCTTTTTTCTTTCCCCAAAGTATCTTCTTTCTTCTTCCGTCCCCACGGTAAAGGAGCTTCAGTCATGCCTTCGAAATCCGCTAGAATACCCTTTGCGAGATCCAAATTACCCATCGATTCACCTACAAAAACATGATTAAATCCATCATCATCAAAAGCTCAAAATTTATAGAATAAAAGTACAAACAAGCCCTACCAGCAGCTACAAACAAACGATACCTCAGAAGGATTTTCTTCGTCAAATAAGTATCCACAGAAACCCCGGAAATCCCTTTAAAACTTTCAAATATAGACTTCTCGTCAGTTGTCATCCCTTCCTCACAAATATTGTCCGTCCGAGGAACTTCCCATTTAGTCCAGACGCCCCACTCGGACTTACTACTTACAAAAAAGAACTTACTTTTCCATCGCTTGATGAAAGAAGGGACTTTGCCCAAAAATTTCTTCTTAGAACGAGCCGAAAAATAATACCAATCAGTGTCCGTCTCAATATACAAATTAAACAAAAGACGAAACCAGCGAACGGTCGGTTTTACATCATAGTTGTTGAGAACGATAACAAACCCACTCAACAATCTCCATGAATTTGGAGTCAACCGGGAAGGGCATAACTGATAATACTCTAAAATTTCCTTAACAAAATCAGAAAAAGGAAGCCTAAGACCACCCAGCAAAGTGTCTTGATAGATAGCTATCTCACCCTCCTTAGGTGAACAAGCCCATTCCCCAGAATAAGGTACCCTAACTGAAAAAAGGGAAAGATTGATTTGAAAGCGATCTACCGGTTCATCTACCTCTTGATGATTTAAAATACTTAAAAAAGTTTCAGACCCCCCACCCTCTACCCTAGAAGAGGCTGGATGAACCCTTAAACCCTGGACCAATGGACCCCCAGCGCCATCTTGCGCTAGAACAGGAATAGAAGCAGTAGAACTAGAAGGAGACAGTGAACGACGAGACTGTAATGAATGCGTAGCAGAAGAGTCATGAGAAGAATCGGAAGGTGTGGGAATCCTAAAGTCCATGGAATTAGTTTCCATTACCTTAACAGAAAACGTCAAACAAAGGACTCCAACCGGAAGATCGCCGGAGAAGAAGAAGAGAGAATCACGAACAAAAGAGAGAGATGTCGCACGAAGATGATACAAAAAAAAAGAAAACCCTTAATCCTCATTCATAAAACCAATAAAGAAGATCCTAACTGTTAGATCACAAGGAGAAGGCCAAATCGAACCCTCCAAAAACGCACCCTGTGATTAGATCACGACTATTCACACCAAATGTTACATCAAATCACACCGCCCATATCAGATTATCAGGACCAAAAGCCATAACCCTTCTTTGGACGGTCACGATCTCTCCCCCAAATGGCGGCACACCAAATGCCTGACAGCCTAGGAAGTAGGGTACCATGCCACCTATCGTCACATTAACCCACGCGTGCCACGCCACTACTCGCCTTAAATGTGGAATAGTATCCACCCCACCTGGGAATAAACGCTCGCCCACATTCCTCAAGATACATCGTCATTTCAGAAAAGAAAAGGCACCAACACACAGGTTTCCAAACCCCAACTTTATTTAAAAAATGACGAAAATAATTACAAACTACAGAGCCAATGGCCAACAGTAGACCGATGGTTGATAAAAGAAAAGAAGAACAAAACAACAAAGAACACAAATGCTTAACCCGATGACTCTCCAAAATTAGTCCCTTCATCTTCTGTCCTTTCGTTCTCATCTTCAGTGGAA
Organism: Dioscorea zingiberensis; assembly: GCA_026586065.1. NCBI lineage: Eukaryota > Viridiplantae > Streptophyta > Magnoliopsida > Dioscoreales > Dioscoreaceae > Dioscorea > Dioscorea zingiberensis. The sequence continues at coordinate 26,958,334 of CM048824.1, forward strand.
TCTGGATCTTCGTGAGAAGGAAAAGCAAAAAAGGGCCAATCCTTCAGGCATTTATTCCACCCAAAAATTGTTACCCTAAAGAAAACCCCACCCATGTAAGTAAAAATCATCAGACTTGCACACGGTGATCTACCAGGAAATCTAACCACCCATCCCCAAACCAGATTTCTCCTTGAGCTTCATCTCGAATTAATGCTGCTCTCCACACGTGCCCGCTAGGTCCCTCCAAAACAACACTTTCGCCATTCACCTGGTTCATAGTTGGATGAAATGCCGACGGAATTTTAAGCCACCTAATAGAACCCCTCACATCAAACACTCTATAGAAAGAAGGATGAAAAGGAGAAGCCATTAGATAATATCTCAATACAAACTTGAAAATACAAATATCTTACCCCACTACCCATTTATAAAGGAACCTCGCAGAGTCATTCACCCTAGGTTAACCCCTTACCCCTTGGGAACGAACCATATCTATTTCCCAAAGTAACGGCATTTATTATAAGTTTGACTTTTGGGAACCTATGTATAGCCTTTAAAAAAAAGAGAGAAAAAAGAAGTTCGATTTCCAAGACTTAAACTAACACAAAACAATAATATATTAAGGGAAAGAAATATTACATTAAAGGAAAAAGACCATAAGAAAAACAAACATACAAGTAGTTACAAAGAAACCTCAACATAAGTAAGAAATCCATCCATCTACCAAATCGATCCAATAGATGACCTGGATGAGTCACAATGAAGTGACTCGGAAGTAACGCACGGACTTCCCCCACCAGCGCTGTCCTCACTACCATTAGGAGTCTCAGCCCAACCACGAGGTCTAACATCCTGGTCTACCTCTTTATGACAATAATCCATCCCCAAGATCTCTACTTCAAAGTTTATACCCCCCGGATGGGAAAAAATCAAAAAATCTCCCATAGCTAAAGAATGATCCGTATGAAACTCCCTCCACCCCTGCTCGAACCGCATCTCGGCCTCATCCTCATTGACATCAAGTAAAACCTGCCACACACAACCATTTTGACCAGTTAAGTTAATAATCCTCGTTCCCAACGCTTCTAAACCCTCGCAAAAAGAAGAAGGAATTCTCATATTTCACACGGAAATACTGGGGAGAAAAATCTTGACAAAAGACGAGCGATAATGAAAAGCCATTATAAGCAAACAGGAAAGATGAACAGTATAGCCCACCCCCACAATAGCTTAAATAGATAAGAACCCTATCAGAATAATAAATCTTCTCAAAAAGAAGGTTCAGTGCACCCATCCCTTGATCCAGACTAATGAAAAGACCATTCAAGATTTTAGATAAGATGAACAGGTGTCAACTACCCGCTAAAACGCACGTGTTCTAACTTCTCAAGATAATAATATTTATACGAATTTAAAATTAGTCAACTAAAGGAAATGTTCATTATCAAGCCGAGCGAAAAACGAACCCCGTTCTCTTATCACTCAGACTTATCAACAAACATACTTGGGGGGGGGGGGGGGCTAGTGATATGGAGATATCTAGCAAAATACGTGTTATCAATCACGCGCGACACATGACACCATCCCCTCCAGCCACTTGGCATTATTCTAAGCCAAACACCTGTCAGAACAATTCCGACCTTTCACCCTGCTTCCCCAAAAAACTTCCCCCCTGATCAAAGAAGAGAACGAAATATCCACCTTTCTTCTGACAAAACCGACCAAAATCATAGTAAAAATACAGAAAATATCTCCTGTCAGAATAAATCTGACCAAAACAACAAAACTCCATAAAACGCTTTGAAAGTCGACGGGACAGGCATTTAAGACAAGAATATCCATTTGCCCTGACACAGTCCACCTACACAGGCAGATATTTCCAACCGCCTCAATTTTAATAATAAGAAACCAAACTCAAGAATTTCTCGAGAACTCTATAAAAAGAGGAGGAATTGGGCAGAAAAGGAGGAGACACTTTTTACTCTTTCCATCACAACACTTTAGCCACTCCTTATCCACTAACTTGACCGTCGGAGTTAAATCCGGTCAGAAAGGCCCAATTTCGATCATTTCCACTCTCCCTTTCAAGTTCTATACCAGATCACCAGAATCAAAGTAAGCGTCCACACCAAAAATAAATCTCAACCGTTGATGGAAGTCTAGACCAAATCACAAGGCAGATCCAATTTCTAGCATCAAAAATATATTTTCACAAGAAAGGGACCTTATTAGTAGCCCCCAAGCACGAGGCGCTAGAGGGATCTGCATCGAAATTTGCCATCACTGCTTACATACTTCAGTTAGGCCATATCGCCGAGGCATCCCTTATGTACTTTTGTTCTTCTATCTAATCTTTTATTATCTGATTAATAAACATGATTTATTTATTTATCAAGTTTGATTAAAGCAGAAATACAACAAATTAGAAGAATACTATTATATCTGTAGCCACCACCAATCAAAGGCATCCTTCTAATCGATCTAAAGATCTTATGATAGAAAATTAAAGCTAAAGACAGAACTCCATTCTAAAGACACAAAACTTTAGCCTAATATGATTTTATGTGAATAATATATATATATATATGGTCATGTTATTATGAAGCCGACCTTACTACTATTCAAGTAAGGTCACATTATTTTCACTCATTTTGAGAGTGTTGTTTACAAATCCAACCGTACGGATGGAAAGAACATCGAAAAGTAAGATAACATGTCAATTTTCATACAATTTGGTGACCGTATTAATATAAATATATATATAATAGTGATAGGATAGGCCGGCAGCACTTGCGGCCTCCTCATCCTATCACTATTAATATGTATTATATATATATATATATATATAGAGTTTTATCATATATTTTAGATAATATATAGATATGTATATATAATTTTTAAATTATCTTATCATCAGAATATATATATTATCTATAAAAATTATAGATAATTCACTATTGGTCCCTGGAATAGTGCCCTAATTGCCTTGGGGTCCTTGGGGGTTTTGTTTATTATTTAGTGTTGTGTGTGTGTGTTTGATTTTAAGGTCCCTGGAAACAGTGTCAGGGACCTATAGATAATTTCCCCTAAAAATTATATATATATATATATATATATATATATATATATATTATCTAAAATATATAGATAAATTTATATATATAAATAGATTATAAAAAATATAATATATATAATCTATATGTATAATATATATTAACAGTGATAGGATGAGGCGGCCGCAAGTGCGGCCGGCCTCATCCTCTTACTACTATATATATATATATATATATATAAGAGTGTTATTATGCAGTCGGCCTGATCACTATGCAGATCCGGCCGCCGCCTATTGCGGCCCTTGGAGCATGTTTGAAGGATTTCCAACCGTACGGATGTGAAGATCATCAAAAAATAAGCTTCTATGTCCATTTTCATACCATTTGGTGACCGTTTGGTCCTCCCACTTAATGGTTGAAATTCTGAATCGTTAAAATTTCTACAAAATAAGAACCATTAAGTGGGAGGACCAAACGGTCACCAAATTATATGAAAATGGACATGCTAGCTTATTTTTCGATGATCTTCCCATCCGTATGGTTGAAAATCTTTCAAACATGCTCCAAGGGTCGAAATGGGCGGAGGCCGGATCTGCATAGTATTAAGGCCGGCCGGATCTTATCAGATCCGTATATATATATATATATATAAAATTTTATCAAGATATATATTTTCATCTTTGATCCCAATATACTCAAAGAGAACAATTACATCATACTTAATTAGAGTTGGAGAGTTAAAGAAGAATGCAATTATTTGGCAAATTCCATCATACTTAATTGTATAAGCTTATTAGTTAACATATATGATGAGTGTTATTAACAAGAACATTGTTTACATCCCTTGCCTTTTTAGATTTGATGTTTTGGCTGGAAAGATGAAAAGGTTCTCTAGAGTCTCAATTTCCCACACACTAACCCTACTTGATTTTTCACTATAACCATGTTCATCCCATTCCATCTGTTCATGAAATAGAAGATGAAATATTAGCACTTGGCACCATGATTTGTTCTTGTGATAGATATTCAACTTAGACAAACTCACCTGTAGATTTCGCCATCTTGAGTTAGGCCACCTTAGACGATCAGTCACTGATACCCACAATTGTGCTCATATACCTGAAAGAAAAAGAACACAAGAATTTGGGAACAACAATCCTCTCCAATGGAGATTCTCTTGTATTATATTGAATACTATTAGTTTTATATTTCCCATTTACAATGAATTATTTGATCAAATTGTTGCAGGTAGAAGAAAGTTAGAGTCGAGATAAGGGAAATCATCTTATCTTCATTTCTTTTCAAGATTCTGTACACTGATCTTATAAGAGGTATAAATATTTGTTCTCTTTGATCTTTCTTTGTGGGTGGGTCACCACCAACCATATAGTATAAGAGGTATACATATTTTTATCATCTTATTTCTTTGAAGCGTAAATTCAACAGTGTCCTTATTAAATTGAATTTTACTTGTGCCTTCATCAACTATGTATCCATTTTTTGTCATTTATATCTTATACTTGGTAATTATTTACTTGGTGCATAGCTACTTGAAGTACTTGACAAAGAAGTACCGGAAGAAGTATAATGTGCGTGATTGTCTATACAGGGGATCTCCTCCAACAAGGAGCGCAATGTTTATGAATTAAGATACTTCAATATTGCCGAGAATGAGGAAGAGGAAAAAAAATAATTTTCTTTCATAGCTTTAGTTCATTGAGCTGATATATTCAAAGTTTTAGACTTTTTTAAGGGTAAACTGCACAATTAGTCACCCACCTATTTGTGTGTTTCTATTTTGGTCACTCACCTTTAAAAAGTTACAATTCAATCACCCAACTTTAAGATTCTATGTTTTTAAATCACCCGATCTCACGGTGTTAATCCTGGAGCATGTTTGAAGGATTTCCAATCGTATGGATGGGAAGATCATCAAAAAATAAGCTTGTCTGTCAATTTTCATACAATTTGGTAACCATTTGAGCATCCCACTTAACGGTTGAAATTCTGGACTGTTCAGATTTTTATAATAAGAACCGTTAAGTGGGAGGACCAAACGGTTACCAAATTGTATGAAAATTGACAGGCAAGCTTATTTTTCAATGATCTTCCCATCCTTACGGTTGGAAATCCTTCAAACATGCTCCAAGTGCCTAAATGGGCACCGCACCATTAACACCGTGGGGTCGGGTGACTTAAAAACATAGAATCTTAAAGTTGGGTAACTGAATCGTAACTTTTTAAAGGTGAGTGACCAAAATAGAAACACACGAATAGGTGGGTGACTAATCGTGCAGTTTACCCCTTTTTTATGCTTGCATTTGTTGCTCCCTTTTGTTAGTGTGCCTTTCGCAATTCTTCTTCTTTTTCCAGAACTTCAACCAATGGGAATCTTACGTAACCTTCAAAACTTAATGGTGTAATATGAATTTTAATTGTTGCATTAATGATATTTTTTTCCTATATGATTATGTTGAATATTTAAGTTTAAATTTTATAGTTGGTAGTTAAATTTGTACTATAGGGGACTAATAAATAAAAATATATATTGGTGACAAATAAGTATTAGCGAGGGAATAACTACGGAATAGCGAGGGAATGAATTAAAAAAATTCAAGAATATAGCAATGGATTAGCGAGGAAAAATGTTCCCTCGCTAAATAGCTACAAAATCCAAAATTAAGCGACCAACGTTTCCCAAGGAAAATAATTGCAAATCAAAATAGCGACGGATAGTTTCCGTCGCCATTCTCTCGCTGAACTATTTTAGGACTAAAACTCATGATTTGGCGAGGGATTTTTCCATATCTATTTCCCAGTTTTCTTGTAGTGCCCGCCCCCAAAGTCCTGGGCCCACGGGCACGTGGTATACTGGCCACACCTGAGCAGGGATGGGTCCCACTCGGATGCGAAGCCTCGATGATCATCAATCACATGAAACATGCACAACGAAATATATAAAATTTAAAGACATAATATAAATATGTCTACACAGCGGAAACAAAAGTCTAAGTGTACATAGTCCCTTGAAACTTAACACCATAAAGGCCCTACAAGGGTCTTCTAGCAAATGTGTCCTCACACAAAATAACTGGAGGTTGACCAACCTCAACAGCAAATCCCAGTAGTCCCACGCGGTGCTCCTATGTCCCGTGTCCTACTCCTCGGGATCTGAAAAAGAATCAACAAGTGGATGAGCTTTCGAAAGGAAAGCTCAGTAAGTACCCCGCATGGAATAAAACAGGTCATGTCACAAATATCATAGGATAAGCTAAGTAAAAGAAAATCAGAGAAAAACATGACAATCAGACCCGATATGGGAAGCACAAACCCTACCGGCCAACCTGGAGTCTCAGACCTACCCCAATGAACATTTCAAACGGTAGGGACTCCATAACCACAATCATGTCATCTCAAGACAAGCAACTCACGCGAAGCTCGTAAACCATCCCCCGGGCAGTCATCAGCCTCCCCGATGTCGACCTCCTCGGTTCTCACGAACCCAAGAGTCCAGTAGCGCTATAACTCGTACATGTACGTACACGGCAAGCGTATCGTCCCACTGACGCGCATACATGATAGCCAGAGTATCGTCCCCTTGACTGGAAAGCACGAACAGGGTGTCCATCGGCCCTGATCGCCAAACAAGAGCCACGCGCTCCACTACATCCAGGCGGAAGATTAAACAACAAACAGGAATACCAACATCCCGAAATAGCCAAGCATGCTCAAAAGAATTCCAAACAAATAAAGAAAGCATGTATGGTCTCAAAACAATGATATCAAGAATATGACTTAAGCAAAGTGAAAGAATACTCTGAAGAGTGGGTACGAGACAGTGTACTTACATAAAAACATAGCAACAACAAATCCAATAAACACTCAGTAGAGTGGGTACTAGGCAGAGGTAACTTACATGATCTAGAATCTATCTGTTCAGTACGTGCTCCTCCTGGCGCGACTCCCTGCTCTACGTCGAGATCTGAGGTCCGGACTCTGGCTCTCCCGCCGAATCCACCACACTTTTACCACGCCCTAAACATAATGATTCAATAATAAGTCCACCTACCGTTCCAAACTATTCTTGTACCTTATATTACAACCTCCTAATTAGAGGTTCTTCTTTAACTCAATTTAAATTAAGATATATTATCTATCTCCACTCAACCCTTCTTACACAGCTGAACTTCACCCTTTCTCTATTAATTTGATAGGTGACCTACACATGAAATATCACTAACCCTTTCCTATAATACAATTGAGATTCCAACTCAATATAAAATCACTCTTTCTCTCTTTCTATTGTTTCATTAGTCAAGCTAACCATTAGTGTATTTCGTAACTCAGTAGCCATGTTTAGACTCACATAGGAAATAATACTAATTTCACTAGTTTTAGAAATGGATAAATCCACTATTCATCCATGTATTTTATCGCAATATTCTTTTTCATTCATGTACTTTGAAAATGTTCACTACGGTCATTGTAATTTACATATTTGCTCAACACTATCCTTGATATTGACATGACAGCACATGTGGCATACGGATGAACTACAACATATTTTTTTGAATTCTTTATTTACACATTGTTGTATTTTGCTAATGTGGCAAGCTGACGTGACCTTTTTAAAAATAAAGGGTAAAATAATTTTCAAATGAGAATTTAAAGAATGCTGACATGCCAATTTTTATTAAAAATAATTATTATATTATTCTTCTTTTAAAACACTATTATTCAAAAATTAATATTGTAATTTATTGTTTTTAAAATTTATTTTAAAAAATTCTTTTTAAAACATTAATAATATTATAAATTATTTTTTCAATTATTTTTAAAAAATTATTATTTTAAAAAGATTAAATACACAATTTAGTTCCTCTATTATTACGATTTGTCCCTTTAAGTCCCTCTAATATAAAACGTGCCTTTTTGGTCCCTTTAATTTCACGTTTGTGTCTTTTAAGTCCTTCCCTATGATGGACGTCCGCTTTGTCGACGTTATAAGTCGCTGACGTGGCATTATTTTGTATTAAAATATTAATAAAAATTCAAAAAATATTATTAATCACTTTTTTTTAAATTTTTTAGTCAGTGATTAATAATGCCACGTCCGTCATAGGAAGGGTTAGTCAGTGATTAATAATTTTTTTTGAATTTTTTTATTAATATTTTAATACAAAATAATGCCACATTAGCGGCTCATAATGACAAAGCGGACGTCTGTCATAGAGAAGGACTTAAAAGACACAAACGCGAAATTAAAAGGACCAAAAAGGCACGTTTTATATTAGAGGGACCTATATGGACAAATCATAATAATAGAGGGACTAAATTGGGTATTTGACCTTTTAAAAAATATTTTTAAATTTTTTTACAAAATTACTTTTAAAAATTTAATAATATAATTGATTAATTTTAATAAAAATTGCCACATCAACAAGCTTTAAATTCTCATTTAAAAATTATTTTATCATTTTTTTAAAAAAAATTGCCATGTCAGATTGCCACGTCAGCAAAATACGACCACATGTAAATAAAATTAAAAAAAAATAGGTTATATTTCATATGTATGCACCAGTGCCACATCCGCATCCGGGATAATATTGAACAAAATATGCAAAGTAAAAGATCATATTTAATATTTCCTAAATACAGAAATAAAAATGAATAGTGGGGAAAAGTATATCGAGGAATAGTGGGGTAAAGTATAGGAATTGTAAGGATAGTTTAGAACTAAAATTGATATCAAGACCTTTTGGCTCCCGTAAGGTTGGTTTGGATAAAAAGGAAAATAAATACTTTTTACTATTTAAAATATATAAGAACAAATATTATATATAATATCTTATACTTTTCAAAAGAAATTTAGGGGCATGCTGGATTGAGTTTGAACAGCTTTAAATTTGTTTGAACCATAATGTTATCTCCCTTGCACTAACTTTCCATATTTTAAACTAATACACTAAATTAACATATCTACAAATTAACATTTAAAATATAATATTTATTAATTATTATTAAATTAAGTATAAATTTATTAAAATTATTTATTTTTATTTTTAATATTGAAGTCAAATTTGAGTAAACTAATCAATTTAAAATTTTTCTTTCAAAAACTTGACCCCAAATAATGTTTAGATCCAGTTTTAACAAACAACAATAATGATTTTGAGTAATTAAAAATGTATTTTGGATATTAAAAAGAGGAATGTTCTAAAAAAATCCTGAGAACTTTTCCAATATTCAAAAAGCCCCTTATACTTTTCACATTATCAAAAATTCTATATTTTTTTGAGCAAACGTCATATTAGTTTGGAAGTTGACTAACGATGTTAAATAAAAGAACACATGAAATTACCTAAATGCCAATCATAGAGAAGTAAATGCACATTGTTGCACTTCTCCCTAATTTCACTAAAATCCCTACTGTCTGTTGCTCTTCTCAACACATTTGCAATAACTAGTTGCAGCCGACCACAGGGGAGACCATCCCACTGAAGCGTCTTCGAAGCGCCTAGTCTCCGCCAGCCAAAGGGAAGACCATTTCACCGAAGCACGTAGCGATTATCTCCAAGTTGAGTCACTCCAAAAGGAAAGCTCTCCGATTTTGGGAGTTTGGATTTGTGATTCAGGACGAGCCTCTCCCAGAGAAAACCTCTCCGTATTGGGTGTTTAGGGTGTATGATTCATATTTGTATTTGAGTTTAGGGCACATCTTTTAACAGTGTGGATGATTGTTGATTCTGTGTTTATTTGTTGGGGTTTAGGGTTTATTTTTGCTTTGGGTTCTTGACTGGTTGTGAAAGCGATATTATTTGGATTTTATGGTTTTTTTTGGGTGGTTGTGTTTATTTATCTAGCCAAAACATTAAGTGGTCTGATTGTAAGGGTATGCGTTTATTATTTGGCTAAAGTGTTTTTTTCCTTGGGATTTCATATATTTTAAAGCCAAAGCGATTGCTTGTATGGGGGTTTACATATAATTTTAAGCTAAAGCGTTTAGGGGCCTCATTGTAACGGTGTGTGTTTATTATTTGCCATAAGTGTTTATTTTCCGAGGGTTTGCATGTATTTTAAAGCCAAAGCGTTTGTTGGTATTGGGGTTTACGTTTCCTTTTTTAGCCAAATCGTTTAGGGGCCTTGTTGTAAGTTTTTATTTTTCGAGACCAAGCATTTATTGATTATGTTGTAACATTCTATTTCGATTACTTGTTCAAGCATATAACTTGTTTGACGTAATCTGCAGTTCTCTAAAGGATGGAAAAGAAAAATTGTCTGCTCATCAACGCCAGGTGCTACATGGTTCAATTTGTGAAAAAGATGAGAGAGTTGATGCTGTCGATGACAGCTCGACATTAGGAGTTGCTTAAGAGGACTCTGTTTCGCTATTATATGGAGCTGGAGCCTATCATCTAGGAGATGGGGATCCTGGATTCCCACATGTCAAGGTACTATATAGAGACAAGAACTTTCAACATAGGTTCTGCTTAGTTGGAGTTATGGGCCGAGGACATCACCATGATCCTCGGCCTCTAATGCCACGGTAATGTGGTAACATTCAAGCCAAAGCTCGCAAAGAGTGATCTCGTGTGTAGGTTCCTTAGTAAGGCGATTGAATGAGAACGCCATACCATCTAGAAGATTCTCATCGACCTCACTAGGAAGGGCGAGGGCGAGGACAAGCATGATGCTGGAGGTCTACTTCCTTGGGAGCTTTCTATTCATGTGCATATCCTGTGCATCCCTTCTTTTGGTTGCTTCGTACGCCGACGACCTTGCCACATTTGGGAACTATGCTTGGGCACATACCACTCACAAGTGGATGATGAAGAAGCTCCCCGATGCAGCTGCTTATGTGATGGCCCATTTTGATGGGAATCTCAAAAGCTCAGGCTACTTGTGAGGGTGCATTTTCGCACTTAACTTGTGATTTTATGAGGTGACTGGGACCGGTAAGAGGGTGTGCTTAAAGAAGACATCGCACATTTTCTGCTATAGCATGAACAATTTCAATAAGCAAAAATCTGTTTCTAAATTGCTGAAAATAGTGAAGGGGAAAGCGGTATGCTCTATTTATTTACCGAATTTCTTAAATGCTTATTTGTTTTCTGAAGTCTTTATTTACTATTCATCTTCTTGAGTTTCAGTTGTGCTCGCTCACACCCTGTAACATGACAGAGGTTGAGTTGATGGGGTCTGTATAAGCCCACCCACCGAGTACAGCTCCCTAATCAGGAAGTTTGGGTTCCTCTAAGAAGAAGCCACACCCTCGAAGCGTGGGAAGAAGACGAAGATTGGGGAGGAGAAAACCGAGGAAGAGGACCCATAGAGGACTTTTTGGGTGGAGGCACCAGAAGTGGGAGAGGACAAGCTAGTGTTTATCATGAAGAAGATAAGAGCGCTTCGATCTTTATATGATGCACTAGATTCGAAGGAGAATGCTCTACGGACAATGGAGTCGCCAGAATATGGCATAAGCGTTAATCAGTTCTCTACGGCTCCGGAGCAAAGAGAGGGCACTGTATGGGAAAATACAAAAAATACCGACACCAGCACCAACACCAGCACCTACACTAGAAGCACAAGGAGAAACACCAGTAGCAAATAAAGCAGCAACACCAACAAAAGAAGCAACAGAAGCACTGGAAGCACAAGTAGTAGCACTAATGATAGAAGTACCACCACCATAAGCAATAACTACACCACCAGTTTTAGGTGCAAAGTGACAAGCCCCACGACAGAAAACGACTACAGAGCGGACACCTACTAAATGACAAGCCCTACAAGGGGAAGCAGGCGCACCACCACCTTCTGACCGGTGGAGTACTCGAGTGACACATCCCTGGTCTGAGCCGATGAGGCAGCAATGGAGGAAAAACCACCAGACATAATCTTAATCCCATCAGGGAGGGGAGGGCAGAGGCAGCTCATCCAAATGACCAGGCAATGATGGTGATAATGGTCATTCTGGTATCCCTTAAAGAAATGTACGCTCAACTTCCCGAACTCACCAACTCTGGAGGTGACTTGCTCGGGGAGCCCAAAAACGGCATCATCATCATCCAGGTTGATAACAATACTTCTGACCTTGAGGACACTTCCAGTGGCATCCTGATGGGTGTTTTCCGCAAGTATACGGGTCGTGGTCAAGTAATAAAGTGGACTATGGGAAGTAGGATGTCGAACCACGGGGAATAGAGATTGCTAAGTGTAAACCAAGCTTTAATAACCTAGTCTAAATGGTAAATTGGGGGGTTTTGGTTTTCAAAACTAAAGAACTAAAAAGGATTGAACGTAAGAACTGAAAATCGAGAGTTGATTGGGGTAAATCAATAGCAAGAGAGGATACTTGGGTATGCATCCCTTTTGAACTTCAATTCTAAAGATGAGTAGAGATGTTTATGAATCAAGGTTGATATTTCTTGTGCCAATAATCCCTAAATTATATCCAACCCCTCTTCCAAGGTGATTGGATAACTAGTCTCCTAGGACTTGATATGAAGTTCAAGGGATAATTCCTAAATTATATCCAACCCCTCTTCCAAGGTGGTTGGATAACTAGTCTCCTAGGACTTGATATGAAGCTCAAGAGAATTTATATATATTGGAAGAATCATGGGGGTGAATTTGTATGAAAGAGTCGTTCGCCCTTCTAGTACCCGATTCCTCGGTGTACTCATGAGACTCTCTAATGAAGCAAGTTCTTAATACAAGGAGGCGCTAGCTCTAGCCCTTGTATTGCACACAAGTAATTTCTAGTAATGAAATTACAATCAATACATAACATTCATTAGACATTCAAGAGAATACCAACAAATCATCATAAACATTCAATGCTATTAATGCTTAATCCAAAAGTTCAACATACCCAAGTACCAATAGATTAGTTCCCCATAAATGGGGAACTCAAACCAAAATGGGCAAGCTTACAAACCAATGAAAAGGTAATAGAGAACACCATTACCTCCAAGATTGCAACTCCAAGGGTTCTCTACTCTCAAGATTTGGGGAAGATGACCCCCAAACCTTAATCTCTCCTCTAGCCTCTCTCCCAAGCCAACCTCCCTTCTAAACTCCCATACTTAACTATTTATACCCATGGATTAGGGTTTTACTTAAGAAATTACAACATTGCCCCTTGATTGGGCCCGTGGAACTGCAAAGGTTACGATGAACGGCCTCGTGAACGGCCTATTCATCAGTCCGTTCAGCTCACAGCTTGTTCTGAACCGGCAGTTGAACTGGAGGTTCATCATCCGGTTCAGCTCACAGGTTACTCTGAATCTGCAGTTGAACGACCATTCACAAGGCAGTTCATCTCCTTGGGTGTCTACTCCTGTGCCCAGGTGTGAATGGCCGTTCACTAGGCCGTTTAACCCCTGTTTTCTTCAAAATATCTTCGTTTGTCCTTCGTTTTGTTGATAAATGCTTCCTTCTCATCGGGGTGGCCTATATATGCCCTGTTTACAAAATATGAAGCATTTTAAGTACCTGCAGGCTATAAATCAATGCATTTGATATGAAAACATGTTCATAAGTGATAAATAAATATGCTCATTTGAACACTTATCAAATATCCCCACACTTAAGCATTTGCTTATCCTCAAGCAAACAAGACAATGAAAGTACAAGTAAAAGAAATGATAAGTGTTCAACCTCCGGCAATAATAATAATGAATCTGCTCTATCTCAAGTTCACCATTGAAGTGTGTGTGTTCTCCTATTTTCACGCCAGGACCTAGAGTTTGTATAATGTCATCGAGGCTCTAGATGAGTATTTTCACTCCACATACCATGTTCTAGAGTCTTAGCAAGACAAGCATTCCCTCAATGGACTCTAGAGAGTCCTTGAGGCCCTAAGTTTTATGAAAGCCAACTCTCTATCGAGAACATGGTGGACAAGCTCGGGAGGTCCCTTTTTTTTTGTAACGGGTAGGGCATCTCTAATAGATCCGACTTTCCCGTGCTAAAGATCGGTGTAGAGTGTAGGTCCTCTTTTCTTCAGGATGCATATGCTGTTTAGGCACCAGAACACCCGGGTACTTAGAGGGTTACAACTCTACCGAGATGTGCTCATACTTAGAAGTGACTTTTCGAATTAAGGAACACCCTGATTAGGGACCATGACCTCAAACTACTTCATCACAACAAGTAACGGAACACTGTCTTTATTGCTCTAATGTCTCAACTACTATGTATATACTATTTTATTTTTCTCTTACTTGTCCACTAAGTTGAATTATGACGGGTTAGAAGCTAAACTAGTGCCACGAATCCTCTTGGAGCCATTGAGGGAAATGCTTAGCAAATAAAGTCAACAAAACATGGCATTGGGTTATCTATTGTGACTAGAGCTTTTGAATTTCATGAATATAATCTCTAGATGTCCATGGTGTGTCATAGGAGAATTCTAAAAAAAAATTTTGAGTACTAGAATGGTGAACAAGAAGTAGAGTGAAACATTGCATTCCCTAATAGTGCCATCATAGGTCCATGTCAAACATGCTCATGCACAAATAATAGCTCCCTATCCCCACACTTAATGTTTTGCAATAAATTCATCAATGGAAGAGAGCTATCCATCCCAACACTTAAAATCATACATTGTCCTCAATGTACACAATTAAATTGAAAAGTGTGTAATATGCAATAATAACAAAGGGGAGGGCAAACTAAAACTTCCCCGGTTATATTTGGTAGATGGTGTTGCAATTTGATTTAGACGTGAAAGCTTTTGCAGGGGTGTTCCATCATGAGTATCTGCAAAATAGAGTGAGAGAGGAAGAATAGCTCGTAAGGAGATGACATAGTACAGGAGATAAACAAATGAAAAAGGAGTTCTGTTAACAATAAATCTCAATGATCCGTATGTAGTTGCTCATCGGATGCTGGAGCGGCCTTAGGCGAAGGGTTCAAGATTGGTGCTACAGCTGCTTGTGCTCGTGTGGTTGTCGCCGTGTGAACGGTCAAGAGAGTGAATGCGTGGGTGAGCTCAGCAACCGTGTCCTCCTCCTTATCATCTTCGATGCATGGGTGTGGCCCTTCCGCACGCTGTGGTGTTGACGGAGCTGCAACTTGGAAATGTTGGTGAGGAAGAAGTAGTGGAACCCTGATGTGCAAGTTCAAATGGGCCATGGTGTATTGAACCAAAGGTTGGTATTTCAGGTTTGCCTGCAAAAAATAGCTTTTGAGGAAAATCATTTAGAATGTTTGCAGAACAGCATTGTAGCATTGCCAATCACCATGTGAACGGGCCAGTGAACGGCCGTTCACTATCCAGTACAAGGACCGGTATGGTTTAAATCAATCTTGCTGGTTCCATAAGGCCCAGATTTTGAACAAGACATTAGTGCATACCTAGCATGATGAGTCTAATGATGCAAATGCGGACAAAGGAATTTAATGTCAATAGATCTCATGAGTTCTATCACTATAAAATAAATAACACAAAGAGACAAGATTGAAAAGAAATTTTTGACTTGGGTTGCCTCCCAAGAAGCGCTTGTTTAACGTCACGAGCTTGACGTACCTCAATCGTACCTATGGAGGGTCATATGTGAAGAGGTATCCATCAGTATTTCCATAAAAACACTTACCAAACAGAATCTTTCCCAAATTATCATATATGGAGCAAGTTTGAGAAGTCATACCAGGGTCACCCTCCTTTAGTGGGTGAGTGGAGGAAGTAGGGGGTACCCTTTTTCTTTGTCTCCATATATAGCCATCGGCAATGAGTTTCAGCTCCTTCCACTTTGTCTTTCGTGACAACTTTGGAGGTTGAGTTGAGGTAGTGCTAACATTCATGAATTCTTCATGTTGTTCGTCGTGTTCCCCCAAGCATTGAAATGCTGGATCAGTATGTAAAAAGTCCTTCAAGCAGTCGATTGTAATCTTGTCAACCTCATCGACACTATAAGAGGTGTCATCGTGATCCATTGTGTGTCGCATGGCTTCAGGCAGTTTAAACACCACTTCTTGGTCCCCCACTCGAAGTGCCAGTCGTCCATGAGCATGGTCCTCTAAAGCTTGAGCCGTGGCCAAAAAGGGGCGACCGAGTTTAATCGGGACATCCACATTATCATCAACATCTAGGAGGACAAAATCAGCTGGGAATACAAATTGATTAATCTGAATCAGCACATCTTCAGCTAGCCCCTTTGGTCTTCTTACTGATCTATCGGCTAGTTGAAGTGTCATCCCCGTTGGTTTTGGGGCTGCAAGACCTAATTACATGTATAATTTGTAAGGCATTACATTTATACTCGCACCGGAGTCTGCTAATGCCTTTTTCACAACACCTTCACCAAGCATGCAAGGGACTACAAAGCTCCCTGGATCCTTTAGCTTTTTGGGCAGCTCATGTTGCAATATCGCAGAACATTGAGCATTCAATGTGACAGCACCTGCATCTTCCAGTTTCCTTTTCTTGGAAACCAATTCCTTCATAAATTTAGCATACTTTGGCATCTGGGAAAGGACCTCCACCAACGGCAGGCTGATGTGTAGCTGTTTGATCGTGCTCATGAATTTTGTGAACTGAGCATCTTCCTTGTCCTTTCTGAGCCTCTCTGGATATGGAATTTGAGGTTGATATGTGCTTTGGGGTGTTTGATCTACCCCTTTCTCTTTCTCTGTTGGTTCCCCTGTTGAGTTTTGTTGGGGCTCAGCTTCCTCAACCTCCACAGCACTTTCAATCGGCGGCGGTGTAATGGGTGACTGCACTTCCTTGCCACTTCTCAAGGAAATGGCCTTGCAATGCTCCCGGGGGTTTGCCTCCGTGTTTCCCGGAAGGGTGCCTTGTGGCCTTGTTGAGACATCCTTTGCCAATTGCCCCACCTGGTTTTTCAATCCATGAAATGTTGCTTGAAGATTTCTGATTGAGGCACTAGTGTCTTGCATGAACTTCAACATGGTTTCTTCCAAGGTGGATTTCTTTTCTTGCGATGGCCTTGGCATCGGCTGAAAACCGGGTGGATATTGTCCCGCTTGGGGGTTCCCATATGAAAGAGCAGGGTTGTTCCACATTGGGTTTTGAGGTCGATACTGATTGTTTGGCATTCTCTGTTGGTTTCCCATGTATTTGACTTGCTCCATAGGTGATGTCTCAGCACAAGAGATTGGACAATTCGATAGCTCGTGGCCTCCTCCACAAGTAGTGCAAACCATAATAGCAACCGGAACTGAGCTACTACCAATATGGGGGGGCACCACCCGCGGTAAGGCGTTCAATTTGTTTTGAAAGGGTGTCCAATTTTTCAGCAAGGGAAGTGTCTATAGAAGGAGGTCCTTCCACCGATCCCACGAGCTTAACTTGCTTATCCCTTGTGGACCAATGGGCCTCATTCCCGGCCATGTCTTCGAAGATCTTCTCTGCTTCTTCGGGGTACTTGTTGCTTAATGAACCTCCTGCAGCATAATCCACCAAGACTCTATTGGCATTGTCTAATCCATTATAGAAGGTGCGGACCTTGCTACAAGCATCTTAACCATGCTGAGGGCAACGACGAAGTAGTTCCCTGAACCTTTCATAGGCTTCAGAAAATGTTTCACCCCCATTCTGCCTGAAGGCATTGATGTCAGATCGGAGCTTTGCGGCCTTGCTTGGTGGGAAATAGCGGCCCAGGAATTTCTCTAGCATGTCAGCCCAAGAACGGATGGAACCTGAAGGGAGCGATGTGAGCCAAATATAGGCCCGTCCTCGTAGACTCCATGGAAAGAGCCGCAATCGAATGGCTTCATCGGTAATTCCATCTAGCTTAGAAATGCTGCAGATTTGGAGGAACTTTGCTATATGCGCATGAGGGTCTTCATCTGGCCTTCCATCAAATTTAGCCGAATTTTGAAGCATATGCAAAAGGTGCTTGGTAATATTCCATTCCTGTGCTTCCCTTGATCTGAAAGGTGTTGATATTAACATTGGCAGGGTGGATGCTGAATTCTTCTCCGGTGTATTGAGATCGCTCATAGTCAGCTAATGTACGCCTTCTTTCGGCCATAATGGGTATTACTTCAGTTTCAGTGTCAATCTCAACTGTGACTGAGTTTTCTGCTTCAGAAGAAGGATCCAGCGACGAACCTTCTAATCCTCTCAAACGTCGATGAAAGGTTCTGTCAATTTCACTATCTCTTTCCCGTAGACCCTTGGGGTTCCTTCGGGTCATGCAACGATTCCTCGCACGTAGAGATAAGACGAAAAATGAGTATCCAAAGGATCAAAATAAAATAAAATAGAAGAAGAAAAAGCAAACAAGAAAATAAGAGACTAAATTAATAAAATCCTGGTCTAACTAGCAATCCTACTCCCCGGCAACGGCGCCAAAAACTTGATGGGTGTTTTCCGCAAGTATACGGGTCGTGGTCAAGTAATAAAGTGGACTATGGGAAGTCGGATGTCGAACCACAGGGAATAGAGATTGCTAAGTGTAAACCAAGCTTTAATAACCTAGTCTAAATGGTAAATTGGGGGGTTTTGGTTTTCAAAACTAAAGAACTAAAAAGGATTGAACGTAAGAACTGAAAATCGAGAGTTGATTGGGGTAGATCAATAGCAAGAGAGGATACTTGGGTATGCATCCCTTTTGGACTTCAATTCTAAAGATGAGCAGAGATGTTTATGAATCAAGGTTGATATTTCTTGTGCCAATAATCCCTAAATTATATCCAACCCCTCTTCCAAGGTGATTGGATAACTAGTCTCCTAGGACTTGATATGAAGTTCAAGGGATAATTCCTAAATTATATCCAACCTCTCTTCCAAGGTGGTTGGATAACTAGTCTCCTAGGACTTGATATGAAGCTCAAGGGAATTTATATATATTGGAAGAATCATGGGGGTAAATTCGTATGAAAGAGTCGTTCGCCCTTCTAGTACCCGATTCCTCAGTGTACTCATGAAACTCTCTAGTGAAGCAAGTTCTTAATACAAGGAGGCGCTAGCTCTAGCCCTTGTATTGCACACAAGTAATTTCTAGTAATGAAATTACAATCAATACATAACATTCATTAGACATTCAAGAGAATACCAACAAATCATCATAAACATTCAATGCTATTAATGCTCAATCCAAAAGTTCAACATACCCAAGTACCAATAGATTAGTTCCCCATAAATGGGGAACTCAAACCAAAATGGGCAAGCTTACAAACCAATGAAAAGGTAATAGAGAACACCATTACCTCCAAGATTGCAACTCCAATGGTTCTCTACTCTCAAGATTTGGGGGAGATGACCCCCAAACCCTAATCTCTCCTCTAGCCTCTCTCCCAAGCCAACCTCCCTTCTAAACTCCCATACTTAACTATTTATACCCATGGATTAGGGTTTTACTTAAGAAATTACAACATTACCCCTTGATTGGGCCCGTGGAACTGCAAAGGTTACGATGAACGGCCTCGTGAACGGCCTGTTCATCAGTCGGTTCAGCTCACAGCTTGTTCTGAACCGGCAGTTGAACTGGCGGTTCATCAGTCCGTTCACCTCACAGCTTGTTCTGAACCGGCAGTTGAACTGGCAGTTCATCATCCGGTTCAGCTCACAGGTTACTCTGAATCGGCAGTTGAACGGCCATTCACAAGGCAGTTCATCTCCTTGGGTGTCTACTCCTGTGCCCAGGTGTGAATGGTCGTTCACTAGGCCGTTTAACCCCTGTTTTCTTCAAAATGTCTTCGTTTGTCCTTCGTTTTGTTGATAAATGCTTCCTTTTCGTCGGGGTGGCCTATATATGCCCTGTTTACAAAATATGAAGCATTTTAAGTACCTGCAGGCTATAAATCAATGCATTTGATATGAAAACATGTTCATAAGTGATAAGTAAATATGCTCATTTGAACACTTATCACATCCTACCTCTGAATAAGAGGCTCATGGGCTTCAACCAATTGGACAAACTACGAGAAGTGGCGCTATCAATGTTTCTGAATAACAAGATAGACAAGTAAGCCATTGTCTTTATTATTCGGAGTTGTCACTTAATAAATGTGTTTTAAGAGTGTATTTTTTTTCTAGTTGGTGTTTATTAAACAACTTTAAGTGTGTATTTGTTTTTTGTTTTTTTTTGGTTGTCTCATATTAAACACCTTTTAAGGGTGTATTTTTTAAGCATGTATTTTCCTAATCCTAAGTGTGCATTATTCAAACTTTCTACTTATTATAGTGCTTAAGCATGTAGTTTTCCTATTTTCCGCGTAATATTTTGCTTGAGTGTGCAATATTCTGACTTCTACTTTAGCGTGACTTTATGCTTATTACACAACCCTTAAGATATCGTTAAGATATGTTCTTTGGAGTATTTTTTCTTAAATGATGACCAAAGCATATTCTCTTGAACAACACTATCATATGGAAGAGCGATCAGACGTTCGTGACACGAAAACAATTCTACTGTTTGGTCAAAGGGGAGTTGGTTCCTGATGACGTGGTTGATGTCTTTACCATCAACTTGATGAATACCTTTAAAGAGAAACCATACCCATACAAATGAAAAGCTTCAATCATTAGGCCCCTTGTGTATTTACTTTCACAATTTGGTAAGGATCATCATGGCAGTGGGCTCCAGACAATGATTGTAACACCTGCCTATTAACCAAGACGGAGGCTACAACATCCAGGCCAGGAGTGCACCCAACCCTTCAACTGTTTAATTTAATACCTGATATAACAATTATTCTAATAACATAATAAACAAACTATTTAATATTACACAAAATCTACATGTTTGGAAGAAAGATTCATAAATATTTATACATACAGGATTCATATCAACACATTAATACAAATACTACAGTTGGGTATAACCAAACTTGACTATTGTCAGAGCCGAGTATAGATTACGCAACTCACGCTCGGCGATACGCGCAACTATCTGAGTCCTTGTCTAATACCTATAGGGAAAAAATGTGAAGGGAGGGAACATAAGCTACTCGACCTCAGTGAGATTAGACACAACTGCATAAAATAAGATATAAAACATCAACATATCAACCGCTATTAAAATAATCTGTATAAATATAAAAAATCCGAAGAAATGCTAGTCAATGCATTATCTTCAATTCTATTAAGCATGCCAATCATTATAGAAAACCCGCATAAATCCAAACATAAGCAATCACCATGTCATATCAAGAATATAATGAATGATACTACAAATATCCTTGGCGGACCAACTCAACACCCTAGCCTTCCGGTTGGACTAACTCAACGACCGAAGGGCAAATAAAGTAGTATCACGTCATAAGTATAATATGGGCCTCGTATCGATCTAACTTGCACCCTACTTCAATACTCATGAATTATACCAGATGAAAATCTGTAACACCAGGCAGACCAACTCAATGCCCGAACCCTACGGCCAGACCAACTCAACGAACCGTAGAGTCCATATAGCCGGACAACCTCAATGAACAGTTGGACAAATATAGTATATACGAGTACCAAGAACCCCAGGGGTATGAGAAGGGTTTTTATTTTAAAAACATAAGATTTTGGGAATAAAAATCAGAGCTCAGAAAATCCCTTCCCTAACCTGGTACCGTACTCCCTGGCTCTATCACTGTGCCACTTCTGCTATAAACAAGTATGCCTACATAGGGTGCAAATCTATTGATACAACTAATCATTTCTATTGTTCTATTCATGTTCCTCATTTATTTTCTAGATACATAATCAAATCACATACAAGAATAAAACAATAAAACAACTACAATGTATATCATACATAAAAAAGTCCACTATATAGTAAAATCTCTGGAATCATAAATCATGTAAATCTACTGAATTCAAATCAATGGAAAACATGATAAAAAATGAGAGATGTCCAGTGGTATCCTCTCACCTGATGTCCCAAATTTGGCTCTCCTATCGAGTCCACGATGCCCTAACCGCGTCCTATACTTGATAATACATCATTCCTGAACATAAAAATCCATAAATTCTAAGTTGTCCCATTTCAAAAGAAAGTGTCACTTAAAGCATAATACTTCACAAGAAATATTTTCCAATTTCTTTGCTTGTAGAAGGGCCTAAAAATCCAATTTCTTCAATTCATATAGGCATCAAATAGCCTCACAACAATGGAGCCTATCCAGCAAATATAAGGGGCCAATGAAATCTATGTTTAATGTTGGAAAATCTATCATTATAATATGCCTTATCTCATATACAAATTATATGCTTCATCGACAACTGACAGTGGTATCTCTCATTCCCCTAGCTATCTAGTTGTTATGAATTGGTTTCCAATCATAGAATTTAAGTCACTAACATCCGTTGTGTCAAAAGAAAATAGAATGCAGGTCAAGGATGTTCATTAGAGATCATGCTATTCATCCACATGATTCTAAAGCTAAACAACTCCATAGAGTATATTATATAATCCCTATTGTAAGCTCCACATCCTTTAAAACTAACCCTTATCTTGGAATACAAATTACTCTCATTGGGCTTCAACTTAAGCATAGTTTAAATGTTATGAAACACCACCACTCTTTCTATTTCTATGACAACATAACATAATCTATGCTAACTGATTGATGTCTTAATGTGCCTCCATAATCAATACATTCTCACAGTCATCTGTAGCCATAAGTTTGCAGAAATCTGATCGCTTGCGCAGTCAAAAAAAACTATTCATAACTCTCAATCTAAAAGTCCACTTTTGCTGATCTAGGATTCATTAGGGTGGGATCTTGACAGCTACGTGGCCCTAATCTGATCGTACACATGACTCGATCCCACAGACCCACCGACATCGATACCGAGGCATTTATCCCAATAAGGAATGACAGTTTCCCAAGTCCATAAGAGGAGATCGTGGGCGAGGATCAGGGCACAATGTTCGCACGTGGATCATGGGATCGGGGTCCCGATGATAGCTCGAGAAAACTCAATAAAAGGGAAGACAAGAGAAGGAAAGGTAAGAATAATTTTTTAGAGAACCACATACATCTCATTTTCTCTGACGTCATGCTACCTCCACTAACTTAAGGGTTGGAGCTTCTTCGGGCGACCCCGTTGCCCCAAGTTCACTTTTTCTGCCTTGATATAGGTTGTTGTCTACTTCTCAAGGTGATCACAGCGGCCCAAACTTAATACAAATTCAACCATTGATCGAGAAGTCTATCCCAATCTCGAGGGATCACCAGTTTTGACGTCAAAAGTTTGAAGCAGTCCTCGGTGACCGAACGGAAAACCTGATCAGCATGATGAAGTCCAAGTGTAACCAAACATTGGAAAAGAGAAAGGAAGGTTGGTTGAGCACAAACAGGCCAAAGTTGTTCCTCCCTCCACCGAAGAAGCCCCACTAGTCCCTGGGGAAGCACAACCTATCTCACCACGAGGTGGAGAGATTATAGGCAAGCGATTCTAGGTTCTCGAGCAGTAAATAGAAGAACTCACCAAGTTTGTGCAAATAGTGCCAAGTTTCACAGGAAGCCCTCCCAAGTGTAGTACCACAATCGCAGGTGAGTCGCAGGAGATCGGTCACTCACACATCCCGACATAGGGCCAAATCTTGGGAAACCCACAAGAGTTAGACATTATTCCCAGAAGGTTCGGGATAATCGCAATCCCGATGAGGACATGATCACCGTCATGAGGCCAAGTCTTGTAGGGGGAAAAGGGTTGCCTCAAATTCATCAAGCATCTCCAGGACACCACAACAACTGCGGCGACACCAATCGCTCCCAGAGCACACCATGACAGGCTCACAACTGAAAGAGTGAAAGTCCCAAAGCATGTCTCGCAGCTGCAATCTCCGTTCATATGAGAGATCTGGGAAGCTCCTTTCACTGAGAATTTTATTCTACCCAACATCTGACAATACGATGGTACCACTGATCCAAAGGGATAGATTAACAGATATAGATCAACAATGCTGGTGAATGGAACTACAGAAGACATCATGTGTAGAGGATTCCCCATGACACTTGCCGAAGTTACCTTTCGAGTGGTTTCAGGAACTCCTTTCCGGAACTATAACCAGCTTCTAGCAAATGATGGAGCTCTTCTACAGTCTCTTTGCCAGCAACAAGAGGATGAAGAGATGTACCACTGTCTTGATGAGGTGTAAGCAACAAGAAGGGGAAAGCCTACGATAGTACATCCGCCTCTTTAATGCGGAGATGATCAGGATTAGTCGCTTCAGCTTCGAAGTGGTCATAGTCACTGTCATGGAGAGCCTTAGGGATGGTCCTTTCCACGATTCCCTATACTTGTTATCCGACTGGTGTCTGTGGGAGTAAAACTGGCGAGAGAGAGTCGTTCGAGGGGAACCAATTGTGTTCATCTTCCTCACCAATTTTACTACTTGAAGACAGCACTCTTCACAACAATTTAGGCAAAACCCTTCCATTTATTTTTTTCCTCCCTCTTATCTTTCTTCCTTGAAGTCGGTGGTTGTTCTCTCAGTGTCAAAGGGCTTTCTTTTCATACTTATCTTTTGACACTTTATCCTTTGAACCTTATTCTTACCTGTCGTCTTATCCTCATCCTTGACTTTATAAACGTCCCTTTTGTACAAGAGGGATGTCCTTGATCTTAGGTCATCTCGAATGCCAAGTGTTAGGTCGGGTCTGTCGGGTTAGTTGAAATCTCGGAGCCAGTGATAGAGATGGAGGATCAGAGGCATCGGTCTAAGCTGATAATAGCTGAGGCATGAGACAAGGAAAAAAGTCTGAAGTCTGAGCCAAGGTTGATGTTTGAGGTAAGAATCCATCTCAAATACTGTGCTACATTTATTATTGAGCATACTTCTATGCCACGTTACTCTTTTTGAAGAGTTTCATCTGAAAAGGTACAGCATGGAGTAGCATAAGTAATGATGGGCTCGATGTTCATGACCCACGTGTCCTGCATTTGTAGGATCGTCGTTTTGCGAGGTGATCCGGGTTGTTGAATTTGATTCGGCCGTTCAGGGGGCGTTCATTTGCCGTAAGTGGGGGTGGTGACTTGGCCACTTTTTATGTTCATTTGCCAGTAAGTGGGGGAAGTAGCACTTCCCCCACAGCAGTGAGTTCACCCATTTTAACTGGGCTCACTTCCCCTTTTTTAAACCTGAAGTCGCTGAAGTGGGGGGATATAAAATCCCACTTCAGCTAACTTCGCCCCCCACTGAAGGCATGAGCGAAGTCATCCTGAGAACTTCGCCCGATACCCGTGAGGAGCCTCCAAGGCGATCGACGATCTCCGATCTCGACACCTCCGTTCTTCGCTGGATCTCCGAGCGCGAAGCCCCGATCTCCTACCACGACGCATCCAGATCGCCGCCCGAACTCCGACCGCGACGCCTCCGGATCTCTGCCTAATCTTCGACCGCAACGTCTTTGAATCTCAAACAGGTACCCCCATCTTCTTGTCTCCCTCTCTGCCTCTATACCTCTATCTATCAGATATGGTGATCGTGCTTTAGGATTTTTAGGGTTCTTTAGATCTTGATTAGGGGTTTCATGATTATTAGGGTTCTTTAGCTCTTGATTCCGGTTTCATGATTTTGGTATGTTTTGATTGTGGATAAGTTCGAAATTTACTTATTTGATGAATAGATCTGCAGGAAGAGTTTAGAGTTTTGAAGTTATTGTTTAATTTTTATATATCTGAGTTTCTGTTTCTCATTTCATATTTTGATTATAGAGTGGATTGTTATTGTCAATATCTACAATCAGGAGGCACAAGAGGCTAGAGAAATAAGGGTTTATATATTCATGGGTATTAATGTAGCAGTATATTGAATGTTCTTTTGTGAAGAAAAAGTGCTTGTGGGGTATTGAGGGCATTATCGAAGAGTACAAACACTGCACACACTGAAGAATTTGCATGCCATTAAACAAGAGTCCATCTGATTCTAACATCATATTATTGTATATGTTGTCTTTAATTAGCAGAGAATGGTTGGATTTTAGGGTTTAGGTAATTCTATATTGAGATATTGACATTGAGATGACATGTGTGGGAATTTAATGCTTTAAATAAAAATAGAAATATAAGGCTTTTAATCATACTTTAGAAATGTCTGAGTGGTATGCGAGATGGTTCTCTACTATCATTATTTCTGTTTTCTATTTTTAAGGTTATTCAAACCAAAGATTGATCTAGTTTTTAACCCTAACTTTTGAAGTTTTGATTTGTCCTCCACTCGACCATTATGACTACTTAATTTGATGCAACACTTATTGTGAGTTTCATTGCAATGAAAAACCAAGCAATCCAAGAAAAAACTTTATAACTATTGTGGGCAGTGTAATAATACATCAATATCTTCCCAACATGAATAAATCATGGTCAATTTTTTTTCTGGTCAATCAATGTAACTTGGCTTATAATAAGGATATTTGAACTGGTAGCCTGTTTAGAAATCAATAGCAAGGGCTTTAATAAGATACATAAAGCAAAAACAGTGAAGAAGAATAGACTATGTTTTATTATTAGGTACATGACTATGATAAGACAACTGTAATTAAGGTTACGTACACTATAAAGGATGACTATGACACTGCACTCACAAGAATCTATTGCAATGTTTCATCTCATTTTATCCATTTCAAGAAATTAAACAAGTTAGATAAAAACTCTCTACACTGTATATATACAATATTCATTTTAAACATAATCTATTAATGTTTTATATATAGTAATCCATCTAGCATGCAGCATGAATAAAGAAACATAACATTGTATACGTATATCTATCTATATACACTTTCACTCGACTAATTGATAATATTAATTTAAAGAGAGGATGTAGATGACTGAATGATTCATGTGTAATCATGAGAGTAAATTGTTTTTAGTTTCTTATGTATAATGGCCATATTTTTAAGACCCATTTGGGCTCATCAATCATATATAAGGCCATGCACAATATGCCATGAATGATGTTTGATTAATAAATCTCACTTTATTAAATCAATTGATTTAATTTCTGGTGCTTTGCTTTGTGTGGAAGATCATGAAAAAAATAACAATCATAGTATAATTCTACATATGAAACCAACTTTTTCAGGTCCCATCTCATCAATTTCGAGACTTGTGTGAACAAATATATATATATATATATATATATATATATATATATATATATATATATATATATATATATATATGACAAATGCTTGCTTTTTGGCATTACTGATGATAGGGTCACCTTCATAATCAGTTGAGACAAGGATTTTTCTCAAAAATATGTTCTTAACATCAAATGTTTTTGGTGAAGATATAAATTGTATTCAATGAGACAATATGAGACAATTAATGCAGCTACTATTAATGCAATGTGAAGATTGTCTCTTTACTTGAAATCAATAGCTATCTAATGTAGCTACCATTATGTTCTTGTCTGACTTCCTTGAAAATAAATGTTTAATGTCTAGGATGGCTAGGGATAACTTGGACGATGTCATGATCAACATCATTATATCGGTGGCGATCTTTGTTGTCGTACTTATTATGTTAAGGACATCACGTGAACGAGGGGATACTACTCAAGGTTGGAGAATCCGTGACAAAGTAGCGGAGGATATGTGGCGTGATTACAATTGACGGGGGCACGCATATAATTTGAAAAATTATTAGGTTTTGCAAAATGTAGTTTTATGAACTAGCTGTTGTGAACCTGCTAACTTTTGACTTTTGCCTGCTACTCTTAAAGTAATGGTTGTAGAATTTTCAGTTCTTTCGAGTATGGATGTTGTTTTATGATGCTGGAAATATGTGTGGATGGGAACCTTTAAAATTAATAGCAAAGTTGAATTTGTATGGTTATGAATTTGTATGCTCATTAAAGATTATTTACTGTATTGATGTCAGGATTTAGATGAATATTATATTGATGTTGGAAATATATTAATGTCGTTGTGAACCTGCTAACACGATGAAGCTACTGTCAACAATATCAATTAGTTTTAGAGGAATAATATTAATACAAGTTCATTTCAAACATAGTCCTTTACATGAATAAATATGTTTGATATTTGAAATTGTAGGATGGCTAGGGGTAACTTGGATGAAGTTATGATCGGCATCAATATATCGGTGGTTGTGACTTATGTTGCCATACTTATCATGTTAAGACGAAGAAAAAGATGACACACATTACGTTGGGAACCTTCAGCAATTAGAGATATCCATAGGAATGCGCATATGTGCAGAATATTGGATGGCGGAGTGCATAATTGTGTCGAATATATAAGAATGAGGAAGGACACTTTTCTAAGGCTATGTTATGTTCTACGAGAGTGTGGCCATTTAAATGATACTATCCACGTGTCCGTTGAAGAACAAGTGGCAATGTTCTTGCATATAGTGGAGCACTACGCTAAGAACCTATCAATGAAAATTGATTTCATTAGATGAGGTGCTACAGTGAGCCGGTATTTCAATGTCGTGCTTCAGGCTATATGCGAAATTAGAGATGAATATGTGAAGCAACCCGGCGTTTCACTACATCCGGATATTGAGTCTAACCCACTTTGGTTTCCTTACTTCAAGGTATTATCCACTATACATCCTTAGTAATTTTGGAATAATTTAGTTTAAGTGTCTAATAAGTTTTAACTATCTAGGATTGCATTGGTTTCCTTGATGGGACCCATATAGATGCAAGGGTGCCTGTAGATCTCCAAGGCAAATTTCGGGGACGCAAAGGGATCACACAAAATGTGCTTGCCGCATGTGACCCGGACCTAAAATTTGTATACGTCCTCGCTGGTTGGGAAGGCTCAGCTAATGATTATTTAGTTCTGAAAGATGCGTTATCCCGCCCAGCGCCGTATGGTCTATCTGTTCCCCCAGGTTTAATTCCATACCCAAAATTGTACACTTTTACCCAATTTTGTAGTTTAGAGTTTACACTAAAGACTTCTCCATTATTAATGTTAGGTAAATATTACCTCGTTGATGTCTGTTACACAACAACGAAAGGTTCATCTCCCCTTATCGAGGCGTTAGGTATCATCTAAAGGAACAAGTAGGTCGCACACCATCAGATCCAAGGGAGCTTTTTAATCTCCGTCATTCTCAACTCAGAACAAGGATAGAGAGAGCTTTCGGAATTGTTAAGAGTCGGTTCAGGATTCTAGATTCAAGGCCATTCTACCCACTTCCTACACAAGTGGACCTTGTCCTTGCTTGTTGCGTGTTGCATAATTTCATAAAAGATATTGATCCGGGTGACGCTTTCTTGGATGAAGAAGTTCCTATTGAAGAAGTTTTGACACCCGATAGTCCAAGGATATTACGTGAACGAAGGGACATTGAACAAGGTTGGAAACTAATCCGTGACAAAATAGCGGAGGCGATGTGGCGTGATTACAATTCACAGGGGGCACGCATAGATTTTCAAAGTGTCTTAGGTTTTGCGAAATGTACTTTTGTGAACTTTAACCATGTGTATCCAAATTGAATATTTATAACTATATGTCTTGCTACAATGAATGAAACTTTATCACATTTTGATATAATATTTATTTTGATAACAATTTTCAGCACTAATCAGTTTCAAATAGTTTATGCAAGATAATAAAGTTGGTATAATTGTTTTGCTAGACTGCTTAATTTGCAAGACTAGTACTGATGAAGGTTTGATTGAATGTAGTTATATATATA
This sequence comes from Dioscorea zingiberensis, assembly GCA_026586065.1. Taxonomy (NCBI): domain Eukaryota; kingdom Viridiplantae; phylum Streptophyta; class Magnoliopsida; order Dioscoreales; family Dioscoreaceae; genus Dioscorea; species Dioscorea zingiberensis. The sequence continues at coordinate 26,987,965 of CM048824.1, forward strand.
TATATGAAGGATGCTGCTGCTGCTATATATATCTGTTATTCTTTGTTTTCTGCTATTTAGGTTTCCTGAGCTTTTTAGTGAGTTTTATCAAGCACTTCATGCATGTCTGCATATGATTTACAGCTCACAGCTATCAAAGAGTTCATTGACTCCTGCTTCATGTTGTTTTTTTGTTCAAACTTGGTTATGGAATTTTTAAATAAGTGAGCAGGTAAAATTGTGTGTATGTGTTTGTGTGTAAACTCAAAATTAAATAAGTGAGCAGGTGTTGGTGGTTTCATATATATTTAATTTGTATAAAGTGCACATTATTGAGCAGGTATATCACTTGAAATTTAAATTCACATATATTTGAAAATGTATAAATTTGGATTTTTCATGCATTTCTCATCATTCTTGCAGTAGAGCCATCTATTCTCTACTATTCTGTTTTAAAGTATTGCAGCAAAAGACTTCTATATAACATGAAATATAATATATCATTAGTTTTAACATTTCAGGTTGAATTAAAGTTTTGATTTAAATTTGGACATGAAGCATCAAAATCCTTGCCTTTGATGTGTAGGAGGATGTGTATGTGCACTTTATAAAGCATCACAAACCATTCACATTACAACAAACAGCTGAGACATAACTGGAAAACTAGATCTGAATTTGTTGCCTTTTAGCCTGTGGATTGCTTCTTTATTACCGTAGAGAATAAATATTATAAGTACAGAGGTCTAATTACACAGTGCAGAGAGTAAATATTATAAGTACACTTTTCTAATTACACAGTGCCTTTTAGCATGTGGATTGCTTCTTTATTTCTGTAGATGAACCGTCTTCAATTACATCAATTTTCAACAACAAAAAATATATTGAAGTGGTTGGAAATGATAAAGGTCAGTTGACTGATAATTTTATTGCAAAATTCTTGCGAGGGTTACCTCTGTCTTTTTTTTCTGTTCAACTTCACCTCAAGTTCAACTTCTGTTCCATGCTTGAATTTGTATTTTAAATTCATCAATATTGCAGATAGATGTTTTATTATTACAAGTAGAAGCAATTTGCTCCATTTTCATTAGCTGTTGAATCATCAAATGGTGGTTCTCTATCTGATTGTTTCAATAGATGCCTTACTTTTTCACTCATATCAGATGCAAATTTAAAACACATGGTTTTATATATTTCAATATATCCTTTTATTAAATTAGCTTTGTGTTAAATGTTTTTAGGAAGATAATGATGTTTTGTCCTATGATTGCACATCAAGAATATTGCCAATAGCAGAAAGATATTGATATTTTGTCCTGTGATTGAATGGGTTTACATTGTTTCTAGTTGTCAATGGTTGCATGTTTCATTTGTGGAGTGCCAATACTAAAACATTGTCTACTAATAGACCAGAAGAAGATTTCATTATAAAACTTTCAATTGTTTTCCAACAAGAAGACTTGCATGGTGTGGCCAGACCTGCATATATACAACAATGTTAGTTGTTGCTCTTATTAATGTAAGGCATTCATTATGACCAAACTTTCAATATTGTAGCATGATTTAACTGTCAAAGTGCATATCATCTCATCTTTATTCCATAGTTGTTGCTCTTATTAATGTATAGCAACCATCAATGTTAGTTGATGCCCATTTGCTGCACACTCTTTAAATGGCTAGAACACAGTTTGGTCCTAATGAATGCCTTACAAATTCAATTTCGATGATGAGGTATTCTGCTCAATTGTAATGTTCATATTGGTGAATGCTTGCTACCTCATCAGTATTGTTTTTTCCTAGTCTCCTAGTGTCCTTGCATAAGAGAATTTGTTATTTAGGCTTTAGCTGTTTCTCCTTAACTTTAGCAATCGTACTAATCCTAGCTTGTTGAATCCATTGTGATCTAATTTACAGATTCCCATTTGTTTACACACTTCATTTGCTCTGTTCCATTACTTTAAACCCTCTGCTCTTGCATTTTCTGTGTTAATTACAGTGACAATAAAAGTGCAGGGTGCTTGAATTTACAGTGACAGTAAATTATAGTGAGAGTAATGTTAATAGATTGATTCTTTTGAGAACAAGGAAATGCAAAGATTTGAAAAATTAAGACACTGACTACAAGCATCAATTTGTTGTAGGAACACAATAAGGATGTCGGCACCCCTTGATAATGTTGACGGTACCCAGCCCGGTTCTACTTCATCAGGTCACAAGCGCAAGGGGACACCAAACAAGAGATGGACTCCAGAGATGGATAGTGTGCTGATCCCGTGTCTTGTTGAGATGGTGAAGGCAGGGCTGAAGGTTGACAAGTCCTTCAAACGACAGGCCTTCGTTGAAGCTGCAAAAGTTGTCAATAATAGGTTTACATTGGCCAATGTCAATGCCGATAATGTGGAAAATGCATTTCTGATCGCTAAAGATAAAATATCAAGAAATTAAGAAGCTCATGGATCTGAGTGGCGTCGGGTGGAACGATTCACAGAAGATGCTGGTCCTCGAGGACGAAACCTACCGGGCATTTGTGGAGGTATATAACTATATTTGTTGACTATCTAATCATGATCAACTTTTTTTTTTAATCTTAACTATCAACATCTCTTCATAGGGACATCCCAAGGCGAAGGATTATCTGAACAAGCCGATACCATTGTTTGATGAGCTGCGAATGGTTTGTGGCGACAATCACGCGACGGGTGAATTTGCGTGGTCGATCTTCCACCCATTTGGTGTCTCGGACCCAGTATTTGAAACACAACCTGAAGGACTTGATAACATGGAATCAGATTCTTTAAATGACACTGAGCAACAAGAACAACCAAGGTCATCCACAAGCAACCGCAACAGTAGGCCTCCTCGGGCATCAAGGACCAACAATGAGGATGTTGTAATGACTGACATTGCTCAAGGTATTGGTCAAATAGCTGGTTCATTGAAGGGGTTGAAAAAGAACAATTGGAAGGAGAAATTGACTGATGCTCTAGACACCTTACAGGGCTACTGATATCAAGACATGAATCATTTGTATGTAACTTCTGCAATGATAGAGCGCCTGTTGAGAGGACTTCTACATGAGGACGCAAAGTCTCCGTGAATTTTTTGTCGATGAGTTTCTTGCTGAGAGAAGGGCGACTATGCCTTGAGATAATGGAATAGTATGGACTGGATGATGGACATTATGGTATTTTTTTTTTGAGTTGTTTTCATGGTTTGTATGAACTGAATGTTGGAGTTCTAGTTTGTACTGAGTTGTTTTAATGGTTTGTATGGACTAGGTGATGGAGTTGTAGTTTTTATTGACTTGCTTTCATAGTTTGTATGGACTTGGGTTGTTGCAGACATGTGTGTGACTTGTTTTTATTAATGTGAACTCATATTTTGTATGGACTTCAAAATGTTTCTATAGCTATTGTCATGTAGGTAAAAGGAAGCCTTGTTTACATCACTAATGATCCACATCTCTAATGGATTGGATTTTTATATACCCTTTTCATTTTCATTTATGCAGCACAACCCAACTGTTACAATACACAAACACAGTAATGTTTGATGTGCAAGTAATTGTGATTAAAGCAAGATAAAAAAAAAATTAGATGACATAATGTTATTTTTAATCTATAATTTGATCCACTTTACACCTCATGTAATTAAATTAATTTTAAAATAAAATAAAATTCTGAGACCAAATATTTCCTAATATCAATTAAATTATACTCATCAATTAGATAATAATTAAAATTAAATGTAAATAAAAATTTAAATGATTTTTGACTTCCCCCACTTTCGTGGAAATGAACACACTACGGAAGTGTGGCCCGAAGTGGTCTCACTTCCGGTGAAATGAACACAAAAAGTGGGGGAAGTGCCCACTTCGGTGCCCCCTCACTTCCGTGCAAATGAACACAAAAAGTGATACTTCCCCCAACTTCCATGAGTTCGAAGAAAGTGGGACTTCCTCCCACTTCTCACTTCTGGACAGTTATGGGCAAGTGAACTCCCCCTCAGAAGATCACTTTTGAAAGTTCAAAGAAAAGGAAGGGTCAAGCCTTTATTCTCTCATTCTATCTTCTTGCTTACCCCCATCTGCTCTTCTTGTATGAGTTGCTTCTGCTAGGGATCTTTCTTTATCTTCATTCTCCACATCTTTTGTGACGGTTCCCTGCTAAGGTAATGGAGATTGCACCTTTAGCTTCTAAGACCCCACCCTCAACCTCTAGGTTATTGGACATTGGGTCTAGGACCTTCCCGAATGCCCTTTCCCCAACGAGGTGTAGGCGTTAGTAGACCACTATTCCATTTCCTCTCCTCCCTTCACTTATAGGTTTCCCACTCCCTCTAAGCAAGCTAGTGTACCTTCGAGAGATGGGGTGATAGCCATATACCAGGGTGCTTTAGATGCTAGTCTTAGGCTTCCTTTCCCGGATATCATCTATGAGATCCTTGATTTTGTTGAAATTTGCCTTTCCAAGCTTTCTCTAAAATTGTGGAGGATTCTCTGTGTGGGATCGAAAATACCCGCCTGGCATCGTGTCTGTGAAGAGACACCAGGCGACACGTCGAATCACAAATGTCATATTTGTTTAGTTATTGTGGGTTCTTCCATTCCTAATAGAGGCAAGCCTCTATTATTAATTACCCCGGACAATGTCTTGTGAACCTCCGATTAAGGGCATAAAGTACAAGTAGAGGCAATGAAAAATAATTCATTTATCATGGAAAATAATAATTTATTACATATAAATATCATCATATAGATGTACATAATTTATTCATTTATTTATATAAATGGCGCCGCCTTCCGTCGTGGAATATATGCTCCGCCACTTTGAGATTTGGATTTCATCGGCCACTTCGAGGTGAGTGTTCCACCGTCGCTACGTGCCACTTTGAGATTTGGTTTCATTGGCCGTTTCGAGGTGAGTGTTCCACCGTTGCCTCGAAATGTGTGCCACTTTGGATTTCATTGGCCGCTTCGAGGTAAGTGTTCCACTGTCGCCTCGTGCCACTTTGAGATTTACATTTTGGGCTCCCTTGACGTGCGTCTCTCGTCACCGCTGAGCATGTACTTAGGTTCAAATCATAAAATGTCCATTTTAATGATTTAATTAAATCAACACCCTTTTTAAGATTTAATTAAATCAACTCCTTTTTTTAGAAAATGGGGCCCATCTCCCTTTCTTGTTTTTTTATTTATTTATTTTATTATTATATTTTTAACCAGTTTTTTCTTCAAATGAGCCCCTCTCTTTTTTTACCAGCCTTACTTTTCCTTTCAAATAGCCATATCTCTTTTTTTATTATTTTTTTTAAGCTTTTTCTCTCAAACGAGCCCATCTCTCCACAAAATAGAAGCCCATAGAATTTCTTCAAATGACCTTTCTTCTTCTTTTTTGTTTTACCCCAAATAATAGCATAAAATTATATATCCTCATGTAAATTTCAACAAAGCAACATCCGTATGGAGTCTTCCATTTCAATGCCACCATTGTCATTTGACTTTGCATTATTAATGCCATCATGAGAACAACATGTCAAATCCAAGCTTCACTTTCATTCATTGTATATGTATCTCTTTTGAGGCATTTTGTTGAATATTTAAAAGGGGATAATTGATTTTCATCACATGGATAACAAGTATCATTTAATTGAGCAACTTTGAGTCATTCTCTCCAAACAAACCAATGTATAGACATTAGAATATCTTCTTGCATTCTAATGATTTCAGAAATTTCAGAGAATTCTTTGGGTTGCATGACCACTTCCCTCCCAATTTTTCATCATGTTATATACATACACAGAACAACTCTTCGTAATAGCAGCAGCTTCATTAGTACATCTTTCAATCAATGTATTTATAGAGCTGAGAGAATTTCTTAGCAATTGACATCATGGAAAATGAAGAGCTTTGCGTCATTTATCGTTAACATTTCTGCATCAATTCATTTCTTCCAAGCTTCAACAAAGCTCCTAGCCTTCTTTTGAATTTCTAAATTTTTATGACTACACAACTAATTCACTGACTTGCTAACATTACAAGTCTGCAAAGTATTAAGATTTACAGGCAACTTATCAAGAGTATGAAGCAATGCCAAAAGAAGTTCTTCAACCTTTTTAAGCTACACAATTGATTGAATATTTATGCTGATTTTCTTTTTATCTTCAACTCATTAACTCCCAATTGGTACTATGCTAATTTCAGCATATCAATCCCTCCCACCAGTGTATGGGTGGAGAAATGGAAAGTCTTGTTCAGCCCATGAATATGATCAAATTGAATAGTGGAAAGCCCATCTCTTGGGATGTGGAACAGTGGAATACCCATTTCATGGAATATTATTATTATTATTCTAATGAATATAACATAGAACAGTGGAAACAAGCAACTAATTTGAGAAAGGAAATGTTGCAGATGGTTCATAAAATAAGGAACCTGATGATGGTGAACCGATTTCATCCATTAACTTATGATTAAAAGCATGGGAATCAAATATAGTGTAACCAAATGTCCTGCAACTCCCACCTTACCATTTTTTTTAAGAATTACATGGTGTCTTAAGAATGCCAACACCATAAAATACATTCAAACATCTTTAGAAAACAAGCTGTTATTGCATGCACACAGGATAGTTGGTGACGTTGATAGCTTGCAAGATCTTCAATTTGAGCATGAAGCATTTTGCTGCAGAGATCATTTTATAGCTAAATCCCAATAACATCACTACTTTATTTAGGTTCATAACATCGAACTCCTCATGGGCAATCCAATGTATTCATGCTCATGCACAACACCTCTTTCTTCATCACTGTCTTCTACAAGTTACTGGGAATATCTTTTCATGGGTGACAACTTGACATACATATTGGATCTTTGGTGATATTTCTGGTATGAGATACACACATACTCATCTAGACACAAGACAGGCTTAAGATTAGCATAGGATCTTCAAGGAAGCCAAATGATGTCAGATCCCCACCAGAATGAACGCGAAGAAGGTTATTGATGATGACGACGACCTTGAAGCCATCTTTGAGGAGTTGCAGGACTGTATGCATCCCAATGAAGTACACGCCTCCAGTCATAGGAATACTCTACCCGCCTGCCTTTCTAATCAACAGCTCAGAGAAGAGCTCGCGGGAATAAAAGATGGGGTTTGCTCAACGACGAAGAGTGTCAAATTTTACTATGAGTTTTCTTGATAAATCCAGCAGACTGGGATCCAATTTCATCGTTTAAGACGAACCGATGCCTCCCTGGACCTCCGATCAATCACCACTATTATCATAGGTCCCGATCTTTTAGATCTTCTCTGCTCCCCCTTTTCTTGGTTTCTTCATAGAATTCTGGTGATGGATTGGGAGTTCCTTTATAGGATTCACAACCAGAATCGACGAGATCCAGATCGATGATGAGGGCTTTTTGCACATTATATGTGCTTATACCCTTCCGACGTACAGAGCCTCGGCGGCTCGACGATGATCGGTTGGGTTTGGCGAATTGGATCCGGGATCATCTGAGAACCAGGGCTTTCACTTGGTTGTCTTCATGCTGGTGATGGCTTCATGGTATGATCGGTGGCTTGCATCCAAAGGACGACGGAGAAGAAAGACGGTGCCGACGAGGTTGCACATCCAGACGAGACGCTGCTTTTCTTTACGGGAGCATGGGAGGAGCATCTTGGAGAGCTTGTGAACGGACGATAGAGGTGGCGGCATCAAAATGAAAGGAGGGGCTTCTGCTGGATTGAAGTTTGTCTATAGATCCAAATCTGTCTCCTTTAGCAAAGCCATTAGAGACAGACTTGGATGTGAAAATTTCATCTCCTTCATCTTTTTTTCTTTTCCCCCCTGTCTTTTCTTCCGCTCCCCCCTTATTTATAGAGCAAAGAGGATTTATCATAAATTATAACTTAAATTTTGATTTGATTTAGATAAATCAAGATTTAAGTTAATTTGATTTGATTTTGATAATATCATGATTTAAGTTCTGATTTGATTTGATTGATTTTTTTTTTCTTTCTTTATTTAGCCAACATTTAAATTCAAATTTTGATTTGATTGATTTTTCTTTCTTCTTGATTTGGCCAACATTTAAATTTTGATTTAATTTGATTTTGATTTGATTGACGTTCTTCTTTCTTGGCCAATAAGATCAATCTTTAAATTTTAATTTGATGATATTGATTTTTTCTAAATTCATCCAAATTTTAATTTGATTTGATTTTTTATTTTTATTTTTTTATTTTTTGGGAATTATATTTATATTTTCCCACATTGCCTCGAGATATGTTCTCGGGCCATCTTGGGATTTGCATTCTTGAGATTGCCTCGAGATTTGTGTTTCTCGAGCTCTTACGATTTGCATCGCCTCGAGCTTTGTATCCTCGGGCTATCTTTGAAATTTGATATTGCTTTGAGATCTGTGCTTTCGGGCAATCTTAAGATTTGAGATTGCCTCGAGATATGTGTTCTCGGGCTATCTTAAGATTTGAGATTGCCTCAAGATATAGGTTCTCGGGCTGTCTCGGGATACAACCGGGTATATTAACATATTTTAATTTCAGGATATCTCAAGATATATATTTCATTTAAATTTAAAAGAGAATTTTGCTTATATACCCCTCAAAAATTTCGTAATCAGTGGCTCGCTCTTAGGACATTACCACCTGCAATTTTAGACACAAACACTCTGCAGTTCATGATGGTCCTCAATCACTTTTGTGTCAAACAAACCTTATGTTGGTTTCGCCTTCTTTTCGGCTTATGTTATCATCCCAATATCGACTAGTACTATTTCTTCACTCGTACCAAGAGATCTTTTCTAGCCTTCTAGGTAATATGTTGACCTCCATCATGGGGTGGAAGGATAGGTTCTTCTTCGTCTCTAGCACCTCCGATTGGAGTGTCCGGACCTCGTAGGATGTTCATAGGCTACATGTAGTGTATGTCTTCTACCAAAAACGATCAATTAGAGATTTTTTAAGGTCTATCCAAGGTTCCTATCGACAATTATCTAACAACAGAGAACCTTCAGAAGCATGGCCTCTTTCTAGTAATCGGTGGGGCGAGTCTTTATTTCTTCTTAGTGGGAAGGATTTTAATTCATTACTTACTTCATTACTATGATTCAACAAGCGACCAGATCGAGCGTAATGAGCTCATCAATTCCCTTTTGGCCGAGCTTGAGGCTGCTCCTCTGTACTCTTCAAAGATGAAGAAGAAGAAAATCGGGGAGCCATTCACAAAGAAAAACATGGAGCCCTCATGAAAGAGGAAAAAGAGCGAGTATTATGTTGTTGACCGAGCATACCTAAGAAGAAGACCTAGGAAACTGCCCTTGTTCAATGGGTACCTTCAACTCCTGCTCACGAGGGTTCTGTATCATAGGAGGAGCGGACTACCGTGACAAAGTTGTTTCAGAGACAACAATGCCCTCAGCTACAACCTGAGTGCGCTCAACCTATTGCCGAGCTTACTTGGATGAAGATGAAGGCTCCAGATTCCGTTTTGACCCCTCAGAGGGAGCATTCTTAAGTGGAAGATGATTGCCCCTTGCTCTCCACAAAGCATCTTTCAATTGTTGAGCTGCTACAAAGACCGCAGCTTCCTCCCCTTATATTTCCCGATTTTAACCTACCCATACCATCGCCATCGTCCAAGGCATCTGCTACTCGTACGGTTGAAGCTAAGGGTCATAAAGTCGAGGTTCTCGAGATCCTCGGATGTTCCCGAGGTTTCCGAGGTGGTTGAGGATGAGGTTGACGTTGTTGGCTTTCCGGCCGAGGTTGCTGAAATTGGTAGGGTTGCCTAGTCCAAGGTGACTAGGGTTGAGACCGAGGTCCCCGCGATGGAGGCTGAGGTATCCTTACCCGTGAAGTTCCCAGGAAGGCCCCTGTGATGCAGGAGGGTCAGACCCCAACACCGGTCTGTCGTCCGAGGGCTCTTCTTTTTACCAATGTTATTGTTGCCTGAAGCTTTTGACGCTATTTGTCCGGAGGCCATTCAAACAAGGTTTCAGAGCCTCGGTAGAGAAGAAGTGGCCACCCATTTAGCACATATCAGGATCATGATAAGATTCTTCTTGAAAAGTTTCTTTCCTTCATTCTTATATGTCACTCACATGTGAGCTGAGCATGATTCCCTTCTTCTCTTCATTCTTGTAGGTTGGTTTACTGATGGACCATGCCGCCTGACTCTTTCATGAAGATTCGACTTCCATAAATCTATGCGCCGAGATCCTTGAGCAGAATGAAGCCAAGATTTCTCTGCTTAATGAGGAGGTCTCCGAGCTAGAAGGCTCAGTCGTCGATCTTCAGACGAGAGTCAAGGCAGCAGCGAGTGACAGAGCCACTACTTATTACTGAGTGGAAGAAATGCAACAATCTTCTGTTCAAGTCCTTACAGGAGGTCGACGAGCTCCAAGGAAGGGTCCAATCGCTTGAGAAAGAGAATAAAGCGGTTGCCAAGAAGGTTGCCTAGCTAGAGGATAGGGTCACGAATCTCTATAATAAGAAACTGGTGGCTGAGAATAAAAGGCACAAGGCTCGCGGTGCATTAATGAGGAGCGAGAGTTTGTTGCAGGTGAATGAGAACAACACCAATGCTCTATAGAGCCAAGTGAACACTTTATAGGCAAATTTTCACCACCTCGACATGAAGGTAAAGGACCTAGAGGCCTAGAAAAATAAAGTCTTAGCTGACCTGGTGGCTAGCAAGGCTATCTTACAGATGTCCCAAAAATGAGTGTGGGACTTGGAAGAGCAGCGGGAGACCTCAATTACCGAGGCGGTAAAGGCCCGGGTTAAGACCGAGCTTGCAGAGTACCAGGAGGAGCTGAGTGGTGGGAGGACCTTAATTAGGTTATTGAGGATCATCACAAGTCCCCCACCTTCAAGGAGCTACTCTAGAAAGAAAGGGAGAAAGCCATTGCCGAGTTCCATGGCTTGGAAGAATTCAAGGGACTCTATCGAGCTTGAGCGAAAGAAGGCTTTAAGATTTTTAAAGAGCTTGCTCGGGGGTGCCCCTATATAGATCTTGCTAAGATAGACTGGCAAGAGGCTACAAACTTTTACCTTGAGATGAAGGCGAAGAAGAAGGCCGTCGAAGCCGAAGTAGCCAGCGAGGATTCTCTATCTTCAAGCTCTTCTTTCAACTCCAAAGTGGATGGTTCTGCAGTCACCACTGCCACCACCGAGGAAGATGCCCATGCTAAGGAAGAGACGGGCAAAGCGGGCAGCTCAACATGACTTTTAATTATGACCTTTGTTACTTTGTACTGCTTTTCCTTTTTCTGTTGTGTAAGATGTTATTTAAATACTTTGTTAATGAAACGAAGACATTTTTGTTACTCATTTGTTGCACTTTCTGTATAGTCTGATTATTTGAATACTTTATGTTCAGGCAAAAATCATTCTCTCCTTGCAATCAGTTCCAGGCTTTGACTAACGGTTGAGATTTATAGTTGCGGCAGACATCAACGGTAGTCGAAGAAAGTAACAAGGAGCTCTCCTGGTTCATTGGTCGACCTACAAAGAGAACAAGGCTGAACGGGGCTGGCTTAGTGCCCTTGTGTAGCCTAGGTAGAGTGGTCCCAAGGCTATAGAAGGATCGAATCCTTTCATCTGGTATAATCCACTTCAAAACTCTCCTCTGTCTTCTTCTCTATTATACTTCTTCCCTCACTAACTTGAGCATCAGAGTTACCTCGGGGCATGAGTACCCTCTATCTTGTTTCATTTCTCTATAGATTATGTTCCAGATGAGGAGCAATCTCTGAGAACCTAGTCTCAAGAGAAGACCACCACCTGAGAGGAAAACGACATTCACAATGAAGAATATTTTCTCAATCACCAGTTCAACTGAAGCTCATCTCACCCATTGATTGTGATTAGTCCAAATCTCCTAAAGGGATAACTTAACATCAACATTAGTAATATATTTTATTTATTTAACCTTCAAAGGAGTATCTGTGCGTTATTTATAAATATATATAGAAATTGTTTTAAATAAATTATATATACAAAAATATACTATAGAGAGAGAGAAAGGGGGGGGGGGGTTGAATGCTAAAACTAATATAAAAAAATTGTTCCAAAATGAGATAAAGTTTTTCTACTAGGGAGATTAGATAGATAGAATTTTATCCAACCTTAGATTTTACCCCTAGTAGTGGCAAAACCGATCTCTCCTAGAGATCAACACCGGTCTTTAATCAACGGTTGAGATTTATATTCACGAGAGACTTCAGCAGTAGCTAGAGAAGATGATAAGGATCTCTTCACCTAGTTCGCCTGTGAACCTGCACAAGGAACAGGGATGAGCAAGTGGGTTTAGTGCCCTAGTATAGCTCTGACGCCCAAGTTAGTGAGAGAAAGAGTGTTTTAAGGTGGAGGAGAAGAATACATAGTTCAAAGATAAGATATCCCACTTCTTCCTCTCCTTTCTTTTCTTCCTCTTATCTCTCTTTGTTGACGTTGGCGGTTGTTCTCTCGATGTCAGAGACCTTTCTTGCCGTACTTATCTTCTGACACCTTATCCTCTGCACCTTATCTTCTTATCTTTCTCTGTCATCTTGTCCCCATCTTTGACTTTAGCAACTTCCCTCTTTGCCCAAGGGGGTATCCTGCCTGGAAACTTATGTCGCTCAGGTGAACGCTCGAGATAATGCCACGTGTATGCTCCAAATGAGACCACGTGTTAATCGAGATTTATCCATATCACTACTAATTGAGCCCAAACTCCTATAAACCATCAAACTTGGATAATGGTAGGTTTCTATCAAGATAAAAACAACAACATATGTGAGATATATTAGTAAATACCATTTTTGTTTATTTAAAAAATAAGATATAAGAGTTATATTAGCAAATACCTTTTTTTAAAATAAAAAACTGGAATATATTACTCATTCATTGGACGTTTTAATAAAAATAGTAACAAATAAAGGTAGAATATTAGAGACACTAGTATTGAGCATAGGATCTTGTTTAATACTGCCAACCACTTGGACAAGTAGGCCCACATCCTTTTTGATCAAATATGGACACTAATGGCATTATTATTAGCAATTATAGGGGGAACCTAAAACTTTTTCTCATTTTCTTTCTTTTTCTTTGTGTTGATATATGGCAATTTGATTTTTGGCATTACAATTATTTATTTTTGGCTTAAGTTTTGAAAATTCGATTAAGTTCATGTCAAGTGTAATCAGGTCTAATAAAAAATGTGCCGACACTTTTTAATATGGATAAATATTGAATTTTAATTTAAATATTTTATGATAATTGAAATACCATGACCGCTCTTGTCATGACAGGAGTTTTGAGAGAAGTTCATTTATTGATATTTTATTTTTAAATGATAAATTCAATTAAAAAATTATTTTATTTTTTGGAATTTTATTATGCTCTACATGGGTTATTTATAAAAATATTTAGGTTTTTAAGATTTTTCTATAAAAATATTCAACTGTTCAATGGGTCTACTCCTTTTCACAATGGTGGTCATCTCAACTATTTAAACATGTTTGGTTGGCTCACAAAGGTGGCCAGGGTTAATTTTATTAATAAATGTGGTCAATCCACTTCATGAGAGAAAAAAAAAAAGAGAAAGAAAGAAACATGCGGAGCGTTTCGATAAAATAAACATTGAATTAAAACTAAATTAAATCCGAATCCAAGTTGAGTTCATTGAAATAAACCAAATTGGACCGGATTGAACCTGTTCATAAAAATTAGACCATAAGAAAATAGTCATTAATCTATCATTTTATTTTGTGAAGTATATATATATAATTTAATTAAATATAATTAAATTTTAGTATTATTAAATAAATTTTTCATAAATTATATATGTGATTGAGCCATATATATATCAGAGGTGTTAGAGTCAAGTCGGCAACATTTGCGGCTGACCCACTCTAATACCCAAAACCAAACCAAAAATAAAAAATAAAAAATAAAAGCCCAAAACCAAACTGGTCTGCCTTATTACTATTCATTTACGGTCACCACATTTTGAGGCATTTCGAGAGTTTTTTTTTTTTCAAATCCAACAATATGGATGGAAAGAACATCGAAAAATAAGATAACATGTCGATTTTCATATAATTTGGGGAGGTGATGATCATTCATTTTAAATGGTGAAATTTTGAATCGATAAGATTGCTATAAAATTTCACACTTTAAGATGAATACTCATCACCTCACTAAATTGTATGAAAATCGACAAGTTATCTTATTTTTCGATATTCTTTCCATCCATATGGTTGGATTTGAAAAAAATACTCTCCAAATATCTCAAAATGAGGCAACCTTATTTGTATAGTGATGCGGCCGATCCGACTGTATTAGGATTATATATATATTGTTACGGATATATTTGGTGAAGACAGGTGTCGTTAAGTTAAAGAACCACTTGTTCCTTTGGCTACACGGCAGTATCACCATCCTTGCACAATTCCGCTCGGAATTATAGCATAGCGTAAGGATTCAATCCTACAAACAAGTCCGTCGGAATTGGAACGATCCTCTCATAAAGGGCGTAAGGTAGAAAGAAAGAGATAGAGAAACATCTAACGCCTCTACAGTGAGTGGGCCTTATCCACCCGCTACAGTAGGCAGATATTTTCCTACCACCTTCCTACCGCCTTTCCCACCGCCTTAAGAGATATTTACTTAATCCACCGCCTTACCCCACCGCCTTTCCTGAACCGCCTCTAAGGTGCTATAAAAGGAGAGCACTAATAGAAGAAAAGGGATCCAGAAAAGAAAATAAGAAGCTCATCACACAAAAACTGCCTAATATTAAACTTCTCTCTTCAAGTTTTCTGACTTAAGCATCGAATTTGAATCCGGGCGAGAAAGGCCCAATTCAGATCCCTTTTCTGAGCTTCGGTGATGAGTCACTCCAAGAATTCCGAGCGGAGTTTCGTGACACTCCCCTCGCTCATAGGCGTAAGTAAGCGCCCACATCAACTATAAATTCTAACCGCTGGTCGAAAGTCGAGACCGGATCACGAGGCAACAGTGATCAAACGCGTGGCGTGGACCGCTTTTGGCATCAGCTTGGCGCCGTCCGTGGGGACCCTTACGAAAAGCCACATGACCACTACCAGAAGATCGAAACGAATTCAAGAACAGGGAGCCCCAAATAATCCCGAAGGATCTGGCGAGGTCCGAAGGCATGAAGAAATCCGGTCAGATAGTCCGCCCATCGTACCGCCGTCAGATAGTCCTTACGTTCAACCTCAAGAATCTGTTCCAGAGTTTTACCTTAACCTACAGCGACAATTGGAACAGTTGACTCAGGCTGTTCATGCTTTGACTCATCCTCCTCCTCCTCCTACACAAGTTCCAACGCCAAACATACCAACAGCCCCGCTGGATAATTCTGAAAGTAGAGGGAAAACGAGAACACGCACTCATAAAGAGAAGACAGAAAGGACCGCCTTTTCCGCTAGTTCAGAACCTCCCTCCGTTCGCCGCAAGGAGCAGGCCACCACAAGAACCGAACGGACAAGGACGGAATCTAATAGTCCATCTGCTCAAGCGGTTGATAGAAGGACTCAACAGCGAGAATCTCTCGAGAAAACAGAAGTCCGAGCGGCACGCTCTCGGTATGTGTTCGCCCTTTGTCAAAAAATATTGGGAGAGCAAGTTCCGGATAACTTCGGACCGCCGATTATGGCATATGAAGGCAAAACCGATCCATCCCGACACCTAAAATCTTTTGGTCAAGATGCTCCTCACCTGGAATCACAGACGCCAAGATCGCGCGTAGAGCTTTTCCCGCTACTTTAGAGGGAAAAGCGCAAGACTGGTTTGTCGATCTCCCATCTAGTACAATTACTTCTTTTCAGATTTTAGCAGATCGATTCTTAGCCTATTTTGCCAATTACTCAAAGCAAAAGAAAACCCCGTCTACCCTCCTGCGCATTAAGCAGCGAGGGGGAGAAACGCTCCAGGCCTATTTAAGCCGTTACATAGACGAAACAGCTAATGTTGCGGACCTCCCGCCACGGATGATGGTCAGTGACTTTTCTGATGGAAGGGTTATTAGACTCCCCCTTCCGATTCTCCCTGACACTAGATCCACCAAAAACCATACCTGCCCTTATGATCCACGCCCAAAAGTATATCAATTCCGAAGAAATATATATGGGTTGGGAAGAAGAGGCTAGACGCAGACCTGTGGACACCTAGAAGGAAAAAACCCGCCATAACGTCAGCAGAAGGCCCCCGGATATACGAAAGGAAAAAGGATCGCACAGGGAAGACAAAGGCATAAGCAGAGGCCTGGAAACCTCCGTACGACCCCAACGACATACGCCATGTACTCTGCAGAACCTTCTAAAGAAGGAAAAATTGTCAGATATGATCACCATACCCCACTGAATCAAACCAGAAGCCATATTCTTATGCAAATCAAAGAACAAAAGCTTCTGACGTGGCCGGAGCCTGTAAGAAACGCCGAACGGCAAAAGAACAAGAAGAAGTATTGCCAGCCCATCAATCCAGAGGACATGACCACGTAAAAGTGTACCCAATTTGATTTAACGCAATAGAAGATGTTGTTGAAAAGGACAATTGGAAAAATACATCAACTTTGAGATTCAAGGGGAACCTGAAGTTTCGCAACCTGAAGAAGAAAAAGGAGAAATGGTGGGATTTATCAGTGGTGGTCCTGGCTGCGGTGGTGAAAGTTCCGCCTCTGGGAAAAGTTACGCCCGAATGGTGGGAACCACGCAAGAAATAGAAACGCCACGGAGACGATCCCAACCTACGGCCCCAATCATCTTTTATGACAACGACGTCAGCGGAGTTCGCCACCCACATGATGACGCGTTGATTGTCGCTATCAAAGTGTCTAGTTTCCAGATGAAAAGAGTTACGATAGGCGGTGGAAGTTGATTGATATTCTCTTTTGGAGTGCTTTGAAAGGATGAGGTATGGCCTTGAGATGACTTGCTTCGGTAAAATCATCCTTAGTAGGGTTCTCCTGAGGAGGGGTACAAATACGTAGGAAGGAATGATCTCCTTACCGCCACTGATAGGGAACTTCGCCAAGGTCATCAACAAAGAATAAAGAACTTCTTGGTTGTACGTTGTGCTTCAAGTTACAACGTAATCCTTGGCAGACCAACCCTCAACGCCTTAAAAGCCGTAATCTCCACTTATCACCTTCTCCTCAAATTCCCGACTGAGAGTGGCAGTGGAGAGATAAGAGGAGATCAACCCCTGGCACGGCAATGCTATGTCTCAACCCTCAAAGGGAAAACTCTCAACAGCAGCAAGACAAAAGTTTCAGAAGCTATGTTAGTCAACAGAATGGCCGAACGGGAAAACGAGGAGCTTCGACCTACACCTGTCGAAGAATTGCTAACAGTCCCCCTAGACATAACCAGAGCGGACCGCACGGTACGGATTGGGGCAGATTTGATGAGAGAATGCCAGGAAGATCTCATGGGAGTATTGAGAGCAAATTCACCTCTTCGCTTGGTCTTCGTGAGGATATGCGGGTGTGAAGCGTAATATCATCGAGCATCGCCTCAACATCGATCAAGCGTTTAAACCCACAAAGCGTAAAAGGAGAAATTCTCGCACTGTAAAGGCGTAAGGTCGCGGAAGAAGAAGTATCTAACCTCCTAAAAGCTAAGTTTATCCGAGAGGTATACTACCTGCATTGGTTAGCCAATGTGGTCCCGGCCAAAAAGCCGTCAGGAAAATGGAGAATGTGTGTCGACTTCACGGACCTAAACAAAGCCCCGCCTCAAAGATTCGCTTTCCCTTTACCACAATTGATAGCTTGGTTGATTCAACAACGGGGCATGAGATGTTGAGCTTCTGGATGCTTTCTCAAAGTTACAACCAAATCCGAATGGCCAAAGGCGACGAAGAAAAACGTCTTTCATTATGAGCACGGAACGCATCGCTATAAGGTAATGCCGCTCGGTCTAAAAATGCCGGAGCCACCTTCCGAGGCTCATAACTACTGATTTCAGAGAGCAAATTGGCGGGAATGCCGAAGCCTATGTGGATCTATATCTTAGTAAAGAGCCGAAAGGCCAATGAACACCTATCGGACTTACAAGAAGCTTTTCGCCTCTTGAATTTATACTATGCGGCTAAACCCAAACAAATGTTCTTTGATTGTTCGATCGGAAAATTCACGGGATTTATTTTGACACAAAGAGGGATAGAAGCGAATCCGCATAAAAATCAGAGCTATTCTTGACATGGGATCGCCCAAAAGTCTTCAGGAAATGCAGCGGCTTAACGGACGTCGCGCCGCGCTGGGCAGATTTATCTCCAAAGCCGGAGACAAAAATCTCCCACTCTTCCAAGCCCTAAGAAAAGCACCCAAAATGGAGTGGATGTAAGAATGCGAAAAAGCCTTTCAGGGGCTTAAGGACTATCTCGGCCACCTCGGTTACTAGCTAAGCCACAGTGGGAGAAGAACTCTACATTTACTTGGAGGTCGCCCCACACGGCGGTCGCCGTTCTTCCGAGGAAGATAACGGAGTTCAAAAACTCGCCTACTACACAAGTAAAATCCTTAACGATGCGTAATCGAGATATCTACCACTTGAAAAGTTGGCCTTTGCTCTTATCACGCCCCGGCGGAGGTTGAGGCCGTACTTTCAAGCCCACAAAATCATAGTATTGACTCGACCGACCCCTAAAGCGCATTCTCCATAAACACGAAAACTCCGGACGCTTAGCCAAGTGGGTGATAGAATTGGGCGAAGTTCGATCTCACCTACAAACCCCCAACGGCAATAAAAGCTCAAATCTTGGCAGATTTCGTCATGAATTAACTTTCCCAAAGCGAGGATGAACCCCCCGCCACAGAGTCCGTAAGAAAGCTCTAACATCCCTTGGACCTTATATGTGTTGACTCGACAAGAATCGGAAGAAAAGGCGGTGTGTTTCGTCCTCTACTCTCCTTCCAAGTGGAAAATCGCAACAGTACTGAAGTTCCAATTCCGAGCAACCAATAATGAGGCCGAATATGAAGCCCTCATCGCAGGATTACATCTGGCCCGAGGGCTCGGAATTCAGCACCTGCATGTATATTCTGACTCACAGCTAATAGTAAGCCATACCTTGGGCAGCTTTGAAGCGAAGGAAGAAAACATGGTCAAGTACCAAGCAGTGGTAAAGAAAATAGTTCCACACTTCGCCCGCTTCCAAATCGAAAAAGTGCGTGGAACACAAAGCGAAGAGGCGACGCTTTCCCAAAAGGGCCACAAAGATCGAACGAAGACACAGAGCCTCCCTTCAACCTGCAATACCTTCCCACAAAAACCATCGACGGATTAGAGGAGGAAGTACAAAGTACAGCCGAAGAGCCAAGCTGGATAGACCCCATCAGAAATTATCTACAAGGTGGATCGGCACCACCCAACAAAGCAGAGGCCAGACGGATTTCTTACAAATCCGCTCAGTACACCATCATCAATGAGAACCTATACAGAAGATCTTATACGCAACCCTTCTTGCGATGCTTGCGTCCAACCGAAGCTAGTTATGTTCTTCAAGAAATTCACGAAGGCATTGGAGGAGGTCACATAAGGGGCAAAGCCTTAAGTTACAAAGTCCTACGACAAGGTTATTACCGCCAACACTAACTCAAGACGCAATAGCATTCGCCTCGAAATGCGACGGCGCCGCAGATTCCAAGATCCAGAGGCGACCGCCGGCACAGCTTACACCCATCATTAGCCCTCGTCCATTCGCCATCTGGGGAGTCGATCTCCTAGGGCCGTTCCCCACTTCAGTTAGGCAAATGAAGTTTCTAATAGTCGCCATTGACTACTTCACCAAATGGGTGGAGGTTGAACCCTTAGCCAAAATCACGGAGAAAGCCTGTCAGGGATTCTTATGGCGAGCGATTATCTGTCGATTCGGCATTCCAGTCGCCTTCATTTCTGATAATGGACGACAGTTTGACAACAAAACCTTCAAAAGCTTTTGCTCAGAGCTCGGAATTGAATCCAGATTAACATCTGTGACACATCCCCAAGCCAACGGCCAAGTAGAAGTGACAAACCGCACCCTGCTTCAAACACTGAAAACACGGGTATTCAGAAACGGTACTAACTGGGTAGAAGAAATTCCGAGCGCCCTTTGGGCCTACAGGACAACAACAAGAACCCCCACCGGAGAGACCCCATTCTCCCTCACTTATGGGGCAGAGGTCGCCATCCCCGCAGTAAATAGGGATGCCAACCTTGCGGACACAGCAAACGTTCTCCTCAGAAGAGAATGAGGAAAAACTCCGAGCGGAACTTGACCTACTTGAAGAACGGAGAGAAGCTATGGAAACACGAGCAGCCATCTATCGCCAGAAGGTAAAAAGGTTCTATGACACAAGGGTAAAAAGAGTCTTCTTCCAAATCGACGATCTAGTCCTACGGGAAAATGAGTTCCGTGGAAATAAAAAGCCTAACGGGAAGCTAACTCCTAACTGGGAAGGCCCTTACGTCATACAAAGAATCGTCCGAGCGAGCACCTATTATCTAGTAAATATGGATGGAAAGACACTCAAGCGTCCATTCCATGCTGAGCATCTAAGACGCTACTATCAGTAAATTTTGTAGCTGTTCCTTAAAAATCACGGAATAAAGTTCAAGTCTTTTCTTTTTCTATTAAGATGCGGCGAAATTCCCATCCTACCAAGATGCGGTGAAATTCCCATCCTACTAAGATGCGGTGAAATTCCCATCCTACAAAAATGCGGTGCAATTCCCATTCTTGGAAAAAGAGTCGGAATTATCCTGGGGGATAGAACGACAACTCTTATCCAAAAAGCAAGGGGCAAAAATCCCGATCGAAATATGAGGCAACAATCTCATTTATGAAGGCGAGTATCTCATTCAACAACTTAAGTCCCGCGATTGGACTAAGGACTCGTTACAAAGCACCTTACAAAGTCAAAGAAAGAAGGAAGAAAGAAGTTTACCAAAGACTTCGGCAATTACCTCTCGAATGAATTTCTTATATGATTAAAGACAACCATCTCTCGGAAATAAAACGTCATCAAAATAAAGGTTTGCGTTTCATTCATATGAATAGAAATTACATTCCAAGTGATTGAACATTTACGAGAACATTCATAAAAGAAAAAACATCCTAAGAGCTAGGGCCCTCAGGGCGACTGCCTACTTCTGGAAGAGCTTGGGCAGAAGTCTCCGAAGGAGCAGCTAAAGGAGCTTGGGTAGAAGGTTCCGAAAGAGCGGGGGCAGCCGACGGAACAGAAACAGGAACCTCCGGGGTCTTGATAACTTGTTGCTCTTTGAGCTCCGTAAATTTCTTCAAGACTCCAGCCAGCCCCATAGACAAAACCTCCTTAGGAGGAATATGATGGCCCACTTGTTGCACCACAGAGTATATACGAGTGGCCCCATCTTTAACTTTCGCCCTAAGCCGGGCAACCTCCTTCTCTAAATTTTCCGCTCGCTCTAATAAATCCTTAATTTCTTATGAAGCCTGGACTTGAGCTTTCAAACGGGAAGCCAAATCGCCTCTAAGTGTATCACTCTCCCCTTTATTTCCGGGCCAACTTCAAATTTTGAACGGTGTAAGCCTCTACCGCCTTCAACTTTAAATCCCATCGACAAATGCCGGCTCGCTCCTCTTGAGTAGATTGGAGTTCCTTCTTCAAATTTGGATTCATCTTGTAGCCCTTTGATATCCTCCTCCCCAGTGATCGTAAGAGAACCTTTAGAAATAGATAATCGAGCCGCTAGTTCACTCTTCTCTTTCTCTAGGGCAGATAGTTGTTGCGTACTCGCCAAATTTGTCTCGCCAAGGGCCCGGATAGCGCCATGCCGCTTTCTTCTCCTTCTCTTCCAAGGCCGCCACCCTAAAGCTCAAGCGGCGATATACGCCTCTATTCATTTCCATCTTAGCCAAATCTTCTTGGCAAAGAGCACCAACCCGATCCGCCCATTGTGCGGTCTATGAAATAACAAAACGCTCATTAAAATATACCAAGCTTAGAAACAAAGAGAAATATGAGAACAACCCTTACCAGCATAGCCGAACGGAATAATTGGTAAGTGGCCTCTTCCCTACCAGCCCTTCGAAGTTTTGTAGAGAGCTGCTCGGGCCGCATGGCCATCAAAACATCCCTTACCGATGAGGCATCACGAAAAGGAGTATCCTCAGTAGATAACTCCTTCTGCCTAGTAACAGATCCCTTTAAAACGGAATCCGCCACTCGTAATTTATCCACGAAGGCCGCTTCTCCTAACTCCGCCTGCAAAATAAAACCTAAGTTAAAGGTTATAAGTGAAATATACTTATAGAAAATAGAAATTCTCACCTCTGCGAGAAGGATGTCCTCCTCGATTGAGAATTTTGGAAGAAGGACCCTCGGAAATCGGGGACAGCGTCGCGCGGATCTCTTCCGCACAAACCTCCTCCTGAGGCGCCCCCACTCGTTCTTCGACAATTAGGGACTGAGCACGTCCCCTCGAATTCTTTCTCTTGGTCCTCCTCTCCCGTGAGGACCTCGTGACCGGGTCATTCTTAACCCCCTCTTTGGAAGAGCTGTTTCTTTTCTCTTCCTCTTCTTTCTTTCCTCCTTGGAGGTATCAGCCCCTTGGCCAAGTACCACCTCTTTCTTCTTCCGTCCGCGAGGCAAGGACGGGTGAACTTCACCCTCGAAAGAGGCCAAAAGACCTTTAACATAGCTCAGGTCCTCGTCCTCCATCGGATTTCCTACAAAACGAATATCAAAAAAAATTATTATTAGATACTGTAGTTAAAAAATCAGACTAGTAAAGTAAACGAATAATTCCTACCGGCGGACACTATCAAACGACATTTAACAAGATTTTCCTTTGTCAAAAACTCATCCATGTACACTTTGGATAACCCTGTCATTGACTTAAGAAGACCCATCTCCTCACCCGTCATTTCCTCACAAGCGATGTCCGCCGGGAACCTCCCATTTTGTTGGACATCCCACTCGGACTTACTTTTGACAAAGAAAAATTTGCTCTTCCATCGCTTAATGGAAGAAGGAACCTTCCCTAAAAATTTCCTCCCAGGGCGAGCCGAGAAGTAATACCAATCGGCGTTAGACTCTAGACATAAACTAAAAAGCATACGGAACCAACGGACGGTCGGATTAATTCCGTAATGCTTGAAAACAATAACAAAGCCGTTCAGTAGCCTCCAAGAATTCGGGGCCAACTGTGAAGGACACAGATGATACTCCTCTAGTACTGCCTTAGCAAAATCAGAAAAAGGGAGTCTAAGGCCACCTAATAGCGCATCTTGATAGATGGCTATCTCCCCTTCCCTGGGAGAACTTGCCCTCTCCCCAGAACAGGGAACCCTAACCTCAAACAATGAGAGATTTATCTCATATTTAGTTACCAGGCTATCTACTTCCGACTGTCCAAGAAGACTTATGAATGTATCGTAATTCCCCTACCCGTTGCCCTAGAGGCAGGATGAACCCGCGAACCCTGAACTGGAACGCTTCCAACTTCACCCGGGATCGCCGGAATTACAACAGAAACCGTAGGGTTGGACGAAAAAGGAATCAAGGGTTCATGAGAAGAACTAGAGGAAGAAGAAGTAGCGCTAGCCATTACCTTAGGGAAAGAAAAAGATAAGAGAAAAAGCACTAAACCAGAGCTCGCCGGAGAAGAAGAAACCTGGAGAAGAAGACTCGATTTTCGTGGAGAAGAAGACTCGATTTTCAACACAACCTTTTGCTGCCTGTACGGTTCCCCTTATATATAAAGGCAATGAACCCGTGGCCGTTAGATCCTAGGGTTATGTTCCGATCTGGACCCTTGAACCAAAGGCCCACAAATCTAAACCGTTCAAACAACCATCATACACCTTCTCGAAACAATTCAAAATTTTGTACACGCCGCTAGTATCAAGCGCTACCGGCACACATGGAAAGTCACGCCCCATCGCCCATCATCACGTTGACAAACGCACACACCGCACATATCGCGCCACTATCCCCCTTTCAATGCTGAATAGTAGAGGAGACACGTGTCGTTTTAGGGAACAAGAAGCGTTACATGGAAGGTAGAGCCGGTACGCATGGAAGGCAGAGCCTGTACCGCACAAAGACAAAGCGCACACTCCAACATAGGATCATCAACAAAAGCCAAAGGATTTAAAAACAAAACGACAAAACGTCATTTATTCAAGTTACACATGACGAACGTAAATAAAGCGATATAACAAACCCTAAAAACAAATTTCCAACGGATTATCGACTATATTTCAACGGATTATCCTAAACGCGTCATGCGGACCCATCCGGGCAACGCCTTCGGATAAGACTTCGGAGGAGATACACGGGCTTCCGCAATTGCCGCTATCCTCGCCGCCACTAGGGGAGCTTGGTTCGACGCTGACGGAGGTGGGGACCCACCTCTCTACTGGTGAGTCATCTCCTAACATTTCAACCTCGGCTGCACTCGCGTAAGTAAAAACTAAAAGGTCTCCCGCCTCCACATCGTGGTCAACATGAAAAGCTTCCCACCCCGCGGTTAGGCTCATTTCGCCTACCCCCCTGTCAAACAGCAAAATAGATGGCCAAACACGCCTCGCTTGGACTTACCAAGTGGATTACCCCAGTCCTTAGTTCCGACAGGTGCTCATGAAAAGAACTGGGAATTCGTAAACGACGAGAGCATTGAGAAAAAGTGAAAAACTTGTAGAAAGACAAGCGCTGAGCCATGATACAAAAATAGAAGGGTGCAAAAGTTTTCTGGTTAAAACACCCTATCCATACAAAGCCCTTAAATAGAAGAGCCCATTGACACTATAGGCTTAGAATTCGAACCAAAATCTATCTCGATAACAAATGAGAAGATAACACAAGAACGCCGGTCTCCTCTATTAAAACATGTGTCCCTTAGGTACAAGCGAATCGTGACACAGAGCCTCTACTTACATAGACATGCTACTAAGAATAATACTTGTTCTCGAACCAAGCTTAAACGCATGCGTTTAGCTCACCCCTCACTTAGATTTTTCGAACAAGTACACTAGGGGAGGGACTAGTGTTACGGATATATTTGGTGAAGACAGGTGTCGTTAAGTTAAAGAACCACTTGTTCCTTTGGCTACACGGCAGTATCACCATCCTTGCACAATTCCGCTCGGAATTATAGCATAGCGTAAGGATTCAATCCTACAAACAAGTCCGTCGGAATTGGAACGATCCTCTCATAAAGGGCGTAAGGTAGAAAGAAAGAGATAGAGAAACATCTAACGCCTCTACAGTGAGTGGGCCTTATCCACCCGCTACAGTAGGCAGATATTTTCCTACCACCTTCCTACCGCCTTTCCCACCGCCTTAAGAGATATTTACTTAATCCACCGCCTTACCCCACCGCCTTTCCCCGAATCAGCTTCTAAGGTGCTATAAAAAGGAGAGCACTAATAGAAGAAAAGGGATCCAGAAAAGAAAATAAGAAGCTCATCACACAAAAACTGCCTAATATTAAACTTCTCTCTTCAAGTTTTCTGACTTAAGCATCGGAGTCAATCCGCGTAAAGGCCCAATTCGATCCCTTTTTACTGTGCTCACGATGAGTCACCGGTAATTCCGAGCGGAGTTTCTATACACTCCCTGTTCATAGGCAGAAGTAAGCGTCCACATCAACTATAAATTCTAACCGTTGGTCGAAAGCTGAGACCAGATCACGAGGCAACAGTGACTGAAACGTGACGTGGACCAGTTTTTGACATCAACATATATAACATATATATATATATATATATATATATATATATATATATATATATATATATCATGTAGAATTTGTAATTGCTTGTCCACCCTTTAAAATCAACATAATTATATATATATCCTTGTAAGTTTATTAATATATATAGAAATTAAGATGGGCTGTGGTTTTGGAGGAAATAAGTGGAAGAAATTAGGATATTGACTAGTTTAACCCACTTTCATTGTTTGTTTGTGAGGAAGTGGGGGTAACTTTTGTATTAATAGTCTCTTAGCTAAAATCCTTCTGTATTTAAGTTAAAAAATAACTTATTTTACTCATTAAACTAAAAGAATATTATGCATCACATAAGACCATTGCTAATATGAAGTGAACCAGATTTATTTTAAAAAAATTACTCCAAGTTGACTATAATGAGATATTTTATATACTATATGACAATTTATGTGCACATCAACTTAGAAGTCATACACCATTTATCCTAATTTTTTATTTTAAATTATTTATTTGATGATGTGGCATGTGACATGGCACCATCACTAATAAGTTGGTAGGTTTTCACATGCAATGTTTTTGCCTTTTGATAATTTTTTTTTTTACTTTCGTAGAAGGTTTTATTTATTTTATTTATTATTATTTTTTTTTACCAAAGGATCATTGGTCTACTGGTATGTTGGGTCCTGTGCGTTAGGTAAATCGCTTGATTAAACATGCTCTCAAGTTCCAGTCCCCGCCCCCGTAAATGGAAGTAGCAATTTATATAATATAATTCATTTGGTGAGCATAAAGCTCCCTACGGTCAATCCTCACATCCTCAGACAGCATGCATGAGGGTCAAGCCATCATGCCTAAGGCCACGCCCCATGACACGCCCTTTGAGAATGTTTTTATGGTCTATGTCAAAAAAAAAAAAAAAAAAAAAATTCTATGTTTTTTAATAGTTAAGATTTTTATATTTAGTTTTAACTTCTCCTATGCTGAAAACCTCATGCAAATGTTAAGTAAAAATGAAACTAACTTTTTTAACATATTTTAAAAAAAAATTGAGTTGATTAAAGTTAAGTTAGACTTAATTAAAACTAATAAAAATAAATAATTTTTATAAAATTTATATTATTCTAATATTTAATTTTATATTTTTAGAATATTAATTAAAGTTAAAAAATAAAAAACTAGTCCAAAATAGAGAAATAGTAAACTTGAACACAATTAAATATAGCCCACATCCATGGCAGGTTTCTCACCTTTAGTGACAATTACAAGCCTTAGGTAAAGATTAATATTGCATTAATATAATTAGTTCTATAGGGCATGCACCAATATTTATAAGATCTTAATAATTATAAGGGTATGTATGTATGTATGTATGTATGTATGTATGTATGTATTAAAAAAGAAAAAAAAAATAAAAAGAGAAAATAAAAAACATAATAGAGTGTGATCGAGTGCACCCAAAGACAATAGAGCTAGCTGTTTAACGTACAAGCAACATCATAAACATGGTCACCATCCACTCACACTCAACACTCGCATTCACTTGTTGGCGAGCACAACATATACAATAACATAGACATAGAGAGAGTTAATGAATTGGGAGGTGATATTAAGAATATTAACCGATATTAAGAATAACCTTCCATTCCAAGCAAGCCTTTCTGAGAGAGAGAGAGAGAGAGAGAGAGTGAGCACTTTCTTAAAAGGAATGGTTTCCTTTGTCCTCATTGTATTGAGATCGACTTGGCCTATTAATGAAGGGAGAAAGGGATTCAAGTGTTGCATGCTTCTTTATAAGTCACATGCTCGCACTAGAGAGAGAGAGCTAGCTTCCACTGCTGCTTTTGTTTTTTTAACAGTCATCTCTTCTTCTTCTTCTTCTTCTTCTTCTTCTTCTTCTTCTTATATAATTGGGTGTTGAGAAAGGGAGGGACACACACACACACACACACAGAGAGAGAGAGAGAGATTAATTAAGTTTATAAGGATGAAAGAGCTTGCAGGGATGGTACATCTTTTTGCTTGTGTGTTTCTCTTCAATTTGTCAGCTTCCATGGTGATCCCTGCAATCACTGATGTAACTTTGGAAGCACTTTGCCCTGGAAAGGATCAGTGCTCCCTTGCAATTTACCTAACTGGCTTCCATCAAGCTGTAAGCTCTCTCTCTCTCTCTCTCTCTTACATTCTCATCAATTCTTAATTAATCTACAGCATAATTCTTATTCTTTGATAGTATATTATTGACTGATCAGTGTGTGAATTGTAGCATCAAATTGATTAATTAATTCTTAATTGACAACATTCTTTCTTCTTCATTCTCTCTATGTTCCTCGAGATTCAAAAAATTATCTTAAACCTGGCCTCTCTTTATTAAACAGGTATTCCATCCCTCTAATTAACTCTTTCCTTTTCTGGAAGCTAAAAAGAGCATCTTTCATTTATAAGGCTAATTAGTTAATATTATTCCCTGCAAAAAAAAAAAAAATCTTAATAATCCATATATACAAGAAAAACAGTTACTTTCCCGGCATTTATATTTTATAATTCTCCATTCAAAAGTTGCCACCGTCTGGTTAGGGTTTTTTTTTTCTTAGCATTAAAATTCATTTTTTTTGTTTGTTCTATTTATCCATATTTGTTAATTGGTATCTATGCTCTGAAGCTTATTAATTTTTATTTCTAATTTTACCTAATTACCAAAATACCCTTTATAATAGACTCTGGATTCTTTCTTAATTTTGGCAGTTAACAGTTAAACCTATAATATAATAACAAGTTAACCAACACTTTTTCAGTTTTTCTGGTTACTTGTTAGGCTTTTTCATAAAATACCCCTCTCTATTTGCAAATACCATTTATTACGGGGCTGTTCTAAAAATTTATCCTTCTTCATTCATATATATATATATATATATATATATATATATAGAAGAAAAATTAAAAACTCATTACAGCTTTATAAAGTAGCGGGGCAGTTAAACCCGTTTAATTTTAACTGAATTTTGGTTTAGTTCACATATTAAGTTAACCCCTCGAAGAATTGTAATTACTTGTGTGTCCTTCTAAAATCAAGCTTTTTTTCATAAGTACCTCTGCATGGCTGTGGTATATATATCTGCAAAAAAAATTAGTTTATTAGGGTATTGAAAATTTGAAATATATATATATATCTTCTTTTTGTGTGTGTGTGTGTGTATATTCAAATTAAATATGAGATTTTCCGGGGCATTTATGAAAAAATGACACAACTTCTTTGGATGCAAAACAGAAACTTTGTTGGCCCACCTGGGCCACTTCCTTTAAACTTTTCCTTTTTTGGTGTCTGGGAAGTGGAGGAGTGTATGGGAATTATTTGCAGCTTGAAAAATAAAAAGAATAAAAAAAAAACAATGAAGTCAGACAATGTGGTATGGTAGTGTGACGGTCCCACTATTCTGACATAGTGGGGAGACAAGCATGCTTCAATGTTTCGTTTCACTACTGTTTAAGTTTATTTAATTCAGGGTATTTGACTTATTATATTCTTTATTTTATTTTATTTTATTTTATTTTATTTAATGCATCCAGAAAATATATTAAATATATTATATAAACAGAATAGATAAATATTTTTATTAAATATTTATCTATATTTTTTTATTAAATAATATGGGATATTGGTAAATTATTTTTTTAATATGTATATTGTAGATTTTAATTTAATTTTATGACACATGAGTTAATGACTTTTATTAATTGGTCATATTGTACGAGTGGTATCCCATGAAAACTGCTTGGATGTCCTCAATCCAACATGAAAGCTTAAGCTAAGAAAAAAAAAAGTATGAACATTTGTTTAATACGATGTCTGATGATTATTATCTTTAATAACTAATATTTAATTTCTAACAAATAGAGTGAAAAATATATATATATATTATGCAATTGATGCATTAATAAAATGCTTGATGAAAGTATTTAATAGATTAATTATTAGTTCCTAATTAATTTTCTATGTTTAGTCGGGAAAATTTAATTAGTCATTGGTTTTGTATTTTAATGCTCTTTGGATGCCTAATTATGAATTTATTGTACATAAATGGTAATTATTTATATAACAATGTTATTTTTCATTAGAACACGACCCTTTCTTTATATAGTTCCAATTTGTCAAAAGGACTTGCAAAGTATCAGAATAATAAATATCTTTTAGATTGAGTTTTATTTAAATATACACTAATTAAAAGAGATGACATAAATTAAATATTCGAAATCATTTCATATATTTAGGTTATTAAAATAATAAAAAGAAGAACAATGGGACGCCCACATTGGCATAAAAATAAACTATCAAGCTCCCACTAAACATTGAGATGGTGGTTACATGATTTTGTAGGTAAGGTTTTGTTTTTAATAAAAATGAAAAAAGAAAAAAACTCTTTTATAACTCTCTTCTCTTCTCTTGGAGTATACAAATAATTACACATTTTACAAAAAAAAAAAAATATTATTATTATAATATTTTTATAAATAACAAATTAAGTTCAAGTATCAATGGCCATGATGACTTATTGATACCAGGTTCTCTTGCTAAGATCTGAGCCTAGATCTTCATGGACGGATACTGAGATCGAACCCCTCCTCCTGCAAGGTGTGGGTGTGCACCTGCTGTCCATCTTTGACTTCTTTTAGGGGGCACTTGTCACCTTTGTTAAAAAAAAAAAAAAATTAAGTTCAAATATCATTGATGGCATGCATATTTCTCTCCATTTTTTGAGTTCACTTTGGATGCTTAGCATCAAGGAAGAAAGGATCCAATGTAGAATAGAAGAGCAAGTCTCTTTTGAAGAAAAGGATTAATGGCATTGCTTCTTAGAAGGGGCTTCTCTTCAATGACCTTTTGTCATGTGTACCATGGTACCCCTCACTCTAAGTTATAACTTATAACCTGTCTCTCTCTTTTGATCTCTTTATTTATATATATATATATATAAAAAGTTCAATTCGATGTGCGACTAATGTGCCTTCAAAGCTATGTTACTACTATCTTTGGTAAAGTCTCTGAGTGCCTTTCCCAAACCGACCTAAAAACAAATCTAGACTCGAATCTTCAATTCTTTGCTTTGATTTAAAGAGCATCTCTAAATTCACTTTCTTTAAATAACAAAACATTAAAAGAGAAATGAATCATATTTGTTAATTTTTATGGTCGGAAAGTCAACTTAATTTTTTTTTAAATGATTTTTTTTTATTACGAAATTATGCATTTTTTTAAATGATATTTCTTTTTAAATGATAATTTTTTAATATATGTAATTTTTTTCAGCTTACTCCTTGGATTTATGTGTATTTAAAATTAATGCAGATTACCGGGTTAGGGACTCTTCTAGTGACTCCCTTAATTGGCAACCTCTCTGACAAGTATGGCAGGAAGGCCTTGCTCACCCTTCCAATGACAATTGGCATCATTCCCCTTGGTATGTTTGTATTATTATTTTTCTTTAAAAACAATTTTATACACAACTTAATTAATTAAATTAACAATTTATATAGTGGTAATTTTTTTATATAATTTTGTTCTATTAACTCACATGTGTATTTTATTTTTTATATTTCACATATTTTTTTTATTACTTTCATATAACTAGTCTATTTTATTATAAAAGAGTAATTAATTTTTTGAAAAAAAAGAAAAAAAGGTAAAATTTCTGATATATAGAAGCAGAGCAACATTGACTATTTTAGGAGGATTAAATCTTTTGAAATCTAGAAGTTGGTCATGTTTGCATCTTCAACCTTATAAAATTTTAATCTTTCAAATCTTTCTTTTTGCACTTACCCTTCATCTACTCCATTTTCCTTTATCCTTTCCTTTAATATATATGATGATTTCTTCTCCTCTCTCCAAATCTCTTCTACTTTGGTAAAAAGAAGATTTGGTGGATTAGTGCCCATATCTCTTAAAACTAGTGCCTTTTTTTGAATAAGAAAAGAAGAGAGGATTAGTAGTCTTAAACTCCTGTTTAGAGTCAAATATCCTTAATTAGAACCAAATATTAAAAAGTAAAACAACTTTGTTCTTCTTCCAACT
Source organism: Dioscorea zingiberensis (assembly GCA_026586065.1). Classification (NCBI taxonomy): domain Eukaryota; kingdom Viridiplantae; phylum Streptophyta; class Magnoliopsida; order Dioscoreales; family Dioscoreaceae; genus Dioscorea; species Dioscorea zingiberensis. Next base: position 27,019,743 of record CM048824.1, read on the forward strand.
TCATTTTTATTCTCCATACTTTTTTCAGTCTAAGACCAACTTCTTTAGATCACTTTTCTTTGTAGTGAAGTTTTCCTATTAATCTAGAACATACTGTTTTCATTTTTTTTAGTTTTATTTTTGTTTACTAAATTACCAAATTTTTTTGTTATCTTAACAATATAAAACCCACGATCCTATTATTTTATTTATTTATTTATTTATTTATTTATTTATTTATTTGTGTGTTTTTTTTATAAAGACACCTTGTTATCTCCATTTCATGATATTTTATTTATTTTTCTATTTGGGTTTTATTTATATCTGTTTTACTAAATTACCACCTTATTACTAGTCTAGATGATGAGATAAATAACATTCTTGTATTTAATTAATTTATTTTAAATTTACCAAAACATCCTTGTCATGTGTATGGGATAAAAGTGACAGGTTACCTGTGGTTGTGGAATGGTCATCTCTTGTTGATGTAATGGATGAAACAACCAAAAAATCATTAAGAGTATCTTATAATGATGTCATTCAAAGCTCAAGTAGGTTCTATTTTTATTATTTTTATTATTAATTTTTTAAATAGCCATTGTAAATAGGTCATTTACGTAATCAGAACCCTCAACCTCTTTTTATGCGAGGTAGAAAAACCAATCAACTTTCTTCATAAAAATAAATTAAAAATCTAATAAGTTTTCTAATGTTGCCAACAAAATCTCACAAAAACATTTGAGAATCTATATATGTTGAAATGGAATCCTTGTGCCTTAAATCAAACTTGATAAAGTGTTGAATAACATTTCTGATGTTGTCGTGTGTAATTAATGTATTGATTAATTTCATTGCAGCAATTTTGGCTTATGATAGATCAACAACTTTCTTCTATGCATATTATGTCGTCAAGATGTTCTCCGGCATGTTCTGTGAAGGCAGCATGCAATGCCTCTCCCTTGCTTATACGGTACTTAATTCATTTTCATTTTTTATTTTATTTATTTATTTATTTATTGCATTTATATATAATCATGTTTATGGTATACTGTTACAAAGCATGAAAAATGTCTATGAATATGTGACCATATATAGTTAATTGAACTTTTTCAAATTTATTTAATCACCACTAGTCTCATAGATCATGCATGTTTAACAGTGAGATGAAGGCTGAGGATAAAATGTTTTTCTTTTTCTTTTGGATCTTAAAATATTTTTTTAATGCCAAAGGTGTCATAGCCGAGCGGCAAGGTTCTCCGCATACGAGACTTAGACTTAAGTTCGAATCTCCTCTGTAACTGGGTGAGTGCGTATGGTGTGGGTCGCCCGGTGGGTGTGGCTCACACACACATGGATAAATCTGTGTGGGATTGGTATCATGGGCGGTAAAGACGGGGCCCCGCTTGACAAGCCTTCGATGGTTCAGACTGTATCCCATGGCAGCCAAGGCCCCGAGTGAAACCCATGATAGTTCGATCCGTGCGCACGTCCTATCTTAATATACTGGGTTTATCCCCTTATTAAAAAAAAATAAATATTTTTTCAATAAATATAAACAAATCACTGAAAATATATGATTGACATTATTTGAACTTTCAACCACTTGTGAGATTGAATGGCTAACAAAGCCAACTTTTGTTGTGAAATTTGGATTACAAACTTGAATAATACTAAAAATTAGAATTTTTCATCAATTAAAAGTTTTTAAATTAGTTTACAAATCAAACAATATATCGATGATGAGATGTGCATAATAAAGTTTTTCACCGCATACTGTAAAACCTATTTATAAATAAATAAACGCATTTTTTAAAAGTACCCAACTATATAAGGGTTTTAGTGAAAAAGTAAATTGGATTATGTTCTCTTGTACATCAATAACAACCCGTTCATCTTCATTGGAATAACCAATTCATCATGTACACGGGTTTAAAATTTCAAATTAAAAAAATTTAAAATTTTGAGTAATTTTCTAGTTTTTTTTTTTTAAAAAAAAGATTGATTTTCTAACCATTTTTCCTTTCTCTTTAATATAATAACTAAAAATTTAAATTTATTATATTTTGGGGGAAAAAAAAACACAATAATAACTAAAACATCATCCTCAATTTGCTTTCCCGCCAAATAGGCTGACACTGTGAATGAGCGCCGCCGAGCTTCAGCCTTTGGCGTGCTCTCTGGTGTATCAATGGCTGGCTTCGTCTCCGGAACCATCACTGCTCGTTTCCTCTCCTCCTCTTCCACCTTCGGAGTTTCCACCATTGTTGCCATTATAGCAGCAGTCTACATGAGAGCCTTCCTCGCCGAAACAAACCGCGGGGCTGCCGCCATTGATGAATCATCACAGCTTCTTTGTGCCACTTGTCCAGCTGATGCTGAAGCAAGCTCTCCGCCAAAGCTTTCTCCTATTCGGAAGGTCCCTTCTCTCAAGGACATGATTAGCCTTCTTCGGAGCAGGTTAGAGTGTTTAAGTTTTGGTTTTCTTGTGTTCTTGAATCGGTAGAAATTTCATTGATTAATTTATCATTTTTAAATTTGGTTATGTGATCAGCGTTCTTAGAAGCAGGCTGGAGCAATTTAACTTTGATTTCATTGTGTTTTTTTATGAGTAGAGATTTTTATTAAGGCGTCCATTTGTGGTGGAAGTGATGACCTTCTCATTGTCAGAGTTAGTTATATGATTAGAATTCTTATGAGCAGGTTAGAGTAATTTAATTTAAGTTTTGTTGTGTTCTGAATTAGTCGATTTTCATTAATTCATTCATTCTTAGGGGTGAAAATGATGGTTTTCTCATTGTTGGATTTAATGATATGATGAACCTTCTCAGGGATGTTGGAGTTATTTAGTTATGGTTTTGTTGTCTACTTGAATTTATAAACATTACATTAATTCACTCATGCATTTTGAAAGTGATACATCCTCATCGTTAGACTTACTAACATGATCAGGCTTCTTAGGAGCAGGTTAGAGTTATTTGGGTTCACTTTTATTATCTTGTTGAATTTGTAGATATTTCATTAATTCATTCATGGTGAAAGTGATGACCTTTTCCTTGCTAAACTGTGGCATGATCAACCTAATTAGGAGCGGATTAGAATGATACGGTTTCAGTTTTTGTGTTCTCAAATTGATAGAGTTTCATTCATTCATTCATTCATTCATTCATTCATTCATGGTGATAGTAATGACCTGCTCATTGTTTAGTCTTTGTGGGTCTAATTAATTCATTTGTGGTGTGTGCATGAGTTGAGGAAAAGAAAGAAATTAGAAAGTAAGATTCTCTCTTTTGTTCAATTGAATAGGGAAATTAAGATGGATAAGAAAAGTTTATCTTTTGTATATTCTTCTCTTTACTTTTCCCCTGTTTTTTCTTTAATCCAAACAGACCCTTAGTGTGCATTGTTCTCTTTGTGTTGCCTGAATGAAGAAGAAAAGATGTCAAATCATCTCCATTCAGCACTCTTTTGGGCATTTTCAATGTTTCTGTTAGGCTGATGGTTTTTGTGTTTGTGTGTGTGTGTGTGTGTTTTTTTTTATTTTAGAAATTAAGATTTTGCATCACGCCCCTACTTGTTGAAAAATATATCTAACATGGTTGTAAATGGCCATATAGCTTGACCATGTCACGAGCAGCTATCGTAGTGTTCTTTAATGCTCTTGGTGAAAACAGCATGCAAGCTTCTCTATTGGTATCTTTCTTTTACCCTGTTCATTGAAAAGCTTATTTGTTAATTATTTATTTCATATAAAATCCATCATGCCCCATGATATAAGATCAATATTTTGTGATCTACTTAATCTTTCCTGAAATTTTAAATGAAACATTATATTAATTAGAAAGGGATCAATCTTCACCATATGCTTTATATCATATCTGAAGAAATGATTCTTTTTCTACACTAACTTGATAAAAAAGGGTCTTTATCCGAGTACATGTAATTCAAGGCATGGAAGAGCTAAATGTTTCTATATTTGAACTCTTATCTCATAATTGCTCTCTGAGGATTAATATTCATAATTTTTTAACTACAAGGTCGATCATTTGAAGTTTATCTATCTTTTCTAAAGTATCAAACAATATTTAGTAGCAAGGGAATCTTCACCATATGTATCACCCATATCTAAAAACTATACTCACGTTCAAGGAATGGAGGAGTTAAAATGTGTCTATATTTGAACTCTTATCTCATGATTGCTCTATGAGGACTAATTCATAAATTTTTAACTACAAGATCGATCATTTGAAGGTTATTCATCTTTCTAAAGTGTCAAACAATATTAATTAGCAAGGGATTGGTCTTCACCATATGTATCACCCATATTTGAAAACAATACTCTAGTTCAAGGAATGGAGGCGTTAAACGCGTCTTTCTTTGAACTCTTATCACGTACTTGTTCTCTAAGAACTAACGCACATTTAACTATAAGGTCAATCTTTTGGCATATATTTATCTTCCAATATATCTGAAACAATACTTCTGTTTTAACAGCAACTTGAATTGAAGGACTTCTCTTTTACTCAATTTCATTAAGTTCACTCAAATCATGGATGAGTGAAATGTGTCTATATTTGAACTCTTTATGTCATGCATGATTTTTAAGATCCAACATACATAAATTTTTACCTTTTAAACCTTTTATTTTCTGAATGTTTTTGTAGTACTTTCTAAAAGCACAGTTTCACTTCAACAAAGATCAATTTGCTGATTTGTTGCTGATTGTTGGGATTGCAGGGGCCATATCCCAGGTTTTGTTTCATTTTCTATAATAATCAACTATGCTTCCTATTTCTGGTTCCCTTAATTATCATACTCACATCTAAATCTACCATCATTTAACTATATACTGAAATTAACTACTCAATAATTTCTTTTAAGATGAAATTTTATTTTACTGCAGCTGCTTCTAATGCCAATGTTAGCACCTCTAGGAGAGGAGAAGCTACTAAATATCGGGCTCTTGGCAGGCTGTGCACATGTAGTTATATTTATTATGTATTTTATTTTTTTCTATCACTGTTGATTTGACCCTTTTCAACCTCGGGGTTTCTGACTTGTTCTTTTTTATTCTGGTAATTGTTTCAGGTATTCCTTTATAGTGTCGCATGGTCCTCATGGGTAATTGCTCAACTGAACTTGCTGTTTATGACAAATACTTCATAAAGCATGTATCTGCATGATAATGTCAACTAAATCTGTGTGCTATGCCAAGATGAAATAGAAGTGAAACAGAACATTATAATATGTAGAATAAGAAAAGATTAATGAGATAGAGATTGGTTAAAGATATCTTGTCTATGTAAAGCAGGAGGGGTGTAAAACTCTTAATTCCATGAAGCCAAAGCATAACTTATAGAACAAAAGCACTTTTCTTTTATTTATATTTGTGAAAGATGTTAGAATTGTTTATGCTTAATATTGAGAAGATATAATTTAAAAACCTATTAGTCATTTCCATTTTGATAAACTAATTGAGATAGTTCTAGATTCCACATCTCAAATGCTTTCATTTCTCGCACATTAGTTTACTAACTGTAAATATTTATGAATTCTTTTCATAATTCTGATCAGCTTGTGTTTTTAATTTTGCTAGTTCTCTTTCAATATGGGATTATGATAGAATTACCAACATTAAACTTGTTATGGTTGTAGACTTCTATATTTACCAACCCCGATTATGTTATAAATCCTTATCAAGCCAACTTGAATGATCCTATGCCTGTTTTAGCTCCACACTTTTACTAATCAAGCCTAAAATATTGGCTCAAGTTTCTCTCATTATTATCTAAACAAGCTTGAACAAGCAAAATTTGAGCTTTTTGGGAACTGCTCAATGCATTTGACAGCCCTACTATATCGTTCTTGTATTCTCGGGTATCTGCCCAAATTTGTACTGTCCTAGTTTTGATATTTTAACTTTTTTGTAACTCAAATATTCTTTATGGCTATTTGCAGGTCCCTTATCTTGCATCATCTTTTGTGGTTATGTCTGTTTTTTCTCATCCTTGTGTGAGTACTCATTTTTTTGTTGATCCAGAGTTTCTTTATTTCTATATTTTTCATGCCATAGTTCTTATGAGTAATTTCGTTCTCTTATAGATAAGGAGCATTGTATCGAAAAAAGTTGGACCCGATGAGCAGGTAATGATTCAACCTACTATGAATTACTGTCGTGTTCTTTTCCCTAGTGACTTTGTGATTTCAAAACTAATATTTCTATCATCATATTGCATCATATTGAATTATTTTGTTTAATGTTTATTTACTCCAACTTAAAAAACACAATAAAACAGTTATAAAAAAGTTTCTAGTGGAGAATTGCATTCATTTCAATTAGGGTGCTACTTGTGAGTTCATATCAATCATATTCTTGTTAAAAAATCTTATATATGTATGTGTGTGTGTGAAACATGGGAAGAATTATATAGAATCTAAATCAAGGTTACAAAAGGCAAAATCTTGCATAATCTCATGCAACTTCAAATTATACAGGTTGCTTTATGGTTCATGAACTACATCTATATTTTAATTTATTAACTATGATTCATACTGCACCCATATCATGTAATTCATGAATTTTAAAGTAACCATTTTATAGTAAGATTTATATATTGCTGCATAAATTTGCTGCGATTGAATTCCAAACATGTTCTTATGTTGATTGTGTTACCATCACTGCTGCTATCCATTTCAGGGAATGGCTCAAGGGTGCATCACTGGCATAGCATCATTTGCTAGCATTTTATCCCCATTATTGTTCACTCCACTAACCGGTAAGTTTCAAATTGTTGATGCAAATAAAGCTTTTATCACCATTTCTCTTGATTTTGATTTTGATTTTTACATTTATTGCTTTAGCATCATTTCTATCGGACAATCCACCATTCAATTTTAAAGGTTTCAGTATAATGTGCAGTGGATTCTCAATGGTAAGCACTTACAGCTAACATCTCCACATCTAATTTTACTGCAAATATCACTCATTTCATTCTTAATGCAGCTTGCAGCTTTTACCTTGAGCATTATGATGAGGGACAATGCTGAACTAGTTTCATATTATAAACATACTGATACTATCCATGCACAAGTCTAATCTCCAAAATGCAAATTCGCTAACCGTCTCGTCTCATTGCTATATATATGAAAATGAAAATATAGATGCAAATTTCTCAACTTTGTTGTTACAAATTGCTTGGATATACGTACTAATTGATGTATATCTAGCAGAAATAGGGGGACTATTAGTATGTTGAACTCTTGCCTTTCTTTTAAAGGTCTTAGATAATGTTATTATTGAATGTAATAATTTAAAGATTATTTTGGGATAGTTACTAATTGCCATGGATGTATTGTTGTGTAATAAGTTGTAAATAGTGAAAAGTTGTCATCTCAACCCATTTCATTATTGAAACCCTAAATATTTTGTGAAGCAATATTTGGATGTGTTTCACTCGATTGAGAGGGTATTGATTTTTATTAATGAAACAAAAGAATGTAATAATAATGATGTTATAACTCTCACACATGTTATGTGATTTGTTCCCTAATTGAATGATGTTTATCCTTTTTAATAGTATGCCATTTTTTTTTTCAATGATATGATCCTTAGTAGGTCTCAGAGGGATCAGATTTTCCTTGACTATTATGATGGATTCAATTATGAGGGATCAGATTGCCCCATCCTTTTTCAAATCACACAGAGATTGATTACTAAAACCCTTAGGACTTCGACAAGGATTCAATCGCGAGAAATTAGGTCTCCCCCATCAGTTTCAGGGTACGCAGAGATTAGCTGCTAAAACCCTACTGACCTCAACACGAATGACCCACTTCAAGGCGCCCTTTTTAGGGCTCGACCATTCAGTTCTTTTTAGTGCGCCCTTTTCAGAGCACAGATTTAGTCTTAAGGGATCAGATCGTCTCAGTTCCCTATCAGGGCATGCAGAGATTGATTGTTAATACACTCAGGACTTCGACACGTATTCGGTCGCTAGCGATTTGGTTCCCCCCCCCCCCCCCCCACCCAATCTTCCTTTTCAAGCACGTAGAAATTGAATGGTAAAACCCTGCCGACCTTGACTCAGACGACCATCTTTAGAGAGCCCTTTTCAAGGCTTTACTTTATGACTCTTTTCAGAGAGCCCTGTCGTCGGATCATCTTCACCCTTTCAAGGGTTAGCACCGATGAACAGTAAAGCCCATTAGTCTGTTGCTTTTGGTCTTTTTCAGGACCTAAGTAGAAGGCCAGAAGAAACGGATCACCCTTCTCCTTTATAAGATGCAAGTCGTCATGTCCAAGCTCCGAGAACTATGTTCTCAGTTCATATTAGTCCTTGTCAAACTCGAAAATGTTAACCGTGAAGGCCTGGAAGCCTACTAAGTTCTAAGTCAGTTGTACTAGAGAAACTAAGGTTTAAAGCCAACGAGCAAAAGGAGCAACACTTAGTCATTCTAGAAGACGAATACCTCGTAAAAAAGAACCACACAACATTTACTCATTCATTTGTTTGTTAATAAGCTTGTTGAAAGTGTACACGTGCAAAATAAAAAAAGAAAAAAAGAAGAAGAGAAAAATGTGCAAAGTTCAAGATTTTATTACTAAGGAACTGTCGGAGAGACCTCAGCCTTGGCTAATACAGATGCCTCAACCTTGACTAGCGTCGACCCCTCAAGTTTAGCTGAAATTGACATCATAAGTTTGACCGCAGCCTCGGCTTCAACCCCACTAGTGTCATCCTGGGGGGTAGTGGGAAGATACTGGAAAGAGCCCTCGACGTCTAGAGAGGCTAAGTCCAACTTTGGATGTTCAAGGATGATCTCCTTGAAGAGTTTGAAAACCTCCTTAACTCCCCTAGCAACCACCTTCTGCTCGGCGAAGGCATTGAGCTCCTCCAATTATTCCCGGGAATCCTTGAACTTCTACACAAGCTCCTTGCTGAAAGCTTGGAGTTCTTCATGACACTCCTCGGTGTACCTAAACTCGACCACGACCTTCTCCACAACCTCCTCTGCAACCTGACGGGCCACGACCTCGAGCTCCTTCTCTGGATTTCAGCGGTACTACTTTGAAGCTCTCAGGAGGTCGTGGCTTCCTCTTCTCGGCTTTAATCTCCATCTAAAGATCAACCTTTTGAAGATGAATCTCCAGGTTCTCGACTCTCATTTGGGCCAATTCGGCCTTGACCTTCTTCAATAATTCCTTTGAGTGGTCCTTGAGTATGACCTCCTCTCATAATTCCTTGGCCATATGGGCCATTAGAAAACTGGACTGTATGATTAGAAAATACTATGTCAGCAATCAGACGGAGAATACTAAGGATTAGAAGAATAATGTGAATGAAGATATACCTTCATCCCCGCCATAGTAAAACACGAGGCCTTGTCCATTTTGCTGAGATTCGCAGGGTAGTGAGGTCCAACTCCAAGAAGATGATGTCGAAGACTTAGGGAGCAACCACCTCATTAGTGAAAAGAGACTTTACCTCAGCAGCATCTGAGGTCGCGAGGACCTTCTTTAACAAGGAGGGACCTCCTAACTCTATGATAATCAAACCCGATGCGGTGGTGGGTATCTCCACCTTTGTATCTAACTCCACTAGTAGTATTACCTAGGAACACCGAGGCCTTAAAATCAGGTCTTGCAAAGCGTTTGTCTCCTAGATAGTTGAGTTCACTATCTTTGCCAAGGCCTCAGTTTGGGTTTGAGACTTCTTAGAATACCTCGCTTGCTCCTCGGTAAGACACTTTCCTCGGGGTATAGTGGATGAGCTGGAGGAACCCCCTAACTTCTTCTTTAAGCTCTGGATTAGAAAAAGTTGGTCCATCGGGTTCTCTACAAACATCATATCAACTAATTAGTTATATTTGAAGTAAAATCGACTCACATGAAACAAAGAAAAACCCTGTCTTCCAATAGTGGATGGAAAACGAGGCATTCCATAGAGAAGCTCTGGAAATTCATGTGGCAAAGTAGTACTAGTCCACAGAGTTTGGATGCTTTTTTAAGTAGAAAGGAAGATGAAACCAATAGAGAGAAGGCTCTAGGCTGAGATGGAGAAAATGAATAACAAACCCACAGAGGATTCTCCATGAGTTTGGGATGAGTTAAGCAGGCGTAAGGTTGTGGAAGGATAGGATTTCGCAAAACAAAGGATGAATCAGAAGGTGGAAATCGACCAAAAAAGACTCCACATATAGGGCCAATTCTCCGGGCAAAGGAGAATTGGCTTGCTCCCTAGAGTTTGAAAGTCTATACCAAAGGGTGGTAGGATAAGGAAGTCGAATTATGATCCCATGGTCTTGGTACCATGGAGTCATCCAGGTACCGAGCTGAAGACTAATCAACTTAGAGTTTTAGGGGGCAATTTTTATGTGGGAAAATATTTGAAGATAAGTGCCTAATAAGTATTTAATTGTTCATAATTTCATATCGCATTCACGTATATTTTGCATGTTATTTGGTGAAAATATAGCTCACCGGTACTTTATAAGTGATACTTTTGATAAGCAAGGCATAATGGAGACATTTCAAGAGAAAGGGGACTTTCGGAGCTATTTCGAGGGCCAAAACGTCAAAGTTAGGAGCTACAAAGGACTTACAATTGCTCTCAAACACTATGGACAAGTTCCCCAAAGATTTAAAGCTAAAACAAGGATTTTTAAACCCTCTAGAGAAGCATACGGGCAAACAGTATAAATGATCTTTCCCTCCCGTTCGGCTATAGCTGAAACCCCAGAATCTAGAGACATTTGGCAAACCACACGGGTGCTACAGTCCTCATATGCTATAGTATTTTCAAAAAATCTGACTTTTCAGAGAGGCGTATGGGCATTCCATACGGGCGCTATAGTGCCCATATGCTACAGTAACTTCAGTCGCTACAGTGAATTCAACCCTTTCTGATTTTTCCAGAAAGGCATACGGGCGCACCATATGCTCGTATGGCTTCCAGATTCATGATTTTTCAGCCCAAATCGGACCAACACGGACCCGACACGTGTCATATACTTTTCTATGGTTAAAAACCCTATAAATATTGGTTTTTAGGGTTAAGAAGAGGACTCTTGGACGTTTGCTGACTTTGGTCGGCGGACCTTATCATCTATCATTCTTCTATCACCCCACATATCATCCATCATTGGGAACACTCTCGGATAGCTAGTTTTTGAAGGGAAATCCATCACAGATCTATATACTCCGTCAATAGTGGATGGAACATTGGAGGAAAGAACATCTATGTTTATCTTTGTTCCTTCCTTCATTTTTGTATTGGATTTGTGTTCCCCTTCTATTATAGGGGAACCCTAAATCATACACATGGCATGATCTCTAGGCCCACAGTCCTACATCTTCAACCTGGCAAGAGGCGCCCATGTCAGGGATCCTCCAGTCCTTGCCTGCGGAGAGACGCCTGACGTGGCAGATTGATTCCCCACGATATGATGAGAGAGAGACGCGTGGGTATCAAACGTGCCCTCCACGGCTCGTCTTCAAGGGGGACACTTGCCTGCGGGAATATCAGAGACAACACTCCGCTGCCAAAGACAAGATTGTGGCCTGCCAGCCCGGGGGGCGAAGAGAGGGTGGGAGTTTTCTTCTCCTCTGTTTTGGAGATTATTGGAGGGGGGGCTCTCAGAGGGCAGGGGAGAGAAAGCCATCCTCAACCTCCAGCTCTCAAAACACCCCGAGCGACCTATCTTTCCTCCTCTCTTCTTCATGATTTCACTCACACTCCACTTACTTGAGCCTCGTCCTCTCTTCTGCTCCTCCTTCCCCAACTGACATGTTCATCGGAGGGCCCGTGGGTGAAAACCCCGGGCTTCCCTTACAGGGATTGAAGGCTCGTCTAGAACTAGTTCGCTGCCTCTCGCCGGCTAAGATACCCTCAAGGTTCAGCACCAGCTATACTCATTATCCCGTTCTATTTATTCTCTTCACGTGAAGCCGAGCGCCCGGTCTTACCCCCTTGACTCTATGTCTATCTCACCGGAGTGGGTATCTCGAGGACCCCTCCCCCTTCCTCAGTTTTGAGCATCTAGAGCATAGCGCCGTTTGTAGGGATCCGAGCAAAAAGCTTTACAAACCGACCAATGGCGAGAGACAAGAAGAAGCAGGCAATAAACCCAGCTAGAGATGACATCGCAGCAACTGACGTGACTCCCACCGCCCCTCAAGGAACTCCAGCAAACCTGGAGGAGGACCCGAGAGGTGTACAAATCCAGCTGCTCCAGAAGCAGCTTGAAGTACTCACCAAAGCCATGCTGGAAAAAGATCTGGTCCACCTTGTCGCAAGGCATCCCCCCACCTTACAAAGAGAAAACTGAAGTACACGCCCCTCTGGGGTCACCCTTTGTCCCCGAGATCTTGGTAGTCCCCATGCCTCAGAGGTTACACATGTCGCTGATAGACATGTATGACAACACTACTGTAATACTCGCCTCCAAATCCGGGTAAAGTGCTACATTAACTAGGCCAGGAGTACATCCTGAGCCTAAGTCTGTTAAACCTGCTAATCTATTATACAAGAAACTTAAGATAATAATAGTATATAACCACAACTCTAAAGGTTTAAAGTAATATAGGAAATCCAAGGAGATAACATAACTCTGTATACAAGCAGTCTAATAAATACAATCTCACGTATAACAGGTTCATAATATAAAACAACTTAAATCACAGAGGGTAAACTAGAGCCAACTACTAATACTACTTAACCCTAGCTAGCAGACTCAAAGCCTTTACTTGGACTCCTATCTAGCGCCTACAAAAAAATATGGAGAGGGAATGATAAATCCATTATTATACATATTTTTCCTATCATATTTATATGCACTTATCCTGTTTCTAGGCATCAATTCTCTAAATTTGTACTTCTCTGTGTATTCCTTTGTGATTGGACATGTAAATAGGCAACCAGGGCAAAAGGAACAAGAAACGGGACATGCCAAAGCAAAAAGAGCAAAAGACCACACTTGCAGAGAAGAGCACGATCGTGCTCTTATTTAACACGGTCGTGCTTATCAAGCATGGACGTGCTCAAGGCCGTGCAACTCTCTGAATAAAAGTACGTTGACCTTAACGTAATCAGGATCAACACGGGCGTGCTTCAGATGAATACTACCATGCGCAAACCAACACTGGCTTGTTCCAAATCAACACGGTCGTGCTTCATAAATTAAAAATCTATAAATAGTCGCCGCGTAACCCTAGAAAATCCACTTTTGGCAGAGTAGTCTCGGGCGATTCTCGCTGCTGCGGTTAGGGTTCCAGAGAGGCATTGAAGGCAGAGGAGACAATCCAGGGAAGATTTCCATGCCTACCTTTATAGTCTCCTCTTGTATCATGGTTATGGTAGTCTATAGCTTGAGAGGCTAAACCTTCTGTAGTGCCTCAAATACATGAATCCTAGGATGAACTTGTTATTATTGATTTCCTAATATGTTCGGTTTCACTTTATTAATAATTATTATTAGTATCTTGATTGTCTGAGTTTGCAATTCTGTGTGGTTTCACTCGCATGAGCCCGATCATCCATTCCCTCAGAGGATAGCATTAGAATGTTTGTGTGGTTATTATTGCATTAGCCCGGAGCTGTTACCTTTCCAGATATCCTTGTGTGGTTTGTCTTGCATAAGCCTTGAGTCATCTACCCTAGTGGGTTAGAGCATTCAGTGTCATCAAGTTTTTGTGCGGTGATTCAGTACAGTTAGAATAGTACATTAGCCCCGGGATTCATCTAGATAGGTTGTAGCCGGATATAGGTGTTACGGTGTATATGAGAATCACGAGAGATCAGGTGTTTCGCTGAGCAGTGCAATTGCTACATCGTCTAGGGATTGTTAGTAATTAGCTAGTAGTAGGGAACCAATCACTAGCAAGGGAATCCTAATAGGATTATGATTTGAGGCGCCTTATCTCATCTCTGATTTACCTCAATCCTCTAACTGTTCACATTAGTCTTTTAATTAAGATATCCGATCACACCAATCATCATACATAGTTTAGTTAGGTTGGGTAACAAAGGACAACTAATACTAGTAATCAGTCCCTGTGGATTCGACTACCCTACCCTTGGGTACTTTACTACTTGATCGATCCCATATACTTGCGGGAGAGTGTCGTGTGTATCTGTGCATGCATCAAGTTTTTGTCGCCGTCGACGAGGACTGGTAGTTCTAGGAACATTAGAATCTGCTACTCTAGCTATTGTGTTTTACTTAACCTAAATACATATATACATATATACATATATATACATATATACATATATACATATATATATATATCACTTTTTATTCGATCTTTTTCTTCTTTTCAGGGCACTAATATATGACCAGAAGCAGAGTGCCATATCAAATAGAAATACTTGACGCAAATTTCGAGCGTTATCTTGTCAACTAAGAGAAGCCCTTCTCCAAAAGACCACAACAACAGAATCTAGTTTAGAAGTTGATCAACCAGAACCAATGGTGGCACCGGCTCATCCATATCTGATTATGCAAAGCCAAACCTGGACATCATCGGCTCAAGTATCGTCCCACCAGCAGTCAATGGTCACACTTTCGAACTGAAGCCTTATATCATCCACATGGTTAAGCAATCATGCCAATTTGATGGTTTCCAAGATAAGGATCCATAAGCGCACCTGCCAATTTGATGGTTTCCAAGATGAGGATCCATACGCGCACCGCCAATTTGATGGTTTCCAAGAAGCGTTGCACAACCTAGCAGTCAAAGTGGATGCAATAAGCTACAAACTAGAGAACCTCGGTTATCAGCAACCCACACTAGTAATGATGTGAAATTCATGTGGGAATAAACTAGAAGAAGGGAGCCCTGAGCAAGTGGAGGAAGTTGACTACGTAGGAAGGCCCCAAGGCAATCCATACAGCTCTACATATAACCTCGGATGGAGGAACCACCGAAACTTCTCCTACAGTGTACCGGTGCAACATCCGGGGCAACCGAGAACAACCCCACTCCAATGAAACCCAATGCCAAGTGGCCAGACAAGTCAATAAGAGAAGAAAACACCAAGCTTGGACAACTTGTTCGCACAATATTTCCAAGCAAATGAAACTCGACTTGCCAAGCATGAAGAGATGATGAAGAATCAATAAACATCACTCCAAAACCTTGAGCACCAATTAGTCCAAATAGCGAAGTCACTAGCAGAACACCCGACAGGCACCCTCCCGAGCAACATAGAAGTCAACCGAAGGGAGTCCGTCAAGGCCATCACGCTCCAAAGTGGAAGGGAAATAACCCTATCACAAGACAAGGCTACAAGAGACACTCCTCTCAACCAACCTGAAGAGAACAAGTCTGAGGATGAAGACAAGATGGGGACGGAAAAGAACAAGGTACCAGAATACAAGCCCAAGTTACCTTATCCAGCCAAGTTAAAGAAGGACAAACAAGACAAACAGTTCAAGAAATTCCTGGACATGTTCAAGACATTATAGATCAATGTTCCGTTTGTGGAAGCACTTGCTCAAATGTCATGGTACGCCAAGTTTTAAAAGAACTGCTCACCAACAAGAGGAAGCTGGAGGAGGTTTCCATAGCAACACTAAACGAAAAATGCTCTGTAATCCTCACTAACAACCTCCCGAAAAAGGAAAAGGATTCAGGGAGTTACATAATTCCCTGCACCATTGGAGGCTTGGTGGATGAGAAGGCCCTGACAGACATTGGGGCAAGTATCAACCTGATGCCCTACAAGATACTCCAAAAGTTAGGGATAGAGAACCGAAGCCAACAACAGTGAAACTTCAGATAGCGGATAGATCCATCCGGCACCCTCGAGGGATTGTTGAAGACGTATTAATAAAGGTTGATAAGTTCATATTCCTAGTGGACTTCTATATTTTGGACCTTGATGATCAAGTAGAGGTGCCTCTCATCCTTGGAAGACCGTTTCTAAAGACTGTACAAGCACTATTCGATATCAAGGACAGTCGAATGCGCTTAGATTTGGGGAGGAAGCAGTAGTTTTCAAGCTCAAGGACACAATGCGACATCACATAGAGCTTGATGATTGTTGCAATTTTGTCGATGTTATTGATAATTGTGTCTCTGACCATGTGCAGGAGGAACTATTGAAGAATCAGCTGAAAGACTTGATAGAGAAAACTTCACCTGAGGAAGAATCGATTAAGGCAATAAAGGAGTATATGCAAAAACCACCAATACCAAGGAGACAAAGGAGGGGAACCTGGTTGAAAGAATTGAAAATCAAAAGAAATAACCAATTGCATGCAACCATAGCAACAAATTCAATACCACTCAGCAATGATTTCTATGAGTATGAATTTCTCTTTTTTGAGCTAACAATTTGCAGGACATAACCTAAAGGGCAATGACGAAAAGGAGACCCGACTCTTTGAACCCTCTTGAGCCTTAAGGTACGTCAAGCTAATGACGTTAAACAAGCGCTTCTTGGAAGGCAACCGAAGCCCGGTTAGTTTAAGTTCAATTAGGTTAATTTAGGATTCTAGTCAGAGATACATTAGTGGTAAACATGCAATTACTTGATGATGCTCGTTCCAAAAGATTTTATGATTAAAACTTTCATGTTTGGAGCCGCTAACACACAGGAAGAAGGATGACAAAGCAGCTTGGAGAAAAAGCAACAGAAAGTTGCATAGCCAAGAGCATGCCCATGCTCAAGGCCGTGCATCTCTCGGGATATGAAAAGCCAAAAGTGTTCATCTAAACACGGCCGTGCTCCCAAAGAGCACGCGCGTGTAGAGGTGGGCACGGGCCGGGTTTTAACCCTGCCCGGCCCGGAACCGGCCCGGCCAAACCCACCGGGTCAGTTGACCCGACGGGCCGGGCGGGAAAACCTTAACCGGCCCGCTACAGTAGCGGGCTGGTTACGGGTCCATATAAATAAAACCCATGACCCGGCGGTTCTACCCGCCGGGTCAAGCGGGTTGACCTGCTGGTTCAACCCGCCGAGCCATCCCGGTTGAACCGGCGGGTTGGTGACAAATTGGGGCCCAAGATCTGGGCCCCTAATATGGTCACAAAGTTGGGTCAGACCAATCAGTGACTGGTCATTGGGCTCGATCACAGCCCGACCGGTCGGCTGGTCACCGATTAAGAACATCGTCGATCCAGTCCGCTGACTTGTCGATCGGATAAGTCACCAACCAACATCAAGCCAAGATCGGCCGAATTTGGCCACCGATCGCCGACTACCAAATTTAATCGATCGATTGGACCAAATACTAGTAACTGACTTTTTTTTTAAAATTAAAATTGTTTTTCTTTTAATTTTCTTACTTAAATCTATATATAGTCTTCCTTTCTATGACATTCCTCTTTTTCAATCTCACACCAAACACTCCATTGTCTCATAATTTCTCAAGTTTTCAATTCTCTCAACAATTCTTTTTATTGGTTCGGCTTACCGAAGAGAAATGGCATGGTGTGGTGGAAGCTCGAGGGGAAAGGGCATTATCGGTTCGGCCTCCTTGCCTACTCAAGAGAGCAATGAATGGCAAGAGTATGAAAGTGTAGCTGACGAACCGACACCGTCTACTGCGCCCTCAGAGATTGGAGGAACAAATCCCACTACAGAAGCAATGCCAAAATACTACATTTTTAAAATCCATTTTACAAAAGTGTATGATAATGATGGCATTATAACTCATGCTAAATGTAAGTATTGTTCGTCCGAATTTAAGCATAGCAAGGGAGGAGGGTATGGCACATTTGGCAGACATATGGAGAAGAAGCATCCGGACAAGATAGGAAATCTCCGGAATCAATCTCAAATTCAATTCGCCGTAGACGAAGGTACGGGTTCCCACTCTTCTTTATTTACGTTTTCTCAACCGAGATACAGGGATAAAATCGCAGAGACAATTTCTGTGGAGCACTTGCCATTCAACTTTGCGGAGCGATGCTAAGTGCAGGAGTGCATCAATGAGATATTGCAACCAACATGCAAAAAGGTTTCAAGTAGGACGATTCAAAGAACGATCTTCAAACAATACAAACATGGTAAAGAATAACTTTGTGAGTATTTTCGCGCTTGTACCTCCTCTGTTTCTTTATGTTCTGATATATCGACCGATGTATTCCATGAAAATTCTTTATGGGTATTACGGCACATTGGATTGATGACTCGTGGAATATCCAAAAGCGATTAATTGGTTTTAGGGTATTCAACGAGTCTCATACCGCAGATAATATTTATAGGATGATTCGTGGGATCATCGAAGAATATGGTTTGAGTTTTAAAATTTTTTCAATTTCATTTGATAATGCCTCTGCTAATACGGCCTCGATTAGACCTTTAGAAGAATATTTGAGGCCTTCATGTGGGGGAAAATATTTCCATATTAGATGTGTTTGTCATGTATTGAACTTATGTGTGCAAACCAAACTAGAGTCACTAAAACAATTTGTAGGACCAATTAGGGATATAGTATCATATATAGGAAGGAACATGATATTGATGAAACAATGGGGTCGTTATTGTAGAGCAAATAACATGATGCCCAAAAAATTCCCGAAAGACTTTAAAACTAGATGGAACTCTACCTATAGGCTTCTTAATGCGACATTCCCTTATAAGACATTGTTGAAAGCTTTTGTTAATGAAGCTTTGCCTGGTTTTAATTTGTTTGAATATCAATGAAATATTGCTACTAGAGTTATGGATTTGCTTTCTGTGTTTAATACATGTATAAATTTATTTTCACAAGTTTATTTTCCCACCACACATTTATTTTTGTATGGTGCTGTTGATATTGCTTAACAAATGTGGAAGTTTAGATTAGATGCTCAATTGGTTATGGGCCTTGTAAAGGAGAAGCCTAGGGGTTCTCAATACATAGAGGTCGACCTATTGCTTTAGTGGTAGAGATGAAGGCAAAGTGGTTGAGCTATTATAGAAATATAACTCCTATTGCTTTAGTTGCATTTGTTTTAGATCCTAGGCAGAAATTAGAAGGTTTAAATGCATATTTAGAAGCTTATTACAAGTTCTTAGGGTTTAATGGATATCAGGATTTTCAAACATGGGCCCTGAGTGAGTTAGAGACTCAATGGTATGGGCCGGGGGCTGACATTTATATGGATGTTGGTGTGATTGTTAGTGAAGTTAGGTCACAACTTTTTTATTTTTATGAGAGCTGTTGCTCTCAATATGGTCATATAGTTCCACAGGTTGTAACTGAGGCGGTAGGACAGTCTAGCAGTAGTGGGGGAGAATCATTTCGACAAAGGCAAGCGAAGAAGAAGCCTAGGGGTTCTCAATACACAGAGGTCGACCTGTATTTGAATACCACCTTCCGGTTCTCTGAGGACGAGAATGTAGATATGACTTTCGACATTCTTCATTGGTGGCAAAGTAATGGAAATCTGTATCCTATTCTTTCATTACTTGTAAAGGATATTTTTGCGTGCCCTATGTCTACAGTAGCGTGCTAGCAGACTTTCAGTGCAAGTGGAAACATGCTAGATTCAACACGTTCCCAGTTGTCGGCACCAAACATTGAAATTCAAGTTTGCACAGATGATTGGAAGTATGCACAACGACGACAACAAGAAGCAGAGATGGGAAGTCCAGAAGCGAGTGACTTCTTCTTCACGGATAACATGATGAGCACAACAACGGCCCCTGATATTTAGCAAGAGCCAGAACCTGACGCCGACGAATAGGTAAGTGGGTGACAACTCCAGTCCAGTTTAAGGTAAGAGAACTACGTTGGCTTTGATTCCTCTTACACCCAAGAGGATGCGTAGGCAACTTAATTCGATAGGTAAACGAATTAAGTGCAAGCCGTAATTATAATATCATAGTTTTTTTTTTTTTAATTTTCACATTCTATTTCTATATATCATATAATCATAATATCATTATATCACAATTTTCAATTTTTTTTTCTATATTTTTCTCATTTTATTTCTATATCATAATATCATAGTAATGTCATGAAAGTAAAATTCAGAAGCTTCTTATAATATAGTCTTGGCTCGTGCAAAGCAGACAAATTTTGACTGACTAGCTACAACAACACTTATCTCCTGCCCCTATAAAAAATAAAAAAAATAAAAATATTTGACCATTTAAAACATATTATTTGTGGCTCAAAAATGGCCTCAAAAGAATGAACAAATGAATTATACAACAAACATCAAGTATATATAACTTAAGTTTAATTTCTATGACTAGCTAATTAAGTTTAGCTGAAAAATGAATTAAGAAATGAATCCTCTCTTGGTTCTCAGAACACCTCAGGCCGATCCGGGACCTCGCAGCGATACCTGAGCCAGTATCTGAGTGGAGGCGAGCCCCTCTCAGATACAAGGCCTAGATAAGTATAGCAGATAACACATAAAATCCAGATATAACTCAAAAGTCGTAATTAAATATCAGAGTTTAACAACATAAATAAAATCAAATCCAGGGTTCAGGGACCCTAAACAGCAAGGCCCTACATGGATCCTAATAACATAAATCTCACTCAAAAGAAAAGAGATAACTGAGATCCTCCGACCTCGACAAATGACCCCACCCCGACTCTCGCACGTCCTCTGAGTCTCCTACTGCTCAGATCCTAAAAGAGAGAAGGGAAAACAAGTGCGTGAGCTTTCGAATGGAAAGCCCAGTAAGTACCCTGCAACAACCTCAAAGGTACAATAAATCAATAAGTCAACCATGATCAAGAATCATCAACAAAACCTAGGAGTCTACCACAAACAACAAGGTACAACTCCTATCAAAAGTAGCCCTCTAGCTCAAGAAGAAGATCGAAGACTGATCAAGCTATCCCCCGAACAGTAACAAGCACAAAAATCCGTTGTGCGCGACCAACCTGTCACATCTCGGTAGCGCCACCTCCCGTGCATATCGACATGGCCAGCGTATCAATCCCGCTGACAGGGTAGACAGCCAGAGTATCCTCCCTCTAGTATGGAATGTAGGAACGCCAGGGTGCCCCGTCCCCGAACGTTCTCTTAAACCGGAGCCTCCACGCTCCACTGTGCCGGGCGGAAGAAACTATTTCAGTTAGCACATATCTCCCGGCCAGCACACAAGACCATGTGCCCATGATCAAGTATCGGCCCACGGGTGGGTATGACCAACTCACATATAAAAGACAGGTAGAGCTACACCCTACCTCTAGCATATCAACCGTGCACATACTAGGAACAAAAGCAAATAACAAGCATGTATGTGCACAAATCCAATAACAGAACATATCAAGGAGAAACATGCTAAATAGATAGCATACATCAAAATAAGAAACCCAACAATGGGTGGTATCTAGGCATGAGTAACTTACCTAAAATCGCGAAGCCTAGTGTTCCACGGAATTTCCTCCCGACGCATCCACGTCGATATCTTGCAAACATAGATCCACACTCAACAAACGCAAGCATGACTATAAATGACTACTTCTATGATGCATGTTCATTAAATGGGCCCAGCCCATTATTAAACCCCACTCAATCGTCTTAACTAATTCAACCACTTAATTAAATAAATAACTCTCTTAATTAAGTCCATAAACAACATTAGTCAACTCCTTGTTTACAACCCACCGGGCCGGCCCAAGGCCCATCTAAAACAAACCTAATCATATTAACATCATTAACCGGACTTGATAAAAGTCCAAGTTGATAAAACCATATCAACAGATCATCTCCATGATATAACATCACCAACCAATTTATTGTATAGTTAGATAAAAATCAGAAACCACCTGAAGGCCCATTATAAATATATCCACCAACTATTCCCATGAATCTCAAAACATAAACTCATCTTCACATCCACAATATCATATACCAAGTCCTGAGAATCCTGTCACTCAGTTTCAAACCCCTCATCAGACTACACTTTGCAGTCATCCTAAACAAGGCCAAGCCAGGAATATTCATATCATGAAATTAGGCATGCTTGAAGAGCAAACTCTATGCTTATCCTCTCAAATACTATATCTACACACATGGCAGCCTCAGAGCATTAGATCTACTCATACCCTCCAACCTTCATCAACAAGTCTCTACACCTTTGAAATTCATCCACATGAGGTCATTCTAATATCCTCTTTAGCATCCAAGCCACCAGACTGCTGCAAGCTCACCTTCATCAACATTCATACACATAAGATCATAACACCCTCACTATCTTCTCCTGGAACCCTACATGCTCTTGCAACTCCAAAGAGATCACACACTCCTACAAACCATACTATCTCCCTATACCCACGTCCAACTGGAGCCTAGAGAACCGTGGGTCCTAAATCCTTCTCCAGGTATTATCAACAACTGAAAATCAATCTTCTTCTAATCCCACAACCCAACATAACATCAATAAGAAATCATGCATGTTCCACTGTATCTCTAACCATGACCAACCATGCAACAATGAAAACCTCAATCTAAGACAACAGGGATCAGAAGCTTACCACTCTGCAACACGTCCGGGTAGATCAGGCCGGAGTACCGGTGACAGCGACCTTGCTCACCCTCTCACAGTCCCTGTCCCCCTTCTTCACCGACTGTCAGACAACATTGGTCATCAGCACAACCATAAAACGCTAGGAGAGGCGTGACTGTACACTTACCTCGGTTCTCCAACGAGGTCCGGCTGCACGACACTCCTGAAGTAAGGATCACGGCCTAGTGCACAGCCGCTCACGGTGTCTTCGTGAAGCTGCCCCAACGAACTTCGCTCTTCTTCCTTCCCTGGCGGCGCCGAACGAGATAGCAGAGGTGACGCTTTCCCGTTCGTCCCCTTCTCTTAATACCCTTACGGTTGAGATACACGATCTCTCAACCCCCGAAGATCATGCAATCGCATAATCGTGCTTATTCGAACGTCCCGACATTCTTATCCACCTTTCCCATGCTCTTGACCTCACGCAACGGCACGCGGGCGGCTCACGGAGGCGACGAAGGAGCTACGCCTAGTTTGTTTCTCAGGCGCACTAAGAGCCGTTGGATTATTTTATAGAAATTCCTGAATTAATCTCGGCCGCACGTTTGTTTCACTGTGCATGCATTGATCGCTCCGTTTTGTTAAAAAACCCCTGGGACTTTTAATAATTAGGTATAGTTGAAATAATGAGAATTTTATGCACAATTGCATAAGTACCCCCGAAATTTGTAATAATTAGGTATAGTTGAATTAATAAGAATATACACAATTCCATCCCAGTCCTCACAATTTTAAAATGTTACATATACATCCTTGACTTGTGAGATATGGAGAATTTCCTCTAAGCATTCGACATTTCCCAAAATTACCAATGAGTCCTCAACAGTTTCAATTAACCCTTTAATCTCTTTTTTTTAATTAACTAATTTTAAGAAAACTCCTTCAATTAATGAAGTGATTAACGAGTCATTAAAACCCTTTATTCATAAAATCCTTGGATTTTACAGGTTCTTCCTTGGTTTTGGGGAACATGTTATTGTCCAATTTTGCCTTTCTTGCTGTTTTTGTTGTTGCTGCTGTTGGTTCATGTAAAACCCCATTGATGGGTTTTGATTCACTGGATTCTTTACCATTCGTAGAGTGAATGGAGTTTGACTCTGGCTTGATGAGCTTGGTCTTGCATTCATTGTGTTAGTATGACCTCCCACGCTTGACAATCCGATCAAAGAGCTCCCCACCCTCGCACAACTCCATAACGCGGTGCACGGCCTCGGCGTCCTCATACGTGTCCTTAAGCTTGATAATGTTGGGATGATCCGGCAAGGAGGCCATGATCTCCACCTCTCGGCGGAGGCAATCGGGATCCAGGGCCACCCTGAGCTTCCGCTTTGAGATGCTCTTGCATTCGAGGACCTCGCAGGTGGAGGTGTCAGTGCATCGTCGCGTGACGCCGAACTCGCCGCGGCCGAGCTCGGGGCCGAGGTGGTAGCGGCAGAGGAAGTTGGAGGGGGAGGTGGGGAGGGGGGGGCGGAGGCGTTAGAGGAGGGAGAGCTAGGGGTGGAAGAGTTGGCGGCGGACGTGTAGGAGTCGGAGGAGATGGAGGGTAGTCAGCGGAGGCTTTTGGCTCTCTTAAAGAACAAGTCTTACGTTGATGGGGACGCCGAGCAGCAACCTCCCATTAAACATCAACCTAGAGGTTGTGATGTTTATATATATACAAGTTGTATATAGTATATATATATATATATATATAAAATTAAAAATCGGTGTGTTGGGCCCGTCCCGCCGGTTCTATAGTACGGCCCGGGCCAGTTACGGGTCACTCGAAAGTGACCCGTGACCCGCCGGGCCTGGCAGGTCAACCAGGCCCGGCGGGCTAGTTTTTAGCTGGGCCGGTTCCGGGTTGGCCTTTGGCCGGCCCGGAACCGGTGGGTTGGGCCCTCGGGCCCGGTTAACTGGCCCGTGCCCACCTCTATGCGCGTGTTGTACTGGGAAATAAGCACAGGCACGTGTAAGCTTGTGCTTAAGACCGTGCATCTCTCGGAAAGCCAAAACCAAAAGAAACACGGTCGTGCTTCGCATGAGCATGGTCGTGCTTATTAGTCGAGGGCGTGTTTAAAGGGCGTTTTGTGGTGAAACCGAACCGACATAACCTAAATCGACACCAACGCACCTCCTTCTTCACTCCAGCCCTCACCTAACTGAGTTCCGCTAGCGTACCTTCTCCCTCCAATGCTACAACTGTCCCCGTCACCACCAGTCCACCGACAGTCATCCTTTTCCCCGCCTGTCCCGATGCACGCGCCAGGATACCTCAGAAGCATGGTCGTGCTTCCTTGTAGCAGCTGCGTGCATCCTATCTCCGGCGAGCTCATACCTGCGACACCATGCCTCCCCGCAAGGCCGTCACCCTAGGACCCACTCCCCCGCGGGGAAGAAGAAGAAGGGAGATGGGAGTTCTCAGCCCCATCTTGAGTCCACCTTCATTATGCTCATGCACGTCGGGAGGCATTACAGGTTGCGGCAGCTACACTTCGGCGAGGCCCGAGACATCGACTAGTGCACCATAGAGGACGTGGGTCTCACCGCGAACGTGTGACAATATTTGGAGGTGGGAGGATGGGATTGCCTTTTGTCCATCTGCTAGACCACTTATAGAGAGCTGACGTTGGAGGTGCTCGCCACATTCAACGTCACCAGAGGACCACTCATCTCATGGGACTGACCAAATCAGATAGAGTTCTAGTTGGGCGGCACCATGTTACAGATGAGCTACACAGAGTTTGCCGTCTTACTGGGATTATATAAGATCATGTTCACCACCACACCTGAGTATGAGGCCCTCAGGGTTGATGGACCAGCGCAGGAGACGCAGGAGTCCGCTTGGAGGAGGCTGAGCACAGACCCAGTCTATGATCCGCGGCGGTCGAAGGCATCCACACTTCGGTCCCTGGTGCTTAGGTATATTCATATTCTCCTCAGCCACTCGATCACAGGGCGAGGATTGAGCACCGGCATCATCAGCTCCAGGGACTTCCTATACCTATGGAGCATGGCTGATAGATTCCTCATCTACCTATGATGGGTAGTAGCGGAGCTGTTCAGGCACCAGGCAACAGATAGTTAGATCAGAGTACTATTTATCGATCTGTATATCATGCGCCTAGCATGAAGGATGGACGCTCTCCCAGGACACATAGGCATATGGATGACGATCATAGGGATGTCTATCCCGATCACAATAGAGACACTGCGGTCAATGGGGATGCTACATGCCAACCACAATGCAGAGGGCACCAGATACACAGTCATAGCTCCCTCTGAGATCGTAGGACCCAACACAGCACCTCCTTCAGCGACCAGAGTACCTCCACCATCGAGAGCTCACCTCCTCCATCACCGGCCACCACATTCACCGAGGGAGACCGAGCCCAACTCCACTAGCTGGTGGGCGGAGTCGACTACCTCCTCCAGCAGCAGCGAACAGCCTATCCTCATCCACCATGGCCCTCAACACCACCCTCGATAACTATTGCTCTAGATGACGAGAACTCCACAGATGGAGATGACGTGGAGGACTATCTCATATGAGTATCATCATCTTTTATTTTATTTTATTTTTACCACTTTTGTACTTTTTAATTTTATTGAGTCAGTTTGTTAATAATGGTTTAGTCTTATATATGCTATGGAGCTTCACCTTCTCTTTGCCTTCAATGTTCTTCAGGATATATTGCGATTCACACTTGGCAGGAAACACAATGAAAGGACGAAACACATAATGACACATAATGAGATAAGTTCACTTTCCCTCTCTCCCATATTGCTCTCACATGTTATATTCGTTTTAATACATATATTGTGTCAATTGAGGACAATTAGGGCTAGCTAACAATCAAACTATTCGCTAGCAACTCGAGTTCGGTTTAATATTGGCTCGAGTTCAATTCGATTGTTTTAATAACAAACTGAACTTGAACTTAAATTTGAGTCCGAAAAATAAGTGAGTCGAACTCAAGCCAGAGTCAGCTCGTTCGAGTTTGGCTCGAAGTTTGATATATATATATATATATATATATATATATATATATATATATATATATATATATATATAAGTTTAAATTATTTAAAAATAGTAATTTTTTTAAATCTAAATTCAACTAATCAATTTTTTTTTTTATTTTAATTCTTACCTTTAGATCAAATGATCCAACGGCTCACATATGTCCATGAAATATATATATATATATATATATATATATATATATATATATATATATATATATATATATAGACGTGATAACATGCGGTCCACCGGATGCACTGTGCATTCTCTGTCGCCTCCCATTTGCCCCCCTGGAGCATGTTTGAAGGATTTCCAACCGTAATGATGGGAAGATCATCGAAAAATAAGCTAGCATGTCTATTTTCATACAATTTGGTTACCGTTTGGTCCTCCCACTTAACGGTTGAAATTCTGGACCGTTCAGATTTCTATAAAATAAGAATCGTTAAGTGGAAGGACCTACCAAATTGTATGAAAATGGACATGCTAGCTTATTTTTTGATGATCTTTCCATCCGTACGGTTGGAAATCCTTCAAACAAGCTCCAGGGGGCTAATTGGGAGGCGATCGAGAATGCATAGTATTGCGGTCGACCGCCTATTATCACGTCTATATATATATATATATATATATATATATATATATATATATATATATATATATATATATATATATATTATATGCTGATATATACCGATTGTAACGCATTCTCGCCGCTTCTATTTGGCTCCTGGAGCATGTTTGAAGGATTTCCAACCGTACGGATGGAAAGATCATAAAAAAGTAAGCTAGCATGTCCATTTTCATACAATTTGGTTACCGTTTGGTCCTCCCACTTAACGGTTCTTATTTTATAGAAATCTGAACGGTCTAGAATTTCATCCGTTAAGTGGGAGGACCAAATGGTAACCAAATTGTATGAAAATGGACATGCTAGCTTATTTTTCGATGATCTTCCCATCAGTACGGTTGGATATCCTTCAAACATGCTCCAGTGGGCCAAATGAGAGGCTACTGGGAATGCACAGTGCATCTGGTCTACTGTACAATATCACGACTCTCTCTCTCTCTCTCTCTCTCTCTCTCTATATATATATATATATATATATATATATATATATATATATATATATATATATATATCATCATCATCATCATCATCCTTTCTTTAACCCTATTTCACTACCACCCAAAGTAGCCACCCCTCTCTCCTACACAAAGCTTGAATCACTCTCCCCATGTTCCTCAGCTTAAACAAATCAGAGCTTGAATCACTCGCCCCATCATCCTCACCCTCTTCTCCGGTATCCTTCTTGTAGCCCTTCCTCCCTTTGATTCCATACTGATTAATGTTTTTGTTTTCAAAAAACCAATCCTTATGAATGCTGGTGTGCTACTGACTCCTGCTCCTAAAGAAGCCATCAGCGGAGATAGTCCTCTCTACTGCTTGAGTTGGTATTCCAAAACCACTGCTTGAGTAGTAGGACTTACTGCAATCACTGTAGCTTCTGATGCTCTGGGAGTAGTGGCTCATACTTTCATGGTGGTAGTCACTTTTCGGTGACTGACTTGTGTTTTTGGTTTTGGTTGTGATGCATTTGGAGTTGGAGTTTGATTTTGATTTCTTTTTGGAAGAACTTTGAAGGAGAAATGAGTTAAGATAGTTGGCGAGATTGGTCGTAGGAGACTTTAGTGCCTTGCATCTCTTCTCCATCTTATGTTGTTTCTGATTGAGATTAGGAGGAACATGCAGAGGCATTGCTTGAGTGGGAAATTTGATAATAATATCAAGCTGAACTCGAATCTAAACATTTTGAGCTTTTTCGAACTCGAGCCGCACTCGAGCCGAATTATAAGCATTCGAGCCGAACTCGAGCTAGGCTCAGTTCATTCAGGTTCGGCTCGTTTCCAACCCTAAGGACAATGCACAATTTAAATGTGGGGGAGGGATTATCATTCAGTGATTATATTACTTATGATAGGTGCTGATCTAGGATGATCTATGAGCAAATTGATGGGAGTCCCTTTTGAGTCTCGGTTGATATTAGCGTTAGGTGTCAAATTTTTCAAATATATATATATAGTCTTACTTTTACTCGACGCCTCACAAAAATTTTGAGCACAAACCCTGACTTTGTTGTCACTTGCCCACTTAAGTTTGGACTCCAATTAATTTAACTATCGGAGGAGTGATGACATTTTCTAATTAATTAATAAAAAAGAAGAAAACAAAACAAAAAGAAAAAGGAAAATACGTTTATTATGGCTGGAATAACTGGAAAGTCGGATCTGTCAAGGATGCCCTACCGACCGGCAAGTCAGATCCATTAGGGATGCCCTATCGGTATAGAAAAGATGGTAGAAAGAGGTATTACCTTTGAAGCATGAAAGCCGCACTTGAGTAGTCGGACCTTGGGTATCACAAATGTTCACTTGATGACCTACTGGGAGAAAAGGTTACCTCATTGGATATATGAAGCTACTACTGTAACATCTCGAATTTTTCTAAATAAATATTCAGTAAATTTTCAAATTTTAAATAAGGTTAAGTAGTACAGAAAACAGATTAATTATTTTAACCTCAAATTAAAGAAAATCGGTTGTTAATGGTCCGAAAATCTAGCCTCCCAACTATAGGGCAAAGAGAAGACTTTATTAGGCCATGCCACTTTTACTTAGAATAGTTAGAGATGGATAATTAGAAGAGTCGGATTAATTAAATGAGAAATTAATTAAGTCTTAATTAATCCAGATTAATTAAGTGGAAGATATCGGACAAAAATTAGATTCCCAATAAAGTAGATCTAGCCGAGTCAAAAGTCAAGAAAAACGGATCTGGGTCGGGAGTGGAGACAACCCGTGATGCTACAATACGCCCGTATCACTGGGGTCATCTGACCCAGGATTCCTGGATTTGGGTCGATTAATTATTTGATAAGATAATATTATTAAATAGTGATGTGATGTAAAGTTAAAAGGTAATATTAATTATTAAATTCTTTTCATAAGATAAGTTAGTTTAATTGGATTTTAAAGATAAGATTATGAGTGATTAAAGTAATATTTAATTAAAATATTATTTAGTTAAATATCTGTTAATATTTGTTATATATATAAGATAGAAAGGAGAGAGAGAGAGATAGAAAACTTTCTTTCATCTTTCTCTTCCTCTCTCGACCAAGATCAGAGAAGTCCTCATGCCCTAGTTGCGGCCACGCCCAAGTCTGTCTGCCAGTCGCCGCCATGAAGTAAACCACGCGTCGGCTGGAGACAGCAGCTTTCCCCTTTTGTCAGCCCGCTGCGCCTGCGCAGTGCCCAAGACCGGCCAGCAGCCGGTCTCCACCTTCAGCCCACGTCGCCGCCGCCGTGCAGGCCCCTGCGTGACTTCGCCTGGTGAGCTCTCCGCCTGTGCTCAATGGCCGCCGACGCCCCACGCTCAGCTGCCACTATGCCAAATCCGCAAGGTTGTCCCTTTGCCCGATCGTGGTCAGCTGTTGTCGAACCCGAGCTCAACCCCGCCGACGAGGGCTGCAGTCCTTTTCTCCGGTGAACAGCGAGTACCTTAGGAAAAAAATGTATAATGGAATTAGGGTTTAAATTGGAGTGATTGCAAAAGATTAATGTTATAAGTTCAAAGATTAATTGTATGGTTGTTTAATTGATTAAATGATGGTGCGATGAAAGCATGTATTCTAGGAATTTAATTTTTGATGTTAATATGAGAATGTTTGTATTAATTTCGGGAGCCTAAAAATATGGGAGATGCTGCCAAAATTTCTTTGAAAATACATGCTTTATTCTCTATGAATTTTATAGCAAATGATTAGTCTTAAGGAGCATGTTATAGGCCCTTAATTTCCCATGAAATGCATGCTTAAGTTTCCAAGTTGGTATAGCAATTATTAGCTTTAAGAGGAAGAACATGTTAGTAGTTTCCAAGTTATGTTAATGATGAAAATAAGTACAGTTCTTAAGAAGAGTAAATTTTGTATTCTTGTGTGTTTAGAAGCATGTATTATAAGTTAAGTAAGGATCATGATTAGAGAGTTTAATGAGTTACCGTATTCTATCGAGTTTAAATTAGAGTATGAGTTAAGAATACGGTCTTTGTATTCATAATTTTCATATCTCAATTACTAGGGAAAAGTAAAGGCAAGGGCAAGGGTAAAGTAGCAGCTGCTGAAGGATCAAGTCAGCCCTAGAACAAATTAGACTCAGGTGAGGGTACTAGCTGTACAGTACGAGTTTTTACTACAGTTTTGATTTCAGTTCTAAAAGCATGAATTAGAACTTTCATAAAATTTTAAGAGTTTTGAAAAAAAAAATTCGTGCACAGTAACCAGTAAGAGAGTAGAGAAACAGATACGAAAACTAATAGACTACATCTTATTGATATACTTGTTTGTACCAGTGGTGGCTCGTAGAGAGCGAGAAAGTACGCATTAGGTTAGGAAAGTGGTGATTTAAAACTCTGGATTTCATTACCAACCTATTTGTTTTAAAATATTATATTTTATGAAATTAGAACCCCCTTTCCATACTCTTGGAGTGCCTAGTGTAAGTATATAATTTTACCCGGTGTAGGGTGGATAGATCTACTTGTTGGTCTCTGGTCCTGCAATATTAAAGTAGATGTGTAGTTAGAGATAATAGTATTATGATGATCAGATAACTCCTTTTTGCCCACCTCTCGGTAGCGATTAGAGATCCACCGTAGAACCGATTGGTACAGATTACCAACGGTAATTTCGGAAATCTTCACAGTACAAAGAAACAGATTATGAGATATATGCATACATGAGATTTCTATACATTTCACATGATTAAAATATATTGAAGATAATGCATTGACCAACATTTTATTTGCTAAGTATTTCTTTCAGATTTCAGTATTTAATTTCAGTTATTTATATATGCATATCTTATGCTTCAGTTCTTACAGTTTTATTTTATTTATACGGGTATAGTTTATACCCGACAATACTATTCCCAAATCACTGAGCTCTAGTAGCTCAACCAATTTTCGTGATATTTTTATGCGGGCGATAAACAAGAGCCCATATAGAGGGTTTTGTCTAATCGCGAGTTTAAGTGGAGATGTCCTGTAGCTGGCTGAGACTTCCCCGTGTCTTAGTTCATGTTTATGTTCTTTAATGAGTGTATTTAAGACAATTATGTCTAAGATAGTATTTTATGTTGAGTTGTATTAAACTGTATTTTGAGTTTGAGTTTATGACTTGTGTTGTTTGTCTTTATAGCTTCCGCAATTTCTTGATTACATTTGACTACCAGTTTTACAGCCTTAGGTTTAGGGTTCATTCCCTAGACTTGGCTGGTGTGACACGTGTCCCCTGAAAAGGAGATGGGTGTTACAATTACCCCCAGCTAAAATAGTAGAGAGAAATAGTTTAGTAACTAAGAAAAAATCTCGACTAGCTGGGCCGGATTTGAGCT
This sequence comes from Dioscorea zingiberensis, assembly GCA_026586065.1. Classification (NCBI taxonomy): domain Eukaryota; kingdom Viridiplantae; phylum Streptophyta; class Magnoliopsida; order Dioscoreales; family Dioscoreaceae; genus Dioscorea; species Dioscorea zingiberensis. The sequence goes on from CM048824.1 coordinate 27,051,648, forward strand.
AATAAGTGGCACAATTAGAAAAAGGTTACACATACATATGTGGGGAGTCTCAGTACAAGGTAAGACCTAATTTTTATAAAAACTTGCAGGCACCTGACACTGTGTTCTCCTGGGCACTAGAGGGACTCCCAACTATTTTGAGATCGGAGATTATGCGCTCATTATCTTTTCTGTTATCCATATATTTCTTTGCTTGAGGACAAGCAAACGTTCAAGTATAGGGACATTTGATAAGTGCATTATTATACATATTTTCCCTATCATGACTATTATATATCTCTAGTAACATTAGATAACCCATGACTATGTTTCTTTGATTTAGATTGTTAAGTACTACTTTCAATTTCTCCAAGAGTTTTTGTAGCACTGGTTCAAACTTCTAGCCCTTGCAAGTAGAGTTATACATAGTGAATAAATTCTTGTATATAGAGATAAAAATAAGGACTAAGGTAGTGTTCCTCTACTCTTAGTGACGAAGTAAGCTCGGGTTTTTGGCTCCTAATCAGAGTATTTCTCAAGCTGAAAAGTCACTTGTGAGCATGAGTACGTGTATGTAAAGTTGTAATCTTCTAAGTAGTTGGGTGCTTCGGTGCTTGACCAGCATGTGCATCCCTCAAAAAGGGAGATCTACACTCTATGTTAATCTTTGGTCTCTTGGAAAGTCGGATCTATTAGGGATGCCTTACCGAGATTTATGTGAAAAGAAAAAGAGAAAATTGAAAAATTGAAGAGAAAGGAACAAATAGACAATTTATTTTTTTAAAAGAGCTAGTTGTTTTGTACTTAAGGCCTTAAGGAACCTCTAGAGTCCATTGAGGATATGCTTGCCACTCTAAAACTCGAGAACATGGTAAGTGGAGTGAAACTCTCATCTAGAGCGATTTTGAACTATGTCACGAAGTTGATCTAAGTCCGAGGTGTTGAAATAGGAAAATACAAACATCAATGGTGAATACTTTGAGTACAACAAAATGTAAATGCTTTAGCCTAAGGTTGAACGCTTCTCATCTTTTAAAATTTTATTTCTTTGTTCGCTTGAGGACAAGCAAACGCTTAACTGTGGGGATATTTGTGATAAGTATTCAATTGATCATGTTTTCATATCAATTCCTTGTACATTATTCATGTGATTTCGAGTAATTCTTGCCCATTGATACTTAATTAGTGTTAATTCTCATTTTCAGGGCGCCAGAGAGCTTCGAGAGCGAAATAGAAGCAACGCAAATCAAATCGAAGCTGATCTCAATTTCACTGAAGCTATATGGGTTAGTTTACGGCCGTAAGCGCCCGTATGAAGTAAAGTTACGGGCATGCTTATGGCCGTAAGCACCTATATGAAAACTCTGAACACACTCCTCTCCAAAATACAGAGAGCTACACTGGCAACCACACGGGCATATCATCAACTGTGTAACGTGGGGAAAGGCTTACGGGCGTGACATCCTGTATGCCTCACGCTCAGACGCGAGTTAACCCAATCTTATGTTGATTGGAGTCCGGATTTGATTGGTTGGGTCACGAATCATGTGGATTACCCTAAACCCTATAAATAGCCGATTTAGGGTTTAGAGAAGGGGGCTTTTAGAATCTTGAACATCATCATCCTCTTGGAGGCTCCAAACCTTCTCTCCACCTTGGAGATTAGGGCATCATTGAAGACTTTGGAGCAAAGAGAGGAAGGCAAGCATCGAAGGGACATCGTCAATGGTGGAGGGAAGGGTGTTTCTTATTATGTTACTTATCTTTTCCCTTAAGATTGTGCTGGATTTGTGTTCCCTTTAATGGGGAACTAACTTGTTAGATACTTGGGCATGATGAACCTCCGAATTTATGCTTAATTTTGCTTATATGGATTTCTATAACTGAATAAATGATTTAATGTATGAGAACCTATTGAACGTATTGTATGGTATTGATGCTTTACGTTGCGATAGCTCTAAGTGTCAATCTAAATCTATAGAAGGTGTAGACAATAAAGCTCCCTCTATATAACCCTAGATCTACTTCAATAGGTAGGAGTTGTGAACATGCCGAGAGGTTGGGTGTTTAGGAGAGAGATCCTTTAAAATGAATTATTCCCACAACTCTTCCAAGATTATGTGTTCCCTAGAACTACTCATGAGCGTAGATTAGTAACTTGCCTCGAAAGAGGGTGTGAAAGAGTTGTAGGAATTCTTGGTCCATTCCTCTTATTCATCAGTATGAAATCCATACTTGCCCCAATCTATAAATATCCGGAGGGGATTTATTGCATTAGTATCTCCCTTCTTTGATTCATTGCCATCACTATTTTCATCAAGTGTTCTTAAGCCAGTTTCTATTCTAGTAATTAGATTAGAAAACCAACAACTTTTGAATAGGCTAGGTAGCAGATAATTAGATATGATTAGTGGTCTAGGTCCATGTGGGTTTGACATCCGACTTTTATAGTCCACTTTTTTACTTGATACGACCTGTGCACTTGCGGTCTAAGCATTAGTCACATAACACGCATCAATGTAGAGGATCTGTAAACATGCATAGTATATAAGAACTCTCAAGGGGATGATAGTTTAGTAAATCTAAATTATGTTCTCACTTGCATGGTTGTGAAGGTATTCATAGATCCATGGTAAGGTTTAGAAGTATTTAACTGGCATTAAAAGAACATTACGACCTTTCTTCTAAACCTGGGCATGGCATAAACTCGTATGAAAAGGGATCAGGGTTTATTAATCATGACTAGCTATGTGTATGTTAGTATCCTTTAAGTCAACAATGGTGTGGTGATTGTTTTAGAGGAGGGAGCTTTGTACAAGTCTGGATGAAGTTGAGAGAGGGATTACCTATAATAATTATAAATCTAGGTCCATGAATAAATCTGTTAATGTGTTAAAGAAGCCTAGTTCCAGGTCCTTGATAGACATGGTCAATATGAGTGCTTGTTTAGCAATTAGTGTAGTCTTAGTGACATGGCTTTGAGTCTTGGAGGAAATCCACAAAAAGCCTACTCTTTCTAATGTGTCTCTGAGAGCCTATTGAATCCTTAAGCAGGAGTGCAAGTAGATGATCTCATGTAGGTTGAGAGAGCTCCGAAGGTAATAGTTTGCTTCTTCTTTTTTTTTTGTGAATTGTACCCATGATGTCCTGGTTAGTTAGAGGTTCAAGAGAGGTGATCTTATTAATGAGTGTTAGTGGGAGCTCTCTGATGGAAGTGGGTTACTTTGCTTGATATACATCCACAATATCCAGGTTTCGTGTAGGATGGATGCAGATGATAGTAGATTATATATGTGGAAGGTTTACATGAGGTTTTGTTAGCATGCATGGTTTAGTTGATAAGGATGTCAGTTAAGGAGTTGTGCAGGTAGATTAAATTGGTCTAATCCATTTCAATGGTTTAAGTTAAATTTAACTGCAAGAAATAATGCATTTAGGGGCGGTTATAACCGCCGCTAAATGCTTCCAACGGCGGTCTAAAAACCGCCGCGAAAACTGGTATCGCCATAGCATTTTGCGGCGGTTTTAATGAACCGCCGGTATAACCGCCGCGAAATGCATCAAACATTTCGCGGCGGTTTCAAAAACATTTAGCGGCGGTTTTGTAACCGCCACCAAATGTTTCATGTATCTAATAGTCTTTTCCAAATTATTAAATTATTAATATAATGAAAAATTATTGAATTCCATTTTATGGCTGTTCAGACTTGAACCGCTGTGAGTTCTAATTATTTTGAATAATTATTTTAGAATTTTAATATATATATATATATATATATATATATATATATATATATATATATATATTACCATCATGGAGCTATTCTTATGAGCTACATTCGATTAAAATTTAAAAACAATCAAAATTTTATTGATTCAAAATTTTATTAATAATTCTTGAATAATCACAAAAATTACATATTCACACATTTGTTCAAAGCTTCATAAACATGAAGATAGTATTCTTCATAGTTTTAACTGAAATCTCTATACATACTATTAGAGCTGAAGGAAAATAAAAAGAAATCCATAATTTTTTCACAAATTTCAAATTCTTGTTCCACTTGCAACAAATCCCAAATTCTAGGGAAATTAACCACAATGGTGACTCTCTTGGCATGAATGGCACAACTGTCAGTGTCGTGGAGAGCGGGCACAGCGCTGCTTTGGAACCTCAGATCGGTCTTAAAGTCATAGGCGATCTCTCTCACTAGCCTTTGGATTTCATTTTTCAGATTAAGAGTTCCGTGTTCTTCTGATACTTTCTAATCTCACTGTTTTGATCAAAAGAAAATATTGAGAAAAGAGGAACCGTAATTCGGGGATGGTTTTGGTTTGGATTGGAAGATGTACGTACCGGAGTGCGAGGGTTCCCCGGAGGCATCGATGAGGCTTCTTCACGCCGCTGATGGCTGGTGGTCGGTGCTGATTTCTTGGCGACCTTCATTGGCGGACGAGGATCAGATCGGATTCAAAAGGGAGAAGAGTGAGGGAGAAATCAGGGGGAAAGAAATAATACCTTGGTAGCGAGCTGCTTGCGGGGAGCCTTGTCGCCGGTGGTCTTGCGAGTTGTTTGCTTCGCACGAACCATTGGAAGAGAGGAAGATAATGACCCTAGGGTTAGGGTTTCTGGAAGGATGTTAGCCGGATAGTTGAAAGTTTTTTTTGAGAGATCTGGGATCGTTTTGGGAGTTTGTTTAGATCGGACGGTAGCGTGGAAGTTTCATTTAGATCGGATGAGGATGCTAGCATAGAAGTTTCATTTAGATCGGACGGTGCGATCCCCATTTGATAAAACACATTATCCGGGTGCTTCATTTTGATTGGTTGTTCTAATTTTATGCCGGATCAATGTAAGTTTTTTTATATATTTTAAATTTTAATTTTCGGGTTTGATTGGGATTTGGAATTTATTTGTAGGCAATAAGAGAAAAAATTTAGTAGCCATTGACTACTTCATAAATTTATTATTATTATTATTATTATTATTATTATTATTATTATTATTATTATTATTCCCTCATTGTTGGATATATACTATTATAAAAATTAATTAATTAAATCATATAAATAATTATCATTACATATAATTTTAAAAAGTGCCTATCTATCTATATATTCATGGGGGTACTTACTGAGCTTTCCTTTCGAAAGCACATTCCACTTGCTTCTTTCTCTTTTTCAGGTTCTATAGAATAGTCGATTCAGATTCAGGAGTTGCGCGTGGGAAGGGGACACCTTAGTAGAGATTCGAGGACTTCAGGTTTTTCTTGTGTGAGAGATCCACACCCAGGGAGAGGACCACTACCTTAATGCAGCTATAGTCATTTCCATTTCCATTTTGGGATAGGTTAGGAATTATGTTAGTTAGCTGGGGTTATATTGACACCCAAAGTTGATGTGTTAAGTACTTGACATTTTTTTTATTTATAAATGAATCTATTGCTATTTTGAGTTTTCATTGAGATACGTGTATAGATTTTAGTGTTCAAAAAGTGATAGATTTGTGGATACTTCGCAGCTAATATAATGCGTGGGAGTGACAAACATGAACGGCCTCGCCGTGGTTAGGTGCCATACCCTTAGGAGGAGGAGGTACTCCCACTACTGGAGGATATGGAGGTTGAGGAGGAGATGCATGCTCAGTCTTGTGCTGCAAGGTCGCAAGCAACGGGTCCAGATTTAAGGGGGGAGGAACCCTCCATTACTATGATCGAGCTGATGAGAGAGATAATGGGATTCATCCAAGAGCAGAGACAACAACAACAAGCACCAACTCCACCACCGCCTCCGCCTGCCACGCCAACCTCTAATAGAGACCTGATAGGGGAGATTAAGAGGCCTTTTCTCCGCCCATTTGATGGAACTGTCGACCCTCAAGCAGCCAAGTTATGGATCTGGGAACTAGAGAGGACCTTCGAGATGTATCAGGCTGAGGATCCGGATAGAGTTAGGACGGTTGCCTACTTGATGTTGGGTTTAGTTGAATCAAAACCACTTGGATGGGATAAAATAACAGTAATAACTAATATATATATATATATATATATATATATATATATATATATATATATATATATATATATATATATATATATATATATGGAAAGGGACATGCATGCTGCTAGATGGATTGCTTTAGAATTTAAAATGCATAAAGATAAGAAGAGGAAAGCGGCTTGAGCTCCTCTCCCGGCTATCACGGATTGGCTAGCGGTGTAAATCTCATTGATTAGCCGCGATCAAGGGGATCGCCAGCGTTCGACTCCTCATCGCTTGCTCCATAAGCGACTACCTATTCCCAATCCTAGGCGCCATCGTTTTGAGAGAGAGAGAGAGAGAGAGGAAGAACCTGTAGCCTCCGCTTGGCGACGGTGAAGCGTGCGGACATCTTCGGTGGGTGGGGGGGTACGGGTACGGAGTTGAGCAACCACCACCTCGAGACGTCACCGGAGTTCATCTCGGCTCACCGCGGATCATCTACATCCATGTGAGTATTCCAGACCTTATGACTAGATTCATGAAACATAAGTTTTCTTTTTGAATCTATGAAAGCATGTAAGGCTGTAGGAGGGTTACATAAATAGTACTTTGGTGAAACTTCATACATGCAAACATGAAGGTCTCGGGGAGGTAGGCTGGTTTGGCCTCATGGAGTCTTAACAAAGGTAGGCAAAAGTCTGTGGATGCATGCATAGTTATAGAAAGATTACATGAACTAAACCTTGGGTAGCTGCATGTCCAGATATAGAGGAAGAAAGACTTGTGAGGATTAATTATATTCTCAGGAGGTTGCATGGGCTTGGTTGTTAAAGAAAAGGATTCATCTAAGAGAAGAGGATCTCTGTTAGTTGGTTCAGTGTGTGTGGAGGTGAGTGATGTTCATGGTTTGGGCTCTTGATGTGTTGGCGTGAGTTGTGGGAGTGGGTTAGTTTGTTGCAGGCTTGATTAGAGAAGCATGATTGACTAGTTAGGGTTCCAGATGGTTCGTTGAGTGATTAAGGGTATGCTTCAGAAAGGTTTATGGTCTTCAGATGGTCATGAGTGTGTTGAGGTTTAAGAGATTAATGGACACTTGAAGGTATGTCTCACTGAGTTGCTAGATATAGAAGAGTTGACAGAAAGTTAATGGAGGGATGTGAGATAATATAGTGTTGAGTAGTGATAGTGACATAATAGAAGCTAGTGTGTGTGTGTGTGTGTGTGTGTGTGTGTTCATTGATTTTTTTTTTTTATGTTCTTTTATTTCCACTGAGGATAATAGAAGTGTTAACCGCTGACCATATAAAGTATGTAGACCTTAAGTGGTTAATAACAACCCATTGAGATGAATTCTTTCATAAGTAAATGGATGGGCTTTGGATATATAGCTGAGCCATGACTTGGTCTTCTTTAAAATTTTCTGAATTTCAAGAGTTAATTAAGGGACCTTAATTAACTAGATATTTAGGAATGAGGTTGTACTGTTATAACCTATACTTATAGGGTTTAGAAGATGGTTAGAGGCTTTTACAATGGAGTGCTTCAAATGAGTGTGAATATGGTTTGTTAAAAGGAGTCTAATCTTGACTTGGTTTAGTTGATTAAAGGTTGATAGTTGGGTGACCCTTTGAGGTTGTACATGGACTAAGTGCAATCAACTTATAAAGACAACTGGTTTGGGATTGGTGTTCTCTGAGATTAATGATTTAATGGTTGTTAAGTGAGTTGACTTATTTACATAAATTGCGTTGGTTCCTTTTTAAGTTAAAATTGGGTTAGTCAAGTCTAGTTGGAGAGGTTACAGAGTTGGGTTATTAATGGGCCAGGCCCATTTACTGGAATACACGTGCGTTTATTGAGATTAGACTTGTGTTCACCATATTTGACGTAGAGACGCGTCATAAGGAGATCCCATGGGATTCCAGACTTCGTGAGTAGAGGTAAGATATCCTTGCCTAGCTCCCACCCATCTTTGGGTTTCTTGATCTTGATACTGTTGTTTGTAATCATGTTTGATTGATTCATGACAATATGTTATTATTGTTTTTCATGCACATACCTACTTCTCTGTATTGTTCTTTCGTTATGTATGTGTATGTCTATTGAAACGCTCATTGGACATGCCCACTTGTGGGCCAACACTTGATCACGAGCACATGGTTTTGTGTGTTGGCTGGGGAGGGGGGGTATGTGCCAACTGAGTTTGATCTTCCACCCGGTGCAGTGGAGCGAGGAGGCTCCGTTGTGGGAACGTTCGAGGACCAGGATACCCTGGCGTTTCAACTTGTCATGCTAGAGGGACGATACTCTGGTTGTCCTAGGGGACTTTCGGGGATGGGGACACCCCGGGCGTTTCAGCATGTCATGCCAGAGGGACGATACTCTAGTTGTCCTGCCTGTTAATGAGATTGATTCGCTGACCATGTCGACATGTACGTGTGGTGGCGCTACCGAGGTACGACAAGTTTGTCGCTTGAGGCCGAGGCTGCGTTACTGTTGTCAGGGGATAGTTTGCTGAGCTTCTTCTTGAAACTCTCTTCCAGAGCCCAAGGGCTGCTGTTGGATAGGAGTCGTACCGTGGTTGTTGATTGTGGTAGACTCCTAGGTCTTGGTTGTGCGGGGTGTAGCCCCTTGATGATTTATGATTCTTGGATTTGATCATGTTTGACTTATCATTTATTATCTTTGTTGGATTTATATCATTGTGATCCTTGCAGGATACTTACTGGGATTTCCATTCGAAAGCTCACCACTTGTTTTCCCTTCTCTCTTTTTCAGGACCAGAGGAGTAGGTGACTCGGTCTCAGGAGCCGTGCGAGAGTCGGGAGTTGTTTGCCGAGGTCGTAGGACCTCACTTATCTTTCTTTCTGTGTGAGAGACTTTGATTTTAGGACCCTTGTAGGGCCTGGTATTGTTTAGGGCATTTGGACCTTTTATGTTTATTTTTTTTCGTTGTAGGACTCTGAGGTTATTTATCTATGTTATTTGAGACATTTTGATTATGTATGTTATCTGCTTTTGATTTACACAGACATTGTATCTTAGTGGGGCTCGTCTCTACTTGGGTACGGCCGGTCTGCTCACGTGCATGAGGCTAGGGATTCAGGTCGGGGCGTGACATTAAGGTTACTAATTAATTTAGTTTTAATTATAATTGATAATATGAATTTAACGCTAATTTCATGTTATGTTGTTTCTTATGTAACAAATTTTTTTTTTTTGTGAATTCATAAAATGAATTTAAGTTTCAACTCTGTATTGGATGAGGTATTTAAAAAAAAAGGGGTAAGTTATCTAAATAGTCACTGAACTATTCGATCATTCCTATTTGAGTCACCAAACTATAAAAAAATTTGAATTGAGTACCCCAACATTAGAATTACTTTCAATTGGGTCATCCACGTTCAATTAGGGTGTTAGGTTTTGTTAATTAGGGTTTTGTAAAGTAAGTAATAGTTCTATTATTTGTTATGTTGTTTAGAATTACATTGATCCAACACACTGTATTATTTTTTTTAAAAATAATGACATAACTAATGAATTAACAACTAACCTAATTAATGCTAATTAATTGCAATTAAATAACATACCATTGAAGGTTAATTTTTTTAACAAATAACATAATCATATCTAAACAACATAAAAAATAATACAACTAAAGATTACTTACTTTACAAAACCATAATTAACAAAACCTAACACCCTAATTGAACGTGGGTAACCCAATTGAAAGTAATTCTAAAGTTGGGGTACTCAATTGAAATTTTTTATAGTTTGGTGACTCTAATAGGAATGATCGAATAGTTAGGTGACTATTTAAGTTGTTTACCCAAAAAAAAAAAAAATGGAAGCATTGCATGTCCCTTCTCTATATTTATTAAGATACCATTGAAAGTTGTGACATATTTGTGAAGAAGAATAAATTTTTAATATTTTCTTTAATGTTAATCATAAATTTTCAAAAATAAAACTAAGTATATGGATATATCTACAAAATATTCTATTAAAAAGCTCAAAAATTTAAAAAAAAAATATAAAAACAAGAAATCTTACAATCAATTGGTTGTAAGTTGAATTGCAGTATAAAGTATACTTTGAAGTAAGTGGTTTCAGATATAATTTTCCTTTTTCACATCAAACCAAATATTAAAAAAAGATAACTTAAATGTAAAACCTCTTACATTAGCCCTTATTGTCAAAATGCAACATGAATATTGGGCTTTGCATCCATGAACCAGAAGGCAGTGTTTGGTTGGGGAATATTCCCAAATCCATCTATTCCATTGCTCCCAAACAATTTGAAAAGACATGGTGAGTAACTTTATTTTTTGTTTAAAAAAAAACTCATCTTAGCTACTGAAATCATCCATACTTAATTCTAAACACAGCTATGTGAAGAGTCAGAATTAACCCTAAACTAATATATAGTCATCTAACTATGAATTTCGCACCTTGATGTTGGCGGGACATCAATGCACTGTGGTTGAATCAACTACCAAGGGAATTTAAATTCTCTTTATTTACTATTGACCTACCTTCATCCTCTCTCCCTTTTCTCCACTTTCGCGAGCTGCGCGAACCCTCGCCATCCCCCCTCTCCTCTTCTCCACCTTCCCAAGCTGCGCGGCCTAGCTTCCTCCCCTCCCCTAAAAACTCATGTTCTTTACTATTGCCCTAACTTCCTCCCTTCCCCTTTTCTCTACTTTACCGAGCAACCCGAACTCCTTGTAGGTGGATTCTTTGTCGGACTATGATCATCCTCGAGCGCAACCGATACCTGGACCGGAGGGACAAAGTCAAGCAGCAAAGCCTTCTGAAGGTGTGTTTCAACCATCGTTGTAGGTGGATTAAGAAGCTTATATCCCTCATTTTTAAGTTGAAGGCTTTTGAATGAACTTGAGTGGATAGAGTATGAAAAAAATTGGTTCTTGGTTGGGAAGTGAAAAGTTTTCTCATTGATAATAGATTGTTTTTTTTTTACCTTCTTTTCTGTTTGTTGTTTTTCTTTTTCTTTTTTTTTGGTTTTTTAATGTCTATTTTCAGTATCTCTTTTCAATTTTAGAAGCATTGTGCTCCTTTGATAATGAAAGATCTAATGTTCTTTTTATTTATATGTTTTATTTTACAAATTTCAAAAAACCCCTGTCAAGGGTTTTGGACTTCAATTTTATTCGGTTTTGTTTGTTTAATTTTTTTTCCCAAAGAATCTATACTTTTGTATGTTACCTTTGTTTCTAGTGTATCTAGTGCAAGTATGGTCATTTTTTTACCATGGATCTCATATGTCCTCCCTTTTTTATTTGGCAGTGCATTCAGCAGAGCCAATCTCGATGGAGAGTGCGGGAACCGCAAGTCGGACAGTGACTGGAGGGCAACCCAAAGAAACACTATCCTAGCAAGATGTACAGAGGATGCCACGAAGGAATAACTGGTCTTGTGAAAGTGATGAAGCACTCGTCCAAATATTGCTGGAGGAATGCTCGAGTTCCTAAACGTGTTTAGGTTCCTTAAAACCAGAGGTGTGGGTTTGAATATGGATTGCATACAAGAAGAAGACCAAAGATGACATCAGGTTGCTCCAATCGAAGAGTTGGTAGAAGACCTTAAAGAAGTTATACAGACTGTATTCGTCCTTGGTAAGCAAGAGTGGGTGGTCGTGGGATTTTGACAATCAATGACCAACTCCTCGCTGCCCAACGGCGTGGGAGAAGTTAATTAAGGTGCGTGCCATTTGCAATTACGCATTGATTTCTGAATTTTAATATTCAACTAGAAATCATGCAGCTTAAAAAGGACTACAAGGTTGCTTGAGATAAGCATTTCCCCTTGTTTTGGATGATCTATGATCTTGTTAGTCCGTCCACCGTAAATGGGAAATATATATGTCGGCCACATGGTTGGGGGCGTGAGTAGAGATAATCTTGTAATAGATATGGACGAGGGCTCTAGCTAGCTGATAGTCCGATGCATGAGGTTGAAAAGGACGCAGTCCCAACGCAGCGAGCGGGTAAGAAGTTTCTGATGGGGACAATTCTTCAGCCAGGTCTAAGAGGAAACAAGTACAGAATCCAAGCCCCACTGTCACGAAGAAGAAAAGTGGCGAGCAAGCATTGAAAGCGCTTGATCGATTGGTAGAGTTGAGCGATCGAAGGAGCAGGATCGTGGAATAACGCTAGGATGAGGACGACAGTTTCTCATTCAAGATTTGCATGGAGAAGTTGTCCTCCCCATCGGACGTCAGTGATGAGGAGCTATGTGTTGGAGCCGAGGCGTTGAAATCCCATGAAAATTGCATTTTTTTTCATAACTATGCAGTCGTCAGCTGTAGAGTACTGGTTGAGCCTACGCGTGAAGGAATTCCACCGTCAGGTAGTGGCCTCTCCAAATTTGTAATTGTAATATTTGATTGAGTCATGAAAATTGCATAACTTGCTGTCCACATGCAGGAATGAGGAGTGGTGTGATCCCGTACTCGTGTTACTAGAAACTGCTGCTCATCAACAGGAAGGGCTTGCCCATCAAATTTTTTTTACTTTGAACACCACCACCAATGTGTGGTTTACTGCAGTTTATGTTTCATTTTGGAACTTTAAAATATAGTCCTGGCCCTGAATTTTATCTTGTGGTATGAACTAAGTTGCTCATAATTTTATTAGTGTTGTTGATCAGATTTTTTTTTACTTTGAACTTCACCATCACCAATGTGGTGTTTACTATAGTTTCTGGTTTATTTTGGAACTTTAAAATCCAGTCTTGGCTATGAATTTTCTTATGTGTTATGACAATGCATTATTCTCAATGAGAAGTATATTTGTAACTCATGGTCTTCAGTTTGCAGGGGGGAGAAAGATACCTTCATTTGAGAATGTTAAGATATATAACTTGATTGCTTCCATTCTCATGTTGGAGGGAGCTCGAAACAATGGATCATCCTCATTTTTGGATTTTGTTCTTCTGCCATTTGCTTGATGTTTTTGGTTTGGTACTAATCGTTTGACCATGGGAGTGCAAATTTTTTTGCATCTCATGCAATGCCATGCAACATTAATAATTACACTTTGAGATATACTTGATTGTTCACTAAATTCCATTTCAGTAAAAACTTTCATGTTTTTAAGTTTGAATTTGTTCAATGAATGCAATGTTGTTGTTAGTATGTATATCTTTATATAGTTGTCTTGTTCATTCACCAGGGTTCATTTGTTTTTCAGAGCAGAAATGCTCAACCTGGATAGGACATAAGAACATGCATTGAAGTATGTGTTTGTTCATTTCTGAGCATGGGAGGATTAATTATTCAATTTCCTTTGTACACATGTAGAAACAGTTGGAGTATAAATTACTTGTTAATTTTTATTGATTTACTTTATTTTTTTTACCTTTAAACTCTATGCCATAAATTGATGTATGTGCTTTATTAACAATATGAAAATCTTATTTATCTGCGTTATATTAGCTTGGTCCTTGCTACAGACTATAGTTATATGGATCACTGAAACATTTCAAGAAAAAAAAACTTTATTTCAATTATTCATAAGCATTCCTTTTTCTTTGCTTCAAGCTTCTCAATTCATTGATTCACAGTTTACTATAGTTTAGAGATTAATACTCGTCTCAAATCATTAAAAATGTTCAAAAAAGAAGAAGTATTTTGATTATTAACAAACTACATAGTTCTTGCAAATGTTGAGGATGGTTTCCACTTAATTTCTTAATTGAAGTAAATTGAAGCATGTTAGCTCTCAAAAGTGAGCTAATTGGAGAGCTTAAAATGCACGATTGTCAACCAAAAATGAGCAAACAATGTAGATTTATAATGAATTGGCTCATTTGCATGCATTTGTTGTGTAAAGTGATAAGTGCATTTGGGTTAGTGAATTTTGACATTAAATGGATCAATTTCTGCACTAATGCAAGTGTTTTGGAATGTTGACAGATGGTGAGGCCTGTGAACCAAGAAAGGGGTGATTAAGAGGCTAAGGAAAAGGATATTCTAAAATGAAAAAGCAAAATGAGAGAAGGAAAGAGGGTTGAGAGCAACCTGAATGGGCTGTTGAGATCAAAGAATTTATTGGAAGCAATTAAGGACTCTAAACCTAATCTCTACCATTCCGATTGAAGATACACATGTTAGGAATACCTGGTTAAAATTTCAACTCAATCCGTGTTGAATTGGTCATCCGATCAAACACTTGATGAAGACTGCTCAAATTGAACCATAACGTCGCGACGTAGGATCTTTACGTCGCGACATTTACTGATTAGAAGCAGACCTGAAATTCTCAAGTTGGCCATAATATCGTAAAGTACTACAGGACATCGTGACGTAATCTGTCAGATAAAATTATGGATTTCTTAGGCGGTCACGGACGTCGTGATGTTATTTCCTGGGGGTATAAAAAGAGGGCTGAATTTAGGTTTTGGGATCTCTCGTTTGGTTCGGCGACTAGGGCACGATCGAGGCAATCCTGAGGGTTTCAAGGCTGAATCTAGCAGGGAGAAGCTCAACACAAGAGGGTGAAACTCTTTTTTATTGTTCTTAATGATTAATCTTTATTTTGTAGTTAGACAATGGATGTTAATTTTCTACTTAGCAATGTTATGCATCCTTTGTTTGTAATGGTAGCTTGATCTTTTCTTCTAGGGTTGTATGAACTCTTTGATTTGATATTTCAATTATCATATGTTTGTAATTGATTATGTTGTTATGGATATGCCTATGAATTATTAGTTTTTACTCGTACGCCGAGAGTCGATGACAAATCAAGCTATTGTATCATAGAGATATGCATGAAAGCGTTGTGATAGTATCATAGGGTAGAGGTGATCTCATGAGCATAGAGATATGCCAAGGACCCTCTTGGTGGGGATAAGTTCTAGGTCCTATAACGCTTCTCCCTAATAGCCATAGAGATATAGAGGAGAAGGATTGAGGTATGTTCCTAAGAGATAGAAAAGCTGTAGGATGCACGTGGAGTGCACACAAGGACCTAGGTTTATCGTCAATTAACCTTTACCCATAACTACGCATTATTGCAAGAATAGGAGAAAATCATCACAAGTCATTAGAGATATACAACCCTAAAAGCTTGTTATCTGGAGAAATTCCTACATCCTTTGTTACTTTTTATTACTTTCTAGGAGTTGTTTAGTTTAGAAACCTTCTTCCATTTACCTCATCGACCGACTTCACCAAGAAACTTAGCAGGTTATTGCTCATCTAGACCTAGTAAGCCTTCCCTGTGGATTCGACTTGATACTCAGCGAAATTTATTACCTACGACCACATACGCTTGCGTGCGGAGGCTCAAGTGCTTGCACTAGTAGCCGCCTGTAAACAAAGCAATGACTAAATTAATGAAATCTTCTAAGAAGGTACAATTAATTATTTTTATCTTACTACCATAGGAAATCTAGACTTGGTTGTAGGAGGCAGTGGCTGTTGTAATGGATTTA
Source organism: Dioscorea zingiberensis (assembly GCA_026586065.1). Classification (NCBI taxonomy): domain Eukaryota; kingdom Viridiplantae; phylum Streptophyta; class Magnoliopsida; order Dioscoreales; family Dioscoreaceae; genus Dioscorea; species Dioscorea zingiberensis. The sequence goes on from CM048824.1 coordinate 27,067,065, forward strand.
AATTAGTTGTGTGGCTTGTGTTTGTGGTTGTATCATGCCCCGACCCAAATCCCGGGCTTCGAGCACATGATAGATCGCCCGTATCTAACTAGAGACGAACTCCACTCGGATACAAGGTCTAGGTGAATCAATAAGCAACATCAAATATAACAAGATAAACATAATTAAAATATCCAAAATACCAGAGTTTACATAGCATAAAGAAATGAAATGGGTCCAACGCCCTAAAATTAATGTCAAATACATCAAAGGCCTTATCCGGGTCCTAAAGTCTCATCCTCACACACAAATGAAATAGGATGTTTGCTAACCTCAGCAAAAGTCTCCCAACCCATATACCGCTCCTGAGTCCGATTCAGCTACTCCTCAAGATCTGAAAAAGAAGTGAACAAGTGGATGAGCTTTTGAAAGGAAAGCTTAGTAAGTACTCCTGCAGGGAGTTCAATGAAATCAAGCAATAAAAAGCATGATAAACCAAATAGAGAAAGTCAACAAATCAGACGACTCAATCAATCAAGCAGGGACTACACCCACACCATCCAACCACCGGGAGTCTCAAACCCACCGTAAAGAGTTTGTCAATGGTAGGGATTCCCAATCAACAACTACCAAACTCAAGCTCGAAATGAGCGATCCAAGAAAGCCTCTCGAAGTATCCCCCGGTTAGTCATCAGCCTGACTTGGGATCGACCCTCGGTCGGATGTCGGTAGCGCCACCTCTCATACAAGTTGACACGGTTAGCGAATCATCCTACTGATAGGCTGAACAACCAGAGTATCCTCCCTATGGCATGGACTACCAGGACGCCAGGGTGTCCTCGGCCCAAGACACCCTACCGGAGCCTTGCTCCACTATACTAGGCGGAAGAATCCACAAGAATAGCTAACATACACCTACTTGGCTAGCACACAAGCTTACGTGCTTCCACGACCACGTGTCGGCCAACGAATAGGTATACTCATTAAACACAAACACACATAGATAAATGCCAATATATAACATGTCAATGTACATACATAATCATGGAAACAGAAGTCCAACGAATCATGAGAACATGTATGTGTGTATGTAATCAACAAAGCAAGAATCCAGAGCATCAATGAAATATGCCAAGGCATGATAACAACAAAATCAAGAAGTACTCAATCACTAAGTGGGAACTAGGCAAGAGTACTTATCTGTGTGTTTCGAAGTACCCAACAATGAGTTCGTTTCCCTCTCTGATATGGCCCACCGCTCGACATCAATATCTGGTAATAATCATAATTGTGTCTTAGTAATTTTACAAGTATCAGATGGCTCACTATCCTATTACAATCTTTACTGGGGCGAGGGCCCATTAACCCTCTAACTTGGTTATGAGTTTCTACTATATATTTTAACCAACTTACTTGAGGCCAACCACTCAAGGCTTTCTAACTCGATTCTCACAAAATTCAGTGCATTAATTCATATTGTTAACTCCTTTTTATTTTGTTAATCACCATTATATTTACCTATAATGTCCTTGCTAATTCTATTAGGCTCAAGAAGTCTTGATTACTTAGTAGTGGGCCAAGGTTTAGTTACTAATGTCAGGCTTGTATCCCCATTAGTTCACTAATATCCCAGCTTTTCCCTGCTACTTGAGCCCATTTACAAAGACTGGTTCAAAGCCCATTTTCATGACAAGATCATTTAACTACTGACCCCACTTTATGCCCATGCCTAAGATGGTAGCATGCTTGACTCACGCTCATATGTTCATCTCTCCAATCTAACTATATTACACAACCTCCTGTATCATCAGTTCAGCTACCTTCTATACAAACAACAATCTAATAAGGGTAACTCTAACATTTTACTTGCCGGTGTTAGAATATGTATTTATATATACTCATACTAGCACAACACATGCAATTGAATTTAATCAAGTAACTTCAGTGTCCTCGAGTCTTTATAGGATCCCGTTAGACCCATATGTTTCCAGACCTATACATAATAGTGTTTAGCTCTTTCCTCCTATTCTTAGTGAAGTGCCAAACCTAATTCTTCATTAATTCCCTCTTAACCCAACATAATCTTAACCTTCCTTGTTCTGTTAACAACTCACCCAAACCCTATCTTATGCATACATTCACATATTTATTGGAATTTAAAACCTCCACTAAGAGGAACCAGAGAATGAAGGCACTTATACATGTATATATACTAACATGTTTGCATACTAGAGAGAACCCATACACTCTCCATGTATCTCAGGCTACTTAGTTAGTAAGTGAGTTCAAGTGTCAACCCATAGAAACTCCATAAAACTCTAGCTAGTCACTGATGGGGGTTCAACTCTCTTTCTCTCTCTCTATATATGAATACTTTTCTCCTTCTAATAACCATGCATGCAACTGTGATGAATTAATGCTTTCAAGGTTAAGGGGTGCTCACTGGTGAGGTAATCGCTATGCCTCTCGTAAATAGCTCCATGGATGGGCGGTGTTATGAAGTCGATGAGTCGCCACCGTGCACGCATCCAATGATCACTCCAAATGCGTGGTCAGAGAAGAAGAAATCCGCCACGACATGGTGAACACCTTCGCTTCGTCTCAGAACCCTCTCTTTCTCAGTCGCGTCGGCGCTAGGGTTTAGAGAAGAGTTGTGTTTTTATAGGAACTCGTTGTGGTGTTGATAAAGATGAATAGAAAAGAATTCATTTCTCTTCTCCAGGATATATACGTTCTCATCCATGGGGTGGCTAAGCGTCGCAACCACGACTGCTCATGCGATCTTATCCTTAGCTTTAGATCTTGGCCGTTACTTTCTCCAACTACAAGGCTCGTGCATGGTTTTAAAATGTTTTTTCAAAAAGACCCTATAGTCCTTGCAGTTTCATGTACACACTCTCTCTCAACATTTCATTGAGAGGATATTCTTTGCCACTTGGTCCCTCTGTTCTATTCATCTAGTAAGAAGGAAATGAAAGGTTCTAGAAGCCTTCATGGTTAAGAGAGTAACTTTTCAAAAATTCTCTTGAATACTTTGACCATGAAAAGCTTTGGTTTCCTTTGCTTCTTAATATATGATATAATATTGTTCAAATTAGAGCCTTGTCATGTCACCCTTTCCACTTTGCATATTAATCCTCCAAATCCTTCGATCTGACAACTCAGGTATAATCATATGATTCTGTATGTGAGGTTAGGCTTTTTGCAATAAAACCCAAGGTTTAATAAGCTTCCATGTAGGTCCCTGTTTTAGTTAACTTTGTGAGATATCAATTTTGTGCCTTCACCCTCACCTTTCCAAAATTGATGCTCAGGTCCCTCTCCAACTAATCTTGTGAGCGGGTAAATTTACAATTCCATCCTCACACTTATTTACTATTAAAAGTAGTAAGGAGGGATCAACATGATTAATAGAAATAATAATTAGGGGCTAAATTAGGGATTTTATTAACCTTTAAATCGCGAGGGTTTTACAAGTTGGGTATTAAATCACTCCATGGGGGTGATGTTTTCAGGAAGTCATGGTTTCTATTTACTCCTTTTACTTGTACTTGTGAGAAGATTTTATTAATATATAAATTTTATATAAATTATTAAACCAAGGGCACTATTTCAACCGTCACTAAACCCTTCGCTTCAATTGTAAATTTTTAACACCTTTATCCAATGAGCACATTACAAAGATTTTATTAATATATGGCGAAAGACTATGTGGGTTGTGATGATATGCATGGTTGAAATAGAAACCAGGATGTCTAAAGTACTAAGGTTGTACCAATTTAATTAATACATCAATCAATGGTGCATCATCTCATATTGAGCAAACTTGTTATATAAAACATGTCATTCTCATACCTTTGGCAAAGTCTAGCATAAGTGAATGGAGAAGCTGTGGGTGGAGATGTTTGAAGGGGAGAAAGAGGAGTTGGGCCTAATAATCCATATGTTGCAGGCTATCATTAGTGAGAGCCACAAAAGTATGTCGAGGAGACCACAGCGCACCCGACCATTCACAGGTTAGGATTTGGTTAGAGACATGCTGGACGGACATCCACCACCGGCATCTAACGTGTTCCAGATGGAGCTGCATGTATTCAGGGGACTTGCATCATTGCTAGATTTACGCAGCTTACTACGCAATAGCTGAATGGTATCGGTTGAGGAGAAACTAGAAATTTTTATGACTGTTGTGGGACACGCAGCGTCAAATAAAGTGGCATACGAGCAGTTCCAGTACAGCTTTGAGACCGTGAGCCATTATTTCCATACAGTACTTTGTACCATCATCAGCTTGAGCGAAGAGATGATCCAACTACCGAATGAAGATTAACCAGCTTATCCACGGGTTAGCAACAACTCGTTCAAGGTAAGAAGAGTGGGTGTTTTGAACTGAGTATGAGTGTGTAGCCACTGAAACTTTTGAAATGTTCGTAGGACGCTCTTGGAGCAATAAATAGAACCAACGTGCCAGTGATCGTTACGAAGAAAATACAAGAGAGCTTCCCTAATAGGCATGGATGGGTCAGTCAGAATGTAATAGGTGTTGTGTCCTTTGACATACACGTCCAGTTCATTTGTGCAGGTTGGGAGGGTTCGACTGCGAACATGCGAGTAATGTAACACTGCTTGGAGAATGGAAGTTTCTTAGTCCCAGAAGGTGATATCATGAATGACCCAATCATGAATGATACTTTCATAGTTAGTAAATGATGCATGCATAAATATACGCGACACTTCTCCCGTAAGTATACGAGGTCGTTAAAGTAGTAAAGTACCCAAAGGTAGGGTAGTCGAATCCAAAGGGACTGGTCACTAGTACTAATTATCCTCTATTACCTAGCCTAAACTATATATGATAATTTTTATAATCAAACTAATTGAATATCCTAATTAAAAGCTAATGTGAACAATTGGTGGATTGAGGGTAATCAGAGATGAGATATGGTACCTCCGATCACAATCCCCTAGAATTCCCTTGCTAATGATCGATTCCCTATTACTGGCTAATTATTGATAACTCCTAGAGGTTGTAACAATACACTTCTCAGCGCAACAGCCGATCTCTCGTGATGCTAATGCATACCCTAATACCTGTATCTGATTGGGACCAATCTAGAAGAATCCCGGGGTTAATGTAATATTCTAGCCGTTCTGAATCATCGCATAAACACTCGTGGTGCTAGATGCTCTAACCTACTAAGGTAGATGACTCGAGGCTCGCGTAAGGAGAAACCATACAAAGATATCTAAACAGGTAACAAGTCTCGACTAATGCAATAACAACCCCACAACAATCCAACATGAACACTAACGTGTTGATGCTATCCCATGAGGAGATGGATGATCGGGCTCTTGCACAGGAAAACCACACAGAATTGCAAGCACAGACAATAAAGATGTTGTACAAGAATTATCAATAAAGTAGAAACCAAATAAAATAGGGAATCAATAACAAGTTCATCCTAGGGATCAGGTGTTCGAGGCACCATAGAAGGTTTAGCCTCTCATGCTATGATCTACCATCACTAAGATAAAAGAGTAGATATACAATTAGACATAGAAATCTTCCCTTGATTATGCCTTCTCCGCCTTCGATTCCTCTGGTGAAACCCTAACCGTCGTTGTAGGAATTGCCCTGAGACTACTCCGCCAAAAGTTGCTCATTAGGGTTACGTGGATGGATTTTTATAGTTTTCCAATCTGCGAAGCACGACTATGTTGATCTGAAGCACAACTGTGTTGATCTCGAGAACGCTCGTGTTGACTTTGAACATGCCCGTGCTCTTATCTGGCGACGCGGTCAATACTTTTTCAATCAACAGAGAGTAACACAGGTTTGAACACACCCGTGTTAAGTAAGAGCACGGCAGTGCATGTGCAATATTTTGCCATTTGGCTCCGAAATGTCTCGATTCCTGTTCCTTTTGCTCCCGGGTACCTATTTACTTATCCAATCATATAGAAATACCCAAAGAAGCACAAAAATAGAGAATTAATGCTAGAAAACAGCATAAGTGCGTGTGAATATAAGGAAAATTTATGTATAATTATGCACTTATTAGTAAAATATGCGGACAAAATTTACATTAACTTTACAGGGAAATTTTATCTTGTCGATAGAGGCTACGTCAATACACCAAGCCTCATCGCACCATACAAGGGGAGAGATACCACCTTGGTTAGTTTACCAAGGGTGGACACGCTATTGCAATCCAAAAGATAAATTTAACCATAGTCATGCTCGTCTGAGGAATGTTGTCGAGAGTGCTTTTGGCCTGCTTAAGCGTCGTTTCAAAATCTTGCGTGTTGCAATACCATTTTCAGTGGAAACACAGTGAGACATTGTCATCACATGCGTTGTCATCCACAATTACATCTGCAAGCAAGCCATCCGCGATCAGAACTTGGAGGAAGACAAAAACTGTACTCATGTTGATGAAAAAACCTGCCCGAACGTGGAGTGGTCACAGGTGAGCAGTGGTTGTGGACATGGCGCGGGTCAACTCCTTCGAGATAATATAGCTTGAGCCTTGTGGTTGGCAGACGAGTAGAAATTAAACTCATGTTAGTTAGTAAACCATGTACGAAGTCCTCACTGGTGGACATTAATGAATAGTTGCAAGCTTGGCCTACACTCTTGAATTTGATCAACCTACAACTTTGAACAACAATTCAATTCAAAAAAAGAAATAGATACTTAAACACTAAAGAAAATTAATAATTACCAGATTGGTATAGAATATATAGATGAGAAACATGACTACTACAATTAGAATATATATTGTCATTTCTTAATATAACCTAACTATATTCCTCTACAACAACACAGTCATCACAAAATCAATCAGAAAGATGGGTTGGAAATCTTTTATGAATAATATCATCATAACTCACTAGAAAAATCCAGCTCATTAGGCTTTTAGGCATCTTTATACTGATAGCGCGCAGTTGGTTCCATTCTCTTTAACCCAAAATGAACTCTACTGCACCATAGAGAAAAGATACCATAAAGGACCAAAATCCTGTACATATACATAACATTAGACAAACATTTGTGGAACAAGACTAAAATAAAATTCGTTGATTAGCAGAGGAAAAAAAAAAGCTAGGAGCATTAGATGATTGGCCAACATGTAAGGAATTAAATGGTATGCAGCATCTACCCAAGTAGTCTTTGTAATATAACATTTCGATCTCTAGCATAAAAAACAAACAGTATCTAGTTAAAATACAATACAATACTTATATGAGATCATTACAATATTGAAACAGAATAAAAATACAATCTAAACTAGCTTCATGAACAATGAAACCAATATAGACTTGTATTGTAATAACATGCTATTTTCTTATGATACTAGTTACCATTCTGTAAAACTTATTGTTTGAGTTGCAGAATAAAATCTGTAATTCTTCTTATCATGCATCAGGTACAATTTCAGAAAGTTCATAGCTATACATGCCCAAGGTTAGGAGATTCTCGATACAGTTTGATGTTGAGCAAACTTTGTTTTAACTATAATTTATTTTCTTATCAGGCACTTCTCAGCACCTCTTAATTCAGTGAAATTCATTGTCTGTAAATACTTAGCAATACATTGCTTTTCCACCTACTGGTTTAAGATATGAAGTGATAGAGAGATAGTGAGTGGTGAACCAATTGCCTTTTTTCTTGCAAATAAGTCCATTTTTACAATATATATATATATATATATATATATATATATATATATATATATATAATTATTAGAGATAATAAGAAGTGGTTTTCCTCATAAATTCAGAACTAAAAGATAATAAAATAATAATGTATCCCATGCTTGGCTTCACCTAAAATAAGGAGAGGGTATTACAGTCATTTACTCTCAACTATCCTCTCCCCCTTTTCACAAACAATGTATTATGGTGTTAGTGTTTTTTATATTGTGTTTTTCTCTCCAAAAAATTTTTGAAAAAAATTTGAAATTTAATCCCATATGGGGATATCCCCCAACCAAACACTATCGAAGTGTCTGTTTTGGCAAGGACATCTTCGTTGAAGGCTCTATTTTAGGCCTTACCTTAATACTATATTCTTAAGAGCACTTCCATGTTATTCAAATTAAGTAAACAACATTTGGGCACCCATGTGATGATATTAAGAAGTTTAAGCAGTTTGTATTTTCTTGTTCAATGTTATTATTTTTTATAGAAGTTTAGTTTTTAGGTTAGAGTTTTATTTTCTAAAGTTAGAGTTTACTTTAGATAGTTAAAGTTTATTTTCTAGAGCTAGGGTTTAGTTTTTCAAAGTTCTAGAGTTTATTTTCCTAAAAATACAAAAAAAAAACTTATAGATCAATTAACACGTGAATGGGCATGAGCGATTTTTCAATTTAAAAAAATTTAAATAGATAAAAACATTTATTTCTCTCCAAAGGATGAACTAAAAAGTAAATGACAACGTTGAGGGAGTATTTACTCAATAGAAAAATTATAGGGGTTAAAAAGTTATTGGTTTTAATATCAAAATAGTCCCTCTATTATTCGGATCCAACCTTTTTAGTCCCCTTACTATAATTTCAGCCTTTTCGATTGCCATATTTTATTATTTTGGACAATCCTAGTCCACAATGTGATGTCCGTCACATTTACTGTTTGATTGCTCTGGTGTGGCATTTTATTGATTAAAAAATCATTATAAAAAAGAAAAGAGAAAAAGATCCAATCCGCCACCTCCGCAACCCCCTGTATTTCAACTCCTATCCGCTCCGGCCACCTACGCTTTGACGTCTTCTTCGATGGCACCGAGCTCCTCGATCCCAAGGATGAGCCTGACATCTTGTTTTCACCCACTAGCTCCGCACTATCAGCTCCTCCTCATTCTTGGACCTTGTCCGGAGCCAAGCCGGTGAAGGTCGTTCGGTATCATACATCATCAACAACCCCTGTATTCCTTTGGTCATCAACATAGCCGCCGAGCTCCACATCTCCTGCATTGTCCTTCGAGTTCAGTCCTACGTCGTCTTCTCCACGTACTATCAGTACGACCATTCCCTCTCTGAATTCCATTCCATTAATAGTCCTATCATCACCATCACCTTGCCAGGCCTCCTACTGCTCTCCTCCGATGAGATCCCCACCTTTCTCCTCCTCGATAACCCTTACCCCTCTCTCACTCAAACAATTCAAGAACATCTCCAAAGCTTCATGTGTCCTAGTTAACATTTTCGAGGAGCCGAGCGCGACGCCATCCAAGCAATCTCCAAGCTCTTCTCAGTCAGTACTCACATGCTTCGTGTTGACCCTCATCGCTTTTCCTGTTCCACCATCTTGCCAGTTTCCTCATATACAAAACACTACTGATTACATTATATATCAAACCAATAAAGAATAAAAAAACTAACTAATTAATCCATGGACGTATGCATGCATGCATGCATGCATGAATTTTAATATCTTGATCAGGTGGCTTGAACTAGATGGGAGTGAGGAAACATGATGCTACGTGGAATCATGCTGCCTATCTCCTCAAACCTCTTAAGCAAGCTCAACCTTAACCCATTCTCCCATCTCTTCTTCTTCTTCTTCTTCTTCTTCTTCTTCTTCTTCTCCACTTCATTAACCCTTGAAACAATAGCCTTAATCCTCCCCAAAGATTCCTATATAGTCTCATCATCCATGTTAACAAAGCATGAAAAGATGACCATAGTGATACATTCAGCTATACTTCTTCAATAATCACTCTCCATAACTTGTTATCTTCCTCCATTGTCGCCTCCTTCAGCATGTGCCTCAAGTCCATCCATCAGAACAAGCCTGCATTGCTCTCCAAACAACTAATCCCCACCACGGCTAACCCCTATGTAAACTTCTCTTGTCTCTTCGACAACCTCTTTGCATTCTCAACCATTAACTTGCTCATACACTCATCGTCGCTAAGCATCACCGCCAAAAGGTGTTGTGTTTGCGTCGATACCAGCCCAAATCTCGACATTCTCCTCCCGTATCTTACCATAGATTCATTGTACGAGTAAACTATCCCAACTCTGAACCTCGACATTCTCCTCATCCTATCCAACATCTCCATTGCCTCTGGCATCCTTCCTTCTCTACACAACACATCAACCAACCCACTATAAGTGATCACATTTGGCCGACACTTATCCACCACCTCCATAACTTTGATCACCCTTCCTCCTTTGGATAACCCATCCACCAACGCACTGTAAGTAACCACATTGGGTTTAACACCTCTCACACGCATTTCATCAAACAACTCCAGAGCACCATCCAGATTACTAGAAACACAAAGCCCGTGGATCAAAGAACATTAAGTGACAACAGTTGGGTCACACTGCTTCTACATTTCTCTGAAGAGAACAATAGCATCACCAAACTTCCCAAACTTACAGAACCCATCAGTGAGCATGTTAAGTGCAAGCATCGGGGTTGTACCGGCGATTATCATTTTCTGAAAGTTACAAATGAACAATGTCAAGGGATCATGAGGAGCAGAGGGCTTTGAGGAGGGTGTTGATGGTGACGAATCAAGGGGGGATGTTGATGTTCTTCATGTGGTTGTATAAATATCGAGATTGATTGAGGTGGTTGCCGATGATAAGGGTGGATAGGATGATTGCGTAGGAGCAGTGGGAGGGTTGGAGGGTTGGAGGTCGAAGAGGGAGAGAGATTGTTAGAGGAGGTGGAGGGCTTCGAGGGGGCGGCTGTAACGCCCAGAATTTTTCTAAATAAATGACCATTTGATTTCAAAATAATTATTGAGGTTAATTAGCACAAAAAATATACTAATTATTTTAAACCTCAATTAAAGGAAAATCGAGAGTTAATGAACCTAAAATCCAGCCTCGCAACTATGGGGCCAAGAGAAGGCCTTATTGGGCTAGGCTACTTTTACTTGAAATAGTTGGGGTGGATAGATAGTAAAAGCATGACTAATTAAATGAGAATTTATTAAAGTGTTAATTAATCCAGATTAATTAAGTGGGAGATACCGGACAAGAATTAGAGTCCCGGTAAAGTAGATTTGGTCGGGTCAAAGCCGAAAAATATGGATCTCTGTTGGACTAGTAATGTGACCCGTGATTTTTACAGTACGCCCGTGACACTAGAATCATTGACCCAGAATTCCCGGATCTGAGTTGATGAATTATTGAGAAAATAATATTGATTAAAGGGCATCTTGACCAGTTGAAATAGTATCGACCTAATTTAGATTCGGATTAATCGGATCTGGTCCCCTAAAGTATTCAATTAATCCATATGTGACGTAAAGTAATGGAATTTATGTGATTAATTAACTATTTTTGTTATCATGATAAGGTGGACCTAGGGCATGATTGAGTTAAATCAAGTGGAAGCCTTTCCCTCTTTCTCCATCTCCTTCTCCCCTTTTCCTTCACGAGCTCCTCCATTTTTCACGATTTTACCCCTCTCTTGATTTCCCTTACCTCCTCACTGGTGAGACCACCGGACCGGCGCCCTACTACCGCCCAGACCTGTGCGCCCCTTAGCGCTAGTGCCTCCCCGAATTTTCTAAATAAATAAAGCAGAAAATTCTTAAAAATTAATGAGATTAATGTAACACCCTGACCCGGATTCCGGGACCTCGGGCACGTAAACAGATCGGCCGTACCCACGTGGAGACGAGCCCCACCCAAGTACAAGGCCTAAATAATCAAAGCAGATATCAATTAATAATCAAAGGTCTCAACAATAATAACAAATATCCTCGAAATAACCACAGTGGAAATAAAACAAGTCGCAGAGGGTCCACATACCCTAAACAAATACAGGCCCTACATAGGTCCTAAACAAAGTGTCTCTCATACAGAAACAAAAGACAAGGAGATCCTCTAACCTTAGCAAATATCCCACCTCGACTCTCGCACGTCTCCTAAGCTCGAGTCACCTACTCCTTGGGACCTGAAATGAGAGAAGGGAAAAAGTGATGAGCTTTCGGAAGGAAAGCCCAGTAAGTACCTTGCAAGGATCTCAAAGATGTAAACCAATAAAGATGATATCAAATCCAACAAATCATCAACACAATGGGGTTACACCCCGCACAATCAGATCCTAGGAGTCTACCACAAACAACAGCAACAGTACGACTCATGCTCAGCTACAGCCCTCAGGCTCTGGAAGAGGATTCCAAGAACAGCTCAGCAACGATCCCCCGGACAGCAACACAGCCTCGGGCTGCACACGACCCTCCAGTCGTACCTCGTAGCGCCACCTCTCCACGTGTTGACACGGCCAGTGCATCAACCCCACTAACAGGCAGGACAACCATAGTATCGTCCCTCTTGCATGGCAAGTTGAAACGACAGGGTGTCCCATCCCTGAATGTTCCCCAAACCGGAGCCCCCATGCTCCACTGAATCGGGAGGAAGAACAAACTCAGTTGGCACATACTTCCCAGCCAGCACACAAGTACTGCGTATCTCTATGGTCTCATACCAGACAACAGGAGGCTATGCTCAGCTAGCCCGCTCACTCTACTGACGCATACCTACCTAGCTGCACACAAGCACCACGAGTGCCTATAATCAAGTGTCGGTCACAGGAGGGTATGTCCAACGAGCATTCCAACAAATAAGTAGTAATAGCACTACCACAAGCATATTAATCATACACATACGAGGAAAGAGAACAAAACAAACATGTACGTGCATGCTTTCAAGAAAAACAGATACCACAAAGAAGATATGCTAACTAATAGAATTCATCAAAACAAGAAACCCAAACAATGGGTAGGGGCGAGGCAAGAGTAACTTACCTCTAATCGCAATCCAATCAACTGATCCAAGAGTGTCTCGCCGAAGTTCAACTCTCCACGTCGATATTTGACAAACATAGGTCCATACTCAAACACATACATGGGTGCTTAATAACATTATCACCTATAATACACATGCAACTAAATGGGCCCGACCCATTAAATGAACCCAACTTACTCAACTTAATTGACCAAATAGCTAACCCAACCAACTTGTGTCACACCACTTGTCTTGACTAGACTCAACAAGCCTTCAAACACAACTTATCTTCCGAAACAGCCAACCCAACCCACTTGAATAAAAAATCAACTCAAAACCAATACTTCATTAATGAACCTTAGTCATGTTAATGTATTATTATTACCATTTCTTGGCAAAGACTAAATACCTTCATAAACACTCACACATTGGACTCAATTACTCACAAACCATGATGAATACCAGACCATAAAACCAGCTCTAGCTCAGAGAAGGCTCGTGTCACTACCTACTCCCTCTCCATCTTATCATATACACAAACTACCTCTTCTTCTTTATCACTATTGCTAGACCATTCTACCAAACTTCATCCATGTCTCACAACTTAACAAAGACCCATTACCCATAGTGATCAACAGAAATCCTCCAAGCCTTGACACCCATGAACACAAACTAAACAAGTAGCCTTCATGTGAAACCAAAAATCCAAATTCATTCTAGGTTCTCAGAAAACCAGCATCAATTCATAAAGCCCAATAACCTACTCAGCTCTTTAATAAAGATGCATGTATCCTTACTAAATAGACAGATTCTCTTGTGTATCCATTACTGTCAACCCATATGGAACAAGGCAAAAGCATATAATTACATGAAATCATGCATGCTAGATTGAACAAATTCTCCAGCACACTCTAAACACTATCTTTAGAGAACATATTCATATGGAAACTAAGCATGTCTACAAATATACCAATCATCTTTATACCTACCAATCATCTCATGCTCATCAAATGCAAGCTATCCCTCATACTTACCCCAACCTAGTAATACATAGGATCTGAACCAAGAATAAAAAAACAACACTTCAAGTGTTCACATATACATCCACCCATGCATATATGCATGCCCAGCCTTGAATCATAAATAACCCATCTAATTAACAACTTTAGAGAGTTATTAATCTTATTGAGCACACTTGAATAATATTCACTAATGAACTATTTTTACTAACTCAATGAATGGTGAACTCAAATAGGTTCTCAAGGGCACAAACACTCACTGATAGTTCACGATGCTCTGCGCTCCTAAGAACACTCCCTCTCTTCTTTCCTCTCTGCAGTGGCGGCGATGACGGTGACGACGACGGCGACGACGTTGTTCTCGTACAAGGTACTATACTAGGGTTTGGAGGCCTTCCCCTTCTTATAGAACTCACGGAGGCTATCGGATAAGGTTCGCCCAACTAACTTATCTTGTCGTTTAAATTTCTCCCACAGCTGGTCGGACGCGGTAGTTGACGGAGAAGATTGGGTTAGAGAACTCTCTCTAGATAATTCTCCCTATATTGGTTTAAATATAGATATATATCTCTTTCTATAACTCTCTCTCTCTCTACTTATAAATATATCTCTCTATATATACTGTGTATTTAATATAAAATATCATTATCACGGGTTTTTCTTTAAACATGATTCAAAATCTAATTTTGACTTCAGCCACATGAATCACGTATGTATTGGTATTATATATTATATTTATATATAAAAAGATATATTTGAATTCACATCCAACTACCAATCTAATCCTTTAAACTTCCCCATTTTATCAAATCTTACTTTTAAATGCAACTTCGGTCAACCAACTTTTAAACATCAAATCAACTGTTTATATATATATATATATATGTATATATATATATATATATATATATATATATATATATATATATATATATATATATATATATATTATTTCCTAATTAAAAATAAAAACAAAAATAAGGAAGTTTTATTCCCAATAGAATGTTTAATTAAATCCAACTTTGGAGAATATTTCCTTATTAACCAAAGAATTAAAGAAATAACTAATTAAAAGCAAAACAAAATAATCCATATGTGATGTAAAGTAATGGAATTTATGTGATTAATTAACTATTTTTGTTATCATGATAAGGTGGACCTAGGGCATGATTGAGTTAAATCAAGTGGAAGCCTTTCCCTCTTTCTCCATCTCCTTCTCCCCTTTACCTTCACGAGCTCCTCCATCTTTCATGATTTTCCCCCTCTCTTGATCTCCCTTACCTCCTCACCGGCGAGACCACCGGACCGGCGCCCCACTACCGCCCAGACCTACGCGCCCCTTAGCACTAGTGCCTCCCTTACCCGCGCGTGCGTGTTTGTGCGTGGCCAAGTCGAGCTCAGCCAGACGCGCCTTCCACTTCTCTCCGCCTGTATGACCGACGATATAACACCCCGAATTTCCTAAATAAATAAAGCAAAAAAATTTCAAAAATTAATGAGATTAATTAGCACGAAAAATAAATTAATTATCTTAAAGCTCAATTAAAGAAAAATCGAGGATTAATGAACTTAGAGCCCAGCCTCGCAACTATTGGGTCCTTGGAAGGCCTTATTGGGCCAGGTCATGTACACTTGGAATAGTTGGAGGTGGATGGTTAAGATAACCCCGGTTAATTAATTAGGAGATTTACTAAGTGTTAATTAATCAAAATTAATTAAGAAGATGGTACCAGACAAATGTTAGAGTTCCGATAAAGTAGGCCGGGCCAGTCAAAAGCCGATAATCTTGGATCTGGTCTGACGAAAGACAGGCCCTGTGATGTTATAGGGCACTCGTACCACTTGAATCATTGATCCAGGATTTTTGGTTCTGGGTGGATGAATTATTGAAAAGATAATGTTAATTAAAGGGTTACGTGACATAAAGTGGGAAGATAAGCTAAAATAATTGGATAAAATAATAATAAATTAGAATATCTTTACTTTATATAGTAAAGGAAAATGAGAGGAGAGAAAGATCAATTCTCATCTCCTCTCCCTCTCTCGAATTGGTCCGACCCAAGCCCTAGAACCCGCGCCCCTCTTCCCCTTGACTTCGCTGCAGCTTGGCCGCCGCCGCCCTCGTCTTGCCGCGCACTTTGGTGACCCTATCCCACGGGAGTCCCAGCGCTCCTCGCCTGACCGGTCGGCGGTAGCGCCTCCACCACGAGCTCAGTCCATTCGGCCTACAGATCTGCCTGCTCCGCCCCTGTCTCTGGTGACTCGCATGCGCAGCCAGCCCTTCCACCCATAGCCGGCTTCTTCTCCGTTCCCGTCGAGCAGCAGCAGCCAGATCCGGCGACGGGCAACCTCGAGCCCTCCGCCCTATAAACAGTCCGGCCGGCCTCTCTATTCCGACAAACTCTAGCAAGGACTGGGCACCAGCCCCTGTCCCTCTTCTCCGGCGACCCTTCTCGCTGCCCACTTAATTCCTCTAACTGTAAGCCCTAATTGGGAGAAATCTCACACTAATTGGTTGATGAAATGATTAATTGAAGGTTAGGAGCGGTGATAGAAATCATGATCTAACTAATGAGGGTTTAAGAAGATAGATGGGTTTTCATTGTGGATTATGAAGTATGGAGTTGTATGATTGTTATTTGGACAAGATTATGTTATAATTGTTGTATGTTCGTATAATTTTCGAGGCCCTATAAATAGGGGAGGTGCTGTCGAAATTTCATGAAAATTCTAAGTATTAATGTTCGATTAGTTTCCATGTTAACATGCCTAATTGTTCATGCTTTAGAGTAATTGAACGGGGTTAATTACTATTGTTAAGAGGCATGTTAGGATGTTATAAGCATGAGTTAAGCTAAAGTGGGCATGTCGTGCACTTGTCGTATTTCTAAACGATAGAATTAAAGGTATGAAAATACGGATCTCGTATTTATTTAGCTATTATTATATATTCTAGGAAAGGGTAAAGGTCCCGCGGAGCATCAGCAGGGCCGAGCCAGACCTAGGATTTATCGAAGGACTTCATGTGAGTGGACACCCCTGTATATTTTGTTTATGCATGTATTTATCGTAAACCGATTTATTCGTGCTTTTAATGAGTTTTATCAGTTTGTGGATGTCGATGGATTTCATCACTTCTTTTGTATAGTGATTTCATGCTTGTTTAATTGTTTAAAATTGAAAGAGCATGAGAAATGGTAAAGTGAAACCTTAATTGGTAGAAATTGATTATTATATGTATCATAGGTCGCACCTTAGTTAGATATGTATGAGGGATCCAGCGGGGCTCGGGATAGAACCCAGAAATTAAGTAGGCAATACCATGTTAAGAAAGGGACTTTGTTTTCAATCGCTTTTCTTAAAACAAAAATGTTTGCGAAAGTCGTTCTTTTTATAAAACCCCCTTTCTGACTCTTGTGGGTGCCCGTATCGGATACGCGATGCATACTTGAAGTACACATGTAGATGTATACCGCTAGTCGTCAGGTACCGGGCTCATGTAGATGTATACCGTTGTTCCCGGTCATCAGGATCATATAGATGTATACCTCTGTTCCTTGATGGTAGTTGGAGTCCTTCCCGAGAAATTCGAACTAGGGGTGCATGCTTGTATGATATGAGGTCATTGCATAAACATGTTTCTTATATGATTGTTATGATGTGAGATCGCATATGTGCTTTCTTCGAATTTCTGATTGTGTTGGTATGCTTATCATGATTTAAGATAATTATGCAAACCCTCATGATTTATATTTGCTTATGTACATGTATTATTATGTTAGTTTAGTTTTCTGTCGAGAGGCAGGCATGTATAATACCTAGTAGATTAGTCCATACTCACTAAGCTTGTATAGCTCAGTCCCTTTGGTTATTGTTTTTATATTGTAGGATCTAGACAGGGATCTGAGTAGTAGCTCGTGTTGCGAGCAGGGATTGAAGTCTAGATTGGCTCTGGCGTACCTAGTATTTCTTTTGTATCTTGTTGTTGTATTTGACACTATATTTATTTGCTTCTGTGTATTTGGGGTCATTGTTGCCCAAGACTTGATAAGTTGTACTCTTTATGACTCCGGTTTGGATATGACTCCCTGTGTGTAACCGGTTATGCTTATGTCATATTGATTTTATTTGAGTACTTCATTGTTATAAGGTTTTAAATTTTACAGCCTTAGGCACAGGATATCCTCCTGACCTGGCTGGTGTGAAATCTGGCTTAGTAAAAAGATGGGTGTTACAGGCGGTCTACGTCGAGCCGCCTCACCCACCGCCCTATTTTCTTCCATCGGCAACTCAGATTTGGCGAACACCCCTCAGGCCTGCAGCTCCTGTCCGCTGTCTCCTCTCCGGCGTGTACGTGATCAAAGCTCCACCCTGCCGTCCCTAGCACTACCTGCTCCTCTCCTCTTATGAGATCTGATGCGTTGAATCCGCAAGTGTACGGGTCGAATCAAGTAATAAAGTGGACTCTTGAAAAGTCGGGTATCGAACCTCAGGGAGAAAAGAAGTACTAGTAATGGCTATTCATCTATTATCTAGTCGATCAAGATTTGGTTTGTGATAACTAAACCTAATTCGAGAATTACCAATGCAAATTAATAAGTAAAATTGACCTTGAAGACAATCAATCGATGAAGGGGATACTTGGGTGATTGAATCCCTCTTGGATTTCCTTAGATATGGATAATGCTTCCTATGTTAATTCTTGGTGAATCATTGGCCAATGGTTCCTAATGTGATTTCATCCCCTCGCTTAAGGGTGATTACTCAACCTAGTGCCCTTACTAGTTAAGTTCTAGGGAACCTATTTCTTGGAAGGGCTAAGGGAATAGGACATCTAAAGGAGTTGCTCGCCTTAGTACCTGTGGGATCGAAAATACGCGCCTGGCATCGTGTGACACCAGACAGTATATCGAAGCACAAATATCATTTTTTTAGTTTTGTGGGTTCTTTTATTCCTAATAGAGGCAAGCCTCTATTATTAATTACCCCAGACAACGTCGTGGGAACCTCCGATTAAGGGCAAAAATACAAGTAGAGACAATGAGAAAGAATAATTGATTTTATTGCAATATAATATGATTTGTTACATATCAGCATATGTTTATATATATATTTATTTATTTGTTTATTTATGGCCTTGCTTACTCGGGGATCTTGCTTACGCTATATGGGATCCATAATCCACCGGTTGCCTTGCACTTGAGATTTGTGACCGAGGTTTAGGTCGCCAATTAAATCCCCTTTCATCAAGAACCGCGTCTAACTGAGCCGCCCTTAGGAGTTGCATTATATATGGTTGGAGAGATCAGGAAGCCTAAATCCCAATACCGCCAATTTTGTCCTGATCGGAGTTGTCCGCGAGAAGTGGTTGAGCTGGCTAGATAGTAGGGATTAGCCTTTTTCTCCATCAAAATATGCACTGCCCGAGTTACAAAAGGGGCTTGTGCTATATACGACTATTGAAGCTCTTGGTATCTAATCTTCAGCGCCGCAGATTTCATTCCCATTGGAGTTTCCAAGCAGGAATTATGAATTTTTGAAAATGAGTCTTCGGCATTGTCAACGGCAGGATCACTGAAATTGACTATTTTATCCGTCAAAATTTACACCGACTGAGCCGCCGAACGAGTCCGTGTTGTATATGACTATTGGAGATCTGGATATCTAATTTCCAATGCCACAGACTTCATCTTAATCGAAGTTTTCTGGCCAAAGTTATGAATTTTTGAAATTGGGCGATCAACATAGCTAGCGGCAGAAATGCTGAAATTTACCCTTTTGTTCATCAAAAATCCGCACTGATCGGATCACCGAATGAGTTCGTGTTGTATATGAATGTTGGAGACCCGGATATCTAATTTCCAACGTCGCAGAGATTATCTCAATCGGAGTTTCCAGGACAAAGTTGTGAATTTTTGAAATTGGGTGATCAGCATGGCTGTCGGCAGAAATGCTGAAATCTACCCTTTTATTCATCAAAATCCACGCTGATCGGGCCGCCTAACGGATCTGCACTGAATACGAATGTTGGAGACCCAGGTGTCTAATTTCCAACGCCGTAGAGATCGCCTCAGTCGGAGCTTCCGGGCCAGAGTTATGAATTTTTGAATATGGGCAATCAGACGAGGTTTCAGGAATTAATTTGTCGAACTATAGGGTTCATCCTTTTTCCCCATCGAAATAAGCACTGATCGGTCTGCCAAAAGAATCCGTGCTGTATATGATTGTTGAAGATGTGGATGTCTAGTTTCCAACGCCGCAGGTCTCGTCTCAATCGGAATTCTCTGGCCAGCGTTGTGAATTTTTGAAAACAGGTCCTTTATAACAAAAATCTGCAGCAACACAGTTTTTTATTTCTGCCGCGGCAGGTCCATCAGCAGCAACGACGCGCGGCAGCAGCATCTCCATCAGCAGCGGCAACGCATAGCAGCAACAGTAATATACAAGAGAACAACTCCTTTAATCTTGGTCAAGAGCACCAAAGGCCTCTATTCTCTATCTCTAGAGTCTTTAGCTTAACAGCAGCTCTAGGACCTTCATAACATTTACGGTGACATTGAAGCTGGGGAACAAATTGGCGCTCCACAACCTTGGGCCCTACACATTCTTAGAATTTTATTGCACTCACAATCAAGGATTGTCGATGCAACTTGATTTGAGGATTGCTTGACTATCACAATATTGAGACATTTGGAAAGTTATGATGAACCGTTCCGAGAAGGACAACCCTTGATATGTTCTTCAAGCACCACGGGGATCAAAATGATTTTTGATTTGTTACAGCGTCGCAACATCATTTTCTTGTTAATTTTTTTTTTTGTTAATTTGTGTTCAACTTGCATCCATGAAAGTTCCAAAACATCATAAATTTGCTAACTAACTCAGGATCCCATTGTCAATGATTTTCTTGTCAATTTCACATTCATCAAATTTGGTTACACAACTAGTATTTGCAGCAGCTCTCTTGTAGGGATACAACAGCTTCGTTGTCTTTTTCGTATATTTTTAATTTCGGCAGAGCCTCCCCTATATTTGGGCTTCCTTTTGTTATACAAACATTCACATTATGTAAAAATTCATAAAAAACATCACATTGTCTTCTTATTTTACGGCTTGGCCTGACCTCACTATTCTTCTAGCAGCAATGCGATGCTATTGTAGACATGCACTGACTTGTTGATGACGAACAGATGAGACTATGCACTGATCTGTTGTTGTAGACGAACCAACTGAGGCCGGGAGTGCTATTACAGATGAGCCATTTCTTTGCCGAGTCTTGATCTTGACTTACGTTGATGCAGCGGCCGATCTTGACGAATGAATTGGTGCCCAGGGTTGGTGCGGGGCATTGATGCTGATGCTGAAGTTAATGCCAATGTTCTTTGTTGATGCGGAGGCGAGGAATTGATGCGGCCCGATGCATTTGTTGGTGTAGAAGTTGATGCGACTATTGAAGTTGATGCGAAATTAATCACGTAAATTTGATGCCGATGTTGATGCCACTTGCCGGGTTGCTACTGCCGATTGTGCAGTCTTGATGAAATTTCTTTGCTGAATGCTGATGATGACGAGGGGCTGCTGATTGTTGATGACGATCAGATGATGTCCGAGGTGTGCTGTTGCAGACGAACAGGTTGATGCCGATATTTATTGGTGACGACGAACCGAGTTGTTGTCGGCGATCTCCGAATAAATTCATTGTCGAGTACAGTCTTTGCATTACTCAGAGAGGAGGTGCTGCCGGAGTTTGTTGCAGAAGGGGAAGTTGATGCCGGCGAGCTGCAGGAGTCGGTGGCGGTGCAGGACCTTGCGCCGGTCGGAGGGCTCGACAAGCGTCTTGATGCATTGCATTGTTGTAGGGGTTGATGTCGATATTGCTGCTGCTAGACTTGACGTCAATGTTGTTGCAGGGGCAAATGTCGAGGTTGATGTCGCGCAGACGGCTAGCTGCTGAGGGTTGATGTTGCTTGCGAGGGGATCTTTGCGGGCCGCATCTATGGTGGTGGCGCTGGGTGGGGCGGAGCTCGGCCAAGGCAGCATTCTTGGGGTGGATCTGGAGCATGGGCTGGAGTGTATTGTTGTCGAGGGAAGGGGTGGATCGGCCGCAAGGGCCTTGGGCAGCTTGAGGAAGCGGCTGGCGGACCTCGAATCTGGCTGGCGGAGGCGGCTTTCCTCGGCAGCTGGAGCGGCAGTAGGGCGGGCCGGGCGCAGCGAGTGAATGGCCGGGCGGGCTAGCGGTACTCGGGGCAAGAGGCGCGGCGCAGGAGCGTGGAACGGGCCTGGCGCTGGCCTGGCTACTGGGCGCTGTACTGAAGCGCTACTGGCGTCTGGCGGCTGGGCGCTAGCGTGATCTTGGCCGTGGCGGAGCTTGGCCGGTGGCGTCGACGGCGGTGAGGGCGGCGGTCTTCGTCAGGGGCCGGTCGTGAGAGAGGAAGAGGTGGAGAAGAGGACTTTCTTTTAATTTTAATTTTAATAAATTTTTTTTTTAATTCATTTTATTTAATCTCCCTTTTTTTATTATGATATTGAGAAGAGAAAAGAAATACCTTTTTTTTTTTGTTTTTCCTTCTCTACCCGTTCTGTCTCTTCTCTCTGGTCCTCGCTCTGCCTTTCTTCAGATTTCTCTGTCGTTTTCCTCCCTCTCTGTCTTTCTTCTCCTTTTTTTTTGTCTCCTCTTCTTTTTTTTTATAATAACTTTGTCTTGTTCTTATCTCCAGGATCAGTTCCCCCGTGAAATCCCGGCGAGGAATCCCAACGTTTCCACCAGATGGATAAGACCAAATCCTGTTTAAATTTTTTTTTTAAATTTAATAATTAATTAATTCAATTAATTATTAATTGTTATCATGCCTCGGGATTAACATTCATGCCTCGGGATTTGCATTATGCCTTGGGATATGTTTCATGTCTCGAGATTTGTTTCATGCCTTGGGATATGAATTATGCCTCGGGATTTGGATTATACCTCGGGATTGGTATTCCACCTTTTTTTTTTTAGATAATATTTGTACCCCTTGATTTGTCTCGGGATATGTTCTTGGATGGAATTTATACCCCTTGATTTGTCTCGGGATGTGTTTTCTTATCAAATCTTGATTTGGCCAGGATTATGATAAGTTGAATTTTATTAGAATTAAAATTTTAATTCTAATGAGATGAATACATATATATTTTTTTTTTTATATAAACAAATTGCCCCCTTCACACTTCTTTCACAAAATTCCTTTGAGTGAGAGAAGTGTGAATCCTTAGCTTCTTTTGTCTTCTTTTCTTTAACATGGCCTACAATCTTCATCTCGAGCCCTTTTGGGATATCGGTCAAGATTGTCGTGAGATTCCAAGAGGTCAGGTCTTTCCCCGTTGCAAACCTATTTTTGGTCCCGGGTCTGAACCTCCGATCAGATATGAAGGAGAAGAGCACTCAGAGTGGGTGAAGCGTCCTCCAGCTCGCATGGCTCTGACTCACTATCTTCAAATCATTTGTAATGAAGGTAGTACAATTAATATAATTCACTTGAAGCCCAGAAGGGGCTATTAGGGATTTGAGTATGTTTCAAACTTTAGGTCATAAAATCTTTAACCATCACCCGGGTGGAGGGCTAGGAATCCTATTAGAAGTGAATTAATAGATTTTCCTCATTATTACGATTGGGCTAGATATATTGTTAGCAAATATTTTGAAAAATTATTTCGGGTAGAATTGATTGGGGGAATTGTGGCCTCAGTTGGTCGATATGACTTAGATTTGAATTTTTTCAAAGCATTGGTAGAGTTTTGGTGTCCGGAGACAAATACTTTCCACTTCTTACATGGGGAAGTGGGGATTTCTTTGTGGGAGATCAAAAGCCTTGGGGGGCTTTCGGTAGTTGGTGATATATATGATGAAGTAATCCCACCCAATAGTGTAATATGTGACAGAGAAAATTCAGAATTTTCTGTATTGCGGAATCTTTTTGACATCTTTCAATGGCTTGCAAGACGAGATGCCAACAAGAACGTATTTTTCTCAGATTGGGTAGATTTCTTTAGGAAGTCAAAGTCCAGTTCCCAGTATGATTCGAGTTCTAATCCTCCTCCAAAACCGGTTTCAAACACAAATTTGGCCGCTTTTATATCATTGTGGATTTGTTCCTTCATTATGCCGGATAATCATAAGGTAATTAGACCCGGGGTTTTTATGATGGCGTGTAACCTTGTGCATGGAAGGTCAGTAGCTCTTGCCCATGATATTAGCACGCTTATACTTAGGATTAAATTCTATGGTTAATCATAGGAAGGG
Organism: Dioscorea zingiberensis; assembly: GCA_026586065.1. NCBI lineage: Eukaryota > Viridiplantae > Streptophyta > Magnoliopsida > Dioscoreales > Dioscoreaceae > Dioscorea > Dioscorea zingiberensis. Next base: position 27,091,097 of record CM048824.1, read on the forward strand.
GCCCGGACATTCTACTGTAGCCTTTCCTTCCTACTTTTTGTATGCTTGGGCTAGTTGTCATTTTCATGGCATATCTCTTCGGAGGAAAATTGATCCAAGTACACATACAATCCCCGGGCTCTTAAGGGTACCAGAGATGTTATATTATATGAACGCCTCCGCCTCCCCGTTTACTCCTTTGGAAGCTAGGAAATTCTTTAAGTTTGAAGCCAACTTCAAATGGCGTCCTTTTCCCTATCTCCTTCATAATGATGAGACGGTGCGGGATACTAGGCATCTTGCGGGGCCCGATGTGCTGGATATTCAAACCATAGAGTATGTGATAGGCCTTCGCTGCGGCATCCTTCCTCTTCGATGTGGTGGAGAGTTCTATGCAGAGCCCTACAATCCTCATCGTTTTGGGCGCTTTGATTCACGACCAACAATGCGGCGTATATTGATGTCCCGCGAAAAGCTTCCTCTGCCCGGGTGCTTGCAGGTTATTGGCGTCATTTTTCCCGCCAGAGGACCTCCAGCTCGTTCTATATTCCTGAAAAGGATCGAAGCGGGGAGCTCATGTACTTTTATGCACAGGATTGGTTTGAAAACGTGCGAACTTTCTTCCAACAGGACATCGCATTGTTAGTCCAAGAGGATTATGGTGATAAGAGAGATAATAGGAGGATCCAGGAGCAAGGTCAATCTTCAAAAAGGCCCCGATTCATCAATGAGAGTATCTTCATCAGTCAAAAACGAGGTCCTTCTCCTGCGGATCTCCCTGTTCCAGTGAAGCGGCGACAAACGCAAGGTATGTCAAACTCCATATTCTTCTTCTTATTCTTCTTCTTTTTTTTTCGGATTTTTTTTTTTTTTTTTTTTTTTTGATTCAAAACCTGAATTCTCATTTGATTCGAAGTTTGAATCTTTATTTGATTCAAAGTTTAAATTCTTATTCGATTCAAAGTCTTATTCTCCATTTGAATCAAAGTCTAAATTCTTATTTGACTTGAAGTCTGAATTTTTATTTAATTCAAAATCTTTGGTTAACAGGTATACAAATTCGTGAAGTCTCATTGGCCAATGTCGGGGTTGCCTACAATCCACCAATTGGTAAGAGGATCATGTCCCCTTTTCTTCTTCTTTTATTTCCCTTTCCTCGACTTGACCCCTTTAAATTTTTTTAACACAGCTCCAAGAATAGATGATATTCCTTCACCGAATCCGGGGATGCCTCTAGAGTCTCAAGTTGGTAAGAAAATACTTCCTTCACTCATACATTTTTAACAGATTTAATTAAAGATTTGATTTCAGGTTATTGAATCCATAAGATTTTAATCTTTGGAGCTCAGGGAAACATTGGGGTTGAGGAAGTTCCTCTTAATCCTGTGCAAGGTAGTATTCCCCTCTTTCTTCCTCCTTCTTTGTGTACATATGCTTTTATTTACTTTCAATTTCTTGTTAGGAGATATACCTATCGCGGAAAGTGCGGCACCCCTTAACTTGCCCGTAAATCAAGAAAGCAAGGAGCGTACTTCGTCTTTTAATAATGTTCCTTCTGCAAATTTCATAAGGGATGGTCCCTCCTCAATGGAGAAATTGGAGACCGGTGTCGGCAACGTTAATGTTGAAGGTGCACCTTTAGTGGTACAAGATCTAACGGAGGGAGTAGAAAGTGGTGGTTCCAATGCTGGTGCCAGAATTTCAGTTTCTCCAGAGCAAAACCAAGGTCCTCCTCTCTTCTCTCTTCTCTTTTTTTTTTTTTTTTTTTCAAAGAGACATGAATATTGACGACTCCCTTTTTTTTTTTTTTTTTTTTTTTTTTTAGTTGCCCAAAAAGGTGACGGACCTCCATCTTCGGGGCAAGGTCTTTCAAAGGATATTATCGAGGATGCTCCTGCTCCTACTCCGGTGGAAGGTGACGGCATCAATACTGATATTGGACTTCCAACTTCATCAAAGCAAGAACAAGGTTTTTTTTTTTTTTTTTTTTTTTTTTTGAATCTTGAATCTTGATCTTGAATCTTGAATCTTGAGTTTCGAATTTTATATCCTGAATTTCATTTATATATCCTTTTTATAGGTCCGAAGAATATACCAAGTATGGTATTACGTCTGCGAGCCGATGTGATTAGCAATATCAAGTCTCTCAACTATGACAACTACCAAAGCGTCATCAATAAAGTGAAAGAGTCAAATTCACTCCTTGAACCTTTCAATGTTGGATTGACTAATCTTGAGCCTTTCATAGAGAGGATAGCTCAGTGTGCGGTCTATGCCAAAGAAGCCTCAGAGGACCCCAGCGTCCAAGCCTATATTCATAACCAACAAGCCAAGGCGTGTGTACATGAAAAGGCTTTGGCCCTTGAACGTCTTAGCAAAAGCAGGGAGGGGTGGGCTAATGATATCAACATAAACAATGAGGAGCTTCAGAGACTTGCAGAAAGGCAGCAGAAACTTCAAGCAGAACTTTGCGAGATTCAAGATACAATGAAGACTTTAAATGAGAAGATAGCAACTTCAACAAGTTTCTTTGAGGCTTCTGGGCATGCGCAAACAGATCTTCAAGCCGAGTTGGATAAGGCGAAGGCACAGATTATTTAGGACCAAGGAGGTTATTCAGATGCTAGCCTCATGGCTATTTTTACAAAGTGGCTTGATGAGTTGGAAGAAGCAAAGAATTCATTACTGAAGCATGCTGGGCATTGAAGGCCCCTTTTTTTTTTCCTCTTTTGTTTTTGTTTTAATTTTCCTAGTTTGTTTACGCTTTGGTAGTTGACTCTGGGACATTTGTTATGAACATTAGACTTGAATAAATTTTAGTTCCTTCCTTCCCTTATTCTGAAATTCAGAATTAATATGAGGACTCTTTTTTTTTTTTTTTTTTTTTTTGAATTTCCGAAAATTTAGAATAAATGTGAAGACTATTCTAGAAATTCGGAATTACTTTCTTTTTTTTTTTCTTTTTTTTTTTTTTGAAAAAAATAAGGGGTCAATGTGTTTGCCTCAAGAAGCACATTCAATCGTACATGACCGATCTGCCCCCAACTAGGAGCCGGACGTTCCATCATAGACAAACACATGCCTCTTTATTTCATTGAATAAGTTTGGTACAAAAGTACATAAAATTAATGTTTTGCCTCGGGAAGTACATTTAATTGTACATGACTAGTCTACCCTTATAAGGGACCAGACGTTGGCCATAGGCAAACATTGTTACCTTATATATAGTATTTCTTCGTGAAGACCATTGATGGTGGCATCGGTCTTTCTCCGTTGGCGTCAATGGTACGATATCGCCTCCTTCAGTAGACGGTCTCCACAACATAAGGCCCTTCCCAATTTGCTTTGAACTTGCCCCGCCCGCTTATTGGTGATGATAGGTCTTCTCAGGACAAGAACCATTTCTCCTTTGGCAAAGGTCCGAAATCGAGCCATCTTGTTGTAGGCTTGTGACATTTTGGCTTTGTAGACTTCAAGATTCTGCTGCACTCCCAACCTTTTCGCCGAGAGAGTCCAACTCATCCAAGCCGGGTTTAACATTATCTTCATTTGAAATTTCATTTTGCACTGCCATTCTTAGTGAGGGTATTTGGATTTCGAGGGGTAAGACCGCTTCAGTTCCAAATACCAAGGAATACGGCGTGCATTGTGTTGGAGTCCTATAGGTGGTGCGATAGGCCCATAACATCTCCGGGAGCCTTTCATGCCAATCCTTTTTGTTCTTGGACACCGCCTTCTTCAACAACTTCGAGAGGGTCTTGTTGAATGCTTCTGCCAACCCATTCGCCCTAGCATTATAGATGGAAGTATATCTCCGCCTATTTTATGGTCTTTGTGCAAATCTCCCGACTTTGAAGCTTGAAGGCGGGGGCCGTTATCTGAAATGATTCTCCTCGGAGTTCCAAATCTATATAAGATATTCTCCCTGAAGAACTTGATAACATTTTCAGTCTTGACTTCTCTGAGTGGAATTGCTTCTGCCCACCTGGAGAAGTAGTCTGTTGCAGCCAATATGAACCGGTGTCCCAAAGATGATGGTGGTTCGATGGGACCGACTACATCTGTCCCCCATATCTCGAAGGGCCATGACGAAACTGTGGGGTGTAGAGGATTTGGATGTTGGTGAATGAAGTCTCCATGTATCTGGCATAGATGGCATCTTCTGGCATAATTGATGCAATCTCCAACCATGGTTGGCCAGTAATATCCCAAGCGCTTGATCTTGAGTCGCATCTTGGGTCCGGATTGGTGTGCACCACATATCCCGGAATGTACATCATGCATGACTTCCTGAATTTCTTCATGTGAGAGACATCGCAGGAGTAGTTGATCATATGACCTGCGGTACAATATATCGTTTATGAGGGTGAATCTTAGGGCTCTTCGCTTTATCTGAAGACCCTTTGATTTGTCCTCTGGAAGTTTATCATATTTCAAATATTCTATGAATGGTCGTCTCCAATCTTCCTTTAGCATTTCGAGGGTGAAGACTTCCGCTTTGCCCCCAGCACTTTCCTCTTCATCATCATCAAGGATCGTACTTATGGGCCTTCTATTTCTTATGGTTATATGGATTTCTTCATAATCTGGATTTGCCAGCTCCTTCGCAACTTTCGCCAAAGAATCAGCTTCTCCATTTTCTGATCTTAAAACCCTCCTCAACTGTACTTGGGGATTTTCTTCATCGATCTTTGACCTTCTTGTGATATTTAAGAAGTTCGTGTTTATATATCTTGTAGTCTTCTTGACTTGCTTTATAATGAGTTGTGAGTCTCCAAATATGTGTATGTGTTGGATTCCCATCTTGATTGCTGCCCAAACCAGGCTATGAGAGCTTCATATTACGCCTCATTGTTTGTGCATGGCTCGTAAGGGAGAGTGCATATCCGAGAATTCCCCTTACAGTGTGACGAACACAAGTCCTATCGACTTTGATTTGTGGAATTTGGGACATGAGTGGGGCTTTATAGATGATGCTCCATCAAAATATAATCGCCACCTTGATTCTTCCACTGTTAATGTCTCTTCATCGGGGAGATCATAATTAAGTGGTGACTCATCGGGGAGGGGGTGTGCTGCTAGGAAGTCTGCCAACGCCTGCCCTTTAATTGCCTTCTGCGGAGTGTATGTTATGTCAAACTCCATCAGTATCAGCGCCCACTTGGCGAGTCTTCCCGTGAGCAATGGCCTCGTCATTAGATATTTTAAAGGATCAATTTTTGATATGAGTATGACTTTATGTGCTAGCAAATAGTGTCTCAACTTCTTGACTGCGAACACTAGAGCTAGACAGTGCTTTTCAATGGGGGTATACTTGCTCTCAGCTCCTATCAACATCCTGCTGAGGTAGTAAAGTGCATTTTCCTTGCCCTCTTCATTGTTCTGGGCCAGCATAGCTCCCAATGACCCTTCCAATGCAGCAGTATATAAAATCAGTGGCTTTCCGGGGATCGGGGCTGCCAACACTGGTGGACTCAGCAAGTACTGTTTGATGTCTTCGAAAGCCTTCTGACATTCATCATCCCATTTGAATGGTGTGTTCTTCTTGACCAGCTTGGAGAAAGGCTTACATCTTCCGGACAAGTTGGAGATGAACCTTCTGATATAGGCCAGGCGTCCTTGAAATGATCGCTTTGCCGATTAATGCGAGGAGGTGGCATTTCTAAGATCGCCTTTATCTTGGAGGGGTCTATTTCTATCCCTCGATGCTACGATGAAGCCCAAAACTTCCCGGATAGGACTCCAAAGGCACATTTCATGGGATTCATTTTCAACTTGTACTCTCCGAGTCGTAAAAAGCTGTCCTCGGATCATCAAGATGTTTGTCTTTAGAATTTGTTTTGACCACAAGATGCGTCCACATAGCATTCGACCACTTTATGGATCGGATCATCAAATATCCCGGTCATAGCCCTTTGATATGTTGCCCCGCATTTTTAGACCAAATGGCATTACTACGTAGCGATTATATGCCCATAGGCGTCCGAGGAAGGCGATATGTTTCTCATCATCTGGATGCATTTTGATTTGGTTGTATCCGAATACCCGGCCCATGAAGGAGAACATCTCGTACTCGAGGTGTTATCGATCATGATCTCCATAAGCTGGAAGGGGAAAATCATCTTTTGGACATGCTTTGTTCGGTCTCAAGTCCACGCATATCCGTATTTGGCCATTTTTCTTCTTCACGGGGGACTATCTTTGGCTACCCGGTTAGGGTATTTTTCCTCCACGATGAAATCGCTTCAATCGGCTTTTTTGTCTCTTCTATCACCCTTTCTTCCAGGTCAAACTTCATCTTCCTTGGTGCTGTTTGGCCAGGGGTGGCGATAAATTCGATGGCTAGTCTGTGAACTGCTACCTCCTTATCCAACCCTGGCATTTCATTATAGTTCCATGCAAAGCAATCAATATACTCCTTTAAAAGGGCTTTGAAAGATGTCTTTTCTTCTTCAGACAGCTGCGTGCTTAGGATGGTCGGCCTCGGGTCCTCATCGCTTCCCAAGTTAACTTCAACTAGCTCGTCGATTGTTGCTTGCCCCGTCTTCGAGCTCGAGTGGCGCACTTTTCAGCTTGATCTCTTCTTCCTCCTCCTGGGACGTTGTCATGTAGCATGATGCCTGGAAGATTCGCAGTAACCTATCCCTCTTTTATCTATATGTGTAGGGTTCCATAGTCGATGGAAATTTTGATATGATTTCCTCGACCATTTGATTTCAGCGTGAAATTTTAGAACATCTCCTTGAGCTTATCGGGGTAATAGTTAGGGGAATCTTATGGGATTTTGAACTTCATCATCTTCTAGCCCTTCAATATTTATGATATCATCATTTGGAATTTTGTTGCTCTTGGCTTTGTAGAAGAGGACGCCTCTCTCTCCTTCATGTCGTTGGTACATAGAAGGTCTTCAAGTGCTTTCGGCGGTGTTGACACTCAAGTCAGCCAAGGATTTGTAAAGCCCTTCAGGAATTCTTGTAATATGCAGTGTATTTTCTTGAATAGATCTCCCAGCCTGATCTTCATCGTCATCGCTCTCGTCATCTGATGACTCAGTGTCACTCCCAAAGTGGGGTAATACCGATTCCTTCTTCTGAAGCGCAGGAGCAGACTTAGGTGCCTTCACCAGAGATTCTTCCTTTGGACTTGGCGGCTTGCCCCCTTTGGATGATGTGCTCCCCTTGGATAACTTCCCCCCTTTAGATGCATTAAGGTAGTACCTTGCATCTTCATAATGAATTTCATGGATGCCGAAGGGCTGGATTTCTCCGTCGATCCTGAATTCTTCCCCATTCACCATATATTTCACACATTGATGGAGTGTTGAGGGAACCACATGATTTTCATGGATCCATGGCCTTCCCAGGAGGGCTTTGTATGAAGCATCGGCATCAATCACATGGAACTTCACATTTGATGTCATCTTTCCAAATTTAATTGGCAGAGTGATAGATCCCAATGCCTTCTGCCTATGCTGATTGAAGCCTTGAATAATGATCCTTTCCGGGGATAGATGACATATTTCAAGGGCCAATGTCCGGAGAGTATTGAGGGTCATCAGGTTCACGAGAGGATCACAGGTCAATCGAACCGGTTAATCTTCATCCCATCGCAATACCTGTCACATATAATGGCCTATTGTGCTCTGTAGTTCCAAGTATGCAGTCTTCATCGATGAAGGATACTGAGGGAGCATGGAACGCATACAGAGCCTCCTTCATATTGATTTCAGCAAAGTAGGCTTGATACTCCTCAGGGTTTTGTAGGGCGTGTATTAGAGAATCCCTAACTTCCGCTGACATCATCAATGCGTCATACATGCTGAGGAGAGCCGGGACTTTCTTTAAATGTGCTAGGATGTTATAATTTGGCCTTTTTGATAGCCTTTTCGAGGCGATATTCTCTTCTTCAACTTCCTTCCCTTTGTTTCTGTCATTGGAACTAGGTGGCTGTCTAGGTTGAAGTACTTTCCCAGCTCTGAGTTGCATTTGATGCACATGCGGCGGCCCTTCATCTTCTTCGACTGGGAAGTTCAATTCATCTTCAGAATCATCCTGGACGGCTATGGCGTGACATTCACTTTTCCTTCAAAATAGTGGATTGGTGAGTGTCACTTTCCCCATCTGCTGAGCGATATGACCTTACGGAGCTAGGTGCCTCCCACCCTCTGACTTGATTAAAGGACTCCTTTGTTTTGCCTTTCTTGATCTTGATAGTCTGAGAAGTAGACTCTCTCTTATCCTTTGTTGTTTTTGTAGGGGGCGTAGGCTTCACGACTTTTGGGTCATCGTGATTTGATGACCCTGGAGGATATGTCTTAGCATCTCCAATGTGTAATTGCACCAGCCTGTTAGCTGACTCTTCCGTAACCCTTTGAATGAACGCCGGGATCTCTTCAGCAGGCATAGCTTTCCTCAAGACTTTATATTTTGGAGTCTTAGGGGTGTAATGTAGTGTCTTGGGCTTTGATGGTTGGTATGGTTTTGAGAGCTCAACATTCGCTTTCTTCACTCTCTCCACAGAATGCCATCTTCTTCTTACGCTGCTAGCGATGTAGGGTCGGCGATGTCGGTCATCTGACTCTTACAGTTCGTAGAAGCTATCATCATTGTCGTCATCCGGTTATACAAGGGGTATTCTCCTCAGGAAATAACCCTACAAGTTTCCACTTGTATATTTTCATCATCTGCCGATTTCTTGACTAATTCCCCGAAAGTAATTCTTGACTTCTTGGAAAATAGTCTCGAGAGTAATCAAGGCCCTTTCCTTCTGCTCATATTCGTCAAGGGACTCGATATACTCTTCTATGATGGATTTTCTGCGCTTTGATTGCTCGCGCTTCTTCTTCTTGTTCTTCTTCTTTGTCAATTTTGTTTGGGGTCTTTTAGGAGGTTCTTGGGAACGTTTCCAGGCGATCCCTGGGAGCTCAGCCAACCTCTTCAACATCTTCATTGATTTCTTGGATATAAATACTTCCCACAGCTCTTCTGGTACAGTAGGAGGTCTGTCATCCGTTGTTGGTGAAAGTATTACTTTGTTACCCACCACTATGACTTCTCCTTGGGATAATCCTTCTGAGTTTGGAGTTGTCACGTAGCGAGTGTGCTTTCGGTTGATTGTATTACGGCGAGAACATTCTTTGAGAGTGTAATTTTACCCTCTTGGTATTGTCGTTCAATCCCAATCCTTGAAGACATAGCAGCCTTCAATTGTGTGTCCCAAAGACCCTATGATATGTAGGCGTGGTGGGGTGATCTTTCTTGTTACATTCCTCACGGTCTCTTGCATCTGTGAAGTTGCGAGACCTTCTTTCACGGCATCCTTGAAGATCTTCATTACCTTATCCCTTCTAAAAGAATATTTCTTATTCATCCTTTCTTTCAAAGAGGGAATAGGCTTTGATTCATTCTGGCTTCTAAAGTGGGTGGTTTGGCTTGTTACGGCTTGTGAGACTCCACAACACCCTTTCCTTTGTCGATATTGAAGGTTGTAGGCTGTATATTTGACACCTTGATCCTCTTTGGCTTTTCTCTGCATGCGTTTCTTGGGGCTTGAAAATTGGAGAATACCCTCGGGCTTGTCCGTTCCAACTTCTTAGCTTGTGAAATCAATTCACGGAATGTGGTAATACTGGGATGTGCTTAGAAAGGCGCCATCCAACCGCCGATGTTCCCGAAAGCAATAAACCCACCGCTATGGTGGTCAAGGGGTTGTTCACATTTGATGCTCAGATTCCTCCATCTCATAATATAATCAACCACTTTTTCATCTTTATTTTGGCGAGTGGCTGCGAGATCAGCGATTGTGATTTTATCACTTACGCCCCCGAACCGTACCCGAAAGGCATCTTTTAATTGTTGCCATGTTTGGATTGATTCGGGTTGCAAGCTTGCATACCACTCAAATGCCACTCCTGTGAGACTTGCAGAGAATTGTCTAAGGAGGAGCGAAGGTTTTGCACTTGTGTCTCCACAAGCCGTCACGAAGTGAGCCAAGTGCTGATCAGGATTGCCAATCCCGTTAAATTGCTTAAATTTAGGGACATTGTACCCTTTGGGGTAGGGTACCAGGTCATGGTAGCTTGGATAAGGTTTGTCTCCATCGACCCTTATCTCCTTTCCTCTGGCCTGTTTCATTTCAGCAGCCACTATCTGTTGTATCTCCTCCCGAGTCATTACAATTTGACTGCTCCGGACAGTGTGTGAGGTTCCCCCTTGTTCTGGTGGCCTAGGGATTTCCCTTACAGGTGCATATGAAGTTCCCTCTTGTTCTCCTGGCCTAGGAATTTCTCTCGGTTGTGGAAATGTTCCCCCTTGTTCTACCAGCCCAGGGATTTCTCTTGGTTGTGGGTTTGGACTTTTAGGCCTTTGTGCCTTTTGACTTTCCATCAAGGCAGCCATTTGTCTTTGCATCTTCACCATTGACTCCATCATGATTGTCATATTTTCATTGAGCCACTGATATTCAGCTTCTCTATTCTCCATTTGCCGGAGTCTTTCCATCTGCTGGACTCTTCTCGTAATATCATCGCCATTGTAAATAAAGGCAGGTTCATCCTCTACTTCCACATTCGGGGGATCTGCTTCCTTATAATTCGTGGGCATGCGAAATACCGGAAGGCTCCCTGTTCTCTGACCTTCATGTGGCATTTGGCTGGTACCTTCATCTCCAACTCCACTATGAGAGTCTGTGGCCCTCCTACGAGATCTCGTGAACACGCCTGGTTGTTCTGGTTCGGGTGCTGGATCTCCTCGGGCTTCAGTAACCATTCGGACTGTATGTACTTCCACGTCCATATCAGACGTCTCTTCATCCTTCATCTCTCTCCTCCATTTGAAACTTGATCGGGAGGTCTTAGCTTGATTAAATGCGAAGCTATCCGATCAAACACCGCCTTTCGTGGTGTATTCGATATTAGCTGCTTATTCTTTTGGTAGAACTCCCTCGGCGTCATCTTCTCCATCTGCAGCTTCTTTGACGCCGTGTAAGTCTTGTAGAGATTTTTGTTGAAAGAGTCTTTATGGTGGGACTTTGGGGGTCTGCCACCTTTGTTTTCATTTGGCTGAGGCCGCATCTCTGCTGTAGTCGAGTTCTTCTTCACCAGCTTGAGTGGTTCAAATGAGTTATTGAAAGAACCCATTTGGTTATGTTTGTGCTCTTGGAAAGACACAAAATCCAGCTTCTGCCTTGGAATTTTGACTTTCTTTGGTGTGAGTCTTGAGAACACACTCTTCTTCTTGGGTGTATCCTCATCAGACTGGAATATCCCACTCTCTCTTCCCTTGGTGGTGACAGTGAAGGTGGGTTCATCATCATCATCGTTCAAAGAGACTACCCTCTTGGGATGGGACAATCTCTTAAAAGCAGATATTCTTGATGGTTCCTTATCAATAACGTCTTCGCTAGTCTTTGGGACGATCACATTCGGGCGACGACCCTTGGATGGTAGACGAGGAACAGTCAGGGCCTCCTCCGTTGGTGAAGCCTTCCTCACGAACTCTACAGATTCAGAAATTGTGCCGAATCTCAATTCGGCTCCGGCAACCCCAGTGCTGAAGGTGCAGTTGGGTAGTCGAACTTCAGCTCCCTCTCCGAGGAAAATGGTGAGTTTTGGGCTTCCTGGTGCAGTTGAATTCTTGAATGCCATTTCTTCTGCTATAAAGAGATCAACAACGTCAGTTTTCTTTTACAGGATGTAAAATATTATCTCTACTTGTACTTTTGCCTCAAAGATGGGAGGAGGAATATGTCCCACCGGGCGTGCCAGAATTTGTGGGATCGAAAATACGCGCCTGGCATCGTGTGACACCAGACAGTATATCGAAGCACAAATATCATTTTTTTAGTTTTGTGGGTTCTTTTATTCCTAATAGAGGCAAGCCTCTATTATTAATTACCCCAGACAACGTCGTGGGAACCTCCGATTAAGGGCAAAAATACAAGTAGAGACAATGAGAAAGAATAATTGATTTTATTGCAATATAATATGATTTGTTACATATCAGCATATGTTTATATATATATTTATTTATTTGTTTATTTATGACGCCGCCCCCGCCTCAGGATCTGTGCCCCGCCATATGGGATCCATAATCCACCGGTTGCCTTGCACTTGAGATTTGTGACCGAGGTTTAGGTCGCCAATTAACTCCCCCTTTCATCAAGAACTGTGTCTAACTGAGCCGCCCTTAGGAGTTGCATTATATATGGTTGGAGAGATCAGGAAGCCTAAATTCCAATGCCGCCAATTTTGTCTTGATCGGAGTTCTCCAGCGAGAAGTGGTTGAGCTGGCTAGATAGTAGGGATTAGCCTTTTTCTCCATCAAAATATGCACCTTTGCCTGAAGTTACAAAAGGGGCTTGTGCTATATCGACTATTGAAGCTCTTGGTATCTAATCTTCAGCATGATTTCATTCCCATTGGAGTTTCCAAGCGGGAATTATGAATTTTTGAAAATGAGTCTTGGCATTGTCAACTGGCGGGATCATTTGAAATTGACTATTTTATCCGTCAAAATTTACACCGAGCCGTGAGCGAGCAGGTCCGTGTTGTATATGACTATTGGAGATCTGGATATCTAATTTCCAATGCCACAGACTTCATCTTAATGAAGTTTTCTGGCCAAAGTTATGAATTTTGAAATTGGGCGATCAACATAGCTAGCGGCAGAAATCTTTGAAATTTACCCTTTTGTTCATCAAAAATCCGCACTGATCGGATCACCGAATGAGTTCGTGTTGTATATGAATGTTGGAGACCCGGATATCTAATTTCCAACGTCGCAGAGATTATCTCAATCGGAGTTTCCAGAACAAAGTTGTGAATTTTTGAAATTGGGTGATCAGCATGGCTGTCGGCAGAAATGCTGAAATCTACCCTTTTATTCATCAAAATCCACGCTGATCGGGCCGCCTAACGGATCTGCACTGAATACGAATGTTGGAGACCCAGGTGTCTAATTTCCAACGCCGTAGAGATCGCCTCAGTCGGAGCTTCCGGGCCAGAGTTATGTATTTTTGAATATGGGCAATCAGACGAGGTTTGAGGAATTAATTTGTCGAACTATAGGGTTCATCCTTTTTCCCCATCGAAATAAGCACTGATCGGTCCGCCAAAAGAATCCGTGGCTGTATATGATTGTTGAAGATGTGGATGTCTAGTTTCCAACGCCGCAGTCTCGTCTCAATCGGAATTCTCCGGCCAGCGTTGTGAATTTTTGAAAACAGGTCCTTTATAACAAAATCTGCTGCAATACGCTTTTATTTACTGGCCAAGAGTCCATCGGCAAGAACGACGCTACGGCAGTAAAGAGATCTCCATCGCTAGCCGCAACGCATAGCAAAGCAATAAAGAATATACAAGAGAACAACTCCTTTAATCTTGGTCAAGAGCACCAAAGGCCTCTATTCTCTATCTCTAGAGTCTTTAGCTTAACAGCAGCTCTAGGACCTTCATAACATTTACGGTGACATTGAAGCTGGGGAACAAATTGGCGCTCCACAACCTTGGGCCCTACACATTCTTAGAATTTTATTGCACTCACAATCAAGGATTGTCGATGCAACAGTTTGAGGATTGCTTGACTATCACAATATTGAGACATTTGGAAAGTTATGATGAACCGGTTCCGAGAAGGACAACCCTTGATATGTTCTTCAAGCACACAGGGATCAAAATGATTTTTGATTTGTTACAGCGTCGCAACATCATTTTCTTGTTAATTTTTTTTTTTGTTAATTTGTGTTCAACTTGCATCCATGAAAGTTCCAAAACATCATAAATTTGCTAACTAACTCAGGATCCCATTGTCAATGATTTTCTTGTCAATTTCACATTCATCAAATTTGGTTACACAACTAGTATTTGCAGCAGCTCTCTTGTAGGGATACAGCAGCTTCGTTGTCTTTTTCGTATATTTTTAATTTCGGCAGAGCCTCCCCTATATTTGGGCTTCCTTTTGTTATACAAACATTCACATTATGTAAAAATTCATAAAAAACATCACATTGTCTTCTTATTTTCTGGCGCGCAGCAGCCTCACTATTCTTCTAGCAGCAATGCGATGCTATTGTAGACATGCACTGACTTGTTGATGACGCAATGTATGAGACTATGTAATCGACTGTTGTTGTAGACGAACCAACCGAGGCCTGAGTGCTATTACGGATGAGCCACCGGCTGCCGGCTGGCGTCGACTTTGATGCAGACGACGCTGATGCTGACGAATGAATTGGTGCCCGGGGTTGGTGCGGGGCATTGATGCTGATGCTGAAGTTAATGCCAATGTTGCTGTTGATGCAGGAGGCAGGAATTGATGCAGAAACTGATGCAGCTGTTGGTGCAGAAGTTGATGCAGCTATTGAAGTTGATGCCGAAATTGATGCAGAATTTGATGCCGATGTTGATGCCGCTGTCGGGTTGCTACCGCCGAGTCCGATGGGGCCTTTGTTGAATGCCGGGATGATGACGCAGGGCTGATTGTTGATGACGATCAGATGATGTCCGAGGTGTGCTGTTGCAGACGAACAGGTTGATGCCGATATTTATTGGTGACGACGATTTAACCGAAGTTGTTGTCGGCGATCTCGAGGGCCATTGTCGGGTACAGTCTTTGCATTACTCGTAGAGGAGGTGCCGCGGAGTTTGCTGCTTGAAGGGGAAGTTGATGCCGCGAAGCCGCAGGGAGTCGGTGGCGGTGCAGAACTTGGTCCGGGCTCTGAGGGGCTCGGCTGCGCCACAAGCCGATGCATTGTTGCAGGGGTTGATGTCGATATTGCTGCTGCTAGACTTGACGTCAATGTTGCTGCAGGGGCAAATGTCGAGGTTGATGTCGCGCAGATGGGGCCGGCTGCAGGAGGTTGATGTTGGCGCAGGACAGTCTGCCGCCGGGCTGCATCTATGGTGGTGGCGCCATTTGGAAGGCGGAGCTTTCGACCAAGGCAAAGGTTACCGGGTGGATCTGGAGCATGGCTGGAGCAGATTGTTGATCTGAGGAAGGGGTGGATCAGCACTGGCTGCAAGGGCCTTGGGCGGCTTGAGGCGGCGGCGGACTTGAATCTGCTGGCGGCGGGCGGCTTTTCTCGGCGGCAAGCTGGAGCGGCGATAGGGCCGGGCGCTTGGAGCGGAGTGTATGGCCCGTGGCTAAGCGGTACTTTCGGGCGAGAGAGCGTGCGCAGGAGTGGAGAGCGGGCACTGGCGGCGGCCGGGCGCTGCCTGGCCAGCGGCTCGGGCGCTGCGGGCACAAGCGCTACTGGCGCTACGCTCGGGCGCCAAGGTGATCTTGGCCGTGGCGGAGCTTGGCCGGTGGCGTCGACGGCGGTGAGGGCGGCGGTCTTCGTCAGGGGCCGGTCGTGAGAGAGGAAGAGGTGGAGAAGAGGACTTTCTTTTAATTTTAATTTTAATAAATTTTTTTTTTTAATTCATTTTATTTAATCTCCCTTTTTTTATTATGATATTGAGAAGAGAAAAGAAATACCTTTTTTTTTTTTTTTTCCTTCTCTACCCTTTCTGTCTCTTCTCTCTGGTCCTCGCTCTGCCTTTCTTCAGATTTCTCTGTCGTTTTCCTCCCTCTCTGTCTTTCTTCTCCTTTTTTTTGTCTCCTCTTCTTTTTTTTTATAATAACTTTGTCTTGTTCTTATCTCGGGATCGGTTCCCAAGTGAAATCCGTGAGGAATCCCAACGCTTTCCACCCGGATGGATAAGACCAAATCCTGTTTAAATTTTTTTTTTAAAATTTAATAATTAATTAATTCAATTAATTATTAATTGTTATCATGCCTCGGGATTAACATTCATGCCTCGGGATTTGCATTATGCCTTGGGATATGTTTCATGTCTCGAGATTTGTTTCATGCCTTGGGATATGAATTATGCCTCGGGATTTGGATTATGCCTCGGGATTGGTATTCCACCTTTTTTTTTTTT
Source organism: Dioscorea zingiberensis (assembly GCA_026586065.1). Taxonomy (NCBI): domain Eukaryota; kingdom Viridiplantae; phylum Streptophyta; class Magnoliopsida; order Dioscoreales; family Dioscoreaceae; genus Dioscorea; species Dioscorea zingiberensis. The sequence goes on from CM048824.1 coordinate 27,106,998, forward strand.
AGATAATATTTGTACCCCTTGATTTGTCTCGGGATATGTTCTTGGATGGAATTTATACCCCTTGATTTGTCTCGGGATGTGTTTTCTTATCAAATCTTGATTTGGCCAGGATTATGATAAGTTGAATTTTATTAGAATTAAAATTTTAATTCTAATGAGATGAATACATATATATATTTTTTTTTTATATAAACAGTACCCGGGCTCCCGGTGTACTCCTAGCCCTCTCTATTGAAGTTTGTCTACACATGGGAAGGCGCTCGCATCTTCCCCCATGTGGACTATAGAAACCTCTCTGGGCTCTCGCAACATAGAGAGGTTAATATTACCACCATACATAACATTCAATAGACTACAAGGCATTCAACCAAGCAATTAACATAGAAAAGACAATATCAATTAAATATGATCCAAAGGTTCATCAACACCCAAGTATCAAGAAATTAGCTCTCCATCAATGGAGAGCAACAATCCATGCTAAAAGAGAAAGCAAACATAGAGTTCATGAGAAGAAAACCCCTAATGATGACCGTTGGTGGATTCCTTGCTTCTCTCTTGCCCCTTCTTCTCCTTCTTGAGCCCTTTCGATAGGAGAACTCCTCCAAGCACCTCCTCCTTGGTGATGAAGAAGATGATGGGAATCCCCCCTCCAACCTTGATGCTTTGGCTCCAATCCACTCCAAGACGACCCAAAACCCTCATTAACCTTTGTATTTATACCCCACACTAGGGTTTTGGGCGTGTTTTCCGATTTTACCCTCGGTTCGGCCGAAATCGCAGCTGCAGCTTTACAATATACGACCAAGTATAAGATCCATATGGACCCGTACGGCCCCATATACGAACTCCCATACGGAGTCCCATACGGAGTCGTATACTTCTCAGGTTCCCATATACGGGGTCCTGTCAGTCCGTTCGGGGGTCCGCAGAAATCTCCAGATCCATACGGGTCCGAATGGAACTCCATATGGATGGTGCTTTGCTTGGTTTCCCCTGTTTTGGCCCGCATTCTCTTGAAAACGCTTCCTTTCTCTTGGAATTGCTATTTTTTGCCATGTTTACAAAAACAAAGCCATTTTGAGTGCAAGCGGGCCAACATTCTTCCAAAACTTAAAGTAATATGCATGAATTTCATATATAAATAATGCTCATTTGAACACTTATCACATATCTCCACACTTAAAGGTTTGCTTGTCCTCAAGCAAAGAAAGGAAATCAATAAAAGAAGATAAGTGTTCAACCTTGGGCTCTACACACTATACATGAATTCTAGTCCAAGTGCACCACCTCATTGTGTTTTCCTATCTCCACACCAGGGCTTAGATTGGTCCTGTAACTTTTCCGATAAAGTACTAGACAAAGCTTGTTCACTCCACATGCCATGTTCTAAAGTCTTAATGAGGCAAGCATGCTCTCAGTGGACTCTAGAAAGTCCTTGAGGCCCTAAGATCAAAAGAGTTACTTCCCTATTAGATGAATGGTGGACAATTACACTAATACTTTTTTTTTACATTTATTTGGGTAGGGCACCTCTATTAGATCCGACTTTCCCATGTTAGAGATCAGAGTAGAGTGTAGTTCCCCCCTTTTGCAGAGGACTCATGCTGATTAGGCACCGGAATCCTTAGCTACTTAGGTGGTTACAACTTTATCCATAGATGTTCATGCTAAATAGTGATTTTTCGAAATGAAGAACACTCTGGTTAGGAGCCGGAACTCCAAACTAGTTCATCACTAAAAGCAGCTGAACGCTATCTTTATTAACTTAAATGATGTGCTAAACTACTTTATTTCCATTGCACTTGTCCACTATGTGTATTATGGGGGTTAACAAATTTGAACTAGTACCACGAAATTTCTTGGAGCCATTGAAAAACAATGCTTAGCTAATCAAGTTAAACGAACATGGCAATGGGTTATCTATTGTCTTTCACAATCATGATTATCACAAATTAAGATGACCTCTATATGCCCATGGTGTTTCAATTGGAGGCATTTTAAATCACAAATGGTGTAACTGGAAAAGAAATTCATGTCACATTTATCTATCCCCAAGGTTGTCATGCATATCAAGCATAATTGTCACAAAAATATCTACAATGAATGATCATAATAGCCACCTACTCCACACTTAAAGATTTGCAATAACCCTAAAAGGAGATAGGTAGCCACCCATCCCACTCTAAAATTTTGCATTGTCCTCAATGCATGAAAATTAAAGTAAACATATGAAATTAGTGGAGAAAGGTGAACGAAACTCCCCTAATTATAGTTGCCGAGAGTCCTTTGTGGGAGCGGAGGAATGCTTTGCTTATCGAGGGTCGTGGATCCAATAGTTGAACTCTACAAACATATAGAGGGAATCAACTCCAATAACATGCAAAACAAGATAATCTACATAATGAAAGTATGACATAGGATGGCAGGGCGATGCCCTTGCTCAATGTACTATGATGCGTGAAAGTAAAGAAAATAACAAGTGCAAATAATAAAGCTCCACATAAAGAGAAATGAAATATAAAGGTAGTGTGTCAAGCGTCCTGTGCTGGCTCATCGTCTGCTGGTGCTGGAGGCGGAGGAGGTGCAAATGCGGCGTGTCCACGAATGAATAGCGAGAGCTCGGAAAACTGCTCCCCGAGTCGTCGCTGCTCCGCTAGGATAGTGTCCTGGACAGCTCTTATCTCTGTCATCTGCTCCTCCAACCTCGTATATTGGCTCCTGGATGCAGAGGGGCCACTAGATGCTGGGGGCAGCCGTGCTGAAGGGTCTGTCGCATCGGAATCATCGGAGTCGGATCCCTCCTCCTCTGAACTATCGGATACATGGCCAACAAGGGTGTAACGTCCGCCAGCTCGCCGCACCAGTCCAATCTGCGCGAGGAGTGTCATGTCGAGTGGGGAGACTAACTGCTGGTGCTGCTCCCCCTCCAACTCTGCCTCGAGACCCATGCCCATGATAAGTCGTGTGATGTAGGGTCCGGCGTGGATGTCGGTGAGTCGGGTGTTCTGCCCCTGATGCGCCAAGTAGTCGGCGAGTACATATCCCAGGTGGATCGGGACTCGCTCAATAAGGCTGTATAGAAACAGGCGATCAGTGACAATGACTACTCCATAATTATCACTACGAGCTGCTATGGTGCGGCTGATGAGTGCATGTATGTATCAGTGCACCGAATCCGTTATGAAAGACGCCTTGTGGCTGTCATGGCGTCCGCCCAACTGTATCCAGAAGCTCGCAGAGGAAATAGTGCGCTCGTGGAAGGTTGTGAGCAGCTCGGTGTACTCCCGCGTGAATGTGTACTCGCGATTATATAGCCCCATGTACAACACGAACTGAGTGTAGCTCATCGCCCTCTGTCTCCCGAAGAGCTGAAAGGTAATGGCGGTGCGGCTCTGCTCCTCCACCGCACTCCTATCGGCCTCGAAGGTGCTCAAGACCTCTAAAGTTGGGAGGCGGAACACCTCGTGGCTGAGGGAGAAGATCCTGTCCCAGCCGCCGAATGATATCATCTCCCGGACTCGATCGGTGATGCCAAGCTGGGTAAGAGTTCCCCAGTCAATGACACGGGTCTGTTCGAATCGGCGGGAGGAAAGACGGAGGTATCGGAGGAGGTGGGCCTCATCTGCGAATTGTGGTTCGGTCGATGATGATCCGGCCCCTATTCGGCGCTTCTTTGTTGCTGTTAGCTTCCTCGGCATCTCTGAAACTAAATAAGGAATGTTAGTGTCAATGAAGCTCAAGGGGCATAGCAAGATTTATAAGAAAAAGCTTGAAATTACCCCTATACGGGGTATCATACGGCCTGTCAGGGGGTCGTATACGGGGAACAGGCCCCCTTACGACTCCGTATGGGACCCCATATGGGGGTCCGTATGGACCTGGCCCCGGGCTTGCCGACGGCCATGATGAATCTTGGCCCCCATTTCTACATTTCTCGCATCCAAAACACTTGCAAAGCATACCACATTCATCTAATGCAAGTTTTATCACAAAAATAGCATAAGATCTCGTTCATTCATGCTATATATAAAAGATAATTGATTTCAAACAATCCTAGGTTTCTAAATCGTGTCAAAGATGCATACATTTGAGAATTTGATTGTTTAGCGCATACCTAGGGATGATCAAGCCTTAATTTGAAGAAGAATGGGCGCCGCGTCGCAAAGAGAAGGTGTGGGGTCTCTAAGGCATGAGATAAGGATGAAGATTGAGTGAAAGGGGTGAAAAGGGGCGCTATTTAAAGCGCCCGTACTCATGCCCTCGACAAACTCCGTACGGACCCCTATACGGAGTCTTATACGGGGTCGTATAGGCTTCTGTCTCCCTTATACGGACTGTTGTCAGTCCGTATGGGACCCTGTATACATCTGGGTAGAGGCTTACTCAGCCTTTCCAGGGTTCATTCATGCCCCTTCTCTTTGCGCGGCCTGATGGAAATCAATATATTACCTCTAATGACAACATCCAACACAAGAACAAAAAGAATTGGACGGAAACACACTTTCAACTTATTTCGAGCATCACTAGCTAATCAAAAAGAAACAAGATTTAAAAAGACTAGAGAAGAAAGTTTTAGAAGTTGAGTTGCCTCCCAAGAAGCGCTTGTTTAACGTCACTAGCTTGACGTACCTTCATCTTACCTTATGGAGGCTCAAATACCTTGAAGCTTCCATCGGCCTTTCCTCTAAAGCATGATCCAAACAAGCATTCACCCAAGAGTGCATAAATAGGATGATCTTTTGTTTTCATACCTGGGTCTTCGGTGGGAGGAGTGGAGTAGAAAGATGTGGCGATTACCCTTCTTTTGCACTTTCCTCCAGCGCTTCTTCAAGGCTGGGATGAGCCTCCTCCTCTTGATCTTTTCAGCTTTGGCCCGAGTTTCATTCCTTGGTACAACTGAATTTTCCTGAGTTCCTTCTAGGGTGTCCTTTTCTTCATCCAACTCACTATGCAAGTGATCTATCATCAAGAGATCCTCTATACAAGCGGAGGTGATTAAATCAACATCGTCCATACTGTACGACATGTCATCTTGGGCCATGGTATACCGCATTGCCTCGGGGATCTTGAATACAACTTCTTGATTCCCTACCCTTAGTGCAAGCTTGCCTTGGGCATGATCTTCAAGTGCTTGAGCAGTGGCAAGGAAAGGACGCCCCAAGATGATGGGAACCTCGACATTATCGTCCACATCCAAAAGCACAAAATCCGCCGGAAACACAAAATCATTGATTGTGATGAGGACATCTTCGGCTAACCACTTTGGCCTTTTTACGGATTGATCCACCAATTGCAACGTCATTCCGGTCGGCTTTGGATCCCCAAGCCCAAGCTTCATGTATAAATTGTAGGGTATTACATTGATGTTTGCACCCGAATCCGCTCATACCTTCTTTGTTACTCCTCCCCCAAGTGTGCAAGGAACAATGAAGCTACCCAGATCTTTCAATTTCTTGGGAATATCTTGTCGTACAATAGCCGAGCATTGGGCATTGAGGGTGACTGCGGCTGCATCCTCTAGCTTCCTTTTGTTATAGAGGAGGTCCTTCATGAACTTTGCATACTTCGGCATTTTAGCTAGAACCTCCACTAATGGCAAGTTAATGTGCAATTGATTCAACATGCTAGAGAACTTGGCAAATTGAGCATCTTCCTTGTCTTTCTTCAATCTCGTGGGATAAGGAATTTTTGGTTGATATGGAGGGGAAGGCGGTACTTCTTCCCTTTCTTTCGACCCTTCTCTAGAGTTTGCCAATAGTGCCGAGTCTTCTTCTTCAATCACCTTCTTCTCTTGAGATTTTTGCATCGGAGGACTGATTTCTTTTCCACTTCTCAAGGTGATTGCCTTGCATTGATCGCGAGGGTTTGCCTCAGTGTTGCTTGGTAGGCTTCCTTGAGATCTCTCGGAAAGGGTCTTGGCCATTTGGCCGATTTGGTTCTCTAAATTCTGCACCGTGGCTTGCAAATTCCGAATAGATGCCTCATTGTTTTGTAGCATCTTAAACATCATTTCCTCCATGTTGGGCTTTCGTTCTTTGGCTTTGGGGGGGTGTTGGAAGCCCGGTGGGTATTACCCTCCTTGAGGATTCCCATAAGACAAAGCGGGATGATTCCACTTTGGTACAAAAGCTCTATATTGCCCATCCGGTTGCCTTTGATTGTTGGCCAAATATTGGAGTTTCTCTAAAGGCATGGCGTCAATGTTCGCAATGGGACAAAGATTCATATCGTGCCCTCCTCCACATGTGTTGCATGCCATCACCGGGGTTGCCCTCGAGCTACTGCCGGTGGTTAAAGCATCAATCTTCCTTATCAAGGCTTCTAGTCGGTCGGCGAGAACTATATCAGTCGGATTGGTTCCATCTAAAGAGCCTACTACCTTGACTTGCTTGCCTCTAGTAGACCAATGTGCCTCATTGCTTGACATATCTTCAAAAATCTTTGCGGCCTCATCCGGATATTTGTTTCCCAAAGAACCTCCGGCGGCCGCATCCACCAATTGTCTTGTGGAGCCATCCAAACCATTGTAGAATGTACGAAAATTAGCACAAGGATCCAAACCATGTTGGGGGCATCGCCGAAGTAAATCCTTATACCTTTCATAAGCTTCAAAAAATGTTTCCATATGCCCTTGCTTGAATGAAGAGATATCCAATCTGAGCTTAGCGGCCTTGCTTGGTGAAAAATATCGACCAAGGAACTTATCAAGCATTTCGGCCCACGTCCGAATAGACCCCGCCGGAAGTGAATTCAACCATCTATAGGCTCCATCTCTCAAACTGAACGGAAACAATCTTAATCGGATGGTATCATCGGGAGCCCCGTTAATCTTGAACATATTGCAAATCTGGACAAACTTAGCAATGTGAGCATGAGGGTCTTCATCCGGCCTCCCATTAAACTGAGCTGTATTCTGAATCATCGACAGTGTGCTTGCTTTGATTTCAAAGTTGTTCAAATTGACATTCGGGGGGTGCACACTGAACTCTTCTCCTGTGTAATGGGATCTCTCATGCTCAGAGAGTGTAAGCCTTCTTCCTGCCATGATAGGTTCTTCTAATACTTCAACATTACGCTCAATGGGCAAAGTGTTCTCTGACCCTGAAGAGGGTCCTGGGTTTGATGTCTCCATTTCTCTTAACCTCCTGTGGAAGGTTCTATCAATTTCACTATCCACTTCAACAAGGTTCTTAGGATTTTTCCGGGTCATGCACCAACACCTCGCACAAAAAGATTATGAGAAGGATTAGTATTCAAGAGATCAAAACAATTATTTAAACAAAGCAAAAACTGAAAGTAAATGACTAAATTAATAAACTCCTAGTTTTCCTAGTAGTCCTAAAAGCTCCCCGGCAACGGTGCCAAAAACTTGATGCATTGAATCCGCAAGTGTACGGGTCGAATCAAGTAATAAAGTGGACTCTTGAAAAGTCGGGTATCGAACCTCAGGGAGAAAAGAAGTACTAGTAATGGCTATTCATCTATTATCTAGTCGATCAAGATTTGGTTTGTGATAACTAAACCTAATTCGAGAATTACCAATGCAAATTAACAAATAAAATTGACCTTGAAGACAATCAATCGATGAAGGGGATACTTGGGTGATTGAATCCTCCTTGGATTTCCTTAGATATGGATAATGCTTCCTATGTTAATTCTTGGTGAATCATTGGCCAATGGTTCCTAATGTGATTTCATCCCCTCGCTCGAGGGTGATTACTCAACCTAGTGCCCTTACTAGTTAAGTTCTAGGGAACCTATTTCTTGGAAGGGCTAAGGAAATAGGACATCTAAAGGAGTTGCTTGCCTTAGTACCCGGCTCCCGGTGTACTCCTAGCCCTCTCTATTGAAGTTTGTCTACACATGGGGAGGCGCTCGCATCTTCCCCCATGTGGACTATAGAAACCTCTCCGGGCTCTCGCAACGTAGAGAGGTTAATACTACCACCATACATAACATTCAATAGACTACAAGGCATTCAACCAAGCAATTAACATAGAAAAGACAATATCAATTAAATATGATCCAAAGGTTCATCAACACCCAAGTATCAAGAAATTAGCTCTCCATCAATGGAGAACAACAATCCATGCTAAAAGAGAAAGCAAACATAGAGTTCATGAGAAGAAAACCCCTAATGATGACCGTTGGTGGATTCCTTGCTTCTCTCTTGCCCCTTCTTCTCCTTCTTGAGCCCTTTCGACAGGAGAACTCCTCCAAGCACCTCCTCCTTGGTTATGAAGAAGATGATGGTAATCCCCCCTCTAACCTTGATGCTTTGGCTCCAATCCACTCCAAGATGACCCAAAACCCTCATTAACCTTTGTATTTATACCCCACACTAGGGTTTTGGGCGTGTTTTCCGATTTTACCCTCGGTTCGGCCGAAATCGCAGCTGCAGCTTTACGATATACGACTCAGTATAAGATCCATACGGACCCGTACAACCCCGTATACGGACTCCCATACGGAGTCCCATACGGGGTCGTATACTTCTCAGGTTCCCGTATACGGGGTCCTGTCAGTCCGTTCGGGGGTCTGTAGAAATCTCCAGGTCCATACGAGTCCGTATAGAACTCCGTATGGACGGTGCTTTGCTTGGTTTCCCCTGTTTTGGCCCGCATTCTCTTGAAAACGCTTCCTTTCTCTTGGAATTGCTATTTTCTGCCCTGTTTACAAAAACAAAGCCATTTTGAGTGCAAGCGGGCCAAAATTCCTCCAAAACATAAAGTAATATGCATGAATTTCATATATAAATAATGCTCATTTGAATACTTATCAAGATCCAACCAGCGACAAGGGACCTCAAATAGAACTCCGATGAGCTAAATTCTTAGCTACGGTTAGTATGGTGGAGATGAGGAATTTGGGGATTTGTTGGTGGAGAAACTTAATGGTAATTAGGATTTTAAAATGAAGAATTTCGGGACTGAAATGCATGACTTGGGGGCTGTCCAACTGCAGGACAGTGGGCAAATTTTTGACTATTAAATGTTGAATGGAAGGATTAATTAAATTAAATGGTTGTATGAGTAAATTAGAATTGTTGGTGTACGATTGTATAATTTTCAGGGCCCTATAAATAGGGAAGGTGCCGCCGAATTTTCATAGAAACTTATAAGTGTTAATGCCCTATTAATTTCTAGTTATCATACTTACATGCCTCCATGCCTACTTGTATGTATACTATAGGAGGATTAAACTTTTCTAAGGGATCATGCTAGATAATATGTGTTGAATGTATATTAAGGCATGTGTTATGGATTACCTTGAGTAGAGGATAACATGGGCATGTTGTAGTTTATTGTATGTTCAAGTGATGGATTAGAAGTGTATATATTGATTGGGAACCTAGAAGTTCATTAAGTATCCTTATGATTTCTAGGGAAAGGAAAAGACCCTGCAGGAGCAGCAGAAGGACCGAGTCAGTCTTAAGCTTAGTGAAGGACTTCATGTGAGTTATTACACTATCCTTGGAATACGTTCATGATCTAGTTTTACCGATGGTTTGGTTTATATGATTTTGCTTGAATTTCTATTCGAAGTTTGTGAATGTCGAAGGTTTTATTGCTATAGTAGCATAGTAGTTTTCATGCTTGATATATGCTATATGATTAAAATAGCATAAGTTAATATAAGAGATACCTTAATTGGTAGAGTTATCATGTGTATCGTAGGTTGCACCCTATTTAGACATCTTGAATGACCCAACAACAGGGGCCTCAGTTGATAGTGCCAAGAAAAGATGTATACGATATCGGGTTAGGGAAGGAATTTGTTTTAAAACATTTCATTACTAACAAATGTTTTCCAAAAATTGTTTTACATATAAAACCCTTCCCGACTTTTTAATGCCCGTATCGGATACGAGATGCATACTTGACAACAATACAGGTTCGGTAGAGGCATACCATAGGTCGTTAAGCTAGGTACATGTTCGATAGAGTGTATACCACTGTACATGCATCAGGTTCGGTAGAGGGCATACTACTGATGAGTTCTGGTGTTCATTCAAAGATATTAGGACTGGGAGTGTATGCTTAGAGATACGAGCCCTATGCATATTTATGAGTATGATATGCTATGTGTTGATTGAGACTGCATATGTGTTTTATCTTGAGATTTCAAAAATGCTTGGCATGTTTAAGTGATTAAAAGATAATGCATATGATTAGCATTATTTCAGGATTTGTATTTTTCAGTTCAGTTACATGTATTTTCTTGTATAATGTTTCTCACTCAAGTGAAATGTGTAGGAGATCGAGATTGAGTGGTCTTATAGATGGCTTTAGCATACCCTAGTTTATATTTGTATTTGTATTAAGTGAGCGACTTATTATGTATTTATGATTTCTGCAGTATTTGGGGTCATGTTGCCCAGAAACAATATGTTGACGGTTCTAGTAAACCAAAACCGTCCTTCTCTAGCTATTTGGCTTCCATTTTTCTTTTACAACAAAAAAATTGAGGATCTAGTTACGATTGGAAATAAACTTTTGAATCTTTATCCATAGATCCTTTACTCATACTTAATACTCATACTTATTCTTCAAAATTGGACTCTTTATGTGATGTACTCTTTACTTTGAGTTATTTGTGTTTGACAATCTGTGTTAACAGATTAAGTTTATAATAATTTAAGTATTTGAAGTACATATCAGTTTTAAGATTTTAAATTATATAGCCTTAGACACACAATACCCTCCTAATCTGAGGGGTGTGACATCTATCTCATTAGAGAGATGGGTGCTACAGTAGAGAGCGTGGGCTTGGGAGCGGAGGAGGGGGATGAGAGTAGGCTTTGAGATAGAGAGGGAGAGCTCGCGACGAGCCCGCAGGAGGAGGAGCTCGGCACGGCGGGGGAGGGAGGAGAGGGTGAGGTGAGGGCAGAGAAGGGTGAAGGAGAGAAGGTCATGACCATAGCCGGAGGGGTACGGTGGTGACCGTTGCATAGTCAGGTTTTGAATAATAGAGATGTACTCTTATTTTATTATTTTTTTAACAATAAAATGTCATATCAACGCAATAAAATGGTAAATGTGACCCTTTTACATTGTGGACTAGGATTGTTCGAAATTATAAAATAAGAGGATTGAAATGGCTGAAATTTAATAATAGAGGGAGGATTTTGATATTTAAAACAAAGTTATTTAATGAAAATAATGGCCAAACACGCCTCACGATTCCTTTCCGTCATAAAGGGCCATGGCTGGCGTCTCTGAGCTCTCCCACCTCTCTCTAACTCTATCTCCAAGCAAAGAACCCAGAACCCTTTCTTTCCTTTCTCTATAGAAACCCTCATGGCTTCTCCTCTGCTATCCAATGGCGGCCCAACCCGAAGATGCCGTGCTCCTTCATGGCGACCTCGATTTCTGGATCTTCGAGGCCCGCGACCTCCCCAACATGGACACCTTCTCCGAGCACCTCCGTCGATTCTTCAGTCCCTGCCCCAGAATCCTCCTCCAGAAGCGCAGTGCCGGACCCATCACTGATCCTAACCAACCCCATCGCCGCCACCACCACAGCATGATTATCACCAGCGATCCCTACGTCACAATCTCCATCGCCGGCGCCACCATCGCCCGCACCCGCGTAATCTCTAATTCCCAAGATCCCATTTGGAACGAGCACTTCAATGTACCTGTCGCTCACCGTGCATCGTTCATCGAGTTCCAGATCAAGGACAACGATGTCTTCGGAGCCCAGCTCATTGGCAATGTCCGAATCCCCACCGCCGATGTCTCATCCGGGGACGTAGTTAGTCGCTGGTTCCAGGTTGAAGACTCCAATGGCAAGCTACTCAAGCATGGATCAGCTCTTCGTCTCAAAATGCAATTTTTCCCGGTGGAATTGAATCTATACCGGAATGGGATCACAAGTGATCCGGAGCACAAGGGTGTTAGTAACACATACTTTCCTCTCCAGAAAGGGTGCAGAGTGACTCTCTACCAAGACGCCCATGTGGAGGGGGCTAAGGATCCAGAAATTAAGCTGGAGAACGGGATGGATTTTGAGCATGGGAAATGTTGGGAGGATATACACCAAGCTATATCGGAGGCACAGCACTTCATTTATATCATGGGTTGGTCTATATATACAGGTGTGAGGCTAGTAAGGAAGCCTCCTGGGTCGTTGTCTGAGGTTGGGAAGCTCACATTGGGTGAGCTGCTCAAACGCAAGTCGAAGGATGGGGTTCATGTGTGCTTGCTGGTTTGGGATGAGAGAACTTCTGCTGACATTGGTTATTTCAAGATGGTAAGAGGATTCAGCTTTTGTTTGCCTGGCTTCTTAACATCTGAGTGTGCCTGTTCTTATATAGATTCACATGCAATTTTGTTGTTAATTAAAGTCTTGAGATGTTCCTATTTCTTTCTGATCACTCTGTCTGACATTTGGCATCTTTATTTTTTATTTTTAAATCTATTGAATTCAACAAATTCATTTTCTTATATCCTTGAGCTTTTTGCTAGTAGTAGCTTCTTGATTATTCAGAGGAGTCAATAAATGAGCTATATATCATTTGAATCCTTGATGGTTTTGATGTTATGGTCATGAAATTCTTTTCTCAATTTGTTGCCATAACTGCATCATGGATAGCACTAGCTTCTAGTAAAGAAGAAATCATCTACTTTTGTATTGTGCTCTTCATCATGTACCTTCATTTTGTTGTGAGTACACACTGCTTTGTGTTGTTCATATTCTATAGAGACATCTGCATACTTGGAGGCTTAAACTAAGATTCTGACCACTTGTGGATCATAGTGATGTATCTGCCTTTTTTTTTTTTTTGGCATTTTTGCATGGTGTCATAGCTCATATAGATCCTGAACAACCTAAATTTTCACTTTGAAAATTTTATTTATGAATAATAATCTGTAATTTGATAATATTAGCTTAATAATAAGCATAAGACCTTATCGGTGCATTGGCTTGAAAATGAATATTTAAATGTGAAAAATATAGGTTTGCCTGTAACTTGGTTGAGTTGGAACTTAATTGGAAAAATCTTGTGCCTAGGGTTGTAAATGAGCTAAGCTTGAGCGGGACAAACCTTGATCGAGTTCGCCTTAAATTATATTTCACCTAGCTTGAGCATAGCTTATCAAAACCTAAGATGAGTTTTTATGCTTGAGTTAAGCCTTTGATTTATACAAATTTAAGTAAATAAATAAAAGTTAAACTGGCTCTATCTTGATTTAAACCCTTGCATCTATAAAAGAAACATACCAACTCAATTATAACACCTAAACCATCAAAACAACTTTTACTTTGTATTATAAATGGTAATTTTATAAAAATAGTTTAATATTCTAATATATAATAATCGAGCCATTTCACACTGAGCTAGATTGCCCAATCCATGCTTGAGCTTGGCTCAAAATTAAATTTATGATAGAGAATCTAGCTTAAGCTTGGATATTTACCAAATAATAAAGTCAAACTCAAACTTAAATTGAGCCAAGCATGAGTAGCTTGTATGCTGGCTTCTCAATTGCTATTCCTACTTGCACCTCAATGCTGGGCTAACAATTTTTGCAGAGGGTCGGCCTCAAGTTGGGTGATTTTTAATAAGATGAATACCTAACCCAAACCAATCTTGCAATAACTTTTTACCCATCTTTTGGTCTTCCTTCTCTTCCAATTTTGAATTTCCTTTTGTATCATATAATGGAAGTCCTTACTTCTAATATTATAAGTATATTGTTATTACTGTTATTAGTATGTATTTTATGGAAAAAGTGAGAGTTTGATCTAATAGACAATTGGTTGAAACTATTGATTTAGGGTTTATATATTCAATCATATGGAAAAAATTACTTTTCATTTGTAGGACTTGGGTATGTGGATTTTAGTGCATGTATCCTGAGGGTTACATTATTTTCATTATGATGGATTCTGTATAGAGTGGGTTTAAGTTGCTACATATTTGTGTTAGGTACTAAAATTGAACAGATCAAAATATGGAGATCATTTGTTTGGTTGAAGTTAAAATGCCAATAAATGTTAGATTGTTGAAGGTTATTAGGGGGATTATTTTGTTTGCAAGAAGGATGCTAGATATCTAGCTAATATTTTATCTAAATTCACTAAGCAATATCATTGCAAGTGCATACATATTTAGTGCATCTCTTGCGCAAACTATACAAACTTGAGCATGCATTTCATAGCATTTAGTAGATATTTACAAAATTTGACAAAAAAGGGAAAAAAGAGAAGATGGGGCGAAAGAATAGGGATTTTAGAATATTCTAGTAACAATTTGAGGGATTTCAAGGGATTTTCCAATACTTTCCTTGAAGCTGGTGAATAGATATCTTTTATTCCTATCTTGCTTGTAATTCTCTGAAAACTTATTGTCGGTTGCCCTTTGGTTAAAACATTGGCCAACTCATTTTTTGACAGCTTGTATGGAGTACTAATCAAGCCACTGTCCAGTTTTTCCTTTACAAAGTGTATGTCTTTTTCAATGTTCTTAGTTCGATGATGTTGAATTGGATATAAGCAAAATTGCTAATGACAGACATATTATCATGATGTAACTTTATCTTACCCTATCTTTTAACCTTTACGCCTTGTTGGATTATTTGAAGCCGCAAGAGATCACAAATTCCTTAGGCCATACCTTCAAATTTTGCTTCAGCACTAGACTTTACAATTACATTCTATTTTTCACCTTTCCAAGTCACCAAGTTTCCTCCGAAGAAAGTGCACTAGCTAAACGTAGATCTTCTATTGGCTTGTGATCAAACATAGTATGCATGTCCATAGGTTTCTAGCGTAAGCTTTATTCTAAGTTGATATAGGATTCCCTTCTCTTGTGTTGCTGTGAGATAATAGACAATATTGCAAATTGCTTGTAAATGTTCTTTTGGAACATGCATGAATTAACTTTCTACGCTCATAGTATATGCTTTGTTAGGTCTTATATGAGAGAGATTTATAATCTCCTAACAAGCCTTTGATTTCTCCCTTTATTAATTGCACATCTTTTTCCATTCTTCCAACCCTATGATTAGCATCGATAAGTATCACGTCTCAAATCCTGCTTGGGCTTGAGCATGGGACAACGGCGCATACTTATAGAGTTACCCCCATAAGTATGCAAGGCACAAAAAAAAAGTCTATAACCTGTTATAAACACAATTCTTATAGTAACAAAATCCTTCAAATGCCAATCAATTTTATTTATTCCTCACATCTTAAATCAAATTACTAAAATCAACACAACTAATTCATTATCCAAGATCATATTCTTCTTATTTGTTCAAATATCCTGCTCTGAACTTGAAAATAAAGAGGGGGTGAGCTGACTAGCCTATAAGAACCAACAACCTATCTAGCTGTATCAAACAAGCTTTTAATATTCCAATGTAGCAAAATTCATATCACGCTCATAAAAGGTAAATCAATTTCAAAACACTTTGAAATCAGTTTTAGATTTGCTCATAATAATATATACTTTTCAAATAATGAATTTGGGATCACATGCTGTAAGATCATTCCATAATTCAAAGTTTCGAAACCAGACACTATTTCCTAAAAACCCAATCAAACTAAGTCCACATTGTTCCTTATGGCCAAGCATCTAATATGTCAATGTATAACCCCTGTTGACTTGGTGTCAAATATTCCAATGATTACCCAATTGGTAGGGTGTCAAAGTTTGCCAATATGTGCCTCAATTGGCAAGGTATCAAATCCGATGATTATCCCCATTGGTAGTGTATCAAATCATAGTCTGATTGTTCTTTTATTGAAAACATCTAAAAACCAATAAAACAAATCATTTCGGTGTCCATGCCAAAAATATTCAAAATGTTCAAAGTCTAATAAAACATGTGAGTCATACGGTATGTGTCTAATGAAAAGTCTGTCAAGTTTGCGTGTTTGATCCAAGTTGCATAAAAAAATAACGATCATCGTACATACAAATCTTTGTTTTTATAAAAGGACTAGAAGACACAAGGAACTTACCTTAGATTCCAAAAGCAAGCAATTCATTTCTCCTTAGAATACTTCCTGTTACGGATATATTTGGTGAAGACAGGTGTCATTGACCTAAAGGACCACCTGTTCCTTTGACCACATGGCAATATCACCACCTTTGCACAATTCCGTTCGGCAAATAACGTGAGGATTCAATCCTACGAACAAGTCCGTCGGAATTGTAGCAACCTCTTATCTGGTGAGGTGGGGAAAGAGAGATAAATATCTAACGCCTCTACGGTGAGTAGGCCTTATCCACTTGCTACATCTACAGTTAGTAGGCCTTATCCACTTGCTACAGTGGGCAAATATTTATTCTATTTTACCTACGTGGCATCTACACGTTAGGCAACAGATATTTTCCTACCGCCTTAGGAGATATTTACCTAACTCACCGCCTTACCCCACCGCCTTTCAAGATATTTTCTTGCCACCTCATGTGTTCTCATTCACCGCCTTATTCCACCGCCTTTCCTGAACCGCCTCTAAGGTGCTATAAAAGGAGAGCGGTAATAGAAAAAAGGGGACCCCGAAAAACTCATCACGCAAAGAACTGTCTAAATCTAAGACTCTTTACTCAAGTTTTCTGACTTAAGCATCGGAGCTGAATCCGGCGTAGAGGCCCAATTCCGACACGCCTCTCCTTTACTGTGTTCACGGCTGGGTAATTCCGATCGGAGTTTTCGTGGATGTTCTCTGCGTTCTCGCTCGTAGTAGCAGTAAGCGTTCACACCAACTATAAATTTTAACCGATTGGTCGAAGTTCCGAGGCCGGATCACGATGGCAAAGCGTGACGTGGACCAGTTTTTGGCATCAACAGTTTAGCGCCGTCCGTGGGGACCCTTACGAAAAGCCAAATGACCACTACCAGAAGATCAAAACGAATCCAAGAACAGGGAGCCCCAAGTAATCCCGAAGGGTCTGGCGAGGTCCGAGGACATGAGGAAATCCGGTCAGATAATCCACCCATCTTACCTCTATCAGAAAATCCTCTTGTCCAACCCCAAGAATCTGTTCCAGAGTTTTATCTTAACATACAGCAACAATTGGAGCGGTTGACTCAGGCTGTTCATACTTTGACCCATCCTCCGCCTCCTCCTACACAAGTTCCAACACCAAACATACCAACAGCCCCACTGGATAATTCCGAAAGTAGAGGGATGACAAGAACCCGCACCCATAAAGAGAGGAAAGAAAGGACCTCCTTTTCCGCTAGTTCAGAACCCTCCTCTGTTCGACGCAGACAGCAAGCCACTACAAGAACCGAGCGGACAAGGACAGAGCGGAATAGTCCATCTGTTCAAACGGTTGATAGAAGAACTCAACGGCGTGACCTCTCTCAAGAAAGCGGAAGTCCGGCGGCGTATTCTCGGTATGTGTTTCGCGCTTTTGTCAAGGAAATATTGGGAGAACAAGTTCACGATAGCTTGAGGCCACCGGTTATGATCGCATATGAAGGCAAAACCGATCCGTCTCGTCGCTTTGAAAGTCTTTCACGGTCGAAGATGCTCCTCACTGGAATCACAGACGCTCGCATGTGCCGAGTTTTTCCCGCCACCTTAGAGGGGAAAGCGCAAGACTGGTTTGTCGATCTCCCATCTAGCATAATTAGTTCTTTTCAGATTTTAGCAGTATCGCTTTCTAGCCTATTTTGCCAATTACTCAAAGCAGAAGAAAACTCCATCTACCCTTCTGCGTGTTAAACAACGAAAGGGAGAAACGCTCCAGGCTTATTTAAATCGTTACATAGACAAAACAACAAATGTCGCAGATCTCCTTCCGCGAATGGCCGTAACCTTCTTAATGGAGTAATCGTTAGAATCCATCCCCTTTCGCTTTTCCCCTCACTTTGGATCCACCAAAACCATTCCCGCCCTTATGATCCATGCCCAAAAATATATCAATTAGGGAAATTTATACGGGTTGGGAAGAGGAGGCTAAGCGTGGACCTGTGGATACCCGAAGGAAAAACCCACCACAATGTCAATGAAGGCCTTGGATGTACGAAAGGAAAGAGGATTGCATAGGGATAACAAGTGGCAAACAGAGGTCCGGAAACCTCAACACGGCCCCAACGGCATACATATGCTACAATCCGGAGAACCTTCAAAGGAAGGAAAAATTGTCGATATGATCACCATACCCCAATTTGAATCAAACCGGAAGCCATATCCTTATGCGGATCAAAGAACAAAACTTACGACATGGCGGAACCCACGAGAAATACCGAGCGGCAAAAGAATAGTAAGAGATATTGCGGTTTCATCAATCTAGAGGACATGATACGGAAAAGTGTACCCACTTGATGAGCCTTGATAGAAGATGTCGTTCGGAGAGAGGACAATTGAGCAATACATCAACCTTGAGATTCAAGAGGAACACGAAGCTTCCTGACTTGAAGAAGAACAAGGAGAAATGGTGGGGTTTATTAGTGGAGGTCACGGTTGCGGTGGTGAAAGTTGACCTCTCGGAAAAGTTACGCCCGAATGGTGGGAACCACACGGAAGCGAAGCGCCACGGAGGCGATCTCGACCTACGGCTCCAATCATCTTTACGACAATGGCGTCGTGAGTTCGCCCTCGTGATGGCGGGTTATTGCTATCAAAGTTTCCGGTTTCCAAATGAAGAGAGTTACGATGAAGCGGTGGGAGTTCAGTTGATATCCTCTTTTGGAGTGCTTTGAAAGAATGAGATATAGCCTTGGATGACTTGCTTAGGTAAAATCATCCTTAGTAGGATTCTTTGGAGGGTAAAATGCGGCCAGAGGAATGATCTCCTTACGATTCTGGTAGGAAACTCGCCAAGATCATCAACAGTGACAACAAATTTCTTGGTTGTGCGTTGTGCTTCAAGTTACAACGTGATCCTGGGCAGGCCAACCCTCAACGCCTTGAAAGCCGTAATCTCTACTTACCATCTTCTCCTCAAATTCCCGACTGAAAGTGGTAGTGGAGAAGTGAGAGGAGATCAACCCCTAGCACGGCAATGTTATGTCTCAACCCTTAAAGGGAAAGCTCTCAACAGCAGCAAGACAAAGGTTTCAGAAGCCATGTTAGTCAGCAGAATGGTTGAACGGGAAAATGAAGAGCTTCGACCTACACCTGTTGAAGAATTGCTATGATCCCTAGACACAATCGAGGCGGACGCATGGTGCGGATTGGGGCGGATTGGATGAGCAGTGAGAAGATCTACGTGAGTATTGAAAGCAAATTCCGATCTCTTCGCTTGGTCTTGAGGAAGATACGCCGAGGCGTAAAGCGCGATATCATCGAGCACCGCCTCAATATCGATCAATCGTTTAAGCCTCACGAAGCGAGAAAAGGAGAAATTCCGCACTGAAGGCGAAGGCGCTTGAGAGGAAGAAGTATCAAACCTTCTAAAGGCTAGGTTTATCCGAGAGGTGCATTACCAGATTGGTTGGCTAATGTGGTTCTAGTAAAAAGCCGTCAGAAAAGTGGAGGATGTGGGTTGATTTCACGGACTTGAACAAAGCTTGTCCAAAAGATTCGTTTCCCTTACCATCAATTGATGGTTTGGTTGACTCTGGCGGGGCATGAGATGCTAAGTTTCTTAGATGCGCCTTCTCGAGGTTACAACCAAATCCGAATGGCCAAAGCGACGAAGAAAAACGCCCTTCATTATGAGCACGGGAACTTACTGCTATAAGGTGATGCCGCTCGCCTAAAATGCCGGAGCCATCTTCCAGGAGGCTCATAAATCTGATCTTGAGAACAAATTAGCGTAAATGTTGAAGCCTATGTGGATGATATCTTGGTGAAGAGCGAAGGCCAATGAACACTGCCGGACTTACAAGAAGCTTTTTCGCCTCTTCGATTTATACTATGCGGTTAAACCCGAATAAATGTTCTTTGGCGTTCGATCGGGAAAATTCACAGGATTTATCTTGACACAAAGAGGAATAGAAGCAAATCGAGAAAAATCGAGCTATTCTTGACATGGGGTGCTTGAGAGTCTTGAGAAATTGGTGGCTTAACGGACGCCTCGCCGCACTTGGCAGATTTATCTCCAAAGTCGGAGAGAAAAATCTCCCACTCTTTCAAGTCCTACGAAAAGCACCGAAAATGGAGTGGACAGAAGAATGTGAAAAAGCTTTTCAGGGGCTTAAAGATTATCTCCGATCGCCTCAGCTACTAGCTAAGCCACAAATGGGAGAAGAACTCTACATCTACTTGGCGGTCGCATGCGTGCGGTCAGTATGATCCTTTTGAGGAAGATAACGGAATTCAAAACCAATCTACTACACAAGTAAAATACTTAACGGCTGAGTCAAGATATCCGCAGCTTGAAAAGTTGGCTTTATTTCTTGTCACATCCGCACGGAGATTGAGGTCGTATTTTCAAGCCCACAAGATCACGGTGTTGGTGACCGGTAGTTAAAGCAAATTCTTCATAAGCCTGAAAACTCCGGACGCCTAGCCAAGTGGGTGATAGAATTAGGCGAGTTCGATCTCACCTATAAATCCCGAACGACAATCAAGGCTCAAGTACTGGCAGATTTCGTCGTGGAGTTAACTTTTCCCACAAATAGGGACGAACCCCCGTCACAGAGTCCAGAAGAGAGCCCTAGCATCCCATGGTCCTTATATGTTGACGGATCAGCAACGGAAGAAAAGTCAAGGGCAGGTTTCGTCCTTTATTCTCCTTCTAAGTGGAAAATTACGACAAGATCTTGAAGTTCCGATTCGAGCAACCAACAATGAGGCGAATCACGAGAAGCCCTCGTAGCGGGATTACATCGGCGGGGCTCTAATTCAACATCTGCGTATATTCCGACTCGCTGACTAGTTGTGAGCCACACCTTAGGCGACTTTGAAGCGAAGGAAGAGAACATGGTCGGATACCAAGCGGTGGTGAAGAAATAGTTCCATGCCGCTACTTCCAAATTGAAAAAATTTGTCGGTATGAAAGCGAAGAGGCGGATGCCTGTCTAAAAGGCCACGGACCGAGCAGAGACCACGAGTCTTCCTTTAACCTCTGATGCCTTCCCTTGAGACCATCGGCCAGTTGGAGGAGAAGTATAAAGCGCGGTAGAAGAGTCAAGTTGGATGGACCCGTGAAATTATCTTCAAGGTGGACTGCACTACCCAACAAAGCAGAGGCCGACGGATTTCTTACAAATCCGCTTTCGACACCATCATCAGTGAGAACCTATACAAAAGGTCTTATCTGTGACCTTTCTTGCGATGCTTACGCCCTACGTAAGCTAGCTACATCCTTCAAGAGATTCACGAAGGCGTGGAGGAGGACACATAGAAGCAAAGCCTTGAGTTACAAAGTCCTACGACAAGGTTATTCTTGGCCAACACTAACTCAAGAAATGGCGCTCGCCGGAAATGTGATGCACGGTGGCATTCCAAAATTCGAGGAGGCTACCGCACGACTTACACCAATTATTAGCCCTCGACCGTTTTGCTATCTAGGGAGTTGATCTTCTAGGACCATTCCCTACTTGATTCGACAAATGAAGTTTACGGTAGTCGCTATTGACTACTTCACCAAATGGGTGGAAGATGAACCCTTGGCCAAAATGAGAGAAAGCTTGTCGGGATTCTTATGGCGAGCGGTTATCCGATTCGAATTCTACGCTTTCATTTCGATAATGGGCGATAATTTGATAACAAGGCTTTCAAAAGCTTTTGTTGAGCTTCGGAATTGAATCAGGATTAACGTCATGACACATCCCCAAGCCAACGGCCAAGTAGAAGTAATGACGAACCGCGCTTGGCTTCAAACACCGAAAACTTCGGGTATCCGTAAAATGAGACTAACTAGGTAGAAGAAATCCCGGCGCCCTTTGGGCCTACAGGACAACAACAAGAACTCCTACGGGAGAAACCCCATTCTCTCACTTATGGGGCAGAGGTACATGCCATCCCTGAGAATAGGAATGCCTACCTACCTGCGGGACCACAAAGAAACTTTCTCATCGGAAGAGAATGAGAAAAACTCCGAAAGCGTAACACGATCTACTCGAAGAACGGAGAGAATTTGTGGAAACAAAGGCGACCCATCTATCGCCGGAGAGTAAAAGGTTCTATATGACACAAGGGTAAAAAGAGTCTTCTTCCAAATCGACGATCTAGTCCTACGGGAAAATGAGTTTCATGGAAATAAAAGCCGAACGGGGAAGCTAACTCCTAACTGGGAAGGCCCTTACGTCATACAAAGAATCGTCCGAGCAGGCACCTATTATCTAGTAAATATGGACGGAAAAACGCTCAAGCGTCCATTCCATGCTGAACACTTACGACGCTACCATCAGTAAATTCTGTAGCTGTCTCTTAAAATTCATGGAATAAAGCCCAAGCCTTTCCCATCCTACAAAAATGTGGTGAAATTTCCATTCTACAAAGATGCGGTGAAATTCCCATCCTACAAAAATGCGGTGAAATTCCCATTCTACAAAAATGCGGTGAAATTCCCATTCTTGGAAGATGAGTCGGAATTATCCTGTGAGGATAAACGACAACTCTTATCCAAAAAACAAGGGGCAAAAATCCCGATCGAAATATGAGGTAACAATCTCATTTATGAAGACGAGTACCTCACTTAACAGCTTAAAGTCCCATGATTGGACTAAGGACTCGTTACGAAGCTTATCTTACAAGCCAAATGAAGAAGGAAGAAGTTTACGAAGGACTTCAGAAAATACTTCTTATGGTTAAGGATAACCATCACTCGGAAATAAATCTTCACCAAAATAAAGGTTTGCTTTTTCATTCATACGAATAGAAATTACATTCCAGATGGTTAAGAATTTACAAGAACATTTCTCAAAAATGCTAAAAACATCCTAAGAACTAGGATTCAGGTGACGGTCTACGGAGGAACTTGGGTTGAAGTCTCAGGAAGAAGGGGTCTTAATAGTTTGCTCTTTTAGCTCAAGTGAACTTCTTCAAAACTCCATGACCCATGGACAAAACCTCCAGTAGTAGGGATATGACGCCCACTTTGTTGTACAATAAATCACGGGTGGCCTCTTTAGCTTTAAGCCCTAAGTAGGGCGACCTCATTCTCTAATTTATCCGCCGCTCTACTAAATCCTTGATTTCTTTGAGTCGGATTTAGGAGTGTCGGTCGGGAAGCTAAGTCTCTTTAAGTGTGTCGCGCTTTCCTTTAGCTCTTCCAACTCCACTTTGAGCAATGACAAGTTCGGCGTTTTTCGACCAGCTCCCATCGGCTTGACACCCTCTTGAGTAGATTTGAGTTCCTTCTCCAAAGCTGCTAGAGTTCTCCTGCAACTTTTAACATTCTCCTCAGTAAGAAGGGAACCCTCGAGAATAGACAATTTGGCCGCCAAATCGTCCTTCTCCTTTCCCACTGACCCGGTTGTTGAAATTAAGTCAGGCTTTATCCTTCTCAAAAGTGTGGATAATGGCGAGTCGCTCTTTGTTTTTCCCTAGGGCCGCCACCCTAGAGTTGATTGGGCGATTTCCGCCTCTACACGCTTCCATCTTTCCGAATCCTCTTGGCGAAGATTGCCGACTTCAGTCGCCTAGTGCGCTTGATCTCTGAAATAACAAACAAATAAGTTAGTAGCATTAATACCGAGCCAAAAGTAAAATTAATACGAGGATAATCCTCACCAGTATGACCGAATGGAATAGTTGAGAAATGGCCTCTTCCCTTCCAGCTCTATGAAGTTTGGAGGAGTAAATTTCAGCCTTATTGCCATCAAAGCAGATCTTTATGGAAGCGGCATCACGAAAGGGGCGTCTTGGAGGGCACCCTTCTCTTGAGGGGCCGGTCCCCTTAAGACCTAGTCCGCCACCCGCAGTTTATCCAGGAGAGAAGCTTCTCCTGCCTCCGCCTATAAAATATAACCTAAGTTAAAGGTTCTGAACGAAGCACGAAGCATACCCATAGAAAATATGTGTGTAGAAATTCTCACTCTATAAGAAGGATATCCTCCTACCGGTAATTTGAAAGAAGGACTCGGAAGTGGGGACAAATCCGGCCGGACTTCTGTATGAACCTCTTCCCCGAGGCACCTCCTCGCTTTTTCTCGCGATTCAGGAGGCGTCCTCGAATTCTTTCTTGTCCTCACTCTCGTGAGGACCCAAAGACCGGGTCCACTTTTAACCCCCTTCTTGGAAGAGTGGAGTCTCTTTTCTCTTCCTTTCTTCTTTCTCCTCTTTGGAGGTATCAAGACTTGGCTAGATACCACTTCTTTCTTTTCGCCCACGCAGCCAAGGCGGATGAGAACTTCATACCGGAAAGAAGCGTAAGACCACTTAACATAGCTCAAGTCTTCGTCTTCCATCGGATTTTACGCAAAACAAATTCGAATAAGGTTAGACATCACAAGCCAAAATCAAACCAAATTAGGTAATGCGAACGAGTCCTACCGGTAGACACTATTAAATGACACTTAATGAGGTTTTCCTTGGTGAAAACCTATCCATATAAACTTTGGATAGCCGTCGTTGACTTAAGAAGATTTCCTGTTCTTGAGGCATCTCCTCACAAGTAATGTCATGCGGGGAACCTCCCACCTTGTTCGGATATCCCACTCGGATTTTCATCTAACAAAGAAAAACTTGCTCTTCCATCGCTTAATGGAAGAAGGAACTTTCCCTAGAAACTTTCTCCCAGGGCGAGCCGAGAAATAATACCAATCGGCATTAGACGCCAAACAAAGACTAAACAACAGGCGGAACCAGCGGACAGTCGGATTTACCCCTTAATGCTTAAAAACCATGACAAATCCGTTGAGCAGCCTCCAAGAGTTCGGAGTTAACTGCGAAGGACACAAACGATATTCCTCTAGGATCGCCTTGGTAAAATCAGGAAAAGGAAGCCTAAGTCCGCCTAGCAACGCATCCTGATAGACAGCTATCTCCCCCTCCCTGGGAGCACTCACCCTCTCCCCTGAACAAGGAACCCTAACCTCGAATAGAGAGAGGTCTATCTCATATCTCTCTACTAGGTCATCTACATCCTTTTGCCCTAGAAGACTTATGAACGTATCCGACCCTCTACCCATTGCCCTAAAGGCAGGGTGAACCCGCGAACCCTGAACTGGAACGCCTCTAAGTTGGCCTGGAATCGCGACAGAAACCGCAGGGTTGGATGGAGAAGGAATCAAGGACTCATGAGAAGAACTAGAGGAGGAAGATGCAGCACTAGCCATTACCTTAGGAAAAGAAAAAGACAAGAAAAACGCAGAAAGCTCAAAACCAGGGCTCGCCGGAGAAGAGGAAATCTGAAGAAGAAGAAGACGCGATTCGATTTTCGAAACAACCTTTTTCTGCCTGTACGATTTCGCTTATATACAAAGGCAACGAATCCGTGGCCGTTAGATCTCAGGGTTATATTCCGATCAAAACCGTTGAACCAAGGGTCCATAAATCTGGACCGTTCAAATAACCATCATTACACCTCCTCAAAACAGTTCAAAATTACGCCCGTCACGAATACCAAGCGTACCGACACACATAGAAAACCACGCTCATCACCCATCATGACGTGGACAAACGCGCACGCCGCGTACGTCGCGCCACTATTCCCCTTTAATGCTAAATAGTAGAAGGGACACGTGTCATCTTAGGGAGCAATGAGCGTCACGTGGAAGGTAGAGCCTGTACCGTATGAGACAAAGCACACACTCCAACATAGGCAAAGCACACACGCCAGCCAGTGAAGGCCTCATAAAAATGCCAAAGGATTTAGAAGCAAAACGACAAACGTTATTTATTCAGGTTACATGACGAAATGAAACAAAACAAACATAACAAAAACATATTTTCCGACGGATTAAAGCTAAATATCCGCAAACCCGTCCGAGGACACGCTCGGATAAGACTCAGAAGAGACACACGGACTTCCGCAACCGTCACTGTCCTCATTATTACTAGGGGAACTGGGTTCGGCACGGGGGCGAAGGTGGGGGCCCACCTCTCTGCAGCAGGAGTCGTCTCCGAACATCTCAACTTCGAAACGCATACCCCCTGCATAAGTAAAAATTAAGAGGTCCCTCGCTTCCACGTCGTGATCGACATGAAAAGCTTCCCACGCTACCGATGCTCATCTCACCTACCCCCGCCAATCAACAAGAATGGGGACGGCCATACACAACCGCTTCGGACTTACCAAATGGATCACCCAAACCCTTAGTTCCGATAGATGCTCAGAAAAGAGTCGGGAATTCGTAAAGTGTCGAGAACATTGAGAAAAAGTAAAAACTTATAAAAGACAAGCTACCGAGCCATGATACAAAGAAACAAGAGTACAAAAGATTTACGCCCAAACTTCGCCATCCATACAAGCCCTTAAATAGGAGAACCTATCGACACTATAGGCGAGAATTCGGAACAAAAATCTACCTCGATACTTGTGAAAGGATAACGCTTGATGGCGTCGATTACGCCTATTAAAACACATGTACTTTAGGCGTAGTAGGCGTATCTGAAGCCTACGCTACGTAGACATGCCAACTAAGAACAATACTTGTTCTCGAACCAAGCGAAGCGATGCGGTTAGCTCACTTCCTTTCAGATTTTTCGAACAAGTACACTTTGGGGGGACTAGTGTTACGGATATAT
This sequence comes from Dioscorea zingiberensis, assembly GCA_026586065.1. Taxonomy (NCBI): domain Eukaryota; kingdom Viridiplantae; phylum Streptophyta; class Magnoliopsida; order Dioscoreales; family Dioscoreaceae; genus Dioscorea; species Dioscorea zingiberensis. Next base: position 27,133,551 of record CM048824.1, read on the forward strand.
TTGGTGAAGGCAGTGTCGTTGACCTAAAGGACCACTGTTCCTTTGACCACATGGCAATATCACCACCTGCCTGATTCCGTCCGTGAAATAGCGTGAGGATTCAATCCTACGAACAAGTCCATCGGAATTGTAGCAACTCTTATCTGAGAGGCGTGAGGTGGGGAAAGAGAGATAAATATCTAACGCCTCTACAGTGAGTAGGCCTTATCCACTTGCTACATCTACAGTGAGTAGGCCTTATCCACTTGCTACAGTGGGCAGATATTTATTCTATTTTACCTACGTGGCATCTACACGTTAGGCAGCAGATATTTTCCTACCGCCTTAGGAGATATTTACCTAACTCACCGCCTTACCCCACCGCCTTTCAAGATATTTTCTTGCCACCTCATGTGTTCTCATTCACCGCCTTATTCCACCGCCTTTCCCCGAACCTCTAAGGTGCTATAAAAGGAGAGCGGTAATAGAAAAAAGGGGACCCCGAAAAACTCATCACGCAAAGAACTGTCTAAATCTAAGACTCTTTACTCAAGTTTTCTGACTTAAGCATCGGAGCTGAATCCGGGCAGAGAGGCCCAATTCCGATCACTGCCCTCTCCTTTTTACAGGTTCGCCTATGGGTAATTCCGATCGGAGTTTTCAGGATGTTCTCTGCGTTCCCTGTTCGTAAGCAGAAGTAAGCGTTCACACCAACTATAAATTTTAACCGTTGGTCGAAAGCTGAGGCCAGATCACGAGGCAACAGTAGCCAAAGCGTGACGTGGACCAGTTTTTGGCATCAGCACTTCCAAAATCAACCTATCATAACATTATCGTAGGTTTCATCAATCCAACAATCCATACTATTCGAAATACTTTTGTTCATGTACATATTAGACAATCTATTGGATCCACTCTAGTCTATTCTTACACCTTTCTATTATTCATAATAAAAGTAATATTAAACCTAACTAGATTTTAGATCTAGGTAATCCAATATAGTCTGACTGTACAATAAGCTCCATAGATCGATCTCATCATTGCAAATTTTCATATTAGTTTGACTCATTGCTCCCTATTTTGATTCATATTCCAAAGGAATTAATAAAACAAAATATTTTGTATTTCACATAGATAAGAGGATTCCTGATTTTCTTTACAAAATTAGACATGTTCGGATTTTCATAATTTATTAAATTCAGATTGGCAAAATTTTCAAATTTTCCTACTCGCCAAGATTTAGTCACAACTTTTATTCTATTGATCGATTTTAATGAAATAAGTTTCATTAGATTTGCGAAGAAGAACAGAATCTGAAACAAAAGTTTACATATCATAAATCAATGAAAAGCTGGTTGAATTCAGCAGAAATTACAGATCTGCAGGTTTTTTGCAGAGTTTCAGTAAATCTCTTGTATCTTTTAATCCGTAAATAGGTTCGGATTAAAACCAGATTCAATGGATTCCTAAGAACAGAAGGAATTGGGATAATTTTATTGTAATATGATCAGGTGACATAAAGAATCTTGAATATGTCGTAATTTTCCAAAGAATACACTTGGCCCAATGCCTGGGTGTGGAGCAATATCTTATTGATATGTACTGAGTATTATCCATAGTGGACCTGGGCATTTAGCCTTCTGTCTGAGCTTAGGTTTGGCCATGCCCAAGCTCGGCCCTTGTTTATGTGAAGAACTCTATTTCTTAGTTGGTGTGTAAAGGGTCCCTAGTATGTTTGCATCTTTTCTAGCTATTATTTTTTGCCATTAACTTTATCCAATTGTTTGCTATTATTTTGAAGAGATTTGTGAAGGTCTCAATCTTTATTGGCTTTGTTGCATCATACGGTGTCATATGTTCCCATTGCATCATACTATTTTGTGTTGATTGTATTCCTGGAGTTACTAACCTAAAAATGACTAGGTATGATCTTGGTCAACAGAAACTCTAAAAGCTGAAAACCTTTCTTTCAGCAGAAGGAAGCACCAATCCTCCAATATGGAGAGTTTTTTTGTTACCTTTCAACAAGTTTTTCAAACTTTATTTAGCCCTAAGTTTCCTAGAAACAACATACATGAAAAAAATCTCCAAGGTTTCAAAGTTGTCGGCTAGAGAGAGAAATGAATTTGGAATTAAACATGCCTCCTTTCCATTGATTAATTGATATATATGATTACAAAGGAAACCTAACGCTTAAAAGGAAAATTCTAAAATATCTTACTTAATTTAAAATAAAAATAAGCATTACATTCCATAGGAAAATAAGATAATAGTTTTATGAAATAAAACTTCCTAATGTGAATAAGATTTCAAATTAAACAAATAACCTAGGTAAGTAAACTATGATGCTAGTAGAATCACATTAGATCTTCCTTTTAGAAAAAACCTTGAATTGTTTAGGATGATCCAAGGTCTTCCCACCTTTAGATTTTTTATGAGAATTATTAATGTGTGATCGTCAACACATTCTTGCACTAGTTCTCTCATTATTGTGTCAGTTGACCTTACAATATCATAACATCCATCAAGTTTATCAAGATTTTTAAGATTTTATTGTCTCTGTAATTTAATTCTTCTTATATCAATTTTCTGTTGAAGTATTTTTTTCCTGTTATCATTGTTGTTAGTTAGTGGTTCATATTTGATTGTGGCCTGAAATGGGAGAAGATTGTATTGATTTCATTCACTTGATTATTCATTTCAAGAAAACAATGTTTATATTGAACTGAATGTGAATTTTAATATCATGGTTTGAAGTTTGGAATTTGGACTAAGTATTGTTTTAGGTCTTAGTGTATTCATTTCAAACTAATGAGAAATGGTGAGTCATGTTCCTGGAATTGGGGCCTGACAAGCAATGCTTCATGCTGTTTTTTTTATCTGCTGCAACTTTTGTCGTCTTCTTAATGACATTTACAAACTCTATAATTGTGCTAAATTTTGATTTGTGATTATTTTCTACAGAAAGGGATGATGGGAACTCATGATGAGGAAACAAGGAAATTTTTCAAGAATTCATCTGTGGTTTGTGTGTTGTCACCTCGTTATGCTAGCAGCAAGCTGAGCATTTTTAGGCAAAAGGCATACTTCTTTCAGAACTTGAATTTTTTTTCCTTCTACTAATTTCTTATAGACGCAATACAATTGGCTGGAATTATCTGACATGATTTGATTCTATTGTAACTACTCCGCTTGCCATATGATGAGGTTTTTAGATGAACCAATCCTTATGCCATTTTGAGTTTTAGAAGCTAATCCTACATGTTGATGCCTTGACTAGTTCAGTTTACCTATAAAATCTGGTATTGTCTTTCTAGTTACAATATCCGTAAACAATGTGTAGGAATTGTAGCTAAAGAGGCAACACTAGATTTTTTCATAAATGTCATAGGGAAATGAAGTGGTGATGGTGGTGGGGGTGGGGCTGTCACTGCAACATATTTGAAATTCAAATAATCCTGTTTCTAAGGTTTCAATCCTTTGATACCTTTTATTTGATCCGTAACAACCAGCTTCATGTAACTGATAATGCTATAGTTTTAGAATGAGCCAATGCAACACTCTTGTTCAATAATGACATTGAAATAAAGAGTCCTATTTGCAAAGTGAACTGGTGGGGTTAAGGGTGTTTTTGAATAGTCAAGTCTCCAATGACACTTACAACTCAACTACAAATCTTTGTTGATAACATAACTATATCTTTCCTTGTGTCTCGAGAGTAATATCCAGAGCTACCCATTCTTCCAAATTTTTTGGAAGACATGTAGTAAGAATTACAACGTCATCAAAGTCTTTGGATGCTCTATCTTGATTACTATAGCCAAAAGATGCTAAATCTGGACCATATAAGTGTGAATCTTTCATCAACAATTTGATCTAGTAGGTAAACAGCTTTATGGCAGTTGCTTTGATGATCAAACAGATTAGTCTGATATTGTTTTACTCAGAGAGTTTGCTCATAAATATCAATTTCCCAGGTTTGTTAGGTTGTCTGATTCTATTGTCAAAATTGTGCTGCCAAATCCATGAGAATAACTCTGCCAAATGTTTATCATCAAAGGCAAAGATGTAATGAACTAAACAAATTATCAATGAAAAGTTAAAATCTTCTAACGCATGTGTTCAATAGAAGCTAAACATCATGGTGTAGTGTTGTAACTTCTTTCTCTGAAGAAAGTTTGTTATAAATTAAAGGATTAAAGCAATTTTTAGTCCCTGTACTTTGACCCAATGTTCATTTTCATCCTTGTACTTTAAAAGTGTTCGATACAGTCCATGTACTTTAGGGTTTTTATTCGAATACGTCCCTAGTGCTGAAGTGGTAGCACATGTGGCTAGTATTTCTAACGTGGCGGCTTATGTGGCAGGGTTTGAATGACGTGGCATACTGACATGGTATGATAAAATGAATTTCGAATAAAGTAATTTTTAAATGATACATGGCATGCTGACGTGGCATGTCACCTGGAATAAAAAATAACCATATTCTGTTTGTATGCCACCTATGCTGCCATGTTAACATCAGGGATGTATTCGAACAAATACCCCCAAAGTACACGGACCATATCGAAGATTTTCAAAAAGTACAAAGACGAAAATGAACATTGGGTCAAAGTACAAGGACCAAAAATGACTTTAATCCTAAATTAAGTATAGATGTTTAGTGCATTCTGTTATTGTAGCCAAGCTATGATGGAGATGGGATGGAGATGGTCTTTATCAAAAATGTCCAATGAGATAAATAGTTTGTCTTTATTTGTTAGGGAGGTTAAACTAATCTAGAGTCCTATCAATTTAAATAAACAGATTGTTCTAATCATATGGATCAATGTACTATTCGACCTCTGGTATAAAATTTTGTAATGAAATGTAAATCTCTGATTTTACTGCAGTATTTTGCATCCTTATGGTTAAGTGGTTTTGAAGTAATCTTAATCAGATTGTATTATCTACCAGGTTGTGGGAAACATCTTTTCACATCATCAGAAATGTGTTTTAGTTGATACAAAGGCTTATGCTAATAAGCGGAAGATTACTGCCTTTATAGGAGGGCTTGACCTTTGTGATGGCCGCTATGATACACCAAAGCATACACTTTTTGGTGACCTTGATACTATATATGCTGATGATTTCCACAACCCCACATTTCCTGTGAGTCTATATACTTGTTTTCTTGGAACTATTTTATATTTTCAATTCAGTTTGTGCACATTATTTGCATAACCTTGTGGGCACTGAATCCATAACATCTCTGTCAAATGAATTAAGAACTTTTTGGATTGGAAACTTATAGTTTATGCTTCGACTAGGGTTGAAATTTAGGAATTATATTTTTCAGAATTGGAAGCCTTTATACAGTCGGGATCATATATTTTACAATGAAATATACAAAGATACTACTGACTATTTAGCTCAACTGGAATATTTATGTAGTCATTGCTTTTGGATGTTTCAGTTAATTCAGTCATTAAAATACATAATCAAAAGGTTTTGGTTGTGTAAGTTTCATAATCAACTGACCAAATTGAATTAACAACTAATAAAAATAGATCCAAAAAATGTTGGTTGGCTTAGTTATTTTGGTCAATTTATTTACTACATAAAAAATTCATATTAGAACTTATTATCAGATAAATATTTGAATATAAATTTTGAAGATAAATTAGAATGCGATTTTTGAAGATAAATATTGGGCACAATAAATATAATGATTTGCTAGTATTTTGATAATAAAATCAACTTATTTGCCTTAATAGTTTTTTTTAATTTTAATTTTGTGGAAGAGCGAATAATATCATCCTCTGTTGGTTTATTGTGAAGCTACCCTTGTGTTATGACGCAACTTTTTTGCAAAAAACACCGATGAGGAATATTCTTTGAATATTCTTTCATTTGAAGCCTTTATTTATTTTTTATTCAAATTATTGCATGTTTTGACTAAATTGGCCTTATTTTATCTTGACCACCTTACCATCACCATCTTTAATGGCCTCTCTTAATTCTGTAAACAACACTTACCTCTCCCAATATAACTAGAACATCAAATATGTCAAATATGTTTTGATACAAGGGAAAAGATAGTCAATTTTTACTAATTTTAATGACAATGGATTCTGAAAAAGGCAACTATTGAATGCCATAGTACAAGGGATTTTCATTATATATCAATAATGTTGGGTGATTGATGTTTGAAGGAATCCATATTATTAAGTTTTAGGTAGGTTAATTCTGCTGGTTTGGTTTAAGTATCTTAAAACCGTACAAGTAACCAATTTTTATATTAACCAAATTAAAGTATCAAACCAATCAAATTTATTTGGTTTGGTTGATTAATTTAATTTTAATTTAATAGTGTATTCTATTCAGGTAATCAAATTTACATTCAGTTATTTGGTCTTCAGTTTGTTATATTAAGGAACATGCATTTATATAGTATTTCATATTTAGGGTTGATGATTTGAAGCTTGATAGTGTTTCCTTGAAGGTTAACTTTCATATTAGGGTAGGTATTATTCTTTTAGGCCGTGTTTGCTTCAGGGATACCTTGGGTTATGCCCATACGCTCTCTCCCTCTATAGGTTAGGTTTTATTTTTTTAAATTTGATTAATTAAAGTAATGTAAAAAAGGGCAGACTGGTGCTACAAAGCTCCTGTATGTGCGGGATCCGGGGAAGGGTCGGACTACTTGGGTCTATTGTACGCAACCTTACCCTATAAATATAATTAATATTTTATAATTATAATTCAAATAAAGAGTATTAATTGTTAGGTAAAAATATAAATTCAATTAATTTAGTCAAAGTTTTGTCAACTACAACAACAACAACAATAACAACTACTAAGCCTTAATCCCATACTAGATGGGGTCGGCTATATGAATTCTCTATGTCCATATAGCTCTATCAAAAACAAGATCCGGATTAACATCTAATAAACGTTGGTCCTTAGACATGACCTCTCTCCATGTAATCCTTGGTCTATCTCTACCTCTCTTTTTACCTTATATTACCAAACTATCACATTTTCGAACTGAGGCACCGACACATGTGTCCAAACCATCTTAAACGCCATTCTTTTATTTTATCTTCAATTGGTGCAACATGCACCTTCTGGCGGATGTGTTCATTTCTAATCTTATCCAATCTTAATATGACCACACATCCATCTTAATATCTTAATTTCTGCCACATGCATCTTCTGGATATGTTGAACTTTAGTTTGGTCAACTCATTTTAAAATTTTCCCATGAGACCAAATTCAATAACTTAATCCCACCTTAACTACCATAGGTATTTATTGATATTCTACTGCATCTTTCATTCGGGGATGTCATCATTTCCCAAGGGTTAACTTGGAAAAATTGCTAATCATGGATGCTCCTCCATGTCCTTGCCAAATAACTAGCAGCATATCAATGAATGAGAATCATGTGGATTTAAATTTAGTAACTACAAGTTGATTTGTAGGCTTAACTATCAAAGCTACTGTAACAAATAAAAATTCATTAATTCTCTTGGATGTACACAAAAAAGATGATAACTGTAAACAATGTGTAACTAGGGAATTCATGTCTGTTTTGATGATTTTAAAATCTTTTTTTTTTTAACTTTTTAATGGGTTAGTTAATGGAAAAATGTAAATGGGCATACATACATGCATGAAAGTGGACTTTTTGGGATATGTTTGCAGTTGTAGTTTTGAAGGTAGTTGATGCAATTTTTTCCTTTTTTGTTAGGGGTATACATGCAAAAAGCTCTTTAATAAAGTAGATATGTCAATAATATACTCTAGTTATATATTTCCTTTAGTTTTTATGGATAATTGAACGAGGAACCTTTATTGTAACACCCATCTCTTTGATGAGAAAGGTGTCACACCACCCAGGTCAGGAGGTTAAAACCTGAAAACTGTGGATGTACTTCAAATACTTAAATTATTCATAACATAACCTGTTTAAGACAAGAAGTCTAAACATGACCGAAGTCAATATGAAATACAACACATATACTGTCTGGGCAACGTGACCCCAAATACAGCGGAAAACATAAATACATAACAAGTCTTTACTTAATACAAATGCAAATACAAACTAGAGAACGCTAGAGCCATCTACAGGACTACTCAATCTCGGTCATCTGCACATTTCACTTGAATGAGAATCACTATTCAAGGAAATACATGTATATGAACTGAAATATACGAGTATTGAAATAATGCTAATCATATGCATTATCTTCTAATCACTTTATCAGGCTAAGCATTTCAGAAAACCTGAGATAAAGCACATATGCAATCTCAATCAACACATAGCATATCATACTCATAAATATGTATAGGTCTCGTATTGTTAAGCATGCATCCATAGTTCTAGTACCTCAGAATGAACACCAGCCCTCATCAGTGGTATGCCCTTTACCAAACCTGTGCCTGGGCCTGATGACCAGTGGTATGCCCTCTACCGAACCTGTAGCGTCGTCAAACATGTATCTCGTATCCGATACGGGTACTCAAAAGTCAGGAAGGGTTTTATATGAAAAACGATTTTTAAAAAACATTTGTTTGTAAGGAAACGATTTAAAACAAATCCCTTCCTTGACCCGATATCGTATACTTCTTTTATGGGCTCTATCCTGAGCCCCCTGTTGGATCATTCAATAAATCTAACTAGGGTGCACCCTACGATACACATGATAATCTCTACCAATTAAGGTATCTCTTATATTAATTTATGCTATTTCATTCATATGGCATATAACAAGCATGAAAACCACTATGCTACTATAGCGGTAAAACCATCGGCTTTCACAAACTGAAATATAAATATCACACAAACAAATCCGGCAATAAAACCTGAATGAAAAATCCAAGTATAATGTAATCACTCACTTGAAGTCCTTCGCTAAGCTTAAAGCTGACTCGGCGCTTTTGTTGCTCCTGCGGGGCCTTTACCTTTTTCTAGAATTAATAATAATAACTCATAAATCCTAGAGTCGTATTTTATAACTTAAGTCTACTATATAAGAAAATACGATAAAAATACGACATGCCCACATTATCTCTACTTATAGTAATCCTTTGCACATGCTTAACTACAACATATGAACATGTCATCTAACGTGTTTATCTAACAAGATTAAACTCTCCTAGGGCATGTAATCATGTAGCAATGAAGTATGAATTGTTGAGACATGAAAACTAGGATTTAATAGAACATTAACTCTATAATTTCTATGAAAATTGGGCAGCACCTCCCCAATTTCTAGGGCTCCCAAAATAATACAAACATTCACATACAAGTGCATTTAAACACATACAACTAAATTTCTATCAAATACATAACTCATGGTACCCAAGGCCCTTCCATATCACAGCCATAAACACTCCCCCCCCACCCACACACACACACCCCACCCCATCCCCTAATTCATAACTTAATTTCGTTCATTCGTAGTTAGGAAATCTCACTGTCGCGAGGGAGAAGGCGGTCAGCATGATCGACGATCCTTGCCGGAGATCGATTCAGCCCACAGATATATAAAGAGAGAGAACTCGCCGGTTTGTCTACGAAGAAAGAGAAGAAGGGGCGGTCGGTGAGCTTTGGCATGACCGGCGTCGAGGCGGTGCAGTAGGCCGGGCGGAGCTTCGTCTTGGCGTGGAGGTAGGGCGGTGGCGATCCGGCGGTGTGTCGGGTGGCGGTGTCGCCGCCTTGTCAGGGGAGGCCGGTGGCCGGCGTAAGCCTTGAGGGCTTCCTTGGTGGCGGTGCACCGGCGGGGGCACTGGTTGTGGCGGCCGGTAGCGGCTGACAGAGAGGCAGCGGCCGGGCGATCTTGTGGCGTAGCAAGCGTGGAGTGGCGTGGATTAGGCTCCTTGGCCCGGCTTTCGATTTGAGGGCGGTAGCCACGGAGTCGCGAGAAGTCGGAGGTTGAGAGGAGGGCTTCAAATGGATTTTAATAAAATCAGACCTAGGTCCACTACCTAATGGGGTCGTGAGATGAAGATGGAGAAGAGGGCTTCAAATGGATTTTAATAAAATCAGACCTAGGTCCACTACTTAATCATTAAATTATATAATAACATATCTCTTCAATCATACCCCCATCTTTACCTTTAATTAAAGTGACAACCTTTATTAATATAAAAATATTATTCGTACAGCCAACCGTAGCATCACGAGATAAATTATTGCCCGACCGAGATCCACATTTTTCGACTTTTATCAATTCATCTGTTACGGGCATACTGTAGCCTCACGGGTTGTCTCAATCCCCGACCAGATCCGATATTCCCGGCTCTGACCTGACCAGATCTTTACCGGGACTCTAACTTTTGTCCGGTATCTCCCACTTAATTAATCTAGATTAATTAACACTTTAATCAATTGCAGATTTAATTAATCAGGCTTTTATTATCTTTCCACCTCAAAATATTTCAAGTAAAAGTGGTCTGACCAAATAAGGTCTTCTCTTTGCCAAATGTTGCGAGGCTAGATTTTAGGTCCATTAATACTCGATCTTTCTTTATTTGAGGTTTTAAAATGATTAATTCATTTTTATTGACTAATGAACCTCAATAATTATTTCAAAATCATTTGGTCATTTATTTAGAAAAATTCAGGGCGTTATATTTATGGGTTCAACCAGGAACCTTTTTTCTTTAAATGAATGTGGTTTATCCACTTTTTCAAAAAAAAAAAAGGCTACAAATTTTTTTTTTTTGAATTTAAAATAACTTTATAAAAAATATATATTTTTATATCTAATTCTATCACTTTAAGTTTTAAAAACATAAAAAATAGGTCTTTATATTAATAATTAATATCAAAATTTTAAATATTAAAAAAATAATTTTGAAAACCTTAAAAAATTATAATTATTCTAATGTGGGCTCCATATAAAATTTTTGTTTTTATAACAAATTCTATCACTTCAAATTACTATAAGAAATAAATTAAAGATTAGATAATTATAGATTCTTATATTAAAAATAAAACTTTATTTATTTATCTATATTTATTTTTTTGAATAAATTTGGGTTCCAAACATCACTTTAAAATTAGGTACTCTATTTAGGAATTGGCCTTTGGCAGTGGTGATTTTTTTTTTTTTTGGACAACCAAAACTAACATTTTAGAATGACTGCTTTGGTTTCTTTGTTTTTTTACTCTGAAGAACATAAGTTGATGATGCTGGAGGCTCGAGTCAAATGTTGTCGGGTTGGCGGGTCAACGTAAAGACGGGAAGTTATCGAGTCAATTCCAAGATTGGGTCGGTTTTGGGTGTGGTTCTATATTTTGGCCATAACATTGGCTACTGATATCAGAATCGCGCGTTCGACCCTAATTCGGAAAGCTCTTTGCGGAGTGCACGACATGAGGACATCATATTTGAGAGAATTTTAGTTTTTTTTTCTATTTTTAGAAATATTTTATCCACCGAATTAGGGTTTTTGGTCTTTTTTCTATTTTTGGTAATATTCATATGCCAAATTAGGATAGGATTTGAATCCGATTTGATCTTGGATTTTTAGCAGTTATCATATTTGTTTAGAGTTTTAAATTTAGATAAGTTTAGTTTTAAATAATAATTTGTCAATTTTAGCAAATTTAGATTAGATGATAAGGTTTCTAAGTTAATCTTTTGAGGCTATTTAACCCGGCTTGTGGGTTAGTTTTTAAGTAAGCCTTGATTTTTATGAAATTGTTTTAAATTTGAGAGACGTTTCTCTCTTGTGTGAATGAATTCTCACGTTCTTCCTTGCGATCTTTAGGTTAGAGCTAGCCAGCTTGATAATCGCTACCCCGCCCGGCGTTAGTTGACCTTCCAAATATTTGGCTTCACAATTGGGCACCCTTTCTTTAGGAGTCACCATTTGTTGGTGTTGGCTCCAATATTGTTTATGATTTTGTGTTTTTAGAAGAAAACAAAGCTGGCTTTAGGAATGTTGTTGTTTATTTATTTATTTATTTATTTATTATTTATTTATTTTATTTTTATAAATCCTAAAGTCAGAATAGTAACGTAGAACACCTACTTTGACTGAAACATCGCTATATTTACTATTTACATTTGGCATTCCCGGTTTGGAAAAGTTTTTTTTTTTGCAAAATTTTTTATTTTATTTTGTTTTTAATAAATTGTTTGAGCTAATTTGTAATATTTTCATAATTAATGTTAGCTTTCTAATAGATTTTGTAAAGAAAATCGTATAGATCTTCATAATACATTTGTGCTATAGGGTCCCATAACAACACATAGATAGAATGTATTTTATATAGCATTGCAGTTGGTTTAATGTAATAGACCTGTAGTTATGTATTTCTACAAACTCAATGCACTTGTTCTGATTAGTGATGGATAAAATTTTGATCTATTTTTTTTTCTCTCTATGATTATTTACTTCGGGTGCAATTATGTAATAGTGCTATAATGTCTAAAGGAAAGTGTTAAGGAACTCATCTTTCACACAAAATATTGTTAACTTTCATGACCATCTTTAGACATCAAAATTTTGGCATTCAATAGCTACATTTTTCGTTTATTGCTTTTTTTTTAAAAAAAAAATGCTCTTGTGACTTGGGAGATTTACTTAACCAAATTCGAATTTGATATTAAGCGATTCGTTATCGTGTTGATCGATATGAACTTTGTTTTAGGTGTTTATTTTCTTGTAAATGCTCATGTCTAGGTTGAAGTTATGTAGGGATAAGGATATACATGGACATGAGTTTACAATGATGTGTTTGGTTGGTGGGATAAAAAAAAAGGATATATATATATATATATATATATATATATTTTTTTTTTTTTTGTGTCTGAGGCTTTGTGTTTTTTTGTTAATATAACCAATGTTGTCAGACCCGGCCCGGGGCATTGACCCGGCCAAGCCCAGGGGTCAGGGGTCAAGGGTTCAACCGGGGTTGAACCGGGGTCAATAATAAAATATTAAAAAATAATTAATAATAATTAATAATGATGAAATATGATATAAATAAAATTATAATAATAAAAAAATGATTGATTAACTAAATTTGATATTTATATTTAATCCATGCTCAAATTGATCATATATTAAACAAAACAAATTAGTCAAAAATATTAAAATATGTAATTAAAATACAATCATAGTTACTAGGTATATAATTACAATGTATTTACTAGGTAAATACAATGTATCTACAAAAAATATTACAATGTATTTTTAGATAAAATTCTTAAATACAATGTATCTACAAAAAGTATATTATATTTTTCTTCAAAGTAAAAAACCAGGCCTGGGTCATTTTTCTTTATTTTTTAACTTCCATTAAAAAAAAATTATTAAAAAAAATCAGGCCCGGTTCAATCGCCCGGGCCGGGTCCCGGTCCGACCGCCCGGGTCGATGATGTGGCACCGGGCCACATCACCCCCGGTTCAAGGGGCCTACCTGGCCCGCCAGGTTCCGGTTCAACTGGATTCAACCGTAGGGCGCCGGGACAACTATGAATACAACAAATTATACTAATTTTAGTAATGTAATAATTAAAAATGTGTATCATTAATATAATAATTAATGTTAATTTTAACTTTTAAAACATAACATTCACAAGGCAGTTTTACAAGTCAACACAACTAATAATATTATGATATGTTTTAAATGCTTAATTAAGCAAATTAATATGCTAAATAATACTAAGTGTTGATGCTGGGAATCGGGTTCTTCTCAGGATCGGAGCTGATTCGGATCAACTAGTGAAATTTGATGATGTATAGCTCCTTGAGCTAGAGGTCAGGAGACTATTAGCCGTCGGTGATGGCGTCAGACGAGATGATTCCTCCTAAGAGACCGTGATCCCAGGTTGGTAGTGACCTATAAAAAAGGTAGTCTTGGGCTGATCTTCGGTCTCTCTAACGATTAAGTTAGTCCACGGGCTCGGTGAGAAAATGAGAGAGAAAGAAATCAGAGATCTCTCCCTAAGGGATCCGGAGAGAGAGACTAGGAATGAGAGAATAACGGAATAAGGAATGAGAGCAACGAGGAGAAGTAAGTCTCCTTCTCTCTATTCTCATCCCTTTTATATCTTTCCGAACCCTCCGACCATTGAGAGCAGCTTGGGCCCTAAGCATCCCCTTTCTTGGGTGCTAAGTAAGTGCCAACTAGGTACCAGCTTTGACCGAACCCTCCAGAGCTCCGGTAAATCTCTCCCAGGGCTCTTCGACATCTTCTGAATATCTGGTTCAGCCGTTATTCAGTTTGAGGACCCACGTGGGCTCTTCTTCCCCTTGGGTCGCCGAGGCTCCTCCATGTGTTGTAACAGGTTGTGCCGCTCAGATCGCGCCACGCGTCTCGTGGGATTTCCCCCATAACACTAAACATTAATAGTTTAATAAATAATGTTATATATTATCATGTAATACTAAATAATATTAAACATAAGACATTAAAAAATATTAAATATCACTAATTTGATAGTTAACAATAATCTCAATTCTAAATCATAATATTTTGTTAAAATATATAAAGTCAACATAATTAATAACCTTGGGTAATGGAGATGGTTTAATTTGATTGATCATCTTTAATAATTAATATTAATATTAATTATAAATGACTTAATGATTAATAATATATATGAAATTAATAACAAGGGATGAGTGGGTGGAGAATAACCTACGGCTAAATTGGCATAAGTAGGCATCCATTGAATTATGGATAGAGATGCCACATCCCTTTTCAAAAAACACCCTTAAATCAAAGTAAAAAGCAAGGCATGATTAGTTCATCCCTCTTCATCCTAAAAAGCAAAAGCCCCCTTACTTTCTCTCCATGTTAGATGAGAATTTCTGATTTTACATCTATAGTTATTTCAAGTTTTATAAATTCTTATGATATTTTGCTATCATTATTTGCATCTTCAATATTTATGTGTAGGCTGCAAAATCTGAAGGACCGAGACAACCGTGGCATGATTTACACTGCAGAATTGACGGGCCTGCTGCTTATGATATTCTTGAAAATTTTGACAAATGTTGGCAGAAAGCTGTAAAGTGGAAGCAAATTGGGAGTCGTCTGCATCTGTGGAACTCTACACTAACAAATGTTAAACATATTCCATTGATGGTCTGCGGATCACCTGCTGTTGCAGAAGATAGTCCATCTGATACCTGGCATGTACAGGTAGGGTGATTGGAACTCAAATGCTATATGCTCTATCTTCTTCATTTATTAGCTTTAAACTCTTCTTGATCACCGGCTATCAGATCTTCCGATCAATTGATTCCGGATCAATAAAAGGATTTCCAGAAACTGTCCAGGAAGCTGAGCAGAAGGTATGTTTACTGATCGGGTTTTCTACTCTCGATTGTTTTGTTTAATGATTGAGTTATTGTTTGAGTTGTAGAAAATGGTGTTGTACATTGATGAGTATTCATATTTTATTTTAGATAGCCTCATGCTGCCTATGATTTGCTATTATTATTAATTTAATTTAATTTAATTTATTATTATTATTTTTATTTTTCTGAAGATTGCTTTGTATCCCTTGTTCAATTTTTCCCCTCCATATAGGAGTTTGCTTTTGGCTCCAGAGTTTTTCTTGTTTTATTGAGAAATATTTGTATGTGCTACTGCAGAATCTTGTTTGTGAGAAGAATCTTGTAATTGATAGAAGCATCCACACAGCATATGTGAAGGCAATCAGATCTGCAAAAAAGTTCATATACATTGAAAACCAGTTCTTCATTGGTTCTTCTTATGCTTGGTCATCTTATCAAAATGCAGGTTTTAAGCAATTTTTGGTCCTAATTTGTTTCTTCAACCAGTTTTACATAGAATTTCTTCCTTCTGCTTTGATTATTTAAGCATTTGTGATGACCTTGTTCAATGGTTGGCGCATTTACATTATAAACTGTTTTTTAGAAACAGGAAACTGATCTTAAATTTTCCTTTTTGAAAATAGTGATTCACTTGCTGGGTACTTGGAAGCAGTCCTGTAGATTATATAATCTTCATTTGTTCATTGATTTGGATAAAAAAAAACCAGTATCTCCAAAGTAGAGAAAATATGCTTAATTCTGGTTCTTAATTATTTTACCCAGTAGTTATGCTTCATTGAGTTGTGCAATTATATTTCATAAGTTTGAATTAAGGCAAAATTTATTCTTGGATATTTTTGTTTTGGACTGAATTATGCCAATTGGGCTACATTTGCACTCTAGAAATGCTAATAAGGATGGAATGCTTTTAAGGCCTAGCACTTTGACGTAACTATTATGCCAACGAGATCTGAAATATTACAAAAGAGGATAATTCAAAGATCTACAACAAATTCCATATTTCCCATGATTTTGGATTCTAAATTGCTATGGAGTCATAATTCTTAGTTTTTTTGTCTTATTACAATACATTCTAAAAGTACAAACTAAAAAACTTAGGGCTTGTGTGGTATGGTGTAAGTAGATTTATTGCAAGTCCACTTATAGAGGTAAGTGGAATCTTTTGGCTTTGGGTAAGATACAAGTCGTCTACTTACATATAAGTTGACTTGCATCTAGATTCTGTAATACAATAAAACAAATTATGGTTAAATTGGTTGCCAGTTTGTTTGCCACAGTGAGAATATAAACTTTAAGCTATAAACTTTTAAGCTATTGAAGAGAATCAAAGTTGTATGATTCTATATTTCAAATGAGAGCGCATGTGTGGCTTTATAGCACTTACAAATAACAGGATAAATGAAAGTACTAAATAAAATTTAATTTTCTAGGAAAAAAAAATCATATATTCTATATTTAAATCTTAAGAGGGAGTTAGAGATATGGAAGCTGATACAAACACCTTATGAAAAGAGATGATGAATCATATTGAGAAGGTAGTTAGTAAGGTTCTAGGGGTCTCTAAGGGACTAGGACCTCGATCACAAGAATGATGATAATGGAATGAGGAGTACAAAAGGCTATTAAAGAGAAAATGTATTGGTATAGGAAGTTACCTACAACTGAGGATGGGGAAGCCATTTAAAAATATAAGAGGATAAAAAAAGAGGCCAAGAAAGCGCTAAATGAGGCTCGAGGTAAATCTTTAGCTGATTTGTACCAAAAGTTAGTGACGCGAGAAGGGAAAAAGAAATGTATAAGATAGCACGGCTAAGAGATAAAAAATGGAAGGATCTTAACCAAGTTAAGTGTATTAAGGATGAGTCTTAACAGATCTTGACAGGAGATAAGAAAAATTAAGGAGAGATGGAAAAACTATGTTGATCACCTATTTAATGCAAGTCATAAGAATAACTTCACAAATTTTTATGTATCAGCGATAAAGAGGAATTTTAGCTACACACATAGAATCAAGCGTAGTGAGGTCAAGGAAACATTAAAAAGATGAAGGCTGGGAAAGCTTAGAGCCCGGATGGTATCTCGATTAAAGTTTGAATGTGTCTTGGTAAAAAGGGTTATGATGGTTAACCAAACTTTTCAACTCTATCCTACAAGGGAGAAAGATGCCAAACGATTGGAGAAGAACATTTTGGTTCATATAAGAATAATGGAGATGTTCAAAATCGCACCAACTATCGTGGTATTAAGTTAATGAGCTACACGGTAAAACTCTTGGAAAGGGTGATAGAGCATCGACTCAAGGATATTATGAGGGTATCAGAGAACTAATTTGACTTTATGCCAAGTAAACCTATAACAGAAACCATTTTTTTTGTTAAGAAGCTTGATGGAGATCTACAAAGAGAAGAAAGATCTCCATATGATTTTCATTAACCTAGAGAAAGCATAAGACGGAGTACCAAGACAAGTTCTTTAGTGAACATTGGAGAAGAATGATATTCATAGTAAATATATAAATGTTATCAAGAATATGTATGAATGAGCTCTTATGTCTATAAGAACATGGGAAAGATACAGAGGAGTTTCCTATAATTGTGGGTCTATATCAAGGATCAGTCTTCAACCTATACTTGTTTATTCTAGTAAAATGGATGAGTTAACTAGTTATATCCAAGATGCCATTCTATGGTGCATGTTGTTCGCAGATGATATTGTTCTAGTTGATGAGATTAAAGATGGGGTTAATCAGAAGTTAGAACCGTGGAGAAACACTAAATAGAGGCTTTAAACTAAGTAGAAGTAATACAAAATATATACACTGTAATTTTAGTCTAAATAGGAGAGACGGAGGGAAAGTGAAACTAAGTAGCGTGGTAGTGCCTAAGTGTAACTATTTTGAGTACCTAGGTTCAATTTTTCAGAATAATGGAATAATAGATGAAGGTGTAACCTGTAGAATCTAAACATGATGATTGAAATGGAGAAGTGTTATGTGTGTGTTATGTGATAAGTAGATGCCTAACAGATTGAAGGGAAAGTTCTATAGTATGATAGTTAGACCAGCCATGCTATATGGGAGCGAGAATTGGGTAACTAATGTTTAACGTATTCATAAGATGAATGTCGCCGAAACGAGGATGTTAAGGTGGATGAGTGATAGTACAAGATAGGACAAGATTAGAGATGAACAAATCCGACAGTAGGTACATGGTGCACCAAATGAAGATAAATAAGAGAGTGGTGTTTAAAATGGTTTGGACATGTGCGTCATAGACCCTCAGGTTCCCCGGTTTGAAAATGTGATAGTTTGGTAATAGAAGGTAAGAAGAAGGGTAGAGGTAGGCATAGGATTACGTGGAGAAAAATAGTGCCTACGGACCTACGTATATTAGATATTGAGCAGGATTTTGTCTTTGATAAAAGGATATAGAAACGGAGAATCCATATAGCCAACCCCATCTAGTATGGGACTAAGGTTGGGTTGTTGTTGTTGTATTCTATATTTACATCAAATATATATTGTAAAAAAATAGAAAGATAATTGACCAAATCTCAAGGATTTGGTTAGTGATTTGAAAATGTTCAATAGAGAAAGTTTTAAATTACACCAAATTAGTTTGGTTTGGGTAATGTCCTTATCTTTGCCATGTACAAAAATATCAAATTATAGAAATTTGCATATATATACCCGTAGAAAAGTGCATAAAAATTTATATTTGCATATATACTCCCACAAAACACCAAAATTTGTTGATATACCCATGCGGTTAAAAGTCAACCAAAACTTATTGAAGAAAACTTTAGTCTAGTCTTTTCACGCTAATTTCAATGTTATATGACTATTATGGGTGTATATATGCGAATTTTCCAAATAATTGAACCCTATAAGTTATTGATTTTACAATAGCAAGTAAAATGGGGTAACCTTACCTCTACTTGCATTTGGTGAGCACAATAATCAGATTAAAATATTGGGTTTTCACTTGTACCATATTATCTGTATCACACCAACCAATCAAAAAAAATTAAAAAATAATAAAAGTAAATGATATAAATTCATTTGTATCATACCAAACAATCCATAGTGTTAGTGCAAATGCATTAACGCGACTTGCATGAAAATGCATTCGCAGTGCCTTTTGACATGTTTCAAACGAAGTAGATCGGTAGATGTTTAAAGATTTAGGTCAAACTAGAGTTCCTACAGGTGTTGAATTATGACACTAAAATTAATAATGAATCTTAAGGCTCTAAATTTTAGTTATCATCATAAATAAGTAAAGAGTTTAAATAAACATATAAATTATTTTAAAAAGAATTAAAGCGACTAGTGGTCCCTCAAGTGGGGTTCAATGTTCTTAGGTCCCTTAAATGAAGAAAATGTTTATTCAAATCCCATACTATGTTATTTACCAAACCTTTTCTGAGGATATAATTTTTAAACAGGTGCTAATAATCTTGTTCCAATGGAGTTGGCCTTGAAGATTGCAAGCAAAATAAGAGCTGGAGAACGATTTGCTGTTTATATTGTCATACCAATGTGGCCTGAAGGGGATCCTACTTCAAATGTTGTACAAGCACAACTTTTTTGGCAGGTATTCTATTATCTCAATTTGACAATCTCATTTATGTTTGTCAATTTATTCTGGAATTCGTAAGAAAAGATATTAAATTGCTGAGCCTAATCCATATTTTAGTGAATATAATAGATCAAATGAACAGCAAATCCCATACCTTCTTGTTTTGTCTTCGATTATGTTAAGCACACACCAGAACCCACTGAAATCATAGCTAAATATCACACAATAGAATCAATACACAACTTGAGAGATAAAAGGAAAGCTGTGGTTTATATTGAAGAGAAAAATAATACAAGAATGGTCTGCAAAAGAACTACAACACAATATGAAAAGGAAATAACACCCAAGCATTCGAGAGGCTTTGTATTCTCCCCAGGCCTAAGCAGAGCTCATATATAATAAATTTCTTAATGTCCTTCCACCTCCTGGTCTTCTTCCTGTGGAGCCCAAAAAGCACCATCTATCCTCTTTGCCAACTCAGCACCCTCTACCGCTCAGCATTAGTATTCTTTCCATTATTGTCCCTCTTGTGCCTCAAGTATATAAATCGCATTGGAGGCCTAACATTAGCCCCGCCCAAACACGCATCTTGTCCTCAAGATGAAAAGTGGGAAATTGCTGTTGAATTATATGAAAAGCTTCCCACGTCGCCTTGAACTCCGGTAAGGACTTCATTTCAGCAAGACTTCGAGCTCACCTGGTTCCCCTGCTTCTTTGGCCACACATCCAGCAATGCCTCAGGTTCTACAATCATCTTAAGATCCTTATTCAATAGTGATGGTTGAGTAGTCGAAGAGTAAGTCATGCCCCGAGCACATTACAGCTGAGAAATGTGAAATACCGGATAAATGAAGGTAGTGGCGGGGAGCACCAACTTGTACGCGACTTTACCAATCTGCTGGAGCACCCTAAAGGAGCCGTAGTAACGGGCAACAAGTTTCTTATACCTACGTTGAGCTAGTGAACGCTGGCGGTAGGGCTGGAGTTTCAGGTAGACGAAGTCCCCTTCGTTGAACTCATTGTGGTGACGTTTGGCATCCGCCTGCAATTTCATCTTCTGCTGAGCGCGCAAAAGCTGCATCCATAAGTCATCCAAGATGACGTCAGGATCCTCGAGCTGCTACTTCATCGCCGAGATTGAAGTGGAGCCCCTCTTATACCGGATGAGGCGAGGAGAATCCCGACCATATGAGGTACGAAACAGGGTGCATTGAGTCGAAGCATTGTATGAAGTGTTGTACTAATACTCTGCCCACGCTACCCATCGAGCCCAAGTGCAGGGCTTTAACGAGGTATGTCTCCAAGCATTTGTTGACAGTTTCGGATTGGCCATCGGTTTGTGGGTGATAAGCAGTGCTGCGCTTAAGTGTAAACCCTTGTAATTTGAAAAGCTCGCTCGAAAAAAGGCTCAAGAATACACGATCCGCGATGAAATAAGATGCTGCTTGACGTTGATGGAGTTACAGACCGCCTCGCGAGTGAAGAGCCTGCTTCTGGACTGCACTAAACGGGTGTTTGAGCCCAATAAAGTGAGCATTCTTGCTCAGTCTATCGATCACCACCAAGATTGAGTCCACTCCCTCGGACCGCGGTAGACCCTCGATAAAATCCATTGTTACCTCATCCCAAACATGAATTGGCAGTAGAATTGGCTAGAGTAAATCTGGCAGCGAGGTGTATGTTTTGTTGACAAACAACATACTCTTGTACAAATCGGGCGATATCCTGCATATGCTTGTCCAGTACTGCTCTGTCGTTTATCTGTTGGTACGTCTCGGTTTCCCCAGAGTGTCCCCCAATTGGGGAAGAGTGGAACTTTACAATCAAGGCCAGAAGAAGCTGGGAAATGCGCGGAATGACCAGCTGGTCGTGATAGTACACTACCCTATTGGCTACTGCGAACCCATAGTGCGAATTGCTCAAGCTAACATCGGTACTTATCCTGTTGAAAAACTCTTCTCCCCATAAAACATCCCAATGCTTCCATTGGGGACAAGTTAACACCATATAATCCATCTTCCTAGGAATTCTTGATAGGGTATCTGCCACTCTGTTACTCGCGCCGCTTCGGAACTGGATCTCAAAATCGTACCCCATAAGTTTTCGAACCCACTGTTGGTATTCAGCTCATATGATACTCTGCTCCAACAGGAACTTCAAGCTTTGTTGATCTGTCCATACTATAAATCGGCGTCTGAGCAAATAAGGCCGCCATTTAAGCACTACAAAGACGATGACCATCAACTTCTTTTCATAGATTGACTTAGACCAAGCTTGTGGGTCCAATATGTGATTGTAAAAAGCAATGGGTCGCTCTCCCTGCGTCAATACGTCGCCTAATCCAAATCCAGAAGCGTCCGTCTTGATGAAATGGCTGAGTAAAATCCGGTATGGTAAGTACCGGGACCTTGGTCATGGCTTTCTTGAGTTCCTGAAAAGCTATGTTAGCGATTATGTTACATGCGAAGCCATTTTTCCAACTGGTTTGTCAATGGCAATGCAATGTGAGCATAACCGGCTACGAACTTGCAACAATATCCCGTTAGCCACAAAAACCCTCTCTACTCCTTCAGTGAAGTGGGGGTCGGCCACTCAATCATAGCTTGCACCTTGGACGGATCATCACCTACGCCAGCTCCGGAAATGATGTGGTCAAGATATGCTATTTGGCGACGACCAAATTCAAACTTCTTCTGGTTCACATAGAGGCTATGCTTTTGCAGCAAGTCAAGCACCAACCCCAAATATTGCTGGTGAGCGTCTTCGATGGAGCTATAAACCAGAATGTCGTCTAAGAATACCAGGACAAACTTCCTAAGATAAGGCTGGAAGATCTCATTTATGAGAGACTGGAATGTTGCTGGTGCATTGGTGAGGCCAAATAACATTATGAGGAATGGCTGCCATGAGTGCGGAAAGTCGTCTTGTGAATATCCTCTGTGCAAAACTGGATTTGGTGATAACTGGATTTCAGATCCAACTTTGTGAAAATCTGAGCACCAAGCAATTCATCCAGAAGCTCCTCAATAACCGGGATCAAATACTTATTCGGTACTGTGGCTTTGTTTAATACCCTGTAATCCACGTGGAAACGCCAAGAGTCGTTTTTCTTCTTTACCAGGAGGACTGGGCTCGAAAAGGGGTTGTTGCTGGCCTGAATTATTCCAGCTGCCAATATCTCCTTGATCGGCCTCCCGACCTCATCTTTTTTTAGCATGAGGGTACTTGTAAGGCCGTACGTTGATCGGAGAACTGCCCGGGTGTAACACGATCGCATGTTCGTGACCTCACGGAGGCGGTAATCCAATAGCTGAGTAGAAGACTCCAGCGTGCTCAACCAACTCATGGTGCAGAAACTGTGGACACGCTGGATCTTCTATCACCAATCCGATGAGCTCGCTAAGCTCAACCATAAACCCGAACTCGCTTGCTTGATCGTCTTGATCATCGTTTTCAATGGGACCAGTAATCGACCGAGAGAAGGATCTCCCCATAGAGTCACAGTGTCTTGGCCGAGAGAGAACTTCATAGTCTGAGTTTTCCAATTGATGTAGGTTGTCCTTAATGTTTCGAGCCACTGTATGCCAAGGATAACATCTAAGTTGCCGAGTCCTAGAGGTAAGAAGTCCTCGACAATATCAATCCCCTGTAACTGTACCACCATACCCCGAAAAATTCCCTCGCCACGCATGATATCGCCCGTCTTTATCGTGACTCCATAGATCCTTGTTTTAGTAATTGGTACCTGTAGTTACTTCACTAGGTCGATGGAGATGAAGTTGTGTGTGGTCCTCGGATTGATGACGGTGACCACCTCCCCACTCCAATCGTTCCCTTACGGTTTATGGTCTTCGGGCTCGTCAATCCTGCTACCGAGTTGAGAGAAACCTCCACGACTTGGCCGATCTCCGCCGCCTCCAGCTCGGGTGCAAGTTCGTCCGGCGACTCTGCCTTCTCTGTGTCGTTGCCTTCCTCATCCATCGTCAAGAGCACGCTCAATTCCCTGTTCCGGCAGCGATACCCGGGTCCCTATTTCTCATCATAGCGGTAGAATAATCCTTTTGCTCATTTGCTTGAGGCCTCGAATCGGTCGGTAGTCCTTGGCCTCACCGATGTAGAACCTCGATCATGATCTGGGCCTCAGAGCTCTCTCAAAAATGGAGCGCGGATCCCAGTGCACTCGTGAGGTGGTGTTCCCTCTTAACTCACGGTGGGCCCGTGTAAGAGATGGTTTGTCTTCCATCTTTTGGGCCAAGTTCATAGCTTGACCCACATTAATGGCTCCAATATACGCACCTCCACTCGGATCTCGGGTTTAAGCCCATTAATGAAATTTCCTAGGCCTAGCTCATTAGAGATCCCATTGAAGGGGACTGATAACTTAATGAAGCATTGTCGGTAGTCAGGAACATCATCGTCCTGTGTTAACACCAGCCACTGTTTATAGAGGGAACTAGTGCTGGCCGATCAGAACTGTTTCAAAAATCAGATCTCTATCGCCTCCCATGATACCATAGTGCTCTTCTTATTCTCCTATTGGAACCAAAGAAGAGCATTACCTCCAAAGGCAACCAATGCAGCCTCCAACTTCTTTTTATTAGAAAACCGATGGAATGTGAAATATCCCTCTGTCTTTAAGATCCACCTGTCGGGTTGGTTCCATCAAACAACGGCATCTCTAATTTTCGAAACTGGAAATCCTGTCAACTGCCTGAAATCAGAGGGTTGTTGGTTGTTCCATGTGGATATCCCACCCTCGGACTATATCTCCCAACTTCAGTCATCATCTCTTTCTTTTCTCATGCGCCATCGAATCAAGTAGATCAGATTCGACCCGAGAAACGAGTTCCAACCTTTTAGAGACCAGTTGCATCTCTTCCTTCAAGCACAGGAACTCTTGTTGATTATCCTGTACGCTGCGCTCCAGCTCTTGTTGGACAGCTCCGAGCACTTCCTCTACTTGATCCACCCGTTGGTTGACGTTCTTCGCGATCTACCTAGGAGCGTCATCTCTGGTACCAATTTGTTAAGAACACACTAGAACCCACAGAAACCACAACCAAATACCACACAATAGAATCAACGCACACAACTGAAGAGATGAAAGGAAAGCTGTGGATTATATTGAAAAGCAAAATAACACAGGAACAGTCTGCAAAAGAACTACAACACAATCTAAAAAGGAAATAACACCCAAGTATTCGAGAGGCTTGGTACTCTCCCTAGGTCTGAGCAGAGTTTACATACAATAAATTTCTCAATGTCCTTCCACCCCTTAGCCTTCATCCTATATCCTCCTACAGCCCAAAAAGCAGCATCCACCCTTTTTGCCAACTCAACACTCTCTACCCTTTAGCATCAGCATCAACATTCTTTCCATTATTGCCCTTCTTGCGCCTCAAGTATGTGAATCGCATTGGAGGCCGAACTAACTATAGACATTAGATAACTTTTTTACATTAAGAGTGGACATGATACATTTGGTAAGTTTGTTAGTTGGCCAATAACAGCTTCATGTTTTGAAACCAACTTAAATTGCCTTCACATAGTACATGATTATTAATAGACGAGCATATATTTTCATTGTTGTAGACCTGTCACCTCTAGATAACATTTTTTGTTGGATTAAGTCATTAAATCTATGGCTTTATAATAGAAAAAGTCATTACATCTATGATATTACCCTAAAACCTTATGTGTTGCACCGCCAAAATTTTGTTACATGAATAACCAAAAATGATGGAGGCTTTAGAAAGTTGTCTGGTGGGATGTTTGGATGCTTTGCACGTACAAAAGTAGCTACCTGGTCATTGTTTCTTGCTTCTTGATATGGAGTACCAGTTTAGCTAGCCTTAGTCCTAATAATTTAGTGATATTGACGTAATAGGACATTTTGAAGAAAGTTAGGTAGGCCTTTTAATTCATTGTAGTATTCCTTCCTGCGAATTTTAATAATAAAATGTGAGATGAAATATTGATATATGAGGAGAAAGTGTGCAGTTTTAGCCTTAGATGATGACAGGGAGAAACCTATTCACATACTTCTTTGTTGGATAAATGGAATTATTGTCTTAGAATGTAAAATTTAAGTTTGATGACCCTTTTGATAACAAGAATTTTCTAGTACACATATGATAGGCTATAGGATATAACTTTTCATTTGAAAGATGAAGATCATGTACAACAAAGTCAAAAACACAAGTCATAAGTAAGACTAGAGGTTACAGATAGATAATTCTTTGCATAGACAATTATTTTAAGCAGTTAACACAACATCCAAAAGGTTTTGTAGTTTGCTTAATATATTTACATGTATTGCTTATGCATTAACTTATGTGGAGTATGCTGAGATGGTCTTAAGATCACATTCCTGTATGTAATCCATTTGTCTAGTTTGGACTATGATAAGGATGAAAGTAGTGGAACACGTGGCATCCATCCAAGCAAGCCACGTGTCAAAGTAACAAGATAGAGTCCTCAACAATTACCACAGGGAACCGTTCCGATATGGATTGCTTACCCGATCCGGAAGACACGATATGGAGTAACTTGCCGATCCGATATGCGTAAACGATATATCGGAACCGTTGCGAAACTCATCGGGATCAGGAAGAACTTCACCAATCCAACACGTGTCAACCAGGAAAGGTATGTTGAACCAATGGCTATCCGTATCGGTCCCTACCCTTCTAGAAGAAGTACGGTACCGCATGTACCGCCTTCTAGAAGAGTTCTGATTAGGGGCGGCTCGGATACTTAGCCGGCATACTAGCTGGCGCTTAGAACACGTGACTAAATTGAGGAGCGTGCTCAGCATGCAACCCATGTCTATAAAAGGCAAGGATCACAGTTCATTCAAACAATCTCAAATCGAAGCAGCGAAGCTCTGCCCATTTGGAGACAGGATCTATTCTCTCTCTCTTTCCTGCTTTCCATTCGTGGAGTTCTTGTAAGATCTCTTGTACCTTTGATGATTCATAGTGAGATCTTTCTTTCCCGTGGTTTTTTCCCCGCCGATTAGGGGCTTTTCCACGTAAATCCGGTTTCTCTCTTCCCTTGCTTGGATTCTCATTCGATTTCTCACTAGGATAGCCACCCAACAAATATAAATTCAATTGTTAGGTAAAATTGGGCCCTCAATCCAATTTTAGCTCTAACAGACTATATTCAGGGATATTTAGTCCACACGTGTTTAGACGTGTACATTAAATTATGCAGCCAAATCTTCAATCATGTATAACTTATGTAGATTAAGTTATTTCTATCAAGTTTAGATTTGTATTTGTCATATCTTTCATTTTATGGGTTATTTGTTTGTATATCCTCCAAATAATCCTAATTGTCTATTTGATATCCAAAATATTGTACCCTTTCAGATACCATCCTAGAAAACCTAAAATTTCACTTTATACCTCTCTCCTTAATATTAGTTGATTATTTTATATGAAATTAATAGATAAAATTACCAAAAAACTCAATATATGTTAAAAGTTAGATCAACATAACAAGAGGGGTATAGAAATATGTTTTTCTTTGGGGTTTTTAGAGATACATAGAAAATTACAATATTTTGGAGGTTAAGGGGTTTCCAGTATTTCAAATCGCAATGTAAGTGGAATTACATATAAGTTGAATTACTGTATTTTGACTTACTACAAAGTTATTTTGTTTTCTGTAAATGAAAATGTTGTACTTAGTTTTCTATTGTTTGGTTTGATGTAAGTTGCTGATAAAATCACCTTCTAAAGTAAGTGGTGAGGTTATCTCCATTATCCAATCTTTTATATGTTTATATTTAATTTTTTAATTATAAACAATAATGAATTGTTAAGGTTACTAATTCATTTAGTTTTGTGATAATTCATAATATGAATTTTATAGTAATTTCATGTAATGTTGTATCTTTTGCGACTAAAAAAAAAAATTTGTAAATCCATAATATAAATTTATGCTTCCAACTTTTTATTTCGTAATGTATTTTAAAAAAAAAATGCAAGCGTTACACGTCTCTTCCCTATATTTATTAAGATAATGTTGAAAATTGCGACACATTTGTGAAGGAGAATAGTTTTTAATATTTTCTTTAATGTTAATCGTAAATTTTAAAAAATAGAACTAAGTACACCGGATATGCGTACAAAATATTCAATAAAAAAGCTCAAAAATTAAAAATAATATAAAAAGAAGAAGATAACTTACAACCAATTGATGATGATGACACTTAAACTTTTACTGTAATTCTACTTACAACTAATTTGGCTATAAGTTGATTTATAGTAAAAGTACATTTTGAGGTAAGTGGTTTTACGTGTATGTTCCTTTTTCATAGCAAAATGAACAGAGGAAAAGGTAACTTACCTAAAAAAACACTTATATTATATCACAAATACTTACTGCAAACCAAATGAGCCCTAAATATAGACAATTTGGTATTTCCACAGGTATACAGATAAACCCCTCATTTTATAATTAATTAACTTATGTTTGCTATATGTTCAATATTGGTCGACTAGTATAATGACTTTTATTAATTATTAAACTTGATCATTATTTTGCTCGAGTTTTGAATTTTCTCATCCAAATACTATAATTTCTAATTTATCAGATAATTTTATTTAACTACACACACCCACTCACACCCCCACCACCCACACACACACACACACACACACACACACACATATATATATATATATATATACACACAGGAGTGATAATGTAAGGCCGCCCGGATTACTGGGCAAGTAAGGCCGCCTCCCATTTGGCCACTTGCACGGTGTTTTAATGATTTCCAACTATATGGATGGAAAGAACATCGAAAAATAAGCTAGTATGTCATTTTTCATACAATTTGGAAACATGTAAAGTTTTCATCTTAACGGGTGAAAACTTATAGAAATCTTACCGGTTCAAAATTTCATCCTTTAAGATGAAGACCCTACAAGTTCCCAAATTGTATGAAAATTGACATAGTAGCTTATTTTTCGATGTTCTTTCCATCCATACGGTTGGATTTCCTCAAAACACTGTGCAAGTGGGCCAAAACGAGGCGACCGCACTTGCACAGTGATAAGGCCGGCCGCATAGTATCAGTATATATATATATATAAATATAACAAATATATATATAACAAAATAATATTATAGCCACTCTATATATATATATATATATTATAGCCACTCTTTCAAGAGTGGCTATAATCTCAACATTCTTTCTAATCACAACTTCTAAATTATCAAATGCGAACAGAATAATATCTTATCGGAAGGATCATGAACAATAATAGAAGTTCTTGGTAAAGAAATTTGATATGAAAGAGTTTTGAGAGAAGTTGAAATATAATATGTTGGCCCAAGATGTTTTTGTGCAAAATCAAATGTCTCGAAAATGAGATTAAAACCTTTGAACAGTAGGCATTCGAAATTCGTAATGCTTTCCAAAACTTCTTTCCAATCACCAAAAACACCACGAATTCTCCCTTGTACTACTGTATATAATTTAAAATTATTTTTAATGCTATGAAAATATTTTGATAAAGCATTTAAAGAGGCTAGAAAGTATTTAGGATCAAATGAGATAGTGTTTCGTGAAATCCATAAATTATCTAATAAACATTGTTGTTCTTTTAAAAATTCTTATATTACTTTTGTAATAAATGATTAAACTAATATTACCAAAGCTTATTCGTTCTTACAATAGAGAAGCGGACAATCTTCGGAGTTGTGGTTTAGAAGATGATGCTGCAATGTTGGGTCTTATGGGTTGTATCTGTCAAAAGATTTTGTAGTGAAGTCAATTAAGACTCTACTAAGTAAATCTGCTAAACTATTATCTACTCCTTTAATATGCTCAAAATATATATTATAACCATTATCAATAACTCTGT
Organism: Dioscorea zingiberensis; assembly: GCA_026586065.1. NCBI lineage: Eukaryota > Viridiplantae > Streptophyta > Magnoliopsida > Dioscoreales > Dioscoreaceae > Dioscorea > Dioscorea zingiberensis. The sequence goes on from CM048824.1 coordinate 27,163,309, forward strand.
CTATAAAATTTAACCATCTCTTTTTACTACTTATTTTATAATTCATTTCATTATAGAACCTTACAATTGCTTCACAATCTGTTATAATAGTGAATTCCTTTTTGGACAAGATATGTATGCGAAATGCGTCTAATGCATAATTAATAGCTAATAATTTAGCATCTATACTACTTCTATTCCCTTTTTCTTTATATTTTCCACTAGCATATCCACATTTTTTTTCTTCTGTTTTATTTTTATATTTATTAGGTTTAGCTATAAGAACGGCTCCCCATCCTAAATTTGAACCATCTGATTGTATTATAATGTAATCTGAATCTAATGGTAAATCTAAGGAAGGTAAAACTTTTACTAATTCTTTAATATTTTTCACTAATTTTTTATCTTCTATATTAAAAGTTTTTTGACATTTTGGATGGAAGAAAAAGATGAATGACAAATATCACTCGGATGAATAGTGATCAAGACCACGTAGTACTATCATGAATATTACATGATGATGACGTGGAAGAATATATTCCCTCGTGATAAGAAAGAATTTACTCTCTTATCTTTGAAGAATCTAAAGGACAGACACGTCATCATCATAATCTTTTAAGCATCTTCTTATCTCTTAAGCAATGATGTCATGTAGTCAATTACATATGTGCCCCTTATACCTTCTATAAATAAGGGCTAAGAGTGTTTGTAAGAGTCAAAACGAGATCTAAGATGGAGTTAGGTCTTCCCTTTCAAGGAAGCTAGATGTAGTCTCCTTCTCTAGATAAGAGAAAGATGTAGTCTCTCCCACTTATGAATAAAAAGAGTGTTTCTATGTATTTACTTTTGTTCTTTATATAAATGGTATCAAAGCTTTCTAAAGTTGCGGATACTATACTATATATAGATTCCATTTCTGACACGAGTTCATCTTACTTCAATTAAATCTTCATGTATATTTTCAATAAGTGTTGATCTCATATTATTCATATTTATTCTTCTTGGACAACTATTACTAAGATGATCTTGAGCAGCACATGCAAAACACTTAAGATTATTCGTGTAGGTTCTTGTTGGTTTATATTTTCTTACATGTTTATTAGAATTTAAATATGGCATTCTACTATCCGATCTTATATAATATGTCTTCTTTTTAAAATTTTTATTATGTTTGTTTTTATAAGTCTTTTTATAAGGTTTTTGTTTCTCCAATCCATAAGCTTGACTTGTATAAATTTTATTACAAAAACTATATTCACATCTCTTTAACTGTTGTTGTATTTGTATATTTGTACATATTATATATATATATATATATATATATATATATATACATATATTTTTAAAAATTATATATACATATCTATATATTATCTAAAATATACAGAGAAATCTATATATATATATATATATATATATATATATATATACATATCTATATATATATTAATTATAGAAACTAATAGGGACTTGACATATGTCCGGCCGGATTTGCAGCCGGAGATATATATATATATATATATATATATATACATTACTTAATGATTAAGTAATATTGACCAATGATAGGGCGACACGTGTCCCCGGATCAAGTACCGGCCGGATATATATATATATATATATATATATATATATATATATACGGGCATGATACAATAAGGCCGGTTGGATTACTGTTCCGGTAAGGTCGCCTCCCATTTTGGCCCTTGGAGCATGTTTTAAAGATTCCCAACCGTATGGATGGAAAAAACATCGAAAAATAAGCTAGCATGTCAATTTTCATACAATTTGGGAACTTGTAGGGTCTTCATCTTAACGGGTGAAAATTTATAGAAATCCTACCGGTTCAGAATTTCACCTGTTAAGATGAAGACCCTACAAGTTTCCAAATTGTATGAAAATTGACATGCTAGCTTATTTTTCGATGTTCTTTCCACTCATACGGTTGGATTTCCTCAAAACACTGTATAAGTGGGTCAAATGGAGGTGACCGCACTTGCATAGTTATAAGGCCGGCCGCATAGTATTATGCCCGTATATATATATATATTTATATATATATATATATTGTAAGATTATATGTTGAATTAATAACCTTAAAAAAAAAACAAGACAGAGATAATCTAATTAGTAAATTAGACCAACTAGAAATAATAGGAGAAAATCCATTAAAATATTGGGAAAATAACAAGATTTATTGCAAATTAGAAATAATGAATCCTGAATATGTTATTAAAACGGCTAAAATTGAATATTCTAGTGCAGACAGAGAATATATATATATATATATATATATATATATATATATATATATATGGTGATAACGGTGATTGACGTCTGATGTACATCGATTGACTTCTATTTGGCCTTGGGCGTGTTTGAAGGATTTTCAGAAATCGGATGGGAAGATCATCGAAAATGTTTAAGACGCCCATTTTCATACAATTTGGTTACCATTTGGTCCTCCCATTTAACGATTGAAATTCTGGACCGTTCAGATTTCTATAAAATAAGAACCGTTTAGTAAGAGGACCAAACTCTAACCAAATTGTATAAAAATGGACATGCTAGCTTATTTTCATACGCCTTCCCATCCGCATTGAAAATCCTTCAAACACGCCTCCGTGTACCAAATAGAGCGAATGCACAAGATGTGCAAATGACCTTATATTATCACGCCTCTCTATATATATATATACATATATATACAGTCATGTTACTGTACGGCCAACCGGATTACTGTTCATATATGGTTGCCTAATTTTGAGGCACTTCGAGAGTTTTTTTTTTTTCCAAATCCAACCGTATGGATAGAAAAAACATAGGAAAATAAGCTAGCATGTCATTTTCATAGAATTTGGTGACCGTATGATCATTCATTTTAAAGGGTGAAATTTTATCGAAATCTTAACGGGTTAAATTTTCACCCTTAAGATGAATGATCATACGATCACCAAATTGTATGAAATTCGACATGCTATCTTATTTTTCGATGTTCTTTCCATCTATACGGTTGGATTTGAAAAATATACTCTCCATGTACCTTAAAATTAGGCGACCGTATATGAATAGTAATCTGGCTGGCCCTATAATAACATGAGTGTATATATATATATATATATATATATATATATATATATATATACAGTCATACATCGCTTTTACAAATTCTCTAATATTTGCTTCAGTATAGGTCTGGATTTGAACATGGGAGAAGAAGAAAAGAAAAAAGAAAAAAGAACATAGTAAAAATTATCTTTCTTCTCACCTAGTAGGTGTCATTTGATATGAGAATAACCATCAATAAATGTAACACATTTAAATGGGCAGACATGTCCATACTTTGCATGAGATGAAAACAATTTTGGCAGTATTTATTGATGCAAGGTAGAAAAGCAGTTCGATTAAATTTATTAGTTTCAAATGTCTTATAAATATTTCTTCTATAACAAGGCTATGTGAAAACAAAACTTATAATAAAAAATATGTATGACTCACTTTCAATGCAACATAAATAGTGCCCTTTTTTTTTACTCAAAAAGGCAGTCAAAGTGTGGCCATTGTAATTTAAAAGGCATTATTTTTGTGTTGCTAGCATTTGAGCTCTGTCAGCGTCTAGATTGACCATGCTCATCATATCCTATCTCTATAAGGCTATTAATTGCAAATTGAGATCCATCTGACAACCAGAAATTTGTTAAAAAATTAGATATGCTAAAATAAAAAGTATTATCATCCAATTAATGTTTGAAGAGTTAAAAAAAATAAAAAATAACCAGCTTCTGAAAATCTCTTTTAGAGGCCAATTTAGGTAACTACAAGGGAAAATTAATGTACGGTCCTGACAACTTTCATTTATTACCACCAGGTCCCTCTGACTTTTCAACTTACCGCTAGGTCCTTCCTTTTCCGTTCCTTTACGTGTGGGTCCAAACCTACAACTAGGCCAATTTGTATGGGATATGGTAAGTGGCTTTGCTTTGATACTAATTGTTAAGGAAGGCTAATATTAATGAGTTTAGTTTATTTATTTTGTTTGGTTGAAATTTATGAAACTTGAACTGAGCCAAAATAATCGAATTGTCAAAAAATTGAAGTCTAACTGGCTGAAATATTGTTTTGAACAAACTAGAACCGACCAAATTCACTTGGGTTGGTTAGTTAATTCTTTAATGTGATTAATGTGCCCTTAACTATTATAGCCCCGTCATAATCCAAGGTCAATGCATGTTGGTGATGTTTTATTCAAGACTCTCATCCCTCAAAATAAACATTTTCCATTTCAAGTTAATCAAATCGTATTATGATTCTAATTTACATTAGGGCAATCATTTGTCTGTCTTCTTATGGGTAAGTTTTGAATTCATTTTATCTCGATATCATCTTGCATAACTTATAAACCATGCCCATCTAACTTGTAGGGCCAAACAATACGGATGATGTATGGAATCATTGGACAGGAGCTCAAATCCAGGAAGCTTAAAGATGCACACCCACACGATTATCTTAATTTTTACTGCCTTGTCAATCGAGAAGTACTTTCCATGGATAACCCTCAACGAACACAACTGGTAATTTCTAACAAACATATATGGAAAAAATGGCTTACTTTATAAGTCTATCAGCTGGTATCACCAAATGCTCATATATAGTTTTCATAATACTCATTACAAATGTTAAATTAATCACCTACTTTTAGTTTCTAGATATTCAATAAATATTATTTGTTAAGTATTAACCTTTCTATAATTATTGTTCTATTTGTGAGAATTGGGCAAAGCAAAATCATCATATTTAAGACTGTGCAAGGTCTATGGAATTAGTGAAAATGCAGGTGGAATGATACTGTTCATGCTGTTTGCTGCATAAAGGAATTGGACAATTCTGAATTATAGGGTGTATTGACTTTGATAGATTACACTTGCTACATAATTTATGTTGAAGTTATTGAGTTGCTTATAATTTTATGATGATGGTTTGCTTGCTAAGGATGAGATATGGAAAATAAAATCTATGTTTGACAGTGATTGTGGGCCTTTCTAATATTTGAGGAAAGGAAAAACTCAATTTGAAAGATATTATAGTCATACATGTTCTCATAAGTATGCTTGTTCACTTGTATGTAGTTTCACTGAGGAGCACTGGTAGGCTCAATCTTTCTCATGGTAGGTTTGTCATTTTAATGAATTAGCTTAATCTGCAAGAAAATTGGCACAATTACTATATGTCGACTTCCCACTCCTAGGGAATCATAAGCACTGATGTTCTTAGTCTAGAGTGTAATAGTTAGTAGCTTTAGCTCTAGCGAAGGAGCCGGAGGCATTAACAAATCAGGAGCTTAAGTTAGGAGTTTTGCATACAGAGCATGAATTCTAATGATAAGAAAATACCCTTTCATAAGATAATTTTTTGATATGTAAGAGGATTAATTTTTACAATTTTAATAGCTATGATAGATGAAACTCATTAATTGTTGAAAAGAACTATTGGGAAATAAAGCTATGTGTAATAATTGCTTAAGTTAACTGTCAATTGGAGCAACTATTTGATGTTAATTTATGCTCTAAACGCTATGGGCTTGTGATCCTAATTTCTATTAGTGGATTTTTAGTGTTATTAGGGTCCAAAAAGACCAATCATCATGAGTTTCTCCATGAAAATGTCTAGATACTGAAATACCTGATTGAACCTTAGACTTCACATGTATGTGTGGAGTAGTGTTTATTCAAACTCAAGGTAAATTTCTCCAAGATACTCAACTAATCGCATACTCATAATTTCTTGATTGCTTAAGGCCCAAAATAATATAACAATAAGAACTATCACCATAAAAGAAAAGAACAATTAGAGAATCTACACTGCTTTTACAAACTATTAATTGTTTTTATTCTTGACTGAATACTTGCCTTTAACTCATACTTAGGATCTTCTTATCTAGTAGAAACCTGTGACACTTACAACAACTTTTGTTTATATCATTATGCTGTTTTAGTAAGAATCTGTAGCTAACAATCTATACCATATAATTCTCGACCAAAGTGGTTTTTTTCTCTTCTTGGATATTTCTACCATAGACTTCTTTCTTTTTCCAGATTCTCTTTCCTTTCTAGGTATTCTACTAAGAGCCTTTCCTTGCATAGGCATTGAGTAATTTAGGAAATCTAGGTGGTGCATTTGTCCATCCTTTAATTGGACTCTTGCCCTTAAACGTGAGTGCTGGGAATTGTTGCTTCTAAATCTTCCTGCATTACATCGTACATAGGCAACTCATTCCCCAATATTAACAATCTTCAGTCCTTGTTCGATCACCACTTATGTCTTATTCATACTGCTTTGGAAGGTTGAGAATTATTGTCACACCCCGACCCAGATAACAGGCCTCGAGCACGTGCATAGATCGGTCGTAGCCAAGTAGAGGCGCACCTTACTCGGATACAAGGCCTAGATAAATAAGAACACACAACAGATAATAAACAATCCAAATGACATAAACAATAATCCAGAGTAATACAACAGAAATAAAATAAGGGTACAAGCACCCTATATAAGTCAAGGCCCTATAGGGGTCCTACAAATAAAGTCTCACTCTCAAATAAAATATGAGGTTCTCGAACCTCTGCAACAAAATCCCAATCCCTCGTACCGCTCCTAAGTCCAAGTTGGCTACTTCTCAGGTTCTGAAAGAGAATAAAACAAATGTATGAGCTTTCGGAATGAAAGCCCAGTAAACACCCCGCAGGGATTACGAGGAAGTCATGTAATAACAAAAGATAAGATAACATCAAGTAAACCAAATCAAAAAACATGACCAATCAAGCAAGTGGGACCACACCCCACCCTATCCAACATCTAGGAGTCTCAGATCTACCACAAAACTATCAATAGTATGGACTCCTAACTCATCAACGGCCTTAAGCTCTGGGAGAGAATTCCAAAGAAAACTCATTAACGATCCCCCGGTCAGCATCATTAGCCTCAGCTTGGAAATGACCCTCCGGTCGTATATTGGTAGCGTCACCTCTTGTACGTGTCGACACGGTCAGCGAATCACCCCCACTGATGGGCTGGACAACCAGAGTATCCTCCCTCTGGTATGGAATGCCAGAACGCCAAGGTGTCCTCAGCCCTGAACATTCCGTAATGGAGCCCCCACGCTCGACTGATCCGGGTGGAAGGAACAGAATTTAGTTGACGTATACCTACCTGGCCTACACACTAGCTCACGTGTTTCCACAGCTATGTGCCGGTCAGCAGATAGGCAGGCTCAACAACCACATATAATAAAGACTAACATGTACACATTAACATGGAAATAGAAATCCCATAGAAACAGGAGAACAGATATGTGTGCGCTAACCGAAACAATAACATGGTAAAATATAACCAATAACACTCAAACATAGAGTGAGAACTAGGCAAGAGTAACTTATCTCTATCGAAGATCTACTCGATCGATATGTGTCCCTCCTGACGTGTCTCCACACTCTACGTCGGTATCTAATAGTAGTTTATATCAGCAATAGTAAAAGCTCATAAACCCTATATGTCTGGATGCACATGTTTGATCCACTAATGGGTCATAGCCTAATCTATTTGTATTCGGATTCAAGTTCGACCCTAATTGATTTCACCTAAACTAGCTGCATTTGAAACTAAGTGTATCACCTACTTGACTGAACCCAACCCGTTAAGCCTAATAACATTCACCCATTCAAATCGGCCCACCCAATTAGTTGGTCATGGCTTGACCTAACTCTATTTGTATTTGAATGTGAGTTCATCCTTAAATGACCGAATCTAACCATTTAGTCAAATATGTTACTGTACTCTAGTAGTTAACATCCTCCACTGTGGTTGTGGAGACTTAGGGTTCAAATCCCCACTCCTATCATTTATATCTCTTTTTTTTTTTGTAATTTCCTAACCCAGTTCAAACTTGATTAGACCCAACCTGTTTGTGTCCAGTCACTCATTTGATCAACCCAACCTTTTAATCTGAGTAGACCCTATCCTCTAATTTGCCTGGACCCAATCCTTTTAATTGATTGGGCCTAATCCTTTAATTGACTAGACCCAAATCCTTTTAAGTTTGTTGGACCCAACCTAATTTACTGGAACTTGATTGAACCCAACCCAACTCATTTAAAGTGGATCAAACCTAACCCAACCTTACCTGATTTGTTTTTGGATCCAAGACCATTACAACTCGACTGAGTCTAATCGTTTAACATTTGAATCCAGACCCAACCTATTCTAACTTGATTAACCTAACCTATCCACACTTCCACTTCAAACCCGAGCCATCTTCACCGACAAAACCTTGTCAGAGCAAGATGGCGCCCTGGCCTTACGCGGCGGTTGCCGGCGAGCGTGTGGGTGACCCGAGCCCTGCCTGTCCCGAGAGCCCAACTGTCCGAAGATGATCGGCCCGCAGTGAGCTTCTCTAGGAGTGGCGATTTATCGAGCTTCTCCTCTCCTCGTTGGAGCGCACCTCTTCTCGGCCGGATTCCTCCCCACTTCACTGGCGGGTTCTACTATCTTATATGCATGCATGATAGTTATCAGGGAAGTAACAGGGAGGGAAAAACTCACCGGCGGTTCACGACTCTGACGTCAACCGTGAATTGCCTGAATCTCCTCGTCGCGCGTCAACGCCTGCTCCTTAACGGTTGTGGTTGGCCCCGACTTGTCCTGGGCTCCTCCGAAGGCTTCATCAGCGAGGTTGCGGCTGCTCGAGAAACTTGAGCATCACCAGCACAGCCTCTTTCTCCCCTACAGCCCCTCCTTCTTTTCTCGTTGCGAAGGCAGCTGCCACTGCTAGGGTTTGGAAGAAGGCTGGTCCTTTATAGAAACATCGCGGCGAGGATCTCAGCTGCTGCCAATCTCGCTGACAAGGGAATTAGCCGCGCAAGATTTCTTCCTTTCCATACATGGCCGGCGATAATCGCGGAGGAGAGATTATCATCGTGCAGTGGCGTGAGCTGGCGGAGAAGAGAAACTCCACGTTGCTGTCTCGTGATCGTCTGTCCGTGGGATCAGATGGTTGTAGCTCTGCATGGCGTATTATCATATGGACGAACCGATCTCCCGCTCTTGCCTCGTATCTAGTATTCCACACGGATGGACGTCTGTTGTTCGTCCATGTCTGTGTGATGAAGGGAATAGCTAGATTTCTCTGTAGTGCCTCGAACTTAAGTGGAGTTTCAGATGGACGACTACGATCCATCTTGTGTGATGAGAAAGGTTGAATGGTTAGGATTTGTTGTTCTGCCTCGAACTTACTCGGTCGCCCAAGATCAACGGTGAAGATTAAATCCAAACACTGAGAACAGATATGAGGCTCGGATCTACTATTGTGCCTCGAACTTAAATGTTTCTCTGATGAACATTTCAGATTATTTCATATCAAGGAAATAGATGGAAGGCCAGGATCAAAACCTGTGCCTCGAACATACGCACCCTCTCAAAATCATCTAATTTCAACCGTTCATTCTTCTTAATCATGGATTTCTCCGAGCTTCTTGCATATAACCCCTCTCTTTTATTTAGGTTACACACAGGTCCTTTTCCTGCGCGAAGGCCACTTTCTCAATAAGCCCTATTCTTTTTTTGAAATTACAAGAAGTCCCCTAACAGCCCAAATTAACCCTAATTAAGGCATTAATCTATTTAATCCCTCTTTTCACATAATGTCCGATTAATTCCAAGTCTGGGAAACTTCTTTAATTAACGATATAATTAAAGCGCAATTAGGAAAGTTTTACTCCTTAAAAATCTTGGATTTTACAATTATCAAGCTGGAGTGTCCCACATTCCTCTTCAAGCAAGACACATGGAGCCTAGGATGTACCTTCGCATTCTCAGGCAATTCCAATCGATAAACTATTGGTACCACACTTTCCAACACCTGATAAGGATTGAAAACCTGCATTCTAGTCACCTTCTGGCTTCTGTTGGTACTTATTTTTTCTCTGTATGGTTGCAACCTTAGATGGACATACTCTCTAGGCTGAAATTTCTCCTCATTTGTTAGCTAGCATAATTCTTTATGATTAGCCTAGAAGTCACAAATGGCCTGAAGTTCTCTAAGAATATGGTCTCTGTCTCTCTTTGTCCACCAAATCATTTGGACTGGTCCCATCCGGATAATTCACAAGCACTGGGGTTGTCGCCTAGGAACACTTTGAGATGATGTCATAACAATGCCTCAGGAATAGTAAGTATTGTATGAATATTTGGCCCATGCTAGGAACTTGCACCATTTCTTCTTTCTTCCATGTACAAATCATCTTGGATATTGTTCTAAACTCCTGTAGTCACTTTATTTTGCCTATCAATTTGAGGGTGATAGGTTGATCTTGTAGCCAGCTTAATCCCTTGGAGCTTAAACAATTCCCTCCAAAACACACTAGTAAAAACTTGATTTCTGACTGGTAATGGCGCGTGGTGTGTCATGCAATTTTACCACATTATTGATGAATACTTTGCCCACCACCTTGCAAGTTTAATTGTGTGAAAGTTCAAAAGATGCACATATTTAGTTTGACCACCACAACCAATACCACTGTGAAAACCCTTTAACTTGGAAAGCCTTCAATGAAATCCATGTAGATTTCCTCCCAAATTTTCTCTGGCATAGATAATTTTTGCAACAAGACACTTGGCTTCCTGAAGTCACATCTGCTGGCAAATTGTACTCTCTCATACTGTAACTCCACTTTACAAAGAGCAACTAGTAAACATTTTGGAGAATTCAAACCTATGTTCTGTGTTGTCTTGAATGGCCTTTTTTAATTTTTTTTTTTATTGTGATGTGGAAATGGTGCAGTAATTGCTCCTGGGCACCCCCATATTTTGGTACCTCAACTGAACTTTTGGCTAGTGTAGCTGGCCATTGCTGGCTGATTTTCCTCCAGTTTTTGGTTCTCACATCTTTGACTTAGGTATCCTCTTTGTTGGCAACTGTATCTCACTTTATATCTATGTACTAAGTTTGTCTCACAATGACAACCAATTTGCGCTATCAACCCTTATAGACAAGGCACTTGTGACCTTGTTCTCTTTCCCTATTCGATATTGTATCTCATGGTCAAAGCCTAATACCTTCGAGATCCATTTATGTTATTCTTTGAGTAGCAATCTCCCGCCACAAATGCTTCATAGGTCGTCACTAAGTATAAATAATGACATTGCCAAGTTGATCCAATTAAATTAAATGGTCTTAGCATGGTTGCTGACAAGAACATTGCTTGCAAAGCATGGTTGATGTTGGAGGTTCTATTTGGATCTCAATTTCTTGTTGCGATTCAACATATTAAAATTCAAACCTCAGCATTTGGGGATAAGGTCTTTTCTTCCTGACCAATATGACCTAAACTTGAGTAGCACTAGAGCTCGGCTAGTTAATATGGACTTGGCTTGATAGCCTGGTTGGAATTAGAATGAGTAGAGCCCAAGCTTGATAACGCAGGCTTGATTTAAGCTTGTGCTAAGCTTGATCTAGGCCTAAACTGGTTTGACCTGTGTTTCTGCTGGGCTTGGCGTTCACAAGTTTAGTTTGTCTACATCCCTACATAACTGTGTGCACTTTTTTCAGTTTAAATCTAGTAAACAAGGAAGAACTTTGGCTTGACCATAGCAATTCATTTGTGAAATTTAAGAGTGGACTTTATGGTGCTTTGACTATGCACAAGATCATTGATTTTAAACTCTCCACTTTTATATGCCATGATCATCATCAAGACCGCAACAGTGGTTGGATGTGTGGTGTTAGTGGGGATGGTGGCGGATATCCAGTAGCAATTATTCACTGAAGTATTCAAGGAGAAAATGTTCTTTGTATTACAACTAGATCCTTCTTGTTTCATTTGTTGATAGTTCTGTTGTCATAATCAACTCAAGGAAATATCAAGTTGTCAACTGATTCAGATCCAAAACTGTAAAATATTCCTATTACATTTGCAGTTTAAATTTATGAACAATTTGAAAGCTTCAAGATCATTGTGCTTCTACTTGTAGAAGGTTATGCATTATGTCTTTAGTCTATTTTCTTGTCGATGCAGAATATGCAGCCTACACTATTATTTGTTATGGTTACGTTTAGAAGTTAAGAAATAAAATCTTGTGATTTTCATGAATTTTTGTGATAGTACTTCGATAATTTCAGATTTTGGTTTGCAGAAAATGTACCAACTGTAGGTGGTTTGTTTTGAATTCTATTGTCTCCCATTATCAACATGTCTAGAAGTTTAGAGAAATTTCTAGTTTAGTTAAGTCCTATCTTATTTGTATTTAAACTTTACTTGGATAAGGCCTCTAATCTCTATAAAAGAGATGAATCATTTCTCATGGAGGCATTAAGGATTGAATTCAGTTTTCTTTAATTTTATGCTACTATTTTGAGGGATCACGTCGTCCTTATCTGAGCGGGATTGGTTAGATTGGTGTGATTGTCTAGAAACCCTATGCGTGATGCATAGGCCACCACTTGTTTATGGTACAAACAGATGTATTGATTACTAAGTAAAATTTTTCAATGATCACATTGCTTGGCAAAGAAGCTGGGTGCTTAAAACCTTTAGAGAATGCCACAAATTTTGTTAAACTATTTATTTTTGTTTTAGTAGAAGTTCCTAGAGGATTTATGATTATTAGAATATTTGACTTTTGGCTAAAGCAACTCGAAAATAAGTTGCTTCTAAAAGAAAGGTAAGGTTGTGTAAGTCCACATGTTTTGTCCATGTTTTGCATGTGCTTTGATAGCATTTGATGTTAACTATGGATAAACATTGTGAAGATAAAGTTCAAAAACTGTGTAAATGAAGATATGTGACCTTACTGTGATTAATAATATCAAATATGGTCCTGTTTGATAGGTAGCTAAATGGGTCTCATGCCTTTTTAACTCCTGACTGCCAGAGTTTAAGTTGGACGAAAGAAGTTATCAAGCTCCATTCTGGGATTATTGTTGTTATTATTATAATTATTATTGTTATTATTGTTGTTTGTTGTTGTTGTTGTTGTTGTTGTTGTTTGGGAGTTTTATATCAGTTCTGGTTTGGTTGGACCGTCGAAGTCTAAAACCTACGAAGCCTTCACTTGATAAAAAATTTGAAATGCTTTTGCTAATAGTTAAGCCTTTTGCCAATATAAAGTTTCGATTGAATAAATATATGGAAGCCTCCGTGATTTGCTTTCTTCTAGTGATTATGTTCGATATTCATTTCCTATCAGCATATTTCCTTACTGCTTCTAATTAAATTCTAGTCAGCCTTGTGCTGTTTCTATATTTTAGCTGCACTTGTTTCATTTTATAAACCGAACCTTTGTTGCTACAAATTGAAGATATGCTATTTCTTTGGGCCATCTGATTGGTTACTTGACTAAAACTCTGCGAATGTGTACTACATGCATAACTTCCAAATCCACACTAAATGAACACTACAAATTTATGTTTTCCTTTATGATCGACGAGAATTACAAAGTGGCAATTCATTTTGATAAATTTCTTTTCAGGCTTCGTCTCAAAAATTTCGACGGTTCATGATTTATGTTCATTCAAAGGGTATGATAGTTGATGATGAGTATGTGATCTTAGGGTCTGCCAACATCAACCAAAGATCTCTAGATGGCTCCAGGGATACTGAAATAGCTATGGGTGCTTATCAACCCAATCATACATGGGATAACAAAAAAAATCAACATCCACATGGTCAGGTTGGTGAAATTCTTATTTTATCCAGATTTTTTGGATTCTCTTTTTCTAATCTCATCTTGCAACTGAAAGCATCTATTTGTTTCAATCCTACCATTGCCTATTGTCAGAAAAATGTTTCTGTAGTGCATAATATACTTCCGCATACCTCACATTGTGCCTGGTTAGTAAACTCATGGCCATTTTTTAAAGGCTTGTTATATTCTAGCAGTATAAAGTACAGACTTATTTATCTTCAGTTGATTTATCTTGTGAATCTCTTTTGTCTAGAAGTGTTTAGTTGATCTTTATGATCACCAAGTGCCGTGAGAATGCCCATGTTGAGTCTGGTTTACGCCATTTCCCTGGTTGTGTTTTCAATAAGTCTTGTGTGGAATTACATATGACTCAGTTTTGTTACAACAGTGGAAGTTTTGAGTAATTGCAAATTAGGGCTGATAGGACAACAAATAAATAATGCAAACACTCAATCATCAAATCCATGTGCTTAAAGTTATTTTCTTCCAATCTTGTGGCTACATGTGCTTAAAGTTATTTTCTTCAAATCTCTTCTTGCAGATCTTGACTTTCATGTGCAAATGATTCAGCTTACCCCCAGGGATAAAAATGTCAAATCCATGGGCTTTTTAGGTTTATGATGTGTAAGAACCTCAAAAGTATTTGGTGGTTATTATAACTATCATATGCTGATTCAGACTGACTTCCATTTTTATTTCCATGGAGACAAAGAATTCATATAGCCGACCCCGTCTAGTATAGGATTACCGATAAGTCGGCTAAAAGGTTTTCCTTCATTAGCTTAACTTTGTTTGTAGGGATACTGTTCTGCTTCTAACATCCCAATCTCTCATAGAAAATTTTTGTTGTTATTATTATTTATTTATGTATTTTTATTTTTCATTTTATTTCATTTTTATTTCAGTTTATTTCATTTCCTTTTATTTTATTTTTATTTTATATTTGAGAGTGACATGAAAACAGAGAATCCATATAGCCGACCCCATCTAGTATGGGATTAAGGCTTAGTTGTTGTTGTTGTTGTTGTTGTTGTTGTTTTGTTTTTGTTGCTGTCATCATTGTCATTATTTTTCCTTTTGTCTCAGCATCATCTGAAGCATATTTAGGGTGCTTCTAGGTGTAATACATGCCATTCTTTGAGTTCAGATGCTCCATCACTAGAACTCCATCAGTCTGTAGAGTAATCTAAAATTCTGAAAACATGGCCCCAATGAATTGGAATAAAAAGTCAAAATGGAAAGATATGCTCTTTGTAAATCATTTGAAGGCTTAGAACATATTGTAACTAATGGTTTTGTGCTGCAGGTATATGGATTTAGGAAGTCACTGTGGGCAGAGCATCTTGGGACTGTTAGTAAACCTGAGTTTGAGGAACCTGAGAATCTAACGTGTGTTAAAACTGTGAATTCGATAGCTGATGACAACTGGGCTTTATACAAAACAGACCAAATGGTAGAAGTCAAATCCCACATTGTGAAGTACCCGATTTTGGTGAAGGATAATGGTGAGGTTAACCCTATTCCGGGCTGCGAGCTCTTCCCTGATGTTGGTGGGGAAGTTCTACCCACTTCCCGTTCCACATTCCCTCCTTTTGATTTAACAACATAATGCATGAACAAGCTCTCCCAGATTTCCTTGTCATTCATTGTGATTTATTAGCTTCTTCAACTGGTTGCCCAAAATGGGATTGCATTTCTAAACTCTAACCATTGTTTGAATGGATTTGTGTGCGCTTCCTCAATGTAGTAAAAAATGCAATGTTGGATTTAAAACACAAGCCAAGATGGTATATGTATCTAGCAAGCAAAATTGTTAATCTATCACTCAAGACTTACCACTTTCTTGGTTTTGGCCCACTTATCGATCGCATTTGCCTGTCTTTCAGGTTCAGCATTTGCTGGGTTTCGTGAAAGATAATGGTGAAATTGAAATCATACAAATTATAGATGCCAAGGTGTATAAATATAAACGCCATAGAATAGTTTTTACTGTTGAAATTGAAACAATGCACAATCTGTTTTTTTGTGGCATAGAAAGGTGTAGGATAAATTACTTTTTGAAAACTGTGTTGAAGCAATAACCAGCTTCTCCTCGGGATCCACTCCGGTCAAGGTCAACGGATGAGATTATCCCGGTGCTGATAGTGAGGTTGGCGGAGAGCTTTGACGGGTAGTGGCCGGCTACGGTTAAGAGAAAAGATTGAAGAAGTCTCAAGAAAACTCCATTTTGGGAGATAGGGACACAAGGATGGTTGGCTTTCTGTCTCGGTGTCACGCTGATACACAAGTTAGGTAACGTTTGGTTGTTTGTAACTCTTCATCCATGGATGAAGAGTTATAAGGATGTACATGGATGAAGAGTTACAATTGTGTGTTTGGTTGGATAAAGTGAAAAGGACTAGATGTATACTTTTAAAAAAAATTTCCAAGAAAAACTAATGAATGAATAGTTTTAAATTTTTTAAAATAAATTAATTAATATAAATATTATATTTAAATTAAAATATTTTTATTAATTTACATACTAAAAATTAATATAGTTTAATTTTGGGCAATTTGCCAAAATGACCCTAGTCAATTTATTTTATTATTTTTTTGGCCCTAGGTCGAAAATATTTGTCAAAATGACCCTGCAACTGCTCAGTTAGCAGTCAGCTTGCTGACTCGGATTAAAAACGGCCTTTGAAAGACTGATTAGCTCCAAAGAGGTTGGTTCGAGTTAATTGGCATTTGAAAGGCCTATTAGCTCCAGAGCATCATCTTTGGAGCTGATCGGCATTTGAAAGGCCGATTATTTTTATAAGAAATTTTTTATATTATTTTGTTATCCGGCTAGCTTTGGTTGCCGATCAAGGCCTGTATTATTTTTGGCAAATATTTTTTATCTAGGGCTAAAAAAATAATAAAATAGATGGACCAGGGTCATTTTGGCAAATTGCCCTAGAGTATGAGTTAAGAATAAGATTTCCGTATTAATGAATTCCCTTTTTTCGATTATTAGGGAAAGGTAAAGGAAAGGGCAAGGGCAAGTTAGCTATTGCCGAAGGACCGAGTCAATCTTAAAGCTTACTAGACTTAGGTGAGGGGACTAGCTATACAGTTCATGTTTTTACCTTATTTTCATACAGTATTGATTTCAGTTTGGAAAGCATGAGTTAGAAATTTTATGAAACTTTCTGGAGTTTTGGAAATCATTTCATGCATATTGATAGATTTCCAAGTTGGGAATAGATTTCCCTTTCAGAACTCATGCACAGTAATCAATATCAGAAAAGAGAAATAGACACAGAAATTAATAAACTACACTTTATTGATATACTTACATGAACCAGTGGTGGCTCGTAGAGAGCCAAAAAGTATGACATTAGGTTAGGAAATGGGTGATTTAAAACTCTGATTTTTATTACCGAACTATCTATTTTAAAACATTCCATTTTTATGAAATTAAAACCTCATTTCCATACTCTCTGAGTACCTAGTGTACGTATATAAGATTGACTCCGTGTAGCGCGGATTGATCTACCCATTGGTCACTGGTCCTGAAGTATTAAGGTAGATGTGTAGTTAATGATGATAGTATTGTGATATAGCGATTAGAGATCCACCGTAGAGGCGATTGTACAGATTATCAAGGGTAATTTCATAATTTCATTCACAGTACAGAGAAACAGATAATGAGATCCACATACATGAGATTTTTATGCATATTGACATAACTAAAACAGATTAAAGATATTGCATTGACCAACATCTCTAGTTGTTAAGTATTACTTTCAGATTTCAGTATTTATTTTTCAGTTACTTATATATGCATAGTTTTATGCTTCAGCTTTTACAATTTTATTTTATTATATGGGTACAGTTTTATACCCGACAGTACTGTTCCCAGATCACTGAGCTCCAGTAGCTTAGCCTCTTTTTCATGACATTTTTATGCTGGCGATAGATAGGAGTCTAGGTAGAGGATCTATTTACTCGCGAGATTATGTGGAAAGTACCTGGAACTAGCTCTAACTCCCTGTGTTGTAGTTCATGATTATGTACTGTTGTGACTGGAATGGAGACAAATAAGTCTAAGTTAGTATTTATATTTGGTATTGTATTAAAATGTATCGTGAGTTTGAAGTTTTGATAGTAGTTGTTTGCTTTAATAGCTTTCATAATTACTTTGATTACTTTTGATTACCAGTTTTATAGCATTAGGCTTAGAGTTCATTCCCTTCACCTGGTTGGTGCGACACGTGTCCCCTAATTAGGAGATGGGTCTTACATTTAGTTGTATCAAAACGAGTCAATCCTAAGAAGTTCTAGGATAGTCAAAGCCTTAGAGTGGGAGTATGTGTCAGTAGAGTAAATGTCGATAATTGCTATAAGTGCTAAAGAATTTAATGACAAATTCCCTTTTTCAGTTAGCCGCCCAAGAGACGCGGTAGACCACCTCTGGTCCCACGAGAGGATCTCGTGGAGGCAAATGTGGAGGCTCCGGAGCAAAAAGAAGTACATGTGGAAGGATCCCATTCACAACATAGACGGGGATACAACCTGGGAATGCAACAAGGATCGGGGTATAGCCCGGGAATGCAACAGTTTTTTGATCAACTGACGCAATCATTTGTAGGCTTTCCCAACTACCAGCAGCCGAGGCTCAGAGAACAAGACTTTGTCCGCAGATCTTGGCAGATAGGAGTAGCACAGTTCATGGGCACCACTAACCCAGCGAAGGCAGAAAACTGGATCACATACCTAGAGCTAGTTTTCTAGGCATTGAGGTGCCTAGAAGAAGAGAAAGTGACTAATATCACACTGTTGCTGCGACAGGGGGCCTTACACTGATAGTTGACCATGCGTCGCCGGACATATCAGACAGCTTTTACTTGGACCGAGTTTTGAGTAGCTTTTGATCGGAAGTTCATGTCCCGAGTGTACAGAGACGTGAAGCATCAAGAGTTCTTGCATCTGGTACAGGGGAACCTCTCAGTGGCCGATTACGAGGCCAAATTTACAGATAAGAGGAGGTATGCATCCTCTTACATAAATGATTAGTATGAGAAATGTCAGGGTTCGAGTAAGGACTCAGGGACAAGATCAGAAACATTGTCACAGTGTCCGGGTTTATTGAGTTCACTTATTTAGTTAAGGGAGCTCTCAAAGTAGAGATGAGTTTTGAGAGACAGACGCGGCGCCTGGATAAATTCAAGAAGGGAAGCACCCCCAGTTTTCAGATGGGCGACAACACGAGGCCGTTCAAGAAGAGCAATAGGAGCAGCAGTGGTGGCTCTTATTCAGGAGGACAGGGACAAAAGAGGCATCAATGTTCGACCTGTAAGAAGTATCATTTTGGAGTCTGTAGAGCAGGTATTGGAGCTGGCATCTGTTATCACTGCCGGCAGTCGGGACACCATGTGAAGTAATGTCCCCTATTAACTCAGGGAAGTGACACAGCTCCTCAATTCCAAGCTGGAGGTCAGAGTGCATAAGAGACGCCAGGGTATTCTATTGTCGGTAGTACTGG
Organism: Dioscorea zingiberensis; assembly: GCA_026586065.1. Lineage (NCBI taxonomy): Eukaryota > Viridiplantae > Streptophyta > Magnoliopsida > Dioscoreales > Dioscoreaceae > Dioscorea > Dioscorea zingiberensis. The sequence goes on from CM048824.1 coordinate 27,182,531, forward strand.
AGCAACCGAGGAGGATCTTCCCGAGGAAGGTCCAAATGAGGAGACAGAGGAGTTCCATCCCAGTTGCAGTCCCAGGCTTTCCTAATGACACAGCAGGAGGCTATGAATATACCAGACGTTATTACAGGTACGTCCCAGATTTATGGTATTGATGCCTGCATTTTTATTGATCCTGGTTCCACGCATTCCTATATAGCTACATCATTTAATATGCTAGAAGATGTGTATGCTACTAGATTAGCTCAGTCTATGGTTGTAGCATCACCCATAGGTAGTTCCATTATTGTAAAAGTAGTATATAAGGGGTGCAGTATGGGGATAGATAATCAGGAGTTAGCATCCGATTTGATCCCTAAGAGGCCTTAGATTTCAACGCAATCCTAGGGATGGATTGGCCGTCAATCCACCATACCACCGTTGATTGCTATATGAATATGGTGAGATTCCAGCGACCAAGCAAGGCGGAAATTATCTTCTATGGGAGATGAGCCCGGGTGGAGGAGACAGAAGAAGCCTGCCTACTGAACATAGTGGAAGTTGAAGCCCCCAAAGGAGATGTATGGGAGATCGCGGTTGCGTGTGAATTTCTAGGTGTATTTCCCGACGAGCTACCAGGATTGCCCCCACATAGAGGCATGGAGTTCACTATTGATTTGTTCCCAGGAGCAACTCCAATCTCCAAAGCGCCATGTTGGATGGCTCCAGTAGAACTGAAGGAGCTGAAGGTTCAATTAAATGAACTATTGGAGAAAGGGTTCATCAGAACTAGTGTCTTCCCCCTGTGGTGCACCAGTACTCTTCGTGAAGAAGAAGGATGGCTCCATGAGAATATGTGTGGATTATCGGCTATTGAATGTAGTTACCATCCAGAACCAATACCCCCTGCCACGTATAGATGACCTGTTCGATCAATTACGAGGAGCTTGCGTATTCTCCAAGATCGACTTAAGGTCGGGCTACTATCAGTTGCGGGTACGAGAGGTGGATGTACCGAAGACTGCATTTCTGATCCGATACGGGCATTTTGAGTTTTTAGTAATGCCTTTCTGATTGACGAATGGCCCAGCAGCATTTATGGGGATGATGAACAGGTTGTTCACACCCTACATGGACCAGTTCGTGGTGGTGTTCATTGACAATATCCTGGTGTATTCCCAGAGCATGGAGGAGGACATCAACCACCTTAGGATAGTGCTGCAAACGCTGAGGAAGCAACAACTGTATGCCAAGCTGAGCAAACGTGAATTCTGGGTGGACCAATTTAACTTCCTAGGTCATGTTGTTTAAGTGTAACGTCCCGACTCGGATCCAAAGACCTCAGGCACGTTCACAGATCTACCGTACCCATGTGGAGATGAGCCCCACTCGAATACAAGGCCTAAGAATGATAAGCAGATAACAGTAATAATCAAAAGTTCATCAATAATAAGAACAAAATCCTCAAAATGTCACAACGGAAAATAAAAAGAAATCACGTAAGGGTCCACATGCCCTCTACAGAATCCAGGCCCTACAAGGGTCCTAATAATCAAATGAAAGTGTCCTCACACAAAAGTGAAATCCTAGAGAGATCCTCTGCCCTCAACAAGTGTCCCACCCAACTCTCGTACGTCCCTGAACTCGAGTCAACTTACTCCTCAGGACCTGAAATGAGAGAAAGAAAAATGTCGTGAGCTTTCGAATGGAAAGCCCAGTAAGTACCCTGCAAGAATCTCAAAACGATAAGATGAAACAAGATATCAATAATCAATGAATCATCAAGCAAAGGGGCTACACCCCATACAAACAGATCCTTAGAATCCAGCTACAGCCCTCAGGGCCCTAGATGAGAAGTCCAACAACAGCTCAGCAAAGAATCCCCCGGACAACAACACAGCCTCGGGCTGCAAACGGCTAACTTGTCGCCACTCAGTAGCGCTACCTCTCCGTGTGTCGACACGGCCAGCAAATCAACCCCACTGGCAGGCAGGACGGCCAGAATATCATCCTTCTGGCAAGGCAAGCTAAAACGCCAGGGTGTCCCGTCCCTAAACGTTCCCAAACTGGAGCCTCAGACTCCACTGAACCGAGCGGAGGACTAAACTCAGTTGACACATACCTCTCGGCCAGCAAACAAGACCATGGCCATGATCAAGTGTCGGCCCACGGGTGGGTAAGTTCAACAGAGCAATCTAACAGAAGGTAGCCTTAACACTACCACAAGCAAATCATACATACACATACCAGGAAAGATATCAAAACAAACATGTTTGTGCATGCATCCAAGAATAGCAGGTACCAAACAAAAGACATGCTAACAAATAGCATACATCAAGTCAAGAAACCCCAAACAATGGGTAGAAGCGAGGCAAGAGTAACTTACCTCTAAACGCAATCCAACTGAACACTCTGAACCTGTCCCGTCGAAGTACCACGCTCCTTGACAATATCTGGTAAACACGGATCCACACTCAACAAACGCTCGAGTGTTCTTTTTTTTTTTTACTATTATTATTTATTTTTCCAAGAATAATAACATCTATATAAAGCAAAACAATTAAATGGATCTGGCCCATGAAAAGAACCCATCCAAGACCCCACTCAAGCTTACTCGAGCCCACACCGAAACTTGGCCCAAACCTCTCCAATCGTATAATTCCTACAGATAAGCCCACCTGTGCACTATCAACCTTCTACCATGAATCCATGGAATCCCACTCAAACCATTCCACTAATAAGTCTTCACACCTGCACTCACAGGCCCACTCTAAATCATCAAAGAATAATCATGTTCTGCCCAAACATACGATTGACATAGTTCTTATAAAAACACAGCCAAGCATCAAATACCATGACTGGACCCAAGCCTAAGCAAATCCAGAATCTGGTAGTTACCCAAGAAATTATTCATCTATTAAATTCCTTGAACCCATCTCTACCAGTCTAAGTGCTGCTAACAAGATCAATACAAACTTCAAATCCCTATACAAATCCTGAGAGCCACTAGCACCCTCTACCACATTTATCATCACATGAAATCATAAGCAAGCCTTATATTTTTTTTTTCACAGACATTCTCACTATTCCAGCCAAGATTAAAGTCCAATCTTCAGAAGACAATCACCTTAACTTGACCAACCACCACATGTCCCTATTAGCATCTCACTCACCATCTATTCTAAGCCACACCAGCATATCAAACCTTTTATTAAACATATAAATACTAACAGACCCCACACTAGCCATACTTTCTTTCTTATGTTTCACCTGTTCCTTTATAAACTAGAAGACCAAACCTCATACAATTCTAACCATTTATCTCTTGGGTTCTCTATGATTACTGATGTGTAAAAAATGAAGAAATTAAATAGAGCCAAAGACCTGCTACTTTCGTAAGCCCTTTCGCATAGCTTATTTGCCATCAAGGTTGTTGGCTGGTAGAGATGGCTGATAGAGATACCGATCTGTGCTACGTGGCAACATCTAGACCCGCGCCAGATTCTAATCGCCACCATTCATCCACCAAGTAACATCAGCCGTAGATTCATCATAACAGAGATATCTTCTAATCATAACCGTTGCTTACCTTTCCATTGATGTATAAAATGGTGATGTCTGAGATTTGTAGACAGTTATGCAGTTAATGAGAAACTCTCTTCTCTTCTCTCAATCCCTCTTATCTCCTTCTCTCTCAATCCTTTTAATCTCTCCCATCTTCTCTTCTCTTCCCTTCTAAACCCTAATCCACGCATCAATTACATGCATAGCTAATCCTGCCTCTCCCCTTCTCTATCTCTTTGAATTCCCCAGCCCACTCACACATAGAGATTCTAGCATGCTACCATATAATAAACCATGAAAGCTTTTTAATAAGTCCCAACCTTGCTTCCAACTCTCTGTCTTCTAAATAAAATAATAGGATCTAGGAGACTTACCAGCAATTCAGACGGTCTTCACTGTCTCCCCACACGCGCAACGATGGTTGGAACCGTCGTCGAGCCCTCTCCGGTGCTGGACCAGGTTCCCCCTCCTCCTCTCAGATGACAACGGCGGCGGCACTAGACGAAGACCTAAACTAGGGTTCTTGAGATAGAAATCCTTTTATAGAGGCTCGGGGAAAAAACCCTTAGATGAGATCGCAATCTCTAGACAATCTTACGTAACTGATTTTATCTTATCTTCTTTTTTTAAAAAAAAAAAAACAAAACAAAAACCAGCAGCGCTCGTTGATCGTGCGGTGGCGGGCGTGGCTCACCGGCGCAAGAGGGAGCCTAGCCCCGTACATCCCTTTTAGGCCATCCCCACCGTCCACATATCTTGAGATCATATCTGATCTAATCTCAGCCATCGAAATCAAAGAACCAGCTCACGTGCATGGATCGCTGAAATAATTTGTCATTTTACAAATCAGTCCCCCAAATAATTTATAATCACACGCCAATCCTTTCTATTTCAATTCCTGAGAGAGAGGAAAACTTGCCTCCGGTTCTCGTTGTTCTTAAAATCCCATATAGGTCCTCAAAGACCCAAGAATCTCCATATTAGTTTTTAGTCCAATAATTCCCCATTTTCGAATTAAACAAATTCAGAGATTTCATCCCAATTATTAAGAATAAATAACAATAAATCAACTCCCAAAATTATTCATAAATAAGAATAAATAAAACCATGGGTTTTACATTAAGCGTAAGGGATCTATGTGGATCCCGAGAAGATCGAAGTGGTAGTTAACTTGAAAGCCACCACAGTCAAGGAGATAAGGAGCTTCCTGGGGTTGGCCGGTTACTACAGGTGGTTTGTGGAAGGGTTTTCTTCAATCGCCCAGCCTCTGACCAAGCTACTGCATAAGAATGCAAGGTTTGAGTGGACAAAGGAATGTAAGCAGAGCTTTCAAGAGTTGAAGAACCGACTGGTATCTGCTCCTATCCTTACCTTACCTACCAAAGGCATAAGTTTTGAAATCTATAGTGATGCTTCGTATCGAGAGGCTTGGGTTGTATCTTGATGCAGCAGGGCAGAGTTATTGCCTATGTATCTAGGCAACTAAAGACTCACGAAATTAATTACCCTATTCACCATCTGGAGTTAGCGGCGGTAGTCTTCCCTTTGAAAATATGGCGACACTATCTATATGGTGAAGACTATAAAATCTTCACCGACTACAAGAGCTTAAAGTAGTTGATGAGCCAACGGGAGCTGAATATGCGGCAAAGACGGTGGATGGAGTTGTTTAAGGATTATGATTGTACTAGAACCACACCAGCAAGGCGAATGTAGTAGCTGACGCCTTGAGCAGGAAAACCATGGTCGGTTGGGGACCACCAACTTTGCCCAACTTCATGAGTTGAGATCCACTGGGGTCAAGTTCTCAGTGGATGAACTGGGGGTGTTATTAGCAAATTTTCATCTACGGCCAACATTGATATCGTAATTCAAGGAAGCATAGTGACAAGACTCCAGACTAATAAAATTGGCTGCAAAAATGCAGAATGAAAGACGTGGTGATTTCTCCTTATGCTCCGATGGAGCGGTAATGCTAGGTACTCGGTTATATGTACCAAACAATGAGGGCCTCAAGTTGTAGATCATGGAGTAAGCTCATTGTTCAGCCTATGCGATACATCCCGGAAGCACAAAGATGTACCGCAACATCAAAGAGAACTATATCTAGAGGAAGATGAAGAAGGAGATAGTCGAGTATGTGGTTAGGTGCTTGATCTATCAACAGATCAAAGTTGAGCATAAGAAGCCATCGGGATTATTGGTATCTTTGGAGATCCCGGAATGGAAGTGGGAAAGGATAGCCAATGATTTTTTGACTGGTCTTCCTCGAACCAGTCAAGACAAGGACACCATATGGGTTATCATAGATAGGCTGACCAAGTCTGCCCATTTTCTTCCGATCAAGACAACTTCTTCTCAGGATCGGTTGGCACAAATATACGTGGATCAGATTGTGAGATTACAGGGCGTACCCGTGTCCATTGTATCAAATAGAGACCTCACCTCTCACTTTTGGCGGAGTCTACAGCAGGTCCTGGGGACCAGTTTAAACTTTAGCACAACATTCCATCCACAGAAAGATGGATAGTCGGAGAGAACTATTCATATACTTGAAGATCTACTCCGAGCAAGTATTATTGAACTTCCCGGGAGCTGGGATGAGAATCTGGGATTGTTGGAGTTTGCGTACAACAATAGTTACCAGACAAGTATTGGTATGCCACCGTATAAAGCATTATATGGCCAAAGATGCAGGACTCCGTTATGCTGGGATGAGGAAGGTGAAAGAAAGATTCTAGGCCCAGAGCTGGTACATGTCACCTAAGAGAAGATCAAACTCATCAGAGAGCGCCTCAGGAAAGCTCAAGACAGGCAGCGGGGCTATGCCAATACCCGCCGCCGGGATTTAGAGTTTAAAGTGGGAGATGAGGTGTACCTTAAGGTATCCCCATGGAAGGGTATATTAAGGTTCCACAAGCGTGGAAAGCTAAGCCCATGGTACATTTGGTCGTATAAGATAGTGGACATGGTAGGCACAGTAGCTTACCGGCTTGCCTAACTAGGAAAACTGTCAAGGTTACACGATGTCTTCCATGTATCGGTACTGTGAATGTGTATCAAGGATCTGAATCAAGTTCTAATGGGACCAGCCATAGAACAGGCACCCAATTTAACATATGTGGAGGGACCAGTACGTATTCTCGATAGGAAAGAACAAGCATTGAGGAACAAGATAATGTCTCTAGTAAAAGTGCTATGGAGTCATCACCAAGTGGAAGAAGCCACTTGGGAAAGAAAGGATCAGATGATCGAACAATACCCTTAGTTATATTAGTTATCTATTGTATGAAAATTTCAGGGACGGAATTTCCTAAGGGTGGAAGAATTGTAACACCCCAGATTTTACTAAATAAATAGTCAATAAATTTTCAAATTTTAAATGAGGTTAATTAGCACAGAAAATAAATTAATTATTTTAACCTTAAATTAAAAGAAAATTGGGAGTAAATGGACCCGAAATCCAACCTCGCAACTATAGGGCCAAGAGAAGGCCTTATTGGGCCAGACCACTTTTACTTAGAATAGTTGGAGGTATATAGTCAGCAAAGCCGGGAATTATTTAAGTGTTAATTAATCCAGATTAATTAAGTGGGAGATACCAAACAAAATCTAGAGTCCCGATAAAGTAAAACTAATCAGGTCAAAGACGGGAATATCAGATCTGGTCGGCAACATTATTTTCCCTCGTGACTCATTAGTATGGAGTATAGAAAGAATTAAATATTAAATAAAATAAAATATTAAATAATAATTTTCCAGATCCGAAGAAAGCGGATTTGGTCGGGTTAAAGGAGTCACCCGTGACTCTATACTGATAAGAGGGAATTATTGAGCTAGGACGCGTGAAGCTATAGTGACATTAATTAAGCACCCGCGACTCTATAGTAAAAGCATTAAATAATATAATAATATATTATATGGTTACATAAGGGAGAAGGACCTAAGTTATAGAAATTGACTAAGATCAATTAAAGAAAAAAGAGAACCTATATCTTCTTTCCCTTTCCTTTTTCTCTCTAAGCCGAGCATCAGCCACACCCCTCCTCTTCCCTTATCTCTTCCCGTGAGGCTGAAGACCTGCATCTTCGGGGAGCACCACCTGCTGCCGCCTGCCTACGACCAGAACCTCCAACAAGGGCTGGGCGACCCGACCTTCCTTTGCTTCGCCGGTGAAGTCCCTCCTTATCCGTGAGCACCTACGCACGGCCAAGCTGAGCACCCTTTTTCTCCGCGTGGACGCTAACGAGCGGCGGCGGAGCGGCACACCTTCCCTGCGCCCCCTTTTTCTTGCGGCCCTCTCCTCGCCCAAGTCCGATGAGGCCACCGGCAACCTGCAATCTCTACCTTGCCTCCCGTATCTTCTCCTCGTTGCTCGTCCGACCAGCTCCTCCTTTGATGAGATCTGGCCCTGAGCAAGTATGACGAGTTCACAGTGAGGGCCGACGAACTGCTGAATTAGGTCTGAACTTGCTAATTTCTCTCCCTCCTCTTTGACGCGGTTGTCTCCACCCCCCACATGCTCATGAAGTTCCCCACTTAGAAAGAATGTGGTGAGCTGAGGGGAGACCAACCCATGGCCCGACAATACTACGTTGCCCTTCTCAAAGGTAAGGTCTCAGAAATATTGGCGGTGAATACCCAAGAGGAAATTAAAAAGCCAACAAAATGGGTGACGCAGTCGAGGACCTGGGGAAGATCCCAGTTGCAAAGGTTTCCCCCGAACGCACGGTACATGTCGGTTCTGAACTACAGGTCAAGCCTCGAGAAGAAATGATGCACTACCTATGAAGTAACGTGAACATCTTCGTATGGTCTCCCGAAGACCTGCTTGGGGTGAGCCAAGATTTTGTTGAGCACCATCTCAACACAAATCATGCGGTCAAGCCCATGGTCCATAAACAGTGTTACTTTGTGCCGAAACGTCAACAGGTCATGAGAGATTGGTGTATCCTCTCATCACCTTTGCCCGACGTCTGACGCCATATTTCCAAGCACACAGGATCACGGTCCTTACCGACCAATCTCTCCAGTAAATTTTGTAGTTACCTGAGGCATTGGGGAGGTTAGTGAAGTGGGTGATCGAGCTCGTGGAATACAACATCGACTACAGACCTTGAACAAGGATAAAAGACAAGGTCTTAGATGACTTCATCATCGAGTTGATCAACTTCGAAGATCGCGCCCCTGACGATTCCAAGAAAGGAGGAGACAGTGTCCTGCCCACTGACTTCTTGACCCTCTTATATATGGGTCAGCCATTGAGAAGGGCTCGAGGGCAGGCCTCGTACTACAATCGCCCTCGGAGTGGAAGGCCTCGACCGCGCTCAAGTTTGGCTTCAAGACTACGAACAACGAGGCGACGTATATGCCATTGATAAGGGTAATGCAGCTGGCCAGAGGTCTAAAGGTTGAGGACATGTGAGCCTACACCGACTCCCAGTTAGTGGTCGGACAGTGTGCACGACAACTACCCACAAGTGTATAGGGTCGATCAAGTAATAAAGTAACCAAAGGTAGGGTTATCGAATCCACAGGGACTTGAATACTAGTACTAACTATCCTTGATATCTAGTTAAAACAATAGAAGTGGTTGTGATTGGTTGATTATCCTAACAGAAACTAACGCAAACAATTGGTAGACTATGAGCAATCAGAGATGAAACGTGGCACCTCGGATCTCAATCCCCTAGGATTCTTTTATTAACAACTGAATTCTAAGTATTGGTTCTCCAATGATTGATTCTTCGGAGTTCGACAATTGCACCATCTAGATGTCACATCCGATTTCTTAATATGGAGATCGAACTCGTTACCTATGTGTAGTTGTAACCTAACTATGAGAGATATGAATCTATACATAAAAGAGACATGCAAGTCAAAACCCTAAGCACGTATGTGCCTTGCTAGAATATAACAATGTATATGACCATCGCTCATGCACAATATAATCACATCAATCAAGTATAGATTCACATCAATAAGGGAAAACTAATAAATAGAAGAATTCAATTAATAAATCAGCCTAGGGTTCATATGTCCGAGGCACCACCGAAGGGGTTTATTCTCTCATTCTAATAGAAATACTAACATAGATACTAGAGAAAGACATAATTGAACTCCCTTGTTCGGTATCTTCTCCGCCTTCGATCTCCTTAGAAACTCTCATGCTGCTCTGCCAAGAGTCCTTATCCTGAGCTCCCGTCCAAAGATGATCTATTATCCTGCTCCCATAGGGTTTATATAGGCTAAAAATATGAAGCATGGCCGTTCTCCCACTTCTGGATAACTTCAGGTTTAAGTTAGAGTAGGTTCAGATAATCTTGAGATTTTGGGATTAGGTCAGACTGATTTTCCAGGTCTGCGTAGTCTTCATCAAGTATTTGATTGGATGACCAAATAGACTTTGATTGACCTAAAATTTTAACTGGATGTTCCTAACTCCTTTTGATTTGATCTGAATATTACAAATTGGATTTTGAGTCCTTGATCTATTTAAATAAATTCTCAAACTTTGCAACTCATTCACAAACTTTGGATTTAGGATGCATGGGCGTGTAGAGCATCTGCACGCCCGTGCCGATCTCCTCGACGTGTTTTTGATGTGTTTAGAGTCTAGAGAGTTGTACGAGCATGTTCACGGTCATGCCAAATTACACTAGGGTCGTGCACATCTCGGTGAAAGGCACTTTTGGCTTGTTTCGTCCTGGTTTGTCCTGTTTCTCTTTTTTTTTTTTTTTGCTCCGGGTACCTATTTTATATGCTCAATTACAAAACAAACCCAATGAAGCACAAAAATAGAGGAATTGATGTGAAATAACGGGATAAGTGCATACAAATATGGTAGAAATATATGTATAATTGTGCACTTATCACACCCCCACACTTGAACTTTTGCTTGCACTCAAGCAAAGAAAGCATATAAAGAAAATAGATAAATGCAAAATCTCTGATCTCAAAATAGTTGGGAGTCCCTCTTGTCTCTGGGGAAGCACATCGTTAAGTGCCTTAAGGTTTTTATGAAAAGTAGGTCTTACCTTACACTCAGACTCCCCACGTGTGTGTGTAACCCTTCCTATGGTACCACTTACTAACTCAAGTTCAGCTGAGCTAGTCTGAACCTTATTGACTAACTACTTTTCTAAACTCTTTTCGCTAGGGGTAGTAACTTCATACATCCAATGATGTAGCCTTTTCTCTAGGTAGGTCATCAAGTGAAAATTTGTGATGCCCAAGATCCGACTACTTAAGAGCGGCTTTCACGTTTCAAAGGTGATAGCTCTTTCTACCATCTTTTTTATAGCGGTATGGCATCCCTAATAGATCCAACTTTTCGGCCGGTAGGGAATCCTTGACGGATCCGACTTTCCTGTTATTCCCACAATTTCAACATATTTTTTTTTTTCACACTCTCTTTTTCTTTTTCTCTTTTTCTTTCAGCACTTATCTAATGGTTAAATTAACTGGAGTCCAAACCTAAGCAAGTAAGTGATAATATAGTCAGGGTTTGTGCTCAATTTTTGTGAGGTATCAGGTAAAGGCAAGATTATATATATATTTTTGAAAATTTTTGACAACTAATGCTAATGCCAACCTAGACAATCAAAGAGGACTCCCATTAATTTGCTCATAGATCATCATGAATGAGCACTCATCATAATCGATATAAATTTCCAATAGTTAATCCCTCCCCTACACTTAAATTATACATCGTCCCCAATGCACGTGATATATGCAATAAGAAGAATATGACATGTGAAAGCAAGATGGGAGAGATGGATTTAGCTCCTTGTGCATCTTGATGTGTCTCGTTCATTCATTGTGTTTCCTGTTCAAGTGTGATTTTCAGCTTTTCCTGGGAACGTAGAAGGCATAAACAGAAAGTGAAGCTCCATAACATATAGAAAGACTAAACCCTTTATGTATAGACTGACTCAAAGTAAAAGAAAATACAAAAGTGGTAAAATAAAGAAAAAATAAGGATGAAGATGATGCTCAGATGCCAAAGTTGTCGTCCTTCTCGATGTTGTCAGTGTCATCTGAGGAGTCTCCTCCAGCAGCATCGTCTCGGGGTGCCACCCCCGCATCCCTTGTGGGTGGTGCTGATTATAGTGGTGGGGTGGATATGCGATACCCTGGCGGTCTAGTAAATGCTGGGTGATGTGCACCAACCAGAGGAGAAGGGCATCTCTGTCCTCTTGGGTAAGAGCTGATGCTGCTGGTGGGGATGAGGTACCAGGTTCTACTGTTGTCGCCTCCTGTAGCTCGGGCCACTCTGTGGATGCCGTGGGCTCAGTGGGGGCTACAGTTATGTATCTGACACCCTGAGAGGTCTGTGCGACTCACAGCATGCCCATCACCCTGAATATATCGATGGTGACTGTGGTGAAACTCCCTACGATTGTCATCCGTCTCGTCACGTTTGGAGATAAGATGTCCATGCCTTGGGCCAGTCTAGTGATCTATGGTCTTGCGAAGATGGCTCCTATCCTGGTGTGGGTCACATGATTGCACTAAGTTTTGCGACTGTTTATAGGCAAGTTTGTGGTGGTCTATTTGGATGGCATCGTTATCTATAGTCCGAGTTGGTCCTCACACTTTGACCACCTTGGCCCTGTCTTTAAGTTGTTGAGAAGGGAGCGCCTGTTCGTTAGCCGCAATAAGTGTTCCTTCTTCACTACTTCTGTGACCTTCCTTGGCTTTGTTGTTTCTACTGATGGTGTTCATGCAGATCAATCAAAGATAGATGCGATCTTAGAGTGGCCCAGACTGAGGACCTTGCATGATGTTCGAAGCTTCCATGGGCTGGCCTCGTTCTAGAGAAGATTCATCCGGAACTTTAGCACGTTGATTGCTTCCATCACAGAGTGTCTCAAGAGGCTTGATTTCAATTGGATGGATGAGGCTGAAACTAGCTTCCACCTGGTCAAACAGAAGATGATTGAAGCACCAGTTCTAGCACTTCCTGACTTCGACAAAGTGTTCGAGGTCAACTGTGATGCATTTGGAATTGGCATTGGAGGTGTTCTGAGCTAGTCAGGATGACCGGTAGCTTTCTTCAGCGAGAAGCTATCGGGGTCAAAAAAGAACTGCTCCACTTATCACCTAGAGTTTTATGCAATAGTTCAGTTGTTGAAGTATTGGCGCCACTACCTCATACAGAAGGAGTTCATCCTGTTCACCGATTATGAAGCTCTGAAGTACATCAATGGCCAACACAAACTGAGCAGGCGGCACGCTAAGTGGGTGGCGTACTTGCAAAAGGTCACCTTTACTTTGAAACATCAAGCAGGAAGCCTCAACCGTGTAGTAGATGCTTTGAGCCGCCGCAATTCTCTTCTCACCACAATGAGCGCCAAAGTTTCAGGGTTTGAAGCTTTCATGGATATGTATGCGGATGATCCTTCCTTCGGGCTGATCCTTCAGGAGGTACCCGATGGACATCGTAATGATTTTATTTTGCATAACGATTACTTGTTTCATGGACTGCAGTTGTGCATCCCAGACTGTTCATTGCGACAGCAGATCATGAGTGAACTCCATAATGAGGGGTACCTTGGTCGTGAAAAGACATAGGCCCTCATAGCTGCAGACTTTTATTGGCCGAAGCTGTCTAGTGACGCGGCTCACTTTGTGGAGCGCTACTTTGTGTGTCAGCGGGCCAAAGGAGTTTTCACCAACGCAGGCCTGTACACTCCCTTTCTAGTCCCTGAAGCCCTTTGGCTAGACGTTAGTATGGATTTTGTTATGGGTCTTCCTCGTACCTAGCGGGCCTCAGATTCTATCATGGTGGTGGCTGACAGATTTTCCAAGATGTCCCATTTTGTAGCTTGCCGGAAGACTATGGATGCTACCCGCATTTCACATTTTTACTTTCGAGAGGTTGTCCGCTTGTATGGTGTCCCTCGCTCCATCACATCGGATCGTGACACCAAGTTTGTCAGCCTCTTTTGGAGAAGCTTGTGGAGAAAATTGGGAACGCAGTTGAAATTTAGCAGTGCATACCACCCCCAGACAGATGGCCAGACTGAAGTGGTGAACCAGAATTTGGGTAACCTATTGAGGAGTTTGGCTGGAACTAAACCGAAGCAGTGGGATCTTGCACTACCTCAAGCCGAATTCAACTACAATAGATCGAAGAATCAGACTACCGGCTTGAGCCCATTCGAGGTTGTCTATGGGCGGAACCCATCAGGAGTACTTGATCTAACCCCCCGTATCACGAATTGGTCATGTTCACCCCCGAGTTGATGAGATGGCTGAGCATCTTCGGGTTATTCATGAGCAGGTCAAGTTGGCTATTCAGGAGAGTAATACCAAGTACAAGGTGAATGCCGACAAACGGCGACGTCAAGTGTTGTTCGATGAGGGTGACTTAGTGTGGGTTGTCCTTACTCGAGATCGCTTCCTTGTGGGTGAGTATAACAAGCTCAAGGAACGGAAAATCGGACCATGTGAAGTCCTGCAGAAGATCAATGACAATGCATACCGGTTGTGTCTTCCCAGTCATTTGAAGACCTCAGACATTGTGAAACATCTGAGCCCTTGTTTTGTGGAGTCAACTGATACGAACTCGAGGGCGAGTTCTTTCCAACCCTAGGAGGCTGATGCAGGAGAGCCCGATTAAGACGATGCCGAACTATTTTATTGCACCATGAGAGCTTTGGCATACCATGACTTGGCGGACCGACGTAAAGGCAGAAGGTGATCGAGCCAAGTCCGGAATTGGGGAGCACTTTGGACACGTTTCGGTATTTTAGCCATAACTTTGGCTACCGATATCGGATTTGCGCGATCAACCCCAATTCGGAAATCTCGTCTCGAGGCAAACGTGAGGTCCATCATCTTTGCTCGATGGACCCTTCCTTCATCCTCAAATTCCACTGTTTTCCCCGTCGTTTCTTCATTTTTTGGTGTTTTTTTTTTCATTTTTAGTAATACTTCGTATGACAATTTAGGATAGGATATGAATCCGATTTGAACTTAGATTTTTAGGAGTTATCTGTTTTGTTTAGTTATTTTAGAATTAGATAAGTTTTTCTATTGGACCAAAATTTGCCGATCTGGGCAAATTTGGATAAGAAGATAGAATTTCTAGGTTATCTAGATTAGTTTTTTTTAGCTATTTAAACCCGGCTTGTGGGTTGAATTTTATTCATTAATTATTGAGTTATATTTTCCCTTTGATGTTTCAGAGACTTTTCTTCTCTGTTTGTTTTCCCCTTTCTTACTCTTTTGTCAATCCCCCTGGTTACCATCACCCGTGTAAAACCCAAGGATGTTACGAATAAATGAATTTTAATTTGTCTCTAATTATTTCATTAATTAAAGGAATTCCCCAAATCTATATGTAACAAAAAAAAATAATAAAATAAAAATAAAAAAATAAAAGGATTAAATGGATTGAAGCTTTAATTAAGATTGAATAAGTCTACCCGGGGACTAAACTGGAAATTTGGGATGATGGAGGACTTAAATGAAATTATTAATCTCTCTTAAGTTTAAAACAGCCAGGGACTTTAATGAGAAATTTTGAAAAGGCAAGTTCAAACTAGTTAAAACTTTAATTAGAGATAATTGGATGTCCAAGAACTTTATGATAATTTTGGTAAAAGTTGAGGACTTAGAGGGAATTGTACCCTCTCTCAAACTTAAAACAGATGGGGACTTTCATGTAAACCCAACAAGGAGCAAGGGGGTTATTGCAAAAAATAATGGATGAGGGGCTTTTGCCCTAGTCGTTGATGTCATCTCCACGATCGTCGAACCACCTGTTATGGATAAGAAAGGAGTACGTGGTTGTTTTCCCTTATTAACGGGATCGTATCCCGCCGGTTATCATTATCAACGGAATGATAGATCGTCTCTTCATTGGTTTCTATAAGATAAGATAATAGTTGCGAATCCTAGCAACACTATCCAAACCATATATTGCTGAGAGCTTCTTTCCTTCGTGGGGGATCGCGAGAGGAGAAACAGGAGCTTGGAGTTGGACGTAGCGGAGCACGATGGTACCTCATCGGCCAAGAAGGCATTGCCTGAAGGTGCCTTGGGACGCCATTGTTGGTAAGCATCTTTCAGACCTCTGGTGATCGCTTGTATGAATTTTGTTAACTTCTTTTAAAGCTCTTTGGGATGGTAGTAGTGGCATGATGTGAGTGTAATTTAAGAGGGAGGTCAAGAGAGGTTAGACCGTATGTGAGTGTGTGAGGATTTGATGATGGTAGGGATGGGAATAGCCTTGGATTGTGCATGTCTGTCCATTTAGATTCTTGGGAAAGAGTCATGGAGTTGGTCGAATGAGTTATGTTTGCAAGCTAGGAGAGAAGAGGGGTAACTTCATTGGGTTGCATTAAGAATAAGTGGGTTTTCTCTGTGGTTATAGGAAAAGCATGCATGGTTGACTTTTATTCATTTTTGTTTGAAAGATAAGATGATGTGAATATATGGTTTGGAAAGCATGATACGCAAAGGTGGATAAGGAGGCTGTGATTTCATGGACAGCATGGTTAGCTAGGAATGGTGAGGGTGTTTTGTTTGAATTTGACTTTCAGGGAGAGGTTCAGATAAGGGATGAGGTTTAATAAAACTATATATATATGAGTTTAGAGGATTGATCAGTGCTTGCTTGGATGGTGATAAGTCCACCTTGGGTGGTACGGTGATGAAGGAAAAGGTGAGATCTCTGTTAGCCATATGATAGTAGTGTGATACTTGAGTTAGTGTACTAGAGTGTTGGAGAAGTGTGGACTGATGGACTTTGAGTGGGTTTGATGATAAAGATTAGATGGAGCTGATTTTCAGAGGGATAGTAGTTTGGCTTAAAGGGGTTTGTGGAGGTTTCAGGGTGAGTGCTTGTCAAGGTGGTTGTGTGTGAATCTCTGACTCATTGATCTGTTTGCCTTTGATGCCTGTAAGAGAGAAAGATGGAATTTAAAGATGCTCTTGGCTTGTAGAGGTCC
This sequence comes from Dioscorea zingiberensis, assembly GCA_026586065.1. Classification (NCBI taxonomy): domain Eukaryota; kingdom Viridiplantae; phylum Streptophyta; class Magnoliopsida; order Dioscoreales; family Dioscoreaceae; genus Dioscorea; species Dioscorea zingiberensis. The sequence continues at coordinate 27,199,033 of CM048824.1, forward strand.
AAGCATGTGTGGTATGTGATTGGTTATGGAATGGGTATGTGAAGAAACCATGACAAAATATGAATCTTTAAATTAGGAACAGAAGAGGATTCCTATTGTGTAGGTTGCATGAAAGATAAATATTCATGCATTTGGGAAACTAAAAGTCAATGTTGTAACTTAATTTGGTGTTTAGTCCTTAAGGATTTTGAAATTCAGAAGTATGGTTGGGGTAGCAAGTTGCTTAACTATGGTCTGTTGATGGAGGTTGAGTGGATGATCTGTTTCATGGGGAAATGTTTGATGGCTGTTGGGACGAGTAATAGTGTGGCAATATGTACTTAGGTGTAGCTAGGTTCATATGAATTGGATAAATCGATTTTGAGTTGATTGGAGGTTGCTGCCTGGCAGCCCACTTTGAGTGAAATCTGGGTTACATGTAGACATCAGGTTATGTCGTGTAAGGTATCGTTGGAAAGATGAGGAAGAGATCTTTCCAACGAGCCCTGGATCAACTCGAACGGATTCCTAGATCAAAAGTTATGGGAAGTTCTTTGGGACTGCGCATTAATTTCAGGAATTGGGCATTCATACTATTATTAATATTGATAAATCACTTTGTGTTGGTAATGGTACTGAGTAGACTTATAATTATCAGATATCGGCGTGGATGCGTCGGGAAGAAGTTCTGTGGAACACCAGGCTTTGCGATTTTAAGTAAGTACTTTTGCCTCGTTCCCACCCGACTTCGGGTTTTCTTGGATTTGTTTTGATTTTGATTCGTGATATCATACTTGGTTATGATTAGATACATGCATGTCTTTTTATGATTTGATTGGATTCTGGTGCATGTATGTTGTTTTCGGGATGTTGGCATCCCTAGCTTTTGTTTGTCTTTCGCCCGGATTCAGTGGAGCAGGTGAGCTCTGGATTTTGTGAGAGCGTTGGGGACCGGACACCCTGACGTTCCGGCATTCCTTGCCAGAGGGACGATACTCTGGTTGTCCTTGCCAGTCAGTGGGGTCGATCACTGACCATGTCGATATGAGAGAGAGGTGGCGCTACCGTGGGCGACGGATTTGTCGTCGGCAACTGATGTTGTGGGATAGTACTGACCGGGGGATGATCTTTTAGAGGGACACAGTTAGGATAGGGGTCCTTGCCTTTGTCACTTCCTTTGTGGTAGACCCCTAGGATTCCAAGATACGGGACGTTGGTCCCACTGTTTGTTGACTGTATTGTGATATGTTTGTTCATATCTCATCCTCTGTGTTCCTTGCAGGGTACTTACTGAGCTTTCCTTTTGAAAGCTCATTCGGTTGTTTCCTTTATTTTCAGGTCCTCAGGAGCAGGAGGGGTGATCTAGAGGGATTGCACGAGGGCAGGGTATTGCTGAGGTTGAAGACCTCTTCCTTTATTTTTATTGTGAGTGAGGCATTGTAGGACATGTTGTCCAGATATTGTACCCAGACTTGATTATTTTGCGACTCTGATTTTATTTTGATTTATTATGGATTTGTTTTTGTTATCAGCTTCTAGTATTTAGGCCTTGTATCCGAGCGGGACTCGTCTCCACTCGGGTACATCCGGTCTGTTTACGTGCCCGAGGTCCCGGGATCCCGGTTGGGGCGTTACAACCCGCAGGTTAATCACTACCCTGCCCGACGTCAATATGTCTTATTTTGATCAGAAACCTTTTTCCTTTTACTCTTTGGTTCAGCTATTTTAAACATCTCAGTATTAAGCAATGGTTTATAAATTGGTCTAAGAAAACAAAGACCATCATTCAGATATCCAAAACAAATATTTAAACCATTTTTTGAAATAGAAATTATTTCAATCTCAAAAGTAACTTTAAATGATTGTTCATTTAATCTAGAAATCGAAATCAAATTTCATCTAAAACTGGGAATAAAATAAACATTGTTTAAAACAAGAAATTTATTTCCAGGAATCTGAAGTCGTACTTCCCCTACTGCCTTAGCAGAAACTCTGGCACCATTGCCCACGACCATCGTGTACTCTCCATCTTGCAGCTCTCTCTCTTGTGAAGGCTCTTTTTCCTTCACTTTTTCGAGATACTGCTTGCAGTTTCTCTTCCAATGTCCAAGCTTGTTACAGTGGAAACAATTTCCCTTTTGAGCTTTCTCGGATTTCTTGGAGTTAGCATTCTTCTGAGGGTTGCCCTTTTTCTTGAACTTTTCCTTGTTCTTTATAGCATTGTTCTTCTTCTTCCTATTGTTCTTGTCAGAAGAATCCTCGGCAACATTTGCCTCTCCATTCTTTCCGTCATTGACAGATTCAAAAGCTTGCAACTTATTCAACATTTGAGTGAGATTGTAAGCCCTTTTGTTCATAACATAATTGTTCTTGAACTGCTAGAACTTGGGGGTCAAACTCTGAAGAATGATGATTGCTTGAGTCTTCTTGTCAATCTCTGCTCCATTCAACTCAGCCTCACGAAGATGATTTATTATCTTCAGTACATGGGGTTGGATCTTAGTCCCAGCCTTCATCTTGTCATTCATAAATACATTGACAGCATCCAGCCGAGCCTGTTCTGATGGTTGTCCAAACATACCATTTAGGGACTGCATTATCTCATAAGTAGTTTCCATCCCTTTGTGCTGCCTGCGGAGCAACTCAGTCATGCTCGTTAGCATATAGACCTTAGCCATATTATTGGCCTTAATCCAGAGATCATAGGCATCCTTTGAGACTTAGGTGCATTATTGGCTGGTTCAGGAGGATATTCCTCCAGGAGTACAAACTTATAGTCTTCGTTGACGAGTAGCAAGTTTATATTACTTTTCCATTTGGCATAATTTTCGCCAGTCAATTGTTCAAGTGAAAGTAGACTGATTAATGGATTAGACATGCTGAAAGTTAAAGAAAAATTACAAGTGCACCAATATCACATATGTTTAATTTTAGGACATAGTATAATATTAAAAATAACAATAATAATTGCCCAACAATAATTCAATCTACCAAAAATATTGTGCCGCCGTAGGGTAGGTCACATATTTTGAAATTGAACTTAAACATTTTCAATTAATAAATACTCATCAAAGATATCTCATATTTTACAATATTTTTTAACAATCGTAATTCAGGTCAAGATGCAATTAACCATTTAATTGCGTCTTTATGAGTGTAGCCCATTGTTTCGGAATCCAATTACTTCACTCTAGAATGCCGCCGTAGGGTCTGTCATTAAAGAGATCCATAATTACATCCTATCTCTTGGAGGTCAACCCTAGCATGAATTAAATGGACACCCTTCGTAAGGAGGACAAAATCATGGCGTCTCGAGGCGCCATTCAAATCAGCATTCGTTGTACCAAAAATGGAGACCCGTGGGTAAAATTGTCACTTTACCCTCTCCCAATCATTATTTTCAAATGTGCAATTATAATATATTTCATATTTTAAAATCAAAACAATTTCAACTTTGTAATAAAAACTAATATGAAATCAATTTTAACTCTTAAAATTTTAATTGCATCATGAATATTTAAGATTTAATCTCATTAAATCATAAGCATAATTAATAAACATGTATATCAAATAACATGTGATTGTATATGAGTAGGAACACTATCCTAGATGACATGTTATAATGCATCATCATACTTTTATAACATCACATAGAACAAATAGGATAATTGGCATAATAGCAAAGAACTTTGACGGGGTGTCTTTGGATATTTTTAACAGTACAACCCATGAAAAATTAATCAAATAAAATTTCTAAAATTTCCTAAATTCTTCATGGGGCTTCAGGCTCCTTCTTCGTCCATTATGAAGACATGAATTTAAAGTTACATGTGAAGGGCCTAATTTACAATTTGATCTAATAAAAATTATAAACAAAACCAAATCCAGAGATACCATGTAACTAACTACCAAAGTTCTATTCATTCAATCAGATTAAAAAAACTATTCAAATCATCACATGATATAATAATGTATGCATATGCCTACCCATAATTATTTTAATATAATATTCATGAGTAGATTATCAAATAATCAATGAATTAATTAATATAAATTACAACCTGGCTCTAATACCAGTTGTTGGTTTTTGATCTTGGGAAAAACATTTTCAAGATATGCAAAAGCGTGAATAAACACGTATAAAATCAAGATCTTGGATCGGTATTCATCAAAAACACTTTTTGTGAATACTTTATAAATTATAATAATTAATTCTACTTATGAGTTAATAAAACTAGATTGAGAATAATAATTGCCACGAAAAATTTCCCTCGCTATTCCCTCTCAGAATTATTTTAGCGACGGAAATTCATGATTTAGCGAGGGATATTTTCCCTAGCTATTTTTCAGTTTTCTTAGTGTACCTTTAAATTGTAGAAGTTTGAATGCTCCGAGATCGGTAGATCTTCTTTTTCCGAAACCACGGTCTTCCTTCCGACAACAGAGATTCAAGATAGACTTGTGTGTGGGCACAACTCAAGATTAATAAGATCACTTAACTGATTATTCTCTCTCTCTAAAACTCATCTAATGAGCAATTGAGACTAGGACTTTTGAGAAAGAACTTTTCTCTATCTTTTCTCTCTTAGGGTTCCTAAATGGGTTCCTATCTCACACACACCTATGAAAGGAAAAAGCCTACTCCTCTTATAGAGAAAATAACTCTCCTTTTTAAACTAAGATAAGATTTTGATTTGAATTCAAATACCTTTTTGAATTCAAAATCAAATTTTGTCATACAAAATTGAGAGAGATTTTTGGCCAAGCCTAAAAATAAAATATCTTTTATCTTTATCCTTTTCTATGTGTTGAATTATTTGATTTTAAATTCAAAATTCAAAAATCAAATCTAGCAACCAACTTGCCACATATATTGAATCTAGACATATGCTTCACAAGCTTATCTAAATTCAAATTAATATGAGTTTATCTTAATTTTAACTCAAATTTAAACACATGTGTCTTGGCTCACATTATCCAATAAGTCCATAAATAAATATATAATCAAATCATGTATTTATTTATATTATTTATAAATAATCTTATTATTCATAAATACTACAAATCAATTCTCAATTAATTTGTAATTTAGTGATCAACACAAAATCAATTAAACTTGTCCAATCGGAATTCCTTGTCCGGAGGGGGACTTATGGACCTATAATCCCAGGCTCCAATAAAACTTTATATTAATTAATTAAACTCTTTAAATAATCAATATGTTTTATTAATTCCAAAGTTACTCCACTAAAAACTTGGAATTTCACTCCCGAAATTACAAATATAAAATTACTCGGGATTCGAGTCATCCACATGATATACTCATCTCCTATATATTGATCATCCATAAATAATTCATAACTAGAGCTAGGTAAAGATCCGTTAACATCTCTAATTACATCTTTGTACTCAAGTACCAATGATTCTCTAATGAATGATAAGATTCAAGAACAAATCTAGAATCTGAGTACTCATATCATGCAAGAAAGCCCTAGTCAGACGATGTCGAGCTGTCTGATTGCACCATGAGAGCTTTGGCATACCACGACTTGGCGGACCGACATAAAGGCAGAAGGTGATCGAGCCAAGTCCGGAATTGGGGAGCACTTTGGATATGTTTTGGTATTTTGGCCATAACTTTGGCTACTGATATCGGATTCACGCGCTCAACCCCAATTCGGAAAACTCATCTCGATGCGCACATGGAACCCTTCCTTCATCCTCAAATTCCACTGTTTTCCCCGTCATTTCTTCGTTTCTAGGTGTTTTTTTTTCTATTTTTGGCAATACTTCGTATGCCAATTTAGGATAGAATATGAATCCGATTTGAACTCGGATTTTTAGGAGTTATCTGTTTTATTTAGCTATTTTAGAATTAGATAAGTTTTTCTATTGGACCAAAATTTGCAGATTTGGGCAAATTTGGATAAGAAGATAGAATTTCTAGGTTATCTAGGTTAGTTTTTTTTTAGCTATTTAAACCCGGCTTGTGGGTTGAATTTTATTCATTGATTATCGAGTTATATTTTCCTTTTAAAGTTTCAGAGACTTTTCTTCTCTGTTTGTCCTCCCTTTTTCTTGCTCTTTTGCAATCCCCCCTTGTTTACCACCGCCTGCGGGTTAATCACTACCCTGCCCGGCGTTATCATACCATTCAAGTCCCGAATCATCACTCAAGAGAATTATTTATCTACTTCTTATAAAGAAGGAATTGATTCCATCTTGTGATGTTAACATTCCCTGGTATTTATTTTGTTACACCTCCAAAATACAAAGTTTAAGGATTATGATCTTATAATCCGTACTGAGTAAATCAAAAGATGTAACACAATAAATAGGAGTTTACTAACCACTCAGGATTAAGATCATTATATATTCGACCATCAGTGACATGATTTGAATGCATTATGTTGATGCCAAAAACTGGTCCACCTCACACTTTGGCTACTGTCGCCTCGTGATCTGGCCTCAGCCTTCGACAAACGGTTAAAATTTATAGTTGATGTGGACGCTTACTTCTGCTTATGAACAGGGAACGCAGGGAACACCCTGAAAGTCCGATCGGAATTACCCATTGATGAACCTGTAAAAAGGAGAGGGCAGTGATCGGAATTGGGCCTTTCTGCCCGGATTTAACTCCGATGCTTAAGTCAGATACTCGAGTCAGAAGTCTTAGATTAGACAGTTCTTTGTATCTTGAGGTTTTTTCCCCCCTTATTCTTCCCCTACCGTTCTCCTTTTATAGCACCTTGAAGGCGGTTTGGGAAAGGCGGTGGAGTAAGGCGGTGGATGAGAAAATATAAGGTGGCAAGAAAATATCTTGAGAGGCGGTGAGATAAGGCGGTGAGTTAAAATATCTCCTAAGGCGGTAGGAAAATATCTACTGCCTAATGCGTAGGTGCCACGTGGGTAAAATAGAGTAAATATCTGCCTACTGTAGCGAGTGGATAAGGCCTGCCCACTGTAGAGGTGTTAGATATTTATTTCTCTTTTTCCACCTCGCGCCTTGTATAAGAGGGTTGCTATAATTTCGACGGACTTGTTTGTAAGATTGAATCCTCATGATATTTGCCGAACGGAATTGTGCAAATATTGCCATGTGGCCAAAGAAACACGTTTCTGTGTGCAAGAAGGGTTGTGTATAGGACCTTTTGTATAGGTTTTCGCCAATAATGGTGTATTGAGCAGATCTATACGAAATCCGACTGGCTTCCATTTTGTTGGACGGTGGAAGTCCACCTTGCAGGTAGTTTCTAATGGGATCAATCCAGCTTGTCTCTTCCGTCGTATTTTGCACTTCCTCTTCGAGTCTTTCAATAGTCCTGGTGGGAAGGTACTGTAGGTTAAAAGAGGATTCTGTATTTCCGTTGGATGTCGTAGCCCTTTTAGACAAGGCGTCTGCTTCTTCATTTTGTGCTCGGCCGATTTTTTCAATCTGGAAGTAAACGAAGTATGAAACTATTTTCTTTACCACAGCTTGGTATTTGACCATGTTTTCCTCTTTTACTTCGAAACTACCCAAGGTATGGTTTACGACCAGCTACGAGTTGGAATATACATGCAGATGCTAAATTTCGAGTCCCCTGGCCAAGTGCAGTCCTGCGATCAGGGCTTCGTATTCGGCCTCATTATTCGTCGCTCGGAATTGGAACTTAAGTACCGTTGCAATCTTCCACTTAGAGGGAGAATAAAGGACGAAACCGGCCCCTGACCTTTCTTCCGTCGCTGATCCATCGACATATAGGAGCCATGGGATGCTAGGGTTTTCTTCTGGATTTGCTGATGGGATCTCATCTCCGTTTTTGGGCATGGTTAACTCTGCTATAAAGTCTGCTAGCACTTGAGCCTTGATGGCCGTTCGGGGTTTATAAGTGAGATCGAACTCACCCAATTCTATTACCCACTTGGCTAGACGTCCGGAATTTTCAGGTTTATGAAGAACTTGCCTTAGTGGTTGATCAGTTAGCACAGTGACCATGTGAGCTTGGAAATAAGGCCTCAATCTTCGCGCGGATGTGATGAGGGCGAAAGCCAACTTTTCAAGTGGCAGATACCTCGACTCCGCGTCGTTAAGGATCTTACTCGTGTAATAAACTGGTTTCTGAACTCCCTTGTCTTCTCTCAAAAGAACGACGCTGACCGCTCGAGGAGCAGCGGCTAGGTAGATGTAGAGCTCTTCCCCTACTTGCGGTTTCGCTAGCAGCTGCGGCGATCGAAGATAATCTTTAAGTCCTTGAAAGGCTTTCTCACATTCTTCTGTCCATTCCATTTTTAGCGCTTTTCGTAAGGCTTGAAAAAGTGGGAGGTTCTTCTCGCCGGCTTTAAAAATGAACCTTCCCAGAGCGGCTAGGAGCCCGTTAAGCCGCTGTATTTCTCGAAGAGTTTTGGGCGACCCCATATCAAGAATGACTTTGATTTTTTCCGGATTTGCCTCTATCCCTCTTTGTGTCAATACAAACCCCAGAAATTTCCCTGAGCGGACACCGAAAGAACACTTATTCGGATTTAAGCTCATGTTGAAAGTCCGAGGGATAGAAAGGCCTCCTGTAAATCCGGTAGATGTTCGTCGGCTTTTTGGCTTTTTACCAAAATATCATCCTCGTAAGCTTCAACATTTCTGCCGATTTGCTCTTTGAAGACTGTATTTATAAGTCTCTGGAAGGTGGCCACTGCGTTCTTTAATCCGAACGGCATTACTTTATAGCAATAAGTCCCAGTGCTTGTAATGAAGGATGTTTTTTCTTCGTCTTTTTCGGCCATTCGGATTTGATTGTAGCCTGAGAAGGTGTCTAAGAAACTCAACATCTCATGCCCTGTCGTAGAATCAACTAAACCATCGATGGAAGGCAGGGGGAACAAATCTTTTGGACAAGCTTTGTTTAGGTCCGTAAAATCTACGCACATTCTCCATTTTCCGGACGGCTTTTTTACAAGAACCACATTGGCTAGCCAGTCTGGATAGTTCACCTCTCAGATAAATCCAGCCTTCAAGAGGGTTGATACTTCTTCCTCCGCGGCCTTCTGTCTTTCTGGGGCCGAATTTCTCCTTTTCTGTTTGATAGGCTTGAATGATTAATCTATGTTGAGGCGGTATTCGATGACGTTGCGTTTCACACCTGGCATATCTTCTGATGACCAGGCGAAAAGATCAGAATTTGTCCTTAGTACCGCCATGAGATTTTCTTGCTGTGCTTTTGTCAAATTCGAGCCAATTCGTACCGTACGTTCCATCCTGGTCGTATCTAGCGGAACTGTAAGCAATTCTTCAACTGGTATTGGTCGGAATTCCTCATCTTCCTGCTCGGCTATTCTATTGACCATCATGGCTTTCGAAACTTTTGTTTTGCCCCTGTTTATGACTTTTCCTTTAAGGGTTGCAATATAGCACTGTCGTGCTAAAGGTTGGTCTCCTCTTACTTCTCTGCTGCCACTTTCAGTTGGAAATTTTAGGAGAAGATGGTAGGTAGAAATTACGGCTTTAAAGGCGTTGAGGGTTGGCCTACCAAGGATAACGTTGTAGCTTGAAGCACAGCGTACAACCAGAAAGTTTGTTGTCACTGTTGATGATCTTGGCGATTTTCCCACCATAACCGGCAAGGAGATCATTCCTTCTGGCTGTATAACTCCTCCAGAAAATCCTACTAAGGATGATTTCATGGGGAGCAAGTTATCCGCATCTTATCTCATTCTCTAGAAAGCACTCCAAAAGAGAATGTCAACTGAACTTCCACTGTCTATCAGAACTCTCTTCATCTGGAAGTTGGACACCATGATGGCAATGACTAGAGCATCGTCATGGGGGTGGCGAACTCTGCTGACATCATTATCATAAAAGATGATGGGAGTCATAGGTCGAGACCTCCTTTGAGGTGTTTCTGTTTCCTACGCAACTCCTATCATTTGGGCGTAACTTTTCCGAGAGGTAGAACTTTCACCACCACAACCGGGTCCACCACTAATGAACCCCACCATTTCTCTTTCTTCTTCTTCAGGCTGTGAAATGTCAGGTTCTTCTTGAATCTCAAGATTGATGTATTGCTCCAGTTGCCCTCTTCGAACGACATCTTGTATAGCGTTCATCAAATGGGTACATTTCTCCGTATCGTGTCCCTTAGATCGATGAAACTGACAATATCTCTTACTGTTCTTTTGCCGTTCGGTATTTTTTGCAGGCTCTGGCCATGTCAGGAGCTTTTGCTCTTTGATTTGCATAAGGATATGGCTTCTAGTTTGATTTAGTGGGGTATGGTGGTCGCATCTGACAATTTTACTTTCCTTTGAAGGTTCTCTAGGCTATAGTACATGCCGTTGAGGGCGTGTTGGGGTTTCCAGACCTCTGTTTTCACCCTTACTGTACCTGCGTGACCCTCCCTCCTTTCGTATGTCCGGAGGCCTTCTGTTGACATTTTGGTAGGTTTTTCCTCTTTGAACTTCCACCGGTTCGCGTCGAGCCTCTTCCTCCCAACCTGTGTAGATCTCATCAGAATTGATGTACTTTTGGGCATGGATCATAAGGGCGGGGATGGTCTTTGGTGGATCTAGGGTGAGGGAAAAACGAAAAGAGGATTCTCGCAGTCCTTCCATTAAAAAGGTCGCAGCCATTCGCGGAAGGAGGTCCGCAACGTTAGTTGTCTCGTCTATGTAACGATTTAAATAGGTCTGGAGCGTTTCCCCCTCTCGCTGCTTAACGCGCAGAAGGGTAGATGGGGTTTTCTTTTGTTTGAGTAATTAGCAAAGTAAGCTAGGAAACGATCTGCTAGAATTTGAAAAGAAGGAACTTTGCTAGATGGAAGATCGACAAACCAGTCTTGCGCTTTTCCCTCTAAGGTGGCGGGAAAAGCTCGGCACATACGAGCGTCGGTAATTCCTGTGAGAAGCATCTTCGATCGGAAAGACTTCAGGTGACGAGGCGGATCGGTTCTGCCTTCATACGCAATCATAGCAGGGGGTCTGAAATTATCAGGAACTTGCTCCTCCAATATTTCCTTGATAAAAGGTGAACACATGCTGAGAACGTGCCGTTCGGAGTTCTTGTTTCCCCGCTAAGGATCCTGTCGCTGTGTTCTTCTGTCGACCGTTGGAACAAATGGGCTGTTCCGTTCGGTCCTTGTCCGCTCCGCTCTTGTATTGTTCAGTTCTTGTGGCAGCTTGTTCTCGACGTCGAACGGAGGGGGGTTCCGAGCTAGCAGAGAAGGCGGTTCTCTCTCTTCTGTCTCCATGAGTGCGAGTCCTTGTCCTCCCTCTGCTTTCGGAATTGGCTGGTGGGATTGTTGGCACACTTGGTGGAATTTGTGTGGGAGGGCGGTGGATGAGTTAAAGCATGAGCGGCTTGAGTTAAGCATTTCCAACTGCTGCTGCATGTTGAGGTAAAACTCCGGAATGGGTTCCTGGGGTGGGGCGGGAGGATTTTCCGATGGAGGTAAGATAGGTGGATTATTCAACGGAATCTCCTCATGTCTTCTGACTTCTCCAGGTTCTTCAGGGTTACTTGGTGCTCCTTGTTCTTGGATCCGTTTTGACCTTCTGGTAGTAATCATTTGGCTTTTTGTAAGGGTCCCCACGGTGGCTAAGCTGTTGATGCCAAAAAGCGGGTCCACCTCACACTTTGGCTACTTGTAAGCCTCGTGATCGGCCTCGACGCCGACAAATGGTTAAAATTTATAGTTGATGTGGACGCTTACTTCTGCTTATGAACAAGGAACGCAGGGAACACCCTGGAAGTCCGATCGGAATTACCCATTGATGAACCTGTAAAAAGGAGAGGGCAGTGATCGGAATTGGGCCTTTCTGCCCGGATTTAACTCCGATGCTTAAGTCAGAAAACTCGAGTCAGAAGTCTTAGATTAGACAGTTCTTTGTATCTTGAGGTTTTTTTCCCCCCTTATTCTTCCCCTACCGTTCTCCTTTTATAGCACCTTGAAGGCGGTTTTGGAAAGGCGGTGGAGTAAGGCGGTGGATGAGAAAATATAAGGTGGCAAGAAAATATCTTGAGAGGCGGTGAGATAACGCGGTGAGTTAAAATATCTCCTAAGGCGGTAGGAAAATATCTACTGCCTAATGCGTAGGTGCCACGTGGGTAAAATAGAGTAAATATTTGCCTACTGTAGCGAGTGGATAAGGCCTGCCCACTGTAGAGGTGTTAGATATTTATTTCTCTTTTTCCACCTCGCGCCTTGTATAAGAGGGTTGCTATAATTCCGACGGACTTGTTTGTAAGATTGAATCCTCATGATATTTGCCGAACGGAATTGTGCAAATATTGCCATGTGGCCAAAGAAACACGGTTCTGTGTGTAACAGGTGGCCTTTTAGGTCAATGACACATGTCTTACCAAACATATCCGTAACACATTATATTTTAACGGAAATTATCAATGATTCAAATCACATCGTGTCCTAGTCCCACATAAGCTCATTATGTATAGTGCCCTAATTAGATGTCCCTCTACATCAATGGTTTGGATAAAACCATTTCATTCTTAATGATAGTGAGCTGTACTAGTGAAAATCAATTAAATATTCCATACTTTAATTGTTAAGTCAATTGACTAGTTTTCACGGACTAATTAAATTATCATCCTTAAATAATATCCTCCCATATATATAACAGCTAAATGCTAGTAATTAGTGCATGAGCATGTATGTGTGTGTCTGTGTGCGCGCGCGCGCGGACATCATACGTGCTATTTATACTATTATATAGTTTAGAAGTTTTGTTTCTTGCTAACTTCCTAAAGCTAGATAAGAATTGAGATTGTATCATTAAACAAAAACAACTTTTTTTTTAGTGCTATGATACTATATAGTCTTAGTATCTTAGTAGACTATAATGAGGTTGTAAAGACCACCTCTGTTTGGTATTGTAGGAATTTAAATTTTTGAATGATTAATTATTATTAATTTTTCCTAATTAATTTTGATACGAAAATACCATAGAGTGGAGGGCCTTTAATGCAAAAAAAAAAAATAAATAAATAAATAAATAAATAAATAAAAAATAAAGTCTTGCATATATGGATATATTAAAATAAAGCTTCATATATGGAAGTTATGTTAATGGAGTCTCCATGATGAGATGCATTAAAGCACTAAAGAAATGGTGGGGCCCAAGTGTATAGTTAGCTTTCCCTTGTATTGGTGGCTAAGTGCTATGAGTTGCAAGAGCTTCATTTGTAGTTTTTACAGGACTTCTATATTACTTGTTTTCCTATTAAGGCACGTGCTAGCATCTAGGAAATTGTATTTGTTTGGTATACCATATATTTCAAGGTCTAACTAGCTGTGATATTCTTATAAATAGAATGATAACATGATGAGAAGGTTGTAGGTGGGGTTATAATGGATATAAAAAGACAAAAGAGAAGAAGATTCATAAGGATCTCTCTTCAAAGCTCTAGACATGTGAACCCTGGATCATAACTATGTCTTGGGAAGGACAAAAGTATGAGCAGGTAGCAGGTGGAGATGGGACAAGTATTTAAGGAAGTGTTCATGATGCATGCCATGAACTCTCTTGGACTTGGTGTTGCGTGTAAAACTTAGCTTGTAAGGTTAAGTAACTTTGTTGTGGGTTTGTTCACCATGAGAGGGATTAGAAATCCTTGTGCAATGGGGCACTTGTATGGTTGGGATGTGCCCATGTGTCTTTAGCTTGGTGATAGCTTCTAGCCATTAGCACCCTAAAAATTAGTAGGGTCAAGGATTAGATTTGGCAATCGTGGGGAGGAGAAAAGTCGGTTCTTGACAACTAGTCCCTACTCAAGTAGTCTTTATCACCAAGAACCCCGTAAATATTAGAGGAATTCTTCATCATCCCATAAAGGAAGAAGCATCCCCTCCTTAGAAGAGAGCCCTTCTTCCCCTCTCTGAACATCCATCTGTGAGACTTCAAGCCCACACTGCACCTGAACTAAAGAGGGAGAATTGCTGGAGTTCAAAGAAGACATGTCATCCTCCTCTTGGAGCATGGAAATTGACTTAGTGCCATTGAGTTACTTAAGAAGGAGGCCTTGTGTCGGTAAGAACCAGGTGGAGAATATCCAAGGATGAGAAGTATAATTAAGCTGAAAGTAGCGAAATGCTTTGATTCAAGGGTGAGAAGGTGCGCGTGTTTGTCTTGTGAGAAAACAACCAGATCATAAGAAACCTGAGGAAAGCCATGGATGCTTGTGTTCCATCAGTATTAATCAACCTTTGCATGCTGGAATGATCCTGGAGAATTTCGAGAATGCAAATACTACTCAAAGAAGGCAACAGGTCTCTGGGAATGCAGCTGAAACTAGGACCAATCAAGAAGGTTAAGCTTTTTGCTCCAGTTTTACCATGTTGATGCCTCGGGGGAGCTGAGCAACTGATTGCTTGATTTTTGGTGGAGATCCAGAGCTTGATGAAATGCGTCTGAGAGTGTTGACTGCCGGCGTAACACATCTGTGGGTATCGATCTTGACATAGAGCGGGAAGGCGCATCGAGAAGGGATTAGTGACTGAGTAGAGACATCGTTGATTATGTAAGCACCTTTGCCTAGTTCCCGCCCGAACATGGGCTTTGTTGGCATTACTTGATATTCTTTTGATATCCATGTTTGTGCGCGCAAGTGCTGTTGTTCATTACACTTTCCTTCTTGTTAATGATGTGATCTAGTATGATTATCTAGTTGATATCCCTCTATTATCGCTTGATGATATGCACATGTCTGTTTTACGACTTCATTAGATTATTGCTCCTATATTTATGTGCACTGGTATGTTTGGTTGTTGGCATCTATTGGATGTTGTTTCTGTACTATCTTTCCGCCCGGATCAGTGGAGTGTGGGTGCTCCAACTTGGAGCGTCTAGGGCCGAGGACACCCTGGCGTTCTGTTATCCCTGACAGGGGGACGATACTCTGTCCGTCCAGCCTTGCCAGTGGGACGATACACTGGTCGTGTCGACATGTACAAGGGTAGCGCTGCCGAATTCCCGACTACGGGACGATTCCAGCTGAGGCTGATGGCTGACCGGGGGATACTTTGAGAGTTCTTCTGTTGGATGATCTTTCAGGCGTTGAGGCCGTAGTTGATATTAGGAGCCCTTTCATTGCTTGTCTCGGGGTCTCCTAGATGGTTGGTTGTGCGGGGTGTAACCCTATGTGCTTATTTAGTCATGTTCTTTGATTTGCTATATTTGCTTATCTCTTGATATTCATGACTTGCTTACCCACCTTGCGAGGTGCTTACTGGGCTTTCCATTCGAAAGCTCACACACTTGACTTCACCTCTTTTCAGATCCCGAGGGATAGCTGAGCTGAGCTGATAGAGCCGTGCATGGGAGCCGGGATTGTGATTGAGGTTGGCAACCTCTGATGTTCGATCTTGTGTGAGAGGACACTATGTATTGGACCCGTATAGGGTCAGAATTGTATTTGAATAATAGGGTGCCTGTACCGTGGGTGCTTATCTTCCGCTAATATTATACTCTGATTTATGTCATCTGACCTATTATTATTATTACGCTGCACTTGTGTTGTTGCTTTGTGGTCACTTAGGCCTTGTGCTCGAGCGGGGCTCATCTCCGCTTAGGTACGGCGGTCTGCGCTTCACGTGCGGCGGGGACTTTGGGGTCCTGGGCGTGATGATTAAAGTGGTATCAGAGAAAGCGGATATAAGACACTCTAGTTGCCCTAATGACTTAGTCAAATAGGATTAACTGAGTGTGGGATTTGGTAGACTAGGTTCTAAAACACTTAATTAATCTAGTTATCAGTGTTCGATCACCATGGCGTGAGGACGAAGGACGATCCCAAAGGGGGGAGGTAGAACAGGATGTGCCAGCCCATTCTGATGATGGAGAGTCATAGAGGGAGATTCCTGCCATGAGAGGGCACGTGCACTTCGCAGCTACGAAGGAGCTGATGCGCGAAGTCGTGGGTCATGTGCGACCCCCACCTATCACTCAAGAGGCGAGTAGAGGACTACTTGAGTTCAAGAAGATGGGACCGCCCTATTCATGGGGACTGCAGGGCTACAGATTGTTGAACGTTGGACTCGGGAGATGGAGGAGACGTTTGAGGTGTTGTAGACCACCGATATTGACAAAGTGCGGATTGCGACGATCTGACTCTAGTGCATCGATGAAGATTGGATGCATGCAAAGATACGACTCCGAGGAGGTGCAACATTTGAACTTAGTGAGCAACCTCACACCTCTTTCAAAATGCATGAACTGATTTGGAGTTTCATCAGTGTGTATGTATGCATGGGATGGGAGTATAAGTCAGGGTTTTAAAGCTTAAGTGTCTGTTTTAAGGGGGCTACTAGTGAACTTGGTCCAAGTTAAGATGAAGTTGTGGGAGAGGTTACTTTACATATCTATAGCTTGGGACCATGTAAAGATATGTTAGTATTTGAAGAACCATGCTCATGATTTTGGTTGTCTAAGGTTTTGTTATTGCTTCAAATGCTCAATGGTTTTGGGAGATGTATGCTTGGCTTGAGGAACAGTTACAATCATATAAGTTTGGTTATTTTGGTATGTAGTCGGTGGTGACTAATGGGTTTGGAGTTAATTCTTCTCTAAGTTAGGTATTGCATGGTTGTTTTATGAACCTTGTATATTAGGTTTTATGCTACATGACTGAGCTTAGTTATGCTTTATAAGTTCAGGCCTTAGCTTGAAGAGTTGAACTTAGTGAGATGATGATTTAACCCACTAAAACTATTCAAACTTCAATGATTGTATGACCTGTTAAGGAGACATGTTAAACGGGAGGTTATGTCAGTTTTGGGGGGAAGCTGTAGAAGTTGTATAATCAATAGCTACTGTGGATTTATGCATGGAATTGAAGAGCCAATAGATGAGTATATGTTGATTTCAGTTTTGTTGGGATATGGGTGCTGTAGAGAATGCATTCAAATATATTTTGGAGGAGATATGTGTTGGTTATCTTCTAATTCAACATATTAAGGTTGAGGAGGTTTGCTTATTTAAGTTAGGCCTGTATTCAGGTAATTTTTCCCAGGACTGTAGTGTGTGACTTTATCCTAATAAATGAGGGAGTGATATGGATGTGAGGTTGGTTTATGAAAATGTGTGGTGATGGCCACCTCGATTGAGAATTTATGGAATGAGAATAACAAGTGTTTTATATTGTGTTGCTTTATTATTGGTAGATATTGGTGGAATGATATGAACCTTGTTATGTCAGATGATGCCCAATTTATTCTTAGGACCAATATGTATAGTTGCAATTAAGATGGCAATTGTGTTTGGATGTTCATGTGTTACTAGTGAGGAACTCTAGGGTATAAGCTACTGATAGTGAGGCATGAAATGGTAGGAATTGGTTTATCAAGGTTGTTGAGGTTGAATTACTAGAACTATATGCTTGAGTAAAGACAAGTTGTGGCATCTTCTATTTATGTTGTAAGGAGTGGTAATTACATTTGGTCTCTGAAATCGATAATCTCTAGCTTAACTTGATTTTAAGGCAGTTGAATTTTGGTGTGACAGTTTGGGTTACGGTCATATTTCTGGTTGCATTTTCTAATGTGCAATCATTAGTGGTTATTGCTTGATTGTGTAAGCAAAATTTGAGAAGTTAATCTAGCATGAGTCCATTGTTGTTTGAGGATTACTTATAGTGAAGGATGGTTATCCTTCTTATGAGTATATAAAATGAAATAGACAGATGCTTGAATTGCATGAATAATGGATAAGTGGAGTATGTTTGTCTGCTTAGTGCCTTGATTTTGAGAGTAAGAGATGTAAGTATTGAGAAAAGGAAGGCTGAATAATCTTGTATACATAGAATTTGTTGAAGATTTTGCTCTCTGATGAAAGTCCTGAAACTCAGTGGGCTGCAGTATGAGGATTGGACAACACATGGCTTCAGGAGATAGAAAGGGAATATGGCTATGTCAGACCAGCCATCATCGACAGGATACTTGATAGGCTCGAGTTATGGAGATCCTTCGAGATCGAGAGCAAGCTGTGTGTTAAAGATGGTTACTAGTACCGTGCCGATTATGAGTTGGATTCTAGTTGTTAGATGATTCGTGAGGGGTTGTCGTTACATTGCCATGTGATTTGGGAATACCCCTTGGTATTCTTCTTGTATTATTGTGGGATAGTCAAGGGAGTGGTACTCTATGGTGTTGTATAGCGAGGGAGCCAGTGGGGAGGACACGCTGGCGTCCGCTCAGATTAGGATTGTGCCAGATAGTCCGGAGGTTCTTGGCCCGTGTACACGATTTGAGTACACGTTTTACTGTAGTAGAGATATTAGATTTGTGAGTCCATGTCGACTGAGGTCGACGATACCGGCTGAGATGGGTGAGTTTACCCCGATAGGTCATGGAGTGGGAGCAGGAGGCTCCTACTCAACTTGATGATGAGGGACTGGGAGCGGCGGTACCCGACGTTGAAGAGTATAAAGTTGAGTTTGACCGATCGGTGCTACACGGAGGTCGTAGCTAGAGCTGAGTGTGTTGACACTGTCTGGCAAGAGACGCGGGACCCAGGACGACGAGAGCAGCGACGAGCTAGGGGTCAGAGCTTAAAGATGAGTTAGTCGTCTGGGAGTGGCTTTGGGTGTTCAAAGTCTAAGTGCATGGCCCAGACATGTAGTAGAGCTTCTACCACACTGATCGGATCTGGAGCAGGGGACCGACAGTCAGTGTCTATCATATTTGATGTCCCTGTTGTAGAGGACCGCAACTATAGGCAAAGTGCAGACACACATCTGGCGCGTGCTACAGATGTGACAACTTGGAACACCGAGTGGCGGAGAGCCCACAGCGTCCGTCAGGATTGGCACGAGGCGGAGGAGCACAGGTATCTTCAAAGATAAATTTGAGACCCGGGTGCCGTCAGGTATGGATCATAGGCGGATGACTTCCCGAGGGATAACTTGTGAGTTTTCTTGGATTGGTTGCCATGATCAATTGATTGGTTGGTTATTCATGGAGTGGACTTCCTATCACCCTGTTGTACTCGTTTGAGTAGGTTGAAGGATGATTAGTCTTCCTGTTCATAGAGTTGACTCACTACCATCATGTTGTACTCTATTTTGAATTTGCAAATGAACTAAAATAGGGATTTGGTTGACACAATAGTTAAGTACTTAAGGAAAATCCCAAAGAAGACATAGTGATTGTTTATTTTTGGGTTGATTATCTGGAGGTTATAACTGTTGATTTAGGGTGAGTCTTAATTATATAGAAACTCAAGGTAGATGTGTCATGGGTATTATGGGATGAACAGAGTCGTGGAGACCCTCAATGTAATTATGATACCGAATGTCATTAATTTAATTCCTTGTGTTACTTGGATGTGTTACCATCTATTCTTCAGTAACCTTTTTGAGTGAAGGGTTTTCTATGATGTGTGGAAAGGCTATTGGGCATTGGCTTAAATTAGAAGTGAATGTTACCGTGATGTCAGTTGTTGTGTGGGTGTGTATACACCACCAACTGATCGGTCAAAGTTTGTCACTACAGTTGTGCATAGTGAACAGTTTGTAGAGAAAGTAAATGAAAGTTGGCCTTGTTGAGTTAACTCCTTTAAGGTTGTTGTGATGGTAAACACTGAGTGGACACGCTTGAATTAGTAGTGGTCATGATCCATGATTTTTCATCTTTGAGGAGAATGGAAGTAATCACTTGTATGCTGACTCATGAGCCAAAATGATATCAGTTGGAGTTGGTATTATTTGGACAATTTACGAAACTAAGAAATCCAAATTGTTTTGTTTTAAAGGAAATGGATAAATTATGTTTTTGTTCAGAATTTAGAAGCAGTTTAGTATGTAATTGTGACTGAAATTTGTTGCAATTAAGGAGAGGCTGTGGTTGTTGTCACTACAGATTTGAGAGAGAATGTTGACGGATTTTCTGTTGCTATGTAAAGGGAAAGTTTGGGTGTTTGTTACTGCCTGGAGGAGTACTTATGCCTGATTTTGCCTTAGTTAGATGGGGAGTTTGTGAATGTTTATGCTTCACTTTGAGGTGGAGTTGTAATTGGTTAATTCATGGTTCTTTGGACAGTCTCAAGGGATTGCTTTGAATATTTGTAGATTGAAATCATGTAATTACGGTTTTGTTTCAATCTATTAGACAGGTACTTGAGCGCATGAACAATTGATAGGTGGATTATATGTGACGTGACTGGTACCCTGATTGTAAGGGATTTTAGTCTTGAGTTAAGGGTGGCCTTGTTGGCTGTGGTATGGTGACTAACAGATCAAGTTTGGACTTCATTGTTATGTATTGGATCTGTGATTTGTTTTGAGGAATGATTGGACTAATAAGACATGTTGAGCATTGTTTAAGAGAGATGGTATTAACTTTTGAAAAGAGTGAAATTGCCTATGCATATTATTTTGTTATCATCTTTGTACGTTCATCTGCCCTTTTGAGATAGAGGTCTCGATGTTTGCGTGCATATGAAGAGGCTGACCAACTTTGGTTTGTCCTGGCAATGTTGGCTTGATTTGTCTTATTGATTCAGTACCTTGGTTGGCTTCGACTTCTTGGCACTATATAGTTCCAATCTCCTGGAATCTTATTTGAGTTTGAAGTGTTAGTAGTATGTAATCAGTGACATGGACCGTTGTATGGTTTGGTTCGTATGATTGATGATATTGTGAAAATTATGATGTTAGGATTGACCGGTTATATATATATATATATATATATATATATATATATATATATATATATATATAAGTGATGTGTTATTGATACCCTCCACTTGTTTGAGATGATATAGACGAATTTCGAGGACGAAATTTTTATAAGGGGGGAGGATTGTAAAGACCACCTCTGTTTGGTATTGTAGGAATTTAAATTTTTGAATGATTAATTATTATTAATTTTTCCTAATTAATTTTGATACGAAAATACCATAGAGTGGAGGGCCTTTAATGCAAAAAAAAAAATATAAATAAATAAATAAATAAATAAATAAAGTCTTGCATATATGGATATATTAAAATAAAGCTTCATATATGGAAGTTATGTTAATGGAGTCTCCATGATGAGATGCATTAAAGCACTAAAGAAATGGTGGGGCCCAAGTGTATAGTTAGCTTTTCCTTGTATTGGTGGCTAAGTGCTATGAGTTGCAAGAGCTTCATTTGTAGTTTTTACAGGACTTCTATATTACTTGTTTTCCTATTAAGGCACGTGCTAGCATCTAGGAAATTGTATTTGTTTGGTATACCATATATTTGAAGGTCTAACTAGCTGTGATATTCTTATAAATAGAATGATAACATGATGAGAAGGTTGTAGGTGGGGTTATAATGGATATAAAAAGACAAAAGAGAAGAAGATTCATAAGGATCTCTCTTCAAAGCTCTAGACATGTGAACCACGGATCATGACTATGTCTTGGGAAGGACAAAAGTATGAGCGAGCTTGAGTGGAGATGGGACAAGTATTTAAGGAAGTGTTCATGATGCATGCCATGAACTCTCTTGGACTTGGTGTTGCGTGTAAAACTTAGCTTGTAAGGTTAAGTAACTTTGTTGTGGGTTTGTTCAGCCATGAGAGGGATTAGAAATCCTTGTGCAATGGGGCACTTGTATGGTTGGGATGTGCCCATGTGTCTTTAGCTTGGCTGATAGCTTCTAGCCATTAGCACCCTAAAAATTAGTAGGGTCAGAAGGATTAGATTTGGCACTGTGGGGGAGGAGAAAAGCTGGTTGCTGACAACCAGTCCCTACTCAAGTAGTCTTTATCACCAAGCACCCCGTGAATATTAGAGGAATTCTTCATCATCCCATAAAGGAAGAAGCATCCCCTCCTTAGAAGAGAGCCCTTCTTCCCCTCTCTGAACATCCATCTGTGAGACTTCAAGCCCACACTGCACCTGAACTAAAGAGGGAGAATTGCTGGAGTTCAAAGAAGACATGTCATCCTCCTCTTGGAGCATGGAAATTGACTTAGTGCCATTGAGTTACTTAAGAAGGAGGCCTTGTGTCGGTAAGAACCAGGTGGAGAATATCCAAGGATGAGAAGTATAATTAAGCTGAAAGTAGCGAAATGCTTTGATTCAAGGGTGAGAAGGTCTTGGCGTGTTTGTCTTGTGAGAAAACAACCAGATCATAAGAAACCTGAGGAAAGCCATGGATGCTTGTGTTCCATCAGTATTAATCAACCTTTGCATGCTGGAATGATCCTGGAGAATTTCGAGAATGCAAATACTACTCAAAGAAGGCAACAGGTCTCTGGGAATGCAGCTGAAACTAGGACCAATCAAGAAGGTTAAGCTTTTTGCTCTAGTTTTACCATGTTGATGCCTCGGGGGAGCTGAGCAACTGATTTCTTGATTTTTGGTGGAGATCCAGAGCTTGATGAAATGCGTCTGAGAGTGTTGACTGCCGGCGTAACACATCTGTGGGTATCGATCTTGACATAGAGCGGGAAGGCGCGTCGAGAAGGGATTAGTAACTGAGTAGAGACATCGTTGATCATGTAAGCACCTTTGCCTAGTTCCCGCCCGAACATGGGCTTTGTTGGCATTACTTGATATTCTTTTGATATCCATGTTTGTGCGCGCAAGTGCTGTTGTTCATTACACTTTCCTTCTTGTTAATGATGTGATCTAGTATGATTATCTAGTTGATATCCCTCTATTATCGCTTGATGATATGCACATGCATTTCGACTTCATTAGATTATTGCTCCTATATTTATGTGCACTGGTATGTTTGGTTGTTGGCATCTATTGGATGTTGTTTCTGTACTATCTTTCCGCCCGGATCAGTGGAGTGTGGGTGCTCCAACTTGGAGCGTTTAGGGCCGAGGACACCCTGGTGTTCTGTTATCCCTGACAGGGGGACGATACTCTGTCCGTCCAGCCTTGCGGTGGGGACGATACAGTCGTGGTCGACATGTACAAGGGTAAGCGCGCGAATTCCGACTACGGGGACGATTCGGTGAGTGATGGTCGGGGGATACTTTGAGAGTTCTTACGTTGGATGATCTTTCGTGCGTTGAGGCCGTAGTTGATATTAGGAGCCCTTTCATTTGCTTGTCTCGGGGTCTCCTAGATGGTTGGTTGTCTTGAGGTGTAACCCTATGTGCTTATTTAGTCATGTTCTTTGATTTGCTATATTTGCTTATCTCTTGATATTCATGACTTGCTTACCCACCTTGCGAGGTGCTTACTGGGCTTTCCATTCGAAAGCTCACACACTTGACTTCACCTCTTTTCAGATCCCGAGGGATAGCTGAGCTGAGCTGATAGAGCCGTGCATGGGAGCCGGGATTGTGATTGAGGTTGGCAACCTCTGATGTTCGATCTTGTGTGAGAGGACACTATGTATTGGACCCGTATAGGGTCAGAATTGTATTTGAATAATAGGGTGCCTGTACCGTGGGTGCTTATCTTCCGCTAATATTATACTCTGATTTATGTCATCTGACCTATTATTATTATTACGCTGCACTTGTGTTGTTGCTTTGTGGTCACTTAGGCCTTGTGCTCGAGCGGGGCTCATCTCCGCTTAGGTACGGCCGGTCTGCTCACGTGCCCGAGGCCGGGGACTTTTGGGGTCGGGGCGTGATAGAGGTTATGTATATCTTCTTGTTTGTTAAGATAGGTGATGAATTTTAAATAATAATACTATAATTTTGTTTTACAAGTAATTTTATAGGTAATGTAGATGTTTATTCTTAACAGCAAGAGTGAGTGTATTTCTTAATAGTGCAAGTTTGTATACTTTGAAGCCAAATGAGAATCATTTATACAATGAGAAAAGAAACCAATTCTAAAGAATAATACAAATGTAACTAAGTTTAGTTTTAGAAAGAACTCGGGGAATGCAAAAATAATTAAATAATTCAAAGGGACTTATTACTGATTTGTTCAAAAATATTCATTGATTATTTACTTTAAGAAGTATCCATCCCTTAGAATAAATTTTGTATGGATTATAGAATTATGTTAAAGTATTCAGTTTTTTTTTTTTTTGAAAAAAAGGAATAAACCCCATTATATTCAAGATAGGACGTGCGCACGGATAGGACTATCACAGGGTTTCACTCAGGGGCACGAATTGACCACCCGTGGGATACACTGTGTGCAGACCGCCCCATCTTTACCGCCCGTGACTACCACTCCCACACAGAATTATCCGTGTGTGCATGGGCCACACCCACTGGGTGACCCATACCATACACACTCACTCCATCCAGAGGAGATTCGAACTGGGGTTCGTATCTCATGTGCGGAGGACCTTTGCCGCTCGGCTGTGACACTTTTGGCTTAAAGTATTCAGTTAACAATATCTTGTTGAGTATTTTTAAAATTGCATGACAGTGTTGTGCCCATGTCCTAAATCTCTATTTAATGAGGTAATCTCGGGGGACTAGACATTCTTACACCTTGCCAATGTTGTGGCACGTCCCAAATCTCCGTTTAATGATGTATTTTTAGGGGACTAGACCTTCTTGCACAAGTCATTGCAATTACCTTTGAAAACTCTAGAAAAATACCGAAATCATAAAAGTTGGTGTCAAAACTTAACAAGAAATCACCAAAAATTTGTAAAAGGCTAATAACTTTGTAAAATTTTGGAAAAACCTAGAATAGGTTGGAAATCACATGAGTGCGTTTGCCAACAATCAGTGAAGGAAGATTGAATCAGCCACAGAATAAGGACCAGTTTCTCATCAGGGAGCATGAACACAGTGATGGTACTCTTGAAGCCGAGGATTGCGTGAGTATAATGTACCATGGCAAGAATTTGAGATAGAGATCACAAAAAGATTTGGTACTTTTGTCTTTATTGATTATGATGTTGCTTTAGCTAAAATCAGACATGAAGGAAGCTTGACCGAGTACATTTGCAAATTCAAACATCTCATGAATCGCACACATAATTGGACCTGATCGAATCTACTAGGAGTTTTTATGGAAGGTCTTAAATTGGAATTAGCAGCAGAAGTTTGGATGTTTTGACCAAATAATCTATAAGGTACAATTGAAATTTCATGGATGGTGGATAAGAAGTTGTCAACAACCCATAGAACTTACAAATCTACATTCTCCAACCTGAACAATGATTTCAAAGAATAGTTGCAGCTCTCCTTCCGAAGAAATAGGCTATCTGATAAGACATCAATCAACAAAGAACCATATAAGTTGCTATGCAGTGTTTATGAAGAGAGAAGATGAAAGGGCATCTGCTTCAAATGTAAAGAAAATTTTACACCAGCCCATAGATGTAAGATGGGCCATGCCTTTCCTATAGAAGAATACCCAGGAGGGGAAATCGAATAAAATGTGTGGTGTTTATTATGTGGAAAGAATTACCTAGATATGATGCTACATGGGAAAATTTTGAGACTATTAAGATCCAATTTCCATATCTCTTTCTTGAGGATAAGAGAGTACTTGAAGAAGGGATGTTGAACATGGTTTAAAGGTTTACAAGAGAACCCACAACATGACCAACAATAAGAGACCATAAGTTTGGTACTAAAGCTAAATATGTCAAGTGTTGATAATATGGTTCGAGATCAAATCAAGGAGATTTGCATGAGATCGCATGCATGTCAAGGAATCAAGGGGATTTGCATGAGAAAAAATAAAGGGGATTTGCATTCAAGATTATAGTCTAATTAGGGGATCTATATGCAAGTTCTAGTTATAAAAGGAGCAAAGCCTTATGTTATTTGTCATTGAATACTTTGACCAATTCCATAGTCATTGCAGTCTTTTGTTCTAGCAATAAAGTATTTCTTGTTCATGGTATAAGCTTGCTTGAGTTTATACCTTGGGTTGTTCTTACAAGAAATTCCAACATAAAGCCCTATAGCAGAGACATCAAACATAAAAACTATGAAGATTACAATTGAAGGAATGAAAACAACATAACCATGGAATGATCCTCATTCAAATCAGGGGAAAAGTAGGCTTTTTATTTTTCACCCTCATCAATAACAGATCTTCTCATGAGGTTAACCTGTAACCTCAAATGATCATTTTCCTGAGCTCTAAATTAACACCTTTCCATTGAGCGATTTTTATTGCTAGAGCTTCATTCTGCATGAACACAGAAATAGAGATCTAAAATTTCCTTGTTAAAATAATTCTAAATATTGTCATCATTAAAGATATATACGATATACGCACCTCAAATTGTCAATTTAATTTAGAGGAAGCACTATCAAGATATTTACTTCAGTTAGATAATTCAGATGTCTCATCTTGTCCCCCAACAGATTTACTGCCATGCTGTGCAGAGGGTGCATTGGTGGGTGCCTCTGTGAATTCAAAGGATTGCAACATTGTTATATTTCATCAAACTTGAACACTGAATTTCACAATTGCACAACTGACCTTGAGAAGAACTTGGAGGTAACTGTCCCATTCCAGGAACATGAGCACTGTTATTTCTTTCTGTAAAGTTTGGCAAATTAGGAAAAAATTGGTATTCATATAGCACCCTTGAGCCAACATGATGATTCACTACCGGTACAGAGATGAGCTCTCTATTGTCGTTTGTACGTGGAAGAAAATAATGTTCCTGGGTAGGCAAGAATGTCAATTACTAGAATAAAACTCAATAGATATAACATTAAAAGTGTATTTGACGGTAAATGAAATGATTGATAAAGGTCTTAGCTGTTGAACTAGATCTTCCAAGCATAATAAGATTACTGGATTGTCTTGGCTGGTATGGCTCCTCAATTACTGTTCACGTTGAAAGTGAAGAAAATTAGGAAACAACACACAACACCATGACTATCATATCATAATGTAAAATTCACATGGTTCACTGAGGAGTTTTTTTGGATATCAAGAAAAAGAAAATCTCCACTTCCATTTTTATTCGGAAATCCTAAATGTAGATTTTTTTTGGCATCCTTCCAAATAATAATATAATAAAGCTTCACCATAAATGAACTTAATAGTTCACCATAAAGCTTCACCTCAATAACGTTTCTTCTTAAAATATGAATCAAAGAAGATGAGTTTCATCTCTTATCAAACAAGGAATGAAGTCACAAAGTCATACAATCATTAGGCATCCATCATTGAGTAAACAAAAAGCATCACCAATTGTCACTAGACATATTGGCACAGGCAAGAGTACTATAGTATGCACATGTCCTGCTTTAAAAAGTTAATCACAAGAATTGGAACCATGAGATAAGAATTGGAACCAAGGTAGGGAAAACCTGGAAAGAATTAATTGTGTGCACATAATTCTCATCCCCAAAAGGGAAACACCAAAGACCATTTGTGATTATAGATCGATATGCCTCCTCAATTGTACTATGAAGATAATCACAAAGGTCTTTGCAAACAAACTATAATAGTAGATTGGGAAGTTGGTTAATGAAAGCAAAACTGCCTTCACCAAAGGGAGATGTATATCTAGGACAACATCATTGCAGCAGAAGAACTAATCTTCCTTATGAAGCATGATAGGGGAAATGGAGCACTAATCAAGATTGATTTTGAGAAAGGCTTTGACACGATAGATTAGGACTTCCTTTTAGAAGTCATGGAGGCTCAATGGTTCGACCAAAGATGGGTGGGCTAGATTAGAACCATTTTATACTCTTCAAAGGCATCCCTCCTCATAAGTGGTGAACAAACACGATATGTGAGATAGAAAAGAGGCTTATGCCAAAGAGACCCCCTCTCCCCCGTCCTGTTCGCACTACCAACGGATGTTTTATGTATAATGCTTCAAAATGCCTCAGGATCACACATCTTTGAAGGAATCAAATGTGGCAAAAACAATAGAGACCGATGATCTGATATTTTTATCCTCGGGGACCCTAGTCACCTCAGAACCTTGAAACTCATATTTTACCTTTATAAGGTCTCTCGGTGCTTAGAATTAACTATGAGAAAGGTACCATCCACCCCATCAAATATCATGGTAGAAGTCCGTAAATGATGGTGGAAATTATGAACTACAAACTAGGGTCTTTACATGGTGAGGGTCAAGTGCGGTGTTGTTCCCCTGTGGACTAACCCAGCTAGGTCGAGCGGCCAAACCAACAGTCAGGCATGGTGTTATTCTCCTATGGACTAATCCGGGATCGAGCGGCCACGGCTGCACATGTCCTTGACTTACCTTCGGGGCGCTTGTTGCCTTTGTCAACAAAATATAATAATAATAAAAATAAAAATTAACAAACTATAAAATCCAAGATTTTTGGTTAATAAAAAAAATGTGTTTAAAGGTTCTTTAAGCTATTGATTAATAAAAGGAATTCCTCAAGTATTTAAATGGTTTAATTAAGTAGGGAAAATGGAAATTTTATGGATTAAAACCTTGATTAGGGTTAATTAGGGTCATGAGGGACCTTTTAATGATTTCCAAAAGTCTTGGGGACCTAAGAGGAATTGTCCCTCTCTCACAGATAAGGGACTAAAGTGTGACCTAATAATGTTCAGGGATCTCTGGATAATTGTCCAGAGAAAACCTTATATAAATTGTTCAACGGCTAAGATTAAAACATCTCAGATTTGTGCTGATCGCGGAGCATTATAACGGCGCCTGTGAGGCTACGTGGCGCGTTGTGAGGCTTTCGTCTAGGAGGGTGTTGGATGCGAGGCAGTTTAATAAGATCTGGCCATTGGTTCTCAGTAGATCATAGCCATTGATTTGGATCGTTTATGGATCCGAGGCATCATGAATTGTTTTGGCCGTTGGATTTGATCCACGCAATCCCCACCACCCATCCTCAGGGTATTGATCCCGAGGCACGACCACCCTTCGCTAAAAACGGCCACGGGCTCCACCGCGCGACCGGTCCCTTCTTTTCAGGCCGTTACGCGCGAGGAGGCCGGCGGTCACCAGTAACGCAAGCCAGTCTCGCTTCCTCCTCTTCGCCTCCTCTAGGTTATAAAAAGGGGCAGCTTGCCTTCGTGTTGGGACAGAGAAGCCACTGAGGAGGAGTTCCCGGCGCAGGCGATCAAAGAAGGGAGTAGGGCGCACACCACCGGCGTCTGACGGGCACCCGACCACCAGCGTCGTCTTTGAGCGGAGAAGGTCGGGATCGTGGAAAGGGAAGGGGGGGTTGCAGCGCATCGTGGGCGCCACTGAGCTCGCCGGAGAGTCTGCAGGTGTTTGCTGACGGACAGAAGGCTTTTGGAGGTGTTGTTCGTCGTCCACGGTTCACCCGTAAGTGCTATTTCTCCTTGTCGTAGTAGCTAGAGTTCGCATGCGGCCATGTCCTCTGTTCGAGCGCCGATGGAGTGGAGCCATGCTCGGCCGGGACTGTAGAGCGTTAATGAAGAAGCTGGAAAAGATCAGTGCTCTGCCGGAGTATGAAGGACGTCCGGTGAAGTTTAGGGCTCCAATGTAGGTCTGTCTCGGTGCACAGAGTGCTCGCCGGCGATCTCCCTGAGCTCCGGTGAGGCACAGGTCGAGAAGAGAAACGGAGAAGAAGAAGAAGATTATATATATATATATATATATATATATATATATATATATATATATATATAATAATAATAATAATAATAATAATAATAATAATAATAATAATAATAATAATAATAATAATAATAATAATAAATAAAATATATGGTTTAAAAAAAGGGGATTTACGAATTAGTTAAATAATTAATTCAGTTGTTAATTTAATCAAATACTTTAGTTTAATTAAAGGGCTAATTTAATTACTTGACTAAGGTTAGCCCATTAACAAATAGGGTTTGGGTCCATCTAAGTTTATCAAATTATGTGACTAGGGTTAGTCCATTAGTTAAATTGAATTGATCCAAATCTAGTTAACATGAATAAATTGAACAATGGATTTAATTGGGTTCAATTGGATTTGGGCTCAAAGGATTGGACTAAGGAATCAAGTTTGGGCTTAGTCAAGTTATAAAGTAGATAATAAGAAAGTAAAAAAAATTGTAGGAGGTGGGGATCGAAACCAAGACCACCCAAGTAGAGTAGTTGGGCCTTAACCTTTGGGGACATGGCTAGCCACGTGATAGTGGTTGGCCCCCTTTTTGTTATATAGGCTTGGGCTAGTTCAAATCCAACGGGCTTGGTAAACCCATAAAGATGGGCCCAAATTAACGGTAAGTAGTTAGACCCGATCTAATAGACTTCTAACTCGACAAGGGCCTGTCAAAGTTGGTCGGTTGACTTTAGTTTGACCAGGATGAAAAGGAGAGTCAACCTATATTTCTAAGTCTAGAAAAGGAGAAATAATAGCTCCATGAAATGTCGAGTGGGACCCGTCTGTCTGGACTATGGTCCACTGAGAGAGAGAGAAAGAAAAAATTAGGCATGTGCATCTAGGGTCTTATTACTGTTTTCAATACTCATAGTAGACTCTATTATCAGATACTGTCGTGGAGACTTAGAGACACACCTGTAAGAGACTAGGGAGGTTTCCAGCTCTTGAAAGAGATAAGTACACTTGCCTCGTACCCACTCTTCGGAGTTTTCCTTGGACTTGCTTTTATCATATTGATAGATGCTTTATTGATATCATACATGCTGTCTTAATTTGTGATTCATTCCTATTGAGCATGTATGTTGTTTCGTGATATTGGTATCCCTGTTTTGTTGTTGGTCTACTGGCCGGACTCAGTGGAGCGTGGGGGCTCCGATAGGGAAATGTTCAAGGACGGGACACCCTGGCATTTCTGCTTGCCACGCCAGAGGGACGATTCTCTGGTAGTCCTACCCGTCAGTGGGAATGATACGCTGGCTGTGTTGACACGTATGAGAGGTGGTACTACCGACTTACGACCGGAGGGCCGAGCGACCAGAGGATCGTGATCACAGCGCTTAGCTGGATACGCTGACCGGGAGTGATCCTTAAGTTTTCTTTGAAACTCAACGCAGAGCTTGAGAGCTTCTGTTGTTAGGGGTCGTACCGTTGTCTTTGCTTGTGGTAGACTCCTAAAGTTGTATTTTCATGGGGATGTGGTCCCATTATTTGACATGCTGCTTTAATATGTTTCTTTTTTTTTTTTGTTTTGTGACCCCGCAGGAGTACTTACTGGGCTTTCCATTCGAAAGCTCACGCATTTGTTCTTTCTCTCTTTTACAGATTCCGAGGTTTAAGGGCTGGTGCTGGGGAGATTGTCTAGGAGATCAGAGGTCTGAGGGTCTCCCTTGTCTTTACTTCTGAGAGTTGTTTCTATGTAGGACCCGTGTAGAGACCTGGCTTTGTATAGGGCCTATGGACCCTTATGACTCTATGTTTTTATGGACTTGAGTATGTTTTATCGTTGTTTGTTATCTGCTGACTCACACTTAGGCCTTGTATTCGAGCTGAGCTTGACTCCACTCGGGTACGGCCGGTCTGTGCACGTGCTCGGGGCCTGAAATTCGGGACGGGGCGTGACACAAACAATGAATGTTTAATCTCCTATCAGATAATTATTTTGATAATGCGAACAATAAATTGAAAATTACATATTCTAATGGTATTTTAATTAGTGATCAGCTTGTAATGAAACAAGTAATCTTGTCTAGCAATAGATCGGAAATTGCACATAGGTAACTAACTAGAGAATCCACACTACAAAATGTTCTTAAGTTACTAGCAAAAACTGAGATAACATGTTTGCATTAAAATTTGAATTGCATAGAAAATGAATTTAGTAGGAAATTAAATGATTGGAGACTTGTCTAACATGTTACAAGTAACTATCCATTAGTGCTTGATTGTTGATAGAACATGTATTAATATTCATATATAGAAAGAAAGCCGTATACTGTGTTTTTTGAAAGGGTTAAAGTCATTTTTGGTCCCTAAAAATCGGACCAATATTCATTTCTATCCCAAAATTCAAAATTTGTTCAATATGGTCCCTATATATTGCATATTTTGACATTTTGGGTCCTTATATATTCCGTATTTTGGCATTTTTGGTCCCTATTGCTGACGTAGCGATCATGTGAAATACCAATGAAATGCATATAATCTTTTTATTATTATGTTTAGGTCGTTATTTTGCTGATATGGAGTGATATGTGGCAGAATATGCTGATGTGGACCGTATTGAACAAATTTTAAATTTTTGGGATGTAAATGAACATTGACCCTGTTTTCAAGGACCAAAAATGGCTTTAACCCTTTTTGAAATACATGCCCCTTACACAAAATATAATATCACTACATCATGGTTGTCTTTCCTGGCTAAGTCCCGGATTGACCCAGCCGGGTGGACCCCCTGAACACTTATTGCCTTTTACTTGCTTCTGATTTAATCTAATAGTTAATCTTTCCAATTCTCCTTCCCAATTGAATTCTCTTGAACTTTCATTTAAAACAAATTTTTTTATTAAAATGGTGCAAGTATTCAAAACTCTATAGATACACTATACATCTTTGGTCCATTTAGTATATATTGCTTACAATAATGTAATGCATAAAAGCTAATAGTAAAAGTTAAGATTCTAAGAATCAAATATAAATTAGAATTGATATATATGCACCAACCATGAGAAAAAAAAGTTGGTAACTAATTTCCTCTCACATAGAGAGGCTGAGGGTTCAAACCGGAATTGATCTCAAATAAGGTCACATATATTAAGGATCTTGATGAATGAATATATAATGTATATTTATCCCTGATACAAATTAAAAAAAAAGCTTTCAAACGGAGCTCAAAGGAAACAACTTAGATCCTTTGGCTCAGCTAAAAATCAATTTTGATTTTAAATTGTAGCTTGAGTTTGGCTCATATAATAAACAAGGGGAAATTATAAAAAAAGTACCATGTGGTTTGTGACTTTTTGAATTCAATCCTTGTGGTTTAAAATTGAACAATAAAGACTCTGTGGTTTGCCTGTTTATCATTTTAGTACCCTGTAATACTGTGCATTCAAGGTCGTGTCCCCGTTTGGATTTCCAACTGTATGGATGGGAAGATCATCGAAAAATAAGCTAGCTTGTCAATTTTCATACAATTTGGTAACCGTTTGGTCTTCCCACTTAACGGTTGAAATTCTGGACTGTTCAGATTCCTATAAAATAAGAACCGTTAAGATGAAGATCCTACAAGTTCCCAAATTGTATGAAAATTGGCAGGCTAGCTTATTTTTCGATGATCTTCCCATCCATACGGTTGGAAATCCTTCAAACATGCTCTAGGGGGCCAAACGGGGACACGACCTTGAATGCACAGTATTACAGGGTACTAAAGTGATAAAAGGGCAAACCACAGGGTCTTTATTGTTC
Source organism: Dioscorea zingiberensis (assembly GCA_026586065.1). Taxonomy (NCBI): domain Eukaryota; kingdom Viridiplantae; phylum Streptophyta; class Magnoliopsida; order Dioscoreales; family Dioscoreaceae; genus Dioscorea; species Dioscorea zingiberensis. The sequence goes on from CM048824.1 coordinate 27,232,179, forward strand.
AATTTTAAACCACAAGGACCGAATTTAAAAAGTCACAAACCACATGGTACTTTTTTATAATTTCTCCATAAACAATTGAGCTAAACTCGAGTTGCTCAGTTGAGTTCACTAGGACTAACAAAGTCATGCTCAAGCACGGAGGCATTGTGTTTGTTACTTTACCTTTATTTGCTTCAAAGTTCCTTCTCTACATGAGAACAAAAGAGATTAGTGATGCTATTCTTACGTAATAGGTTCCGAATTGAGTTGTCATCCATGTGATAACCTTGTGATTTTGTGCATCTTGAGGAATAATTAATGGATATCATTCATTTGGGATGACTAGTTGGGTAACCTATCATGTAAGAATAGCACTACATTTTTTTATTGTTAAATTCGCATATATGGTGACAACCCACCATACCTTAGGAGCTCAAGAATATAAATAAGATCATTAGTTATACAAGCTTAATTCAATAGGTAGTTTTAAATTTCTTAGTTGTTTGATTGGTAATTGAAATAGTTAAAAGAAGCAAATCTGTGCCTATTTCCTTTTTGGGATTACTTTTTATTGGTTTCCCCATTTTTTTGACTTAATTTTTTACTTAACTTTTGGATAATATGGTCAAATTTTCAAGCATCTTCCAACGCAACGTCTTCATTATGAGAAATGATCCAGTGGTCTCGGTTCCACTGGATCATCCATGGAACCGAGCTCACTAATAATCACAACCACAAAATATACCACCAAATGTGTGAACAGCACACATCTCAAGGCGCCCATAAAAATAGTCTCAAGATATGTGACGCCCACACATCTCCAGATATCATAAATGGTTGTGATGATTAGTGTGCTCAATTCCATGGATGATCCAGTGGAACCGAGACCACTGAATCATTTCTCCTTCATTATACCCTTAAAATCTAACTAGAACTTGTCTTCCATAAATATTTAATCATGAAGGATGCTTGCTTTAAAGGAGGCTCCAACATTTCTAGGCTATGAAAGGATTCTATTAAACATGTGTATCAAACTAAACATGAAAATTATTACAAGTTATTAAATTCAGCTAAATTACAATGAAAATAAAAAGATGGAAGTATTAAATTCAACTAAATTACAAGTCACTAAAGAAAGCATTTAAACAACAAGTGCAATATATTTATGATGTTTTCTATTTGTTTAATAAAATATGAACAAATCATGATATGTTGTTAAGTAAAAGAAACTCTTTAATAGAAATTAATGGTATTTAACAAGTAACAACAAATCAAAGTAAAATTCCCTAACACTAGATTATTAATGGCAAGGTGGGGCAATGGATCAAACCTAACTCTGGACTTAGACAGGGTAACCCATTATTTCCTTACCTCTCAAGTGTTAACCAATATACTGAACAGGGTAGGGGATATGGGAATGCTAAAAGGTATCAAAATCAACCAGAATAGAGAAGTCAACCACAACCTTTATGCTGATGATCCTCTTATCTCATGCAAAGCCACTAGACAGAATGCCAAAACAATTATGATGTGCCTTAAGATATACTCTACACTGACTGGGCAAAGACCAAACCTAAGGAAATCTTAGAGCTTCTTCCCTTCATGGCTGAACCTGAGACTAAGAAGATCCATACTGAAAATTCTAGGTATACAGCAAGGAACCTTTCCATTTAAAAATTTAGGTTATTGGATTGGTCACCATAGAATTCCTGAAAGCTATTGTAAACCAATGATTGAGAAAGCATAGAGGAAGCTAGCCCATTGGAGAAATCAATGTCTTTCAATGGCTAGGAGGGTCACCCTTGCAAAATACACAATTATGGCCATACCAATATATGGTCTCAATGCATATGCTATTCCCGACTTTATTCAAGACAAAATAACTCAAATAGTGAGGGGTTTCATATGATAGAGTTCAAGCAAAGGTAGAGGTCTCGACCTAATTAACTGGAAGATTGTTTTCAATGATAAGTCTGAGGGTGGTCTGGGATTTAGGGATTTAAAAATTATGAAAAATCCAATATTAGCAAAACATGCACTAGAAATTATGAATTGTAGTAGTAAATCTTGGGCACAATTAATGAATTTTAAATATGTCAAAATGGATTTGTGGAAACAAAGACAATGTAAAAACACCTCATTTAATTACAAATCCATTCTTCAAGTTTCTACTAAGGTCAAAGACAGATTTATTTTGGATAATATAAATGATGACACACATATAACCCAGGATCCCTGGATTTTTGAGACTCCACTTGAATATAAGCCTACATTTGTCAACATGAACTATGACATGCATGACATGAGCATAAAGAATCTAATGTTCAATAATAATTGGGATTATGATATTATTATGGATGCATTTGGCCCTAATCTGGTAGAACAAGTTCTGAAAATATTGGTAGACCATAATCTGGTAGCCAATAGTTGGAAATGGCTACCAGGAACCTCAGGTAAATCTCTAACCACCTCCATTTATAAAGAACTTGATGGATCTGAGGATATTCAGGAATGGAAGGGGTGGAAGGCAAAGTGGAAGCTCAAAGTAGCACAAAAAATTAAACACTTTCTATGGAGAGTCCTCCATGGAAAACTTCCAACAAAAGAATACTTATACAACATGGGAATAGGGCCTGAGGAACCCTGCCCCAGATGTAACATACAGAAAGAAACTATGTCTCACATTTTCATTGAATGCAGGTGTTAACAGATGATATGGGAAGAAAGTAGAATACACAAGATTTTGGAACACAGAAACATACAAAGCAAAGACATTTTACAGGCAGATTGGATGGATAATAAGGGACTGGGATCATAGGAGGAGAAAGAAGAAGAATGCAGCAAATTAGCATATGTTCTCTGGCACATTTGGAAATCAAGGTGTTCCTTGATTTTCAGAAGCCAGAAGTCTAACACTAGGAAAGTTATTGAATGCGGTACAAATGCAGCAACTGAATTCATAAACAGATACCGAGATATTGACTCTGTTGCAGAAAGGAAAGAGCAAAGTTGGGAGAGACATAACTATCAATACTCAATATGGACTGATGCATCAAAAAATGTGACAGGTACGGAGACTTGAGTAGCATTCATAATCCTAACTAACAAGGGAAACCTTTGTATTGCAGGATCAAAGAAGGAGGAAACAAACACAACATTGGAGGCAGAAATGAAGGCAATACAGAGGGGACTAGAAGAACTGATTCATATGGGGGCATTTGATGTCCTGATTTTCACTGACAACAAATCTGCAGCAAGGCTTTTGAAGAAAGGAAATGAAGAGGAAGATTGGGGAACAACAACCACAATTAGAAGATGTAAAGCTATGCTATCAATGCTGAGAAACTGGGAAGTGAGATACACTCCAAGGGAGAAGAACAGAATGGCTAATGCAATGGCCAAAAGGGCAAGAATCACAGGAGAGGAGGAGAAATTCCTCAATGAGGAAACATTGCCAGAGTAGCTAGAAGAGCTGTTAATGAGTTTGAAATTTGAAGGTTGTGTAAGACTCTTAATTTACCAAAAAAAATGGATAACAATGTTAGCATTTTTTTTTTTTTTTTTTTTTTTTTTTGCTAGTAGTTATTCTTTTCACGGGCTTGTTTGAAATAGTATGGGTGACTATAAAAAAATGAAATTATTTCCTGTTCAAGTTATTTAACTTTCTTGATAAAGGAAGTCTTTGATAATTGAATCATCATAACCAATAAGAGTTAAAAAAAAATTGAAAGCATTTAAGGGATCATGAATCAAATTAACATATATTTATAGATAATAAATGTTGGTCGTTCTCTCTACCAAATTACAAGAAATTGCTATGTCCATACTAAAATAAATCAACTATTACATGTCCACTTCTCAATATGATTGACAGTAAGCTCATTAAAATCTATCATTAAACATCTATAATAAGAAATCATAATCAACTGAGTAAATAAAACAATAAAATAATTAAACACCTAATAAGAACAATATCAATCATTACAAGAAAAATTCAAATTAGTCGCAGGTTAAGTTGATAGTTATATGAAAAATTCTTCATGTATAAAGCCAACAAAATAACTTGCACTTGACAAAGACACAACCAAATTATGTTGTCTCTTATCTTTAACATGGTCTAGTAAAAATAGTAAGTGCTACATACTAACTTATTGGCACAAATAACTCGCGCAAGGGAGTGGTACCGCTAGACCAAGAGGCCTTTGGTGATATAAGGCTAGTATGAGAATTAGTATGCAAAGGTTTTAAACCTCCACTAGGAGGAGCTTTTGCATTTACTGTTTGGGAAGAATTAAATTGATAAAGTGAGAAATCAAGAATATCAAGTCTAAAGGAAAGGTGAGAATTTGCTTAAAAAGCTTGTGATTAACAATGTTTTTTTGTTTTTCTTTTTTTCAGAGAACATGCACAAAATGATACAAGACAGAAGGATGATCCTAACTAGTAGAGATCTTGATGGACATGTAAATTAGATAAATTTGCAAGATTGTATTTGATAGTGACCATTGAGATCTAGGACTTTAACAGAAGTGTGAAGGCAAATATAGAAAAAAAAATATATATATTTTTTACTTCAGGATGATTTAATTCTACAATATAAGGGGAATCACTTTGGAGATTCTTCACATAATGATCGATGTAGTCATTATCATAAGATGAAATTCAGTAATACACCTAATGAGTGAATCAATTTGGACCTCAATTACATGTAATGGTGATACATAATGATGTAAATTATCATAGGGTTTTTTATGAGCTAAACTACAAAACTATAGTATAGCATCCTCAGTTAGGGCATGATATGGAAGTTGCAAAGAATGAATTGAGTCCCATGACTGTGAGGTCTATGATATAATTAAGCTATCTTTTTAATTAACTAACAAAATATTACCAAAATACATGTAATCATCTGCACTCATTAATTTGAAAAGGCTATATAATTTGGTATTTAGGGAGATGAACCTATAACTCAAAGATCTACTAAAGTGTCAAAATTAAGTGGACAGAAGTTTAATTCAATCAGATAGTAAAAAGGGAATCTGAGAAATGGTTAACAAAAATGAGGAGAATCAATATCAATAAAAAGGATAAATTACAAATGAGTGGAATAGGAGAATTTGTGTAACTCGTGACATCCTAATAAGTTTTTCTCAAAGATGTCTATGTAAAAGCTTTTGTATTTGTAATCCTACTGAGAGTGAAGATCCAAGAATGTTTAAGAATATATTTTTTTTTGAATAAAACACAAGGTAGGAAAAAAAAAACATAACATCAAAACATAAAGGATTCACCAAAATAATTTTAAGTATCATGAAAACCTTAGAATTTAATTTCATGAAAGTAATCATCATCCTAGATGTTAAAGAAAATCTTATCTAATCTTATCTAGTTTTATCTAGTTTGAAATTATAGTTTGATGTTATGTAGTTTACCTAGTTTGATTTGAATTAGTATTTAACATCTAGTCAAATTTGTAGTTTATCTCTTTGTAAAAGCCTTATATAAGGCTAGTTTCATTGGCATAATAGACATGAAAGAAAGTGAGTTCTTCTTCCATGTAAATAGAGTTTGTGGGTTTCTCCTTCAAGGAGAGGGTTTCTTTTTCCAACAGTGGTATCAGAGCTGTGAGATCCTGAGGTTAGCAGTAACTACTTTCTTTCATCACCATGGCTACAGATTCCAATTATGTGCAAGCAGCGATTCCACGTTTCGATGGTCACTATGATCATTGGAGCATGCTAATGGAAAATTTCCTACGGTTGAAGGAGTTTTTGTCAGTTGTTGAATCTAGAATTCAAGAGCCAGCATAAGGTACAATTTTGCTGAATGCCCAGAAGCCAGAATTGGAGGCTAGAAGGCTGAAGGATCTAAAGGCAAAAAATTATCTCTTTTAAGCAATCGATTGCCCTATCTTGGAAACTATTCTTTGCAAAGATAGTTCCAAGGATATTTAAGAGTCTATGAAGAAAAAATATCAAGGCTCCGCTAGAGTGAAGCATGCACAACTTCCGGCTTTGAGAAAGGATTTTGAGCTTCTGCAGATGAAGGAGGGAGAATCCGTCACCAGCTACTGTGGCAGAACAATGGAGATATGCAACAAGATGCAGTTTTATGGCGAGAAGATGGAAGATGTCACCATCGTGGAGAAGATATTGCGTTCCCTCAGACCAAAATTCAATTATGTTGTTTGCTCAATTGAAGAATCGAAAGATTTGGATATATTCTCTCTTGACGAATTACAAAACTCCTTATTGGTCCTTGAGCAAAAGATGAACAAAAGTTCAAACTTAGAGGAGCAGGCTTTGAAGGCTTCTACGAACACCCACTTCTCAAATTTTAGAGGAGGGAGTAGAGGTAGAGGCAGAGGAAGAAGAGATCAAGGCAATAGAGATGACTAATCTCAAGGCAAAGGTAGAGGACGGGATCAACAATTTAACAAATCTAAGGTAGGGTGCTTTAGACGTCATATATTTGGTCATTATCGATCTAAATGTTATACAAGGTTACCTAATGACAAGGGAGAGAAGTCAAATTTTGTTGAAAACAAGGAACCAGAAACCTTGCTAATGGTAGTTCAAGATGATAAAGGACTCGAGCAAGATACTTGGTATGTTGACACAAGTTGCAGCAATCACCTGAATCGAACTAAAGTTGAGAGTGCCAACACTCAGATAGAGCAGCTGCATTTGGCTCTGAAGAACAAGCAAGAAAAGTATGAGATCATGCTTGATAAAGTGAAGTATGAAACTATTTGCCTCAAAAACTCAGTCGAAAAACTAGAAACTGAGGCCAAGCACTCAAAAGCTAAGTTGGATGAAAAGAAATCTGGTTTCATAAGTGTTGTTAAAAAGTCAAAAGAAGAAATTCTAGCAATTAAGCTTGAAATGAGCAAGGTGGTTAGATTTCTCAAAGGAGCAGAAGACGAAGCACAAGCCGCGAAAGAAGATCGAGAACTACTGTTGAACAAGCTTAAGCATGTTGAATATGAGCTAAGTATTGTGAATAAAGTTGTGGAAGAATCCAAATGTGAGAGTTGGGAACTGAATGAGAGATTGTTAGACAAAGAGAAGGAAGTTCAACGTGTAACTCAAGAGAATCATGAACTCTGGGTCTGAGAAGCTGTTGCTTAAGAGAAAATAAAGAAGCTATCTGCAATGCTTATAGAAGCAACTACAAAGAAGGTTGTTGAAAGTACTAAGGAGAATTCGGAGTTGGAAGCTGTAACTAGCAAGTTGAATTCACCAAATTATGAAATAGAATCATTACAAGAGAAGGTGGTTCACATGAAAAGAAGTTAGATGATTCAGAATTGTTTGTAAAGAATTAGAGCCTTCTCTTGGTTTTCTCTTCAGAGAAAAAGAAGAAAAGTCAACATGCTTAGCAAAGGAGAAAGCACTCTCGGAGTCCAATAAGAGAGTGAAGCTGTCAGATAATAAGATTGCCAAATTATCAGAAAACTTATTAGAGGAGAAAGAAAACAACTCAATTTTATCTACTGAGATTGTGAGGTTAAAGGACACAATTTTATCTTCTGAGATTGTAAAGTTAAAGGATGATCTTAATATACCTTTAGTTGGCAAACTTAAATGTATCGATTTGAAGTCAAAAGTTGAGGAGCTCTCGTATGAACATTATCATGCTTGTGAAGAAGTTAACATATTGCAAGAAAAAGAGAGCATCCTTGGTAAAGAAAAAGAAAAGCTCCATGTTGATTGCAAAGGGATGGATAAAGGATCAGATATTTCAAATGTGTGGCTCAGTTCGACGTAATCAAGATATGCACCACAGAAGAACTCAACAAGGAGAAGATAAACTGAAGCTTGAAAGCTTTCAGTTTAAGGAAGGGTGTTAAAAGAAAATCTTATTTAGTCTTATCTAGTTTTATCTAGTTTGAAATTATAGTTTGATGTTATCTAGTTTACCTAGTTTGATTTGAATTAGTATTTATCATCTAGTCAAATTTGTATTTTATCTCTTTGTAAAAGCCTTATATTGGGCTAGTTTCATTGGCATAATAGATATGAAAGAAAAGTGAGTTCTTCTTTCCTTTAAGAGAGTTTGTGGGTTTCTCCTTCAAGGAGAGGGTTTCTTTTTCCAACACTAGACACATAATGCCCAACAAGAAAAAGCTATGCTATAAATGTTCAAATACACCATGCAAGGTGTCACGGGGTGGGAATCTACCTTTAAAACTTTCATTTTCTCCTATGAAAACTCTCCTAATGGCACCAAGTCAACAAACTTGGTCTCAACCTTTCCTTCACCTCACCAAGAGGTTCATCTTCTTGCAAGAGAATGAGAAGAGAGGGACAAGTGGCAACACACTCAAAGTACACAATCAAAGAGTCTCTTGGCTTAAACAATTGTATTCAACATACAAGAGTCTTTGTACCACCCCAAATCTCCTTGATTTCACCTGAAATGCTTTTACGATGAATGTATGGTCCTTTATAAAGTAGTCCCAACATCTATTAGGGACGCAACGCATCCCTCTGTTTGTATATGTGCCTCTTGGATTGTGCATGTGCCTGTTTGTGTCACAACACTTGGCCAGTACACGCCCTCTACACTCGCACGCTTATCCGCACCTGCATGCACGCCCACCTATGCGCGCACTGGTCTGCACCTACTTGTGCACATTGTTCCATGCAGACACACATGCCTCTTTGACACATCCTTTGGGCTGCGCACCTCTTCAACCTATCTTTTGGTTGGAACCTGCAGCTCTTCACTCCAGTAAAGTGTTCGATGATGAAACTCTTCAACCTATCTTTTGGTTGGAACCTGCAGCTCTTCACTCCAGTAAAGTGTTCGAAGTTTCATCATCGCCATAAGGGAAATTGCCCTCACATCAAGGACCCTTATATTTAAGGGTCCCCTTAGTAAGAGTTATTAGAAAAAACTAGAACCATAGTTTTGATTAGGGAAGCCCATGCAAATCAACACTAAGTACTCCCACTTCCTACAGCTATACCAAGAATATAAAGATAGAAACCAAAATACCCTAAATATTTGATCTTGTATATATAGGCGTTATAGCTTCATTTTGATGGTGCATGAATACCAAATTACTTGATCTGCAATTAGACACAACTCACATGGTTGGCACATTCAAACACTACACAGCAAAAATGCCAAACAGATTAAATTATGTCAAAGAATCGGAAGGAAGAAAACTCATAGCATCCCTTCTCAATATCCACAACAAGCACTCAAAATCAATAGCATATGCATCTTAAACTGAAAAAAAAAAGAAATTGTTCTTTGAAGACTTACAAAATCATTCTACTTAACTAACCAGCTAGCTATAAGAGATTCAATGTCAACAGAGATTAGAAAAGAAATAAAGAAATAAAACTAAAAACAAACTAGACATATACCTGAAACACAAGAACAAGGATATCAGATACTGAATTTACAAACTTGCCTGAAAACATTGCCTGAAAACATTGCCTGAAAAGGGACTTAATAGTTAGAAATTTTTATCATTATGGTGCATGAAATGATACCTATGGGTGCGCTAAAAGCTCCTGGTGGCAAGGGATCAAAGTTCGTTCCATAGATGGGTCCTCCCAAGGGTTGGTTGCGACCATGGTTTGTGAGCACTCTGTTTGTCTGAGGCAGTAGTGGCCGAGGCCGTGGAAGTGGCAGCAGTGGCCGCTGTGAGATATCCCGAGATGCCTCTGCCATAATAGCCATGTTTGGAGTTGGCCCAGCTTCTGAGCTAACTCCAGCAATATTCAGCCTCATTTCCTTAGCGAGCCGGAGTTTCTTTTCTCTGTACCTCCGGTAACTAAACCAGAACGTGACCTGCCGCTCAGTCAATCCCAGTTTCAGGGCCAGTGACTCCTTCATCTTCTTCGTAGGGTAAGTCACGACTGCGAGAAGAAGTAAATAAGCAAAAGATAACCACAAGAAAGAGGAGGAGGAGAGGAAAAGGACCGGAAATGATGCGGTCGAGCGCTTTCAACTGCTCTTGCGTCTTCCTGATCTTTTTTGGTTTCTGTTTTTGGTCGCCATGTCCGGTGCGACCTCGTCGGACACCATGTCCGGCGCGACCACGCCGGACTTCATCTCCGATGCGGCCTCCTCGGACGCTATGTCCAGCCCGATCTTCTCGGACGACATGTCGGGCGCGGCCACCTCGGGTCTTTGCCATGAGGGAAGAAGGCGATGGATCGAGAAGATAATGGGGATGAGGAGAAGATAAAGATGATGATAATGAAAGATGAAGATGAGGATGGTACTGAAGGGCCTTTAGTAGCTAGAGGAGCAACAGATGGCAGCGGCTCCTTGTTGTTTTGTCACGTTGTGCATGCATTCATAACGCGCGCGCGGAGGCCGAGATTGGAAGGAAGATATTCCGAGATTCGGCGGAAGAGCATTGTACTGAAGAGTCATAATATATATATATATATATATATATATATCTAGTGGGTCAATGGTGTATTTCTGAGCAGAAACATGGGATCAATGTCACTATGATTTCCTTCCATTCTTCTTTTAAACTCTGTCCAAACAGGTTGGATTTTTGGTTGAGCCGAAGCCATCTTTTTAGCCAAGAGGAATGTATGCTTTTTGCCAGATTGTTACCAACTTATAACTATGAGCCGCGCTTGGTATATTATTTATATGTTCATGCAGGATATGCCTAGGGATTGGTACGATCTGCTCTGTCAGGGTATGCTCTCCTGATCACAAGGGAACATGCACGGTTGGGATCAGAGGGGCAGGCAAGAGGAAACGTTTCGCTGCGTTGTATCGCTGATGATTAGACTAAAATGTATAACCATGAATAAACAGTGATTACAAGAATTGTGAACACTGTGATGGTCAAATTATGAGGTAAAGTTCAAAATTTTCTTGTAAGAATAATAAAGAAAAAAATCACTGAGCAGAGCACTACAATTCAAACTTGTATGCAAAAACGTTCAACATTGACAGGTGTTCCAACGTTCAATATTGACGGGAAAATCTTCTTTTTTTCTCATAAGGAGCACTACAGAACTTCAAACTTGTAAATCACCTAACATGCTAATGTCACAGATATTCAAAGTTGTCAATCTTGTAAATCAAATTGTTAATCTTAACCAATATACAATTATTTGTACATTGATCCTAAAGTAAATCTGGTACCACTTTCATCACAAACTGAATGAAAAAACAAAAAAGATAAAATAAAAACATGCAATTAATCAGAAAATCAGAGCTCCTTCATCTGAACTCTCAAAGTTAAATAAGAAAATTATTCTTGAAACTTTGACAAACGCATGATCTAAACCTGATGCAGAAAAGTCCGAGTCAGACGATGCCGAGCTGTCTGATTGCACCATTAGAGCTTTGGCATACCACGACTTGGCGGACCGACGTAAAGGAGGTAGGTGATCGAGCCAAGTTCGGAATTGAGGAGCACTTTGGACACGTTTCGGTATTTTGGCCATAACTTTCGTATGCCAATTTAGGATAGGATATGAATCCGATTTGAACTCGGATTTTTAGGAGTTATCTTTTTTGTAGTTATTTTAGAATTAGATAATTTTTTCTATTGGACCAAAATTTGCCGATTTGGGCAAATTTGGGATAAGAAAATAGAATTTTTTAGGTTCTTTAGGTTAGTTTTTTTTAGCTATTTAAACCCTGCTTGTGGGTTGAATTTTATTCATTGATTATTGAGTTATTTTCCTTTTAAAGTTTCAGAGACTTTTCTTCTCTGTTTGTCCTCCCCTTTTCTTGCTCTTCTATCAATCCCCATTGTTTACTACCGCCCGAGGGTTAATCACTACCTTGCCCGACGTCAGTTGGTATCAGAGATCATCTTCTTCCTGTGGCCTTGGCATCAATGGCTAGAGGCCGTGGTGGCCGTGGTGGTCATCGTGGTGGACATGTTCCAGCAGAGGAAGGTGTGTCTCGAGACCCAATCGCCTTGGAAGCGATGAACGAGGATTTGCATAGACAAGTAGCGGAGTTGACCCAACGATTGGCGGTGTGAGATTTCGGGGATCGTGAGGTTTCAAACCATGACTCCGAGTCTACCTTCATCAACCCCTATTCCCGGCGTGGGCAGTCCAGAGAGCACCGTGCACGAGAGGAGCGTCACAGATATCTCGGCTTTCGGGTGGAGTTGCCCGAATTTACTGGAATCCTACATACTGAAGTCTTCATCGACTGAGTGAACGAGGTCGAGAGGATATTTGAGTACAAGGAGGTCCCTGATCTTCAAAAGGTGAAGCTAGTTGCCATCAAGTTGAAGGGCCGAGCATCCGCGTGGTGGGAGCAGATGCGACGTTCACGGGATCGACAAGGCAAACCAAAGATCGAAGATTGGGACAAGATGAAGAAGAAGATGAAGGGGCACTTCCTCCCCTTCGGCTACACACAAATCTTGTTTCAAAGACTTCATACGTTGAGACAGGGCGCAAGATCAGTAGATGAGTACACAGAGGACTTCTACCAATTGATCGTGCGGAACGACTTATCCAAGACGGAGGAGCAACTGGTGACTCGATATCTGGGAGGTCTGCGCCAACCATTGCAAGATGTCCTCAGTCTACACTCATTATGGATTGTTTCGGAGGCATACCAGCGCGCCCTTACTGTTGAAAAGCAGCAAAATAGAAGACCACCAATCAGGAGCGATCAAAGTAGCCGGACAGCTCGCCCTCAGGCACTCCTCCCAGTCCAACAAGCACCGTCAGGTAGTTCTAACTCTGGAGTTCATTGTTATAGGTGTGATGAGCAGGGGCATAAATCACCCGATTGTCGAAAACCTGCTAGTCAGAAGGACAAGAACTTGATGATTGACGAAATCGAGTCTGAGGAGGCTGAGGAACCAGTTTATGGTGATTATGGCGATGATGATGAGGCTGGTGACGTGTTGATTGGGGATGGCCATAAGACCCTCGTTGTTCGTAAGAGTCTGCTGGCACCCAAGGATCAATGAATCAAGGGACGACTGGCTTAGAAACAACATCTTCCATACTACATGTACAGTGGCCAACAAGGTTTGCAAGGTGATCATCGACAGCGGTAGTTGTGAGAACGTGGTGTCTGAAGATGTTGTCCAGAAGTTGCAGTGAAGACAGAGCGACATCCGAAGCTATCCAATCTATCATGCCTGAGCAAAGGCACCGAGGTAAAAGTAGATCGGCAATGTCTCGTGTCTTTCTCCATTGGGCAGAGGTACTTTGACAATGCGTGGTGCGACGTCGTGTCAATGGATGCATGTCACCTACTACTGGGGCGACCATGGCAGTATGATCGGAGCGTGGTCCACGATGGAAGGAAGAATACTTATTCCCTCAGAATCAAGGGAAAAAAGATTGTGTTGGCACCTCGCCGAGAAGTAAAGCATCCTACTCCGGTAACCAATACTAACCTACTTTCTATGTCTAGATTTTTAAGCGGGATCAAGCAGGGCGATGTAGTCTATGCCTTGCTACCTTGCATGCATAGTACCGCAGACATGGATCCAGATCTGCCAATAGAAGTGCGGCAATTGCTCCTGGAGTTCGCGGACTTGATGCTAGAGGAACTTCCCCTGGGACTCCCACCTATGAGGGACATCCAACACCAGATAGATCTTGTCCCAGGATCGAGCTTGCCGAACTGACCAGCATACTGCCTCAGTCCCAAGGAGGCCGAAGAATTACAGCGACAAGTGGAGGAGTTATTAAGGAATGGCTACATCCGAGAGAGCATGAGTCCCTGCGTAGTTCCAGCCCTGTTGGTGCCAAAGAAGGATGGCTCGTGGCGCATGTGTGTAGACAACCGAGCAATCAACAAAATCACCATCAAATACCGCTACCCCATCCCCCACCTGGATGACATGTTGGATCAGCTATCCGGCTTGAAGGTCTTTTCAAAAATCGATTTGAAGAGCGGATACCACCAGATCAGAATACGGCCTGGAGATGAGTGGAAGACGGCATTGAAGACCCAACATGGACTGTACGAGTGGATGGTGATGCCTTTTGGGTTGTCCAACGCCCCCAGCACATTCATGCGATTCATGCACCAGGTTTTGCAACCGTTTATGGGCAAGTTTGTGGTGGTCTATTTCGATGACATCCTCATCTATAGTCCGAGTTGGTCCTCACACTTTGACCATCTTCGTGCTGTCTTTGAGTTGCTGAGAACGAAGCGCCTGTTCGTCAGCCAAAAGAAGTGTTCCTTCTTCACCACTTCTGTAACCTTCCTTGGTTTTGTTGTTTCTATTGACGGTGTTCATGCAGATCAATCAAAGATCGATGCAATCTTGGAGTGGCCCAGACTGAGGACCTTGCATGATGTTCTAAGGTTCCATGGGCTGGACTCGTTCTACAGAAGATTCATCCAGAACTTTAGCACGCTAATTGCCCCCATCACAGAGTGTCTCAAGGGGCATGACTTCAAGTGGAAGGATGAGGCCGAAAATAACTTCCACCTGGTCAAACAGAAGATGACTGAAGCACCAATTCTCGCACTTCCCGACTTCGACAAAGTGTTCGAGGTCAATTGTGATGCATCTGGAGTTGGCGTTGGAGGTGCTTTGAGCCAGTCAGGACGATCGGTAGCGTTCTTTAGCGAGAAAGTGTCGTGGTCAAAGAAGAACTACTCCACTTATGACCTGGAGTTTTATGCCATAGTTCAGTCGCTGAAGCATTGGCGCCACTACCTCATACAGAAGGAGTTCATTCTGTTCACCGATCATGAAGCCCTGAAGTACATCAATGGCCAACACCAACTGAGTAGGCGACACGCTAAGTGGGTAGCGTACTTGCAGGAGTTCACCTTTACTTTGAAGCATCAACAAGAAGCCTCAACCGTGTAGCAGATGCTTTGAGCCGCCACAGTTCTCTTCTCACTACAATGAGCGCCAAAGTTGCAGGGTTTGAAGCTTTCATGGATATGTATGCGGATGATCCTTCCTTCGGGCGGATCCTTCAGGAGGTAACCGATGGACATCGTCACGATTTTATTTTGCATAACGGTTACCTGTTTCGTGGCCTGCAGCTGTGCATCCCCGACTGTTCATTGCGACAGCAGATCATGAGCGAACTCCATAATGAGGGGCACTTTGGTCGTGATAAGACCTACGCCCTCATAGCTGCAAACTTTTATTGGCCGAAGTTGTCTAGTGATGTGGCACACATTATGGAGGGCTGCTTTGTGTGTCAGCGGGCCAAAGGAGTTCTCACCAACACAGGCCTGTACACTCCCTTGCCAGTCCCTGAAGCCCCTTGGCTTGACGTCAGTATGGATTTTGTTCTGGGCCTTCCTCGTACCCAGCGGGCCTCAGACTCTATCATGGTGGTGGTTGACAGATTTTCCAAGATGGCCCATTTTGTAGCTTGTCGGAAGACTATAGATGCTACCCACATCGCACATCTTTACTTTCAAGAGGTTGTTTGCTTGCATGGTGTCCCTCGCTCCATCACATTCGATCCTAACACCAAGTTCGTTAGCCTCTTCTGGAGAAGCTTGTGGGGAAAATTGGGGACGCAATTGAACTTTAGCAGTGCATACTACCCCCAGACAGATGGCCAGACTGAAGTGGTGAACCGGAGTTTGGGCAACCTATTGAGGAGTTTGGCTGGAACTAAACCGAAGCAGTGGGATCTGGCACTACCTCAAGTTGAATTCGCCTACAATAGATCAAAGAATCGGACTATTGGCTTGAGCCCATTCGAGGTTGTCTATGGGCGGAACCCATCAGGAGTACTTGATCTCACCCCCATCCCACGGATTGGTCGTGTTCACCCCCGAGCTGATGAGATAGCTGAGCACCTTCGGGTTATTCATGAGCAGGTCAAGTCAACTATTCAGGAGAGTAATACCAAGTACAAGATGAATGCATACAAACGGCGGCGTCAGGTACTATTCGATAAGGGCGACTTAGCGTGGGCTATCCTCACTCGAGATCGCTTAACTGTTGGTGAGTATAACAAGCTGAAGGAATGAAAGATCGGACCCTGTGAAGTGTTGCAGAAGATCAATGACAATGCATACCGGTTGCGCCTTCCCAGTTATTTGAAGACCTTTAACATGTTCAATGTGAAGCATTTGAGCCCTTATTTTGTGGAGTCGACCGATCCTATTACGAACTCGAGGGCGAGTTCTTTCCAACCCGGGGAGGCTGATGCAAGAGAGCCCGAGTCAGACTATGCCGAGCTGTCTGATTGCACCATTAGAGCTTTGGCATACCATGACTTGGCGGATCGACGTAAAGGCGGAAGGTGATCGAGCCAAGTTCGGAATTGGGGAGCACTTTGGACACGTTTCGGTATTTTGGCCATAACTTTGGCTACCAATATCGGATTCGCGCGCTCAACCCCAATTCGGAAAGCTCATCTCGACACACACATGGGGTCCATCGAGCTTTATGGACCCTTCCTTCATCCTCAAATTCCACTGTTTTCCCCATCGTTTCTTCGTTTCTCGGTGTTTTTTTTTCCATTATTGGCAATACTTCGTATGCCAATTTAGGATAGGATATGAATCTGATTTGAACTCGGATTTTTAGGAGTTATCTGTTTTGTTTAGTTATTTTAGAATTAGATAATTTTTCCTATTGGACCAAAATTTGCCAATTTGGGCAAATTTGAGATAAGAAGATAGAATTTTTAGATTATTTAGGTTAGTTTTTTTTAGCTATTTAAATCCGGCTTGTGGGTTGAATTTTATTCATTGATTATTGAGTTATTTTCCTTTTAAAGTTTCAGAGAATTTTCTTCTCTATTTGTCCTCCGCTTTTCTTGCTCTTCTATCAATCCCTCTTGTTTACCACCGCCAGCAGGTTAATCACTACCTTGGGAAAAATAAGTAAATCTTATACACTAAAGACAGGCCCTCATTTGATCAACAAACCTTGGGAAAAATTAAATAGGGCAACTCCATAATAAACACCGATTCCTGTACAAATATGATTTTCTCAATGATTTTCTTAATGAAATTAGAATCAAATTAAACAACATCAAACAAGAAAAGATTCTCAAAAAAAGAAAAAAAAAGTTGGGCTTACCAATAGGGTTCCTCCGACACTAGGGTTTTGGGGAGGAAGAAGAACTTGTGTTGATTTTCTGAAAAGGAAGAAGTATACTGGTTTAGGGTTTTCAAAAGAAAGAGAGGACAAGAGAAGAAATAATTAGTTTATAGATGGGCAAAATTGATATTTTACATATCCTATATTTTCCCACCAACCTTGTAATCCTTTTCACACCCCCACCCCTGTGAAACATTTTCCCTGGTCAAAGGGAAAGTGATTACAAGTCAACCATCACTTTACATGGTTTATTTTAAAACCAAACACGTGAATTGTTTCATGGCTTTTACTTTCCCTGCAAAGTTATTACTTTCCCACATACTAAACGGGCTCTAATAACACCCAGACTCAAATGAACAACTTAATTTATAGGCTACATGCTTGTTAACAAGCCTTTGAGGTGAATTCTTAGATACGTACAAGTCCCTCTAACGAAGCAGTAGAATCAATCGGGCTTACCTTGATTTCAACAATCACATATTATATAAACTAGCTCTATGCTACTTTTTACTATTTTTATTTATTATTAGGGTGAATTTCAAAAAAAAAAAAATCCATGTGGTTCTATATATTTGCAAAATAGGAAAAATATTTTTCTTTTCTTATAAAAACTTGTGGTTTCTCCATTAACAAAAAGGGAAAAACCGTTAACTCCTGCTAACGACGTTAACTTTTGATTAGTTGGCAAGAACATTTTGGTCAAATTTTGTATGAAAATTGCATGAAAATTGGATTTCTTTCAAATCTCTATCTATTTGAGAGATCATAACAAAAAAATTTTGATGAAAATACCCCTGCCAACTAAGCAGGGATTAATGCCGTTAACAAGAATTAACGGTTTTTCTCTTTTTTATTAACCAGAGAAACCACAAGTTGTTATAAAAAAAACATTTTTTTTATTTTGCAAATCTGTGAAACCACATAAGTTTTTTTTTTAAAAAAAATTTACCCTAATTATTAATATAATAGAATTTATCCATCATTGTCATCATAAATAAAAAAGTTAATACTTGAATTAGAGGCTCCTCATGAAACAAATTTAGATATGTTGATATTATGAACCAGAGCGTTCTCGGGATCTGTACTATGAGAGCTCAACTGAGAGAATCTAATGATGCTAGGAGTTATAGTTGATGGAATAGGGAAACAACATAAGCTCGGTGGCGGCTTCCGATGGATCATCATTAGGAGAGGTAGTGAATGTTCGGCTGGCAAGCTCTGCTCCTTGCAAGGGAAATCTTGGGGCTTCTTCCCGAACCCTATGACGATCAAGTTAGTGGGGTTGATTGAAGGAGAAGAGGAGAATAAGAGAATATAGAGAATGTCTCAGTGAGTCTCAAAGAAGGACAACGAGAATGAGAAAGGAAGCCAGAGAGAAAGACAGTTCCGCGAGGTTGAAGACGAACTCAAAAAGTCCCCTCGTTTCTCTTTCATCCTCCCTTTATACAACAAGGGTCACTGTCAATCCGTTACTCATGGGAGTCACGGTTGTCGTCAGCGCAAGCGCTCTCATATCCTTTCTCATGCACTCTTCGTGAGGGAATCTCCAAGTGGACCAATGGATGACGACCGGTTTGTTATGGGCAGCCCACTACCATATGGCTCCTGGATCATGCTACGTGTAAGGCTAGATTTTCCCCATTAACACTTGTCCCCTTGCTTGTTTGGTCGTCAGGATTTATCTTGAGTTGACCTAATAAGCCAGGTCGTTGGCATGATTTCATCGAAGAGTCTTCATTTTCTCTTCTCAAGCGACCTATTTCCCTATGATGCGTAAAATCCGCAAGTGCACGGGTTGTATCAAGTAATAAAGTGGACTAAAAAGTCAGATGTCGAACCAATAAGGACCAAGAAGAACTAGTACTAACTATCTATCTATTATCTAGTCTATCCAAGATTTGGTGATGTCTTAATCTAGAAACTAAAAATAAGAAAACCTACAAATTGGATATCACTAATGACGGGATTGAATTTTAGGGGCAAATCAATAATAAGAAGGTGGTATTTGGGCAATGAATCCCCCTTCGATTTCTATTCTATAAGATAGATGAAGATTTCTATGTTGATACTTGGTAAGGTTTTGGCAAGAGTTCCTAAGATGTTTTTACTCCTTCTCTCGAAACGAATTACTAACCTAGTGCCCTTACCGATAATGTTATAGGGAACCTATACCTTGGAAAGATTGTGGTAATAAGACATATTAAAGTCTCGCTCTCCTTAGTACCTGAGCTCTCGGTATACCCACAATCTCCTCTATTGGAGTTGGTTTACACATGGGGAGGCGCTCGCTTCTTCCCCCATATGGACTACAATAACCTCTCTGGTCTCTCGCAACGTAGAGAGATTAACACAACAATCAAGACATCCAATAGACTCAATAAGCTAGACCAAGCATTCAAACATAGAAAGCAACATCACATTAATACAAAATCAAAGTGTGCATCATGCCCAAATACTGAAAATATTAGTTCCCCATGAAAGGGGAACACCAATCCAATATAATTAAAGGAGAAAGCATCAAAATAAACTCAATTTAACCTCCCTCCGATGTTCCCTCAGCTGTTGGGGTGCAGATTGGACCATTGATGATGATCTCCCTTCAAGCCCTTAGCTTGTTCCCAAGAGGATCCCTTCAAACCCTAGCTTTGCATGAACTCCAAGATCTCCAAGTCGGCCCAAAAGGTGTCCGAAGGCCGAGAGATCCTTTCCTAACCCTAGAACATCAGTATTTATAGGGGTTAAAGCCTTTGTAAAGTATCTCCCCCATTTAGGGTCCGTGTCGGGCCAAATCATATGAAAATCTGGTGCAAATCAAGCCCATAAATAGGCCATACGGGCGTATACGGGCTAGTATATTCCTGCAAATTCGGACCCAGGGTCTTTCGAGTCGTACGAGATCCTGTATGCAATACAGGTATATTCGTATGGCCGTATACCAGATCGTATGCTACCCTGTATAGCTTATACGGGCCATGTGGGAAAAATAGAAGAAGATGAAATTAGTGCAGCAGCTGTCTGTATGGGTTCGTATGGGGTTCGTACGGGTCCATATCCTTGCCCGTATGCCTCTCAAAAAGCCTTGTTTTGGCTCCAAATCTTTGGGAAACTTATCCATAATGTATAGGAGCATTTGTAGGTCTTTTGTAGCTTCTAACTTTAACGTTTTGGCCCTTTAAATTGCTTCAAAAGTCCCCTTTATCTTGAAACACCTTCAATGTGCCCTATTTAACAAAACTAACAATTATCGGTAGAACACATTTCACCAAATGACATAAAAAATATACATGAATGTGATAGAAAATTATGTGCAATTAAATACTAATCACCATGGATGGACTCGAGCCGCTTTCAGTTGGTCGGGCCATCCGATACAGGTTCGAACAGTTATAGTAAGTTTGGTTAATGCTTGGGTGAGCTTCTAGACAAAGGAGCTCTTCCTATAGTGGGGCATGCCTTTGGTGGCTTCACTTTTCCGACCTAATTTCAATATAATCCAATGCTGATGAGATGCCCCCCTGCATATCACCTTCGATATTTGGACCCATGACTTTGTGGAAGTGCTTCAGCTCCCATGGTGTCTTCATTAAATGATTTCGGCGGAGATCATGATAAGTGATGTTTCTGAGTCATTGAGGAAAATTCAGAGACGTTTTGCTCTTCCTTGCATCAGCCTTCTGTTTTGACTCAACGACTATAGTAATGGAGATCCCGCCCTTAGCTTCTAAGAAGGCACTGGAAGTGTAGAGTCCTCCTCTTGTAGCCTTAAAGCTATCTCTCTTCCTGGAATCCAAAAACTCTTTAACATCCCTCCTCCGTTCAACCTTAGGCTTCATACTCCTTTAGAGCGATCCAACATCTCTATCGAAAGGAAGATTGCCATATATTTGGACTCCTTTAAGGCGACCTTCTGACTCCCTATTCACCCCTACTTTTGGGAAGCCCTAAAATTTTATAACGTCTATCCCACTGATGTAAGAGGATGGAGCCAAATATTGGTGCCGGGTTGGCGGGTCAACGTAAAGACGAGAAGTTATTGAATCGATTCCAAGATTGGGTTGGTTTTGGGTGTGGTTCGGTATTTTGGCCAAAACTTTGGCTACCTAAATAAGAATCGGGCATTCAACCCCAATTCAGAAAGCTCTTTGCGGCGCGAACGACATGGGGACTTTATATTAGAGAGAATTTTAGTTTTTTTTTCCTATTTTTAGAAATATTTAATCCTCCAAATTAAGGTTTTTGGTCTTTTTTCTATTTTTAGCAATATTTTGTATGCCAAATTAGGATAGGATTTGAATCCGATTTGATCTCGGATTTTTAGAAGTTATCTGATTTATTTAGAGTTTTAAATTTAGATAAGTTTAGTTTTAAATAATAATTTTTCAATTTTAGCAAATTTAGATTACATGATAAGGTTTCTAGGTTAATCTTTTGAGGCTATTTAACCCGGCTTGTGGGTTAGTTTTTCATTATTGATTTTTGATTAATAATATTTTCCTGAATTTCAGAGTATTTTCTTTGGTTCTTTTGGTTCTTCGTTTGTTCTTCCTTGCGGTCCTTGGACCCGGCTAGCCCGCGGGATAATCGCTACCCCGTTCGGCGTAACCCACTCAGCTATAACCAAATGGTTGAAGAATCCTTTGTGGTTTTCTGATCCTTTTTCACCAACTCAAGCTTGCCCCTACCCTTCATTGGTTCCCGCTCCTCTTTACCTTGAAAAAGACTCCTCATTCTGATGATTGGTATTACTTCACCGTCAGGCATTGTGGGTCTTTCGTAAGCCACATACCTTCTCATGTCCATAATTGGAAACCTCACTTCCTTTTCATCTCCACTGAGGACGAATGGTATTCTGACTTCTTGGGGAACCCCACATTTAGATTCAGTCTATAAGACATCCATGTTAGGCGAGGAGATGCTTAAGTAATCAAAACCCCTGGACCTTTTGAAACTGTTGACTAAGGAGGTCCTCAAAGAGGCCGAGCTTTCTTTAGTATAGGGTAGGACCTTCATCCTTCACCATTATTATGCAATTATGAGGTTGATCATTTAACCTTTTCATTGTTCCTTGCTCAGAGATGTCTTCTTACAAGGGTGAGATGCTAAAGATGATGAGGACGTGGTCGAGGGCTTCTTTTGCGAGTGGTTTGGGTCCTTGTGGAAAGAAACGTTAGGAAAAGAGGCACTTCGACGAAGACAGAGGTTGAAGATTCAGGATGATCGGAATGTTGGTGACCGTCCATTTGAGAAAGTGGTCACCATGTCGGCCTCCGCTAGGGAAGTATACCAGTCCCAACCTAACCTATAGGACCTTGCTATTCTTGTAGACAGTCTGGAGGGAACACACCTTGCCCTTACCGAGGTTGCCCCCAGCTTGGCAACGATCCCGAATTCCTCGAAAAGAATTGCCTAGAGGTAACCTATTCTTATTGCAGTTCTAGACTCTGAGATACCAAGCATTGATCGTCCTGTGCGCGAGATGATGGTTCTGAGGTTCCAGATCCTGCAATAGTGAACGTTGGGCCATAAACTTGATGCAGGAGGCTCAAGTCAAATATTGGTGCCGTGTTGACGGGTCAACGTAAAGACGGGAAGTTTTCGAGTCAATTCCAAGATTGGGTCGGTTTTGGGTGTGGTTCGGTATTTTGGCCATAACTTTGGCTACCGATATCAGAATAGGGCGTTCGACCCCAATTCGGAAAGCTCTTTTTGGCGCGAACTATATGGGGCGATCATATTTGAGATAATTTTAGTAATTTGTTTTCTATTTTTAGAAATATTTTATCCATCGAATTAGGGTTTTCAGTCATTTTTTCTTTTTTTGGTAATATTTTATATGCCACATTAGGATAGGATTTGAATCAGATTTGATCTCAGATTTTTAGGAGTTAACTGATTTGTTTAGAGTTTTAAATCTAGATAAGTTTAGTTTTAAATAATAGTTTGTCAATTTTAGCAAATTTAGATTAGATGATAAGGTTTCTAGGTTAATCTTTTGAGGCTATTTAACCTGGCTTGTGGGTTAGTTTTTCATTATTGAATTCTGAATAATAATTTACTTTTGGATTTTCAGAGATTTCTCTCTGTTTATCTTTCTTTTTGTCGTCTTTCTTGCGATCCCCCCTTTGGATCAAGCTAGCCCACGGGTTAATCGCTACCCGGCCCAACATCAGTTGGTACTAGAGCTCATTATCTTCCTGGGAAGCGTCATCATTGACATCAATACCGTGACCTGAGCGCACTAGAGGAGATGAACAATTATCTACAAAGGCAAGTCGCGAAGTTAACTCATCGCTTGATGATCAAGGATTTGCAGAGGCAAGTCAAGAAATTATCAAGGCGTCGATATTGATAGTGGTTGTCATGGGCAGTTTCCGGCTGAGGAAGTCCAGCACCATAATCATAGCGATCAAAGCTTTGCCCAACCTATCTACCAACCTATCTACGACGATGATGTGGAGGAGGAGATCTCGCCCATCTTTAATGATGATGCGGAGGAGGAGATCTTGCCCATCTTCAGCGATCATGTAGAGGAGGAGATCTCGCCCATCTACGACGACTACGAGGAGGAAATTGGCGAGCCCGAGGGGGAGATTGGTGAGCCCATCTATGACGATGATGGGACTAGCGTTGTGTTGGTATCTCGATGGGTCGAAAATCCTCCTAGCCCAGTAACCAACACTACTAACCTACTTTTTGTCTCTAGGGTTTTGATTACGATCAAGCACGTAGATCCAGAACTACCAACAGAGGTGCATTCGAACTCGGGTCGAGTTCTTTCCAACCCGGGGTGACTGATGCAGGAGGCTCGAGGCAAATATTGGTGCTGGGTTGGCGGGTCAACGTAAAGACGGGAAGTTATTGAGTCAATTCCAAGATTGGGTCAGTTTTGGGTGTGGTTCGGTATTTTGGCCACAACTTTAGTTACCGATATCAGAATCAGATGTTCGACCCCAATTCGGAAGCTCTTTGCGGCGTGCAGGACATAAGGACATCATATTTGAGAGAATTTTAGTAATTTTTTTCTATTTTTAGAAATATTTTATCCGCCGAATTAGGGTTTTCAGTCTTTTTTTTCTATTTTTGGTAATATTTCATATGCCAAATTAGGATAGGATTTGAATCCGATTTGATCTCGGATTTTTAGGAGTTATTTGATTTGTTTAGAGTTTTAAATTTAGATAAGTTTAGTTTTAAATAATAATTTGTTAATTTTAGCAAATTTAGGTTAGATGATAAGGTTTCTAGGTTTATCTTTTGAGGCTATTTGACCCGGCTTGTGAGTTAGTTTTTCATTATTGAATTCTGAAATAACTTTACTTTTGGATTTTTAGAGATTTCTCTCTGTTTATCTTTCTTTTTGTCGTCTTCCTTGTGATCCCCCTTTAAATCCGGCTAGCCCGTGGGTTAATCGCTACCTCGCCCAATGTCAAAACCTCTTCACCATCCAAGAAACTGTCAAAGTCCAAGACTTCATAGGACGGTTCCTGATCCTTCCAAGAGGTAGTGGTGCCTTCATTGCTGACTGATGTTATGGCCGCCACAAAGGCCATCAATTGTTTCTTCTTGGCTAGCGACAGTGAGGCCTTCGTTGAATTGGATGATGAGGGACTAGTATTTGAACTTACTCTAGCAACAATGAAGGTATTTTTTATATGACTGACCGATCTAGTTTACTTCTTTGTTGATCGACAACCTATCTACATGTGCAGGTTGTCTTTGTAATGGTTTACACCACCTTCAAGCTCTGTCTGAGGACTTCTAGGGAAGACTCTTGGCGTGAATCTCTAAGAAGGTCGAAGCTAACCTGTCTTACCGAGATGAGAGGATTAAAGAGTTCGAGAAGCTCAAGAAGTCTGCTGAATCAAAGGCAAGGCTCACTCATACTATTGATATTAACCTAGTGATCAAAAGGGAACTCACAGATCATAACGTTTATTTACAGGAAAAATTTATGAAACAACTCCATAGTTTGAGGAAATGTCATTGAGCTAAGTTGAAGGCTATGAGGAAGAAGAATCAGGATTAGGTCATCCGCCTCAAGAAGGAGTAGGTGGATAAGCTTGCCCGTTGGAAGAAAGAGCTAGAAAATCGACAGATTAAACTTGGGAAGCTGAAGAAGGACGTTGACCTTCAGATTAGGAAGATGCAATCTGAGTACTCCTAGGCCCTCGAGGTGGCCAAGGTTAAGGCCATTAATGATTACCAATGCTCCAAGGAGTTTGAAAAGTTTGTAACTGATGGACGAAAAAGTATACGCGATACTTCTCCCACAAGTATACGGGGTCGATCAAGTAGTAAAGCACCCAAAGATAAGGTAGTCGAATCCATAGGGACTGACTACTAGTACTAGTTGTCCTCTATTACCTAGCCTAACTATAAGAAGAGTTGTGAATCAAGCTAGTTGAATATCATAACTAAAAACTAATGCGAACAATTGGTAGAATGGGGGTAATCAGAGATAAAAGATGGCACCTCGGATCAAAATCCCATATTCCCTTGCTAATGATCGATTCCTTATTTCCAGCTAATTGCTAATAATTACCAGAAGATGAAACAATGTGCTTCTCAACAAAGCACAAGATCTCTCATGATGCTTATGCACACCCTAGCACCATTGTCTGACTAAAAACCTATCTAGATGAATCCCAGGGCTAATGTGATATTCTGGCCATTCGGAGTCACCGCACAAGCACTTGTGGTGCTGGGTGCTCTAACCTACAGAGGTGATGACTCGAGGCCCACGTAAGGGAAAGCCACATAAAGATATCTAGACAGATAATAACTCTAGGCTAATGTAATACAACTCCACAACCATCCAGCAGGAACACTAACATGCCAATACTACTCCTTGTGGGGACGGATGATTGGGCTCATGCATAAGATAACCAAAAAGTGAATTGCAAGCACATACAATCAAGATGTGACAAAAGGATTATTTAATAAGCAAAAAATCGAATAAATGTAGGAAATAGGTAACAAGTTCATCCTAGGGTTCAAGTGTCTAGGGCACCATAAAAGGTTTAGCCTCTCATGCTATGATCTATCATAACTAAGATACAAGAGGAGGTTATAATATTAGATATAGAAATCTTCCCTTGATAACGTCTCCTCTGTCTTCAATTCTTCTAGTGAAACTCCGGCTGTCGCTACGAAAATCGCCCCGAGACTGCTCCGCCAAATGTTGTTCATTAGGGTTATGTGAACGACTTTTTATAGATTTTCAAATCGACGGAACCCAACTGTATTGATCTAAAGCATGGCCGTGTTGACCTTAGCACACTCGTGTTGATCTTGACACGCTTGTACTCTTGGTCTGGCAATGCTGTCAACGCGTTTTCAATAAACAGAGATTTGCACGAGGTTGAACACACCTGTGCGTCATCAGCACGCCGGTGTTAAGTAAGGGCACTGCCGTGCTCTTCTCTGTATGGGCACTCTTTTGCCCTTCTAGCTCTGAAATGTTTGATTCTTGTTCCTCTTGCTCCTGGGTACCTATTTACCTTTCCAATCACACAAAAATACCCAAAAAGCACAAAAATAAGGAATTGATGTTAGGAAATGGTACACGTGCATGTGAATATAAGAGAAATTTATGTATAATCATGTACTTATCAGTGATGCAGATATCCAAAATAGTGATCAATGAATAACAACACTCTCGAGAGCATTTGGATGAGATCACGATTAGAAAGCCTTGGTCAGGACTCACTTCAAAAATTCAGAGGAGTTCTAAGCCACAATGAAAAATGGAGCCATTTTCAGGGCCAAGCTCTCCTTCCAGATACTTGAGGACCTTCTTCGAGAGCATCCAGGTCTAGAGGTGTCACGCCCCAAACCCGAGGGTCCGGGTATGTCGGCAGACTGGCCGCACCCAAACAGGGTCCAGTCCTCGCCTGGATGCAAATCCTCAGGTTTTCTGGTACAATATATACATACAGAGTGTAGCGAAATATAATCAAGTAGAGTTTATACAACTCCATACAAATACACAATAGACATTATGGGTCGACACGACCCTACGAAAGATTCCGTCACCCCTAGTGTCATATACCATAAGAATACATAATATACTGTCTACACAAGTCTCTCATCACAGAGAATGAGGTTCGCAGACCTCGAATAAAAGCAATAACCCCGTGAGCTGCTACTCTGAAGAAGCCCGCTTATACCCGATCCTATGCATGCTCATCACCTGGGAAAAAGAGTCAACCAAGTGTATGAGCCTAAAGAACAGACCCAGTAGGATAGCGTGAAAACAATAAGGGCATAAGGCTAGCTCAAATAGAATAAATAAGAGCTCAAGTAGAATGAATAGCAACAAGCAAAGCCAATCAGAAAGAATAAACTTAGATAAGAAAAGTAAGTAAATTTCCAAAGATCTGAGAACATCTAGAAATACTTCTACTGCAAGTTACTCTGAATATAAATCTTATCAGTCCAGCCCGGCATCACCATTGGTAACCGCAGCGGTCTAGCCCAGTGTTGTCCAAGTGACGACGTCGACCCACTGTCAGCATTAGTCCAGCCCGACATCGCCGAATAACGACATCAGTCCAACCTGGTGTCATCCTGGTGATGGCATCGACTCAGCGTCGACATCGGTCTAGTCCGACATTGAGAGCAAGCATGGGAAACGTACACAAAGCAAGGTACCAACAGAAATACACCATAACAAGTATATATATCCAAGGAAACAAGCAACTCAAATATATAAGCAAACAACAATCTCGAAGAGATATAGTAAGCCAATCCAAAACACATATCCAAGGAAAAGCCAATCAACTCAATATATGTAAGAAGTCACAGAGAGATATAGAAAAGAAGCCATAAGCAAGGTAGGAGTAAGAAATACTTGCAGAGCACGGAGTATGAGCACTACAACAAATCAAGCGTTTCGCGGTGGACTTTTCGCGGTGGTCTTGTAAAACGCCACTAAATGCAACATCAGTGGTGGTTTGTTGGAGGGCGGCTAAATTCATTAATTTAGAGGCGGTTCTGCCATAACCGCCGCTAAATGTATTGAATTAGCTGCGGTTTTGGCAAATCACCTCTAAACGTATATATTTAGAGGCGGGTTGTTCCCAAACCACCGCTAAATAAATACACTTAGTGGCGGTTTTATTTGTAACCGTAGCTAGGTTGACGCTCGCGCGATGCCTCCTTATTTTCAAAATTCCCACCCCTAATTTTTACAGTCTCAATCTCCCAAGAAGAAGGCGTCTATCTGTCTTTGTTCTCCGGAGAGCCGCTTGAAGTTTCCTTGGAGGAGAAGGTGCTGTCGTCGGGGGTGTTCTCCTTAGGATGCGCTCGTCTCCTTCCTGATCTCTCACTCACCGCAGTGAACACTTTTGATCCTCTCTCGCTCGTTGGCGCTTGAGTTCTCTAAGGTAACCATAGCCCTAAATCTTCTTCTCGCCGGAATTTTGCTTCAATATCTTCACCGATCTCGTTAATTCGATTGGGCCAGATTTCAAGGATTTCATGCATTTCCCCCTTTTTTCTTGCTTTCCTTTTTTTTGTGATTATCGAATGGATTTGTGATGTTTTTATTTTTAGTTTTTGAAATATTTTCATGTAATCTTATATAAAAATTTCTTTTTATTCCTTCTTTGAAAAGTAAGCAGAAGAAGAAAACGAGTATCTTATCTTTAGTTTTAAAAGTGATCTTCAATGAAACAACAGAATATAAGTGTCCATCCTATATTATTGGTCATAAGAATTGTATTATAATTATTAAAAGCTTGGGGAAAAATGGTGAGACCACCGGTATCACTTATATAACTCTATGAAATGTGATCCGGATGGTCCCCTTGAAGCCAATATTGCCAAGAAACCTCCAGAGATTGCTTTGGATCAATGGATTGCTTTTGTGGATTATAGAGCTTGCCCTTACACTAAGGTAATTTGCATAAGAAAATTTATCTGTTGCATTATTGTTTAGTAATTAACGTGTCATTATTGTGCAGGCAAAAACGGAACAAAATATTAAAAATCGCACTTACCAAACAACGCCTCACACATTGGTTTCAAAGTTACTTGCTCGACTGCGAAATAAGATGGTTAGTATTTCCATCTTATAGGAAATTTAATTATTTTTATTATGTATATGCAACTTTCTTTTAAAATTAAACATATTTTATTTTGTAGGAAAATAACCTTGGTCGGCCTGTTACAAGAGCTGAATTGTTTTAGGCTAGTCTCACAATATCGGCTGGGTCTTTTGTAAATGAAGAAGCAAGGCAAAATCATATAAGTTAAAAATCTTCCAAATTCGTTATGCTTGATGTCTATACGATAGTAAATATAAAAAAAAAATTTTCGCAGTCAGTGCTCATCTGAAAATAAGGCATTCACTAGCATTTTCGGTAAAGATCGACCACCCTAGGTATGCTCGAGGTATGGGACTTGATGTTGTCCCAACCCAGATATATGGATCATCTAGCGGCATGGGTAATAGATGTGTTGGTGGTGGGGTTACAGCAGCCGAACATGATTCCCTCAAGAACAAGGTAGAACGCTTAATGCAGCAAGTTGAACAAATTAAATCAACAAGAAATAGTGTATCTTATGCAGCAAGTGGCGAGCCAAAACCAAAATACAACACCTAATCAGGTTTTATTTTTTTAATTTCTATGTTAAAGTTTTTGTATCCTATTCTATTAATGTTTGTTTTTATGTTTTCATAATGCATATTTTCTCTCTAGTTGATATTGATTTCATTTCAAGTAGGAAAATGTGGCATCCCTAGCTATTGGAAGGCCTTCATCACATGGGAGTCACTCGGCTCACGACAAAGAAAATTTAGACCATAGTACATAGTGACAGAGACTAAGTTTTTATTAACATATGAATCATTTCAAATAGTAACTTTTAGAAATCATCATTGAACTTCTAAATTTTCTGAACATTAAGTACAATTTTCTGAACTTACTTTCAGCTAGCTCCTGAAGATCATTATTGGTAGTGGAGGAAATCAATAATCGCATACCATGGCTGGTGGAGGTTTTTATATATATATTCTATAATCTTTTTTTTCAAGTTAAGTTTCTCCATTATATGTTTGTATGCATAGGATTTGTTGGTAAATGGAGAATTATGAAACCAATGTCTTAGTTTGTGGTAGCAGTCAATTTATTTACAATCTTATTTATGTCAAAATGATGTTTCCTTATGAACTATCTCTTATCAGCAAGTTAATTATTTGATATTCACCTTGTAATTAATCTCATTGTGAACATGATTAGAAGATTTATCATATACTGACAACATCAGTTTAGGATTAAGCGGCTTTAATTAGGTACTACTTCGATTGCATATCGTCAGTCTTTGTTTGATGTTCATTTAATTTCTAATCTTATTGTCAAGATGATTATGTGTAAAGTACTGATGACATCGGTTAAGGATTAATCTATTTTGGGTGCTACTAATTTGCATGGATATCAGCGGTAGCCTTTGCTGTCAACATGTTTTGAAGATACATGATCATAATGATAGCATTTCTTAAGGATTAATAGATTTTGGGTACTACTTTGTATGTGATATTCACCTAATTTGTCTTTGATCTCATTGTGAACATGATAAATTAGAAGATACATAATTATACAGATGGCATTGGTTAAGTATTAATCAAAATTTCACTGATTTTTTGTATGATTAATAATCAAGACAATTAGAAACATATCAATTACTAATGCTTGAATCATATTACAAGAGACTTAAGTCTGAAATAATTAATTTCTTCTTGTCAATTACTAATTTTCATGGATATATGCAGTAGCCTTTGCTGTCAACATGTTTAGAAGATACATGATCATAATGATAGCATTTCTTAAGGATTAATAGATTTTGGGTACTAGTTTGTATGTGATATTCACCTAATTTGTCTTTGATCACATTGTGAACATGATAAATTAGAAGATACATAATTATACTGATGGCTTTGGTTAAGGACTAATCAATTTTCCACTGATTTTTTACTTGTATGATTAATAATCCGGACAATTAGAAACATATCAATTACTAATGTTCTTGATGAATGATTTGATTTATTTATTTTAAAGAACCCAAGATTTTCATTGGTTCTGAGATTGGCTCTTAAATGTTTTATTTTTATTTTGATAAATGTGAGGCATGATATGGTAGTCCCACACAGAAAGGCCTTTAGTTATCCCTTGTTATGCAATGTAGCTTTGATAATCAGGTGGTGCTTAGTCATTATCTATTGATGGAATTTTTTTTCTCATTAATATTATTCCTTCTGGCAAACTTCATCAAAGATGTTTCCAGATGATTTTATTGAAGGGAGATTACTTCAACTGTACAATTACTTTTTGCATCAGCTTCCTAAGAGTGGGTTCTTTCCATGACTCTGTGATCTCAAACTTGCTTCCAAACATCGCTGCATAACTGGTTTTGATTTTTTGACATGAGTCTTTGTTTATGTTACAATAGGCGGTGTCAATATCTTAGTCTCTAATCTGGATTGATTTCTCCCATTTCAGGCAGTCATGGCAAGTAACTTCTCATTGCCTCAATTCTGCCAATTAGAACGCCTGCTTTTGGTTCATGGACAATGGTGTTATAAGAGAATTGCTTAGAAGAGATGAGGTGACATTCAACAATCTATATTGTGTGGCTTTATAGTTGTTTGATAGACATAACCAATTTTATGATGTTGTGAATATGTTTCATTTGTTTATGAAGTCACTACAAGAAAAGGAGCATGGGTGGTTTTAAAAGCATTTCGCGACGGTTAAAACCGCCGCAAAATGCTTTCAGTGGCGGTTAACAAAACCGCCGCGAAAACGGGCATCGAGAAGTATTTCACGGCGATTATGGGTAATCACCAATATAACCACCGGGAAATACAGGATGCATTTTACGGCGGTTTTGAGTGCATTTAGAGGTGATTTTGTAATCGTCGCTAAATGATTAAGGTACCTTTTTAAAGCATTTCGCGAGGGTTTTGTAACCCACCGCTAAATGATCAGGACCATTTTTTAATTCCTTTTTTATTTTATTTTTTTAAATTCCATGCGGCGGTTATAAAACCGCCGTAAGATATTAGAAACTGATTTTTTTAATTATTTTATTTTTTATAAATATTTATCTATTTTTACAATAATCCAAATATTTACCATTGAATTCCATCCATTTTAAATATAAAAATAATAAAAAATTATTAATAATTTAAATTTATTAAAATAAAATTATGTTTACAAATTTGACCCATCATAAGAAAGAAATTGTACAATTGTTTTCAAATACAAAAAATTCAGCAAAAAATTATTTACAGAAATTGATTCTAAACATTCAACAACACCGTCTAGATGCGCTCTACTCCGCTACGCTCCACTCCACTCCGCTTCCCTCCTCCGCTCGCTTCGGCATCTACTTGTTTACCACTGTGCACGCAACATATGAGTCACATACTCAAACAAATATAATAGGATATATTTCCTTTTATTGAGACCCAAGTAGTAGAAGGAAACCCATACCTTTATACCACCAAGCATTAGCTTACAAGTTATGAAATATGGATAGATCAAAGTAGAGTGTAAATTATAAGTAAAAACATAAAGCAAGCTTACCTATCTGGCTTGAAAATCCTATTACGATATGTAACCACTATACAGGAAACAAAGTGCATGAAAAGGTGCAGAAATACAAATTAGAAAAATAATAATCCTTGTATGCTCTACAAACATAATGATCACATACTTTCCAGTTTAGTAAATAGCATGTTATATAAGTTAAGGCTATGAACATCTTGAACATGAGGCAAACAAAACACATTGCATTTGAAGACCCTTTTTTTTTTTTTTTTTTTTTTTGACAGAAGGAGCTCCATAGAGCTAAAGAAAAAACTAAAAAACCAGATAACATGGCAAACAAAACACATTGCTTTTGAAGACCTTTAAAAGGTACTAGATTAGTTAAAGTTGTAATGCACAAATGAGTTATTACAAAGTTTTTGATAGAATATAAAGCAACACAAATCAACATGGCAACTATCATAGCATGACATAGCAGAAAGTATTTCACAATTTCATACCCATATCCAAATGAAGAATAGGGGGATGGCATAAAAGGCCTTCGTGATCGAAAATTCAGGTATAGGTTTGGCAGACGTCCCCTATCTTCATTCCAGGAATATTGATTCTTTTTGCTAACACCTGCAAAAAAAGTTAAAAAAAAAAAAATTAGGTTTGAATAATTTAATAAAAGGCTTTCTTTTAAAATATTCAGAACCTTTAATTGGCAACCACACAATTCTGATTCATTTAGCAGGACAGCTGTAACGCACTGAAAATTTCATGATTTAAATAATTATTTTCTAGAGAAAACCATGGGATTAATTAACACGTAAATTAGATTAATTATTTAACACAAACTAAATTAAGGAAAATCAGGAACTTATCAAACTAAAGTCTGAACTCGCAACCATTTGGGCCGAGAAGGCCGTATTTGGGCCAGGCCAGATTGGACATGGAATAGTCAGGAGTTAGATTAATTATATCAAAGATTAATTAAATATTAATTAATCCAGGTTAATTAAGTAGGAATATCGGACACAAGTTAGAGTCGATAAAGTAGATCTGACCGAGTCAAAAGCCGAGATTCGCGGATCTGGGTCGGGAGAGAAAGACGACCCGTGATGTTACAGTCAGCCTGTGTCACAGGAGTCGTCTGACCCGAGATTTCCGAATCTGGGTCGGAAGAATTATTGATAGGATAATTATTTTTTAAATAGTGATGGGACATAAAGTAAAAGATAATATATTATTAAATTCTTTTTAAAAAAGATAAAATATTATAAATTATTTAAAAGTAATACTTTTAAAAGATAAAGTAGTTAAAAGATAAATTATTTAAAAAAATTAAAAAGGAATCTCTGTCTTTATAAATACAGAGATGAGAGAAAAAGAGAGAGAAACGAATCTCTCTCTCTCTCCCTCTTTCTCTCTTTCGTCCGTGAGACCCTTCCCCCCTTGTTCGAGCCGCCGGTGAGCCTTGCCACCGCGACGCGCCCACGCTCAGGCGCCACCAACGGCCAGCCCGTGCCAAGCTCTGTCCGCGCCAGCCGTGTCCTGCAGCCGCGCGTGAGGGATCCACCGAGCGCGTACTCGTCCGTCAGCTGTCGTCGTCTGCACGCCGGCGTAAGTGCTCCTGACCTCAGATCCGGCGAAGGGAAGCGACAGCCGGCGAGATCGCACCCTCGCGTCCTGATTTTTAGCACGCCGGCCACCGATCAAGTGTCTTACGACGAAGATTTCAGCGAGAGATTGATTTATATTAGTTGATGCCATAGAGTGCATGTCTAATTGATGAATTTAATTTTGGGTAGTTATGTGAATGTTTGTACTAAATTTAAAAGCCCTAAAAAAACAGAGGAGACTCTGCTGAAATTTTCATTGAACTAATACAAGGCTGTCCCTTTCCGGGATGAATTCAGCCCGCGATGCTTCCCCGATCGGGGAGTATTTTATATCGTTAGAAAGGTCATCGAGAGACCTTCGTAACGAATACTTGATCGACCCGATCGGGCTTCCGGATCGGAAGTTATGAAGGGTCCAAGCGGACTATGCTAAACCTTTAGTGGGACAAACCCGTATTTTCCATTCTTTATAAATACGAAATTGTATTAAGGGAAATCATGCTTCAAGTGTATTTAATAGAACCTATCATATTCTACTATGTGAAGTAAATTTATGGAATGAGGATACGGTTTCCTTATTTCTAAAGAAAGCCGTATTTTGATCTCCAGGACAAGAAAGGGGCAAAGGTCAGGTCACCGCTGTTGAAGAGCCCGACCAAGCCTAGGGATCTACTATACTGAGGTGAGGGAACACAACTGTAAATGTAACACCCTAATCCTTTCCAGGACCCAGGTGTCACACCAGCCAGGTCAGGGAGTGAACCCCGGCCTAAGGCTGTATAAAAACATAATTAACTCATACTCAAACTAACATTAAGGAAATATAAATTTGAGTACAACATTATTACAACCCATAATGTCTTAAAACCTCGCACAAGTCTAGATGGGAGATTACATGCTCCCCAAATTAAACAACATGAAATCAAATAAAAGTCGCGGGCCAGGTGGTCAGAGCCAGACTAAGGGAATTCAAACCTAACTCCACCCTAAGGACGTCATATCAGGTATGATGCAAATATTTGGCGTCGATGCATGTGTGTTAATTCATCCTGGCTCCTCTCATTCATATATAGCGACTGCTTTCACTCTGCCTACACACATATATGCTACACAATTAGCTGTACCTATGTTGGTATCCTCCCCTATTGGGAGTTCTATGATTGTAAAAATAGTGTATGAGGGATGTAATTTGAGGGTTGATGGTCATCTGTTGTCAGCTGATCTGATCCCTATGAGGATTACAGACTTTGACGCTATTTTAGGTATGGATTGGTTATGTATTCATCACGCTATCGTCGAGTGTCATTCGAAGACGGTATGCTTCCAACGACCTGGTGAGGAGGAGATTTATTTCTACGGAAGGCGAGCTCAGACAGAGGAAGCTTGCATGGCGAATCTGGAGGAAGCTGAAGCTCCCAAGAGAAGCATACAGGAAATACCGGTCGCGTGTGAATACCCTGACGTTTTCCCTGAAGAATTACCTCGGCTACCCCCTCATAGAGGTGTCGAATTTTCAATTGAGTTATATCCAGGAACAACTCCAATCTCCAAAGCGCCTTACAGGATGGCCCCAGTGGAACTGGAGGAGTTGAAGACTCAATTAGATGAGTTACAAGAAAAGGGGTTCATTAGACCAAGTGTCTGCCCTTGGGGTGCGCCCGTACTATTTGTGAAGAAGAAAGACGGCTCCTTAAGGATGTGCGTTTACTACCGACAGCTGAATAAGGTCACCAGTAGAAACCAATACCCCTTACCACGCATTGATGACCTTTTCGATCAACTACGAGGAGCGTGCGTCTTCTCAAAGATCGACTTGAAGTCGGGATATCATCAACTGTTGGTGAAGGAAGAGGATGTGCCAAAGACTGCGTTCCGGAGCCGATATGGACATTTCGAATTCTTAGTGATGCCTTTTGGCCTGATGAATGGACCAGCGGCGTTCATGGGTATGATGAATAGGATATTTGCACCCTATCTAGACCAGTTCGTCGTAGTCTTCATCGATGATATATTGGTGTACTCTCGGAGTGTAGAGGAGCACGTGCACCATTTGAGGATAGTGCTGCAAACATTGAGGGAGCAACAACTGTACGCCAACCTCAAGAAGTGTGACTTCTGGTTGGAAGAAGTGAAATTCTTGGGACATGTTGTCTCTGCGGCGGGTATCTACGTGGACCCTGAGAAGATCGAAGCAGTAACCAACTGGCAAGCCCCAACTAACGTCAAGGAGATCAGGAGTTTCCTGGGGTTAGCCGGGTACTACAGGCGATTCGTTGAAGGATTCTCTTCTATTGCTCAACCAATGACGAAGTTCTTTGCGGAAGAGCCTTGAAGTTCGAGTGGGCCGGAGGAATGTGGCGGTGGCTTCCAAGAATTGAAGAACCGGCTGGTGTCTGCTCCTACCCTTATGTTACCCACTGCGGGAATAGGATATGAAGTTTATAGTGATGCATCATATTGGGGATTGGGTTGCGTCTTGATGCAGCAGGGTAAAGTTATCGCCTACGCATCTAGACAACTCAAAACCCACGAGGTGAATTACCCCGTTCATGATCTAGAATTAGCGGCTGTGGTCTTTGCCTTGAAGATATGGTGATACTATTTGTATGGTGAAGCCTGTAAAATCTTCGCCGACCACAAAAGCTTAAAGTACCTGATGAGTCAACGGGAGCTGAACATGCGCCAGAGACGGTGGATCGAGCTGCTGAAGGATTACGACTGCACCTTCGAGTATCACCCTGGCAAGGCAAACGTCGTGGCTGACGCTTTGAACAAGAAAAGCATGGCACGGTTGGGGAGCACCAACCTGATTCAGCTTCACGAGTTGAGATCTACTGGAGCTCATTTCGCAGTAGATGAGTTGGGGGCCCTATTAGCAAATTTTCACATACGCCCAACATTGATATCAGAAATCAAGGAAGCACAATTACGGGACCCCAAATTGATGAAGTTAGCTAGAAGGCTCCAGAAGAGGAGTCGTGGTGACTATTCTTTATCTGCAGATGGAGCCGTGATGGTGGGTGCACGGATCTATGTGCCACGCAATGAGGCGGCCCTCAAGTTGCAGATCATGGAGGAAGCTCATAGTTCATCCTACGCGATGCACCCAGGAAGTACGAAGATGTATCGGAACATTAAGCAAAACTACGTCTGGAGGAAGTACGAAGATGTATCGGAACATGAAGTGTTCGGTTTATCAACAGATCAAGGCAGAACACAAGAAGCCACCAGGGTTGTTGGTACCCTTAGAGATTCCCGAATGGAAGTGGGAAAGAATCGCGATGGATTTCGTGACTGGTCTACCTCGTACCAGCCAAGGCAAAGATGCGATTTGGGTCGTCATCGACAGGTTGACCAAGTCCGCCCACTTCATACCGATCAAGACTACGTACTCGACGGATCGATTAGCACGGCTATACGTGGACCAGATCGTGAGATTGCATGGAGTGCCAGTGTCCATCGTATCTGATCGAGATCCGAAGTTTACTTCACATTTTTGGAAGAGTCTACACAAGGCCCTAGGGACGAAGCTGAATTTTAGCACGACATTTCATCCTCCGACAGATGGACAGTCCGAGAGGACGATACAAATACTTGAAGATTTACTTAGGGCATGTGTCATGGAGTTGCCTGGGAGCTGGGAGGATAACTTGGGGCTATTGGAGTTCGCCTACAACAATAGTTACCAAGCTAGTATTGGAATGCCACCATACGAAGCCCTATACGGTAGAAGTTGCAGGATCCTTTATGCTGGGATGAAGAAGGCGAAAGATAACTACTTGGCCCTGAATAAGTGCAACAGACCTCAGAACAGGTGAAGCTTATCAAGGAGAGATTGAGGAAAGCCCAGGACAGACAACGGGGTTATGCCAATAACCGCCGACGAGACCTGGAGTTCGATGTTGGAGACAGAGTGTACCTGAAGGTGTCTCCCTAGAAGGGCGTGATGAGATTTCAGAAACACGGGAAGCTGAGTCCGCGATATATCGGGCCTTACAAGATTCTGGATCGAGTAGGCCCGGTCGCTTATCAACTTGCACTGCCGGAGGAGCTATCAAGAATTCATGATGTCTTTCATGTGTCGGTCTTGCGGAAGTGTCTTTCCAACCCGAATCAAGTACTGAAGGGACCGACCGTAGAATTGGCGCCCGATCTGACATACGTAGAAGGGCCAATACGAATTCTCGACAGAAAGAAGCAAACCCTAAGGAACAAAAGTATACCACTGGTGAAAATACTATGGAGTCATCACCAAGTGGAGGAAGCCACATGGGAGCGAGAAGACCAAATGAGGGCCCAATACCCTCATCTGTTTTAGTGGAGCTATGTACGAAATTTCGGGACGAAATTTTTATAAGGGTGGGAGAAATGTAACGCCCTGAAAATTTCATGATTTAAATAATTATTTTCTAGAGAAAACCAAGGGATTAATTAACACATAAATTAGATTAATTATTTAATACAAACTAAATTAAGGAAAATCAGAAACTTATCAAACTAAAGTCTTAACTCGCAACCATTTGGGCCGAGAAGGCCGTTATTGGGCCAGGCCAGATTGGACATGGAATAGTCAGGAGTTAGATTAATTATATCAAAGATTAATTAAATATTAATTAATCCAGGTTAATTAAGTAGGAATATCGGACACAAGTTAGAGTCTCGATAAAGTAGATCTGGCCGAGTCAAAAGCCGAGATTCGCGGATCTGGGTCGGGAGAGAAAGACGACCCGTGATGTTACAGTCAGCCTGTGTCACGGGAGTCGTCTGACCCGGGATTTCCGGATCTGGGTCGGAAGAATTATTGATAGGATAATATTTTTTTAAATAGTGATGGGACATAAAGTAAAAGATAATATATTATTAAATTCCTTTTAAAAAGATAAAGTATTATAAATTATTTAAAAGATAATACTTTTAAAAGGTAAAGTAGTTAAAAGATAAATTATTTAAAAAAATTAAAAAGGAATCTCTGTCTTTATAAAGACAGAGATGAGAGAAAGAGAGAGAGAAACGAATCTCTCTCTCTCTCCCTCTTTCTCTCTTTCGTCCGTGAGACCCTTCCCCCCTTTCCCCCCCCACCCTCCTTCGAGCCGCCGGCGAGCCTTGCCACCGCGACGCGCTCACGCTCAGGCGCCAGCCGTGTCCTGCAGCCGTGCGTGAGGGATCCACCGCGCGCGTACTCGTCCGTAAGCTGTCGTCGTTTGCATGCCGGCGTAGGTGCTCCTGACCTCAGATCCGGCGAAGGGAAGCGACAGCCGGCGAGATCGCACCCTCGCATCCTGATTTTTAGCACGCCGGCCACCGATCAAGTGTCTTACGACGAAGATTTCAGCGCACACAGTGAGATTTCTCAAACTTAAATGGAAGATATAAAAGACTGTGAAAGTTAAGGATTTAGATTTTGTTAGGGAGGGGTTGATGATATAAGATGTGAGATCATAGAAGAGAGATTGATTTATATTAGTTGATGCCATAGAGTGCATGTCTAATTGATGAATTTAATTTTGGGTAGTTATGTGAATGTTTGTACTAAATTTAAAAGCCCTAAAAAACAGAGGAGACTCTGCCGAAATTTTCATTGAACTAATGCAGGGCTGTCTCTTTCCGGGATGAATTCAGCGCGTGATGCTTCCCCGATCGGGGAGTATTTTATATCGTTAGAAAGGTCATCAAGAGACCTTCGTAACGAATACTTGATCGACCCGATCGGGCTTCCGGATCGGAAGTTATGAAGGGTCCAAGCGGACTATGCTAAACCTTTAGTGGGACAAACCCGTATTTTCCATTCTTTATAAATACGAAATCGTATTAAGGGAAATCATGCTTCAAGTGTATTTAATAGAACCTATCATATTCTACTATGTGAAGTAAATTTATGGAATGAGGATACGGTTTCCGTATTTCTAAAGAAAGCCGTATTTTGATCTCTAGGACAAGAAAGGGGCAAAGGTCAGGTCACCGCTGCTGAAGAGCCCGACTAAACCTAGGGATCTACTATACTGAGGTGAGGGAACACAACTGTAAATCTCTTCATTTGATTTGTATTTTCATCGTATTGATCTTTGGATTACATGTTATGAGATCGTTCTGATTTTATGAAATGCTTTTCAGTTTTCAAGCATGATTACCGATTTATTCGAAGTGTTGAATCATGTTCATGAAAAGCATGTGAAAACTTTGCACATTTTTATATATTGCCATGATAGACATATTAGTGCGTTGCATCTTTTTTGAATACATGCTTGTGCCAGACGTGGCTCTACGATAGAGCCAGAGAGTACGGTACTAGGTAGGGAAGGGGTGGTTTACATAACTCTGATTTTCTTTAACTATCCAACTATCTGTTTTCAATACTTCTGATTTGAAGAAAACAAAACCCCCTTTCCGTAATCTTCGAGTGTCTAGTATACGTATATACTCGTATAGCTCACGGCAGATGAGTTGATCCGACCGGAGAGATACTGATTGATTGGTTCATTCCACTCTGGTGCCGCTGTATGAAAGTAGAGGTGTAGATGACACTAATATGATAGATAATGAGAAATCAATTCCATAGCTTGTCACCCCATGGTTGTTGATACGGTCCAACCTGGGAGGACCTTGACTTGTGTGGAATTGATCTATGTCCAGGACGAGGAGTTGTTTCCATAGCTTGTCACCCCATGGTTGTTGATATGGTCCAACCTGGGAGGACCTTGACCTGTGTGGAATTCATCTCCCGTTCTGATGATGATAAAAGATTAAAGAAATGCATAAATGCATATCATATGATTTCAGTGAATATTACCATGACTTGGATCATGATCAGCATGCTGCTTCATATTTTTAAATGTTATTCGGTTTTGGTATTTGGCCTTTCGATATTTACATTATTTTAATTTGAAAGTATACAGGTTGTTATTCCTGACAGTTGTGTTAGTACCTCACTGAGCTCCTGTAGCTCACCTTGTTGTTATTCTCTTTTGCAGGTAGTAAGTAGGGCTATGGCCCTGCTTAGAGTAAAGTTAGGTTGGATCCCCTTAGTCTGGCTCTGACCACCTGGCCCGCGTCTGTTATTTGATTTTATGATGTTTTATTTGGGGAGTCTGTGAACTCCCATCTAGACTTGTGTGAGGTTTTAAAACATGTTGGGTTGTAATAATGTTGTACTCAAATTTATATTTCCTTAATGTTAGTTTGATTATGAGTTAATTATGTTTTTATACAGCCTTAGGCCGGGGTTCACTCCCTGACCTGGCTGGTGTGACACCTGGGTCTTGGAAAGGATTAGGGTGTTACAACAGCGTTCTGAATAGCATCAACTTCAATAAACTCCACATAGGCAAATCCCTTAGGTTGACCGAATTTGTCAGTTAGTATGCTCACTCTATTGACTTTCCCACAAGATTGAAAGTGCTGCTGGACTTCCTCAGGGGTGCACCCATTATCCACCTGC
The DNA here is from genome assembly GCA_026586065.1 of Dioscorea zingiberensis. Taxonomy (NCBI): domain Eukaryota; kingdom Viridiplantae; phylum Streptophyta; class Magnoliopsida; order Dioscoreales; family Dioscoreaceae; genus Dioscorea; species Dioscorea zingiberensis. Next base: position 27,273,771 of record CM048824.1, read on the forward strand.
AATGCATTAGGGAGTATTGTCTTTAAAGAAATCATATTCCCCCCTTGTGGTACTATTAATGGCAAAGTAAAAGAGATATTTATGACTTCGTATATTTTCAAAGTTCCTCTCCAGTCCTATGAGTGATAAATAGACGAAACATATTCAACCATCACATAATATCTTACTTAAGGTGAAAATAGAGAAATCAAAGATATGCATCAGCATGATGGAACAGTTTGAAGTAAAAAAAAAAAATCATGAAAATCGTCATCGACGAAAGGATGAAAAGACAAAAACAAAAACCCCAACATAAAAATATTCTAAACTTTTAATATTGAGTACATATACGCAAAATTTAGTCATTGGTGAAAGTGGAATAGTGCCATAGTGACAAAATAAACTTGGCTATTGATAGGTTAATGAAAGTATAGGAATTTTATCACCCAACGAAGAACACAACGTATTGAAACTTATGAATTTATTTGGTTCAAAATGGCAAATTGAAACTTCTGCAATCTCTAAGTAAATCTACTTATGCTTTTGAATGTTGGATCTTGGTAATAAAGTGAAATCAAGCAATTAAATTTGATTATATACATGAAAAAAGAAGGAAAAACAAGTTACACTGATTCTGAACGCATCAATAAAGAAGCTTTACCTAGATAAAGCTATTTTGGGGGGTAGTTGTGCAAATGCTTCTCAGAACCAAACCAAATGCACTGAAATATATAAATATGCACACTCTTCATAGATTCAATCCCATTCAAGCTTCTAAAGCAAATGTCCATCCATCATGGCTTGATAGTTTAGGTTGCACTTGGGGATAAATCTACATGGAAAACATACCTACATCATCAAAATAAAGAAATTGAAGAACAAAGGCCAAAGAAATTTACATTACCAACATAGATTGAGCGAGAATCTACCTCCTCTTTTTCAGCTTGGGTTGCAGCAGAACTTGAAGATTGGTCTTCTATGAAGAACACAGGAAATACACAGAAAATTTGAAGATGCATCAAGAAAATGTACCATAACCTTATCCTTAAGACTGACAAAACTCTGAAACAACTATTTGAAAAATTATTTGACAGATCAAATCAATCAAAACGGGAGAACAATCTAAGAGGACTACCAAAGATAGGGGTGCCCATTTCTTTGGGGACCTTGTCATGCATCTCTTGGAGAGCGTCACTCTCCTCCTTGATGGCCTTCAATCTCTTCTTCAAATCCTCAATATTATAAAAATCAACCCAATAAATCATTCCCAAAGCACTAAAAAGATCAAAAGAGGACAAGAAAGGGACAGGAGAAAGACCTCGACGAAGGAGGTATCACGCCTCGAACCCGGCCTGGGCACATGGATAGATCGACCGCACCCAAACATGGACGAGTCCCCATCCAGGCGCAATGCCTCAGAGATCTTGTACAATAATCAGTATCCAGAGATAGATAAAACAACGAAATTTATATAAGAAAGAAGAAGGGAGGTTACACAACTCCATACAAGTATAATATTAGGGTCTACAAAACCCATACAAGGATCTATCCAAGTCACCACTAGTATTCCATACAACAAAGAGAATACAAGTCTCACATACACATACAAATGAAAGGAGGCACGCAGACCTCAATAGAAATATAACAAGTCTGAGTCAGCTACTCGGTAAGTCCCCGTCTAGGCCTGACCCTACTCCTCGTCGTCACCTGAGAAGACATCAATCAAGTACATGAGCCAAAGAAAAGACCCAGTAGGATCGCTAGAAAAGCAATAAATGTGGCGAAAGCCATAAGCAACGAATAGAATAAAGCAAGTACAAATATATAAGTGAAACAAAATCATAAGAAAATAACATCTCTTTGGAATGTGAATAAAATCACAGATGTACTCAATCTCCTGGCATATATGATACTATGATACCTCCAGTATCATACGATATCCTCCAGATATTGTCTTCGGTCTACGCCGAATAGCGCTATATCAATCATGTATACATGACCAGAAAATACACTCTCTGACTGAGTCTCCGTCCGATGTATCATGCCTGTATGTAAGAGATTTCTAGTACAAATACCTAACAACAGGTATACATATATATATCCAAGGCAGCAACATCTCGAATATACAATAATCAGTGATCTCCTCGAGATTGGAAGCCAATACGTATTTAAGGAGCGACTCAACTCAAATACGCATATGAAAACATGAAAATAAATATCTCCTCGAGATGTAAAGCCAACACATATGAGGATACTCAATTCGAATATGTATTGGAAACATCTCAAGGAAATAAGAGCACAAAAATCATAAGCAAGGTAGGAGGAAGGAATACTCACAACCCCTTTGCGAGAGCCTACTTGGCTAACGAACAGATAACTGATCCTCGTCACGTCTCACGCGTCCGAACCAGGAACTAGTAGACAGATAAAGGATCTCTGTATCTCTATACTTAAATATTTCATATCAACATATGAATACAAGTATTCTCACTAATCTACTACTTAATAGCTACCATGAACTTCAATGTTCATGTGTTCTTTTAGAATACGGATAGCATTTTGTATTCTACTGGAATCATCCTCTTTAAACACGGGAGGGCCCATGAAGCCCTAATCATCTCTACCAAAGAGATTAACTCAACAAATGATGATTTCCTAAACTTAATCATCCTTGAAAGACATTAAGCTCACACAAAGCAAGCTTTCGTACTTAACATACATATCGTACTTAACATACAAAGCAAGCTTTCAAGACTCCTAGAATACCCCTAAGCATGCTTGATTATCCATGATCAATTAATCTAAAGCATGAACCATTAAGCATGTTAATCATGAAAACTAATAACACTTAAGCATGTTAACATGAACACTACTAAGGCATTTATACTTAGAGTTTTTCATGAAAATTCGGCGACACCTCCCCTATTTATAGGGCTCCGAAATTAATACAAACATACACCATTACTACAATCAAACTTAATCATGCTTTCCATAACATCATACAAGCATATAACCCCTCTAATCCCCCCTTAATCCCTCTCAAATCACAGCCCTAGTAATTCATTCAATTTACGAATTTAATCTAGGGTTTCTTTCCCCAATTTAGGGCTCACAGCTTGGAGGGATGAAGATGGCGATGAATGGGCTGCGCGTCGGCGACGTCAATGCGCAAAAGGGGCAGCCGGACAGAGCTAGGGCGATGTTGCAACTGGGCCTATTCGGGTGGCTTGGCTAGGAGAATGGCCGGACGTAGCTTGCTCGAGGCAGCTGCGGCGGCGGCGGCTGCAGGCGTGCGAGGGAGACAGGCTGGTTGTGCGGCGCCCGCGGGCAGCAGGGCGGTGCGACGAGGTCGCCGGCGGGGCTGTGGAGCGGAAGGGACAGCCATAGCGTGGTGGCGACTGCTGTGAGCAGCGGCAGGCTCGGATCCAGGCCAGTGGCATACGGATCTCGCGAGGGTTGTCGCCGGCGGAGGGGCTCACAAGGGCGCGCGCACAGCGAAGGGGGAAGCTCCGGGATGCCTGGTTGGTGGTGGCCGGACACGGCAGGGTGGCTGGCGGTGAGGAGCTTCAAGCGGTAGGTGAGGAGCTCGCCGGCGTGGATGCGCTCAATCGAAAAAGGAGAAGTCCTTCTTTTTAGATCTGAAGTTCTTTCGATCTAGAGAGAGAGAGAGAGATGAAGATATTTCATTCTCTCTCTCCTCTAATGTTATATAATAACATATATTTTATTTTATTAATTAATTAATTATATTTCTTTTTGTCACATGATCACTATTTATTCACGGGTCCTTGAATTATTTCATGTCGGGGTCCACCGTGATAATTCATTGTCCTTGTGCCCCGACCCAGATCCGTGAAATCTCGGGTCAATGATTCCAGTGGCACAGGCGCACTGTAATATCACGAGGTCTGTCTCTCGTCAAACTAGATCCGAGAATATCGGCTTTTAGTCAATTATTTCGTAATGGGCATACTGTAGCGACACGGGGCTGTCTCAGTCCCCGATCAGATCCACCTTTTCCGGGACTCGAATATTTGTCTGTTTTCTTTTCTCAATAATTAACCTTGATTAAGTTGGATTAATTAGTACTTAATAACTTTTCCAAAATTTATTCTCTTATCATATTAAATTTCCATTTAATAAATTCTGGGAAATATTCTTATTTATTTCAGGGCGGGTTTTGTAGTAGGAGTCGTGGTGATTGTGGCCACTGTCATCGTCGACGTCCATATAGGGCTCGTCAGCGGGGATGTCACAGCTATAGACCTCGTGCTCTTCAAAACAAAGGAATCATTTCTTGAAGAGAATCAAGAGATGGATAGCAAAAGAACCCTACTAGAGAGAAGAGGAGATTTCGTATTGAGGTATAGTACAAAACCCAAACGTCATCTTCTCCATCTCATCCTCGTCCTCAAACTTCGGCTCCACCTCCAGAACCCTTGGTTTTGCTCCGCTAGACCCTTCCTACCTTCTTCGGCTTCGCGATCTCGTGTTTGAGGATGGAGATGGAGATCGAGATGTAAACTCACTCGATCTTGATGGAATCGCCGTCGGATAGGAATGCGGGGGTGAAGGTATAGATGGGGTACCGTTGAGATAGATCGATCGAGAAAAAGGGCTAGGGATGGATATTGGGAGTGTGAGAGAGGATGGCGCGAAATTAACAAATTAGGCCGCATCTTAAAAAAAATTAAAAATCTTTTCCGTAGGGCTCACGCAATTCGCTGCGGATTTAGAAACCACCACTACATGAACCATTTAGAGATAAGTAGCGAGTGAATTGGAAGAATCATGTCCCAAAAAAGCGGCAGTTTTTGGTATAACCACTACTAAATGCATTCATTTAGCGGTAGTTTCCCAAAACCGCCGCTAATGAATCCATTTAGCGGTGGTTATGTCGAAAACCGCAATTAAATGAATGCATTTAGCGGCCAACCACTAAACCGCCGGTGCACTCGCCGTAGATGCTACAATTAGCGGCGGTTGCGAAATATCCGAAGCAAAGCGCTTGATTTCTTGTAGTGAGTTGTGAACACATGTGTAAATTTGATATTTTTTTTATTATCAATAACATTTGGATTATTTTTCAATTGTAATTGAATGTATTTCAATAGCATATAGGGTTGCTGCATGATTGTTTAAAAAAAATAAAATAATATAAAAAATTATAAAAATATTAAATATGACGATTTGCGGCGGTTATACAAAACTGCCGCTACTAGTTGGATTCTGGTTGCAAACAACAGACAAAAGTTGCGCCGGTTCTGTATAACCGCCGCAAACTATTGGCAGCGGTTATACAAAACCGCCGCTAGGTGCATGAGGACTTTGGCGTACAGAACATGTATTTTAGGGCGGTTTTAAACCGCTGCTAACCGTGATCCTCACTTTGCTGCAGTTGTACCAGCGGTTGAATTAAACCACTGCATATTGTTATGGCGGCACCAATAATGGCGGCACTTCTTTGACCGCCGCTGGAAGAATTTAGTGGCGGTTATAACTGCCGCTAAATGCTCTACAAACCACCGCGAATACCTTGATTTCCTGTAGTGAGAGCCTACCTTTTCAGAAGTTATATAGATCCCGTGCTCCCGGTTCGCGACTCACACGACCCCGTCAAGATCTATATATATATATATATGTATAAAATACTGATCTCATTAATCATACCCAATCTCTTTAACCATGCAAAATAAAATGTTTCAAGAGAAACCAAAATACCCTAGTTTGTAGATTTTGACTGTGTGTGCAGTCGAAGAGAGCTTCCCATATCTCTTAATCCACAAGTCGGATTTTTTTGATCTTGGACTTATTGAAAGGCTCTTTTCATACCCTTTCTAATGGTATATTATACTCCTTGATCAAGAGAGTATAAAAGACTTCGAAGCTGACGGTCAGTAGTAAGTAAATCTGCACCTCCTTGCATGCTCTTTACTAATTTTGGCATTCACTTATATATCACTGCCACTTATATCTATCCTTACTGTCACTATAAAAGGACATGGAACTCTATATTAGTTCATGGCATCAACAACATCATGTCTCACAGATAATTCTATCTGACAATAAGGGCATATTATGGTACTTAGCTAAGTTAATTAGTGAATGTATCTCACCATCCCATTACAATAAAGCTTAACCTAAACTCATATATATGTGTCATTAAGCACACAACATCACAATTATGCATAGATTTTGAATCTCAGTTGGTATATATATATATATAAGGAGATTTCTGTTGGACAGATACAAGGTTTCCTAATATAAAAAAAATCATATAAGCCTTGTAGTTCTACTTATGGAAGTTATATAAGTTGTATTAAGTACCTGGACAGTAGGAGATAATACTTCATGAAATTCTAACCATCAATTGCAAATCCAGGTTTATCTATACAACAAGAAAATCATCAGGCAATATGATTTCTCTTAATGTTCACATATTCAAGTATATATTTTTACAAACATGTCAAGGTTTTAGCTCACAAAGATGCAGCACATAAGCAGATATTTGTAACTGAAAAATCTGGACAAGAATCAATGGATACTCTAATCAAAACAAGAGCAACTTCAGTTGAGTATTCCAGCAGTTGACAAAGTAAGATTGATCTTTACTCCATCCATTACATAAGGCGAAGGAAACTAATTTCAAGAAGGGAATCAGAAACATTGCAACCATTCTTAGGTGGCGTTTGTTTGACTGGATTTGCAGTTATATTGTAACTTGAGTTAATAGGTAACTGCAAATCCAGTGTTTGATTTTTTGTAACTAAAAACCCAACGTAACTTGAAATACACCAATAGATGAATTTGGTCTTACAACCAATTTGGCTGTAAGACCGAATACATCACTTGAATTACATCACATGCTATGCATAGCATGTGACGTTACAATATAAAAACAAATACACAATGTTATAATCATAATAATCGTAATCATATTATTATTATTATTATTATTATTATTGTTGTTGTTGTTGTTGTTGTTGTTGTTGTTGTTATTATTATTATTATTATTATTTTTTCTATTATTGTTATTATTATTTTTATTGTTGTTATTATTATTATTATTATTGTTATTATTATTATTATTATTATTATTATTATTATTATTATTATTATTATTATTATTATTATTATTTTGAAAACCAAACACATGTTTTCAAATTCCAGATTTACAAATCCCTCCAACCAAACACAAATTCCTGTAATACAGTATTTTCAGTTATATCTAACCAAACACCGGATTTAACTACACTGTATTTCAAAATCCATGTATTTCAAGTTACAATGTAACGTCAAATGCACTGCATGTCCAGTTACATCTAACCAAACGCCACCTTAACATCATTCTCTTAACAACACTAATCAGTACATGAATTAGGTGGTCTTAAATCAAGAGGTTCTCCATTTTCTTTAATCTTATTACTGACAGATGGTTTTCATAGCCACATCTAAATTTAGAGGTTGGACATCTTAATAAAAGTTAGAACACCATAGTATAGAAGCAAAATGGCTTGAGTTTATCAGATCTTACCCGAAATCCACCACCCTTCTAACAGCCCAACATAGCAGTTCAGAGATTTGTCCCAACCTCTCAGCTGCATTTGGTCGAACACCTCAGCTGCGAGTCCTCATTCTCCAATACTACATGTTATGGAGATCCTCAGTTCCTCAATTATACATTCACATGTTCTAACAGTAGATCCCACTTCTAAATACCAAAATTACATCAAATTAGTATTGAAGTTCTGCTGGGTATTTCTCAACCCACTAAGCAGTAGGCGCAAAGAATAAAGAGGGAGTTTTGTTCAGCCACTCACCAAAGGTCTCCTATACTGTTAGCTCACAGTGACCCTTCCCAGTTTTCTAGGGATGTTGCCTTGATCACGACTGTCCAAGCTTTTCCTTTGAGCTCCTAGATGCATTGGTGGTCAAGTGGCTCGCGGCCTCCTCCAAAGTTTCAGTTGGTGTTCAAGGGTTTCAAACCAATATTGCCTGAGATTTTTTTTAGAGGGACAGTGGGGAGTTGCAATATTTCCTTCTTGTTTCTCAGAAGATCAGCAGGAGGAGTTGGTAAGAAGGGTCCATGGTAAGCATTTGGTCATGAGCTCCAGAATTTCTTTTAAAGAAGAAGTACGATCACAAAGGAGGGAAAGGCAGGGGTAGCTTGTGATTCAGGAGAATTAGGGCCTGTTTGGATGCACCTATATTCCATAGTAATGACCCATATTACTATGGAATGGGTCATTATTATGGAATATATATTATGGCCCATTTGGTTACCTTTTTTACAGGGACAAATAACTATGGAATACTTACATTCCATAGTAATTTGTAAAAGAGGTCTCACCTCTTTTTTTTTTACTACCAGTGCTTCCCTGTGCTTTTCACGAGTTGGTCTTCTGCGAGCTTCTCCTTTCCCAAGCTTCTCTCCGTCCTTCGTCCTCAAATCCCATGGCGGCCGACTACAATCCTCTCCACCATCAAATTCGCCGACGGAGGGGGATTGCGTACGCATCTCAGCAAGAGCTTTACCGTTGAGGTACGGATCCGCGGCTGGCCGACGATGATCCTCTTCACCATCAGACGTTCACCAACTACTCCGAGCCCCCTCTCCACCATCAGATCCTTCTCTTTCCTTCAGAGACACCTCTCCCTTCAATGAAGGTAACTTGTTGATCCAAAGATTTTTTTTTTGTTGGGTTGTGGTTAGCTATGTTAGATTTGTGTGAAAGGATTTTAAAGTTGCTAGATCTGTTTCCTTTGTAGATCTGCAGAGTTTTGTGGGAGTTGCTAGATCTAATGATTGGGTGATGTTGATTTAGTTATTCTTGTAGATCTGCCTCTTTTGATGAGCAGAGTTTTGTGTGATGTTGATTTGCAGAGTTTTTTGTGATGTTGATTTTGATATGCTTCTAAAATTGTAGATCTACCTCTTTTGGTCTGTGAGTTGAAAATTGTAGATTTTGTTATTCCTGTTAGCCTTGCAAAAATTAATTTTGCATCGTTTGCATATCCACCAGGTTTGATTGCATTTCATGGCCATGTTCATGTGATTGATCTTTATTGGCGCATGTTGGGACTTGGATAAAGAGAACACCACAGTTGCGATACAGATAAGGCAGCACTGATTCATTTCATTGTCCAATTGGTGCATGACTATTTGTGATGTTTATTATTGTAACAATGTCATGGACCTTTTATGTAAGATTTTATGTTTTTTATATTGGAATATATTGGTACATGACAATTGGTGATAGTTTATTGTAACAATGTAAATTATGTTTATTAAAATTATTTCATAGGAAATTTTTACTCTATGTAGCCAAACACTCAACTCATAGGAATGTTTACTGTAACTTTTCCCATAGGATTCATGTCCACATACTATGAAATGAAATTCCTATAGAAAAATTTACTATGCTTCCAAACAGGCCCTTAGAAGAGAAGGAGAAGAAGGTTGAATGAGGGCAAGGCGTCTTCTCTGGGTTTTGAACCTCTCCAAACCCCAATTGTGGATTCACGGGCCTCCTCTTTTCTCAAGACTAGATCAAGATTTCCTGGTCACAAGGCTCACGGCTTCACCCGTGAGTTAATAGACCTGGGTTTAATTGGTTGATGGTTGACCATATTTAGTTAGGGTTTAAACCAAGTCTTTTACTCACTAATTCGAGTATTAGCAAAAATTGCATTTTATCCCTCGCCTTATTTCCAATCCCACAAAAGCTGTTTAGGATTTGTAAACAATCCCTCCACTTAGGCATTTATTCATTTAAGTCAAAAGTTGAAATTGATATAGTACTTATCAGGGGTACCTTTACAAGAGGTCACCTTGTTAACTTATGAGGAAGCTTTGGAGTACCTCCCCCCACTTGAAGAGTTTGAAATAGAGGAAGTTGCTGAGGTGGTTGTGGCCGAGGCAATAGAAAAGGTAGCTGCCAAGGCCGTAGAGGAGGTCAAAGCTTGGAATGTTATTAGGGAGGTGACCGTTCAGGCCTCGGAGGAAGTCATTCCTCCTCCTCACGTAGACTCAAGCTCAGACTGGATAGCCTGAGGTGGCACCTATCATGGTCAAGGTTGTGGCTCTTTTCTCTTCAGTTGAGCCTGAGGTTTCTACTCCATCTTCTTTGGACACTTGATTTTGTTTTCGACTATGTGCTTCTTTTTGTTATATGCCTAAACATTTGGCTTTGCACATTTGATGGACTATCTTTCTTGTAATATAGTCTTTTTCTACACTCTATGCTTGTGTTGAAGTTTTGAAGATTCCTGCGATGCTTTTGTCTAGCTTCTGATCTTGACTAACTAGCTCGTCTCGATTTATTCCCTTTCGTATGTGAGCCCTTCCCATTTTTTGGTGGAGCTTTGAGTTGTTTGAATAAGATGGTTTGTCTTCCTAATTAGAATAAAATGGTTCTCGATGGTAATACTCTTCTTCTGAGGTAACAGGATTAGTTCCCGATTGACATGTTCTCGAAGAGGCGTTATAGATCCCGAGTCGTTATGCCATGAATGCCCTTCTTGACAACCATGTTTATCAAAACTTTCATTTATGATGTTTAATCAAATGACCGTCCTTGTCGTTGTGCTGGAGACTCCTATCCACTCTAATCGGTCGTTGTTCCATCCACAAAAAGTGAAGGAAAGTCTTTTACCAGTATCAGGAGAGGTGTCTCGAGACCAACTTGTTTGCTCATCGATTTTTCCAAACACAGGTCACCCATGAAACTATGTTGGGGACCTACCCTTCAATCTTTCCAAACCTCTCCTAATCTGGGATGAGGTTTGGAGTGGGGGTAGTTACCTGAGATATTGGAGAGATTGTGTATGCACGTTGTTGCCCCCGGGGACTTGAGGGTAAACAATACTGGCCCCACAAGTGGGAGACCTTCTCAACAATGCATGGATAATCCCTCTTGTTCATGCTCATAGGATAACTAGGAGCTCCTGGCATGCCCCATTCATTTTATGCATGCTTCCTAGCCAAAGCAGATTGCCCAAACGACTAATATATCAGCTTGAGTTGAAGTCAAGATATACATCCTCTTACTTCTTAGATAACTTGTATACCCTTTTGCAACTTGTAGTCTTTTGAACTGTGAATAAGAAAACAAATTCTTGCGACTTCTCATTTGTCTCGAGCATGTTTTCTCTTCTTCTTCGTCCCTCATTATCAGAATTGTCTGAGGGTTGACCTTAAACTTTATTTGGCAACCTCGTGGGCTATTTTTTGGAGCTGTAAACCTTGTTTGGCGACCTTATAGGTTATTTTGCCGAGCTGCAAACCTTGTTTAGTGACCTTATAGGTTATTTTGTTGAGCTTTTTATCTAGTTGACCTCTTTTCTCCCGAGGTTTTAATTTTGGTCAAAATAATTAGCCTTCCCACAAAGACACGACCTATTCATCCTCTAGACGAGGTCTCTTTCAAATCCCTTGCATGATTCGCTTCCTCTGTGGGTCACCCTAAAGAAGTCCATAGCAGAGCAGTTTTCCATTTGTTAGGGTTTAATTGTTATTTGAAAATGCTATGCTATTCAAAATGAAACTTTCTGGCTCTCAATATTGTTTTGGGATCTTTGTTGCACCACTTTTCGAGCCATTCCTATGGCTTGGAGAAGACCTTGGAGTTCTTGGAGATGAGCTCACGTGTCGCTCATCTAGTGGTCCCTTTTTCTATGGGCCATATGCGCCACACAATCTCTTCATCGAGAGTCTATAAGAGATCGGAAAGGAGGGTGGTGGTCTTTCACCCATTCTCTTCTAAGTATGTCAAGCTTCCCCTGCTTGTTTGTCTTCTCCTTCAGCCTTTGATATAGAGCCCTTGACTTCAGAACCTGGGGTGCCAGATCTTGACTTTGAGTTTGTAGCCCGTTCATGTTTTCCTCAGGTGTGAGGTAGTCCTTACTTACGGCTTTTACCAAGCCATTTTACTAAGGGAATGCCCCCGCACATGTCTTCGACAACGCAGTAGGGACAAGGATGTCCTCCTTCCGAAGGTTCTCTTTACATAGGTGTTGTCAACCAATTTGGGGTCAGGAGCTTGTATGAGTCTTAGCTTGCCCAGAGATTCTGTCCCTCTTAGGCTCTTGCCTGCCTTGCTGACTCAAGCTCTCTGACCTTTTAATCTAGTACACCAGCCCATCTGGTGGAGGCTGTGGCGTCATACACTCAGGTCCGCGACCTTAAGAAATTAGGTCTCTCCGAGTGTCCCAATAGGATGAAGTTTGCTCACCCCATTCATTCTCTGTGGCCTTGTAGCGGTTTTTGCTTGCCCCGTTGGACTGACTGCTTGGGGTTGTTATCCCTATAGGCCAACTTCTTGGTACTTTGAATATAGGTTCCGAGTACTTTTAATTGTACTCTTTTTGTAACTGTAAATATTTGTAAGTTATGCAGAAATGAATTTTTCTCATTCTTGTTTGTGCTTGCGACCATGTCTTTCCTTTGCCCCCCAAACTAAGCATGTCTGTGCTAGGCTGAGAGGGCCTTATATCACTCAGCTCCATTTCTTCTTTGTAATATAGACCTTATTCTCGGCACAATGTTGCACTAATTTTTGGCAACTCTTTAACAAAAAGATCATCCTAGACAAAGGTGATAGTTAAGAAGTTGGCGATATAAGAAGTTCGTCCCTAAAAAGGCGACAAGGTCACCCCAAAAAGTCAATGACTTAAGTTCATCCCTAAGAAGGCGACGACTTAAGAGGCGCATCCCTAAGAAGGCGACGACATAAGAAACTTGTCCTCAAGAAGGCGATGACTTAAGAAATTCACTTCTGAGAAGGCGACAACATTGGGAACTCGTCCCTTATCATTCACGTTGTCTCCAAAACTGATACGAGTTAAGGGCCACCTTTTTGTGTCTCTCTAGTTTCCCTGACCGTACGCCTTCTAAGAAGTGGACCACATTTTCCCAGAGTGTACCTTTCAGAGGGGATTTGACAAACGTCATAATAGGAGTAACTCCTAATGTAACCTTTTCGAAGAGCTGTAGGGATCATGACCCACGTGTTAATCATCCATGGTGCGCCTTTTGTAGGACACCCACATCCTTTGGACTTTTACTACGATGTTTAGAGAAGGCACGTATGTTGTTCCTCCCTTTAAATAGAGTTCTAGAGGTTGTTATATTCATGTCGTGTTATTTACAACTGCTTTCAGAACGCCTAGTTTGTCTCCTGAAGATGGATCGTGACTGATTATGGCGAACTTAGAAAGAGTTCCTCAGCAGTCCCATTGAAGAGGAGGTTTCTTCAGGGGGTTACCCCTAGTTAGGCAAGAAGTCTCACATCTGTCAGAACTCTAGGGACCCTCAAGACGCCTTTCCTGTTGAGGGAGGGAGTGCAAGGGAGTATCCCGCCCCTAGGCGGTGGGCTAATTCCGAGCAAGCTAGTAAGACCCCTCTAGCAAGGTCAGACATGCCGCCCCAAAATGGTTCCGACTCCCCCACCGAGCCCTACTACAGCCCAGATATCGAGGTCACTCTGGCCAGGGGTTTTCCTTGACAAAAATGGAAAATCCGTCGCCATGGCGATGAAGTCCCCCCTCACGGACCTCTGTTACCACCGCTAAGGCTTTGTAGGCCATCTCCCTAGAAATGCTGGGGAGGCTTGGTGGAAAGAAGCTTGCCTCTTGGCTCAATCTGGTTAGAGCCAGGTAAGTTCAGTTTTCATTTCACGCGTCTTTCTTCATTGCCTTTTTCAATGACCTTCCTCCCATGAGTACAGTCAGACATTCTGATGGGATTCACTCTGACCCATCTGCAAGAGAAGGTAAGGCTTGGCTGCCTCAAGAAATTTCTGGAAAAGACCATGGCTCGTAGGTTGAAGCTAACTTTAGAAAGGCTAAAGAAGTGCTCACCCGGCGAGGCCACACAATCCACCAGCTCGAGGAGTCGCATTTCCAGAGGCTTGAGGTGGCCAAGAAGGACAGGGAGAGGCTTTTGATAGAGGTCTCCACTACCCAGGCCACCGCGATGTAGGCCCAAAAAGAGATGGAGAGGATGTTTGAGGATCAATTGTTCGAAATATCTGAGAATCCTTGTTCCCTTCGTTAATATTTACTACTTTTCTTAGGGTTTAGGTTAAATAAAAACCCAACTTAATCGTTTGACTAAATCAACAAAACAACTTAGTAGGTTAGTAATCTGTTAGACCACTTTCCCCTCCCTGAGGAAATCGACATCGGTACTTACCGATCTTTATTATTTTGACAACGTACGCATGTGTGCAGAGGCATAGTATTTACACTTACCAACCATTAGAAAACATAATTGACCACAATATCAGCATGAGGCATCGAAAATGCAAATAAAGTAAAAATTAAAAATTAAAAAATTAACGTTTACAACTATATTAAATAGTTTTGAAGTATATGGATGGAAATGAACATAGGGGCAATAAACAAGGACCAAAAATGGCCTTAATCTATATTGAAACTAACCTAATTTTGCATATATGCACGGGAATGAGCTTTTTAATTGTTTATCTAAACTTCGGGGGTACTTCTTTGACATTTTTTTTTAAAACTTTTCTTTCTCAGTTTGGGACGATTTAGAGAAAGCAAACAAAAAACTTTTCAAAGACTATAATTGCAAGTTAGAACTGGTAGAAAAGATGTAGATGGTCAATCAACTTCTTAACAAAGTGTGTGAGATGTCAGGTAAAACACACAAACATGGAGTTATTAACTCTTTGCTACATTTAAATACTACTTCTCATGCTCAATTTGTTTGACATTGGAATTTAATATTCACATGGAAATATTAGTTGGATTTAGTAATTCGGATAAGCTACTCTATGGAATTACATCTCACATCATCTGATAATGGCATTTGCAATTCACATAATCAGAAAATTGTTGTGTACTTCTTGTTCCAGTTGGCCAAATAACCCCATCCAATGTTGTTGACCAAGTCCCAACATCATCAACACCTACTAATGCACTTTGTGAAGTGTTGTAATCGATCAAGGCAACTTAAGAGATGAAAATGAACTCATTTGGGTTGTCAAAGACTTCATCTAGCAGTCCATTAAGTCCGAATTTATCAAGGAATGAATGATATGGCAACTTCATCAACACTTGCTAAAGCACTTTGCAATAGAAATACTTTTGAGTATTGTAATCGATAAAGGGCACTTAAGCGATGAAAACGAACTCATATGGGATATCAAGGCAGAAAATTCATCTAGCATTCCATTAAGCCAAAGTCCAAACATGGAACTGTATCACGGAATTGCTGATATGGATATATTCGGTGTAGGGGCACCATATCCAAAATATTTAAATCAAGTTTTTACTCAGAATAATGGTATGTTCTCTAAAACCTTGTGCTCAAGATTTTCATCTTGGCTTTCTTTTTATGCTGATTCTCAGTGCATATTGTTAAATTTAATCTCTTTTATTGGGTAAAAATCTTGAGAGGTCACCAAACTATGTCCATATTTCACTTTGGGTACTAAACTTTAATTTGTACCTTTTTGGTCACCCTACTTCTATTTGATTCGAGTGGGAGGGTACCTGAGGGGAACCGATAAGAATTATCTCATGTGGCCGCTGGATTAGCCACGTGGAGGGTATTGAAATCCTAATTTACAAAAATCCTAACTAATTGAACAACATTTGGGAAAAAAACAAAATTTGAATCTTGATTTCAATAAAATCAAAACTAACAATATTCAAAATCAAGGTTCAAATGTTGTCAAATTAGTTAGGATTTTTGTAAATTAGAATTTCAATACCCTCTACGTGGCTAATCTGGTGGTCGCATCAGATAATTATCGCTGGTTTCCCTCGGGTACCCTCTCGTTGAAATCAAATAGAAGTAGGGTGACCAAAAAAATACAAATTGAAGTTTGGTACCCAAAGTGAAATATCGGCATAGTTTGGTGACCTCTCAAGATTTTTAACCCTCTTTTGTTACCAGACGTATTGGAGGATCAAAGCTGCTACCCTTCACTCTCATCTCAAAATAATAGTGGCTCAAACTAGACATGGGCACGGGCGGTTAAGGGCGAATAACTCGCCGGTTCCGGCGGCCAAATCCGGACCGGAATCGGCCCGGCCACGGGGCAACCCGGGCGGGTTGTTGACCTGTCGGACCAGCGGGTCACGGGTCACCTTCGGGTGACCCGTGAATCGCCCGCGAGAGAAGGGCCGGGCCCAACCCGCCGGTTTTTATTTTTTTTAAAATTTTTTTTTAAAATTATTTAAAATATACAAAATATATACATTAAAAATTGAAAAAAATAGCAAAAAAGGTGAAAAAAATGTTTAAAAAAAACTATGATATTTTGATATAAAAATATAATGAGAAAAAAATGTAAAACATTGAAAACTATAAAATTCATAATAAAATCTAAATTGTATAATTAAATATATATTTAAAAATATGAAAAAATGAAAAAAAAAAACAAACCTATGCTTTTATGTATAGAAATTTGAAAACTATAAAATTCATAATAAAATCTAAATTGTATATTGTATAATATATATTTAAAAATATGAAAAAATGAAAAAAAAACAAACCTATGCTTTTATGTATAGAAATTAGAAATAGAATAAGAAAATGTAAAAAAAATTTGAAAACTATGATATATGATAATCATAGATTCATACTATATATCAGAGACTCATGGTATCATAGATTCATAGTTGTTCATAATATTATGGTTTTCATTTTTTTTTAAAAAACTAAAATGTAATTTGAAAATTATCAAAAAAAAATGTAATTTAATGATATTATGATATATAGAAATAGAATGCAGAAATGGAAAAAAAAAATGTAAAAAAAAAACTATAACATTATAATTACGGCTTGCACTTAATTCGTTTACCTATCGAATTAAGTTGCCTACGTATCCTCTTGGGTGTAAGAGGAATCAAAGCCGACGTCGTTCTCTTACCTTAAACTGGACTGGAGTTGTCACCCACTTACCTATTCATCGGCGTCAGGTTCTGGCTCTTGCTCGGTATCGGGGGCCGTTGTTGTGCTCATCATGTTATCGGTGAAGAAGAAGTCACCGCCTCGGACTTCCCACTGCTTCTTGTTGTCGTCGTTGTGCGCTTCCAATCATCTGTGCAAACTTGAATTTCAATGTTTGGTGGTGACAACCGTGAGCGTGTTGAATCCAAAGATGTTTCCACTTGCAATCGAAAGTCCGCCGCGCTCTTGTAGACATAGGACACGCAAAAATATCCTATATAAGTAATGAAAGACTAGGATCAGCATTTCCATTACCTTTCCACCAATGAAGAATATCAAAAGACATAACTACAATCACGTCCTCGAGAACCAGGAAGGTGGTATTCAAATACATGTCGACCTCTGTGTATTGAGAACCCCTAGGCTTCTTCTTCGCTTGCCTTTGTCGAAATGAATCTCCCCCACTACTGCTAGACTGTCCTACCGCCTCAGTTACAACCTGTGGAACTATATGACTATAACGAGAGCAGTAGCTCTCATACAGTTCAACGAGTTGTAACTTAACTTCACTAACAATTACACTAACATCCGTAAAACTGTCAGAATCCGGTCCATACCATTGAGAGTCTAACTCACTCATGACCCATTGTTGACTATCTTGACCTCCATTAAACCCTAAGAACTTGTAATAAGCTTCTAAATATGCATTTAAACCTTCTAATTTTTGCCTAGGATCTAAAGCAAATGCAACTAAAGCAATAGGAGGTATATTTCTATAATAGCTCAACCACTTTGCCTTCATCTCTAGAAGGCCCGTAACTAATTGAGCATCTAATCTAAAGTTCCACATTTGTTCAAAGAATATCAACAGCACCATACAAGAATAAATGTGCGGTGGGAAAATAAACTTGCGAAAATAAATTTGTACATGTATTAAACACAGAAAGCAATTCCATAACTCTAGTAGCAACATTCCATTGGTATTCAAATAAACTAAAATTAGGCAAAGCTTCATTAACAAAAGCAGTCAACAATGTCTTATAAGGAAATGTCGCATTAAGAAGCCTATAGGTAGAGTTCCATCTAGTTTTAACGTCTTTTGGGAATTTTTAGGCCTCATGTTATTTGCTTTACAATACTTGACCCCATTGTTTCATCAATGTCATGTTCCTTCCTATATATGATACTATATCCCTAATCGGTCCTACAAATAGTTTTAGTGACTCTAATCCGGTTTGTACACATAAGTTCAATACATGACAAGCACATCTAATATGGAAATATTTGCCCCCTCATGAAGGCCTCAAATATTCTTCCAAAGGTCTAATCGAGGCCGTATTAGCAGAGGCATTATCAAATGAAATTGAAAAAATCCTAAAACTCAAACCATATTCTTCGATGATCCCACGAATCATCCTATAAATATTATCGGCGGTATGAGGCTCGTTGAATACCCTAAAAGCAATGACTCGCTTTTGGATATTCCACGAGTCATCAATCCAATGTGCCGTAATACCCATAAAAGAATTTTCATGGAATACATCGGTCCATATATCAGAACATAAAGAAACAGAGGAGATACAAGAGCGAAAATACTCACAAAGATTTTCTTTTCCATGTTTGTATTGTTTGAAGATCGTTCTTTGAATCGTCCTCCTTGATACCTTTTTGCATGCCGGTTGCAACGTCTCATTGATGCACTCTTGCACTTGGCATCGCTCCGCAAAGTTGAATGGCAAGTGCTCCACAGAAATCGTCTCCGCGATTTTATCCCTATATCTCGGTTGAGAAAATGTAAATAAAGAAGAGTGGGAACCCGTACCTTCGTCTACGGCGAATCGAATTTGAGATTGATTTCGAGGATTTCCTACTTTGTCAGGATGCTTCTTCTCCATATGTCTAGCAAATGTGCCATACCCTCCTCCCTTGCTATGCTTAAATTCGGAAGTACAATACTTACATTTAGCATGAGTTACGTTGCATCATTGTCATACACTTTTGTAAAATGGACTTTAAAAATATCGGATTTTGAAGTTGTTTCCGAAATGGGATTTGTTCCTCCTCCAGCTTCTCGTAGCGATGGGCGCTTTGTCCGGTGCATCGGCTACACCTTCGTACTCTTCTTGCCATTTATTGCTCTCTTGAGTAGGCAAGGAGGCCGAACCGACAATGCCTTTTCCCCTCGAGCTTCCACCACCACGTGATGCCATTTCTCTTGAGTAAGCCTAAGTGCCGAACCCCGATCCAATGAAGGGAATTGCTGAGAGCCGTGTTGAGAGTCTTGAGACTTGAGAGAACTATAGAAATTAGGAGAGAATAGAGTTTGATGTGAGAGTGAGGAGTGATATTGAAGGAGAGGAGTATATATAGAGTTTAAAATAATTAAAAGAAAAAAAAATTAAAAAAAAATAAAAAAAACAACCAACGGCTGTGTAGCCGTTGGTGTGTGAGACAGAGAGACAGAGATCTGTCTCTCTGTCTCACAATTGTAGCCGTTGGCCGTTTATTTTTTTTTTTAATTAAAAAACAATAACCCGCCGGTTAGACCCGGCGGGTTGAACCGGCGGGTCCACACCGTACGGCCCGGCGGGTTGACCCGCCGGGCCGCGGGTCCAAATAAATGGACCTTAGGCCCGCCATCAGAAGCGGGCGGTTCACGGGTTCTTCGCCCGCCGGGTCAGTTGACCCGGCGGGTTTTCCCGGGCCGGTTCCGGGCCAAAACCGGCCCGTGCCCCCCTCTAGCTCAAACTATGTTGCTTAAGCTTCAATACGGGAGTATATGGCATGTGCTCTGTTTGTCATCAACCATGAGCATTCTGCAGGTGTTTGTTGTTGTCAGTGGTAGTCTTTAGGTGTTGTGGTTTTTTTTCTTTTTTTTTTGTAATTTGCATATTAGCCTAATAATAATATAAATTCATCATATTGATTAAATGACAGAAATGGGAACACGTGAAGAAGAAGAGCTATGTGTTTACTTTTCTAAAAGTATGTTGCTAATTGTTTTAAATTTATGAACTCATGGTTTATTAGGTGCTTCAAAGAGGGCTAAAAAAGTATGCTGCTGAAGTCTTTTTTGTGATTAATGGTAAAAAAAATTTTCTGTTGTTTGCTTGATTAGTTATTATTTGTATGCTTACTTGATGTGATAACTGTAGGAAAAGGAGTTATATTTTTATTGATGGGAGAGAACCGTTAGTCTTATGATATAAATAAGGGAAATGTTATGAGAGTTCCAGCAGGCGCACAAGCGTTTTTGATTAATAAGGATGACAAGAAGAAGCTCAAGATCGCATCACTAATCATCCCCATCTCTACTCCAGGTCTTTTTAAGATTGGTACATGTTGTGTATACAACATCTGGACTAGTTTGATTAATAAGTACTGTAACTAGTTTTATTTTTGGAAAGCAAGCATCCAAAATCACTCCAAATAGTCACACCAGGGGGTATAAATTAATGAATGGTGACCTTTAAATGTCACAGCTTCTAATTTTAATTTGGATATATAAGTTTTGAGGTTGTTCTTTGTATCAAATAAAGCTTATTAGCTTAATATTGTGCTGTCATCTTGTTTGAAGGTTGACAATGATGAGGTGTTGAGTCTATTTGAGCAGGAGAGTAGGGAGTTAATGGTGAAGGCAACTGAAGAACAAATCAGTGCCATTAGCAAGTACTCTGAAGGCGGCAGCGGAATACTGTGGCCTTTTGCACAATCAAGAAAGCCTTTCAATCTTCTCAAAAGAAGGCCTACTTATTATAACAACCATGGAAAGCTCTATGAAGTCAATGCCAATAATTACCAACAACTTAGTGATCTCAATGTTGATGTCTTAGTTGTCAACATTACCAAAGTAAGGATGCTAACTCTTTGTACTAATGTGAAAATGTAAGTCTTGATCAGTCTCTCATGATATCTTTCATCTCTATTTGACAGGGTTCGATGATGTTGTTGAACTATAACACATAGGAGATGATGGGTGTGTTTTCCGAAAGTATACGGGTCGTGATCAAGTAATAAAGTGGACTATGGGAAGTCGGATGTCGAACCACAGGGAATAAAGATTGCTAAGTGTAAACCAAGCTTTAATAACCTAGTCTAAATGGCAATTTGGGGGGAGTTTTGGTTTTCAAAACTAAAGAGCTACAAAGGATTGCGAATAAGAACTGAAAATTGAGAGTTGATTGGGGTGAATCAATGGCAAGAGAGGATACTTGGGTATGTATCCCTTTTGGATTTCAATTCTAAAGATGAGCAAAGATATTTATGAATCAAAGTTGGTATTTCTTGTGCCAATAGTCCCAAAATTATATCCAGTCCCTCTTCCAAGGTGATTGGATAACTAGTCTCCTAGGACTTGATATGAGGCTCAAGGAAATTTATGTATATTGGAAGAATCATGGGGGTGAATTCGTATGAAAGAGTCGTTCGCCCTTCTAGTACCCGATTCCTCGGTATACTCATGAAACTCTCTATTGAAGCAAGTTCCTAATACAAGGAGGCGCTAGCTCTACCCTTGTATTGCACACAAGTAATTTCTAGTGATGAAATTACAATCAATACATAACATTCATTAGACATTCAAGAAGGTACCAACAAATCATCATAAACATTCAATGCTATTAATGCTCAATCCAAAAGTTCAACATACCCAAGTACCAATAGATTAGTTCCCCATAAATGGGGAACTCAAACCAAAATAGGAAAGCTTACAAACCAAAGAAAAGGTAATAGAGGACACCATTACCTCCAATGCTTGCAACTCCAATGGTTCTCTATTCTCAAGATTTGGGAGTGATGACCCCCAAGTCCTAATCTCTCCTCTAGCCTCTCTCCCAAGCCAACCTCCCTCTAAACTCTCATACTTAACTATTTATACCCATGAATTAGGGCTCCACTACAAAAATTACAACATTGCCCTTGATTGGGCTCATGAAACTGCAAAAGTTACGATGAACGGCCTCGTGAACGGCCTGTTCATCAGTCCGTTCGACTCACGTACCTTTGCTCAACCGGCGGTCAACCGGCCGTTCATCACCCCGTTCACCTCACAGCTTGCTCTGAACGGCGGTGGCTGGCGGTTCATCAGCCGGTTCACCTCACAGCTTGCTCTGAACCGGCAGATGAACGGCCATTCACAAGGCCGTTCACACTCTCTTTGTGCCTGCCTTTGTGCCCAGGTGTGAACGGCCGTTCACAAGGCCGTTCACCCCCTATTTACTTCAAAATATCTTCGTTTGTTCTTCATTTTGTTGAGAAATGCTTCCTTTTCGTCGGGGTGGCCTATTTATGCCCTGTTTACAAAATATGAAGCATTTTATATACCGGCGAGCTACAAATCATTGAATTTGACATGAAAATAAGTATATATATGGTATGTAAATATGCTCATTTGAACGCTTATCAGGGGACAAAGATGTGATGAGAGAAAGAGGATACTTTGAGATGGCTTGCCCGCACATATCAAGTTAGAAACATCAAAGAGAAAGAGAGCACTATCAGAGTGTTAGGTAATTCTCAATAGGTAGTTTTTCTCTCATGAATTCATGTAGCTAAAATATGATTTCTATATTTCATGTTTTTAGAGGGAGGGAGGGGGGGGGGGGGGAGCCAAGGATTGCTGATTTTGTTCATGGTTCTGATGGGTTAGGGAATATTTCTCGGCTTTCTCCTAAAGGAAAAAGATTAAGAAAGGTTTCCGACTATCCAAATGAAGCATTTATACTTGTATTTGGGCCTTTAATTTGATAAATGTACAATATGTGATATTATTGCTACTATGTTTATATGACAAATTTGTAATATACAATATGTGAGTAGATGTAAATTAAACAAAAACCAGTAGTTCTTGAATCATTTGATTTTATAAATTTGTATATTCTCATAACATATTTTTACTATCTAGTCCTAGTGAGTATAAATTTTTATATACAACCAGTTGTTATAGAAAATTTTGTGAGCATATTTTGGGTGAGTAAAAAAATAAAAAATGATAATCTGTGTTTTTGCTCACCAATAATATCCATGAGTAAAAGTAAAAAGAAAGTAATAATTTTGCTTTTACTCGTGAATAAGATGTATGAGTAAAAAATAAAAAATAAAATATTTGTTTATACTCATGCATAATATCCATGAGTAAAACTAAAGATAAAATAATAATTCCTTTTTTTACTGTCACGCCCCGACCCGGATCCCGGGACCTTGAGCGCGTCAACAGACAGGCCGTATTTATGCTGAGACAAACTCAACTCAAATACAAGGCCTAAAAAGGTGATAAGCAGATAACAATCCATAATATAAAATAAACTCGTGTTCAAAAGAACATAGAGTTATCAGGGTCCATAGGCCCTATAATAGTCTGGTCCCTATACGTGTCCTACACATAGTAATGTTCACAAAATAAAAGATAAAGGAGTCTCCCAGACCTCGGATCTCCTCGTGACCTCTCCTCAGGATCCACCCCCTCCTAAATCTCGAAATCTGTAAAAGAGGAAAAGTAAAACACATGTGCTTTCGAATGGAAAGCCCAGTAAGTACCCCTACGAGTCACAAAGACATAGATAGGCAATATGTCAACCAATGAGGTCACAACATCAACAAACACAGTCCTAGGAGTCTACCAGAAACAATCTAAAGGTATGACCCCTGCTACAGAAGCCCTCGGGCTCTGTGATGAGTTTTAAAGAAAACTCAAGGATCACTCCCGGCCAGTATGTCCAGCTACTTGTTGTAAGCACGACCTTCTGGTCGTTCGACCCTCCGGTCGTAAATTGGTAGAACTACCTCTCTTATACGTGTTAACACGGTCAGTGTACCACATCCACTGACAGGTAAGACCACCAGAGATTCGCCTCTCTGGCAAGGTAGGCAGAAATACCAGGGGGTCCTGTCTCTGAACATTTTCCTATCGGAGCCCCCTAGTTCCACTGAGTCCGGGCAGTAGACCATAGCAAACAGGGACACCAACGTCCCGAAACAAACATACATGCTCAACAGGAATCTAAACAGATGCAAATAGCATGTATGACAAAAGTAGGGCATGTGATATGAAAACATAAACAAGTCCAAGAAAAACCCGAAACCAGGTGGGAACTAGGCAAGTGTACTTACCTCCTAGTAAGACTAAAAGTCTTCCTAGAATCCCTTGGAATGCCTTACGTCCCCCCGAGAATATCTATCATACATAGGCTCTATTAGAGTTAAGATTTCATCGAGTCTCTAGTTACGTATGCATATCTATCGTCTCTGTTGGGCCTAGGCCCACTAACGGGTCCTAAGGACCATCTCTCGGATTACTGGCCCTTATCCCCTGTTTCCATATCCTTTAGTTGACCTTAGACCCAACTTGGTCAAACCTAGTCAACCCTAGTTTACTTGTCGAGTCTAAACCTTATTTAGTCATCTCTAACTACTTTAGGTGAATTGGGCCCATTTCCAGCCCATTTCACAGTTTAGCTTGACCTTGGCCCTTTTTACGAAAGAAGGGCATTTTAGTCATTTGGATTGGGTTCACCTTAAAATCATTTAGCCAAAACTAACCCACTCATGTTAGTAGTTTATATCATGTCTTGATTTGGATGAGCCCAATGTCCAATCTTTCAATCACGTTGTTTTAGTTTAATCAACTTAATTTGATTAATCGTCGTCACACCATAAGGTTTATTAAAAACATTTAATAACCTAAATAATCTCTCAAATTATTCCAACATTAATCAACTAAATTTGTCACACTGAGAATAACTACATCATCCCAAAGTTATTCTTTTATTTTGTCACATTACGAAGATTTAAAATCTTATCAAAACTTTTAAATCAATCTAGTTGATTAATCGAATTAACTATGTCACACTCATATAGTTCAAATTATTAATTTGTCACATGGTATGATTTTATCACACTATCAAGGTTTCATAGTTATTTAAGTAATTGTCACACTCCTATAGTCTTATATAGTTGTTTCAACTATATAAAACAATTAAATCAATTATTTGTCACACAAAATAATATAATGAACCATTTTATTAATGTGTCACACCTCTAAAGTTTGAAAAAAATTATTTCAGTTAATTATTTACTTCCGAATTTAAGAGAAATAATATCATTATTATTATTATTATTTTTATATATATTTGGCCTCCTTCTTCCTCTCTCTATCACACGCGTCCGTGGCTTCGACGTCACCGGCCATCCTCTCAGGCAAGCTCCGGGCACCTCCTTGTGCCCGGTCCCCCATTGCAGGAAGCCTCACGACCACGGCCGGCTCCTCCAGTGCGCCACCGGCCTCGCTTCCATCGCTAGAGATCCTTGAAGTGCTCGGCCGCGAGAACAACACTCTCCGACGAGCTAACTATGCATGCAATAACACTATCTATGACTAAGGAGGGAGAGAACTCTTACCATGCGATCGGGGACGAGAGTTAGTGCTGACGACAAGCTCTCCAGCACCGGTGAAGGAGCTCTGTCTTTCCGGCGATCCTCTGCCGCGTCTCCTTCCCGTGTCCTTCTCCCCGGCCTGTTATCCTCTCTGTCAGACAACAACTCCTGGCCACTGGGCTCTGCGAGTAGCACGGGCTTCTGCGGTGGAGCTCCTTCCTTCACTGTCACCTCACCGGAGCTGGGGTCTCAATGTAGAGCTGTGCTCTCTCCCGGACCCCATGCTCCCTTTTATAGGCTTCTGGAACCAGACGAAGAGACGGTAGCCGAAAAGCCTCGCCGTTAAACGGCCGACGGCCTCGCGCGTAACGGGCGAGATAGCCGGCGGTGCTCGCGCGGGCGTTTCCAGCGACGGGGAAGAGACAGGCGCTGCCTCGGGATCGTCACTCAATCTGATCCGGCGGCCACGATTACTCGTTCGTAATCAACGGTGGATACCCCACCATTTGCCTAGGATCTAGCATCCCCTTTTGATCAACGGTCGGGATTTAAAACAGATTGACGGCCCGATCTTATTACTATGCCTCGCATCCAAACCCCCAGTAGATGATTTGATCTTGGCGTGCCACGTGGCCTCTAAGATCTGTAACCCATGCCTCGTGATCCTAACTCATCTTAAGATGAGTGGTTCTGTGTATGCCCGCACCGTGGAATCGCCTCCACCACCCACCCATCAGTGCCTCGTATCTGGTTCACGATCGGATGGATCGTTCTTGCACTTGCCAAGTGGCAAAACTGAGGCCGTTATAATACCTCAAGATCTACAACAATTTGAGATAATCAAATCTCAGCCGTTCGTTCATTTACTATCATGCCCTGAACCGCGGCCCAGGCACGTAGACAACCGGCCGCACCCAAACAGGGACTAGTCCCCATTCAGGCGCAAGGCCTTAGAAACTCTTATACAATAAGTATACAGAGGTAATGATAACAGCGGAATCATAAGATAAAAGAAGAAGGGTAGTTTATACAACTCCGTACAAGTATAATATCGAGTTTATACAACCCAAGACCAGGATCTGGTCCAGTCACCCCTAGAAATCCATACAACAAGAAATACATAATACAAGTCTTACACAAGATAAAAAAAGAGGTACGCAGACCTCGAGACAAATACAAATAACCGAGTCAACCACTCGGTATATCCCCGCCTAAGCTCGAGCCTACTCCTCCTGGTCTGAACCTGAGAACACACAAGTCAAGTGCATGAGCCTAAAGAATAGGCCCAGTAGGGTCGCATAAACAAAGAACAGAACATAATAAGTAACAATATGCAAGTGTAACAACACCACAAGCAAGTAACAAGTAACTGGGATGTGGATAAATCCACAGATGTACTAAATCTCTGGCATATATGATACTAAGATGTCTACGACATTAATGACATCGTCGATATCGTCTTCGGCCTAAGCCGGATAATGCTATAGAAAACATGTGCACATGGTCAGAAAATGCCGCTCTCTGACTGAGCCAGGTGGCCAGATATTATACGCCCTCTACTGGGGCATCCGCCCGATGGAGCATCACGTGCTCGTGGCCAGATATTATACGCCCTCTGCCGGGGCATCCGTCCGATGGAGCACCAAGTGCTCGTGACCAGATATTATACGCCCTCTGCCGGGGCATCCGTCCGATGTATCATGCCTGAAAGTAAGAGATTCTAGTACAAATACCTAACAACAGGTATACATCTATATCCAAGGCAGCAACATCTTGAATATATAAAGATCAGTGACCTCATCGAGATCGGAAGCCAATACGTATCCAAGGAATAAACTCTACTCAAATACGTGTACGAAAAAAAACATGAAAGCAACAATCTCCTTGAGATATAAAACCGATACATATGAGGAAACCCATCTCGAATATGTATTGGGAACCTCTCAAGGAAATAAGAGTACAAAATCAAAGTAGGGTAGGAGGAAGGAATACTCACAAACCTCCCGTGCGAGAGCCTACCTGACTAGAAGCAAATCACTGATCCTCATCGCGCCTCACGCGTCCGAATCGGGATCTAGTAACTAGAGTGACAAAACCTTAGTTTCTTTACACTCTAACACACCGTACTAAATAAAAAAAAGAATGCGGTTATTCATTGAGCTCTAGTTATCTAAATCGAGAGATCAAATCATAAAGTGATAGTCCATCTAAATTCATCATACTCGGAAGTCATCGACTAGCAAGCAATGATGCATGAATTTAATGGAAATTTCGGCAGCATTTCCCCTATTTCTAGGGCCCCGAAAACGTACAAACATTCCACAAAAAAATCCAATAAACTTGGATTTCTTTTTTATAAATCATACATAACCAAGAATATCGCATGATTCATACATAACATAAATCTTAAATTTTTCTTTCTACTCAAAAGTCCCCTCTTAACAATCCCAATAATCTCTTGGTTTCAACAATATTAATCTAACCCCAAGCCCCTTCATACCAAGAATGAAGCTCATGAAACCCTTCTCATTCCCAACTTCATACAAGGCCGTGAATACTCACCGTCGCGAAGGGGAAAATGGCAACGTCTTGGTGGCGGGCTTGGGGAAGTCCAAATGAGGGTGGTCGCCGGAGAAGGAAGGTGGCCGACCTGGGTCGCTGCTCGTTGGAAAAGGAATGCTTGGTTCCAGCTGTGCGGCACCGAGGTGGGGCAGATCTAGGCCTTGGTGTGGCGCTGGCCGACGGCGGCGTGAGGGCGGGCGAGCCAAGCCGGCGGCTGCGCGAGGACGCCTTCGGCCATGCTTGAGGGATCTTGTGATGGCCGCTGCTTCGCGCCGCGGCACTGGCTATCGCGCCTGTCGCGGCTACGTGACTTCTGCGGTGCATGGCGAGTGGCGAGGCCCGTGGTGAGCTCCGGTGGCCGGCGGCGAGCTTGGCAGATCTGAGTTCTAGATCTAAGGTGAAAAGGGAGAGGGAGGGAGAGAGAGAGAGAGTTTCTTCTTTCTCTCTCTCTCTTATCTGATGACATGTTATAAAGAATGAGATTAAATTTTCACTATTGCTTCATATGTTTACTATTCCTTTAATTAGAATATCTTGTCACTATAGTTTCACATGCCTACTTTTCAGTCACGGGTGAATTCATCTCTAGGGTCCACTGTTTGATTCTCCCGTCCTAGTGTCAGACCCAGATCCGCGAATCTCGGGTCCGTAGTCCCATGGCACGGGTGTACTGTAAAATCACGGGATCGGTCTCTCGTCAGACCAGATCCGAGAATAACGGCTTTCGGTCAAATCCTTCGTCACGGGAATACTGTGGCATCACGGGGCTGTCTCAGTCCCCAACCAGATCCACTTTTCCCGGGATTTGAATATTTATTCATTTTCTCTCTCGATAATTAATCCGAATTAACTAATATATAATTAATCTAGATTTATTAAGAATTGATTTATTTCGATTAATTAACGTTTAATTAATCTGGATTATTCAGACATGTGATTTTTCCCAAAACTTCACTGCTCATCATATTGAATTGCCATTTAAAATTTTTGGTAAATAAAAATCTTTATTTATTTCGGGGCGGGTTTTACATTTACTATTAGAGTTTTCTCTAGGAAAATTTACCAGAGGTCCCTGACATTTTCAAAGTTACATGCAGGTCCAAGACTGTGAGAGGGAACAATTATCTTTTAGTCCCCCAAACTTTCAAAATTACGCTTCAGCCCTCTGATCCCCCATAAACCTTAATTACTTAATTTCCCCCCATAATTAGATCCTCATATAACTCTCTAGGGAAAATTATTTATTTAACAAACAATTTTTAGGAAAACTTCAACACATTTATTTCCTTAAAATTTCTTGGATTTTACATTTACTCACGCATAATATGCATGAGTAGAAAATAAAGAAAAATAATAATCACTATTTTTACTCACGGATAATATCTGTGAGTAAAAGTAAAAGTAAAATAATAATCACTACTTTTACTCACGCATGTACAAGCGTGAGTAAAAGCTAAAAATCTATTCTCATGGAAATTTTTCGTCACAATATGGCTATACCGTCACCCCCCTTTAGCCATTGTACTTTTAGTGCCGGTATAAGGTTTTCTCCCATGAGTAAAAATATTTTGATCTATACTCACAGTTATTGACACTTTTACTCACGCTTATGCTGGCGTGAGTAAATGTAACATTTTTTGTAGTGGCAGCTGGTGTCTTGGTAAGTTATTCAACGTGTTCGATTTGCTACTGATGTGTCCATTGTTATCTTGATATTAAAAATATATATTTTCCAATATTCATATATATATATATATATATATACTGTAGAATGTGAATAAAATTTTGTACTACATTCTAAGTTCTAAGTTAAACTATAAAGAACATATGTTTTTCTTTTTCATAATTCACATTATCAGGAACAGATAGCCGAAGAAGCTGGTGGAGTTGTCACATGTATAGATGGAGGAAAATTCTCAATCTTTTATCGGTCTGTTCTGGTTTTAAATGGTCTTGCACTATATAAATTACCATACGTTATGTTTTCTCCTCGAGATTACTTTTTAGTTCATGTAAATAGTTACTCACTGATTTAAAATGTGTAATGCAACTCGTGAGGGTAGGTCCTGCAACTGAACATCTGAAGAAGGGGATTGATTTCTCCCTCTCGTTTAAGCCAGAAAATTACATTATTGATTTTTGAAATTCATTAGATTTTAATATCAACTCTCGTTAATCAATTCATTGATCTGTTTCAAAGTATTCTTGTGGCAATGTCTTCACTTTTTAAATGGATCCAAATTACAATGGTATAAGACCAAATTCACATCATTTTTGTTTTATGGAGACTCATTATTCGTTAATCAGTTCTTAATCTCTTTTGCAATGAGATTTTGTTTTGTTGTTGTCACTATGTGTTTTATTTTATTGCCCATAAATTTCTACATTATTTTTAGATGAAATGACCACGTTGTTGAGATTTTCCCTCTTATGATCAATGTAGATTTGGTTTTGTAGTTCTATTCTCTCTCGCATGCATCTATCTGTCTGACATACAACTTTGCAAAAGGCATTACACTCGTAAGATTCTAATGCATGGTGTAGAATATCTTTATAACATCTGCACTTATGTTTGAAATGTTCAGCTCATTACTTGTATGTCATATTGCATCGATTTCTTGTAATAAAAGGAGATCCGACTCTACACTTGTATGTAAATTGCATCTGGCGGGCTTTTATAGACTTCAAATTTATGAAACACAGCAATGCTTAGGGCGTGTTTAACCTGTGCTTATCTCTGGAGTATTCTGGATTTGATTTATCATACTTTCAGGAATCCCAAGATAAACATGGCCGGAGCACGGGCAAAACATGCCTGGGTTCTTGGAAGCACGGTCGTGCTCAAGGTAATCTTTGCATAATCTTCTCTGTAAAGTACATTTTCAGCTTTTTTCACTCCGAAATGCTCCGTTTTTCACTTCTTTTTTCCCAGGTACCTGTTTACCTATTAAATCACAACAAAATACGCACCATAGCACAAAAATAGAGGAATCTATACAGAAAAAAAAAGCAAAGTGTATGCAAATATAGTATGAAATGAATATAATTATGCACTCATCAGGTCTTCTGAAGAATCAGAAATATGGCAGAAAACACTGTAGCGGCTTAAATCACTGTAGCATAAGGGCATACAAGACTACATAATTTTGGGGAATTTGTTCATAATGTACGGGGGCATTTGTAGGTCCTTTGTGGCTCCTAACTTTGACGTTTTGATCCTTGAAACACCTTCGAAAGTCCCCTTTCTCTTGAAATTTCTTCATGATGTCTTGTTTACCAAAAGTATCACAATAAGCACATGTGGGTTGTATTTTCATCAGATAACATGCAAAGTATACATTAATATACTAGGAAATTATGCACATTTAAACACTTATGACCTAGCCAGCTGATTCGGCTTATCGCCGAAGGGTCGAATGGAGAAGAAGGGGAAGACTCAATCGCTGGAAGTTATGATGACTCCCGACCCCTACTGGTACCTAACAAGTGAGTCCGAGTGAATCCTTTGATTTCCTTCTCAGATGACGATGTTTGAAGATTCTGATCATACCATGATGATGCATTGGTAGTCACTGTTAGAATTGTCGATTATGATGCCAGGAGCGTTTTGGTTGACAGCGGGAGTGCAGCCGACATGATGTTCAAGAGTGCTTATCGGAAGATGGACCTCCAACCTGAAAGACTACAACCCATCAGAGTTATGTTGGTATGCTTCTGTGGAGGACTGTTACAACCAAAGGGGACAGTGTCACTACCATTAACAACCAAAACATACCCCAAGCACTATACAATAACGACTAGTTTCCTCGTAGTCAACTTCCCCACTCACCTATAAGGAAGACCCCTGATGAATGCACTGCGGACAGTAGTATCCACTTATTATATGCTCATAAAAATTACCTACCAGGCATGGGTATGGGGAAGTAAGAGGAGATAACCCTACAACTAGGCATCCTCAAGAACGAACCCCGCGAATCCCTAACTATCATAGCTCAAGAAGGAACTGAGGAGAGAATGACCCAAAGATCTGCCGCGGTAGAGGAATTAGATGTCATCCCCTTGTCTGAAGACCAACTTGAGCATACATTACAAATCGCGATTGGACTATAAGGAAAATCAGGAGAAAGGATTCTAATGTTCCTAAGGGACAACACAGACGTCTTCACCTGGGGCCCCGAAGGCATACCTAGGGTGGATAAGAATATCAAAGAGCATTGTTTAAACGTGGACCACAACCATAAGTGATAATTAAAAAAAGAAGGCATTTCGCTCAGGAGAGACAGCAAGCGATAAACAAGGAGTTCAATAAGCTTCTCAGGGCAAGTTTCATCAAGGAAGCGCATTATCTAGAGTGACAAGCTAACGTGGTCTTGGTTAAGAAAGCTACTGGGGGTGGAAAATATATATAGACTTCACTAACTTAAATAAACCTTTGCCCCATAGATAGTTTCCCTCTTCCCATGATTGATAAATTGGTTGACGCCACCGTAGGACAAGGTTTGCTGAGTTTTCTGGACGCCTTCTTTGGCGATAATCAAATCAAGATGGCTAGATTAGACTAGGAAAAGACTTCATTTATCATAGAGAAGGGGACATATTACTGATGACCAGAAAACTTGAGTGCAAGCACTCAAGCCTCCGCACGCAAGCATACGTGGCCGTAAGTAATAAACCAGTAAGTACCAAGTCGTAATCCCAAGAGAAAGGAGGTAGAATTTTCCACTTGCAAATCTAAGTTATAGAATGACAAAAAGTATAGTGTAATCAAATACGATCAATTGAAAGGAGATTGTGGTAAGCTAAGGGTGAAAGGGATTAGATTCTCAAGATGGATGACCTAGGGTTGCATGGGTTGCTAGACTTGTGGAAGTTTTCTCCTTGTAATGCTAAATTATCATGGTCATGGATGTGGGTGTATATGTGGCAAAGTGTTGTGCTTGTGTGCACTCCAGGTGCATCCTACAGGACATTATTTCTAAGGGTCATGCATCCGGGGTCCATATCTCTATGGTACAACGTACACATTATAGGACAACACTATGTGACTACCGAGGAATTGCCTAGCCTAATCTCTTAGGTCTAGGTCAAAACGGTGTCACTGCGTCCACCCTAATCCTCTATTCTACTCACAAGCCTAGATCTCTCATAGTGCAAGGAGTTCAAAATACTCATTGTCTCTTGAAAAATGAGGAATAGCAAGAATAGATTCAAAGGCACCTCCACAAACAAGATAACAAAGAATCCCAAAGATAATAAATATATCAAGTCATAGCAACCATACAACCCTAGATAAAGTGTTTAAGCTAGCATTATAAAGAAAGTATCCATAGCAATGATAGCTTCAATACAAACATCCATAAATGAGCTAGAAAGAGTTATAAAACAAAGAAGATATATTTCAAGAAGTTCCCCCTCATGAATGCCCAACTTCCAGCTTAGAGAAGCTGGAAATCGCCCTCAGAACCTCAACCTTCTTGTGCAACCGCCACCAAGTCAAAGATGCCCTAACCCTACTTCTCTCACTGTTTAAATAGCTCAGTGCAGTCGACATCGCGATGTAAAATGACATCGCGATGTTTTGTAGCCTCTAGAATGCCTAGGTAACATTGCAATGCTGCACATCGCGATATGTCTTTTCTGCCTGAAATTGCGTCCAGCTCTTGGAAACATCGCGATGTCTAGATTGGCCATCGCGATGTTATGTTCCAGGAAATCCTGGATAAGCCGCCATTGATAACATCGCGATGTTGCTCATTGTGATATGATTTCCTACTTAGATTATGCGTTCTGTCTTTATAAACATCGCGATGCCAGGTTGGAGCATTGTGATGTTATGTACTGTGCTGCTTCAGATGACCTGTTGCACAAATAATTCACTTGTTTCAGCATTTATCAACTACAATCAGGTGTAAAATACTTAAAACACATACAAGTCAGCACAAATACCCAAATGATGTACTCTAGAGCTAAAGCACGTGTAACTCATTCAATAATGTACTCTTCAACTCTAAATTCCTTGGCAAACAACTACTAAAATAGCTCATTTCCTAGAGCTATCAATTGCTACTAGGTTATGCCTTTTGGGTTGAAAAACACTGGAGCAACTTTCCAAATACTGGTGAACAAAGTGTTCAAGGAGCAACTCAGCAGATTCGTGCAGGCATATGTAGATGATATGCTCCTAAAGAGCGTAGAAGTTGACCTACACATCGTCGACCTAGAAGAGACCTTCAAGATGCTCAAGAGGTACAACATGTACCTTAATCTTAACAAATGCGCATTCGGAGTCAAATCAGAAAAACTCCTAGTGCTCATGGTAACCGAAAGGGTAATAGAATTCAACCTTAGAAGATCAACGTCATTCTAGAAATGAACACC
The DNA here is from genome assembly GCA_026586065.1 of Dioscorea zingiberensis. Lineage (NCBI taxonomy): Eukaryota > Viridiplantae > Streptophyta > Magnoliopsida > Dioscoreales > Dioscoreaceae > Dioscorea > Dioscorea zingiberensis. The sequence continues at coordinate 27,307,984 of CM048824.1, forward strand.
CTTAATACAGTCTGGGAGATTGAGAGGTTGAATGGGAGGCTAGCGACCGTCGGAAGGTTCATCTTGAGGCCGGGAGATAAGAGCGTGCACTTGTTCACAACAGTCTGCAGGGCCTCGAAAGTCAAATGGACAAAGGAATACGAGAAAGCCTTCTAGTAGATAAAACGATACCTCAGTTCCCCACCTCTTTTAATTAAACCTTTCCCTGGAGACAAATTATAATTATACCTCGCCTCCACTCTGGTAGCATTTAGTTCGCTATTAATCAAGGAGGAAAACAGGGACCAAAGGCCTATTTACTACACTAGCAAAGTGTTGAATTGCCCGGAGTCCAGGTACCCCTCTATAGAGAAGATAGCGTACGCCTTTGTCACGTCGGCTTGATGACTCAGACAGTATTTCCAAGAACATAAAGTTATAGTTCTAACAGGTCAACTCCTTGAACAATTCTTACAACGCTCTAAGCTGCCTAGTAGAATGGCAAAGTGGGTCATAGATTTAAGTGAATTCGATGTGGACTACAAGCCACAAGCAGCGATCAAGGAACAAGCACTCGCAGACTTTATTATGGAATTGGCTATCTCAGACGACGAACCTTCGAGTAGCCAAGGAGAAGAGCAAACTCCAAGCACATAATTTCTTTTATGGGTTTTGTACGTCGACGGCTCAGCCGCGAGAAGCGGTACAGGGGTAGGTCTCGTTTTTAAATCCCCTGAAGGTCGAAACACCTTGACAGCTCTAAAATTTGGTTTCCAAGCTACCAACAATGAAGCAGAGTATGAAGCGCTAATAGCAGGGATGAGGCTGGCCCTAGAAGTTGAAGCTCGGAGGCTGCGTGCCTACATCGGTTCACAACTTGTGATCCAACCGTGAGTGGAGAATTTGAGGCACGGGACGAGAGTATGGCCAAATAATTTTTATTTGTAAGATATCAACTTATAAGGGCAGCCCTATGTTAGAAGGGAGAAACAACAAAAAAAAAAAAATCAAAGTGGAAGCCTTATCGTGCTCTTGCCCCTCTCCCTCTCAATTCCTCTCTCTTGACACCACCACGCCGGCCGCCACCCTTCTTCAATGGAGCCGCCGCCCCTGCGCAGGCCCGCCAGCGCCTAGCGGCCGCCGGAGCGTTGCAGCCCACGCAGGTTGACTTGCACCCGACTGCAAGACGCCCCCTTGGAGCCTCAGCCCCCGCGGCCGCGTGCGGCACTTTCCTGCCGACGATGCCACGTGCCGGACCTCAGTGTTGCCTGAGCAACCACCGGCCTGACGCCGCAGCTCAGACCTGGCTGCCCCCATTTGTGCATCGTCGTTTCCCTAGCTTCTTCATCACACCGACGAGGTCTCTTCTTCTCCTTATGAACTTGAATTTTGGGGAAGCCTCATGGTGAATTCAGTACTTTGGGCTGAAATTAGTTGAAAGAGGGCTAATGACTTTGAATGCTTTCTTGATGTTGAAATTTTAATCGGGTTGTGATTAGAGAGGTATTAAGGGAAGATTAAAGAGATTAGAGGCTTGAATGAAGTTATAAAAGCATGATCTAGTTTGAATTATAATGTATGTGCTTGTTTGTATAATTTTCGGGGCCCTATAAATAGGGGAGGTGCCGCCGAATTTTCATGAAAATCCTAAGGTATTAATTCCTATAAGTGATCGTGTTAACTTGCTTAAGTATGTTTAGCTTTCATGATTAACATGCTTATGTATGCCTAATTTCGATAATTGTCATGCTTAGGGGACACATGCTTTAGAGTGGTTAATGTCGGCTAGCTAAACATGCTTAAGGGTAATATAAGGATTTAAAGGCATGTTATACTCATTAAGTATGAAAACATGGCCTTATGAGTTTAATATCACTTATATGCTACTTTGAGATAAATAGGAGTCTAAGTTAAGAATACGAAATTGTATTCTTAAATCTTTGTATTCTTAAGCTATAAGATGAAGTTATAGGAAATACGGAGTTTGTATTTATTTAGTACTCTCATTGATTCTAGGGAGGGGAAAAGGTCCAGCGGAAGCCGCTGAAGGACCCAGCGATTCCTAGGAACTTGCAAGGACTCAAGGTGAGGGGACTTTACCGTAGATCTAAATTTAATTTGTACATTCATCGGGATTTTTGTTTTATCGTATTCTTATGATTTTTGATTTGGTTTGTGAATGCCGAAGGATTTATTACTATACTTGCATAGTATTTTCATGCTTGTATAATGGAGTTAAATTTCAGTGCATGAGATATGATCAAAGGAAACCCTACGGGGTAGTTATATGATTAAGGGAAACCCTAAGGGGTAGTTAAAGATTATTGCATGTATCATAAGCTGCACCTTAGTTAGTTAATGTATGGGGGATCCAACAGGGGCTTAGGATAGAGCCCGGGTATTTTTAGTAGACGGGACCAGTGAGGAAGGGGTTTTGTTTTCAGCCGATTTTCTTAAGACTAAAATGTTTGCGAAAGTTGTGTTTTTATAAAAACCCTCATCCTGTGTCTGATACGGGATTTACCGGACTTATGTAGCCCCGGTTATCAAGATCACGTAGAGGCATACCGCTATTTCTGATGGATGCTGGAGTCCTTCCGGAGATATTTTAGCTAGGGGTGCACGCTTGTATGATATGAGGCCATGGCATGTATACATGTTTACTATATGCTTGATATGATTGGAGATTGCTCATGGGTTTTCTCTGGATTTTTGATCGTATTAGCATTCTTATCAAGATTGAAGATAATTATGCTGACCTTCATGAGTTCTACTTGTATTGATTATGTTTCAGTACTTTAGTATAGATTACAGGTATGTGTAATACCTGGCGAGGTAGTATATACTCACTGAGCTTGTATAGCTCAACCCTCTTCTATACTGTTTTCTGTTCCAGGATCTAGACTCGGAGCGGGTTAGTGATACATGTCTCGAGCAGGGATTGAGGTTTAGCTAGCTCTGGCATACCTGTTTCCCAGTTTATTACTGTTGGATTGTATTGAACCTTAATTATGTTTTCTTTCGCTGTATTTGGGGCCGTAGTTGCCCATGACTCTGTGTGATGTACTTTATTATGACTCTTATTGAGTATGACTCCCGGTATGTAACCGGTTATGATATGTCATATGCATCTTGTTTAGAGTACATAATCCTTGATTTCAGGTTTAATTGTACAGCTTATGGGCTGGGTGCACTCTCGGCCCAGCTAGTGTGACATCTGTTTCATTAGCGAAATGGGTGTTACACGTCCTCACAAAGACAAATAGGAGGTATGCAGACCTCAAGGATATATATAATCATCTACTCTTGAGGGTCCCCACCTATGCCCGGTCCTAGGTCTTCTCGCTCCCTGAAACATATCAATCAAGTGTGTGAGCCTAAAGAACATGCTCCATAGGATTGCGGAAAAACAATAAATGTGGCAAAAGGCTATAAGTAAAGGAATATAGTATAACGAATGTCAGTATCAGAATCATATCAAAATAGTATTATACGCACATTGCAGGCATAACAATATCCCCCAAGAACATAGGTGTATACTATAGATCAGAATATCAGCAAGTGAAATCAAATCATAGGGCAAGTGATATATCTCAGATATGTGAATCAAAATCATAGAGTACTGCATCTCAGACATATATAATACAATGGTATAACATGACACAACCGTTGCTGGTCAAGGCAGAGCATACTGTCTTAGTGTAACATGACACGGCCGTCGCCAGTCAAGGTAGAATACACTCTTTTCGGCCTAAGCTGGGTAGCGCTAATAACAGTACAAAAACATGTACACACGGCTAGTGTATCATCCCCACTGACTGTTCCAGCACACATATAAGTATCATGAAAAATTGAGGAGATACCACCAGTACAGAGCAAACAACAATTAAGAGGCTTAAGATGATCAATATCTTAGAAAAATGGACAGACATGCAGAATCTCAGCAAAATAGCACAGAAAGTAAAGGATGGATTCCAACGTCCATCAAGCAAAATAGAAAGCAAGAGATGGATTTCAACATCCATCTACCAAGGCGGAACAACAATTCAAAAAAAGGTTTTAAGCTAAGGATACTCATAGTACTAGCACGAGAGCCTACCTGGTTTGGTAGTTAAATAGATCCTAGATCGCCTTTCGTCGAGCCTCACACGCCCGTATCAAGATCTAAAGGTATAACTATACATATTTAGTAATTTATTCTAAGTGTATATATATCATAACTAACACTCAGTTAACCCTTAACGAGACATTATAAGCATACATTCTTTAACAGTGTATGAATTAAGCTCCAACTTAAGATAGTAATAGTGTTTGTCCACTTGAATTCATACATCCATGCTACACGGGTAGTTCCCCACTTGCATGCATGTGGTGACACTCCAAACCTTTTTACTAACTTTGTAACCTGTCCTGTATCCCATGGATGCAACTCTAGGAAATTAATATCTTAGAACTTCTTGGCTTAGTCATGCCATGCATTAATCAACCATCCCCACATATAGGAAGGCTTGTAACTTCCTCTTAGTGTCTGCAAGTATCTTAATAAGGTGTAGAAGCTTACAAAGGTTTAACACTCATAAAGCGGACTGGCAAAAGTTCAGACGCCTTACCAGTAAGATAGCGACATCCGATGGTTGTATCTGCCTCTCTGTCCTTCCGCTGACTCAGGAATGACACCCAAGGTTTGGTAGCTCGATGCCGAGCGGTTCAAGACGATAAAATCCGTCGGAGTTCCTCAGTTTCTTCCTCGCATTCGAGCTCATTCCTTTACCGTAACTGGGGCCCTCATCAGTTCCTCCAGCGAGACAATGTTCTGAATGCCAGTCTTGAGGAACGGAGGGAGGAGAGAGTAAAGCCTCGCCGGTTCACAGGAGTACTCAAAACACGGTCCTCATTTCCACTCCGTCAGTCACGAGCTCCTGTTTCAACTAGGACGTTGTGGTCCATAGAGAGGCTTGAGTCGCCCATATAAGTCTGAAAATGACGTTCACGGGCTCGAGATGGTAGAGACTTGACGCGATGAGTTACTGCCATCCCCCTCTTTGTCATGCACATTTAATCCCAACGAAGCTCCGGCCGTACACACGGCCTCGTCTCCACTGATTCGATGTTAGAGGTGAAGTGGAAAAAGAAAATAAAAAGAAAGGGAACTCATTTCTCTATTAATCGCGTGATAACCTTGAGCCACGTGTGGTTCTAATCTGCATTTCACTCGTCGTCTGCTTGGTTTTAAAAAGAATCCGTTTCCCTCCTTTCTCATGCACTGCTCCATGTGATCATTTTATCCTAGAAGTCCAATGGCGGTTAATTATTTCTCATCTTTTGATCTATACCATTATTTCCCAATTAATAAAGCTCGTGAATGGATAACGTGGTTATTTTTTAATAAAACACCCTTGTACTTCTTTAAAATTCCATGTAACCCTTTGATTGTTCAACCATAATCACTTGGACTTTATATAAAATACCTGATGTACTCACCGGGTGTGCAACAAACTACCCGTAAGTGTACAGGGTTGATCAAGTAGTAATGTACCCAAAGGTAGGGTTATCGAATCCACAGGGATTGGAATACTAGTACTAACTCCCTTACTATCTAGTCTAAAACTATGGTAGAGTTGTGATTGATTGATTATCCTAAAAAGAAACTAATATGAACAATTGGGAGACTGTGAGTAATCAGAGATCAAACGTGGCACCTCGGATCTCAGTCCCCCTAGGATTCCTTTATTAATAACTGAATTCTAAGTATTAGCTATCCATTGATTAATTCTTGGGAGTTCAACAATTGCACTATCTAGATGCCAGATCCGATCTCTTGGTATGTAAATCAAACTCATTATCTATGCCTAGTTATAATTAACTAAGAGAAATATACACCAGTGCATAAGGAGACACGCAATTCACAACCCTAAGTACATATATGCCCTGCTAGGATATAGCGAGGTCTGTGACCATGGCTCATGTAAATATAATCATATAATTCAAGCACAGACTCACAAGAATCAACAATAAATGAAAAAACCAATAAATAAAAAATTCAATTAATAAATAAACCTAAGGCTCATGTGTTTGAGGCACTACACAAGGGGTTTAGCCTCTCATGTTAACAGAAACACTAACAAAAATACAGGAGAAAAACATAATTGAAAGTATGGGGACTCTCTTGCTCAATGTCTACTCCGCCTTTGATCTTATCTGAAACCCTAGACGACGCTCGGAACACCCGCCGAAGACTTGCCTGCCAAAAGCCCCCTTGGGCCCTCGCCCAAAGATGATCGATCTCTTCCTTCGATGGGGTTTATATAGGCTCCAAAATAATAGTGTATGATCGTACTTATTAGTGGATTATCTTGGGGATTAATTTGAGATTAAATCGGTTCATTTTTGGATAACTTTTAGATGCACGGCCTAGTGCATGGCTATGCTTTACCCATACAGCTTTTTTAGGTCTGCGCAGTCTTCATCAAGCGCTTGATCAGATAACCAATTCACTTCGGATTGACCTAAAATTTTAACTGGGTGTTCTTGACTTCCTTTTCTTTGATCAGAATAGTAGAGATTGGATTTGGAGTCCTTGATCTCTTTAAATAAATTCCGGAACATTGAAGCTCGTTCACAGATTTTGGCTTCAAGATGCACGGGCATGTAGAGCATCTGCACGCTCATATAACGTGTCTTTAACGTGTTTTGAGTACAGAGAGTCGCATGAGCAAAAGCACGTCATGCATAAATATGCCTAGGCCGTACACATCTCTGTAAAGGCTTTTCAGCTTGTTTCGTCATGGTTTGTCCCGTTTCTCGCTCCTTTTGCTCCAGGCATCCAATTTACTTGCTCAATCACAAAACAAACCCAGAGGAGCACAAAAATAGAGGAATTGATGTGAAACAACGGGATAAGTGCATATAAATATAATAGAAATATATGTATAGTTGTGCACTTATCAATACCCTTGCACTTCTTCAAAATTTCATGCAACCCTTTGCATGTTCAACCTTGTGAGAGGATTTTCATTATACTTAGACCCTCCAATACTATTTAAATAAATTTAGGTATTTCAATTCTAATTATATAGCTCATAATCAACAAAGATTAGGGTTAAAGACACTTTTCATCCCTGAAAATGGTACAATTGTTCACTTTCATCCCTGTATTTTTATTTTGTTCAATAAAATCCCTGTATTTTGTAATTTTTGTCAAATACAGTCCCTAGGGCTAACGTGGCGCTTGTGTGGCAGCCAAAGTGGCATACGAGTAAATACAGGGGAGTATATTTTGTTTTTGAAATTAAAAAGGAGGTATTTTGCTTAGTTGGCATGACACGTGACCATATACGCTGATGTGGAAAGTATGCTGACATGACAATGTGTGCCATGTCAGCGAAATTATTTTGTGACTATTATTTTTTCCACGTCGATATGCTACGTGGCATGCTAACATGGCAAAAACAATATTTATTTATTTTTTTTTAGTTTTTTTTTGGGTATCTTGAAGACACTTGTCTTGGCTTGTCCAAACCAGTAGAAATTTCAACAAACTTGTAAAAACTTTATTTTTAAAAAAATGTGTAATTTTTTTTATAATAGCTGTATTGTTAGGTACCTTGAAGACACTTTTCTTGGAATTTAATTCTCACTTTTGGAAAATTAAATTCAACCAGGCACCTTGGTTGAATTTTCATTACAATGTTCACTTTTTACATTAGAGAAAGAAAATTTTCTTTTGGAATCAAAATGAACTATGGCAGATAACTTGACAACTTACAACGTGCTATATCTTAACATTTTTTGACATCCATACTGCAGAAATTAATTGTCCTACCAAACAAAACCAGAAAACATACATAAATAGTCTTGCACTGCTACAACATTCACAAGATATGTATCATAATATACTATAGAAAACATATCAACTCTAATTTCACCTCCATACTTTCAAAATTCACTGCTTGGGCGAGTCTGATTTGAAATTAGTCTTTTCTTAATCTGGGATTTCTCTCTTCACCACTCTCAATAAAAAACATGGAAATAGTTAGTATGATCAAACATATATTAAAATTGAAGTTGGTAATACTCTGAAGGTTATAAATTAACCTGTGGACTATTCTGCTATCATTTCTTCGAGCTTTCAGAAACCTTAGTATTGGAGTCAATATGTAAGAGCATAACAAATAGATAGTGAATGTCAGCAATGTTTTCCAACAAGAAGTATAATATTTAAATTTGTAAGATTACCATGTACTTGTTCATCATTAGCTTCTAACAAGATTTTACTCCTCCTAGTTTGGACTCCTATGTCTGCATCCTGTTTTTGATATTTTTTCCTCATTCCTTTTGTCTGTGTATTCTCATTTTCCTTTATGGGGACAGTACCAACATTGACCTGTTTATCAATCTGAGCATCAACACACAATTTAAGTATTTTAGCTAAAAACATACAAAAACAAAATCTCTGAGTTATAATTATTCAGAATTACCTGAGTCTCCCTTTCCTGGTTTTGGATGGGTGCACTTTCAGCAGCAACAAAGGCCTAGCACAGACTTGTCTGTAATGCTGGTTCCAGCAGGTTGTATCAGCAGAAAAGAAAAGAAACAAAATGAAGAAAAAAATGAAGTCTTTCTCCTAATATACTCTATCTGTGCCCTTGCTTGGTCCTGTATGGGTGCACCTTCATCAATAACAAGGCCTTAACACAGAAGGTTGGATCACGATAAAAGAAAAAAAAATTATAGTCTTTTTCCTAATATACTCTACCTGTGCATTGTCTTGGTCTTGGATGTTATCAACTTCAGCAATAACAAGGGCTTGTTTACCCTTATCATAGGGCTTAAGGTGATCAACTGCTTTCCCTTTAGCTTTGCCAGCACAAACAACTTGAATAATATGGGCATATAAGAACATAAAAATCAGCACAACATAAAGAAAATGTATGCTTTCCCTACTTGTGCCTTCCCTTTTCCTCGCAATCCTGTCCTTGTTGTAGCAGTACATGTTTTCCCTTTACCCTTGCCCTTGGTAGCAGCAGGGGCCTGACACATTTTATTCATCAAACATGCTACTCTTGTACCATAAAGACACAAAGGAAAATTAATCAAGTCTTATGCTTTACTTGTTCAACCTGAGAGGCAGTAGTGGTATTTTTACCCTTTGCCTGTGCTTTCTCCTTCTTCTTTGGGGGTCTACTGTCAACATTCTCTCCTTGACCTATTGCAGCATGACTTCTTTTCCCCTTACCCTTCGCAGCAGCAGCCTAAAAAAAAATGTTGTAAGATCAATTAACTTAAAGAAGTTAACTTAATTGAACTCTTGTATTACCTTTATAGGGCACTTACTTGCATTATGACCACTACCATGACAAGTTCTGAAAGTCTTCTTTCGTCCCTTTCTGGAGACTCTCGAAGCACTTTCCGCCTCCCAAGTTTCCTTTCTTCGCAGTTTTTTGGGTCTCCCTGGCATAACCCTTGTTGATGGTGGTTGTATTGGTTCATAGCATGTTCTGGGCCATAAGTTCTTGCCATTAACTGGTTGAAGAGCATAGGCATACGACTTATCAAACATGCTTCTCTTGTACCATACTGCCACATAATCTTCAATGCATTCCTTACGGTACAATATTACACATATTCCATGTGCACACGGTATCTTCGTCAGGTCCCACTGTCGGCACGTGCATGTGTGCTACTGAATATCTATGACATATCATGCTCTTGGTATACATCATATCCACTTTCACCATTCCATTCGATGCGACAATTTGCACTTTTCTCTTTGCTTTTGCCAATCTTATCCCATATCCTTGGCCCTGATCCATCCTTGAATTTTGTAGAGTATTCTCTCCTTGCCACTATCCTTCGCATCACAATCACTCTTATCTCCTCTAACATTGTAATGATCGACTTATGCCTTGCCTCCAAGATAAGAGCGTTGAAGGTCTCCGACATATTGTTTTCCACGATATCACACTTGCTTGTGGTGCTAAAACATGCTTTTGTCCATGCTGTAAGAGGGATCTTTAGTGGATCTGTCGACGCTTGTTCACTGATTTCTCGGATTGCATTCAACGTTGACTCGAATTCAGAAACTGTAGTAGCTTTTATAATTTTCCAAAACAATCTCTGAAGGTGCAAGCCTCTGTGTACTTTCCTCCAGTTAGTGTAGATGTGGCGTGCGCATCTTCTGTGTTCTGCTTGGGGCATTAGCTCTTCCATAGCCTGCATGAGTCCCTGCAAACGTAACATTAATTAGTATAACAGTAGTATAAAAATATAATCCAATCCATGTTCAACACAGTTAACTTAGTGTAAAAACATCAACTTAGTATAAAACACAATTAACTTAGTATAAAAATAGTACCTTGTGTTGGTCAGACATAAATGTATACGCAAGTCCTCCACTTGTCATGATTCCCAAGTCCCTCATCAAATGCTCAAGGAACCAATGCAATCTGTCTCTGTTTTCCACCTCCACAACCGCTCATGCTAACGGGAACATTTGATTGTTAGCATCTCTACCAATAGCAATAAGGAGTTCTCCCTTACATGGACCTTTAAGGAAACAGCCATCAAGACCTATTATGTGTCAACAGCCCTCCACGAACCCATTCTTCAATGCTTCTGAACTTTGGCTTCTCAGAGGGTCCATCTCTCTCCACTTCAACAAATACAGAGCTCCCGGGATTGCTTCTTTGAAGCTCCTCTGCATAATCCCATAGCATACTATACTTTGCCTTATAATCCCCTGCCAACTCATTCATTATCCTGACCTTCGCTCTCCTACACTAACTAAGGGTGACATCAACTTTCAGTTCACTCCTCGTAGCCATCATGATATCAATTTGCTTCATGAAATATGTTGTTTCTTGCCTGGTCTGCAGTAGATGTTTTGCTAATACCCTTGAATTAATCCTTTAGTTCTTGAAGGACCAACTGCAACTATGCTCTGTCACAAGTGTCCTTACCTTGTAGTTGCCCGTACCACGTTCAGCACTTGCATATATGACCCAGGGGTACTGCACATCACAACACTTGGCTCAGAGACACTGTTTATCATTCTTCACAATCCGAACTTCTCTCCGACTATGGATCACATGCATGATGATTGCATCTTTGAATACCTTTCTGTTTTCAATGATCATACCCAATTCAAAATGTGGTGTGGGGCTTTTCGGGTTGAAAACTGACTGTGTTGATTTTTTTCCTTTTCCCATGCTCAGGCTCGTTGTCATCTTATGATGTAGTTAAGAAAGAGGCCAAACTATCACTGAAATCCTCTTCTACTTCTTCATCCATATTGGTTGAGGGTTGCTCCAATGGGTCATCAAGGTTGAACTGACTTCCTGGCTGTTGTTCAATCACTTTGAAGCCCTCCATCTCTTTGTGTTTCTTTTTAATTTGGACATATTCATCATCATCAGATGTGGAACACCAATTCTCACTAGAAGTAGAGTCTAAGCTTAAGGATGGTTGTTCTACCTCTTCTCCAGACTGTAATCCACCATAATTAGAAGGACCTGTGCCATCTCCATCCTGCACACTTTCCATTTGTTGAGCAACAGGTTTGCAACGCCCCGGTTTTTCTAGTGATCACTGTTTAAATTTATGAAAAATAAATAGGGTGTTACTAGTTCATAAACAAGAGTTTATGAATAAAGACAACAAAATGGAACGGGAATGGGCCAACAAATCTGGCTTGGGCCCAACTCAAGCATAAGAGAGTGATGAGATTAATGTTGTACATGATACTATTCACTAACTAATTAAATGGATAATATATAAATATTTATAAACTCTTATGATAATCGAGTAAATATGGTAATATTTGTGACAAATGATTAGAAATTTAAAGCATGGTTTATTTAATAACCAAGTAAATAAGTAAATAAATTAAATGGGTGTATTTAATTGGGACATAGGAATTGTGATAATTAAAGTGGTTAATTAATAAAGCATAGTTGAGGATTTAAATGACTAGTGGCAAATAAAGCTTGGTTGTGACAAATAATAGGGTTGATTTAAAAACCCAATGATGAAGCTTCACTTAGTCATACATATGTGTCACCATTAATGGAATTAAAATTTGGTAAAATAATAAAATAAATCAATTTGATTAATGGGCATGTGACAAAAAGCATGGGGGATAATATAATTAAAAGATTTGAAAATATTCATAAAGTTAGAAGAAGATGAAGGATTTTCTCTCTCTCTATGATTTTCTTTATCTCCTTCATTCCTCTCTCTTCTCTCAAATTTCAATCGTGCCCTAATTAAAACCCACGCCTCCATTCCCTCTGATTCCTCCGACGACCACCACCTCCTCCGGCGAGCCTTGGCGCGGTGGCCCCCTCCTGACGAGCATGCCGGCCTCCAACCCACCTCCGGTAGGTTGAATTCAAGGAAACATTGCCGGTTATGTCGGATTTAAGAGCAAGGATTTCAATGGAATTTGGGCATGAGATTAGAGAATTTATAAAACTAATGAATGTGTACATGCTTCATTTCAAATTGTAGAAATGAATATTAGAGAGAATGTCATGACCAATGAATGCATGTTTGTATAACTAGAACCTTCAAGATTCATGGATGTTATGTTCTTGTTTTAGAAATGAGTATGCCCATGTGGTGTTTGATGAAATGCTAAAATGATTAAGCCTTTAAGGAATGTTATGGGACATGTATGTGATTGTCTCTAGAGCAGGTTGTTGTAAATTCAAGTGTTTATAAGGCTGTTGGAGTGTGGATCTGTGATTTTATGAAGTTGCACTTTAGATGTTTGTTAGAATGCCTCAATGAAATCTATGAGTCTCTAGAGCCTTGAAGTTGGATTTTCATGTTTAGGATCCCTTCATGTGTATTTAGATTTCATGTTAAAGGCTACTGATATGAGTATGCTAGGTATGGGGGTTACCATGGTAGTTTCTCTTCATCGTCGAGTTAATATCTTCAAGTAGGAATGCCCAGTGACAGACCCACAGAAAGCTGTCCCTTTCGAGGGGAAGCTGCTCCTTGTACACAGCTCTGTTCGGGTTGTGTTACATGCCGTTGGAAAGATCTTGACGTCATCTTCCTAATGAGCGTTAGATGAGAGAAATCCGATTTACGGTCTAAAAGATATGACCATTTCTTTCTAGCTGCGCAGGATTGACAGAATTTCTGCATTTCTGGTTTGGAGCCTGCAGTCCTGCAGATTTTGGTCTCCTTCATGGGATAGCTGGGACTCGTATACTACTCTGTTTGGAGTGTTTAATATGCGGATAGAAAGGTCAGGGAAAGAACGTTCTAATGAATTTTAAATTGGCCAAATCGGAGTTACGGAGTGGAAGATATCAATGTTTTACGGAGACTGCGCTAATCTTCAGATTTCTGCAGATTCCCCTTTCTCATATCTGAATAGTAGAAGCATGAATTAGAATACCCTAGTACTTATTTAGACTTTAATTTCGAGGCATGAGCTAAAGTAATATTAGTAATATCTAACTTAGACAAGGGAATGCTTTAATTAAAAGCTTTTTGTTCCTAATTGCAAGTTATGTCTTGGAGAAGTAAGATGGAGTAATTCTTCATGAAATGAAAAGCAAGATGATAATTAGAGACATATTGATTTTGTGTAGAAGCATGTGACTATTATTTTAGAGTGAAATGCTAATGTTATGGAAAAGTATGTATCATTAATGGGAAGAATTAAAGCTCACTAGAGGTTAGAAATCCAAGTAGAGGGTTTCTGCAGGAAACACTGTAGCATAGCAGGACACCAATTTAATTCCATTCAAAGGGGTGATTTGAGAAGAGATAATGAGCCCCAACTCTGGTAAAAATGAACTATAATATTGGAAGATGATGTGTTAAATGTTTGAGGAGGAATGGGGAAGTAGTTGGGCTTCGAATTAATGCTTGAACTCCAAGGAAACAATAATTATTGCAGCAGAAGTAAATGAATGCCTATGTAAAACATTGGTAGCTATACAAATACATGGAATCCAATTAGAATAAGTTAATTGTTAAGAACATATATGTAAATCATTCTTGGGGATAAAGCTAAGTGTATATTAGAAACCTTGTTATTGAAGATTAAGAGTTGGTCATAATACTTGAGAAGTGTTAAATATGAAGTAAGAAACAGTTAAGGGTAACTTACTCCAGTGTTATAATAATGGAAATTAGAGGGTAGTTAAAAACTCTAAAGCAATACAAGTGTATTAAATACATTTCTTATACTTGTATAGGATAAGCCGAGTAGGGAAACACGCAGAAGGTTCGAGTCAAGCTAGCAAAGGACCTCAGGTGAGTGATTATACTATATTTAGAATATTTCTGTGATCGGGTTTTGATCGTCAGATTTGTTTTTATGAGTTTTATCTCGGTTTGTGAATGCCGATGGATTTATCGCTAAACATGCATAGTATTTTTATGCTTGTATGATTGATTAAATGTTAAAGAGCATGAGATACGATTAAGGAAACCCTAAGGGGTAGATAAAGATTAATTCATGTATCATAAGCTGCACCTTAGTTAGTTATGTATGGGGGATTCAGCGGGAGGGCTCAGGATAGAGCCCGGTTATTTTAGTAGACGGGACCAGTGAGGAAGGGGTTTTTGTTTTCTGCCGTTTTCTTAAAACTAAAATGTTTGCGAAAGTCGTTCTTTTATATAAAAACCCCATTCCTGTCTCTGATACGGGATTTACCGGACTTATTTAGCGCCGGTTATCAGGATCATGTAGGGGCATACCGCTGTTCCTGATGGATGTTGGAGTCCTTCCGGAGACATTTTAGCTCGGGGTGTACGCTAGTATGATACGAGGCCTCAACATACACAATTACGTGATTGTGATATGCTTATGATGATTGGAGTTGCATATGTGCTTTCTTTGGGTTTTCTGAAATGCTTGGCATGTTAATTTAATGAAGAGATAATGCATATAATTATCATTATTCCTGGGATTTGTAAATCTTTCATTACATATATTTATTTTCTAATATTAGTGATTTTCACTCAAGTGAACTACTTGCGCAGGTAAGTGAGAGTGAGTAATCCAGTAGATGGCTCTGACATAGCAGATAAGAATAGTGCCTGTATACACTTGTTGTTTAGAATTCTAGAACTATTCCACAAATTTGCAAACTCTGTATAAGATTAAACAATTTGTGCGTCTCTTATGAATAGTAGTTGATTATTATCATCATGAATAGGTTTAAATTAAACAGCTTATGGGCTGGGTGCACCCCCGGCCCAGCTGGTGTGACATCCGTCCCTGTGTTAGAAAAGGGTGTTACAAGGCTTGTTTACAATGTTGGTTCCAACAGATAGTCCTTGGTCCTCAGTTGGCATATTACTTGTATGTGCATCATCAGCAGCATGTTCGACATAAACTTCAATTGGGCTTTCCTTCTTCAAAAGCTTAGCAAGATTTCCAAAGGACTCCTCACTATACAGTAAGATCAGTGAAGTCTCCAAGCTTCCTCCAGTGTTGGAGACTCTGTAATGCATCTTCTCAACTTTGCCAAACTCCATCTCATGAATAAAGTCAACAATATATTCATAATTTAATTCATTTGGATCAACCCTTCACAGATGCATAATGTCTCCTTTGTACTATAGCCTGGGCTCCACACTGAAATAACCACCCATAAAAAGTTTGAGCCTTCCCATCTGCAAATAACATAGTATAAAAACATTAATTTAATTGACTTAGACTAATATATATATGATTACCATCACCAGACTCAATAACAAAATAATATAACAGATTATAGTGACTTGTCCTGACCTGTCCTGGCCTTAGTATAAAATTATTTTTAAACACCAATTGAATTAGTGCAAAACAGATTATAAACAAGTCAATTTACTTAGGAAAATAAATTTACTTAGTATCCAACATAATTGAATTACTGACCTGTCCTGGCCTTAGTATAAAATGATTTTTAAACACCAATTGAGTTAGTGTAAAACAAATTATAAACAAGTCAATTTACTTAGGAAAATAAATTTACTTAGTATCAAACATAATTGAATTACTGACCTGTCCTGGCCTTAGTATAAAATGATTTTTAAAAACCAATTGAATTAGTGCAAAACAGATTTTAAACAGGTCAATTTACTTAGGAACATAAATTTACTTAGTATCAAACATAATTGAATTACTAACCTGTCTTGGCCTTAGTATAACATGATTTTTAAACACCAATTGAATTAGTGCAAAATAGATTATAAACAAGTTAATTTACTTAGGGACTAAATTTACTTATTATCAAACATAATTGAATTACTGACTTGTCCTGGCCTTAGTATAAAATTGATTTTTAAACACCAATTGAATTAGTGCAAAACATATTATAAACAAGTCAATTTACTTAGGAAAATAAATTTACATAGTATCAAACATAATTGAATTACTGACCTGTCCTGGCCTTAGTATAAAATGATTTTTAAACACCAAATGAATTAGTGCAAAACAGATTATAAACAGGTCAATTTACTTAGGAACATAAATTTACTTAGTATCAAACATAATTGAATTACTGACTTGTCTTGGCCTTAGTATAAAATGATTTTTAAACACAAATTGAATTAGTGTAAAATAGATTATAAACAAGTCAATTTACTTAGGAAAATAAATTTACTTATTATCAAACATAATTGAATTATTGACATGTTCTTGCCTTGGTATAAAATGATTTTTAAACAGCAAATGAATTAGTGCAAAACTGATTATAAATAGGTCAATCTACTAAGGAACATAAATTTACTTATTATCAAACATAATTGAATTACTGACTTGTCCTGGCCTTAGTATAAAATGATTTTCAAACAGCAATTGAATCAGTGCAAAACAAATTATAAAATAATTTATAAACATCAAAAAACTTAGTATCAAACAGATCAAAATTAACATAGTGTGGGAATAATTTAGTTTGAAATAAGTTTTAAACACCAATTGAATTAGTATAAAACAGATCAAAGAATGATTGAATAGTATCTTAAACTCAACCACTTAAGTAACTAGAAAACAATCATGGTCATAAACAACCGAGTACTGTTAGACTCAACAGCATTACACAAAAAGAACTTAAAGTAATTTTTAAACATAATTGAACTAGTAAAACCCTACCTAATACTATGAAAAAGATGCATTCATAGGCCAAGGATTTTTCTATCCACGACAACAAAAACAAAATAAAATCTAAATATATTTTTAGTATCATCAGCTTCAACATTTGAAAAAATAAAATCTAAATATGATTTGGCTAGGGTTTGCTCCGAAACCCTAACCAAGATCCCAAACTAACCACTAATCATATACATGTTTATCTTGAAGATAAACAAATAGGGTGGTAAATAGACCTCTAAATAAGCACATGCCCCATGTTTTCGAGGTCTTACCTACACGTCAGGGGTCTTTCCCTCCACATGATCACTTAAAGATGGCCGGAACGAAGACGGAAACCGTTGGTTCTGGATCTACTTCAAAATCCAAACTCGTGGGAACCTCGTCGGACGTTAGCAACGAACGCGAGCATGGGGGCCCAACGGGAGGTTGATCGAGCGCTCGTGGGGTATACTCAAGCTACAAGACAAAGCGCAGTGGGCCACTGATCTTTTAACATTTGAATATTTAAGACTTTACCTTATATTTAATTAAACTCAATTAAATACATCAGCCTTACAATGCCACATCATCATTAACATTCTATTCTCCTCCACGGCTTTATATGATTTCAAATAAATATTATTTTTGCCACGTTAGCATACCACGTGGCAAAAATAATAGTCACAAAATAATTTTACTGACGTGGCACACATTGCCACGTCAGCGTATATGGCCACATGTCATGCCAACTAAGCAAAATACCTCCTTTTTTAATTTCAAAAAACAAAATATGTCACGCCCCGAACCACGGCTCAGGCACGTAGACAACCGGCCGCGCCCAAACAGGGGCTAGTCCCCATTCAGGCGCAAGGCCTTAAGAACTCTTATACGATAAGTATTCAGAGTTAATAATCACAACGGAATCATAATTAAGAGATGAAGGGAGTTAGTACAACTCCATACAGTATAATGTCGGGTTTACGCAACCCAAGACTAGGATCTAGTCCAGTCACCCCTAGAAATCCATACAACAAAGAAATCTAAATTACAAGTCTCACACAGAATAAAAGAGATACGCAGACCTCAAGACAAATAGAAGTAACCGAGTCGGCAGCTCGGTATATCCCCTCCTAAGCTCGATCCTACTCCTCCTCGTCCGAACCTGAGTAATACACGAATCAAGTGCATGAGCCTAAAGAATAGGCCCAGTAGGGTCGCAAGTAAGTCAATAAAGGTGGCGAAAGCCACTAGGAAAGAACAGAAATAAAAGAAATACAAATATGCGATAATAACATCACAAGCGAATAACAAATCTCAGGAAAGTGGATAAATCCACGGATGTACTAAATCTCTGGCATATGTGATACTGAGATGTCTACGACATCTACGACACCATCGGTATCGTCTTCGGCCGAAGCCGGGCTAAGCTATAGCATACATGTGCACATGGTCAGAAAATGCCGCTCTCTGACTGAGCCAAGTGGCCAGATATTATACACCCTCTCGCCAGGTCTCCGTCCAGATAGAGCATCAAGTGCTCGTGGCGGATATTATACGCCCTCTAGGGGCACGATGGCTGATATTATACACCCTCTGCCAGTGGTCTCCGTCCAGATGTATCATGCCAAAGAAATAGAGATAATAGTACAAAATACCTAACAACAGGTATGTATGTATATTCAAGGCAGCAATATCTCGAATAAACATAATAAAAGAAATGATCCCTCGGGATCGGAATCCAAACATAATTAAGGAGATGCACTCAACTTAACTATGTGCAAGTAATCTAAAAAAAGGATTGCAGTAATCCCTTGAGGTATAAAGCCAACACATAGGAGGAATGTCCATCTCCACTATATGCTGGGAACCTCTCAAGCGAATAAGAACGCAAGGATCAATGCGAAGTAAGAGATAGAGATACTCACAGAAAACGGGTGCGAGAACCTACCTGGTCTGGAGAGAAAACCCCTAATCCTCGTCGCGTCTCACGCGTCCGGGTCAGGATCTAGTAAATAGCATACACTTTAGTTAATTACACTTGATGTTCACAATCATGCATAATTAAATGGTTTTAGTGGGCACACCAGGCCCCTACCAAACTCCGTATTTTTACTCTAGCGCGCAGTCACCGAGAACTGCCAATAACTTTCAATCCGCAAGTCGGATTTCCTCGATTTAGCTCTCATTAGAAAGTACTCTTTCCCCCCGTTCTAACGACATGCTAATCGTGTCGATTGGAGTATCATTGCTGTCCCGTACTGTACCCTGAAGGGGCAGCCCGAACCCGATTTGAATGAAAATCGGACAGCACCTCCCTTGATTATCGGGCTCCGATATGGATACAAACATTCACACATTTAAATCCAATACACTTGGATTTCACAAATTTAACAAACCAATTAGTACATTCATCCTTTCAACTCCATTTATATTCGTTAATTAGCCCTAATCCGGGTATAGAAATTCACCGTCGAAGGGATGCGTAGCGTGGCGAAAGGCTGCTGAGCTTAGATCTGGGCGTGCGAAGAGGGTTGCGGGACAGCCGGATGGTCGGCGCGAGTGGTCGCCTTGGTAGGGGGGGGTGCACGGGACGCTGGCCTTGTAGCGTGGAAGCCTTGTGAGTCGCGAACTGCGGCTCGCGCTTTCGCCGGACGGAGGCTGGGGCGGCTGCGCGCAGGAGCCGGCGACGGGGAGCTCGACGGTGTGGAAGGCGCGGCTGACCGGCGGTGGCGTGGCGTGCGCAGGGCGGTAGGGGGACGCTGTATGAGGGGACCTGCTTGGTGCAGAGCGTATGTACAGAAGCCTTGTGTGAGAGGCTTGTGATGGTGGCCGGGAGTGGTATGTGTGTAGCTGGGATGCGTATGACTGGGGTATGGCAGGGGGGCGTCTGTGAGTCTCGGTGTTGGCGGTGGCGGGGTTGTGGGGTGGGGTGGCAGGTCTTGTCGTGAGAGAGAGAGAGATCTGAGTCAATTCTCGATCGAGAATTGGGGAGAGAGAGAGAAATGTCTTTCTCTCCCTCCTTTTTCATGAAATAAATAATGTATTCTTTTATTTTTATTTTTTTATTTCCTAGAAAAGATAAAACCCTCACATGTCTACTATTCCTCCACATGAGTACTATGCATTCACGGGTAAATGATCTATTTATTGCCGGGCCCATCGCGATAATTCTCTCGTCCTCATGCCCTACCGGATCCACGAATCTGGGTCGATGGGCCTCGGTGGTAATGAGTGCCCCATAATATCTCGGGATATATCTTCGTCCGACGGATCCGGGAATCTGGCTTTGGTCAAATCCTTACGTCCACGGAGTGCTTGTGGCATCACGGAGTTGTCTCAGTCCCCGACCAGATTCACTTTTCCCGGGAAATGAATATTTATTCATTTTCTCTTCTTGATAATTAATCCGAATGAATTAACATACCGTTAATCTCGATAAATTAACAAATGATTATTTCGTTTAATTAACGTTTAATTAAATCTGGATCATTCAGACATGTGATTTTCTTTTCAAAACTTCACTGCTCATCATTTTAAATTGCCATTTAAAATTTCTGGTAAATAAATCTTTATTTATTTCGGGGCGGGTTTTACAATCTCCCCCCCTTATAGGAGTTTAGTCCCTAAACTCACAACAAGCTCATTTACTCAAACAGATCTGGGTAACGCTTATTCATGTCGGCTTCGCGTTCCCAGGTAGCTTCACCACCAGTGTGGTTGTTCCATCTTACCTTGACTAAAGGAATAGTTCGATTCCTCAGTTTTTGTTCCTTGTAGTCAAGTACTTCTACCGCCTCCTCATAAGATAAGTCATGTTGAAGCTCCACCGGTTCATATTGATGATCTTATTCGGATTGATCAAGCATTTTCTCAACATGGAGACGTGGAAGACGTTATGGACCTGAGCCAAGTCTGGAGGCAAGGCCAAACGATACGCCACTGTTCCAACCCGTTCTAATATCTCGAAGGGTCCAATGTACCGCGGGCTAAGCTTCCCGCGCTTTTCAAATCTCCATACACCCTTCATAGGTGATACCTTCAGGAGTACCTTGTCGCCCACCTGAAACTCCACTGCTCTGCGTTTCTTATCAGCATAGCTCTTCTGTCGGCTCTGAGCTACCCTCAGCCTTTCTCTGATGAGCTTCACTTGTTCTTCAGCTTTCTGTACTTCCTCAGGCCCTTCAAACTTGCGATCTCCCACATCGTTCCAAAATATAGGTGATCGGCACACGGCCCATACAGAGCCTCATAGGGCCATCTCAATGCTTGCACTGGTAAATTTGTTGTAGGCGAACTCTGCCTTAGCCAAATGCTCATCCCAGGAACCAGTGAAGTCAAGAGTACACGCTCGCAGCATGTCTTCTAATATCTGAATTGTCCTCTCCGATTGACCATCCGTCTCAGGATGAAAGGCAGTGCTAAAGGTCAATCGGGTACCCAGTGCTGCATGTAGGCTCTCCCAAAATTCCGAGACAAATCTGGGGTCTCGATCGGATATGATCGTTACCGGTATACCATGTAGACAAACGATCTTGTCCATGTATAACTGGGCTAGTCGCGCCAGGCTCATCTTACGTCTCAATGCCAAGAAGTGTGCCGACTTGGTCAGTCGGTCAACGATCACCCAAATGGCTTCATTCCCCTTTTTGGAACGAGGTAAGCCTCTCACAAAATCCATCGCTATATGTTCCCACTTCCACACTGGTATAGGCAGGGGTTGCAATAGTCCAGCTGGCTTCTGGTGCTCTGCCTTCACCCGTTGGCAGGTAAGGCAGTGGGCCACAAACTCGGCTATCTCCCGCTTCATATCGACCCACCAGAAGGTGGTCTTTAGCCCCCTGTACATCTTCGTGCCTCCAGGGTGGATGGTATAACTAGAGTAATGGGCCTCCTCTAAAATGTCTCTCTTGAGCTCAGGGACGTCGGGCACACAGACACGATCTCCTCGTCTCAGGGTACCATCCTCATGTACCCGGAATTCAGTGTGGATGCCCCGCTGGATCTTCTCCCAGTGCTTTAATAATTCAGGATCTTGTAACTGGACCGTCTTGATCCTTTCCAATAAATTGGGCCGGATACACAGGCTTGCCAAGCTCACCTCCGAGTTCGACTCGATCACTTCCAGCTCCAGTCTCCTCATTTCTTCTAGAAGGTTTACTTGATCAGTGAGATTTGCAGCTGTCCCATAGTTGACCTTTCTACTTAATGCATCGGCCACCACATTAGCCTTGCCCGGGTGGTAGTGGATGTTGAGGTCGTAGTCCTTGATTAGCTCCAACCAGCGTCTTTGCCTCATGTTCAGCTCTTTCTGCGTGAATATGTATTTCGGACTTTGTGGTCTCAGATACACTTCACATGGCACACCGTAGAGAAAGTGGCGCCAAATCTTCAAGGCAAAGACTACAGCTGCCAATTCCAAGTCATGTGCGGGGTAGTTCTCCTCATGCGACTTCAGTTGCCTTGAAGCATAGGCAATGACCCGCCCATTCTGCATGAGTACGCATCCCAAGCCTGTCTTGCAAGCATCACTGTAGATTACGTATCCACACCCACTCTCTGGTAGGGCCAGGACAGGTGCAGACACCAATCGGCTCTTCAGTTCCATGAAGCTCTGCTCGCAGTCCTCCGTCCAGATGAAAGGAGTACCCTTCCGGGTCAACCGGGTCATGGGTAATGCCAGACGTGAAAACCCCTCTACAAACCTCCTGTAGTAGCCAGCTAACCCCAGGAAACTCCTGATCTCTCTTACGGTGCTCGGTCTACTCCAATCCACTACCGCTTCAATCTTCTTAGGGTCCACAGATACTCCGTCTCCACTGATGACGTGCCCCAAGAAGGCCACACTGTTCAGCCAGAAATCACACTTGGAAAATTTTGCATATAACTCCTGATCTCTCGGGGCCTCCAAGACCAAATTTCAAGTGCTTCGCATGCAACTTCTTACTCTTGAGTAGATCAGGGGATGTCGTCGATGAAGACGACTACAAACCGATCCAAGTATCGTCTGAATACCCGATTCATCAAATCCATGAACACCGCTGGGGCGTTGGTAAGCCCAAACGGCATTACTAGGAACTCATAGTGCCCATACCTCGTACGAAAGGCACTCTTCGGTTATCCTCGCCCCGGATCCGCACCTGATGGTACCCAGATCTCAAGTCTATCTTGGAGAACACATGTGCTCCCTGAAGTTGGTCCATCAGATCATCTATCCTCGGTAGAGGATACTTGTTCTTGATCGTCACCTTGTTGAGCTCCCGGTAGTCAATGCACAGCCTCATCGATCCGTCTTTCTTCTTGACAAATAAAACTGGGGCTCCCCAAGGTGACATGCTGGGTCGGATGAAACCTTTATCCAGAAGTTCTTCAAGTTGTTGCTTCAACTCTTTCAGCTCGGCAGGTGCCATCCTGTATGGGGCTCTGGATATGGACGCGGTTCCTGGAGCCAGGTCGATGCCAAATTCCACTTCCCTCTCTGGGGGTAGTCCTGGCAAATCGTCTGGAAACACATCCGGAAAATCACGAACAACAGGGATTTGTTCCACCGTATACTGAGCGTCTTTTGCCTCTGAGATAGACGCCAGGAACCCTATACATCCCCTGTTGATCAGTTTCCTGGCCCGAAGTGCAGATATCTCCCGAGCCATAGAATAGCTTTTGCTGCCCTCGAAGATGAATTCTTCGTAGCCTGGAAATCGGAAATGCACCCTCTTCCTTCTACAGTCTAGCACTGCATATGCTGAGGAGAGCCAGTCCATGCCGAGGATGACATCGTAGTCGCGCAACTCCATCAGGTGTAGATCGTGATAAGTTCGTAACCTTCAATTATTCTTGAGCACTTTGGTGCCAATCATCCACGATCTTCGCCGCTCCACCGAGTATCGACGCACAAGTCGTGGGTAGTGTAATTACATACAAGTTATTTCTCCGGCAAATGAAGTAGACACGAAAGAATGTGTCGCCCGGGATCAAATAGTGTACAAGCATAGTAAGGCGCATGTAATAGTACACGCAACCACCTCTAGGAGGCTCGGGCATCCTCACGAAGTCGGGTTGTAAACCCGACCACTGAGCAGGGTCGACTAGAGGAAGAAGGGGAACTGCTGTTTTCCCTTTCCCTTTCCGCCTGGATCCTCCTCTCGACCTCGGTCTCCTGGCTTTCTTTGCGTGAACCTCCAGTGTCGTGGGGAGTGCAATGCAGTGCTCGGGACCCATCTCCTCCCCGGCGACCCGGCACCGCTTTCGAGGGCAAGCTGGCTCTGTAATGCTTTCGGTGCTACCACATCTGGAAGCACATATGCACGTGCCAACATTGCTCCCTAGTGTGTGGGCCCCTGGCAGGTGCAATGAGGTCGTAGGCTCCTCCACGCGATCCCCGCCTCTGGACCCGGACGACGCGAGGAAGATGGCGTAAAGAGGCTGGGACTCAGCTCACTCACAGGCGCCGAAGCGCCCCGGAAGACTCACTCTTCCTGGAGCTCTTTCCTTTGTCACTGCCCTGCTCTCGTTTGCGTAGCTCTTGTGTTTCCTGCCAGGCTAGCTCAGCGTCCTTGGCTATCTCCACCAACTCGTGGAAGGGACATCTCAAAGATGGCGTCGCGGAGCGCTGAGGTTGGGCCTCGGGCCACTAACAATGGCGGGCCTTGAGCGGTGTGTCGGTCCACAAGGGTAGAGGCAAACACGGATAGCCGCTCAAACTTCGGCCTCATACTCGTCGGCGGTCCTAGTCCCTGCTGCAAGGTCAAAAGCTGGGTCATCAAAGCACAATCGCCATTTGAAAAATACTTGTCGAAGAAGCGGTCCACGAACTCTTTCCAAGATTGAAGCCTTTTTCACCTTTGTTCTTAACAGGTCTTGTACCAACTTCTCGGCGCTGCCGCCGGTATAGCGGCTAGTCTCACCATGTCTTCTTAGGGCTCACATAGCACGGAAGGTAGCCTCAATCTCATCTATCCACCGCTGCCGCGTGGGCGGTACCTCCCTCAAAGGGTGGGGGCCCATGCCTCGAAACTCGCTAGAGAACTACTACCACCAACACCGCATGCCACGCCTCCAGTGAGCTGCGGGGAGTGTGTGGCGGGGTGCCGCCAGCTGCTGCCGCCGCTGCGCCTGCCCGCGCTGCTGCTTGCTCATGTCACGCATCCTCGCCATCTCGTCATCTCTGCCCGACATCGGTGGATGCGGGTAGGCCCACAGTCTTGAGGACCAGGTGTCCTCTGGCGCTTGGGACGGGGATATGCTCCGGTAGGCAGTAGGGGTACCCATGCCGGTCCGAGATATCCTCCTCTTTGGGAAGCTGGGGTATCCTCACGTGGTAGCCGGGGTAGCCGGGTAGCCTCGGTGTGATAGCGGGATGACCCCACATGGGGTCTCAGACGTCACAGGGGCACGGGTCTGGGGCTGCTGTAGGGCCTCCGTATCTAAACCGACTGGGGCCTCCTCCTGCCAATGCATGGGCTCCGGGGGTGGGCTCACTGCCCGTTTGCTTGGTCTCCCTCGTCTCGGAGGCATGACTTCTGTAAGATAGAAAAGTTCCAGTAGTCAGTACACTACCCAACCAATCTCTCAACAAGACAAAGACTCGACTCCTAAGTTGCTGAGATAACTAGGGTGACTTGAATTGTACCAGCTCGATACCATATTAGTTGTCACGCCCGAACCACGTGCAGTAGTAGACAACCGGCCCACCAAGCAGGGGGCTAGTCCCCATTCGTGCTAAGGCCTTAAGAACTCTTATACGATAAGTATTGAGTTAATAATCACAAATGGAATCATAATTAAGAGATGAAGGGAGTTAGTACAACTCCATACAAGCATACAATGTCGGGTTTACGCAACCCAAGACTAGGATCTAGTCCAGTCACCCCTAGAAATCCATACAACAAAGAAATCTAAATTACAAGTCTCACACAGAATAAAAGAGGTACGCAGACCTCAAGACAAATAGAAGTAACCGAGTCGGCAGCTCGGTATATCCCCTCCTAAGCTCGATCCTACTCCTCCTCGTCCGAACCTGAGTAATACACGAATCAAGTGCATGAGCCTAAAGAATAGGCCCAGTAGGGTCGCAAGTAAGTCAATAAAGGTGGCGAAAGCCACTAGGAAAGAACAGAAATAAAAGAAATACAAATATGCGATAATAACATCACAAGCGAATAACAAATCTCAGGAAAGTGGATAAAACCACAGATGTACTAAATCTCTGGCATATGTGATACCGAGATGTCTACGACATCTACGACACCCTCGGTATCGTCTTCGGCCGAAGCCGGGCTAAGCTATAGCATACATGTGCACATGGTCGTAAAATGCCGCTCGACCGAGCCAAGTGGCGGATATTATACACCCTCTGCCAGTGGTCTCCGTCAGATAGAGCATCAAGTGCTCGTGGCGGATATTATACGCCCTCTGCTTAGGGGCACGATGGCGAGATATTATACACCCTCTCGCCGTGGTCTCCGTCCAGATGTATCATGCCAAAGAAATAGAGATAATAGTACAAAATACCTAACAACGGTATGTATGTATATTCAAGGCGCAATATCTCGAATAAACATAATAAAAGAAATGATCCCTGGATCGAATCCAAACATAATTAAGGAGATGCACTCAACTTAACTATGTGCAAGTAATCTAAAAAGGATTGCGGTAATCCCTTGAGGTATAAAGCCAACACATAGGAGGAATGTCCATCTCCACTATATGGGAACCTCTCAAGGGAATAAGAACGCAAGGATCAATGCGAAGTAAGAGATAGAGATACTCACGTAAAACGCGGGTGCGAGAACCTACAGTGCGGAGAGAAAACCCCTAATCCTGCATTAGCGTCTCACGCGTCCGGGTCAGGATCTAGTAAATAGCATACACTTTAGTTAATTACACTTGATGTTCACAATCATGCATAATTAAATGGTTTTAGTGGGCACACCAGGCCCCTACCAAACTCCGTATTTTTACTCTAGCGCGCAGTCACTGAGAACTGCCAATAACTTTCAATCCGCAAGTCGGATTTCCTCGATTTAGCTCTCATTAGAAAGTACTCTTTCCCCCCGTTCTAACGACATGCTAATCATGTCGATTGGAGTATCATTCTTTGTCCGTCTTGTACCACGAAGGCGGCCCGAACCCGATTTGAATGAAAATCGGACAAAGACCTCCCTTGATTATCGGCCTCCGATATGGATACAGACATTCACACATTTAAATCCAATACACTTGGATTTCACAAATTTAACAAACCAATTAGTACATTCATCCTTTCAACTCCATTTATATTCGTTAATTAGCCCTAATCCGGGTATAGAAATTCACCGTCGAAGGGATGCTTGTAGCGTGGGGCGCTGAGCTTACAGTCTGGGCGATGCGAAGAAGGTTGCGGGACAGCGGATGGGCGAGGGCTGAGAGCCGGGCGCAGGGGGCACTGGCCTTGTATGGCGCGTGGAAGCGGGTGAGGCGGCGGAGCTGCGGCTCACCGGGGCCAGGCTGAGGCTGAGCAGGGGCAGCGGCAGGGAGCTCGGCAGTGTGGAAGCCTGGGCGGGCGGCGGTGGCGTGAAGCGTCTTGGGCGCTAGGGGCCTTGGGGGCAGAGCGCTTGGGCGCCAAGAAGCCTTGTAGGGCCTGGGAAGCTGGGGTGAGGCGGGGCCTTGTGGATGGCATGGCCGGGATATGTGGGCGGGCAGGCCTTGTAGTGGGGCGTCTTGTGAGAGTCTCGGTGTTGGCCGTGGGGTTCGGTGGGGTGTGATCTTGTCGTCGAGAGAGAGAGAGATTTGAGTCAATTCTCAGATCTGAGAATTTGGGGAGAGAGAGAGAGAAATGTCTTTCTCTCTCTCCTTTGTCATGACATAAGTAATGAATTCCTTTTTTTTTTTTTTTTATTATTTCCTAGAAAAGATAAAACCCTCACATGTCTACTATTCCTCCACATGAGCACTATGCATTCACGGGTAAATGATCTATTTCTTGCCGGGGCCCACTGCGATAATTCTCTCGTCCTCCTGCCCTACCCAGATCCACGAATCTCGGGTCGATGGGCCTCAGTGGTACGAGTGCCCCATAATATCTCGGGATATATCTTTGATGAGGACCCGGATCCGGGAATCTGAAGCTTTCGGTCAAATCCTTACGTCACGGAGTAATCTTGTGGCATCACGGAGTTGTCTCAGTCCCCGACCAGATTCACTTTTCCCGGGAAATGAATATTTATTCATTTTCTCTTCTTGATAATTAATCCGAATGAATTAACATACCGTTAATCTCGATAAATTAACAAATGATTATTTCGTTTAATTAACGTTTAATTAAATCTGGATCATTCAGACATGTGATTTTCTTTTCAAAACTTCACTGCTCATCATTTTAAATTGCCATTTAAAATTTCTGGTAAATAAATCTTTATTTATTTCGGGGCGGGTTTTACAAAATATACTCCTCTGTATTTACTCGTATGCCACTTTGGCTGCCACACAAGCGCCACGTCAGCCCTAGGGACTGTATTTGACAAAAAATGCAAAATATAGGGATTGTATTGAATAAAATGAAAATATAGGGATGAAAGTGAACAATTGTACCCTTTTCAGCGACAAAAAGTGTCTTTAAACCCAAAGATTAACTATGTAGTACGGTGGCAACACAAATCCATCATTATTTAGAGGTTAATTAGGGGTAAATTAAGCCATAAATAGGTTGTTTTTATAGGCCAAATCTATAAAAGGTCATATACGATGTTGTGACTTAGGTTCTTAGCCCCACCGAAGCCAATCACGTGTTTCGAGAGATACATGGGGAAGTATGTGGAGAACACCTTGGAGGGAGGTCCCTAGTTTAGAGGAGGACTACTAGCTGACCGTTACTAAGGATACCCTGGATGAAGGTCAGAGGTGCAAGGCATGTCAATTGTATGCCCGACTTCAAAGACAACCCGTCGTACCTCTCACGTCTATTATAAGTCCAAGACCATTTGTTATGTGGAGAATTTGTTGGAGAAGTGCTCTAAAGACAATCACCTTTGGCACTTTATGTAAAAATTTATTCAAGGCTTCTTCATTATTTAGATGTTCACTACTATCAATATGATATAAGATCTTAAATCTAATTAATGAAGTCCATGATACAACACATAGCATGAAGGAAATTATGATAGAGATCATAATGTGGGATTCCTATCATGTGTAATTTTGTACATATCTAAATATCCCTAGTCGAAGGATCAATGAGATGGGACATCATTGATCCATCAAGACTAGCACATGTTATGCTCCTTGATCCTATTAAATAGTTATTCTCATAAGCTGTAAGCATGAAAATGTTTTGAGTGAACATGTGGATGCTTGCTAAGGGTAGCAAGTTCATTGGATGACCTACCATGAGTCTTTACATGGTTATCCTATTAAAATGTCAATGACGATCTCATTGCAGCAATGGTGCAAATATCCTTAGACTTGAGGTACACAAGTTATCTTGGATATGGATCCTCTGCTTTGACGCCATTCCTACGTTTCCCTTCAGAGCTTACTTACAGGGTGGTGATTGGGTACAGCTTTGAAGTATTCGAAGGTATTTGCATAGCGAATAGA
The DNA here is from genome assembly GCA_026586065.1 of Dioscorea zingiberensis. Classification (NCBI taxonomy): domain Eukaryota; kingdom Viridiplantae; phylum Streptophyta; class Magnoliopsida; order Dioscoreales; family Dioscoreaceae; genus Dioscorea; species Dioscorea zingiberensis. Next base: position 27,337,616 of record CM048824.1, read on the forward strand.
GGATTTACCACTCTCGATAGAAAAAGAGTATACCCATGGCCACTTGTCGGGTCATTACTCAAGAATCTCTGGCCAGAGTAACTTGTCATGAAGATGGTCTTAGTTAACATAAGTTTTGAGTAATGGATTTCATAGGACGAGGAACTAATACTTGGGCTAGGTATGACATAGTCAGTCTAGTGGGAGTTGACACATAAGCCATACTCCGAACCAAGTTGGTATAAGATGATAAAGGATAAATTGCACACTTACATTGACTGCTGAAAGGTTCTAAGTCAGACCACCTGAATTTCCAGTCAATTGGGGGTCATAATGTATTACTAGATGCCACTCATGATCAATTTGTAATCAATGGTTTATTATGAATTGCCAACATAACCGAGAACCTAATGGGTCACACACATAGAAGATATCAATGAGGTATAAAATGGGTATAGGAATAGATCCTCAAATGAGAGAATTAAAGGGAAGAGAAAGATTATAAGTCGAATTTGATTATAAGTCAAATTCAAGAGAAAGATTGTTAGTCGAATTTGATTATAAGTCAAATTTGATTGTAAGTCGAATTTGATTATAAGACAAATTTGATTATATGTCGAATTTGATTATAAGTCAAATTTTCTTGGAAGTCGAATTTGATTATATGTCAAATTTGATTAGATTGTAAGCCAAATTTGATTTGGGCTTCAATCAAAGCCCCAATCCGAAACAAACCCTAATCTTATTAGGAAGGCCTATAAATATATAATATTCTAGGCCACAAAGATATATAACTTCTTAGTAATTGATAGAGATCAATAGCCTTTTCTCTTCTCTCCCAAATCCTCTAAGAACTTCCACCATAGCTAGCACCTTGCGTGGAAGATCACCCCGTCACCTTTGAGGTTGCTTCTGCGGATCTTCGCGTGGATCACCATTAGAGGCACTCCGTCTACGGACTGTTGTGGTTGACGCAACATCTTCTCCGACTCAGAGAAAGGAATTCGGTACAGATATCAAAAGGTACATGCCCTTCAACTTTACTTGCTTGTGTTTTGATAAACGTAGGGAGATCCGTTTTGGCTAGGGTTTAGAAAATTTTAATTTTTCCGTTGTGCCATGTATATGATACATACTTTTAATTTTCTACAAAACCCTATAGTGGTATCAGAGCCAACCTTATGTTTGTAAAAGCCTTATGCATGAAAAATATGATAGAATTGATAGATGGCATGATTAGGGTTCTAAATTTGCATGTTGTTCTTGAACACTTTTAATAATATGATTATTGGAATTTGATATATCATGTTTGGAACATGTTTTTGGTTTCAGAATAACATATAAACAAGTTTGAAAATTGTTTCCAAAGATTTAAACCCCGAAATTAATTTTCTTTTTCAAAAACCCTAAAAATCTTTTTCTAGTTTCTCTGATTTGTTTTGGAAATTAATTTGATTAATTAGGAAACTCTAAAGGAAACTAAAATTTGATTTTTCATAAATCTAAATTTGGATTTGATCGAGATATAATCCTAATCAAATTTGGATTTGATCAGGATATGATCCTAATCAAATTTGGATTTGATTGAAATATGATCCTAATCAAATTTGGATTTGATCGGGATATGATCCTAATCAAATTTTTATTGTATGAGATATGATTCTAATCAAATTTGGATTTTACTAAATTTGGATTTTATCGCAAAAACATTAGAAATAGGATTTCTAATTTTTATTGTAATCTCATACATCTACCTAGGTCTGACTTACTCAATCCTAATTTGACTCGAATTATCTATATATGATTGATATGATCATATACATTGCATGCTTAAAATCTGATGAGACTAAATTCAAGCAATCCCTCAATTAAATATTAAAGATAAATGTCTTCCATTAATATGGTAAGAACCAGAGTTCTTCTTAGAGATTTGGGTTGTTGGGTAAACCCGAGCCCTACTTTACATTGGATATGTTCTAGCCATTGAGATATAATCTCATGATTAATAGGTCGGCTTTAATCAGAAACATTAGTTTGTTGGGTAAACCCAAGGCTAATGTAGACGGAGACGATGTTGGGCAGTGTATATATGATGTACACATGTCAATGAGTTGACAACCCAATGATTAGTGCACACATCAATCAGTTGATAGCACTAGTTCGATAGTTACACATATATGATATGTATAATTGGTATGTGATACCTACCATCTGAACTAAGGTGATTTGTTAGGTAAACCCAAGGTCATTCTTGGGAATTTTGGATATCGAACCCACTAGGAGAACTTCCAAAGGGTTCTCTCGAATTTAGAGTAAGGGCTTATGGATTCGTAATAAAAATAGTTGGAGTAATAATGCGTAACATAAAAGTCCTTATATCATGCATTCATGTACTTTTCTCTAACATGCTCATTTTACATCTAGGTTATTGGAATCATGTCATCCTCTATGAATTTGAGATCGATCCTTGAGACAAATAAGTTGACTGGGCCCAATTTCTTGGACTGGCTAAGGAATGTGAGAATTATTCTCAAATCCGAGTGAATAGCCTATGTCCTTAATGAGGAGCTTCCTTCTCCTCCTGTTGAGGGTCCTTTTGAAGATCAATCGTTAGCTTATAAGAAGCACTTGGCTGACAGCGAGTTAGCTGGTTGTATTATGCTAGCCTCCATATCAGCTTAGTTACAAAAGCAGCATGAGACTATGGACGCGTATACCATGGTCTACCATCTACGGGAGCTGTTTGATGAGCAAGCGAGAAACGAACGGTTCGAGCTCTCCAAGTTGCTCTTCTGCTCCAAGATGCAGGAGGGGACATCTGTAGTGCAACACGCACTAAAGATGTATGGCTATATTGAGAGGTTAGGATCACTAGGTTTTGTGATAGATCACGAATTAAGTATAGACTTAATTCTGCAAAGTTTGACTGACAGTTATCCATAGTTTGTGCTAAACTATCAAATGAACCAAATTGCATCGACAATACCGGAGTTGATCAACCTGCTCAAATTGGCAGAGCTTGTTGTTAAGAAAGAACAAAAGGCCGTGATGCTGGTGGACTCTTCTAAGACTAAGGGCTCTAAGAAGAAGAAGTCCTTAAAAGCCAAAGGGAAGGCCACGAAAAGAAAGGCCAAGAAGGCAGAACAAGATGCCCCCAAAAGGAGCCTGTCATCATTGCGGCAAAGAAGGCCATTAGAGAAGAAACTGCAAGGGCAACCTAGAGTCTTGGAAGAAGAATAAGGGATCTGATGCCCCATCTACTTCAGGTATCTTCTTTATTAAGATAAATATTGTTTCTTATAAAGCATGGGTATTGGATACCTAATGTGGCTCACACATATACACTGATATGCAAGGCTTAAAGAACAGTAAACAACTGGTCAAGGGAGAGGCAGACCTGCGGGTTGGAAATGGAGCAAAAGTTGCTGCAATAGTCATAAGATCTTATGTATTGCCACTTCCAAGTGGACTAGTTTTAGAATTAGACAATTGCCTTTATGTTCCTAGTTTGATGAAGAATACTATTTCTATTTCTAGTTTGAATAAGAAAGGTTTTCATTTGACTTTTAGTAACAATTGTTGTTACATAATGTTGGATGGAGTTCTTTATGGTACCGGAATGTTGTGCAATGGTATATACATATTAGATGTATCTAGTTTTATACTCAATATTAAAAATAATAACAAATGAGTAAAACAAGATAATCAATTAACCTCCTATTTATGGCATTGTCGTCTTGGCCATATAAGCGAGAAACGCATGACTGAGTTGCTCAAGAGAGGCGACTTGGGGTCATTTGATTATGAATAATATGACACATGTATATCGTGCTTAAAGGGTAAGATGACTAAGTCACCCTTTATAGGAAAGAGTGAACGTGCAACAGACTTATTAGCCCTAATACATACAGATATATGTGGGCCAATGTCTATGCATGCTAGATGTGGTTATGCTTACTTCATTACCTTTATTGATGATCATTCACGATATGGGTATGTGTATCTAATGAGATACAAATCTGAAGACTTTGAAAAGTTTAAAGAATTCAGAAATGAAGTAGAGAAATAACTTGGTAGAAGTATTAAAACACTTAGATCTGATCGAGGTAGTGAATACTTGAGCCAAGAGTTTCAAGAGATAATGGGATATTATCCCAATGGTCTCCACCTTACACGTAGGGGTGGGAAAAACTTACCCGAAACCCGGAAACCTACCGAAACCCGGCCCGAAAATTTCAATGGGCCGGGTTTTAAAACATGATGTCACCGGTCCGGGCCCAAAACCCGACCCGGCTCGTGGGACTCGATCCCAAATCCAGGCCCCAATTTTCAAAACTCGGCTCAGACCGGTAAAACCCGACTAAAATATAAAAGCATAAAAAAAAATATGTAGCAGTATAAAATTTCACTATATTTCAGGGACTAAAATATAAAAACAAAAAAAAAAATTAAACCCTAGCCCCAATCTCTGAAAGCCTGAAGAAATCTTGAGATTCTGAGAATTGAGAAAGGCGGAGAGAGGGAAGATAGTCAAGTGACCATCTCTGATTCTCGAGACTCGAACGGCTGGCTTTGTTGAAGGCTTGAAGCGCATTGTGACTTCACTGACTTGTGAGAAGCGCCGCTCTTAGATCCAGGCTTGAATTTAGGTTAGTTTTCCCATCTTTGATCATCGATTCATTGAAGCAATCGCATATCTAAGTGGATCCCTTTTTACTTTGTTTTTTTTTGTTTTTTGTTTTTATTTTTAAGTTGGAGATTTCGCACCAAGTTTTGTAGCTCATACTCTCGAGCTTGTGATGCAGGTGGACTGCTTTTTGAAGACTCTTGCTGGGCTTGTGATGCAGGTGGTTGGATGCTATGTTGTCTGTGTTTTCCACACAATGTTTAGGAATGAGAAAGATGCACAGAAATATAGATTAGTGTGAGAAGGTTCATGCTATGAGGACTAGTAGTAGAACAAGAAATGATAGCAATGAATTATCACCTTGTTGGCTGAATCTTTATTTTATGTGGGTAGGGCAGCTATTAGAACAATATAAAAAGCAAATACCAGTTTTTTTTTTAAATGGAAAATTGATCGGGCTTTAGCACGGCCCGAACCGACCCGACCCGAAACCGAGGATATAAAACCCGGCCCAGACCGATTCAATTGGGCCCTCGAACGGTCCCAAAAATCCAGAGCCCGATCCCTATTGGGCTTTTTTCGGTCCCAGCCAAAACCCAGACCGAACCGGCCCGATCCTACCCCTACTTACACGCCACAATACAATAGTGTGGCAAAAAGGAGAAACCGAACCCTATTAGATATGGTGAGGTCAATGATGAGCTATGCAGAGCTTCCTAAATCGTTTTGGGGTTATGCACTTACGACTGCTGTTTATCTTTTAAACAGAGTCCCATCTATGGCAGTTCAGGTTACTCCATATGAGATGTGGACTAACAGGAAACCCTCACTATCTCACTTGAAGGTATGGGGTTGTCCGGCTTACGTGACGCGGAAAATGTCAGATAAACTTTAGGCTAAGTCTGACAGGTATCTATTTGTGGGATATCCAAAGGAAACCATAGGATATCAGTTTTACCACACTTTGGAACAAAAGGTATTTGTTTTAAAGCATGCTGTCTTCCTAGAGAAAGAGTTTCTCTTAATGGAAGATAGTAGGAGCAAAATTGAGCTTGATGAAGTTTGAGATGCTCCAATAGACACAGAGCAACTGCCTAACCCAGATCCACAGTCAGTTACTCATACTGATAAAGTAATGGTTGTACCTTCTGATACACAAGAGCTTCATAGATCTAGTAGGATACGTATGGTTCCAGAGAGATATAGATTTCTCATGAGTGAAACTAATGACGCATTACTCATGGAGGATGAGGAACCTACTAATTATGAAGAAGTACTAAATTGTTCAGACTTAGATAAATGGCTAGGCGCCATGAAATCAGAAATGGATTCCATGTATGAAAACCATGTATGGTCTTTGGTTGATCCACCTGAAGGAATTAAGCCTATTGGGTGCAAGTGGGCTTTCAAGAAGAAAACCGACATGGAAGGTAACGTAACTACCTATAAAGCTAGGCTAGTGGCGAAAGGATATCGTCAAAAGTAAGGTGATGACTATAATGAAACCTTTTCACCTGTAGCCATGTTTAAATCCATAAGAATACTCCTAGCCCTTGCTGCTTATTATGATTATGAGATTTGGCAAATGGATATGAAAATAGCTTTCCTTAATGGAAATCTAACCGAGGATGTGTATATGATGCAACCCGAGGGATTTACATCTAATGATGGCAATAAAGTATGCAAGCTTCAAAGATCCATTTATGGATTGAAGCAAGCATCCAAGAGTCGGAACAGACGATTTGATGCAATGATAAAAGAGTTTGATTTCTCACAAAATCCGGATGAACCTTGTGTATGTATGCATAAATCCATATCTTTCTTAGTTAAGTTACAACTAGGTATAGGTAACTAGTTCGATCTGCATACTAAGAGATCGATGTGGCATCTAAACGGTGCAATTGTCGAACACCCGAGAATCAATCAATAGAAAGCCAATACTTAAAATTCAGTTGTTAATAAAAAAATCCTAGGGGATTGAGATCTGAGGTGTCGTGTTTCATCTCTGATTATTTACAATCTGCCAATTATTTGGATTAGCGTCTTTTAGGATAATCAATCAATTACAACTAATTTCATAGTTTTAAACTAGATAACAAGGATAGTTACTACTAGTATTCCAGTTCCTGTGGTTTGGATAACCCTACCTTTGGGTACTTTACTACTTGACCGACCCCATACACTTGAGGGTAGTTGTCGCGCACCCTATGCGTTCATCAAGTTTTGGCACCGTTGCTGGGGACAGCTAAAGCTAGGAACATTAGAATTTGTATTCTAGTTAGATAGTCTAGTTTACTTTTACTAAAAATCAAAAAATAATAATAATATACTTTACTTTCGGATCTAATTTCTTTACTTTTTGTAATGGTACCAGTGCATGACAAGATGCAGTACTCATTATCCAGTGGAAGTACCTGACCCAGATTTTGAGCACCTCCTTCGCCGTCACATTCGAGAAGACCTTCTCAAGAAGATGGCAACAACAGAGTCCAGCACGGAAGTCAATCAACCAAGACCGATGGCGACACCAACCCAATCCATATCAGATTTCCTAAGGCCGAACCTGGACGGCATCGGCTCCAACATCATCCCACCTCCGGTCAATGGACACAACCTTGAACTGAAGCCACACGTCATCTAGATGGTTAAACAGTCTTGCCAATTTGATGGGTTCCAAGATGAGGACCCATACGCACACTTGGCGAGTTTCTTAGAGATCAGCGACACAATCGCGATAACGAATTACCCTCAGACACCATATGCCTCAGGTTGTTTCCTTTCTCAGTCAGAGATAGAGCAAAACAATTGTTGACCACAGTTGGTTGAGAAGTTCCTAATGAAGTACTTTCCACCGGCCAAATAACAGAGCTACGAAGTAATATCTCTTCCTTTAGGCATTTGGAGGTGGAAATATTATATAACACATGGGAGAGATATAAGGACATGCTCAAAAAGTGTCCCCAGTATGGGATAGAAGATTAGATGCAAGTCCAAACTTTCTACAATGGGCTGAATGTAGCTACCAAATAGATGTTGGATGCAGCAGCAGGCGGCTCCCTTTGTAGCAAGGACCCTGAAGCAGCCAAGGAACTAGTAGATAAGATGGCCACCAATGGGTATCAATAGAGCTCTAAAAGGACCAAACCAAGCAAGATCGTCGGAGTCCAGAATGTGGATGTGATACAATCTTGATAGCCACAGTAGAGGCCCTCAGCAAAAAGATAGACAACATCAGTATTCAACAACAAAAGCCGGTATTCATGTGCAATGAATGTGGGAGTAAGACAAAGGAAGGGAAAGACGAACAAGTAAAAGAAGTTGATTTTGTGGGAAGATCACAGAACAATCCATATAGCTTCACCTACAACCCTGGATGGAAGAACAACCCCAACTTCTCCTACGGCACCTCAGGGAAACCAAGGACAAGCCCCTCTTATGGAAGTCAACCGCAACATGCAGGCTATCAACCTCCAGCACAGGAAAAGAAGGGAGCAAACTTGGAAAGCCTGATCACATAGTATATTCAAATAAATAAAGCACGAGCTATTAGGCACGAGGAGACAATGAGAAACCAACAAGCATCTTTCCATAATCTCCAACATCAAGTTGTCTAGATAGCTAAGACGTTGGCAGAAAGACCAGCAAGTGCTCTTCCAAACAATACAGAGGTTAATCCAAGGGAGTCTGTCAAGGCTAGAACCCTCAGAAGCGGAATAGAGCTGGAACTACCAAGGGTCAAGATAACAGAAGAAACCCCCTCTACACTCCCCGAAGAAGACAAATAAGAGAATACCCAGAAGACGGTCACGGGCAAGGAAAAAGAAGCACCTATGGTGCCCGAGTATAAACCTAAGATACCTTATCCATCCAAATTGAAGAAGGACCAATAGGATAGTTTAGAAAATTTTTGGATGTTTTCAAGGCACTACACATCAATGAACCCTTCGTGGAAGCACTTGCACAAATGTCACGATATGCGAAGTTTTTGAAGGAATTACTTACAAGCAAGGGAAAATTGGAGGAAGTGTCTCTGGCAACCTTGAGCGAACGATGCTCGGCCGACCTCACCAATGTATTACCAAGAAAAGAAAAGGACCTAGGGAGTTACATAATACCCTGCACAATTGGAGAATTGGTACACAAACAAGCCTTAGCTTACATTGGAGCAAGCATCAATCTCATGCCATACAAGATCTCCAAAAGCCAGGAGTTGGGGAGCCAAAACCAACAAAGATGACACTTCAGATTGCGGATAGATCAATCTGTCACCCTCGAGGAATAGTTGAGGGCATACTAGTAAAAGTTGATAAGTTCATCTTTCCCATGGATTTCTATATCTTAGACTTGGACGACCAGGTGGAGGTACCACTCATTCTTGGAAGATCTTTCCTAAAGACCGCACAAGCACTATTCGATATCATAGATTGCCTAATGACATTGAGGGTCAGAGAAGAAGTAGTGGTCTTCAAACTCAAGGATGCCATGCGGCACCCCATGGAGCTTGATGACACTTGTTATTTCATTGATCACCTTGCAGACTGTGTTTCTAAATTTATGCAGGATGAACTACAGAAGGACCAACTAGATGACCTGTTCAAGGACGCGCCACCCTAGGAAGACTCCGACAAGGAACAATAAGCATAGGAATAAGAAAAACCGATAACTCGAGCAGAAAAAAAAAGAAAGCGTGGTGGCAGAAATTCAGAAACAGGAGAAGAAATTATGCTCTTCCCCCTTCAACTCCACAACCGGGACCACTCAAGACTTATTCCTATAAGTATAAATTCATCTCTTCATTAAGTATACAGTTTGCAGGGCGTGATCCTCCCTACGGGGAAGCAGATAGGCTCCATCGTTTTGAGCCTCACTAAGCTTAAACAAGTAGGTCAAGCTAGTAACATTAAACAAGCGCTTCTGTGGAGGTAACCCAAGTTAGGTTAGTTTTCTAGTATCATTATCGCTTTCATCCTTAGTAGAAGTACAGCTGTGGTTGAAATTCCAGTTAGATGTTGTTTAAATAATTTGGTGATTCTTATGTGTTTAATAACTAAATATTATCTTCTGGAGTCACTAACAAACAAATCCAAGGAAAATCAATGGAAAAATAGAGCACTACAGCAAGACAAAGATGTGCACGAAATTAGTTGATTTGTGCACTGCCGTACCAAAGAGCGTGTACCTCTCGGGATTTTTCCTCTCACAAAATCCTTTATTGCACACGGTCGTGTATCTCATTTGCACAAGTGTGTAAGTGGGGACGCGAACGCAACAAGTCCAAAGCTTCGATACCGCCTTAGTTCAATTGAGCAAGGTCATACCAAAGAGCGTGCACCTATCGGGATTTTCCCTCTCACAAAGGATATTACTATGCATAGTTGTGCATCACAATTGTACAGACGTACATTACAGTCTGGAAAAAAAAAGAATGGCACACCCTCACGCACACGCTTACATATGGCCCTGCGTTAGATAAAGTGGGGCTTTGAAACCCTAGAGCATGCGAAAAACCCTTCATATCCCTTTGCCTCTTCACGCACGACCATGCGCCTTGCCTCCGGTTCCTCCCCCTCCGCCGGAGATCTTCCACTATCTCCCTTCATATACGGTCGTGCGTCGACCCCTCCCCCTCCGCCGGAGATCTTCCACTATCTCCCTTCATACCGGGAGCTGACTCTGGAGGTGCTCTAGATATTCCAGATTGCTAAAGGTCTCATCACCTTGTACCGACGGGACCAGATAGAGTTCAAGTTGGGTGGCATCATATTCTAGATGAGCTACACAGACTTCACCATCTACCTGAGATTCTATGATCGAGAGTTCATGATGACACCATAGTGTCAGGCTCTGAGGATAGATAGGCCAACCGGTGAGACACAGGGTTTCGTCCTGAGGAGACTCAGCACAGACCCGCACTAAAACCCGCGTTTGTCGAAGGCATCCATTCTTCGCTCCGATCCCTTTGGTATATACATCTAATCCTTCGCCATTGGATAACAGGACGGGGATAGAGCACGGGAGTCGTGAGCACCAAAGACTTCCTATACCTCCATAGTATGATGGACGGTTTCCCATTACACCTAGGATGGGTTGTGGCAGAGCTCGTTTTATATCAGGCAACACACAACAGGATCGGAGCTATCTTCACAGGGCCCTACATCACGAGACTAGCCCGGGGTATGGACGTCTTATCACAGCATGTGACGAGACAGATGACGATTGTGGGGAGCTCCACTAAAGTCACCATCGACACACTGAGTGCGATGGGCATGCTGTGAGCCACACGGACCCCTCAGGGTGTCTGATACACAACCTCAGCCCCTAGTGAGCCCCAGGTACCCGCAGAGTGGCCAGAGCCGTAGGAGGCGACATCAACTGAACCTAGTACCTCACCTGAACCAGCAGCACCAACATTGACCCCGGCTGATAGGGATGCCCTCCTCCTCTGGCTGGTGCACGCCACCCAGCTGTCACTAGATCGCCAAGGCATCGTGTATCTACCCGCTCTACAACCATCAAGTCATACCATAGGAGATATGGCGATGGCAGCTCAAGACAGTGTTGTTGGAGATTATACCGAGGGAGAGGACACTAGTGATGACTCTGACAACATCGAGGAGGAGGACGATCTTGGCATTTGAGCATCTTTTTCATATTTATCTTTTTATTTACCACTCGTGTATTTTCTTTTTCTTTAGTGAGTCTGTTCATAAAGGGTTTAGTCTTTCTATATACTATGGAGTTTCACCTTTTTATGCCTTCCATGTTCTTAGGACAAGTTAAAATTCACACTTGACAAGAGACAAAATAAAAGGAAAAGACAAATCATGATGCACACTAAGATAAGTTCACTTTCTCTCTCTCATATTGTTTTCACATGACATATTTTAGTGCTTATATTGTGTGCATTGAGGACAATGCACAATTTAAGTGTGGGGGAGGAATTACCCATTGGAAAACTATATCGTTTATGATAATGCTATTTAGGATAATCTATGAACAAATTAATGGGAGTCCTCTTTTGTGTCTAGGTCAAACATTAGTGATGGGGGCTACTTTTTTTTTTCAAAAGTATATTATATAATTTTGCCTTTAAAAGATACCTTACAAAATTTTGAGCACAAACTTTGGCTATGCTGTTACTTGTTTGCTTGGGTTTGGATTCTACCTAGTTTGTTATCACTAGTTTATATTTTTGTCGTATATAAAAAAACAAAAAAAATGAGATTGGAGAGCAGCTGGTATAACCGGAAAGTCGGATCCATTAGGGATGCCCTAGCTGCCTTAAAGTCGGATCCATTGGGGATACCCTACGGTATAGGAAAGATGGTAGAAAGAGCTATCACCTTTGAGTCGTGAAAGCCGCCTTTGAGTAGTTGGATCTTGGGCATCACAAATGTTCACTTGATGACCTACCAAAGGAAAAGGCTACCTCACTAGATGTATAAAGTTACTACCCCCAACCAGAGAGAGCTAGGAAAAGAACTTAGTGAATAAAGGTTAGACTAACCATGCCAAGCTTGAGTAGTAAGGGTACAATAGGAAAGGTTACACACATGTGGGGGGTTTGAGTATAAGGCAAAACCTAATTTCTGTAAAAACCATTCGTAGCACTCAACATAGTGTTTAACCAAGCACCAGAGGGACTCCCAACCATTTTAAGATTGGAGATTTTATACTTATCTATTTTCATTATATATTTCCTTTGCTTGAGGACAAGCAAAAGTTCAAGTGTAGGGGTATGATAAGTGCACAATTACACATATATTTCTATCATATTTACATGCACTTATCCCGTTATTTCACATCAATCTTCTATTTTTGTGCTTCTCTAGGTTTGTTTTGTAAATGAACAGGTAAAATAGATACCTGGAGCGAAAGGAACGAGAAATGGGACAAACCACGGCGAAATAAGCTAAAAGAGCACCTCACAAAGGTGTGTACAACCTCAGTAGAATTCGGCACTTTCGTGCACATGCCTGTGCAACTCACTCGATTCAAAACGCGTAGAGGATGATCCTTAGGAGTCTGCACGGCTATGCGTTAGATGTACACGGTCGTGCCAAATCAGATGAAATCCTATATAAACCTGTCGAAGGCACATATTTTGGACTTTTGGTAGAGTAGTCTTTGGCGAGTGTTCGAAGCAACGTGAGGGTTTCAGAGGAGATTGAAGGCGGAGAAGACATCAAGCAAGGGAGTCCCCATGCTTCCAATTATGTCTTTCTCCAGTATCTTTGTTAGTGTTTCCATTAGCATGAGAGGCCAAACCCCTTTGGTGGTGCCTCGGACACATGAACCCTAGGATGATTTATTAATTGAATTCTTTTATTTATTAGTTTTCCTTTATTGATAATTCTTGTGAATCTATGCTTGATTTATGCGATTATATTTTGTATAAGCTATGGTCATATACCTCGTTATGTTCTAGCAAGGCATATACGTGCTTAGGGTTTTGACTTGCATGTCTCTTTTATGCATAGATCCATATCTCTTTTGGTTAGGTTACAACTAGGCATAGGTAACAAGTTTGATCTATATATCGAGAGATCAAATGTGGTATCTAGACGGTGTAATTGTCGAACTCCAGAGAATCAATCAATGGAGAGCCAATACTTAGAATTCAGTTGTTAATAAAAGAATCCAAGGGGAATAAGATCCGAGGTGCCACGTTTCATCTCTGATTGTTTACAGTCTGCCAATTGTTTGCATTAGCTTCTTTTAGGATAATCAACCAATCACAACTACTTCCATTGTTTTAAACTAGATAACAAGGATAGTTAGTACTAGTATTCTAGTTCATGTGGATTGGATAACCCTACCTTTGGGTACTTTACTACTTGACCGACCCCATACACTTGTGGGTAGTTGTCGTGCACCCTATGCGTTCATCAGCCTACGCGAAGAGCAAGACCTCCTGTAAGAAAGAATGAACCATCTTTCTCTACAAACGATAGTATATCAACAACGAGTACATTGCTTCTAACCAGAAGGTTAGTTAGGTAACCTTCCAGCCCGATGACCTTGTCCTGCGGAAGAACATATTCTAGGAGAATCAATCTCAGATAGGAAAGATCACCCCTAATTGGGAAGGCCCCTACGTCATTACCCAGGTCGTTCGGTCTTGCAATTACAGGCTTGCGGAACAAGAGGGTAGGCCGCTCAAAAAGCCTTTCATTCCAAACATCTTAGAAAGTATTATCTATAACAAAACCAAAATGCTCCCTTATCAGACCTTTAATTTCCCTATGCTTTTATGAGTCCGTGATCGCAATCAGGAGCCCTTTGTTTTCTAGCAGGGAATCGGAAGAACTTGGAGCCGACCCACAGGTCCATGGGAGTTCCCTTCAACGAGGAAGCTCGACTTAACTTCCAATCGGGATCGAATCCTCATAGAACATCGGGAAAAGATTGTCCCCTATTGTAAGGGAAGACCACAAAGTCACGTCGACCTCAGATCCTTTTGGTCTTAGGGAAAACATCACCTCCTTATCGTGAGGGGAAGACCACAAAGTCCCATCGGTCTCGGATCCTACTCGGATCGTGAAAATAAACGGCAGAGAAGAAGCTATGAAGTCTTGTCAGGAGCAAGGCTCGCCTAAAATTTCTCTATTGGCGGCTAAGCCAGGGCATGGAGACCTTTGTCCCCCCCAGCCTAAGCCAAAAGAAGTGTCATGAAGGAAGACGAAGGGCTCCAAACTTCTAAGGGGAAGCAAAGTCTCCAGCTTGGCCCAAACACACAAATGTCGACTATGCCCGGCCTAATCAAGAACTTTGGAAAAGACCTCAGGGAATAATATCTTGGCAAGATCCATCACCTCAAAGCTTTGCAGTAACGAACGAGAGGTGAAGTCCGAGTTGATGATGTGAGAGTGAACTTCTGCGGACGCTGATAAGAAACTCAGGGACTGTCAAGCGACATGGCCCAGGACGAAGAAAGGAAGGGATGCTTGGAGGGTGATGGAAACAAGACAATGCTAAGAAATGGAGTGAGTTTCATTGCTAAAGTCAGTGCAATCCAAAAAAAAGTTACAAGGCATCGCACTCTACGACTTAGAGGAACGCCCAAGGAGAACATTACAAAGAACGGAAACGTCGGCATATAACAAGTTACCCCTCTTATACCATTGGGGGGTCTTCCAAATTGGTTCAAGCAATTTCATTGTTTGGCGGACTGACAGAAGCCACCGTGGACCTCGCTTCGGCACCACCAACTCTCAGAGGAGAAGGAGGCAAATAGGCTAAAGCTTCTTCGTACGCCAAAGTTATAAAGTCAAGCTTAGGATGGTTGCCAACAACTTCTTGAAGAAGACCATAGCCATCCTTCACTCCTAAAAGGGCATCCTGAAAGAATATGTCCTCGAATTCTTTGGAGGACCGGAAGGTATTCACGGCCTAAACCTCGATCTCTTTCCTCCTCGAAGCGAAGTCCTTAGAATCCACTAAATCAACTGCCACCGTCAGAAAGTCTGTGTCGAACTCCGGTAATAAATGATAACCAACCACAGCTCGATCGAGGTCGGCTCTGTGCTCATCAGAATTAAGGTACCTCTACAAGATAGTGTCACAGCCAGTGTGAACTGCCAAGTCCTAGTTACTCTCGACCTCCTTTGTGTAACGGTGGATTGTTTAGAGAGCTACATTTTAACTCTCAAAAGAGAGCTATTTCAGAGTATATTTTCCTACTTGTTTAGGACCGAAAAGTATGATTTCGAGTATTAATTAGATTGTTTCGATCCTAAAATGTATTACTCAGTTAAATCAGTTGTCTCATGTGATTTAGTTGTGTTTCTCATCTATTTTTGTACCTTTAGAGGCTAAATCGAGTCAATTTCTTATGTATCAGGTGAACAAGAACAGCTAAGGATAAGCATCACGATATTACATGGGAGCATCGCGATGTTTGAGAAGATAGGCGATACCAATCTCAACTGAAGGAAGGTATTGCGATGCTCACTACATGCATCGCGTTGTTCAGAGAAGACAGAAGGCCAAATTCCCAGTTGGTATCAGTATCGCGATGTTATATGGGAACATCACGATGTTTTTATTAACACAGGAAGCTGAAATTCTCTAGAAAAGACAATATCGCGATGTTAATGAGTGACATCGCGGTGTTGAGGGAAAGGGGATTCTCAGGGAAATGTTGCAACGTCGCGATGCGCGCAGATCGCATCGAGATGCTTTTGATAGGAGAGCCCAGAGTTAGTGAACATCTAGTGACACCGCGATACTCAATGCTGGGGGTATATAAGGAGTTGTTTATCTAGGTTTTGGGAATCTTGGTCCTCATGAGCGGCAGCGCATAAGGGGCGATGATCCGAAGGCTTTGAATGGCATTTTGAAGAGGGGGTTACTTGAATCAATAGGGGGACTCATATCTTTTGTTAATTTGAATGTTCATCATCCCTTTATGTCCTTAGACATGGATGTTATCATTGATGTCATCATTGCTTTGCATCATTCCTTTGTTATGTCAGCATAGACATCTATTTCTAGAGTTATATGAACTCATGACTTGAAATCTTAATTATCCTTTGTTTGCTTTGATTGAGATGTTATGGATATGCTTACTATTCAATATTATCCTCATCATTCGCCGAGGGGCGACGACAAATCTTTGTTCTCCTTACATAGACATATGTAGGTGAGAGTTGTATTAGAATATAAGGTGGAGCAGAATGACAACCGTAACTATCCTTAGCTTAGAGTTAGCATTGATAGCCCATGGTACCAGTAGGGTTAAAGCCCTATAATACTTATCCTTACACCATAGACATTTGGGGAGGTTGGAGGCATGTTCCTTAGACATAGGGAACCTATAGGATGCACTTGGAGTGCACATAAGTACTTAACCTACCGTTGATTACCCTTATCTTGGACATCAAAATCTTAGCAAACATAGGAGAAAACCTTCACAAGTCATTGAGCCATAGAACCCTAGATGCTTCATTGATTAAGTACACCCTTAGCAACCTTCGCATTCATTCTAAATTTTCCAAGACTTTCAACACAATAACTTAATTAAATAGATTGACTCTTCAAGCACCTTATCACAATACAACTTAACTAGGTTTAGTATATCCTACCTTGAATTATCGACCCAACACTTGCCGTTATTGTATTACTTGCGATCACATATGCTTACGTGCGAAGGCTTAAGTACTAGCACTCGTAGCTGACAGTCAACACAGCACGAAGACTCTCCCCTTCAAGGTACTATTTAGTGAGCTTAGATTGAAGGTCCTATATCAAGCTCTCTAGGTCCTGAATCTTCCCCCTCAGACTATCTTTTGTCATCTCCAATACAGATAATCGCCTCAGGATCATTGCTTCCCCTTGGAGTTTGGAAGCAACAAAACATGAGAGGATGCCAAACTGCACAATGGATTTCAAGTAAGCAATAAGAATAAAATGGGGAAACAAAAAGAAAGCAAGATATCCCACTTACCTAAACCCCGGTTATGGCTAGGAGAGAGCCTAGGTCCTTGACAGACAAATCTTTTATCCAAGCGTGAGCGGCGTCTGGGATGAGCGACAGAAGGGCCACGACCACAGCAGAAGAATCAATTAAGGATAGCCTTGTCTCTAAAACACCCTCTCTTGAAAGAAGGATGCCTCTGGTGACAGCAAGAGGAGCATCGACGGAGTGCGGACCCTTTGGAAGGAGCAATTCAAGAGTCGCCAAGACCGGGGATGGAGAACAAGGACAAGTTGATGAGCTGCAAGAAGCAAGTGGTATAGGAGATTGAGACTTATCCTCGATAAGACCACCCTCCATAGCAGAGGCAACTAGGTCCCGGGGGGTTGGAGCGAAACTAGCCACAGAAGACTCCCCTCGTGGGCCCACCTCGATAGTAGAAGGAGAGGCTTAGTGCCTTTTCCTCGATCCCTTATTAGGCTCCGCCGACGTCTTCACCCCCTGAGGCTGTGGAGAAGCCACGGAGATAGCTCTCAAGCCTTGAAGCATCTTATCCTAGCAGAGTAAGGGGAATAAAGTCACCCCTTGGAACATATTTTGCACGAGAAAGCATCGTACCATCAAATGTTGGAGACTCTATAGTAACGGGGTCTGGCCCAATAATTTTGTGCTTGATTTACGAGATTGTATTTTGCATGAGCCATAGTCATATACCTCGTAATATTCTGAGGAGGCACATATATGCCCAGGGTTTGACTTGCATCACTCTTTATGCATAGATCCATATCTCTCTCAATTAGATTATAACTAGGCATAGGTAATGAGTTTGATCTACATACCGAGAGATCGGATGTGGCATCTAGATGGTGCAATTGTCGAACTCCCAATAATTAATTAATGGTTAGCCAATACTTAGAATTTTCTTATTAATAAAGGAATCCTAGAAAGATTGTGATCTGAGATGCCACGTTTCATCTCTGATTGCTCACAGTCTGCCAATTGTTTACTTTTATCCCTTTTTAGGATAATCAATCAATCACAACTCCTTCCATAGTTTTAGACTAGATAGCAATGATAATTAGTACTTGTATTCTAGTCCATGTGGATTCGATAACCCTACCTTTGGGTACTTTACTACTTGATCAACCTTGTATACTTGCGGGTAGTTTGTCACGCACCCTATGCGTGCATCAAGTTTTTGGTACTGTTGCTAGGAATTGGCAACGCTATGAACATTAGAATTTGTTATTCTAGTTAGTTAGTCTAGCCTACTTTTACACAAAAAGAGAGAGAGAGAGAGAGAGAGAGAGAGAGAGAGAGAGAGAGAATTTGAAAAGTACAAAAATATTCTTTTACTCTTACTTTTAGATTTAATTTCGCTTTCTTCCTGTGAAGGTGCCAGTGCATGACCAAAAGCCGGGTTCCATATCCAATAAAAGTACCTAACCAGGATTTTGAGCGCCACTTTCATCGTCAAATACGAGAAATAGTTCTCAAAAATACGGTAATCGTAAAATCTAGCATATAAGTCAATCAACGAGAACCGATGGCGGCCCTAACCCAATCTATATCGAACTTTGGGAGGCCAAACCTGGACGGCATTGGATCAAGCATCATCCCATCACCGGTCACCGGGCATAACTTTGAACTGAAACCTCACGTCATCCAGATAGTTAAACAGTCGTGTCAATTTGATAGGTTCCAAGATGAGGACCTATATGCACACTTGTCAAGTTTCCTTGAGATTAGTGACACAATCTTGATAAACGTAGTGTCCTCAGATACCATATGCCTCAGGTTGTTCCCTTTCTCAGTTAGAGGCAAAGCAAAGCAATGGCTGACCTCCCTACTACATGGTTCCATCACAACATAGGCACAGTTGGCTGAGAAATTCTTAATATAATATTTTGCCACCGGCCAAAATAACAAAGCTATGGAGAGATATCTCTTCCTTCAGACAGAGAGAGATGGAAATATTATATGACACATGGGAGAGATGTAAGGACACGCTCAGAAAGTGCCCCCAGCATGGGATAAAAGATTGGATGCAAGTCCAAACTTTCTACAATGGACTAAATGTAGCTGCTAAACAGATGTTGGATGCAGCAGCAGGTGGCTCCCTTTGTAGCAAGGATCCTAAAGTACCCAAGGAACTAGTGGATGAGATGGCCACCAATGAATATCAATGGAGTTCATAAAGGAACAAACCAAGCAAGGTGGCAGGAGTTTAAAATGTGGATGTGATAACAGCCCTAGCAGCTAAGGTAGAGGGCCTTAGTAAAAAATTAGACAACATCAGTATCCAACAGTAAACATCGGTATTCATATGTAATAGATGTGGGAGTAAGACAGAAGAAGGGAAAGCCAAACTAGTAAAAGAAGTTGATTTCGTGGGAAGATCACAAAACAACCCATATAGCTTCACCTACAACCCCTGATGGAAGAACCACCCCAACTTCGCCTACGGCACCTTAGGGCAAACAAGGACAAATCTACCTCAAGGAAGTCAACCACCACCTCCAGGTTATCAACCACCAACACAGGAAAAGAAGGAAGCAAACTTGGAAAGCCTGATCACACAATACATTCAAACAAATGAAGCACGAGCTGTTAGGCATGAGGAGATAATGAGAAACCATCAGGCATCTTTGTAGAATCTCGAACATAAGGTTGCCCAGATAGTTAAAACACTGGCAAAACGACCAGCAGGTGCTCTTCCAAGCAACACAGAGGTCAATCCAAGAGAGTTTATCAAAGCGATCATCCTCAGAAGTGGAACAGAGCTGGTACCACCAAAGGTCAAGGAAAAAGAAGAAACACCCTATACACTTCCTGAGGAGAACAAATCAGAAAGTGCCAAAAAGGCGGCTATGGGTAAGGAAAAGGAAGCACCTACGGTGCAAGAGTATAAACCAAAGATACCTTATCCAGCCAAGTTGAAGAAGAACCAACAAGATGAACAGTTCAGAAAAATTTTGGATGTTTTCAAGGCACTACACATCAATGTACCCTTTGCTGAAGAACTTGCACAAATGCCGCAATATAGGAAGTTTTTGAAGGAATTGCTCACCAACAAGAGAAAACTAGAGAAAGTGTCTCTTGCAACCTTGAACAAACAATGCTCGGCTATCCTCACCAATACATTACCAAGAAATGAAAGGACCCGGATAGTTACATAATTCCTTGCACATTTGGAGAACTGGTAGATGAACAGGCCCTAGCTGATATTGGAGCAAGCATCAATCTCATACCATACAAGATACTCCAAAAGTTGTGTATTTGGGAGCCAAAACCAATAAAGGTGACACTTCATATGGGTGATAGATCAATCCGTCACCCTCGAGGGGTAGTTGAGGATGTACTAGTAAAGGTTGATAAAGGTTTATCTTCCCCTTGGATTTCTATATTCTGAACTTGGATGACTAGGTGGAAGTACCACTCATTCTTGGAAGACATTTTCTAAAGACCGCATAAGCACTGTTTGATATTAAAGACCACCGAATGACATTAAGGGTTGGAGAAGAAGCAGTGGTCTTCAAACCCAAAGATGCATTGCGACACCCCATGGAGTTTGATGACACTTATTATTTCATTGATCAACTTGATGACTGTGTTTTTGAATTTATGCAGGATGAACTACTCAAGAACCAACTAGATGACCTGTTCAAGGACACATCACCCCGAGAAGACTCTGATGAGGAACCAAAAGCGGAGGAACAAGCAAAGCCGATGACTCGAGTAGAAAAAAAAAGAAAGCGTGGTGGCGGAAATTTAGAAAAAGGCGAAGAAATTATGCTCCCCCCTGAAACCACTCGATCGAGACCACTCTAGAAAAACTCCTGTGAGTATGAATTTATCACTTCCTTAAGTATACAATTTGCAGGACGTGATCCTCACAGCGAGGAAGCCAAGAGGCTCAATCTTTTCGAGCCTTACTAAGCTTAATAGGTAGGTCAAGCTAGTGACATTAAACAAATGCTTTTTGGGAGGCAACCCAAGTTTGGTTTGTTTCTAGTTATCGTCTTCGATTTTAGTAGAGATATAACTATGGTAAAATAATCCAATCTGATGATACTCTCAGTAAATTTTGCCTCCTGTATACTTAATAATTAATTCTCTATTACTGGAGTCTCTAACACACAAGTTCAGGAGAAACTAATAGAAAGAAGGATCAAAACAGCAAGACAGAGATGTGCACGATCGTAGTTGAATTGTTCACGGTCGTGCAGAAGACCGTGAACCTCTCGGGATTTTCCTCTCACAAAAGCTACTACTACACACTACCATGCAAGGGGTTTGCACGGGCGTGCAACGCGGGACAGCGAATGCAAACGATTCCAGGTCCTTACGGGCATCAACATGCCCGTGCACCAGCCCCATTCTTCTACCTCTTGCTCGCATGACTGTATGCCACGTACCGGAGCACCTCCCCCTCACGAACGCCCTTGCATCTCCATCTCCTATGAGCCACCACCGTTCCATCACCATGCCGCAGAAGAAAACATCCAAGGAACAACCCAAGAGGAAGAAGCAAAAGGGAGAAGGAAGCTCCCAGCCTCGACCACCTTCATCTACAATCACCCCGCAAGAGTTAACCTTCACGACGCCGATGTTCACCGAAAGGCACTTCCATCTTCTGCAGTTGAGCTTTGGCGAGGCCTGACACATTGATTGGGGCACTCTAGAGACAGTAGTTCACGCCGCCGACGTAAAAAGATACCTCAATGTGGGAGGATAGCAACGTCTCCTTGACATTCAGGAGATGACATATCGAGAGCTGACTTTGGAGATGCTCTCAATATTTCAGATTGCCATAGGTCTCATCATTTGGCACCGACCAACAAGATCGAGTTTTGATTAGGTAGCCTCATATTCCAGATGAGCTACACCGACTTCACCATCCACCTAGGACTCTATGATAGAGAGTACACGATGACGCCAGTGTACCAGGCACTAAGGATCGATCAGTCGGCCGATGAGACACAGGTGCTTGTCTGGAGAAGGCTCAGCATGGATCCATACTATAACTCGCGGCGATCTAAGGCATCCATTCTCTGTTCCCCAGTCCTCAGGTACATTCACATGATCCTAAGCCAATCGATCACAGGGCGGGGACTAAGTATCGGAGTCATGAGCACTAGAGAGTTCCTGTATCTCCAAAGCATGATGGACGGATTCCCATTACACCTAGGATCGGTCATGGCCGAGCACCTCATACATCAGGCAAAATACACCAAGATAGGAGCCATTTTCGCAGGAACATACATCACGAGATTGGCCCGAGGTATGGATCTCATATCAGACACTGTGATCAGGCCGATGACGATCGTAAGGAGTTTTATCCTAGTCACCATCGACACACTGAGGGTGATGGGCATGCTGCAGGCCGTACACACTTCTCACGGCATTAGATATACGGCCGTAGCCCCCACGGAGCCCATGGCACCCACGGGGCGGCCCGAGTCACAAGATCCGAGAGCCACAGCTGGGCCTAGCGCATCATCTCCACCAGCACCACTGCTGACCGAATCAAACAAGGATGCTCTCCTCCTCTAGCTTGTGCACACGACTCAGTTGTCATTAGAGCGCCAGGGCATCGGGTACCCGCCCCCACCACTACTATCAGCACCACCCACAGGAGATACAGGGATGACATCTCGAGACAGTGCTACTGGAGATGACTCGAACAACACCGAGGAGGAGGACGATTTTGGCATCTAAGCATAATCTTCATCTTTACCTTCTTATTTACCACTTTTGTATTTTTCTTTTTAGTTTAGTCAGTTTGTTAAAAAGATGGTTTAGTCTTTTTATATGCTATGGAGCTTTATCTTTTTGTGCCTTCAATGTTCTCAAGAAAAGTTGAAATTCACTTGGCAGGAAACACAATAAAAGGAATAGACACATCACGTTGCACACTGAGATAAGTCCACTTTCTCTCTCCCATCTCGTTTTCACATATCATATTCTTTTTAGTGCATATATTGTATGCATTGGGGAAAATGTACAATTTAAGTGTGTGTGTGTGTGTGTGTGTGTGTGTGTGTGTGTGGGGATTAATTATCAGAAATTATATTATTTTAGGATGATGTATAAGCAAATTAATGGGAGTCCTCTTTTATATCTAGGTCAGCATCAGTGTTTGGGGCTAATTTTTTTTGAAAGTATACAATTTAGTTTTGCCTTTTCCAGACACCTTATAAAAATTTGAGCACAAACCCTGACTATGCTGTCAATTGTCTGCTTAGGTTTGGATTCTGCAGTTTGTGACCACGAGTTATGTTTTCAATAAATATATATATATATATATATATATATATATATATATATATATATATATATATATATATATATATATATATATATATATATATATATATAATTGTAAAGAAATCCAAAAAGTTGGATCTTTTCTGGATGCCCCACCGACCGGCAAGTCGGATTCATTAGGAATGTCATACCATAAAAGATCGTAGAAAGAGCTATCACCTTTGAAGCGTGAAAGCCACTCTTGAGTAGTCGGATCTTGAGCATCACAAATGTCCACTTGATGACATTCCGGGGGAAATGACTACCTCATTGGATGTATGCAGTTACTACCCAATTAGAAGAGGCAAAAAAGAGTCTGCTTTAGAAAATAAGGTCTATAACCAATAGAGCTATACTTGAGTCAGTAAGGGGCACCATGGAAAGGGTCACACACACACACATGGGGGTTTGAGTACAAGGCAAAACCTATTTTCTATAAAAACTATTCATAACACACAACATTGTGTTCTCCCGAGCACCGGAGGGACTCCCAACTATTTTGAGATCGCAGATTTTGTACTTATCTATTTTCTTTATATGTTTCCCTTGCTTCAGGAAAAGCAAAAGTTCAAGTGTGGGGGTATGATAAATGTACATGATGCACGCACATAGTGCGCAACAACTACCCACAAGTATATGGAGTCGATTAAGTAATAAAGTTCCTGAAGGTAAGGTTATCGAATCCACAGGGACTGGAAACTAGTACTGACTATCTTTGTTATCTAGTTCAAAACTATGAAAGTGGTTGTGTTCATTGATTATTCTAAAGAAACCAACACAAATAATTGGTAGGTTGTGAACAATCAGGGATGAGTGTGACACCTTGGATCTGAATCCCCTAAGATTCCTTTATTATTACTGAATTCTAAATATTGGTTTCAATTGATTAATTCTTGGGAGTTTGCCAATTGCGCCATCTAGACGCCACATCTGATCTCTCGATATGTGGATCGAACTCATTACCTATACCTAGTTGTAATCTAACTAAATGAAATATGGATATATGTATAACAGAGACATGCAAATCAAAACCCTAAGCACAACTGTGTTTTGCTAGAATCTAACGAGGCAATTGACCATAACTCATGCAAGGTATCATCACATAAATCAATCACAGACTTCACAAGAATTATCAATAAAGGAAAACCAATAAGTAACAGAATTCAATTAATAAATCATCCAAGGGTTCATGTGTCTGAGGCACCACCGAAGGGGTTGAACCTCTCATGCTAATGGAAACATAAACAAAGATATTGGAGAAAGATATAACTGAAAACATGGACGCTCCGTTGCTCGATGTCTTCTTCGTCTTTAATCTTCTTTGAAACCCTAACATCGCTCCGGACAACCGCCGAAGATTGCTCTCGAAAAGTCCCCAAACTGCCTTCAGCAGTTTATATAGAACTTTATCCAATTTGGCATGGCCGTGCGCATCTGGTGCATGCCCTTGCCAACTCCCACGGCTTAATCACTACGCGTTTTGAATTCATTGAAGCGCACAGGTGTGTACACGGCCATGTCAAATTTTATTGGGCCCGTGCACACCTCTGTGAAGTGTTCTTTTAGCATGTTTCACCTTGTTTCATCTCGTTTCTTGTTCCTTTTGCTCCGGGTGTCTATTTTCACCTGCTCAATCACAAAACAACCCCAGAGGAGCACAAAAATAGAGGAATTGATGCGAAATAGATGGATAAGTGCATATGAATTTAATGGAAATATATGTACATTTTTGCACTTATCAACACAATTATACATATATTTCTATCATATTTGCCTACACTTATCCCATTGTTTCACATCAATTACCCTATTTTTGTGTTTCTAAAGGTTTGCTTTGTGATTTAGT
This sequence comes from Dioscorea zingiberensis, assembly GCA_026586065.1. Lineage (NCBI taxonomy): Eukaryota > Viridiplantae > Streptophyta > Magnoliopsida > Dioscoreales > Dioscoreaceae > Dioscorea > Dioscorea zingiberensis. The sequence goes on from CM048824.1 coordinate 27,362,795, forward strand.
TTGTTAAATAGGTACCCAGAGCGAAAGGAACAAGAAACGAGACAAACCAGGACGAAACAAGCTGAAAGAGCTCCTCACAGAGATGTGCACGGCCTTAGTAGAGATGTCCAAGACCATGCAGACGCCCGTGCACCTCTCTGTCTTCAAAACACGTGAATATCAACCATGAGAGTTGGCACGGGCATGCATTAGATGCACACGCTCATGCCAAATTACATCAAAATTCTATATAAGCTGCCAAAGATATAGATCCGGGACTTTTAGCATATTAGTCTTCGGCGGGTGTTCCGAGTGACGACTAGGGCTTCAGAGAAGATCGAAGGTGGAGACGAAATCGAGCAAAGAAGTCCCCATATTTTCAATTATGTCTTCCTCCAGTATCTTTGTTAGTATGTCCATTAGCATGAGAGGCTAAACTCTTTTGGTGGTGCCTCAAATACATGAACCCTAGGATTATTTGTTAATTGAATTTTTTTGTTTATCGACTTTCCATTATTGATGATTCTTGTGAGTCTGTGCTTGATTTATTTGATTGTATTTTGCATGATCCATAGTCATATACCTCATAATATTCTGGCGAGGCACATATGTGCTTAGGGTTTGACTTACGTGACTCTTTATGCATAGATCCATATCTCTCTTAGTTAGATTATAACTAGGCATAGGTAATGAGTTCGATCTATATACTGAGAGATCGGATGTGGCATCTAGATGGTGCAATTGTCGAACTCCCTAGAATTAATCAATGGTTAGCCAATACTTAAAATTTTCTTATTAACAAAGGAATCCTAGGAGGATTGTGATCTGAGATGCCACGTTTCATCTCTGATTGCTCACAGTCTGCCAATTGTTCATGTTAGTCCCTTTTTAGGATAATCAATTAATCACAACTCCTTCCATAGTTTTAGACTAGATAGCAATAATAGTTAGTACTTATATTCTAGTCCCTTTGGATCCGATAACCCTACCTTTGGGTACTTTACTACTTGATCGACCCAATACACTTGTGGGTAGTTTGTCGCGCACCCTGTGCATGCATCAATCGACATCCTGAAAAGGTGGCAGGTTAGCATCATCTACTTCTTCCTCATTCTCCGACTCAAGTTCTCCATTGGCATTTATCACCATCACCCTTTTGTTTACACATCGGTTGGCTATGTGTCCCCACCCCTAACATTTAAATTATCACGCTTTTTAGAAGTAGAAGCCTCAGTGTTACCTGATGTAGTGGCGGTTGTATGTTTGGCATTCTTAGAAGGTTCAAATTTTGTCTTGTTTTGAAGGTGCTCATCCCTTTTAGGAGTTTTCTTCCAAGGGCTGTTGGTAGTCATAGGTTGCCCTCTTCCAATCAATTCCTTCTGTTTGAATTGTTCCTCCACCTTTATGGCTTGATGTACCATATCTGACAACTCAACATAGTGTTGCAACTCTACTATATTCGCAATCTCATGATTTAAATAGTACAAAAACCTAGCCATGGTGGATTTCTGGTCCTTTTCTACAATAGCCCGAATCCTAACTACCTCCAACTCCTTATAATACCCATCCACACTCTTGGAACCTTGACTTAATCTTTTCAACTTTTGATACAATAACCTATATTAGTGGTTGGGTACAAAACCCTTCCTCCCAAGTGTCCAAGGGTGGCTCTCTATTCCTCCTCCTATTAGTCAGTAATTGATCCCACCAAATAATAACATAATCATGGAATTCTATTACAGCCAACTTAACCTTCTTTAACTCCAAGTATTGGCTTTAGGATCATTTTTACCTTGAAAAGATGGGATCTTAATTTTTATGTTTCATAAATCATTATCCCTCCTAGGACTTTCCATCCTAGCTTCTTTGTTACCATAACCATACTCAAACTTACCCCGGTTCAAACATGGCTCATCAAACTCCTCCAACTCTGACTCTTCCTCAACTTTCCGCCACGGAGCACACCCACCTTGCTGTCTATTTGGGATGTCTTGTTGTTATCCCCTAGAAGTTCTCACTTCTACCTTGTCCGACCTTTCGTGTATAGGTTCTAATTTAGCCTTCAACATATGCCTCATTTCCCCTAACAATGCTTGCATTTGAAGGCGAAACTGTGGATTGACAAAATTCTTCGCTTGTGTCTTCTTTGTGAATATTGGACATATTTATAATGTACAAAATAAGGTTAGAATACTCACAAACACTCCCTCATATGTTTCACTCTTAATTGGCTTTTACCCTCTTATGGTTTCACACACTCTTCCCTTTTCCCACTCTTTTGTGTTCTCTTTAGTTCTTAATCGAACTTCAAGAAACTAATTCAAGATAATCTAACAACAATTCAAAAATGAGAAACAACCAAAACCCATCAAAAAGGTCAAGACCTTGAATAAGGTGAGTAACAAGATTGAAAGGAGAAATTTTCTTACTGGAATTAGGAGCAATTCAGAATTAAGGAATAACCAAAACTTGAAAGGAAGAAATTGTCTTCCCGTAATCATGTACCTCTTTTTTTTGTTGTTTTTTTTTTTTTTTTTTTGCTTTTGTTCTTTTCTTTTTCACTACAACAAGGAACAAAAAACAAAATACAAAAACAAAGATAATCAAACTTGCCTTAGAACCAAAGTTCTAATACCAAATGATATGAAATCCACCAACAATTGTGATGAAACCCGCTAACAATGATGATATGGAACCCCAAGATCATATAGACAAAATTTGTTGAGCCTTGACCCATCACCTAACAAGATGAAAACCAAGACTACGAATGATTAATATGCCACACCAAGAACACTCAAGAATCTCTTAAGGCTTAAGGTGATAAGTTTGGTTATTTGAATGCCACAAGATTAACTTCATAAGTTCAAAAAGTTTTTTCAAGAATGAAGAGGAACACAAGACCTCGCAATAATTTTCTGAAAACCAAAAAACTAAAAAAACCCTTCAAATTCATAATGCCCATGCTATATACTTGGAACAACCCTCCAAGTATAAGAAAATTCATAACTACAGCTTTAAAAACAACAGAAACATCAACATAAACAAGTTCCCATGTTTTTAGGCCTCTTAGACTTCTAGAGGATGCCAAAAATAACTAAATGACTAAATTTAATGTACTAAACAGAACCAACCAAGACGAAGTTCATTCCCCTATTTAATATCCTAGAAACTCAACAAGTTCATGTCTTTTTATGGTCAAACCATGTTGGTCAGGTTTTTGCATGCTAATTAGCCTCTTCAATTTCTTTAATGACATGGACTAAGCCTTGATGATTATTTGAGCGCATCATGGTCTGTGTTGAATCGGCCCAATTCTCTTGGATTAGCCCATTTAGTGATTCCTTGAAATGTTTGGCTCTAAGTCTTGTAATTGGGCCACTGGGAAGTGACAAGGGGTTTTGTGCAAGTTTAGCTTCACTCCTATATGTAGGATCAGCATGTCCAACTCCCTTATTTGCATCACTGGGGTACAATGGTCCTTATACAGAGTTCTCTTTTTAGAATTTTGATTTTCTTGTTCTCAGTTTAATTACACAAATTCGCCTTTCGTTTCAAAAATAAATAACCATAAATATCAATTAATAAACAAAAATTTATATTCATATTGTTAGCTCTCAAATGAGAGGTAATTTACTAGCCATGAGCTTATTATTTTGAGTCAAATTATGTGCAATATAAAGTGAATCTTATGCATGAATGGCTCCAATTCTTATAGATTGAAAATATTGTGTCACTCCCTCGGATTGTGCAAGTTCTGTAGGATTTATGTTCATTACAAGCACTAATCTGAGAGTATTGTGTTTGATGCAAGAAAGGCTGAGTTTTGGCTTGTTATAAGAGCCACACAAAGTGGAGTGAACCTAGAAGAGATGAAGAACGCCCCGCGATCAAGGATGAGCTGATGAAAAGCCGGACCACACTACAGTGACTCATTGCACCTCAAGAGCGACGCATCGCTGCATGTGCTGCAGGCGACAAACAAAGGCTGGAAATTTGTAACGTGTTGCTCGGATTCGAGTGACGCTTCTTTCCCCGTGCAGCAACTCTGAACATGGCATCATGTGACATGTCGCTCATCCTTGCACGATGTGTCGCAGATCGCAGCCTATATAAAGAAGTGAACATCTGGGGTTTACCCCTATCTCGGTATTGATGTCTTTTTTTTCGAATCTCGGCCGAGTGATGGTCCAAGCTAGGGCAGCTACAAGGGTGCGAGGAGATCTTGAGGAGAGCATTGCCCTTTCATCTGGAGAGCAAGAGCATGTCAAGGAAGAGGAGAGGTTCAATAAGGACAAAGATCCACATTGTCCTTTAGTATCTCTAAACTTTTCCTTTTATTTGTGAACATTGATGTTTATGTTAATGAATGCTTTAAATCTTTCATGATTATAGGCTAGAACTTTGTTCTAGGGTTGTGTGATGGAATAGACATGAAACCCTCAATTATCTTGTAATTATGTGGTTTGTTAATTAGAATTAGTGTGCTTATGACGTAGTCTTGAATAACCGTTGGACTGACAGGGAACGACAAATATTTAACCACCTTGACATTTATGTGAATTTAATTAATCATCGAACTAAAAGGCGATTACGTGTCTTAGGCTTCAAGTCACGTTCATGTTAGAGTAGATGACTGCACATCATAGGATGGAACAGCGGGGTAACAGCCCGACTAGCTCTATTAGTATAGACATATGCAGTGGTCTTCTTGTTCAATACTCAGGCTAGGTCCAATAATGTCTTGACGTTTTACTATAAACTTATGGAGAGGGGATAGAGGCATATTCCTTAGACATAAGAAATCTATAGGCTACGCCAGGAGCGTACATAAGTGCCATAGTCGAGTATTGATTAGCCCTTGCTATCTAATTTAACAAACAAGTGTCAATCACAAGAGAAAATCTTTATGTCACACCTCGACCTGGATTCCAGGACCTCGGGCACGTACAAAGACCGGCCGTACCCAAGTAAAGGAGTACCTCACTCGGATACAAGGCCTAGCTAGTACAAGAGAGGATAACAAAATTCAAATAATGTCAATAATAACTCAGAGTTTTACAGCGGAATATAAATCGACGCCCTATACAAGTTAAGGCTCTACAAGGGTCCAAAAATAAAAAAATAAACTCACACGCAAGAAAAATCTAAGGTCCTCGAACCTCTACTAGAATATCCCGATCCCTCGCGCAGCTCCTGAACTCGAGTCACCTACTCCTCAAGACTTGAAACAAAAGAGGGAAGCAAGTGGAATAAGCTTTCGGAGGGAAAGCTCAGTAAGTACCCCTGCAAGGGAGTACAATGAAACCAAGGAGGTTATTCAAGAACCAGTAATCCAACGAAACATAACATATCAAAAACAAGATCAACACAAGGGTCATGATCCGATAACCACATGACAAGAAGTACAATAAATAACAAACAAGGAAACTTTCATGTCATCTCCCGGAGCTCATCGACCTCAGCCGATCATCATCCTTAATCACATCTAGACATTTGAGTCTGGTGGCGCTCCTAGGTACATGTACATGGTCAGCGTATCATCCCACTGACGGGTGGACATCTAGAGTTCCCCCCCTCCCCTCCTGGTAGGACTACAAGACGTTCAAAGTATCCTCCCCCTGAACACCCGCAACTTATATGCACCAAGTAGGAGAATCTTCAACACAAGAAGAGTTGAAACACCAACCCGGACGGAGCACAGGCTCACGTATTTCCACGACCATGTGCCGATCAACGGGAAGGCATATTCAGCAACAACAACAGCCGATACACACCTACCCAAACGGAGTACAGACTCATGTGTTTTCACGGTCACGTACCGATCAATGAAAAAGCATGTTCAATGAACACAAGCATATCCAAACCATGTCAACACATCAACATGCATACACAACATGGAGTTTCAACAAATCAGGAGAATAAATATGTGTATGTAATCCAAGTAAGAGAATTCCAAACATGGAGAAATTCAGTCAATAAGCGTTCAAACATTAGAGCAAGAATCAAGCAAAGTCATTAACATTGAAGCCAAGAAGTACTGAGCAATGAGACAATGCTAAGAATACTAGAAAAGAGTATCAACAATTTAAGAAAAACCTATTACTGGGTGGAAGTTAGGCAAGTACATTTACCTCTATCAAAAGTCTGCTTGACTGACCCGTGTCACTCCTGACGTGGCTTAATGCTCTACGTCCAAATATGGTAACGACAACCATAACTCAGTACCATCACTAAAAACAAGGTGATTTATTATTATCATTAGTGTTAATGCAGAATTCTGCTAATTTTGTGTAATCATAATGAACTGCTCATAACTTCTAAGAACCCATTCTGGCTAATCTAATATTTGTTAGAAAGGGCTTTCCCTTATCTTTCTAACGGTGTACTGCACATCCTGTTCGGGGAACTACAGACGACCCAGCTGTCCCTCAAAAGACAACCAGACTGCAGGCCATTACACTACACTCAACTAGATAACCCCTTACTTGAGTCCAGTGGCAATACTGAGGCCCACCATAAATTATTAAATCCCCTAGTGACTTATATAACCATCAAGAATAGAGTAAATACTTCACTATAGCATGACTTTATAATGTTATTAGCTTTTAATATAAGATTCCACTTCATGCTACCCATCCAATCCTATAAACCATACATGCATACCTAAGGAAACCCATGCACTCCAAACCAGAAATGTCTATATATACTTGTATTCGCATACTAATTCTCCATGAAGCTTATTAAATATATTCATGGCTTCATGAGTTGTCCGAAGTGGACCGTGGCATGGTAAGAACACTCAATTAATGGTCATGTCCCCTTATTATTACTCACGCATTCACGTGGTTATAAAAGCACTAAGTTCTTACACTGGTTGATAATTAGCACACTTATAAATCCACTAAATATTCATAATACATATATCTTCTATATGTTGAAATTGAAGTTCTTTAATAAAAACTATAGTTTAACCATCAATCATAGGTGTCATGCAACACATAAGAATGTATTTATGTTGCATTTCCAATTTAATGCACTAGAGAAACCTAAAGCACTTCTTTCACATTTGAATCTTTGGCCACTCTTCTGTGATGCATGTATATATTCACAACTTTTATAATATAAATTTAAATGGCCTTTATGTATGTTTTCAAGTATTCTCACATGGCATGAACTATTCTATATGATCAATGACTCACCAATCACGCTGGCGGCTCAAGGTGTTTCGGAGGGAAGAGCTTCAGTAGCCCAACGCCGTTCCGAGGCTCACTTTACCTTGCTTGGATGTCGAACTCCGGCGAGGTTATGTCGGGCGGTGCTCTCGATCCCTCTCTCTTGGTTGGGATGATGGCGGCTTGTGGGCGTGAGAACGAGGCTATTAGGGTTTCTCTATTCTTATAGAATGTCGTGGCGGAAAGTGGATGAGATCTCGATTCCACTGATCTCGACTGACAGCCGCATTAAACTATTTTCCATAGCTGACCGGCGATAACCGCGGAGAGAATTGGGTTGTATAATATACCATCATTGTGTTGGGATGTATGCCCTAAAGCATATGATGCTATGAATATTATTTAATTATGAATAAAATAATATAATTATTACAAGTACATGTATTGTTTGAGTACTTTATGAATATCACAGAATTCCATAATTATCTACGTAACCTTGAATAAATATATATAAGTGTTATATGTATGGGAGGATATTATTTAAGGATGATAATTTAAAATAGTTCGTGAAAACTAGTCAATTGACTTAACAATTAAAGTATGGAATCTTTAATTGATTTTCACAAGTGCGGCTCATTATCATTAAGAATGAAATGATTTTATCCAAACCATTGATGTAGAGGGACATCTAATGAGGGCACTATACATAATGAGATTATGTAGGACTGGGACACGATGTGATTTGAATCTTTGATAATTTCTGTTAAAATATAATGCATACAGATCATGTCACTGATGGTCGGATATATAATGATCTTAATCCTGAGTGGTTAGCAAACTCCTATTGTTGTGTTACATCTTTTGATTTACTCGGTACGGATTATAGGATCATAATCCTTAAACTTTGTATGTTGGAGGTGTAACAAAATGAATAGCAGGGAATGTTAACATCGCAAGATGGAATCCATTCCTTTTTCATAAGAAGTAGACAGATAATTCCCTTGAGTGATGATTCAGGGCTTGAATGGTATGAGTACTCAGATTCTTGATTTGTTCTTAAATCTTACCATTCATTAGAGAATCATTGGTACTTGAGGATAAAGATATAATTAGAGAGGTTAACAGATCTTTACCTAGCTCTAATTATGAATTATTCATGGAGGATCAATATATAGGAGATGACTATATCATATGGACGACTCGAATACAGAGTAATTTTATATCTATAATTTCGGGAGTGCAATTCCAAGTTTTTAGTGGAGTAACTTTGGAATTAATAAAACATATTGATTAATTAAAGAGTTTAATTGATTAATATAAAGTTTTATTGGAGCCCGGGATTATAGGTCCATAAGTCCCCCTCCGGACAAGGAACTCCGATTGGACAAGTTTACTTGATTTTGTGTTGATCACTTTATTACAAATTAATTGAGAATTAATTTTTAGTATTTATGAATAATAAGATTATTTATAAATAAAATAAATAAATACATAATTTGATTATATATTTATTTATGGACTTATTGGATAATGTGAGCCAAGACACATGTGTTTAAATTTGAGTTAAAATTAAGATAAACTCAAATTAATTTGAATTTAGATGAGCTTGTGAAGCATATGTCTAGATTTAATATATGTAGTAAGTTGGTTGCTAAGTTTGATTTTGATCAAATAACTAAACACATGGAAAAAGATAAATATAAAGATATTTTATCTTTTAAATTTGGCCTAAAATCTCTCTAAATTTTTGTATGACAAAAATTTGATTTTGAATTCAAAAGGGTATTTGAATTCAAATCGAAATCTTATCATAGTTTAAAAAGGAGAGTTATTTTCTCTATAAAAGGAGTAGCCTTTCTCCTCTCATGATATGACTTTCAAAAGAGTTTGATATAAGTTTCAGAGAGTGTGAGATAGGAACCAATTGAGGAATCCTAAGAGAGAAAAGAGAGAGAAAAGTTCTTTCTCAAAAGTCCTAGTCTCAATTGCTTATTAGATGAGTTTTAGAGAGAGACAATAATCAGTTTAGTGATCGGATTAATCTTGAGTTGTGCCCACACACAAGTCCATCTCGGATCTTTGTCACCGGAAGGAAGACCATGGTTTTGGGAAAAGAAGATCTACCGATCTCGGAGGATTTAAACTTCTACAACTTCAAGGTATGCTAAGAAATCTGGAAAATAGCTAGGGAAAATTTCCCTCGCGAAATCATGAATTTTCGTCGCTAAAATAAATCAGCGACGGAATAGCGAGGGAAAAGTTTCCGTCGCGATTTTTATTCTTATCTAATTTTATTAATTCATAAGTAGAATTAATTATTATAATTTACAAAGTTTTCATAAAAAGTGTTTTTAATGAATACCGATCCAAGATCTTGTTTTATACGTGCTTATTCACGCTTCCGCATATTTTGAAAATTGTTTTCACAAGATTTAAAACCAACACATTGATCCACGATTTTTTTTTTTTTTGCTTCAAATCCAACCAAGTCATGCATGAGATTCAAATCAATTCTATTTTCATGCACGTGCTTTCCTAATAATGATGGATTATATATATTTATATAATATTATAATTCATTATTTATATATATATATATATATATATATATATATATATATATATATATATATACAATGGCGGACGCTGCCCCAAAAATTTGGGGTGTCTGAACATAGAAGCTTAATAAGCTTAGAAAATACTATTAAATCATCGAGTGTTTTACAAAAAATACATAAAATATAATTTGGACTACTTGAGACGAGAACTTTGAGGTAATTGCATCACACGAGTTCTCATTGCTTGATAACGTTTTAAAATTCGCTCATCTTCAACTGTTTTGAAAATATCCTTCTCGATGTAGACTACAAGACTATCATTCATCCACTCGTCTCCCATTGAATTACGTGAGGCAGTCTTTATAGTCTTCATCGCAGAAAAAGCCCTTTCAACACTTGCGGTGGCAACAGGTAAGATCAATGCTAACTCAACCAAACGATACACATTTGGAATAACTCTATGCAATTTCGTCTCTACCAGCTTTTGAGCAAGACCTCCCAAAGTTGTAACATCAGAAAATCTTTCATCACGCCGCATATCACTTATGAAAGTCAAGAGATCTTCTCGAAGAGATAAGATGCTAGCTTGTGAAAAATCATCTGGATAGAGTTCAGCAAGACGGAGAAGCTTAGCCACGTTGAATTTAGAAAAAGAATGAGCTGGATCAAAACATGCTATACAGCTGAGCAACTCTGTGCTTGTTTCAGGAAAACGAGTGTTCATCTCATACATGATCGAGTCAAGGACCTGAAAAATTAGTTTTCAAGGAAATAAGAGACAATAAGTTCTTTGGTAATGGCATGAACAATGAAACAGTATTGATAGAAATAATACCTGACAAAAAACTTCAACACGGAAAAAATGATAATATGTAGTGGTGGGATCTCCACGCCGCTTGGATCGACTATGGGATTTGACAGTGTCTTCCATATTAACAATGGAGATCATATATTTTTCACAAAATGAGTGAACATCCTTCAAGAAGTTATCCCATCCGACATTCCTCAAATCTTGTAAGTTACTCTTCGTACATTCAATCAAATTGACTGCATTGAGAATATCTTGATCTTTTTGTTGCATTGCTTGTGCCAAGCCATTTGTAATTCCCAATACAACCTTCATCAAGTGCAATACGAATACGAATTCATAACTTTCCATTTTCAATATCAAACCTCGAGCACTAACAGGAGTTTCTCCAGCGGGACCATCAATAGAAACATTTTCAAGTATGTCTTGTACCGAAGGCCACATATGTATTAGACGGATAAGTGTTGTATAATGTGACCCCCAACGAGTATCCCCTGCTCGTCGTAAGCTAGTCTCTTGATTTTGACCCCTGCCACTTGATATTTCTCCAGTCTCTAATTCATTGACAATTCTATCAATTTCACGTTGCCTCAGTTTGTCTCTTCTTTTACATGACCCACCGATAATATTAACAATCATATTGACATAACCAAACATATCGGTTACAACATCTGTGCTCTTGGCAACAGAAACAACCACCAACTGGAGCTGGTGAGCAAAACTATGGATGTAATAAGCCTGCGGATTTTCTCGCAATATCAAAGCCTTCAACCCATTAAACTCACCTCACATATTTGATGCCCCATCATATCCCTGTCCCCTCAATCTTGAAAATGAAAGTTTATGCTTTGCAAATAATTCATCAATAGCTGTCTTCAAAGAAGCAGAAGAAGTGTCAGTCACATGAACTAATCCAAGAAATCGTTCAACCACATTTCCATGACTATTAACATATCTCAAGACAACTGCCATCTGCTCTTTAACTGAGACATCTCGACATTCATCCACCAATAAGGAAAAGATTTATCCCCCAAGTTATTGATGATGATGCTTGTAACTTCTGAAGCACAAGCATTTGTAAGCTCTTTTTGAACTCGAGGGGAAGTAGTTTGACTGTTCGCTGGGGCATTTTCATTAGATGCCTTAGCCACTTCTTCACACCTTCTACTTATCAGGTTAAGAAGCTCCAAAAAATTACCCCTGTTCATAGAATCTGAAGACTCATGGTGTCCACGAAAAGGCAAGCCTTGATTCAAGAGATATCGTGTCACATCTAAAGCTGCCTTCAAACGGACCTCATATGCAATTTCTAATTGAGTCCCGTATGCTCTCATAGCTTGTGACACGCTTTGCCTTTGATTTTTGAAATTTTGGTACATAACTCGAGCATCATTATGTGTGCTATTACTCTTACCAGTATGTTTCTCAAATTTTTCTTTTCCTTTCTTCCAATTGCAAAATCCACTAGTAGTAAAAGTATCGTCTCCTGATTTTCCTACACCTTTATTCATATCCTTAAAAAGATAACAATAATGACAGAACACTTTATCCACTAATATACTGTAATCTAACCACTCAAAGTCCTTATACCAATTATCCTTAAAGTATCTATTCCCATCAACAAATTCTCTTGGAGGATAGTTATGACCAATTGGTTGACATGGACCTCGGTTTATATAAGTTCTTCGAACAAGATCCCTAACATTAACATCAAATTTCTCAATTGGCTGTCGCAATGCGGGATCAGAAGGCAAATCATTCTCATTGAATTCTACACAAGATTGTTGAACTTGATTCGGTAGATCAGAAGACAAATCATTCTCATCAATGGACGGTGTTGAACTTGATTCGGTAGATTTTCGTTTAAAATATCTATGAATATTCATTTTTCTACAATATGCAAAATAAAATTATCAAATTAGCACAACACAACGAAGTACATTAATTATCAAATAAAATAACTCAATCAAACAAATTAACTAAATAATTAATTAATGTGCATCACTAAACCATTCACTAATTAAATACTTGATCATGTGATAAATTACTAATTACTTGCGCAGGAGGCATCAAAAGAAAATCAAAAGAAAATCTTGAGCAGCTAAGCTAAGTACCTTTGATTTTCAATTTTTCACTAATCAACTGCTCAAGATTTTCTTTTGATTTTCTTTTGATGAATGTTTTAGAACTTGTTAAAGGTTTCAGAACTTGATTAGGTTTCGTTTCAAACCTATGTATGATGTATCATTTGAAAAAATAAAAAATAAAAAAAATACAAATCACTAGCTACAAAAGAAAATCTCCAAACAAAGTTCATTCAAAAGAATCAAAACAAAGAAGAAAACTAATAACAAACAAGACTAATTAATTACAATGAGCTAAGTACCTTGAGCAGTTGAGCTTGAAATTTTCACTAAACTTCTTCTTCTTTCTTCTTCTGTGAAAGTTGGGAGATTGAGTCTTGAGAGAGGTTTACTGAGAAGTTGGGAGATTGAGTCTTGAGAGAGGTTTACTTGGGGGTTGTGGGGGGTAGGGGTGGGCAGAAGTGAGAAGTTTTGTTTGGGAAATCTTTTCTAGATACTATAATAATTAAATTGTACTAAATAACTGGATTTTTGGTGTGGAATCTGACAATTGAAAGGAAAAGCTGGCTTTTGAGTTTGAAAAATATGAGTCTCAGCCACGTGATTTGTTTTATGTTTTCAATCAAGAGGAGAGAGGAAACAAAATCTTCAATTTTTTAAAGAGGAGTTGAAACTTGAAAGGCTGAAATTGATGTTTTACTTGGAAGTGTTTGTACCTGTTAGTGTTGATGAGATCAGCCACACTTGATAGTCTTGATTTGTGTGGTCTCGGATGGGGGGTAGGGGTGGGGGCCCGAGGGGTAGGGGTGGGGGGGTAGGGGGGTAGGGGGGTCGGCCGCCCTCCCATGACCCCCCTCAGGTCCGCTACTGTATATATATATATATATATATATATATATATATATATATATATATATATATATATATATAATGCATATCATAATGCATAGATAATTTAGTAATATCCTTTTTGTGTGGTTTTCTCGTTGCTTTTGAATATAACCCCTGCCCTTTTATTCTCTTACATGATGGTCCCTTTCTCTATTAGAGAGACACATTTTCAGTTTAGTCCTTGGATTTTTTGAAATCACTAAAGACCCTTAACAATACCAATTAACCCTAATTAAGGATTTAATTCAATTTACTCCTCTTCTCTTGTTTTAATTTACAAAAGAAAGCTCCACTCACTCATTAATGGTAGCCATGCACGTGATTGCAACTTAGCTTAATTAGAACCAATTATATATATAAATGTATATTTTTCATCCATCAAATCATGACATCCATGTTTCTTCATTTCTCTCCCTCTATTATCCAAATTCATGTATATATATATATATTTATACGTATTCATCTGTCGAATCATGACACCAATGCATTTTTGGTTCATTGTTACTAAGAGCCATTAATGGATGCCATGACTGATAAGTCACAAGCTCCTTTTTATTATTTTTTTATTATATTATTATTATTATTCTTATTTTTATTATTCTTATTTTGGATTCCAATGCCTCACCTTTATCTCCAAGAAACCCAATGTGCCTGGTTCCCATAATTACATGAACTCTTAGTTTATTCATTGATTAATCCCAATTAACATTAATAAAGATGTTAACTTTTTTTTCTTTTTATATAAAGCCCAATTAACTCGCAAATAAGAGAAAACCCCTTTAATTAACAAACAAATAAAAGGGGAAAATAGAAACATTTATTTCAAATGAAAATTTAATTAAACCTGACTTTGGAGACAATTATTCATTAACCTAATATTTAAGAAAAATAACTAGAAAATAATTCCCTAAATTCTCGGATTTTATGCAACGCCCCAAATTTTTTAAGTAAATAAATCAGAAAATTCTCGATAATTAATAACATTAATTAGCTTGGAAAATAAATTTATTGTTTTAAACCACAATTAGAGGAAAATCGGGGATTAATGGACCTTAAATCTAGCCTCCCAACTATTGGGCCCAGAGAAGGCCTTATTGGGCCAGGCCACTTAGAAAGTAGACCCGGTCTGGTCAAAAGCCGGGAAAAGCAAATCTGGTCTGGTATGGGGATAAATCCCGTGAGGTCACAGTGCACCTATGACACTGGGCACGTCCGACCCGGAAACTCTGGATTTGGGTCAGGGATAGGAAGGAGGCCCGTGGTCGATTCATCACCCACGTGACGACATAGTAGGAGGATAAGACCAATTAAAGTTGTCACGCCCCGTCCTGGATTTTAGGCCCCGATCACGTGCACCGACTGGTCGTATCCGAGTAGAGTCAATCTTAGCTCGAATACAAGGCCTAAGTGTAAATCAGCAGATATCAAGCAATAGATAAAATATACTCAAGTCCAATAGAACATAAAGTCATAAGGGTCCATAGGCCCTATACAAAGTCAGGTCCCTATAAGGGTCCTACATAAAAACAACTCTCAAAAGAAAAGACAAGGGTGACCCTCAAACCTCTGATATCCTAGACAATCTCCCCAGCAACAGCCCCTAAACCTCGGGATCTGTAAAAGAGAGGAAGAACAAATGTGTGAGCTTTCGAATGGAAAGCCTAGTAAGTACCCCTGCAGGGTCACAAAGACATAATATAACAACATGTCAACAATGGGACCACGTCCCTAAGAAAACATCTCTAGGAGTCTACCACAATTAAAGACAACTGTACGACCCCTATTAACAGAACCCCTCAAGCTCTGTGTTGAGTTTCAAAAGAAAAGCTAATGGATCACTCTCGGTCAGTATATCTAGCTACGCACTGTAAACACGACCCACTGGTCGTTCGACCCTCTGGTCGTAGGTCGGTAGTACCACCTCTCATACGTGTCGACACGGCCAGCGTATCATTCCCACTAACGGGTAGGACAACCAAAGCATCGCCTCTCTGGCACGGCAAGCAGAAATGCCAGGGTGTCCCATCCCTAATCATTTCCCTATTGGAGCCCCTACTCTCCACTGAGTCTGGGTAGTGGACCACAACAAACAGGGATACCAACATCCCGAAACCAATATACATGCTCAACAGGAATTTAAAACAAAAGATAGCATGTATGAAATCAATAAAGCAACTATCAACATGACAACAGTGAAGCCAAGAAAACTCCGAAGAGTGAGCTCAAAGCAAGTGTACTTACACATGTATCGAAGATCAATCAATGGTAACGATACTAGATAAAAGTACTTACCTTTAACGGAATCCGGAAACCTCCCTAGTCTCCTCCTATGGTGTCTCTAAGACTCCCCGAGAGTATCTGACAGTAGAGTTTTTTTTATTAGTGTTAAAATTCTAATAAAACCCTACATTTCTAGATGCAAATGCAAAACTCTCGCGTTTGGTGGGCCTAAGACCAACTAAACGGGTCCTTAAGGCCTTTTATTCGGTTACCAACCCTTTACCTTCATTTCCAAGTCCTTAATTGACTTTCAGCTTTCACTTGGCCGACAATTTAATGACTACTTTAATCTAATTGGGCCTACTCAAATGGGCCCACTAACCAATTGGACTTGACAGGCTTAGCCTTCACTTTTAATAGGCCATTCGACGGGGTGATTCTGAAATTGCACCATCTCTTTACTACGTGGCTAGCCATGTCCCATTGGTTAAAGTATTACGATGATGGTTGAGGGGGGTTGAGCTCGAATCCCTCTTCCCATAATTTTTTTTTGAACTACCCTGGTTGGCCCAACCCAACTCAATTCATGGACCCAAGCCATCAACTTTACCATTTTAATTAATTTAAGCTAATCAAGTAACCTTTCACTTAAGCTTCCATCTTGTCCCTTAGTTTAATTGATTTAATCAAATTAGTCTCCAACTTGGTTAGACTTAACTTATTTAATTGGACCCAAGCTAACCCAACCACAATGAGTTAGTTGGCCTGGTGATCTACTTGAGTAAGGTTAATAGGTTGAGTAAGCCCAATAAAATCAAACCCAGCCAACTAATCAATTAGACTTAGTTGACCTAAACCAATTCGAATCAATTAGACTTGATCCACTTGACTCAACCCAAATCGATTTGTCCAACTAATCATGTTGATTAGTTAACTAAACTTGACTTGGTCGAATCAGCTCACTAATAGCTAACCCGAGTCAATTAACTTTAATCTTCCTTTATATCACCGTAGATTAATCAAAACCTAAGTTTCTAATTTGATTAATCATTTAATCCAAACTAATGTATTTGATTTTCCCAATTAATCAAAACAAAATTATTTATTTTTAATTAATCACCCATTATTCAGTATAAAGGTAACTAATTTGATTAATGCTTTTAATCAAAATCAAAATAATTGATTTTATTAACCAATTACTAAATTAATTACTAATTTAATTGGTTTTTTTATCTATTTTTTTTCTTTATTTCTTTTCTTTCCCTCCTCTCTCCCTCTCTCGCTCTCGCCCGAGCTCCCCACCACGCTCGTCTCCGGCGAGAACATTGCCCGTCGGACCTGGCCTGAGTGGGTCTCCTGGCCACCGGTGAGCGGCGTGCGCGACTGCCTTCTCCCCAGAAGGTTGCTGGCTTCACCATTCTCTCTAGTGCTCCCCCTTCCCAACCGAGCACAGCACCAACTCCGGCGAGCTTCCAATTCCGTTAAGTATGCATGAAGAGACCCTAATCGCTACAGAATGGAGAGGGGAGACTTACCAAGGAGATTGGCGACAACTTGAGCTCCACCTGAAGGCTCTCCGTCGACTGCGAGCACCTACTGTCTTCTTCGGTGAACCAGCAGGCTCCAGTGACAGGTGACCCCTCTCCTCCTTCCAAGGATCTTCGCAGTAGCCTCGAGCGCGACCAACAATTTCCCCTGGCTCCTCCTTTCCTCTACTGATCGGGGGCTCCGAGAATTCTCCACCTCAATGGTTCTCTGATCCCACAAGAAGGCAAGCTGCCCCTTTTTTATAAGGGTTAAAGCCATTTTTGGTCCCTGAAAACAGGGCCAATGTTCATTTCCATCCCAAAAATTTAAAATTTGTTCATTACGGTCCACATCAGCATATACTGCCACTTATCACTCCACATCAGCAAAATAACGACCTAAACATAATAATAAATAGATTATATGCATTTCATTGATATTCCACATGACCGCCACGTCAGCAATAGGGACCAAAAATGCCAAAATACGGAATATATAGGGACCCAAAATGTCAAAATATGCAATACATGGGGACCATATTGAACAAATTTTGAATTTTGGGATGGAAATGAACATTGGTCCCGTTTTCAAGGACCAAAAATGGCTTTACCCCTTTTTATAACCCAGAGGAGGCGAAGAAGAGGAAGCGAGACTGGCTCGCGTTACTGGTGGCCGCCGGCCTCCTCGCGCGTAACGGCCGGAAAAGAAGGGACCGGTCTTGCGGTGACGTCTGTGGCCGTTTCCAGCGAAGGGTGGCCGTACCTCGGGATCAATACCCCGAGGATGGGTGGTAGGGATTGCGTGGATCATATCCAACGGCCAAAACAATCCATGATGCCTCGGATCCATAAACGACCCAGATCAATGGCCATGATCTATTGAGAACCAATGGCCAGATCTTATTGAACTGCCTTGCATCCAACACACTCTCAGATGAACGCCCCACAAAGAGCCACGTGGCTTAACATGAGCCATCATAAAGCTCCGCGATCTGCAACAAATCTGAGATGTTTTAATCTCAGCCGTTGAACCATTTAAATAATGGTTTCTCTAGACAATTATCCTGAGATCCCTCAACATTATTAAGTTAGACTTTAGTCCCTCATCTGTGAGAGAGGGACAATTCCTCTTAGGTCCCCAAAACCTTTGGCAATTATTAAAAGGTCCCAAATGACCGCAACTAACCCTAATTAGGGTTTTAATCTTTTTAATTTCCATTTTCCCGACCTAAACAACCCGTTTAATTACTTAGGAAATTTCTTTAATTAGTAAAATAATTTAAAGATCATTTATACACATTTTACTGCAAAAATCACTGAACTTTACAAAAGTTGTTTGGTTTTAGTGAGAGATATGGTGGAAGATAAGTTAAATTATTAGACTTTTAAAGTTAAAGAGTCTATTGAATTAGATAATGGAAATGAAATAAAATAAAGGAAAAATTGTATTTTTGGTTCCTATACTATGGTATTTTGTTCATTTTGGTCCCTGTACTATGAAAACGTTCAATACGGCCCTTGTACTTTCATAGTTTTGGCAATTACGGTCCCTAGGGCTGACGTGGCAGCCAATTGGTATACGGGCTGAATACATGAATATTTTAATATGACGTGGCGGCAGATGTGGCAAAAAATAAAAAATTTAATATGCTAAATACTTATTGCTAGCGTGACATGCTATGTCATCATGCTGCCATGGCATGCCATGTGGGAAAAAAAATTAAAAACCGAAAAAATCAGAAAAAATCAGAAAATATCAGAAAAAATAGGGGAAAAAAGGAAAATCAGAAAAATCAGAAAAAATAAGGGAACATCAGGGAAAAAACACTTGCATTTTTACACAGGATTTTACCCTATTTCTTAATAATGTCACAAGACTTACATTTTGCTTAAATAATCAAAGACTTTACTATGTGTGGTTAACAATGTGATAAAAATTAATATTATTATTAAGAAAATAGTGTCATGAGACCATCTTACAAAATCAATTTCTATTAAATAATATTGATTATTTTGATTTAGGAATAAAATCCTGTGTAAAAATGCAAGAGTTTTTTCCCTGATTTTCCCTTATTTTTTTCTTGTTTTTTTTTTCTGATTTTTCTTATTTTTTCCCTATTTTTTTCTGATTTTTATTGATTTTTTCTATTTTTTCTGAATTTCTCTTATTTTTAAATTTTTCCCATGTGGCATGCCACGTCAGCTGCCACATCAACAATAAGTATTTAACATATTAAATTCTTTAATTTTTGCCACGTCAACATGCCACGTCAGCCACCACGTCATATTAAAATATTCATGTATTCAACCCGTATGCTAGTTGGCTGCCACGTCAGCCCTAGGGACCGTAATTGCCAAAACTCTGAAAGTACAGGGACCAAAATGAACAAAATACCATAGTACAGGGACCAAAAATGTATTTTTGCCTAAAATAAAATGATAATGTGTGTATATATATATATATATATATATATATATATATATATATATATATATATACCGGCATGATAAGATAAGGTCGGCCGGATTACTGTTCATTTGCAGTCGCCTCCCATTTGGCCCACTTATACAGTGTTTTGAGGAAATCCAACCATATGGATGGAAAGAACATCGAAAAATAAGCTATCATGTCAATTTTCATACAATTTGGGAACTTATAGGGCCTTCAGTTTAACGGGTGAAATTTTGAACCGATAGGATTTCTATAAATTTTCACCCGTTAAGATGAAGACCCTACAGGTTCCCAAATTGTATGAAAATTGACATGCTAGCTTATTTTTCGATGTTCTTTCCATCCATACGTTGGATTTCCTCAAAATACTTTGCAAGTGGGCCAAATGAGAGGTGACCGCAAATGAACAGTAATCCGGCCGGTCGCATAGTATCAGACCCGTATATATATATGAAATCAGAAGAGGGACTTAGGTTTTGAAATTGAAAATCAAATTTCAAATTAAAGCTTTAAGAGATCTTGCTTTCCCCTCTTCATCTTCTCCCTCGCCTCGATCCACTTGGGCCCGTCGTCGCCACCATAGCAGCCGCCAGCGCACAGACCAACTCGTGCCCAGCGCCCAACGCACACGCAGGCCAACCTGTGCCGACCTGGGTGCCAACTCCGCCCGGGGCAGCCCCTAGCTGGCCTGCAGCCTCGCGCACCTGCGGCCGCCGGCGTACACGCCTTCGCGCCACACCACGCAGCCTTTCTCCACCTGCCACGACGGAGCTCCGCTCCTCTGCGGCCAGCCGTCAACCGC
Source organism: Dioscorea zingiberensis (assembly GCA_026586065.1). Taxonomy (NCBI): domain Eukaryota; kingdom Viridiplantae; phylum Streptophyta; class Magnoliopsida; order Dioscoreales; family Dioscoreaceae; genus Dioscorea; species Dioscorea zingiberensis. Next base: position 27,383,287 of record CM048824.1, read on the forward strand.
CGCTCCCTCTGCCCGTTGTCCCCCCCCCCCCCCCCCTCCTTCGCGACTAAGCGCCGCTAGCCGCCGGAGCTACTCACCGGCAGCCCCCTTTGTTCCCTAAACGCGGCTATCCCCCCTCTGTTAGCTGTGTGCTGCTTTCTTCCAGCCACTATCGTGAGCTGCTCCGCCTGCAGCCTCTGGCGAACCACCGCAACCCTATTACCGGTTGTCCCTCCGCCTTACAGCCCCCTGCTACGATCACCGACAGTGAAGCTCATTTCCCATTCCTCGGCCAACCCACAATGAGCCTTAATTGAAAATTTGAGAAGCCCTAATTAGATGCTTGATTGAATTGAAATTTATGAGCTTACATCATTTTGTAGGTGCTCAGTGAGGATCGAAGGCAAATCGAGACGAGCTAACCACCACTCTAATATTCGGTGAAATGAACACTCTTTTGAATGAATATTTTAATATATGATTAAGTGCAAGAAGAGAAGTAATGTTTGTATGAATGGATTTAACTGATTGGATAGATGTTTGTATAATTTCGGGGCCCACCAATTAGGGGAGGTGTTGCCGAATTTTCATAGAAAATCTTAAGTATTAATACTTGATTAATTCCTCTTGATTATGCTTAGCATCTAATCACTTTTAAGGACAACATTAGAAGCTTTTAAATTGAGCTTAGGATGAAGAGAGAACTAAAATCCTCTATTTGAGAAATTCCGTATTTTCATTCTTTGGAAATACACAGTTCATGTTAAGAGAAATCGTACCCTATTTGAAGCACGTATATGTTTCTGTATTCTTATGAATTTTTGAAGCACGTATTAGATCTTAACTAAGAATCATGCTTAGGGGTATTCTAGGAGTTATGAAAACATGTAATGCTCATTAAGAAAGGAAGCAGGATCTCATGAATTTAATGACTTTAATATGCTTCTCCGAGCATAAATAGGAGTCTAAGTTAAGAATACGATTTCCATATTCTTAGATCTTCGTATTCTAAAGCTATAGAACTAAGTTATGTGGAATACGGACTCCATATTTATAGATTTTGTATTTTGATTCTAGGAAAGGGAAAAGGTCCAGCGTGACCTGCTGAAGAACCGAGTCAATCCTAGGAATTTGCGAAGGACATAAGGTGAGGGGACTTCACCGTAAACTTGGATTTATTTTATGTATTTACCATGATTTTGGTTTCTCATATTCTTATGAGATTCGTATCGGTTTGTGATTTGCCGATGGATTTTATCGCTATAGTTGCATAGTGATTTCATACTTGTTATTTGCTGTGAAACTGAATAGCATGATCATTATAAAGTGAAACCTTAAATGGTAGATATTGATATTCACCGTGTCGTGACTGCTCTCTAGCAAGACATAGACGATTGATCCAACGGGGCTCAGGATAGAGCCAGTAAAGGATAATAGATGATATCGGGTTGAGGAAGGGATTTCTTTTAATCCTTTTTTATTAAAATAAAAATGTTTGCAAAATCGTTTTCTATATAAAACCCCTTTTGAACTCTTTTGGGTGCTCGAATCAGATACGAGATGGACGCGTGACGATTGATACAGTTTGGTTTATTATACCGCTGGTTGTCAGGTCTCTGATATGAGAGGCGTGACGATTGATACAGTTGGTTGATTATACCGCTGGTCGTCAGGCCTCGGGTACTGGATCGGATTATTCTGTTGTCTCTCGATCATCAGGATCCGGTTATCCGGCTGATAACAGTTGGGTTCATTCATAGTATTGAACTAGGGTTGCAAGTTGATTACGATACGAGGTTATTGTATATATATGTTTACTATATGCAAGATATGATATGAAATTACTTGCGTGCTTTCTTTGGATTTCTGATCGTGTTAGCATGCCTATCAAGATTTAAGATAATTGTGCTGACCTCCATGATTTATACTTACATTGTTTTGTTCTAGTATTTTAGTACAGAGGACAGGTATGTATAATACCTAGCGGAGTTGTTCTTACTCACTGAGCTTGTATAGCTCACCCCCTTTCGATTACTGTTTTTCTGTTACATGATCAAGACTTGGATTGGGATAGTAGCTTGTGTCTCGAGCAGGGATCGAAGTCTAGCTGGCTCTGGCGTACCTACCTTGTGTTTCATTTTGTTTGGTTGTACTAGACCTTTATTATGTCTTTTCTTCCACTATATTTAAGGTCATAGTTGCCCATAACTATGAGTGTTGCACTCTATTTATTACGTGGTTTAAATATGACTCCCGGTGTGTAATCGGTTATCTTTATGTCATATGGAATATTGTTTAGAGTATTTCATTGATTTCAGGTTTAAACTACACAACTTATGGGCTGGGTGCACTCCCGGCCTAGCTGGTGTGACATTTGTCTCATAAGTGAAATGGGTGTTACATTTAGTGGTATCAGAGCCAGGTTCATTCCTTGATCTTAGAGTTCTAGAGGTAGTCAGAGCCTTAGGGTGGGAGTCGAAGTCAATGACATAAGGAATTAGCTGTTAGCTTGCTAAGTGGAATTATGTCGTTAACTGACGCGTGTTGGATGTTGCAGAATGCCGCCAAATAGAGGACGTGAAAGACTACCTAGGGTGCCACGTGAGGAGCCCCAGGTGGAGCCGCACGTGGATGCCCCTGGACCAGAAGAGTATGGCGATGCATCTCACGCGCATCCTGCCCCGGGGTACAACCCGGGTATACAACAGTTTCTGTGGATGCAGCAATTTTTCAAGCAGATGGCTCAGTCGTTTGCTGCTTTCCCAATCTTCCACCACCAACAACAACAACAGTACCAGCAACAACAGCAATAGTAGCAACAGCAACAGAAGCCTAGGGGTTAGGATTATGTGACGTAAGCCCTGCAGATAGTGCTTAATTACTTCCTCGGAACACAAGATCCAACTGAAGCAGAGGCTTGGATCCGATAGCTAGAGATGGTGTTCGAGGCGATGAGGATCCCAGAAGATGATAAGGTCATAATAGTGCAGCTGTTGTTGGGGCAAGAAGCATTGATGTTATGGGAGTCTACTCGGATGTGCCTTCCCAGGTTGGGTGTTTGGACCTGGCTGGAATTCAAGAGGGCATTCGAGAGGGAGTACTCACCCCAAGTACACCATGACGCCAAGAGAGAAGAGTTCATCTACCTGACTCAAGGGAATTCGACTGTGGCTGAGTACTAGGCCAAGTTCACTGCCTTAAGCCGCTATGCACCAGAGATGGTAGAGGATCTATATAACCGATGTAAGAAGGTCGAAGATGGGCTTCAGGATGAGATCAAGATCCCGATTATAGCTTCTGGATTTGTAGATTTTTTAGGAGTGGTCGAGTCTGGACTCCTAGTTGAGAGGGGTCTGAACAAGCATAAACAGAGACTTGAGAGGTTGAACAAGAGAAGTAGCCTAAGCTCCCAAGGAGGAGGAGACACTAGGCCTACTAAAAAGAGCAACAGAAGCATCAACGGTGGTTCCTCGACAAGTGGGAATAACAAGCAAAAACCACGGTGTACAGTCTGCGGTAACTTCCATTACGGGACTTGTGGTGCTAATGCGTGTTTCTACTGCAAGCAGCCAGGGCATTATAAGATGGAGTGCCCGCTACTGACCAAGGGAAGCAGAGTTGCTCCACAGGCTAGTCTTGGAGACCACACTATGCATTAGACGTAGGGATTTTCTGTTATGGGCTGTATTGAAGGCAGCCAAGGAGGATCTTCTGGAGGAAGGTCCAAGGGAGGCGGCCGTGGGGCCCCATCCCATCTGCAAGCCCTGGCCTTCGCTATGATAGAACAGCAGGCTATTGCTACTCCGGATGATATCCCAGATAAACAAGATTGAGTAATCGCAGTTGACTCTGACTTCCTCATTATAGGTTCTATCTGTTGACTCATGTATGCTTTATTTAAGAGACATTAAGTATTTATATGATTGTATTTGAGGCGGTATTACCCAGATATTTATGGTTTGTGTTTGAGACTACTTGACCTGTTTATATTAATTGCTTATTAAGAGGTTGTTTTCATATATTCCCCCTTGAGTTTAGAGTGGGTGATAAAGTATTCTTGAAGGTATCTCCATGGAAAGGAGTATTGAGTTTTCGCAAACGTGGAAAGTTGAGCCCACAGTATATCGGGCCTTACGAGATAGTGGACAAAGTAGGCCTTGTAGCCTACCGACTCGAACTACCAGGAGAGAACAAGCCCTTTGCAACAAGATAATACCTCTGGTAAAGGTGTTATGGAGTCATCACCAATTGGAGGAGGCCACTTGGGAAAGAGAAGATCAGTTGAAGGAACAGTACCCTCATCTGTTCTGGATATATATGTATGGAATTTCGGGGATGAAATTTCTTAAGGGTGGGAGAACTGTAACGCCCCAAATTTTCTAAGTAAATAAATAAGAAAATTCTCGATAATTAATAATATTAATTAGCTTGGAAAATAAATTTATTGTTTTAAACCATAATTAAAGGAAAATCGGTGATTAATGGACCTTAAATCCAGCCTATTGGGCCCAGAGAAGGCCTTATTGGGCCAGGCCACTTAGACCTGAAATAGTTGGAGGTGGATGGAAAGTATAATCCCAGTTAATTAACTGAGAAATTTAGTAAGTGTTAATTAGTCAAGGTTAATTAAGTAATTGATACCAGACAAAAGTTAGAGTCCCGGTAAAGTAGACCCAATCTGGTCAAAAGCCGGGAAAAACAGATCTGGTCTAGTGTGGGGATAAATCCTGTAAGGTCACAGTGCACCTATGACACTAGGGTCATCCGACTCGGAAACTCTGGATTTGTGTAAGGGATAGGAACGAGGCCCGTGGTCGATTCGTCACTCACGTGACGGCATAGTAGGAGGATAAGACAAATTAAAGTTGTTTCGTTTTAGTGAGAGATATGGTGGAAGATAAGTTCAAATTATTTGACTTTTAAACTTAAGGTAATCTATTGAATTAGATAATGGAAATGAAATAAAATAAAATGTTAATGTATATATATATATATATATATATATATATATATATATATATATATGAAATCAGAAGAGGGACTTAGGTTTTGAAATTGAAAATCAAATTTCAAATTAAAGCTTTAAGAGATCGTGCTTTCTCCTCTTCTTCTTCTCCCTCGCCTCGATCCCCTTGGGCCTGTCGCCGCCACCGGATCAGCCGCCAGCGTGCAGACCAACCCGCGCCCAGCGACTACCGGACCGCCCACCGCCCACGTAGGCCAGCCTGCGCCGGCTTGGGCTCCAGCTCCTCTCGGGGCAGCCCCTAGTTGGCATGCCGCCTTGAGCGCTGCACGGCGCGCCTGCGCCACCAGGCACCTCGCCTCCGCCGGGCCAACGACGGAGCTCCGCTCTGCGCCGCCAACCGCCCTCTCGCCGCCCCACTGCCACCCTCCCCTTCACGGTGGCCAGCCGCCGGATCTGCTCACCTGCAACCCCCTTTGTTCCCTGAACGCAATTGTTCACCCTCTGTTAGCTGTGCGCTGCCTTCTTTCGGCTACTATCGTGAGCTGCTCCACCTGTAGCCTCCGGCGAACCACCACAGCCCTATTACCAGCTGTCCCTCCTCCTCACAACCCCCTACTACGAGCACCGACAGCGAAGCTCATTCCCCCTTCCTCGGCCAACCCACAGTGAGCCCGAATTGGAAATTTGGGAAGCCCTAATTAGATGCTTTATTGAATTGAAATTTATGAGCTTGCATCATGTCACGCCCCGAACCTCGGCCCGGGCACGTAGACCAACCGGCCGTACCCAAACAGGGACTGACCCCTATTCAGGCACAAGGCCTCAGAGACCATGTACAGTAAATATTCAGAGATAACAACAACGGAATTTCTGTAAATAAAAAAAAAAGGAGTTTACACAACTCCGTACAAATACTGAATAAAAGTATCAATACCGGGTTTATACAACCCCAGACTAGGATCTAATCCAGTCACCCCTAGCGATCCATAACAACGAAAGAAATACAAGTCTCACACACTGAATAAAGGAGGTACGCAGACCTCAAGATACAACAGGCTCCGAGTCAACCACTCGGTGAAAACCCCTGCCTAGGGTCGTCCCTAATCCTCGTCCGAACCTGAGAAACACAATCAAGTGCATGAGCCAAAGAAGAGGGCTCAGTAGGACCTCATAAAGCAATAAAAGTGGCAAGCGGCATAAACAAAGAGTAAGAGAGACGATAAACAAATATGCAAGTAAAACAACAATCACTAGCAAGCTATCTGCATCTGAGATGTGGATAAATCCACGGATGTACTCAATCTCCTGGCATATGTGATACTAGGATACCCTCGGTATCGTCTTCGGCCTAAGCCGGATAGCGCTATAATCATGTATACATGGCCAAAAAATATCACTCTCTGACTGAGCCTCCGTCCGATGTATCATGCCTGTACGTAAGAGATTGACAGTACCAAATACCTAGCAATAGGTATACACACATATGTACATCCAAGGCAAACCATATGAATATACATACGAAAATAATGATCCCTCGAGATCAGAAGCCAAACATATTTAAGGAGTAAAACTCAACTCGAATATGTGTAAAAATATAGAAAGCAACGATCCCCTGAGATATAAAACCGACACATATCCGATGTCCGTCTCGAATATGTGTTGGGAACCTCTCAAGGGAATAAGAGTGCCAATAATGAAAGCAAGGTTGGAGAAAACAACAAGGTTGGAGAAAACAATACTCACAAATAGAAAGCAACGATCCCTAGAGATATAAAACCGACACATATCCGATGTCCGTCTCGAATATGTGTTGGGAACCTCTCAAGGGAATAAGAGTACCAATAATAAAAGTAAGGTAGGAGAAGGCAATACTCACAAAGCACGGGTACGAGATCCTACCTGTCACAAGAAGCGATCCTTCAATCCACGTCGCGTATCACGCGCCCGAATCAGGATCTAATAGATAGATCATAGGTCTTAGTGTCACAACACTCTAATACTTCGTATAAAATACGAAACAAAGGTTATTCTCTCTCTCTCTCTCTCCCCCCTCATGTTATAATTATTATTTTCTTTTATCAATTAATTACCTTACTCTATTATTTTTGTCACATGTGCACTATTAAATCTTACTATGCCTTCACATGTTTACTATTCGATCATGGGTCCACTATGCACTCACGGGTGTACTACTCCGAGTGGGGTCCACTGCAATATTTCTCTCTTCCCCGGGACCCGACCCAGATCCGCGAATCTCGGTCAACGATGGTACTAGTGGCGTGGGTACCCTGTAGTGTCATGGGGTCTGCCTCTCATCAGACCTGATCCAAGAATATCGGCCTTAATTATTCTCTTTAGCCACGGGTTCACTGTGGCATCACGGGGTCGTCTCTGTCCCCGACCAAATCCACCTTTCCAGGGACTTTAACTTGTCCGTATTCTCCTCGATAATTAACCCGAATTAATTTACCGTTAATAGATTTTCATTAATTAACATTTAATAAATTCCTCGAATTACATAACTTTAAAATCTTTATTTATTTCGGGGCAGGCGTTACACATCATTTTGTAGGTGTTTGGTGAGGATCGAAGGCGAATCGAGACGAGCTAACCGCCACTCTAATATTCGGTGAAATGAACACTCTTTTGAATGATTGTTTGAATGTATGATTAAGTGCAAGAAGAGAAGTAATGTTTGTTTGAATGGATTTAACTAATTGGATGAATGTTTATATAATTTCGGGGCCCACCAATTAGGGGAGGTGTTGCCGAAGTTTCATAGAAAATCTTAAGTAATAAAACTTGATTAATCCCTCTTGATTATGCTTAGCATCTAATAACTTTTAAGGACAACATTAGAAGCTTTTAAATTGAGCTTAGGATGAAGAGAGAATTAAATCCTCTATTTGAGAAATTCTGTATTTTCATTCTTTGGAAATACGCAGTTCATGTTAAGAGAAATCGTACCCTATTTAATTTAATGAATTTATCGTACTCTAACGAGTCTAATTAGAGTATAAGATAAGAATACGGTTTCTGAATTCTTATGAATTTTTGAAGCACGTATTAGATCTTAACTAAGAATCATGCTTAGGGGTATTCTAGGAGTTATGAAAGCATGTAATGCTCATTAAGAAAGGAAGAAGGATCTCATGAATTTAATGACTTTAATATGCTTCTCCGAGCTTAAATAGGAGTCTAAGTTAAGAATACGATTTCCATATTCTTAGATCTTCGTATTCTAAAGCTATAGAACTAAGTTATGTGGAATACGGACTCCATATTTATAGATTTCGTATTTCGATTCTAGGAAAGGGAAAAGGTCCAGCGTGAGCTGCTGAAGAACCGAGTCAATCCTAGGAATTTGCGAAGGACATAAGGTGAGGGGACTTCACCGTAAACTTGGATTTATTTTATGTATTTACCATGATTTTGGTTTCTCGTATTCTTATGAGATTCGTATCGGTTTGTGATTTGCCGATGGATTTTATCGCTATAGTTGCATAGTGATTTCATACTTGTTATTTGCTATGAAACTGAATAGCATGATCATTATAAAGTGAAACCTTAAATGGTAGATATTGATATTCACCGTGTCGTGACTGCTCTCTAGCTAGACATAGACGATTGATCAAGCGGGGCTAAGGATAGAGCCCATAAAGAATAGTAGATGATATCGGGTTAACGAAGGGATTTGTTTTAATCCGTTTTTCTTAAAATAAAATATTTGCTAAATCGTTTTCTATATAAAACCCCTTCCAAACTCTTTTGAGTGCCCGAATCAGATACGAGATGGACGCTTGACGATTGATACAGTTTGGTTGATTATACCGCTGGTTGTCAAGTCTCGGATATGAGACTCGTGACGATTGATACAGTCGGTTGATTATACCGCTAGTCGTCAAGCCTCGGGTACTAGATCGGATTATTCCGCTGTCTTCCGATAATCATAATTCGGTTATCCGGCTGATGACAACTGGGTTCATTCAGAGTATTGAACTAAGGATGCATGTTGATTACGATACGAGGCTATTGCATTTATATGTTTACTATATGCAAAATATGATATGAAATTGCTTGCGTGCTTTCTTCCGATTTCTGATCGTGTTAGCATACTTATCAAGATTTAAGATAATTGTGCTGACATCCATGATTTATACTTGCATTGTTTTGTTCTAATATTTTAGTACAGAGGACGAGTATGTATAATACCTGGCGGAGTTGTTCTTATTCACTGAGCTTGTAGCTCAGCCCCTTTCGATTACTATTTTTCTGTTGCAGGATCTAGACTTGGATCGTGATAGTAGTTCGTGTCTCGAGCAGAGATCAAAGTCTAGCTGGCTCTTGCGTACCTACCTTGTGTTTCATTTTGTTTGGTTGTACTAGACCTTGATTATGTCTTTTCTTCCACTATATTTTTTGGTCATAGTTGCCCATAACTCTGAGTGTGTTATCTATTTATTACCTGGTTTGAATATGACTCCCGGTGTGTAACCGGTTATCTTTATGTCATATGGAATATTGTTTAGAGTATTTCACTGATTTCAGGTTTAAACTACATAGCTTATGGGCTGGGTGCACTCCCGGCCCAGCTGGTGTGATATCTGTCTTATTAGTGAAATGGGTGTTATATTTTACACTTTACATGTCAATGATGTCCTGCAACCCTAGATTCTCTTCACTCGAGTCTTCCTCATCATTTCTCTCTCGGAAACCATTTGATCTTGAGACTTAATAACAACAACGTCTTAACAATTATCTCCTTAAATAGCATAGTTCTTTAATAGGTTTTAACCCAGTACTCACCGGTTATTTATTACTTTGATGATACGTGCACTTGCATGAGTGTGTGTACACGCTCAACACATATCTCCACTACCTCGAACAAAGAGTAAGCTTTTTGTACCCACGTTACGGTTTCGATGGATCACGATAACCTTTACCCCACCCACGCTATTCATAAGGCACACCTAAACCCATAAAATATCACTATGTAAACGAATATCATCATCTTAATCTACGCCTACACCATACCACACCACACCACATCTATTCGGCCACGTCTGGACTTGCACAAGCTACTCCCACAACGGCGTGCAATTCTCTTGCTAGACTGTCGACTACACAAGCCATCTCGAGTGCTCCGGCCACACTGGCATCGTCCCCGCTACACTCGCCCAACTCTCCAATCACCATAGCGGCTTCCTTGGCCTCACCTCCTATGACGTCTCCCTCATGGACGGCTTCAACATCGGCATGACCATCACTCCCCACCTGGGGCACGGTCGCTACCCTGTAATCGGTTGTTGCGCCGACCTACTCCTAACCTGCCCTGCGCCACACCATACCTACGCTTTGAGTGGCGACCATGTGGTCGGTTACACAAGTGGCTGCCAGGCCTTGAACATCGATGAGCTTTACTACTGCAACATGTATAAGAGTAATGGTAAATTTTTTATCCCCTTGGAGGTGAATGCGCAGGAGCCGAGTGGAGCTCTTGGGCAATATTGACGAGAAGCGTTAGGGTTAGGGAAATATTTATAATTTGAGTGGAATTAGTTTTGTTTTGTTTGTAAATTTGATTTGATTGGAGGGAATTAGTTTTGTTTTGTTTGTTAATTTGATTATAATTAGGATAATTATATTATTTATGAAATAGTTAATTGTATTATCATATATTTAAAAAGTTTGTCACGTTAGCATGCCACGTCAGCATATTTTAAATTTTTTTATGACGTGACATATTGGAGCCACATCAACAAGATATTTGTCAGTCCATGTCTACAAATACAACCACCTATAAATGAAAAAAAATATAAAAAATAGTTTATATTTTATTTGTACGCCAGTTGTACTGCCATGTCAGCACCAGGGACGTATTCGAACAAAACCCTAAACTACAAGGACTATATCGAAGATTTTTAAAGTATAGAGATGAAAATGAATATTGGGTCAAAGTACATGGACCAAAAATAACTTTAATCCAGTAATATTTGTGTCACTGGACATTATATTGATAATAATTGGAATTTATAAAAACATATTTTGAGTATTACCGAATTAGAATATAGGCGCACTAGTAGTAGCATTGTTGGGTGTATTATGAACACAATTTTTAATTATAAAATTGAAAATTTTACTTTTCTATTAATTTTGATAATGCTTCTAGTAATAATGGTACAATTGAACTTTTTAAACAATATTTAAAACATATATTTTTCTAAAAATTATTTCGTATTGGATGTGCATGTTATATTTTAAATTTTTGTGTGCAAGATGGTATAGAAAATAATTGAACCTCACATTCAAAAAATTAGTTGTATTTTATTTATTAGAAACTCATGAAATAGAAGACAAGAATTTTAAATATTTTGCATTCAATATGGTAAAAAAATATAAAAAAAATTATTATTGATGTTGACCATAGGTGGAATTCCACTTATGCCATGTTAAAATGTGTTTATGAATATAAAGACAAAGATGTTAATGTTGGAAGCCCTAGTCAAGAGAAGTCTCAAACTTACTTGTGATGAGGCCCAACAAATACCACCGGATATCCACTCGGATTTCTAAGATGATGCTACATCGGAGGAAAGAAAAGAAGAGAAGGGCCCCATCTGTCATCTAGTGCAATATGTAGTTCCCCCCGGTTCCATCTAAGGCCGGGCGTTTAAGTTATCCAATCCGACTATGTACTAAGTTTTCCATAATCTAAACAAAATATTGTTTATCCATTTTTCCAAAAAAAAAAAGGAATATAAAGACACTATCACTGTTTTTTGTAATTAACATTTTAGAGAAAATCAAATTACCTAATTTGATTGAGAAATAAGAAACATGATTAGAGAATTTTTAGAAATTTTTTATAATGCAAAAAACATTTTTCATGTGTTTATTATACTACTTCTTTTACAACTATAAGCCAATTGTGTTTTATTAGTGACATTTTCGCTAACTATAGCTATAATGAAGGTTTTTGTAGTATTGTTGCCATTATGAAAGAAAAAAATTTAAAAAAATTTTGAAATTGTTGAACCAATTTATATTTTATCTTATATGATAGATTCTAGATGTAAAATTGAATGTGTTTTTTTTATTCTTGACTCATATGATGAAAATATGAGTATAAATAATAGTTCTTTTAAAATGTAATATAAATCCATTTTTTTAAAAAATATATGATATTTATAAGCAATTTTATGGAAATAGAAGAACAATCTAAATAAGTGATCGATGTTGATCATATTTCACAAACTAAAATTAAAACTAAAACTCCTTTACAATTAGTAACTATAATGAGAAAAAAAAATATAATGTTATTCTTCCTCCTCCCTTTCTATTCTTTTTTTTTGCATGAATTACACCTTTATTTAACAAACAATTTTAATGATTACCTCACTTTGGAGGAAATTAATAATTTTGATTTTTGTTATGGTGGAAAGCACAAGAGCATAATTATCCTATGCTAGCCACCATGATACGTGATCAACAAACTCCACCAGTGTTCATAGTAGCATCGGAGTCTTATTTTATTTTGGTGCGGGGAAAAGGGTACTGGACGACAAAAGGAAGCTATTGCACCAGGCTTCTTTGGAGATGTGCATATGCTTGAAGGATTGGTTGGATGTGTAAGATAGACTACAAAATCAAGGAGGACATGACACTAGCGACACAGTTTTTCTCAATAAAATCAATTTTTTTATAATTTATAAGTTAAGTTTGAATCTTAATAATAATTTCATATTTTTTATATTTATCTAATTTATTCATTTAGTTGTGCAATATTTTGGGATTTTTTTTGAGATTTTTGGGAAATTTTTTAATTTTATGTTTATAATTTATTTTTAATATATGGGATTTCCAGAGTTTTTATACTTTTAGTAAATTTTTGTTTTTTTATTTTTAAATTTTTAATTTTTTTGTGAATTTATTAGATTTTTTATAGGTTTTTATAAATATTTTCAAAATATTGGATTGGCCCATGTGTCAGATCGCCAAGACCTGAGCCCCTCGTGCTGGACTGACCCTGGGGGTCGCGGGCCATGCTGGCATGGGCACACATAGTGCCCAACACTAGCCAAACCCATTTGACATTATGAGGCAGAGGAGAACTAGTTGTTCCCTAGGGTTTGGAAGCCTAACTTTGAAAGAAGGCTATATATCAAACCCATTACGTATTTGGAAAAACTCAAAAAAACAAAGGGAACAAGACATTGACTCGATACAACCATACACGCGGATGCCCCGACCACCTATTGAGGTTCATCCCTAGTTGCAAAAGAAGAAACATCCATTAACTCGATTTTGGGGGACGAAGTTGAGTCACTTGGCGAGAAGTTAAAAGATTTTCAAATGACCACAAGAGATGAAAGTGGAACCGTAGTCTTCGATTTTGGGGGATGAAAGATGACGAAAGTGGAACCTTAGCATTTTGTGGGCCTATTTATAAATAGTGCTCGTAGATGTGGATTCCTAGAGATAATTAATTGAGGTGCTACGACTCAAGTGACTTGCTTGACAAACACACAAATGAATGAGTGACTCGTAGGCCAATATTTATGGCATACCTCGAGGAAATCCTGTGGGAGGTCACGCTCATCATCTCCTTTGCCGACTGTTATTATTACTTTTCAACCAAAAAAAATGCTTAAGTGCTTCGTCCATCGGGAATCGCGGTCTGCCAGTTGATATTGCTACTAAGCGGTGACTCTATAAGCTCGGTTTCGCCCATAAAAGACAGTTCATGACCAGGTGACTGAAGTAGTCTTTCTGATGAGATTATGCCCCAATCAGAGACCGAACTCCCCAAACATCCCGGAGAGTTAGGGGGGTGAATTTAAAATGGACACATAACATAATCCAAACAATTAATAAACTTGGATAATTAGTCATCCAATGGAGTTAACTCCAATGACACCAAGATTTGGTGAGTTAGGTTAGTGAGCTATAAAAGGAGATCTCCAATACCCCTGGTTAAAAGGAGGAAACCTTTTGGATGAAGCCTCTCCCTCTCTATGACTCTTTCTCTCTCTCTCTCTCTCTCTCTCTCTCTCTCTCTCTCTCTAAGTTATTACTTGATCGTTAGCGAGTTCCCCTCGAGCATGAGAACTCAGACTATTTTCTCCCACGGTTCTCTCTTTCTTTGAAACAAGGCTGGATACATGAAGACTGATTCTAAAATGGGTTTTTGATTCAAGAAGTCGACGGGAACCGGAAGAAGAAAAATGACCATGATCGTACTCTCACTCAAAAGAGCAAAGAATTCCCACCATTTTCAATCTATATTTCTTGTTAATCAAGATAAGTTCAAATCCTAAAAAAGATGGATATTTACATCAAATATGTCAACGACCAACTGATGATGATGTCTAGGCTAATAACCTGGAATTGTTGGTGTTCTCTTCAAGCGAGCTCACCTGAGATGAGGACTAAAAAAGAAGAGAACTGGTGAGAGCGGGTAGGTCTCTTATGCCCGGATAGACTCCGACGATCAAGTTAGTCCGGTGATCGGAGTTGGGGAAAGAGTAGGAGAGGTCTTTTAGGAACTGAGAGTTGCTTGCCTTGTTCTCCTCCAGCCTCCCCTCTATATTTCCTTATGGTCCTTGGTATTCGTTCCCCCCTTTCTCTCTTGCCTGGTCTTGTCTCACATTATGAAGCGTGAGTTTCTTCTATACAGTGGGCATCCATCTCTCCCCTTTTTGGGATAGGTCGATACTCCTTGGAGACAATGTCTCATCCCTTGTGGGCCGGGCCGAGATGGTGACCCATGGCGGGTGTTATCTTTATGTATAACTCTAGCCCCCGTTCCTGAATTCTCGAGGTTCTTGTATCCTCGGGTTGAGTTTAGGGATTTCGGGGGTTGCCGATGTTTATCAAGGCTAGGATTCTCTGTTTGATCGGGAGGATTTCACCCATGCATTTGTGAAGCAGGGCTATGAGTTGTGCGGCCCACATTCTCATCATTTGCCTTGGAACCTTAGCGAGCGTACCCGCTTACCTTTCATCAGATTCGGCAGTATGGGAGGGCTAGGAGTCTGATGCCACGTGTTAAACTCTGGTTGGGCCTAACGCCATCAAGAATGAGTCATGATCATCACCCCTCAACCCATTTTACTTCATGTATTTATGCCGCATATGTCTCGAGGAGGGGGGTTCATCATTGCTTCTCTTTGGGGCGCCTTCCACTAGGTTTTTAGTTCTTTCCTGCTTAGCCAGTGCCTCAGATGCGTTCTTCCATAGTGACCGGAGCTAGGGGGATCGCAACAGAGCCTTCCTCCATCGTGTTGGAAGGGCTAGTATGTCCAAGATAAGTAGCTCCCTGTCTCCGGGTAAGCTTGCCCACGTGGCTCACAAATTTCTTCTTAGATACCCTCCTTTCACTTGTAGGCTCCCTAGGGTCAGTGAGAGGGTAGATGAGCCTTTGGGCGGTGAGATTGCTCTCTACGTGGATACTCTTCAATCTGGGCTTTGACTTCTCCTCGTCCCACTTTTTCGCGAGATCCTTATCTATCACCAGCTGTGCCCTACACAGTTGATCCCTAATGCATGGAAGGTTCTTGTGGGTTTGTGATGACGTTCCAATCATTGGGATTAGTACCAACCTTCCGCTGGTTCCAGGTTCTATTCTTCTTGAAACCTTCACCTTTCCCTAGTTGGTATTGTTTTGTTGCACATCCCGGGAGGTCCTTCTTGGGGCCTAACTCCCACTCCTCTAGAGAATGGAGAGACAAGTTCTTTTTTGTTATATATGAGAAGCCTTGAAGAACTCCTCTCAAGTGCGGGCGACCGAGAATAAACACTTCTTGAGAGAAGGGGGAATCCGCGGAGGAGAAAGCTAAATTAGAAGTCCTTCTCAACTTGCCAAAGACGCCCTTGGACGCACTTCTGACCCCATGAAATCTCAGGGACCATGGTCTTTTTACGGCGTTGGGTAAGAGATGTCGTATATCTCACCTAGTTGCGATATGGTGTGTTAACTTTATTTCATCTTTGGAAGGTCCCAGGATGGATTTGGATAAATTGGTCGGCTCTCTTATTCCCATGGCCCGCATTTCATTAGCCGTCGCGCCAAGCAAGAGGGAAGGGAAAATAGTTGGTGAGCCAGGTGAACAGAGCGGGAGGTCCGATAAGGATTGGCTCGACTCCTTGAGAGATTGGGAAAAAGAGAGCCTAGCAAAAGGGTCAGGGAGTCTTCCCCCGGACACAATGATCGGTGTCGATGGGGAGAATGATATGGTGATAGTCGGTTCTTGTTCAGGGGGTGACGTTACGCTGGTTGGGGATCTCGGGCGGGATGTTCGGCATGAGACGACCGCAACTACTATTACTCCTGAGTGTCTTCACCACCCCGGCCCGGGAGAGGAGCCGCAGAGTTCGTTGCATCGTTTGTTAGCCAACCGCTTCTCTTCTTTAAATTCGACGGTGTGTTTCTTGGTTCTCCTAATATCTCTCCCTTGCATTCCTCGTCACCCCGTCTTTTTTCTTTCCATTTTAGGTTGCTCATTTTTTGGATTTCACCACTCGACACCTTTGCAATACAATCGGCGATAAGAAGAATGCAAGTAGCCTACTGAACTCGCTCCAAACAGAGGTAGCTAGTTTGAGTCGGTCGGTAAGAAGGCTCGAAGAGTTCCTAGACGCTGCCGAGAATGACTCGGACAGTCTAAAGGAGGAATGTGAGGTGTGGAAGCGCCTTTATGGCGAACTAAAGGCTCGTGAGAAGTTCATCCTGGATGAGAAAGAAGTCGTAGCCAAAGAGCTGGCCATGGCCAACAGGCTTTTACAGACGCTCTAGCGGTTGTGCGAGACTTGATGGAGACAAAAAGGTCCCTAGAGGCTGCCGAGAAGGCCCACGAGGATGAGTAAGCTCGGAGAGACAAACTTATTGCGGTTGGCATTGATGATTATGTGGGCTCTAATTCGACGGCTCAGGATTTGGAGGTTGCAGTAGAGAACCATTTCCAATCTCGGGAATTCCAGGCCTTCCTTCAAGACGAGTGTCAAAGGGCAGCTGACGAGGCGGTAACCAAGTTTAAAGCTAGTGCTGAGTTAAGAGAAGTCTCCCAAAAGGGTACCAAAGACGGCTTCTCCGTATTTCAAACTTTGGCCCGAGTTTGCCCCGATTTACCTCTCGGGACAATTCATTATGTGGAGGCTATAAAGCTTTGAAGGGAGATTTGGTAGGAAGAAAGGGCCAAGGGTTTCGATATGGGCTCATCCCATGGCAGTTGACCCATATTCTTATTCTAGCCTGACTGTAATTCATTTTCTTTTGTTATCTGGTCTGTATCCGATACTTTGGTCACGTTATGAGTGAACTCAGAGTGGCTTTCCTTCCATTGTATTGTCTAAAACTTCCACTTGTTTGTATAGCTTTTCTTTTATAGTGTCGTAGCACTGGTCATGCTTCTAGGTGCAATATGCTGGGCACGCTCCCAGGTGTCACCATGCACTCGCACTCCCGGGCGCCACTATCACGGTCATACTCCTGGGCGAGGCATCAGCATACACGCTCCTGAGGGTTGATATGTCGGGCACGCTCCCGGGTGTCGCCGTGTACTCGCACTCTCGGGTGCCGCTATTGCGGTCACACTCTTGGGCGAGGCATTCGCTTACACACTCATGGGCGCCGATATGTCGGGCACACTGCCGGGTGTCACCGTGTACTCGTATTCCCGGGCGCGCTATTGCGGTCACACTCCTGGGGGAGGCATTGGCGTATACTGTCACGCCCCGACCCGAATCCCGGGACCTCAGGCACGTGCACAGATCGGCCGTACCCAAGTGGAGACGAGCCCCACTCGGATACAAGGCCTGAATGATAAAGAACAGATAACATTATTTCCATTAATAACAAGAGTTACACAGCGGAAATTTGAAATTTAAAAGTACACTATGGGCCCTACAAGGGTCCTAAAAATACATTGTCTCTCACTAAAAAGTTTGAGATCTTCGTACCTCAACGCACAGCTCCTGAGTCTGTAATCACTGTCCCTTTAACCCTGAAAAGAAAAGGAAATCAAGGAGAATGAGCTTTCGAAAGGAAAGCTCAGTAAGTTCCCGGCAGGGATCTCAACAAAGCCAGTCAATAATCAAGATAAGCAACATGCATAAATGCAAGCAACCGGGACTACGCTCGTACAATCAAGAACCTAGGAGTCTATCAGAAAACAATCAAAGCAAGAACTCCGAGTCAAACACTGGCCCTCGGGCCCAGAATGGAATTCCAAGAATCGATGACACCAAAAATTTTCCGTCAGCCCCCAGCATCAGCTAGAAATCGACCCTCTGGTCGTACTTCTGTAGCTCCACCTCTCTCTTACGTGTTAACAAGGTCAGTGTATCATCCGTGGCGAGGTTGACTCGCAAGAATATCCTCCCCGACGCGGAACCATCGAGAGGCGCCAGGTGTCCTCGACCACTAACGCTCCATTCTCTCTTGAGCATTCGCTCTACTGAACCGGAAAAAGAACCCGTCCGGAGCATGCTTACCCGGCCAGCACACGAGACCATGTATCTACAGTCAAGTGTCGGCCCACGGGCCAGCGTGTCCAACGAGCATAACAAGCAATAAAAAGCACTCTACTCTAGCTCTCAACCATGCACGTACAAAGGAAGGAAAACACGCAAACATAGGTACGTGCATGTATCCAATAACAGAAGTTCAATAGCACATGCTAAAAGAAATAGCATTATCAAACACAAAGAAAACCCAAAGATGGGCGGGAATCGAGGCGAAGGTAACTTATCTCTGCAATGGTATCTGGGATCTTCCCCGGACTCCTACTCCTGATATGTCTCTACGTCGGTATCTGGTAATAAAAACCCGATTTAATATCGCTAATATCTTAAAATTTCTAGTATGATATGCATGTTTCACTAATTTGGCCCAAACTTAACTTCCGGCCACCTTCATTAGTCACTTTCCCATGTCTAGTCTAAAAGAACTACATAGCTTGGTGGTTAAGGCCTACCAAGCCCAAGTTGAAGGTTCATTGTTCAAACCCCCCCAAACCCAACCCAAGTTCACAAATCGGTTGAATTCAATTAATTCACAAATCAGTACAACTAGGCTTGATCAAAACCACTAATCAATTAACTCGATTGATTTAAAAATCTCAACCTAACTTATTGGACCTAAACTATTACTCAGTTGAGCCAACCCCTTTAATTAATTAACTCAAAGCTAACTTGGATCAATCAATTAACTCTTAATCAAATTAATAAAATCCGACTTAACTAAACCCAACCCAATTACATGATCACCTATAAGGATCTTATTAATTTATATGTCAAAACATAATGCAGAATTTCTGCCAGTTTTGCGCAATCGGAAAGAATTGTCCATATCTTTCAATCCAGACATCCGATTATGTTGATTTAAGATTCATTGGAAATATATTTTCATAAAAATTCTAACGGTATATTATATGACCCGATCAGAAGACTATAACTAGCTAAAACTATACTTGAAACTGACAGCTCGGAACTGCATAATTTCAGTAGTAGGTTATGCGCAGTCCGAAAGAACCGCTCATATCTCCTAATTCGTAAGTCATATTTTAATGATCTAGTATTCTTTGGAAAGATAATTTCCTATATTTTCTAACGATGAATTATACACCCAAATCGGAGAACAATAAGGGTTTAAAATATTACTCCAAACCCATGACCATATACGTAGGTCCAAACTATCATCCTTAAAAAGTCTACATGTTGACTTAAGTTTATTCCTTCCTAATCTATGCATTAATTAAAGGGAGAGTGAAGGTATTTACCTCTATCAATGATGTCTCGAATCATGCGAGACTCCCTCCTGACGTGTCCTCACACTCTACGCCGACCTCCCTTAGCAAATCCCTTAACAAATTGTATCTCAATTCTCCCACTATATCCCCCTTTATATAGATATGAGAATTCTAATCTTACTCAAATTTTAAATTTGAGATAGAGTTAAATTGTGTTTATCTAATTCGAGTTATAATTTAAATTCTAGATAAGGATTAATTATAAACGAATTATAATTATGTCTAAACGATAAATCTAATTCAACTCAAATATTATCTCCCAATTGATTTTCAATTCCCTATTGTAAAGTATTATTATTAGATAATCTTGATTTAATTCAAATACTGCATTCTGATTACATCACAATTCATATGTGAGAAATCTAATTTTATATTTATCTATTTTATCTCATACCAATACCTACGAGTTTAACCCAAGTCGGGTGACATGATGAATTTGACCTTGTTGATTTAATCACATTAAACCCAATCTTTTCCTGAAATTACCAAAATATCCTTGATGACTCTTATTAACCCTAATTAAGGCATTACCCAATTTCATCTCTTATTTAATATTTAAATTCATAAATAGCATCTTATCTAAATCCCTTACCAATTAAATATTTCTTTGCACATAAAATCCACTTAATTCAAAATATAGGTACTTCTCAAATTATTTAATCTTGGCCGTTGATTTCTTCTTAAGGCTTTCAATGCATGCCTATTATTTATATTTTGCAAATAACCCTTCTTATTCTATTCATTTACATGCAAGTCCTTCTCTTAGAGAGAGAGAGAGACAATTTTCCTTTAAGTCTTCAGACTTTTCAAAATTACCACTACGTCCCTAATGACCCAAATAAAGAGATTAATCTTTTTAATTCTTCATTTCTAATAAAGTTCGATTAGATCCAACCTTGGGGACTTTCTTTTATTAACCAAAAATCTTCGGGCCTCACATATACGCTCCTGGGCGCAGATATGTCAGGCATGCTCCGGGGTGTCACCATGCACTCGCACTCCCGGGTGCCGCTATTGCGGTCACACTCCTGGGTGAGGCATTAGCATACACGCTCTTGGGTGCCAATATGTCGGTTGAGTGATGGGCGATGTTCTTGAGTGTATGGTCCTTGTTACAAAGGGATTCCTTGCAACGATGTAGGTGATGACCCCTTTAGATAGGGACTTTGAACATGGGGTTTAGAACCCGGCCCTTAGAAGTGGGACTTTAAATGAGACAAGGAAAACTCTCTGGAGAAAAAGACACTTGGAAGCTTTTATTGATAGTACTTTTTTAAATGCTTAGAGTGAAAAGGCCTTGGGAGGTTTTGTCCTTCCATATCAGTGAGATAGTAGGTTCCTGGTTGGACAATCCCGGTTACTACATAAGGTCCCTTCCACATCGGGGTTAGTTTGCCAGTCCTACTCTTGTTTCCGTGGAAGATGTTTTGCCATAAGACCAGATTCTCGAGACAAAAAGTGACCTCTTTAACTCTGGCATTGTAAAATTTGCTAACCTTTTATCGATATGCTGTCACCTTGGCTTCTGTCGCCTCCCTTTTCTCCTCTAAGAGGTCCAGTTCTTCGCGCAGTCGCTCGTCGTTTGTTAGTGGGTCGAACCCTATAATCCGCAGAGTGGGTAGCTTGACCTCTATCGGGATGACGGCATCAACGCTATAAGTAAGGCTGAATGGAGTTTCCCCAGTGGGTATTTGCTAAGTGGTGCGGTATGCAAATAAGGTGTTGTGTAGATCCTCAATCCAGCTTGACCCAGTCTTCATTACCCGTGCCTTTAAGCCCTGGACAATGATTTGGTTTGTTACTTCTACCTGTCCATTGGCCTTTGGGTGAGTAACCGATGTCCGCCTGGCGTTGATTTCCAGTTCTGTATAGAAACTCTTAAATCCGTGACTGTCAAATTGCTGGCCGTTGTCGACAATGATAGCTGTCGGCATCCTGAATCTTGAGACTATAGCTTTAAAGACAAACTTTTGGCAATCCCTTTCCGTTATTGTCACCAGTGGCTCCGCTTTCACTCATTTAGTAAAATAATCAATGGCGACAATAATAAACTTTTGTTGTTATGCGGCTACGGGGAAAGGACCCAAGATGTCAACTCCCCAAATAGCAAAAGGCCTAGGGCTGACAATTGAGGTGAGTGGCACCATGGGACACCTTTACACGTTAGCGTATCGGTGACAGTTGTCACTTTTTTTTTTGCCATTTCCTTGGCTTTCTTGGATAGCATGGGCCAATAAAACCTTGCCTCAAGATTTTATGTCCAAGCGCATCCCCTCCGACGTGATCTCCGCAGATCTCTTCGTGGGTTTCCCATAGGGCATATTCTGCTTCTGGTAGTTATACATACTTCAAGTATGGGAGGGGGTAAGACCTTTTGTATAGCTGCCCTTCGATTATAGTATATCGAGCGGATTTATAAGCCACCCTCATGGCTTCTTTGGGGTTAGCTAGTAACGTGCCATCTTAAAAATATTGTTGAATAGGATCCATCCAGTAAGTTGTGCTTCAATTTCTTGCACTTCTGGTTCCGCTAGAATCTCGGTGCTCCTAAGATTTAGATTATGCATATTGACGAGAGCGTCAAGGCTGGTGGTTGAGGAGGAAGCTAGCTTGGATAGTGAATCTTCCTCCTCATTGTCTACTCTTGGGATCCGTAATAGTTAATTATCGTAATCCCCTAGCAAGTCTTTGAACAACATCCTGGTACTTGGCCATATTCTTCTCTCGGGATTTGAACTCACTACTTCAGTGGCCAGCAACTAGCTGAGAGTCGATGTGGGCTTTGAGATCTTGTACTTCGAGGCCCCTAGCGAGGCGTAGGCCGCCAATTAGTGCTTCATACTCAGCCTCATTGTTGGTGGCTTTGAATGTGAAGCTGAGCGTGGTTCATGACTTCCACCTGCTCGGTGAGCATAGAACCACGCCGGCCCCTGTGCCCTTGTCAGTCGATAATCGATCCATCTACGTAAAGGTTCCAAACTGCGGTCGTGCCTGATTCTTTGGTCTTGCAGTCATCTTGAATGTCGTCTCCCGACTTGACCATCTCCGTTATGAAGTCGGCCAAAACCTGAGCCTTCACGGCTGTGCGTGGCTTGTACTCTATTGTGTGCTCCCCTAACTCAATCGCCCACATAACCAACCTTCCCGATGCCTCGGGTCATTACAGTATATGCTGTAGGGGTTGGTTAGTTAGGACTATGATTTTATGGACTTGAAAGTAGGGCCGGAGGTGCGAGCTGAAGTTACTAGGGAATAAGCCAGTTTCTCGGTTAGTAGGTAGAGGATTTCTAGGTCAGTTAGCACTTTACTAGTGTAGTACACTGGTCTTTGAGTTCCCATGTCTTCTCAGAGTAGGATCGAGCTGATCGCATGTGATGACGTCGCTAAGTACAGGTATAGGTCTTCTTTGGGTTGTGGCTTAACAAATAGTAGAGGGGATTTGAAATACTGCTTGAGTTGTTGGAAAGAGATTTCGCACGCTTCATCCC
This sequence comes from Dioscorea zingiberensis, assembly GCA_026586065.1. Taxonomy (NCBI): domain Eukaryota; kingdom Viridiplantae; phylum Streptophyta; class Magnoliopsida; order Dioscoreales; family Dioscoreaceae; genus Dioscorea; species Dioscorea zingiberensis. The sequence continues at coordinate 27,406,527 of CM048824.1, forward strand.
ATCCAACCTTGGGTGCTTATAGAAGAGCCTGGAAAAAGGGGAGGTTCCTTTCCCCTGCTTTTGATATAAAGTGCCCCAGTATGGCCAAGTGGTCATTCAGAGTCTGGATTTCCTTGAGAGATGTGGGTGACTTCATGTCTTGTATCGTCCGGACCTTCTCGGGGTTGGCTTCTATATCTCTTTCCGTGATAATGAACCCTAGGAATTTGCTTGATTGGACTCCAAAGGCACATTTCTTGGGGTTGAGGCACATCCCATAGCTTCGGAGTACTTGGAAAGTTTCATGCAGGTCGATGATGTGCTGATCCGCTCTCTTGCTCTTGACAAGGATACCATCCACATATACTTCTACATTCCTTTCGAGCTACTTTTCAAAGATCTTGGTTACCAGTCTTTGGAAGGTTGCACCTGCATTTTTTAAACCGAAAGGCATTACTTTATAGCAGTATGTACCTCTCGTAGTGGTGAATGAGGTCTTTTCCTCGTTAGTTTTAGCCATCTTAATTTGGTTGTATCCAGAGAAGGCATCCAGGAAATTGAGCATCTCGTGACCCAATGTGGCGTCCACCTGACTATCAATGAGCGGGAGAGGGTAGTAGTCTTTCAGGCATGATTTATTTAGGTTGGTAAAATCGACACACATTCGCTATTTTCCCGAAGGTTTTTTTACAAGAACATTGGAGAGCCACTCGGGATAATGGACTTCCCTTATGAAGCTTCTCCACTTCCTGATGTGCGACTTCTTGTCGTTCAAGGGTGAAATACCTAAGTTTCTGGATCATATGCTTCATATTTGGTTCCGCGATGAGGCGTTGCTCAGTGACGTGACGGTTCATACTGGGCATGTCTTCCGGCGCCCATGCGAATACATCTTTGTTGTCCTGGAGACAACACATCATTTCATCCCTAACTTGAGGGGAGAGTTCCAATCCGAGGTGGACCACCTTCTCAGGATGCCCTCCAATCAGTGGGGTTTTCACCAGATTTTTGACCAGGGTTGCTCGTTCCTTCAGCTTCTCTGCTTCAAGCCGTGCCTCTATCATCATCGTTTCTACCATTCCCTTCACGCTTTTGCCCTTGAGGAGTGCAACATAGCATTGGAGGGCCGCTGGTTGGTCACCTCTCACCTCCCTACAACCATTCAGAGTAGGAAACTTCAAAAGTAAGTGATATGTGGAGACAATGGCTTTGAGGGAGTTGAGTGACGGTCATCCTAAGATAACGTTATAGCTCGATGCACACCAAACAACTAGGAAGTTGGCGGTGACCGTGGCATGGTATGGGTATGCTTCGACAGTGAAGGGGAACGAAATTACTCCCTCGGGTTGTATCATATTCCCCGTGAAGCCAATCAGGAGAGTTTTCACTGATTGCAGGCCCCGAGCTGCAAGGTCAATTTGCTCATAGGCGCTCCAGAAAAGGACGTCCACTGAGCTCCCTATGTCGACGAGAACCCTGCTTACTTCCGAGTCGGCGATGGTCACAATAATCACCACTACGATATCATGGGGTGGAAGACGTCTCCAGAGTCTTTACCCTAGAATGTGATAGGGGTGCCTACATTGGATTTCTTTTGCGGCCACGCTCGGACGGGCATGTGGGCATAAGACTTTCTAGCGGTCGCATTGTCCCCTCCTCCACCTGGTGATCCAGCAATGATATGAATCGCCCGGTGAGGCGCGCTTCCCGGTTCTGAAGAGGGGAGCATTTGGGGGGTTGACAGCTCTTGAAGCCGTTGTTCAATCTTGCTTAGGGCGGGTGTCAAATCTTCTACCCTTTGTTTAAGGCGCTTGTAATGTTGCCAAGAGCCTCGCTTGCTTTCCTCCTCTCCTTTGGGGAATGGGATGCCCTTCCTCTCTTACCCATGATCCATGGACTTTTGTGTTCAAAATTAAGTCCCCACAGACGATGCCAATTTGTTGGCCTACGATCTGGATCCTTCACGCGGATCTTTGGGATCAGCGACCAACTGATGATGATGATGATGATGTCTAGGATGATAACCTGGAGTGTTGGTGTTCTCTTCATGTAATTTCACCTGAGATGGGGACTGAAAAAGAAGAGAACCGGTAAGAGGGGGTAGGGCTCTTATGCCCGGACCCGCTCTGACGGTTAAGTTAGTCCGATGATCAGAGTTGGGGAAAAAGTAGGAGAGGTCTTTTAGGAACTGAAAGTTGCTTACCTTATTCTCCTCTAGCCTCCCCTCTATATTCCCTTCTGGTCCTTGGTATTCGTGCCCCCCTTTCTCTCTTGTCTTATCTTGTCTAACATTAGGAGGCGTGAGTTTCTTCTACAGTGGGCGCTCCTTTTTGGGATAGGTTGACGCTCCTTGGAGACAATGTCTCATCTCTTGTGGGCCAGGCCGAGATAGTGCCATGTAGCGGGTGTTATAACAATATATATATATATATATATATATATATATATATATATATATATATATATATATATATATAAGTTAGTCAGGTGATCGAAGTTGGGGAAAAAGTAGGAGAGGTCTTTTAGGAACTGAGAGTTACTTACCTTGTTCTCCTCTAGCCTCCCCTCTATATTCCCTTCTGGTCCTTGGTATTCGTGCCCCCCCCTTTCTCTCTTGTTTTATCTTGTCTCACATTAGGAGGCGTGAGTTTCTTCTACAGTGGGCAACCATCTCTCCCCTTTTTGGGATAGTTTGGCGCTCCTTGGAGATAATGTCTCATCTCTTGTGGGCTTGGCCGAGATAGTGACATGTAGCGGGTGTTATAACAATATATATATATATATATATATATATATATATATATATATATATATATAGACGTGATATTGTGTGATCGGCCAGTCCATGCGTTCTCGATTAGCGTCCCATTTTTATGAAAAATGTTTGAAGGATTTCCAAACGTACGGATGGGAAGATTATAAAAAAATAAGCTAGTATGTCTATTTTCATACAATTTGGTAACCGTTTGGTCCTCCCACTTAACGATTCTTACTTTATAGAAATCTGAACCGTCCAGAATTTCAACCGTTAAGTGGGAGGACCAAAGAGTAACCAAATTGTATGAAAATTAACATGCTAGCTTATTTTTCGATGATCTTCCCATCCGTACGGTTGGAAATCCTTCAAACATGCTCCAGAGGGCAAAATGGAATGCGATCGGGAATGCACATTGCATCCAATTGACTGTATAATATCACGACTCTATATATATATATATGAGGCAACGTGCGGCCGCATGATTCTATTTTGCCTTATCTTATATATATATTTAATATATTATATATAGTATATATATTTATGTGTATTTATGTATATTTTTATTTTTATATACAAATATAATTTTTAAATTATCTTATCATGATAATACAGTATATCTATATATGTTTTTAAAAATTATATATGTATATAAAAATAAAAAATAAAAAATATACATAAATACACATAAATACACATAAATATATATATATATATATATATATGCTCTACTCGGTACTCACTCAATTATTTTGCGGGAAATGGCCAATTTTTGGGTTTTTTTTAATAAGATATTTCACACGAGATCCACTATTTATCATCTTCTTCCTTATGACTATATGTAGAGTCATTCATCTTTACCTAGGTCAATAGCAGAGAAGGACTGAGCACATAAGAACAAAGTCCGACACAAGAACAAAGTCTTTACCTCTCGAACACCCAAGATGAACCCTTGGCGCCTTCACTCGGCATGACGGGTATATGACTGAGAATTTACAACCTCAGGCCTAGACTTCCACCTACTTCTTAATGCCTTATTGGGACTTTACACCTACTTCTTATGGCAATCTTAAGGACTTTCATCCGGGTCCACTACATCTTCCCGACTAAGTAAGAGCCGAAAAACCACATACATACAGCAAAAGGAGGAGACTCAAAAAAGATTCAACAATGACAGTCTCCTCTTCGTGTGAATGAAAAGTAAATTATAAGTGCAATACATACAGACACAACATTAAACCAAAGAGTATATAGTAAATAATTCGGCAGGCCATACCTTTAAGATAAAAGAGGTTTCCCTTTCGAGGGGACTAAAAAAGAGAGCTTACACGAAAGTTGAAATCACTCCAAGCTTTATTGCTTCACACCAATGTTTACAGGACCTGGACTCTCATAGCACACATATTGACAAGAGAAACTTGAAGAAAAACTCACAAAGCTTTCGGCTTGCCGAGGCTTGGTGATGCTTGGCGATACTCGATACTTAGAAACTCAGAATGAGCTTTCTTATATAGACAAGTGACTTGCACCTCAAGTAAACTTGGAGTGCACATCAAGCAAGCATCGAAATCATGAGATTCTTTTCTTACATGTCAAGAAAGAATTGTCATGATTATTATTCTCACTACTCATCACATTCCTTACTTGGGGTCCAAGAAGGAATATATTCATTTCTTTATGCCAAGAAAGAATATTATAATGATATTCTTCTACTCATGAGATACTCTCATGATTAATATTCTATATGATCATGCCAACTGCACATGGGCGGCAGCCTTTGGGTAGTTTTAGACTACTGGCATGATTAAGGGCATAGAAAAATAACCTTAAACCTATTTTTTGCCATCAGGCTCGATATGGGGGCTAAGGGGTCCGTTACATCCACAGAGGCATGGTTCTGCCTCAAGTTCTTCATCTGTAGAAAGTGGTGGAGTGGTGGTTGCTGCGTCGTTGGCTGCAGGGTTGTTAGCTGGTGAAGGTGGCGGTGCGCCATATGGGACATACGTGTTGTAGTGCTGCTGGTAGAGGTAGCGTTCTTGATCTCTCAGGTAGTTCATCAGGAAAGTGTCGCCGGGACTTGTCTGGTATTGAATGGTGTTGAGGGTGGCTTCAGTAAGCACCAGTTGACAATGGCATTCTTCATCCTTTAAGCAGGGGGATTATGTTGAATTGCGGGATCATGGAAGATGAAACGTAGAGTGTCTGGCAGAAGGCGGGAAAAGTGAGCAGGAAGTTCAGATGGTCGTTGTTGAGCTTCATGGAATTTAGCACAGAGTTCATCTTTCTCCGCTTGGAGCTTGATCAGTTTCTGCTTGAGTTCAATAAGAAGTAGATGGGCTGCTGACAGTGGTGTCTTTAGTAAATTGTCGACAATGGAGTGCTGTGTTTTGATGACATCGGACATGATTTGGACTTCACTGTTTAAGTCAGTGAGTTCGTTGGCCAAGAGTTCTTGGACTAAGAGAGGTGCTGAGCGAAGATACCCAAATATGCCTTGTTGTTGTGTGGTGAGACGATTAACGAGAATATCAAGGTTGAGAATTTGAGTGGGGCTGTTGGATTGAGGAGAGGCCATTAAGAGAAGGTTTTTGGAGGCTGTGGATCGTTTCAGGAATAGAGTATGTTGCATGGGAGAGGCTTGGTTTTTGAAGTGAAGCTGAACCTGTCTATATATAGAGAGAAAAGTTAGTATATAAAAGAATCCTATTGTACTAGTCATAAGGAGCTAGTATAGGGATGTGACTCAAAGGGATTCTGATTCTGGCTACAAAAGGAAATTATGTGGCTAAAAATTTAAAATTCGTGGCCATAAATTGAAAATGGCTAGATACTGCGATGTAATCCTTGAAGAATAAATGCTTCTTTTGTAGCTATCATGCTTTATAAGTGGCTAGATGCAAAGAATGATTGGCTAAAAAGTAAAGATAAATGCTTCTTTAGTAGCTATCATGCTCGAGATGCTAGGAATGATTGGCTAAAAGCTAAAGAATATGGCTAATGGCTAAGATTCTTCCTAAAGAATCTCATAATGGCTACTCCATTATCTTTTTTTTTTTTAAATCTGATTCTTCAGATTTGATGGACTCAACAGGGTCTTGATCAGGGCTAGTGGCTTCCTGACTAAGATTCTTTTGTCCCATGTTTAACAAATCGGGATTTATGCTAAGCTTAATGCCTAATGAAGTACTTTGGGTATCTCTTTTAATTAAAGTATCATCAACTATTTTTTGGATGATTGCTACTAACTGATTATAATTGCTACTGCTTATCTCTTTATCTTCTTGGCTTTTTGGGAAAGCCACACCCATCACAGGATTTGATAAGTTTTTACCTGCAACCTGTTGCACAGGACTAGCCAATGATGTTTTAGCTTTATTGATAGCTCTTGTTGATATTTTTGGCAAATATCCAACCATCAACGGATTTGATATGTCTTTACCAATTGCAGTTTGCATTGGACTAGCTGTTGGCTTGTCAACCCCAACAGTGGTTTTGATAGCAGGAGATATATAATAATTGGGACCTAGATGGTGCTTTGCAAATGCATCTGAAATATTTTCAAAACCTTCATAAAGAGGATTTTTAAAATTTTTTATACTATCTAAGACTTCTGACTAAGTGGAAAAGATTCTAGTTATAAAACCAGCTACTACTGCATAAAATTTAAAATTCTGTCTAGTATTATAAGTATTAAAATGCTCAGCTAATGCATTTATGCAAGTATGAAAATATTTACAGAGACTGAGATGTGCGGTAATGTTTTAAAAGAGAGATTGGATGTAGGAAAACTTTGTAAAGGAACATTACAAAATTTAATAAAGTCTAGTTGAAAAGAAGCTGGCAGCTGTCTGTATTTATTTTTTGACGTACCTGATCGATCATAGGACTATTGCATCGTCTGCATAAACAGGTTTAGTATTAGAAACAATTATTTGTCTACTTAAGGCATCTGCTAGCTGATTATCTACTCCTTTAATGTGCTCGAACTTAATATTATAACCATTACCATTAATTCTATCTAATAGATTTAACCATCTACGCTTACTACTTCTTTTTTCATGCATTTGATTATAAAAGTTTATTATGGCTTCACAGTCTGTTCTAACTAGGAATTCTTTTTTTCCTAACATATGCATACGAAAGGTATCTAAAGCATAGATTATTGCTAAGACTTCCGCGTTTATACTGCTAATATTAGCTCTTTCTCGATATTGCATATCCGTAAATTTTTTCTTCACTAGAACTAGTATACTTATGAGGTTTAGCCTTTAGTACTTCTCCCTAACCGAGGCTTGATCCATCTGTCTCGATTATAATGTAGTCACTATCTAATGGTAACTGTAAATCCGGGAGTTTTACTACTAAATCTTTTATTTGTTGTACTAGCTTTCTATCTTCCAGGTTAAAAGGTTTTTGGCCTTTTGAAGATGTTTTAGCATATAATGGGCCAGCAAGCTTGCTTAAGTCTTTAATAAAGCTTCTCGCATAATTCAATAATCCCAAGAATGAATGTAACTTCTTTGTTTCTCTTAGCTCATCTACTGAAAAATCTAAAATTTTCTTGGCTATATGTTCTTGGAGCTTAATTCTTCCATCACATATTTCCATACCAAGGAATTTGATATTTTTCTTAAAGAGTTCCATTTTCTTCTTACTAATGATAATACCATGTTTAATAAATTCGGCAAAGACAATTTGTAGATAACTAAGGTGATCTTCCATGTGTTTACTAAACACCAGAATGTCATCTATATAGGCCAGAACAAACTTGTCATACTTGGTAAAAATTTCATCCATTTTTCGTTGAAAGATTGAAGGTGCATTTTTTAATCCAAAGGGCATAACTAACCATTCAAAATGTCCTTCAGGGTAAGAAAAGGTTGTCCATTTAACACTATCTGGGTGCATTTTGACTTGCCAGAAGCCGGACTTACAATCAAATTTACTAAATACTTTAGCATTCTGAATATTGTTGATTAATTGATTTTTATCTGAAATATCATAATTGTCTTCTTTTGTATTATCATTAAGTCTTTTGTAATTTAACCATCCTAGATTTTCAGCGAACTATTTCGCTGTGATTTCTCACAATAAAAGCTGTTGATCTGTGTGGAAAAATGGATTTACAGATGAGTTGTAATTTGAGTAAATCTTCAATATGAACCTTAAAATCTTCTTTGTCTAAATTTGAAAATTCTATTTTTCCTGTTTTAATTACGTAGTTTGGATTAAGAATATCTAATTTGCAATAAATCTTATTATTTTTCCATTACTTAAGGGGATTTTCTCCAATTATTTCAAGTAATCTAACTTCTTTAAAAGATCATCAATATCTGTTCTATTTCTAATAGAAGTTATTTCTCTATATATCTTGGTATTGTCTAAGAAACTTACTTCTATATCTGGAGTATCATTATAACTAAGTTCTACTTCCCATTCTTCATTATCATCTAATTCTATCAAATCTGTTTTACAGGTTCCTTTTATAGGACATAAGCATGGTTCTGCTGTATATGTTTTAAGGCATTTGGCTGTAAGGTGAGGCTTTGCTGGAGTAATGGGGAGAAAAAGAGAAGATCGGCTGAGTATAACATAATCTTTTGTAAAGGTCATTTGTCCATTATCATACAGAATAAAGTTTAAGCCTAAGACAAAATGTGCTGTATTATTTATCTTTTTTCTCGTCCATACATGAGGTAAAGGAAAGTAATCCGAAAAGGAGTTACAATTTGTATAAAAAATAATTTTCATGTTGTCGATGTAAGTCAAGTAACTGTTGTAACTACCATCCATTTGCTGTCCATAAGTAACTTTTCTAGCTTTCTTTAAGTACTGTGACGGAATGTGTTTTTCATTTATTATGCAACGCATACTACCAGTATCAATTAAAGCTTCGAGATAAATTTCTAACCCCTCTTGGAGGACTAGTTTTACTTTAACAGAGATATAGGACATTCGTGCATTATGAATATTCACTACATAACTGGTTGTCATGAACGAAGAGTGGACAAGAAGACGAGGGAGTATTTCTGGCCAAATTTTGTTTAACTATTTTTAACTCTTCTTCGACAATATCAATTCTACTTTCTAAAATCCGAAAACGACTTTTATTGATTCGATGTTCAGTATTAGCAGGAACTAGAGCCACATCAAATCTGGTTTGAATACACTTAATACATCCTTCTATATAGCATAAAGTGCATTTCGCTCTATTAAACTTACTAGGAAAAAGTTGCAAATAAAACAAGGGATATTATCAAGACCTGTTCTAATTTTCCAATCATGATCACAAATTTGTACATCCATTAATTCATTATCAGCATCATAATTTAAATTCTAGGGATCATTAAGATAAGAGTAGAGAGATGACTGGAATAAACTGGGTTCTAAGACCAGTGTTTTATTATCAAAGTAATAATAAAGTTCTAATTTAGAGATTATAGGAATGTTGTCGATATGAGCTATAAGAATTTGTGGGACATTAGAAATTTGCATACATATATTTTTTATGTACTGTTTGAAAATATATTCTAAGTAATAAAAATCTATTCTAATGTGCCATAAATCAGAGGTGTTGTGGAAAAGTTGTAGACAATCACTCTGAAGCTTTTCGATGTTTAATTGTTTAAATAAATTTGGATCTACTTGGGGTAATTCAGGAATTTCAACTATTTCCATAAAGTTTAAATCAAAATTGAACAGATTTTCTTTTTCAACCATTTCATCAACAAATGTATGTTTATCACTATCATCACTATCAGATTCATAAATTTCTTGGCCAGACTGAATAGCAGAAACAATATTGTAAATAGATTCAGTATCTGACATAAAAGCATCAATAGCAATCAAATCTTCTTGAGTAGTTTCGATCAAAATAGAGTTACGATCTCTGCTATTTTTCTTTTAAGGACAAGTGTTACTCAAATGATCTTCACTACCACATGCAAAGCAAGACAATTTATTTTGATAATTTCTATTGGGCCTGAATTTTCGTACATGCTTATCCTGGACCAAGTATAGTTTTCTTTTATTTGATTTACGCACAAAATAAGTTTTCTTGAATGGCTTTTTAGATTTCTTTTTGTTTGGTTTCTTTTCCTTTAAACCATAAGCTTGACTGGTGTAGATTTGACTACAGAATGAGTATCATCTTTCTTAAGCTGTCTTTGGATTTGTATGTTTGTACATTTTTCCTTAAGTACATTTAAGATAAACTGAACTCTCTGTCCAATAGTCCACTGGGGAATATTAGGTTGAAAAACTAGTTCCATAGTAGTCCATTTATCTGAAATTTCTAATCCCAATGCACCAGGTAATTTTCTCATTAACTTACTACCTAATTCTTGACTAAATGTATTGCCAGAGATACAACAAAAGTAAAAATATTCTAAGAGAAATGTTTAATTTCTTTCCAATTTGCCAGGCTAAGCTGTTCTAAATGTATGACCGCGTTTTTCTGAAGTTCTATATTTCCAGTGTTTGGATCTCTTCCGGTAATTAGAGTATGAATTTGGGTTAATTTTTTTTTACCCACCTGAACAATACTGCTTTTTCACTCTAGCACCTCAACTTTTTTAAGAATTTGAGAGACCCTCAACTTTTTTTAAGTTGCAAAAAGACACCTCCGTCAATAATAGCGTAACGGCCGTGAGATTAACAGACTAATTATATCATTAACTTCAACTAATTAGAAATTTTTCATTAACTTGAAAATAATATCTCATGTACGCTACCACCAACACCGCTCTTCTCGTACCGCCTCACCCGCCACGGTAGCACCCTCCAGTCGGCCAATTCCACCGCCACTCCACCCTCCTACGCCGCCACCGGCCCTCACCCCGGCAGAACCACCTACCTCCCCCAACCCCTCTCTGCCACCATAAACTGCTACCATTTCTCATTCAACATGCATTTAAAAGGAAAAAATAAAACCTAGCAAGCGAAATTCTTCTTAAAACACACAAAAAAAAGCACAAACATCAAATGAAAAATTCAACCATGGACCATTACAACGAGTTGCACCGGGAACACACTGTAATCTTCAGTGGCAGTGCTCCAGAGATCCTCACCACCCCGGAGTGATTCCACCTCAACCTTTTCCCCTTTCTTCGACTTTTTCTTGAACCAACCTCCCCACCCGATTGGGTCCGGCTTATCACTCTTCAATTTATGAACAGATCTAGATTCGTAATTCAGACAAGCCATTGTGCCTTCCTGAAACCCCGGCTGATTCCGGTGAACTTGGAGCTAAAGATTGGGGGCTTAAGCTTCGGATAGACGACGATCATCAAAAAGGCTAAAGAACGACAGGGAATGAAAGATCATTGAGAAGGATTCATGCAGCAGAAGGTTGGCAGCTAAACCCTAATTTCAGGGAAGAGGGGAAATGCAGCGGAGAAGAGCATGGACACCACTGGAACAACGGCAAGTGAGCTTCGAGGATTGAAGGGCCATGAGCCTTACCTTTTTATCTATCTCTTTCTCTGGTGGATGTTATTTTTTTGGGATAATAGAAAGGGTTAATATTTTTCAAGTTAATGGAAAACTCTTGATTAGTTGAAATTAATGATATAATTAGTCTGTTAATCTAACGGTGTTACGCTATTATTGACAGAGGTGCCTTTTTACAACTTAAAAAAAGTTGAGGGTCTCTCAGATTCTTAAAAAAGTTGAGGTGCCAGAGTGAAAAAGCAGTATTGTTCAGGTGGGTAAAAAAGAATTAACCCTATGAATTTTATTGACAAAGTTATAGGGATTTGGCCCTAAACTCATCATATATTGAAACTCTAAATGTTGTTCTCGTTTATAATTTTCCCATAAAGCTTTTACACTTTCTCCTAAGAATGTTTCTAAATATCTAAACATTTCTTCTGTATCTGGGTCTTTAAAATTTCTTATATAATCAGAGACAACCTGACTTTTCCATACATCAATAACGTTTGACCATATTTGGGGGTCATGTGCTGTGATATTTAAAATATGACCTTTATTTTCGCTTTGAAATTTTATAGGTTGTTCCAAAGGCATTCTCTTGCCTCTTGGTTTAATGTTTCAGGAACTTTGATGCGATCAGTGTAAGGCATTCGGGGTACTTGACTATAATTATAGACCGTAGGAAAAGGAGCTTGTCCTTGGTGTACAGTACTACTTTCTCCTTCCATGAATTCTTTTAAGCTTGCGGTGTCGTTGTTGGATATATTATCGTCTAACACATCCAAAAATAATGCTTTCCTAATATTATTTGTAATTAAATGCTCTTCAAGTTCTAATAACTCATTAGGAGATAATAACATTTCTAGTTCTCTAGGGTAAAGGATTGGATCTTCTGGTATTTCATATGACTCAATGTTGACCATGCTACAATCGTTTGTAAGATCTTCTGATAACCTTTGGAGCTCTGATTCTTGCTCTTGATCATTGTTCTTTTTCCTATACTGGGTAAAACGTAGTGACGTTTCACCTCTATTATTTGTATACATGAAAGAATCTTCAGGAACCAAAATTTCTTCTCTTTTTGAAAAGAGATCTAAATTCCATTCTTCTCCTGCTAAGGTTTCGGATGAAAATTTTGCTGGTTTAAGTAATTTAATGCCTTTATTTCCTATTAGGTTACTAATAGTATTAGTTACCTTTCCTAAGAAACCTATGCAGACAAGTAGATTTTTTCCTTTGAAACGCTCATATCCTTTGGTTTGCAGACCAACTTTAATGTTATTAGCAAATTCGATAATATTCATTATGTAATCTGGGCTACAATAAAATATTCCACCATTATTATTCATATCAACCTCAGTGACGCCTAACATTGCTTGTTCAGTGCCTGTCCATCTGGTATCATAAGCACAACATAAAACTTTAGTTCCTAAACATTTTCGTCCTAAACCTTTAAGTCCAACAACTAGTAGTCCGAGATGAATTAAATTAAATTTTTTAACTAGTTCGAGAAGGGACTTATCGTCTACAAGATTTAAACTTACCATATCTGTGCTGGTACAACTTATTTGTACTTCGCAATAATGTCTAAATAAACCATTATTGACTTCAAACAATTTTGTTTTATAAAGGACCTTGGGATTTAAAAGGTGGAGCTGATATGTACGAACTCTATCGATATCTATTAACTCATCTAATTGAACTTCATCTTCATTATTTTTATGGAGAATATTACCAAGAAAGTTTTGAGAACGACTTCCACTAAAACTAGCTCGAGGCTTATCTATTTTTTGGATGGCTCGGCAGGAACTTGGTAAAAGAGCCATGGTTTTCTTTTAGCTTCTTTTTTGCGACATCGTCTATACGTAATTTAAAGTGGGTACTATTAGTATTAGTTACCTTTCCTAAGAAACCTATACAGACAAGTAGATTTTTTCCTTTGAAAAGCTCATATCCTTTGGTTTGCAGACCAACTTTAATGTTATTAGCAAATTCGATAATATTCATTATGTAATCTGGGTTATAATAAAATATTCCACCATTATTATTCATATCAACCTCAGTGACGCCTAACATTGCTTGTTCAGTGCCTGTCCATCTGGCATCATAAGCACAACATAAAACTTTAGTTCCTAAACCTTTTCATCCTAAACCTTTAAGTCCAACAACTAGTAGTCCGAGATGAATTAAATTAAATTTTTTAACTAGTTCGAGAAGGGACTTATCGTCTACAAGATTTAAACTTACCATATCTGTGCTGGTACAACTTATTTGTACTTCGTGATAATGTCTAAATAAACCATTATTGACTTCGAACAATTTTGTTTTATAAAGGACCTTGGGATTAAGGAGGTGGAAATCTATGCCTGAGGTTGTAAATTCTCAGTCATATACCCGTCATGCCGTGTGAAGGCGCCACGGGTTCATCTTGGGTGTTCGAGAGGTAAAGACTTTGTTCTTGTATCAGACATTGTTCTTATGTGCTCAGTCCTTCTCTACTATTGATCTAGGTAAAGATGAATGACTCTACATATAGTCATAAGGAAGAAGACGATAAATAGTGGATCTCGTGTGAAATATCTTATTAAAAAAAACCCAAAAATTGGCCATTTCCTTCAAGATAATTGAGTGAGTACCGAGTAGAGCATACACCCTCTTGAATACTGCGTTTTGTACCCCCCATAATTTTGGTATCAGATAAAAAATAAAAAATATACATAAATACACATAAATATAAATATAAATATAAATAAATAAATAAATATATATATATATATATATATATATATATATATATATATATACTCGTAATGAATTAAAAGTCCCCTCAAGTTTGCAAAATGAACAAAAAGTCCCTCTAAAGTTTGACTTTCCCAAACCATCCCCCCTTTTACAACTAATGAATTATAAGTCCCTCCATCCACTAACACCATCCATTTTAAATATTCATGACGAAAATGCCCTTTGACATATGATTACCAGGCCCACCTCCCAATGTATGAAAACATCACAGCAGGTAAATTGACCGATATGCCCTCAATTCAAAAAGTAACTCGGGTGGTGTGAATGAGTCGGTAAATTGACCGAAATGCCCCCAATATATCAGAATTTTGGTTTTTTTAATTTTTTTTAAAATATTTATCTATATTGCATGGCGAAAGGAATGAGTCGGATGATTTTAATTTTAAAAAATTTATTTTAAAATTTTCTCATAATTTTGAATATAAAAAATATGGATAATGAACTTAAAATTTTGGATTTTTTAATTTTAAAAAGTATTTATCTATATTACATAATGAATAAAATAAGGCAATCAAACATATTTAAAAAAATATTTTGGATTAAATTATTTTTTAAAAATAGATAATAAAATTGAGATTTTTAAAATTCTCATAATTTTAAATTTAAAATAATATAAATATCTTAGATTTAACTGGATGTTTCATGTGATAAGATATTTTATTTTATTTTATTTATTTTGATTTTATATGGATGTTTCATGATATGTAAATATATAGAATATACACGATCCTCATCACCAACTCATTGTTCATTGGGAAGAAGAAAAAAGAGAATGTTTCCCACCATGAATGCCCGCAACAGAAGGATGGGACCGTCGACTGCCCGATCTATGTCATGCGGTTCATAGAGCAGATCTTCAATGGTGACAAACTCCGCCTCCCCCACACGGACGTACCGCTGTTACGTTTGCGCTTCGTCGCACGCATATTGATGGACGGCATCAGGCGGAGCGATGAGGAATCAAAAGTGGGCAATCAAGCAGATCCACAGGCGTGTTAACCAACTATTCGTTTTACAAACAAGCTTTCCGTTCAACAGACATTAACGCTACCAATGTATATATTATGTATGTTATTAAGTTTTGGTGTTTAACACTCGTATGTTAATGACCAACTTGACATATTTTACTGAAGCCTTATATATTAAACGGTAACTTGGAATATTAAACATAAAATTTGTATTTTAAACGGAAACATTATATGTTCAACGGGAACTTATTATGTTAAACGGAACCCTGACACTCATAGTCGTTTAAGCACAATCCACAAATGGAGTAGAAGAAGGAAACATTGACATTGATATTGATAACATCCTAGAACACAAATGAAAATAAATAAAAGTGCAGAACACCGACACAAACAGAAGGAAGGGGCCATGTTCTCATCCGAAAGGATGTAGTTCTCCACTGCGCGACGAATATCCAGGCGAAAGAGAACCGATCGTTTGTACGCGCGCTACGGCGTCCTCCCGGATCCTTTTCCGTTCATTTGGTAGCTCTTCTTTCGTTGACTCAGACTCTGCACTCTTCCGGACTTCTGAGCTCGAGGCCGGTGGAGGTCCTGTCACGAATTCCCTTAGCGATTTGCGAAGCCTGTGCGAATCCATTCCTGAAGATGAAAGATTAAGGAGGTTATGCCCCTATGGAGGGCTATTTAAAGAGTGAAGTGCGCCTCACGACGATTGATGCAACGCACGAGGATTGAGGCGATGCTAGAGGAACGAGGGGACGCTAGAGGAATTAGCTGACGCTAGAGGAATGAGGGGACGCTAGAGGAATGAGTTGACACTTTGGGTAATGTATCTCGGGTAGTGTGGTTATAATTTCGTCAAGTCTAGATCCAATGAATGAAAGCGCCAGAGCCTCGTAAACGGAAAAGGCATTAGGGAGAATTAAATGGATGCGACCCGGAGGGGGGCAAACCATTGAAAAATGGGAAAGGGCTTTGTGAGAATGAGATGGCCACCTCTTTTCCAACCAGTGAGAATGTTAAACAGAACGTAGTAATGTTAAACGGAAAGTAGTAATGTTAAACAGAAAGAACGAATAGTAAGCGAAAACCAATATATCTAAATGAAAACAGATAATTCAAGTGCAAACATGAAATGCACGAAATACAAGAAGTATTTGATATGATTAGATAATTCAAGGAACTATTCGTTTAACAATTAACGCTACCAATGTATATATTATGCATGTTATTAAGACCAACTTGACATATTATACTGAAGCCTTATATATTAAACGGGAACTTGGCATATTAAACATAAAATTTATATTTTAAACCGAAACGTTATATGTTCAACGGGAACTTTTTATGTTAAACGAAGACTTGACACTCGTAGTCGTTTAAGCACAATCCACAAATGGAGGATAATAAGAAAACATTGACATTGATAAACGCTCAAACAACACAAAACACAAATTAAAATAAATAAAAGTGCACAACACCGACACAAAAAAGAAAAAAAAGGATGAAAATTTCAACAACACAACAAAAAATTAAGAAAAAGATGTATGAAGGAAGGGGGTCCAAGAACAAATAATAACAACAATATTTCTCTTCAAAAATTAGAGAAATATCATGGACTATTGACCGTGTTGGTTGTTACAACCAAAGGAAAGACATAATATTTGGCAATGAGGAGCTTGAGGGCACATCCACCGCCTCTTCAACGGTATCGACGATAAGGTCGATGGCGGCGCAGTTGAACATGTGGTATATGTGGCACATACGTTGAAAGTCCAAATTCGTTTAATTGGGCAAGCAGGTTCGGTGCATCCGATGTGACAAAGCGAACCTTTACGCTAGAAAACTTCAAAGCGAAGTCAACACGGTGTCCATTGCCAACCTGCAAAAGTGAATGTTTCTTCGACTAACCTTGGGCGGTGACTCTGCGTGGGAGAGAAGGTCACAGAACTCGCCGGTTCCTGGAGGAATAGATGATACAAGCTCCAAGTTTCTCTCCTGCAAATGGGAACAAAATGGAACAAACAATATGGTATGGATTGATGAAGAAGAAGAACAGTAACTGAAAAAGCTAGGCACAAAGTACAAAAAGTCAGTGGAAAAGTTGTCAAAAAGGTGAAGTGATGGGTAAAAGTTAGGTTTGAAATTTTTCTTTTGATTTGGCGGGAAAACAAAGCAAAGAAAGTTTGGGGTATAATGGGTATTAATGATAAAAGGTGACGGAGTTATGCTTGGGGACCAAAAAGTCACTAAACCAAAAAGGAGGGACTGTCTGGCCATAAGTTATGTCAGAGGGACTGTCTGGGATGTTTGTAAACTTTCAGGGACTAAAAAATAATTTTTTCATATATTTATTAGAAAAGTCATGATAGAATCAGGCGGCCGCATGTTCGGCCGGCCTGATTTTAGCATGCCTCTATATATATATATATATAATTTTGAAATTATATAAATGGTCGTAATTTTTTGCTATAATTAATCATGAATTAACACACTAATAACGGCTCAAATTCAAAGCAGACCTAACGAAGAAATCACATGTCTCTTTAGATTTGACATGGGGACGCTGGCATTCCACGCGGCATTGTTTCCTTACCCCATTCCCATCACTGATATCTCCAACCCAAGTATTTAAATTTTATTGTTCTAGTAATTACTTATTTATTTAGATTGCTCTCTTTTAAATGATATCTTGGTGAAAGATCCACGAAAAGACAACCCTCGCAGTTTTTCAGACCCTACCTATCCACATGATTTAACAGTTTTGAAGATTACCCCTGAAAAATACTGAAATTATTTATTACGCCTTATTTTCTAATGAGATTTTGGTTATAAAAAAAAATTATATATATAATTTGATTCCCATCTTTGATTTGTAGTCGTACATCTGATTGACCATTTTTTATTCATAATTAATTTAAATATAGAACATGGAAAGTCAAAGAAAATAAACAAAAGAAATCATATTTTTGGATTTGATTTTCTTGCACATATCACATGTGATCTGATGTATATTCTGTTAATCAAACAAATATTATATAGCCTTATTTGATAATTTATGAACGGAATCGGTCAATAAGAAGAAGTATAATTAATTATTCAAAATAAAAAGACTTATAGAATATTTTGTATTATTTTTTTTTAAATATAAGAATAATCACAAGAAAGGCAGGAAAGCAAAATGCAGTCATCTTGGTTGTGAACTTTATCACAAGGATTGGAAAGTAAATAAAACTAAACAAGGGGCGATATAAAACAATAGAATTTGTACAAATAATTTTACATTTTCTAGGGGTCTGAATGAAATTCCTCAATAAAGACAACCGCCAACTGCACGCGGTGCACATCCATCTCAACAAGCAGAAGAACCCAAAACCCTCTCTCTCCCTCTCTCTCACTGTGACATGGATTCCTCTCACGGCCCTTCGTCGGAGTCCATGGCGGACCAAGATGGAGGCGGAGGAAGCTTCTCCGGAGACCCGGTACTCCTCCATGGTGACCTTCATCTGTGGATCATCGAGGCCCGTAGCCTCCCCAACATGGACGTCTTCGCCGAGCGCCTCCGCCTCTGCTTCGCCCCCTGCCGCTCCCTACTTTCCGGCTGCTCTCGTTCCTTTTCCCACCCCCAGCACCAACGCCGCGACCACCACCGCAAGATAATCGCGAGTGACCCCTACGTCAAGGTCTCCATCGCTGGCGCTACCATCGCCCGCACCCGTGTCATCCCCAACTCTCGGGACCCCCAGTGGAACGAGCACTTCGCGATACCTCTCGCTCACTGCGCGCATTTCATTGAGTTCCAGGTCAAGGACGATGATACCTTCGGCGCCGAGGTCATTGGCACGGTCCGGATCCACTCCACCCTGGTCTCCTCTGGTGAGCTGACTGAAGAATGGTTCCCAGTTATTGGCTCCAACGGGAAGCCGCCGAAGCCTGACTCGGCTCTTTATCTCAAGATGCAGTTCTTGCCTGTTGAATCAAATCCATTGTACCACAGTGGGGTCGCTGGAGATCCTGAGAAGAAGGGGATCAGGGATACCTACTTCCCCCTTAGGAAAGGGTGCTCAGTGAAGCTTTATCAGGATGCTCATGTTCCGGACGGTGAGTTACCTCCAATTGAACTGGAGAATGGGAGAGTTTTTAAGCAAGGGAAGTGCTGGGAAGATATATGCAACGCTATCTTGGAGGCGCATCACTTGATTTATATTGTGGGTTGGTCAATATTTACGGAGGTGAGACTGGTGAGGGAGCCTCCCCGGCATCCATCATTGCCTGAGACGTTGACACTGGGTGAACTGCTCAAATACAAGTCGCAGGAGGGGGTTCGGGTGTGCTTACTGGTTTGGGATGATAAGACATCCCATGACAAGCTTTGTTTCAAGACGGTAATTGGATTCATCTTTTGTTTGGTTGTCTTCTTTTATGGCACCTTTTATACTTTAGTTTCTGCTATAGTCCTATAGATTACTACTACATTGCTTGATGTTGTCAAATAAACCTTGACATCGATAATGCCTTGCATGTTCCTCATATAATTTGAATATAAGTCCTTGCTTACATTGGATTCTCATATTTGTCCTGATCTATATGCATGCTTCCAAGTTATTTTCCATTTTGCAAGTCAAAGGCAAGCTGCTTGATATTTCACAGTATGCAGCCAAGTTTTGTTTCTATTATTGATCAATTTATCTATTTTTTGCCTTTTCTATTCAGCAGGTGGCTTCCCAGTGTCAAGTTTTGCTGGGTTTATTGGATCCTACTACTAGTGATATTGTTCTTGCTGTATTGAAACATGCCATGTTGTTGTTGATTTTACAAAATCATACATTTTGTTTACTATCATGCTGTTACCTTATAGCATTGTATCACACTTGTTTGATACTGTAGATTCTTATTTACATATGGTTATTGATTTGCTTCTTACACCCTAATTGAAGATTTTTCTAGTGTTTTGGGGATTTTACCTTTTTAGCCTAAAGTATTGTTTTTGTTTCTTTTATATTGTTGTCATTTAGCCTTTGTTATTTTCCTATAACCAAAAAACGGGCATGACTCTATGGTTTGGTCAAACCTATTGAACTATATGCTTGCAAGTTCACTATTTATTTCAGGTACTCAATATATTGTCACAGACAGCCTTGTATTCAATGTTTGTAAATATTGAATGTAATTAACTTTTCTAAAGTTGTATAAGTTAATGTATGCAAATAAAAACTGGCACAAGTGACTCTATGAAGCTTAAGTTTGGGTCCTGTTTATTGGGGTTTTAAGTATTAATATTATGTGGATCCTGTTAAACTCTTCTTGATTAATTATCTGTGAGTTTTAAGAATTTTTACTGTGGGAGAATGAGGCTAATTCATGTTAGTCCTGATATTGGAAATTCAATTAACTTATTTTTAGCTCTAGTGTTTTTTTTTAATATTATACTACTATTATTATTATTTTCAGAAAACTTTTTTTAGGATTTTTTTCCCAAACCTTTTAAGATATGACCAATCATAATACTTGGATCGAGGTATGACAGGTAAGGCTTCTTATTGTTTGATATATCTATTGAAAGCTATTTTTCCCATTGGTAACATGTTCTACAAAATCATAATTGTGCTCATTTTTGTGTGTTGTACAGGCAGGAGTAATGCAAACTCATGATGAGGAAACTAGGAAATTTTTCAAGCATTCATCTGTGATTTGTGTGTTGTCACCTCGATATGCTAGTAGTAAGCTCAGCTTGTTCAAGCAACAGGCACGCTTCATGTTAATCTTCAATCTTCTCATTTGAATTATTTCTTGAAGACACAATATCCAAATGCAATTTTTCTGGTTATTACATTTTAATCATGTGATACATTCAACTCAACCAAGTAGGGCTGATTTAATAATCTGCAGTATGATTGCCAGAAGATGCCAATATGTTATCTGAAGCACCATACAATGGGACTCTTCCAGCCTTGCATCAACAAGTTTATCTCATATGTTGATAGCTTTGTTATCATGATAATATTTTTGAACTTCTGACAATCATACTAGCATTTTATTAGAAGTTCGATAAAAAATAATAATTCCAAATCTTAGTGTTATTTGATGATATTATATTGATTTTTTATTTTTTATTTTTTATCTTTTATTTTTGGTGTTGGAAATACTACCATCAAACCCATATTTGCATGACTTGTTTTCCACTGCATCTGTTTTCATTGAAAGACAGACATGTGATGCAACACTTATTGAAGATTAACAATAAAAGGTAAATATTCCCTTTAATGCATTGTTAGAGGAGAAGGGGAGCCTTGGTGCAACGGTAAAGTTGCCACTATGTGACTTGGAGGTCATGAGTTGGAGTCATGGAAACAATCTCTTGCCAAAAAAGCTGCGTATAATAGACCCAAGTAGTCCGACCCTTCTCTAGATCCTTTGCATAGCGGGAGCTTTGTAGCACCGGGCTTAATGCATTGTTAGAGGAAAGTACAAGTCATGTTTGAATGCCATAACGTCTTCAATGATGGCATTCATCTTTTCATTATCATTTTTCATAATTGAATACTCTTATTAAATCTGATCTATGTTCACATACTAACACGATTTTTCTGAAAGTTGTCCAATGGAACAATAGTTTGTGTTTCATTTGTGAGGGATGGTTAGCTTGTGTAAATTTCTCTCAATTAGTATCAGTTAGTTATTATTTTGACATATGGATCTATTTTGTGCTTGACTTCTGGTGTACCATTCTGTAGTTAAATATGAAAGCTACATTTCTGTTTGTGTGAATTGAGCATACTGTAGTTTGTAACCTTATGATTATTTGTTTTGACAAACGTCTAGATCTTAATGTATCATTGTCCAGGTTGTGGGGAATCTCTTTACGCATCATCAAAAATGTGTTTTAGTTGACTCACAAGCTTCTGGAAATAATAGGAAGATTACTGCTTTTGTTGGAGGTCTTGATCTTTGTGATGGTCGCTATGATACTCCTGAGCATAGAATTTTTAGTGACCTTGATACTGTATTTGCAAATGATTTCCACAACCCCACGTTTTCTGTGAGTATAAATTCTGTACTTGGTAATGTTCTATTTTCTCAATTCAACTGGTATGCATTAATTATTACTGTATTGTATCGAAAATTTTTCTTCAACAGCAATGCAAAAGAACTTTTCCTAAATTATTTCCTTTTTCTCTCTTGGCAAATTATCTATTGTATTTGAATGGGTTTTCTTATCAATAAAAATATATTTTTCCAAATTCGAACTATGAAAATTGCCTGTATGTTGCTACTGGAGTGAAGGATTTTCCCTTTTTCCATAGCAATTGAATTTTATTCATGAAGACTGAATTACCAACAATCTGTGATACAATTAATTATTCATTTCTTCATGAGGACTTTCCCAAAATGCCTTGAAGGGCGTGAGATGGAGAGAAAAGGCAAAAGCTGCCATTCATTTCTTGATTTCCTTCTAATTTTTCTTTTTTTAAATTTGAGCCTCTTCAAGTGGATCGGCCTCATATTATAGCTTACAAGCTTAATTATTTTCAGGTTTAATTTCAATCCGTGACATTAAAAAAATGCAAGGAAGGCCGATTAATGCAAGACTGGAATCTTAGTCCAATTTATCTCACTGTAATTCACTTAGAAGTTGTTTTCAGAAAATAGAACACTTCAGTGAAGAAATTCAATAATAATATTCAACTCTGCCTTAAATCTAGTCTATTTCGAAATTAAATCTGTATTTTGATATAGTGTGAAAATTTTCTGTATAACTGATAGATATTAACGTCGTTCTCGCTTTAGTTTCTCAGCAGGTCTAATACAAGTTCCTGATTGTATATCCCTATATATTTGATCCAAACATTTATTACTTGGCTCAATTCAACCAAAAGCTTAAGCTAATAGGATGAGAGGCCCAAATTTATTTCTAAAAATTTGCATGTTTCTTTTTCTTTAGCATTTATGTCTTTATACTTATCTGCAGTCAGAATCTAATGGACCAAGACAACCATGGCATGATTTACACAGCAAAATTGAAGGGCCTGCTGCATATGACGTCCTTAAAAATTTTGAACAGCGTTGGCACAGAGCGACAAAGTGGAAAGAATTTGGAAAACATTTTAATAGAGTATCTCGGTGGAATGATGATGCACTAATTAAACTTGAACGTATCTCATGGATACTCAGTCCTTCACCTACTATTCCACAAGATAGTAAACAACTTTGGGTTTCAGAGGAAGAGAATTCTGATACCTGGCATGTTCAGGTTCGATATTTTAGCTTGCATTGTGCAATTAATGTTCTTCATGTATTCTTATTGGCTGTTAAACTGTGACTTTAGGTGTTCCGCTCTATTGATTCTGGATCTGTAAAAGGATTTCCTAAAACCGTTCAAAAAGCAGAAGATGAGGTATGCTTATTTCTATTGTTTCTGAACCATGATTGGTTTGGTTTATTACTGAATAAATGTGTAGCTTAGTATACAATTCTATCACCAATGTTGTGTTTGTTTGAACGTTGTACAAGTTTTTCATGAATATACAGCCAACTATGTTGCATAAAATCCCTTTCATGTGGATTGTTCCTAATTTTCCCTGCTTCTTGAGAACAATCAAAATGAAAAACTCAAATACACATCGAATCAAGGATCACCCCCTCCAATTTGATAAATAAGAAATCCCCTTTTTACCAGGAAAGGGTAGCTTACCAATTTGTGTATAAATGGGATTTGAATTTTGGAGTTAAACAAAATACCAAGCCGATAATAAAACTGTCCGACCGGCGACCAGGTATAATTTATGGAGCACAATAAAACCATGTCACTTGCCATGAATTAGAGGAGACTGATTAATCATCCTAAAATTAAATTTCTCTTAAGAAAGTCTATTCAAGTGTTTTTAATATGTTTTTGAAACAAAAAATAATGTAGCGGAAATACTATTGACAACAGGCTTCTTGCATAACAATCTATATTATACTATTGAGAATCAACCAAGAGTATTGGATACTAAGGAGAAACATATGATGCACAAACTAATTTGAAAGAGTTATACCCTTTCTTCGTAGCTCGAAACTTGTCTTATATTCTTCATATTTTTCTTTGTTTTCTTTCATTTATAAATGTGAACTTTAATAATAAGCTATAGGAGTAACCTCCAATATAGAGAAATTTTTGTTACTTCTTAATGAGTCTTTCAAACTTTATCTAACTCTCTAGATTACAAGAAACAAAAAATCAAACTAACATAAAGGATAGAGAGAATCTCTAAGGTTTTCAAAGACATCAACTAGAGAAAGAAATCAATTTTGAGTCAAATGCGCCTTCTTTGCATAGACAACAACAACAACTACTAAGCCTTAATCCCATATTAGATGGGGTCGGCTGTATGAATTCTCTGTCTCCATGTAGCTTTATCAAAGACAAGATCCGGATCAACATTTAATAGACATAGGTCCTTAGCCTCTCTCCATGTAATCCTCGGTCGACCTTTACCCCTCTTTTTATCTTTTATTACCAAACTATCACATTTTCCAACCGGGCCACCTAGGGGTCTACGACGCACGTGTTCAAAGTATCTTAAACGCTCTTCTCTTATTTTGTCTTCAATTGGTGCAACATGAAACATATAAAATATATAAATATTATTAATGATATGTATGAAGGAGCGGTTACAAGTATGAGAATAATGGGAGGCGATATAGAGGAGTTCCCTATAACAGTGGGTTTGCATCAAAGATCGGTCTTGAGTCCATACTTGTTTACTCTAGTAATGGATGAGTTAACTAGTTATATCCAAGATGATATCCCATGGTGTATGTTGTTCGCAGATGATATTGTCCCAATGAATGAAACCAGAGATGGAGTAAAACAAAAGTTAGAACTATGGAGAAATATTCTAGGAAGTAGAGGCTTTAGGCTAAGTAGAAGTAAGACAAAATATGTGCACTATAATTTTAGTCTAAGTAGACAGATAAAGGGGAAGTGAAACTAGGTGAATTGGTGATGCAGGAGGCTCGAGTCAAATGTTGGTGCTGGGTTGGCGGGTCAATGTAAAGACTGGAAATTATCGAGATTGGGTCGGTTTTGGGTGTGGTTCGGTATTTTGGCCATAACTTTGGCTACCGATATCAGAATTGGGCGTTCGACCCCAATTCAGAAAGCTCTTTGTGGCGCGCACGATATGGGGACGTCATATTAGAGAGAATTTTAGTTTTTTTTATCTATTTTTAGAAATATTTAATCCGCCAAATTAGGGTTTTCGGTCTTTTTCCTATTTTTGGTAATATTTCATATGCCAAATTAGGATAGGATTTGAATTCGATTTGATCTCGGATTTTTAGGAGTTATCTTATTTGTTTAGAGTTTTAAATTTAGATAAGTTTAGTTTTAAATAATAATTTGTCAATTTTAGCAAATTTAGATTAGATGATAAGGTTAATCTTCTGAGGCTATTTAACCCGGCTTGTGGGTTAGTTTTTCATTATTGAATTTTGATTAATAATATTTTTCTGAATTTCAGAGTATTTTCTTTGGTTCTTTTGGTTCTTCGTTTGTTCTTCCTTGTGGTCCTTGAACCCGGAGCCCGCGGGATACTCGCTACCCCGCCCGACGTCAATTGGTAGTGCCTAACGTTACCCATTTCAAGTATTTAGGTTCCATTTTCCAGAATGATGGGATGATAGATGAAGATGTAACTTATAAAATTAAAGCTGGATGGTTAAATGGAGAAATGCCACGGGTGTGTTATGTGATAAGAAAATGCCTAACAAAGTGCATGGAAAATTCTATTGGACATCAGTTAGACCAACTATGCTATACGGGAGCGAGTGTTGGTCAACTAAAGTTCAACATATTCATAAGATGAATGTGACAAAAATGAGGATGCTAAGGTGGATGAGTGATCATACAAGATTAAATAAAATTAAAAATAAACACATTCGACAAAAGGTGTATGTTGCACCCATTGAAGATAAAATAAGAGAGAGGCGTTTAAGAGGGTTTGGACATGTACGCCAGAGACCCTAGGTGTCCCGGTTCAAAAATGTGATAGTTTAGTTATAGAAGGTAAGATAAGGGGTAGAGGTAGGCCTAGGATTACATGGAGAGAGGTAGTGTCTAAGGACCTACCTATGTTAGATATTGAGCCGAATCTTGCTTTTGACAGTGCGCCATAGAGAGAAAGAATCCATATAGCCAACACTATCTAGTATAGGATTATGGATAAGTCGGTTAAAAATCTCTTTTATTAGCTTTGTTAGGAAGATACTTTTTGCTCTAACATGCCAATCCCTCATAGATTTATTTATTTATTATTTATTATTTATTATTAATAAATTTATATATTTTTTTTTATGTATTTATTTATATTATTATTATTATTATTATTATTATTATTATTATTATTTATTTATTTATCAACTTTTTTGGAGAGCGACATGGAAACAGAGAATCCATATAGTCGACCCCATCTAGTATGGGATTAAGACTTAGTTGTTGTTGTTGTTGTTGTATGCACCTTCTGTCAGATGTGTTCATTTCTAATCTTATACAATCTTGTATGACCACACATTCACCTTAACATCCTCATTTCTGCCACATTCATCTTCTGAATATGTTGAAATTTAGTTGCCCGACACTCGCTCCCGTATAACATGGCTCGTCTAACTGTCGTTTTATAAAACATTCCCTTCACTTTATTAGGCATCTTCTTATCACATAACACACCCGTAGTACTTCTCAATTTCAACTATCCTGTTCTGATTCTATGGGATACATCTTCATTGGTCATTCCATCCTCTTGGAAAATGGAACCTATATACTCAAAATGGTTATACTTAGGGACTACTACCCCATCTAGTGTCGTTTCTTCTTCGTCTCTCCTACCTTGACTGAAATTATAATGCATATATTCTGTTTTACTTCTACTAAGCCTAAAACCTCTATTCTTAAGGGTGTTCTTCCATAATTCTAGCTTATGATTAATTCCATCTCTAGTCTCATCAACTAGGACAATGTCATCTTCGAATAATATATACCATGGGATGTCATCTTGGATATAATTAGTTAACTCATCCATTACTAGAATAACAAGTATGGTCTCAAGGCCGATCCCTGATATAGACCCACTGTTATAGGAAACTCCTCTGAATCTCCTCCACCTATTCTCACACTTGTAGTACATATCTTTAATAACATTTATATATTTAACATGAATGTCTTTATTTTCCAACGCCTATCAAAGGACTTGTCTTGCTACCCTACATATGCTTTCTTTAGGTGAATGAAAACCATATGAAGATTTTTTTTTCTCTTGTAGATCTCCATCAAACTCCTTAACAAATGAATGGCTTCTGTTGTAGATCTACCAAGTATAAAGCCAAATTGGTTCTCTGACACCTTTGTAATATCCCTTAGTCGATGCTCTATTACCCTCTCCCAGAGTTTCATCGTGTGGCTCATTAATTTAATGGCACGGTAGTTTGTGTAATTTTGAATACCCCCCTTATTTTTATATATAGGGACCAGAATTCTCTTTCTCAAATTGTTTGGCATCTTTCCCCCTTTTAATATAGACTTGATAAGTTTGGTTAACCATAAAAGTCGAAGAAAATCCTAAAAGTCTAAGACAACGTTTGACAACAAAGAGATAAGTAAATGGACAGAATTGAATAGAATAGAATGTGTTCGGTGAGATATGAATAGATACAAAACCACCCATTATCTACACTCCCCTTGCTATATAATAAAAAGGCAGTCTGGTGCTACAAAGCTCTCGTATTGTATGGGGTCCGGGGAAGGGTCGGACCACTTGGGTCTATTGTATGCAACCTTATCCTGCTTTTTAAAGTAAGAGACTTTTTCTACGAGTCAAACTATGAATTCTTTATATTTTTTGAAGAATTTAAAAACAAGAGGCATTTTAAAAACAACTTTATTGTTGCGCCAAGGTTCCCCTTCTCCTTGCCATATAATAGATTTCTTTAAATTTTTTATTTTTTGATTTTATACGAATTCAATCTATTCAACTTTAAATTTTAAATGTTTGTCACAGATATAAAATTATCTAATAAATTATATAATTTTAGTGAAAATAGTTTTACCAATATTGAAAATTATAAATTAATTTGAAGGTGTTTTTGCTATAGTAAAATTTTAACATATAAAATGTCAATTATATATTATATAATGATTTTTTTTTTCTTTTGCCTATATACCACTACATTTTTTTAATTAATTCCCATGTATATTAAAATAAACTCAGAAAATTTTAAAAAAAACCATGTGGTTTCTCCAACTAACAAAAAAGGGAAAACAAGTTAAGTTTTTTTTTTTTTTTAACAAAAACTGCCCTTTTTTTGCAAATCCGTGTAACCACATGGTTTTTTTTCGTTAAAAACCTTATGGTTTTTCCTTTTTTTGTTAATTGGAGAAACCACAAGGTTTTTTTAGAAGAAAAAAAACACATTCTTTATTTTGGAAATCTGTGAAACCACAGTGTTTTTTTGAAATTTACCCATTATAATATGAATACTACTTTTGAGGGTTATATGTAAATATTAATAATAATTATGTTTTGCATATACAATTTTATAAGGGTTTTGGAGTACCTATGAAATTACAATTTTTGTAAAGG
Source organism: Dioscorea zingiberensis (assembly GCA_026586065.1). Taxonomy (NCBI): domain Eukaryota; kingdom Viridiplantae; phylum Streptophyta; class Magnoliopsida; order Dioscoreales; family Dioscoreaceae; genus Dioscorea; species Dioscorea zingiberensis. The sequence continues at coordinate 27,435,083 of CM048824.1, forward strand.
TATGTATACGACATTAGGTATTAAAAATGTGTAAATGTGTAACATTCCTCTCTATATATAAATATTAAAATTTATTTTATTTAATATTTGGCAAAAAATGTGTATAAAAAAACATGATTGGAGGGATATCTATGTAATTACAATTTTTATAAGGTATGTAATTGAAACAAAATTTAATAAATTATATATGTAAAATGAGTTTTTATTATGGTGTATTTAATAAACCATAATAAATTATGTATGTAGTATTTATTTGGAGTACCTATGAAAAGAATGGTAAAGTTGGAAAATTCGTTTATCCCACTGTGGGACAAATTTATACTATGCGAACATAAGATAAAAATCTTGGAGTTTTTGTTTAATAGAACGAAACAAATTCTTCTGCTTCGATGAACCGAATTATTTTATTTGTACCCATTTATCCCATGTACAAAATGCACTCTAAAATATACCTAATTAAATTTCAAATAAAACTATGTATAAGATCCTTCTAAAAATAAGTAAAACAAATTACAAAATAAGACTTTCTAATGCAAATTATACTCCTAATTATGTAAGTAGCTTCAATAACTAAACTCCAAAGCTAGTAGGATTATATTAAGTCTTCTTCCTTGAATCAAACCTTCAATTATTTAGAATAATCCAAGGTGTTCTTAAATTTAGATTCTCTACGAGAGATTAATATCTATTCCAGTGTCATTTGTTTGCAAAACCTCTTTCTTATTGTTATCCCTTATGACCTTATGTTTGTTATCTTACATGATCTGGTTCTTCAAGTGTATTCAATTATTTTGTAGTGTATTTTGCCTAAAAAAGTAGCCATTACGAGCTATCTTTGAAATCCATCTTTAATGAGATGTTTAGGTGATGATGATATTTGAGTTAGATCTAATTTTGGTGGCGTTATTATAAGAACTTCACTTAGTAATCACTTCTAAACATGCTAGGAAAGATTCTTCTTAGTATTTTTCATGTTTGGCTATAGTGTATGGACCTCACTATTTGCCTTGTGATGGAACAAATTAACATTCAATCCACTAATGAATAAATATTACCATCTTCTAATCTTTAACTTTTATATGATATATTCTCTTACATGTCTTTATTATTTTAACATGGATATGCTGATTTCTTATGGGATAACACCTTTACTATGGTCTTCTAAGTTATCCTTATCGCTTCTATCATTTACATTGATAAACCAAATTGTAGTTCTATTCATAATCCTTTCTAATAAACCTTAACCTTAAGCTCCAGTTTGACATTTGGGAAAATTAAATGATATCAGCTTATAAGATAGTAAATTAAATAAAAGGTGAGTACATATTTAGTCTCTGAACTATACCTGTCCACTGTACTAAAAAACTATTTTGTTAGACCCTGAACAACTTAATTGTGTTCATTTTGGTCCCTGAGAATAATTTTGTTGCTGACATGCCTAGAAATATGATTGTTGTTCCTACTTAGAAGCTTCCCTACAGAAGCAATCTTGCAACGTTTCCATTTGCTTCTATGATTTTTTCAACATTAGTGTCGAATTCGACTCCAGGGATTCTTTGTTCTGTTCTTCATTTGTTGCTTTGTCGGAGCCCTTCCTTTCTTTGTTGGCGACCGTCTATTTATTTTCTAGGACCTGGGCAGATTTTGAAATGAAGAACGTTGTTAGAAGATTTATGTTTTTGGCGATTGAGTGGGGGTTTTTATATGGGTCTTCTGTGATGTGCCCTTAGAGATTTCATAAACTGGTGTTGATCTTGTGCTATAATCTAAAAATGAGGGATTTGTTTATCTTCATAAGGACTGATGTGATGGAGGCAACAAAGTTCAATTTTAGGATGATAGATGTATGCGGTACTAGGGAAGTGTGGGCGTATAATCGGTGGACAAGAGGAGTAGATCGAGGTGCTCAGAGGAGTGGTGATAATGGTGAACCCAACAATGACAATAGTTATCCACGTCAACATTACCACATCAGCATAATCATCCCTGAAATTTGCTGAGGGATATTGATATAACAGTACTTAGGGGTGTAAATGATATATTATTACTCGCAAGCTACTCGAGCTCGACTCAAGAAAAACTCAAACTTGACTCGATCATGGTCAAGCCGAGCTCGAGCTCGAGTAGCTCAAGTAGTCAAGCAAACCGAGTTCGAGTATCTTACTACTTGACTCGAGTGTTCGTGAGCCTAATCGAGTAGTTATATATATATATATATATATATATATATATATATATATATATTATTTTTTATTAAAATTACAAATTTATCCTCATATCCTCCGATAAAAATTAAATATATTAAAACTTAAATTTTCTTTTTAAACAAAAAAAACCCCTAACTACGCTTCCATTTTCTCCACAACGCCGTCAACGACCAACCACGCTTTGTTTGCGCTCTCTATCTACAACCCTATATCCAGATGGTCAAATCCAACAACGGCTTCATCACCACCCTTGCTACTGGCGGCGGCGGCGGCGGCGGCAAGAACTACTGCTTCAACATCCAGAACGATGGTGGGGACCTCATTCTCAAGACCAAGATCGTCACCATCACTATCAAGGCCACCGTCATCGATCAAGCTCCCTGCGCCGTTTACTCCATTAATAAGATTCTCCAGTCCAACGAGTTGTTCAAGGAAAAGGAGGTTGAGCCCCCAGTGCCGATGCCGGCTTCCGCTGTCGATGCGCCTAAAGGCTTAAAGAAGGTCTCTTCACTGGCTCTCGTCGACGGCCCTAACTCGGTTCCGACTGATGACAATGCTGCTGACGACAATGCCGCAATTTCCCGGACCGTTCTCAGCCTTAGCCGCTTGCTCGCCGCCTCAACTGCGTTGGTGGTGGCTGTGGTTTAAATTTTCTTTTGTTTTTTATTTAAGAAAAAATGGGGAAATTGAGAGGTAATTGATTTTGTGGAGAATAAAGGGGAGTGGAAAGTGATCTTATCTTCTTTTTTTTTGTTTTAATTTTCTGGTTTGTATTTTGTAAGTATGCATGAAAATGAAGGGAAAAAGCTTTGAATAATTGTTGAATAATTGAGCAGAAGAATATTTATAATCAAATCAAAGAAATTTTGAGCTTAATCGAGCAAGCTCGAGTTATGTATCGAGCCGAGCATGAGCTATAAAAACAAAACTCGGTCGAGTTCGAGTCGAGTATCGAGCAACAAGTTTTCAGTCGAACTCGAGCTCGAGCACCCTATTACTTGGCTCGAGCTCGATTGATTACACCCCTAGCAGTGCTATGTCAACATCTACTTAGGCTTGCAAGGTGCCACATAAGGTAAGAAATTAACTAAAAATACCAAACTAACATCGTTCTATATTGCCATATCAAAGATGGAGTCTCTCTTTGATGGAACTCCTTGTAAAAATAACCCAAGGTATAAACTTAAGCAAGCTTATACCACTGATAAGAAAAACTTTATTACTAGAATAGAATAAAAGACTACAATGGCCATGAAATTACTCAAGTATTTGATAACCAACGACATAAGGTTTTGCTACTCTTATAGCCAAAACTTGCATGTAGATCCACTAATTAGACTATAATCTTGCATGCAAATCCCCTTGATTTCTGCTCATCCAATCCCCTTGATTCCTTCACATGCATGCGATCTCATGCAAATCTCCTTGATTTGATTGCCAACCATATTATGAACTCTTGATATAATTAGCTCCCTTACCAAACTATGTTCAACACTCTTAAGGATTAAAATATATTTAATTGACTAATTTAGGGACTAACAAAATGTTTTTTTTAGTATGGGAAAACTATGTTTTTTGATATACTGTATGAACTGACTTACTACACTGATTGCATATGCAATATCAAGGCGAGTTATTCTAAGGTAGTTTAATTTCCCAACCAGTCTTCTGTATCTCTCCGGATCTTAAAACAATTCATCTTCTTTACTAAGCTGTGAGTTAGGCGACATAGGTATGCTGCATGGTTTATCACCCAAATTTCCTGTCTCAGATAGCAAATCAAGAACATATTTTCGTTGAGATACAAGGATGCCCTTCTTACTTCGTAAAACTTCGATGCCCAAGAAATATTTTAGACTTCCCAAATCTTTAGTGTGAATTGAGTATGAAGATGAGACTTTAGGGATGAGATACCAGAATTGTCACTCCTAGTGATAACTATGTCATCAACATATACAACCAGAAGGATAAGACCAAATAGGGAATTCCTGTTAAAGACTGAGTTATCAGACCGACTCTTTTCCAAACCAAACTGTTTCACCACTTTACTGAATTTACCAAACCAAGCTCAGGGACTTTGTTTTAGCCCATTAAGAGATTTATGAAGGTGACAAACCTTACCAGACTCTCCTTGAGCAACAAACCTAGGCGGTTGCTCCACATAGACCTCCTTTTGAAGATCACCATGCAGAAATGCATTTTTAATGTCAAGCTGATGGAAAGGCTAGTCATAAGTAGCTGTTAAAGAAATGAACAAGCGAACGTAGGTCAATTAAGCTACAAGAGATAAAGTATGTGAGTAAGATTGACTTTAATGGCAAAGACCCATTTATATGTAATAGCTTTCTTTCCTGTAGGTAAGTCAACTAATTCCCAAGTACCATTAGCATCTAAAGCACTCATTTTCTCTATCATAGCACTGCTTCAACCAGGATGAGAGAGGACAACATGGACAGATTTGGGTAAATTTAAAGAATCAATTGCAGAAACAAAATGTACTCAAAGTATGAGATAAGTGAGCATAAGAAACAAAAGAGGAAATGGGATAGGTGCATTGACGTTTAGCTTTACGAAGAGCAATGGGAAGATCAAGAGTACTGGGTGTTGGATCCGTTGACGAATAAGTTGCTGGTGGTAGATGTGAAGCAAAGTTGTCGTTTCGTTTGGAATAAACTTATAAGATGAGAGGGTTAGGACAGGCAGAATCAGATAAAACATGAGAATGAACAATATATACTAAAAAATCATCATCCGCTCCTTGTGGTGGAGGAGTGCATTGGGAAAAGGAATGGGAGTATCTTCGAAAAATACAATATCTGCAGACATAAGATATCTGCTGAGTTGAGGACAAAAGCAACGATAACCTTTTTGGAAATGAGAATATCTGTTGAGTTAAGGGATTTTGGATCTAGTTTGGTTAATCCAGGACGGACATCTCAAACAAAACATGTACACTCAAAAATACAAGGTACAATTGGAAACAAAGGTTTTGATGGAAAAAGAACTGTATAGGGAATTTTTCCTTGAAGGATAGAAAATGTAAGGCGATTGATCTAGAAACAGGCTGTGACAATGGTATCTGCCAAGAAATGTTTAGGGACTTGTATTTGAAAGAGGAGGGCTCTAGCAGTTTCAAGAAGATGTTTGTTTTTCCGTTCGGCCACTCCATTTTAGGAAGGTGTGTCAATATAAGAAGATTGATGAAGTATTCCGTATTGAGTCATGTAAGTGTGAGATTCATATAAAGAATATTCCTTGGCATTATCACTTCGCAAAGTATGAACTGTGGTGTGAAATTGTGTTTTAATTTTAGCACAAAAAGCAGACAAATGAGAAAATAATTCTGAACGATTTTTCATTAGATAAAGCCAAGTGACATGGGAATAATCATCAACAAATGAGACAAATTACTTAAAACCACTTTTGGACACGTCTGGACAAGGACCCTAAACATCGGAGTGAACTAATTCAAAAGGAAAATTGACCCGTTTATTGACTCGAGGACTAGAGAGCAGATGGTGATGTTTGGCAAACTGACAAGACTCACATTCTAAAGTTGACATATGCTGAAATGTAGGATATAATTGTTTTAATAAAGACAGAGAAGAATGACCCAACCAATGATGAAGTAGAGAAAGCTGAAAGGCAGTAGAGTAGGCAATATGTCGTGGAATTGGGGTATCCAAAATGTAAAGACCTCTGGATTCACATCCTCTACCAGTGATCTTCTTCGTCATAAGATCCTGAAACACATAATGATTAGGGTAAAATGTAGTAGAACATTGTAATCCAATAGTGATTTTACTGACAGAAAGTAAATTGAAGGAAAAGTGTGCAGACTTAAGACCGAGGATAATGAAAGAGTAGTAGTAAAATGAGCAGTTCCATAACCAAGAACTTGTGAAGTAGACCCATCAGCTAAGGTAACATGATGATTAGGATTATGTGAACGAAAATTAGAAAAGAAGTTGGGATTACCTGTCATATGATTTGTGGGCCCGGAATCAATGATCCATTTAGACGGAGAAGAAAGGAGACATGCAGGGGAATTACTTGATTCTGCAATTACAGTGATAGAGGACGATGGACTTTTCAGTTTCTTGATACCCAGTGAATTTGGCAAACTCTTCTGCAGAAACAGTGATTTGTGGAATAGTGGGTGAACCGGGTGTAGTGGCCATATGAGCTGAGGAATACCGCTTTCTTTGGAGCTTCTTACAATTGTATTTGGTGTGGCCTGGATCATGATAATAGCGATAAACTACTCACCCTGAATTGGACCCTCAATTATCTTTGTTATTGGGCCTTCCACTCTTTTGAACATTATGACTAATAAGAACACTAGATGGTGGTCTAGGTGGAAGAGGGGCTTTAGTCTCGATGTGAAGTATTTTGGCAAAGGTCTCCTGAAGAGTGGAAAACTCTGAACTAGATAGTATTTGAGATTTGGCTGTTTCAAACTGAGGGCCAAGACTTACAAGAAAATTCATCACCGCCATCTTTTCCCGTTGGTCTTGTTGAGTTTGTGTATCAGTGCTGAAAGGGAGAAGAGCATTGAGTTCTTTATAGGTTCATTTGAACTTCATCAAATATGCATGTAGGGGCAGGTCCTATTGCTCAACACGATAGAATCATTTACAAACCTTATAAATATGAGTCACATTACCTTTCCCTGAGTAAACAAATTCTAAGTATGTGATGAGTTCTTTAACATTCTCACAATGATTGATAAGCCCAACAATTTCAGGATTAACAGAGTTTTCAATTTGTAAAAATAATCTGGCATCATCTCGTAACCAGGACTTACAGGTATCATTTGTAGGAGGATCATCGGCGAGATGGGAATCCATAGAAATACTTCTACGGTAAATCCTAATGGTTCTTGACCAGGCTAAATAGTTCAATTCATCCAATTTGTGCTCCGTGATTTTAGATAGAACGGGGATAATTTCAGTCACGAGGGGTTTATTTTGCTCGGCCGTGGTAAGATATTAAATAGAAAAAAAGGTAAATTGAGAGGAGAGAACCTGATTAAGAGAGAATTGAGGGATATCGACCACACTAGATGACTAAGGACGACGACCGGACTGCAGCGGAACAATAAACTAGAAAGGGGGGATTTTTCCGGTGTTGGTGGTGGGACAAGAGAGTGGTCGAAAGGGACTGACCCAAAAAAAAAATGGCAGGGGTTTCGGTCTGAAACCGAAAACAAAGCCGGATAACAAAGAAGAAAAAAAAAATCATAGAACCCTATGTCTCTGATACCATGTAATTGTAGAAAAAGAATATATATTTGATGATCATAAAACTACAATGTACAAGGTTATATATACACATATTAGGTCTATCAGTATAGGAAGGATTTGACTAAATCCCTAAATCAAAGAAACTATTCCTAAATCAAAGGAACTATCCTATTTAGGCTATATAGAGGCTTTAACAATAGGAAAGCATAACGACTAGAAAAGATACTACTCATGCCTTCTTATGAGTTATTTTCAATAGTAAAAGAAGGATTATTCATGAGGTAGTAATGCTAATGAAAGCAATTGGGTGACACCCAAAATATTCCAATAATTATTCTTACTAGAGTATATGCATCATAAGTGAAATAATAAATAAGGAAACCATAAACATGGTGCACTTGGTTGGAATTGGAATAAGTTGGGTTAAGGGTTTTGAAGTACAAATTTTGTTTGGATAAAAAACTTTTATTCTAGTTGACTGAACTTTTGACTTAATTAATACCAATCAGAATAAATATTTTATAATTAAAATATATTTTCCAATTAATGATTGATATTTATCAATTTTTAATAGTATATTTTGTAAAAAGTCCTATCCCTATTACAAGTTATTTGGAAGGTGGTATTTAGTCTGAAAGGGTAGAATAAGTTGTGATAAATCTTGAACCGAACAAAGCCTAGAATTTACTTGGAAAACCATTTAGTGTAGAGGGAAATATCACAGAGCAAAGTCCGAGTAAAATACACTAAATAAAATTATTATTCGATATCTCTAAGCCATTTCCAAACTTGAGAACTATGCCATTTTGAAATAACACATCACAAACCATTTTGTATGGATATATAAACTGAGTGTTGTGATTCTTTGTGTTCAAAGTGTATCTCAATCCACCCAAAGAGAAAAAATTGAAATAGCTTCAAGATGCTCTCTTTGTGAAGGACCCAATACCTTATTTTTTGTTGAAGTACCAAGAGAAAACCATTGGTAAACTTGATTTTATTATCATTATTCTCTCTTCAGTTGGGGAAACACATGAGAAATATCTTTCTTATTCTTCAAGTCATGCCACATAAGACTAGGTTTTCTTTAAAAAACTGTTTTTACTTTGATTCCAAGTGGGACTCTAAGTGGACTTTGACCCAACTTGGTCTCAGACCCAACCCAACAGCTAAGAGTAGCTTTTTGATGATCAGGTTGAGTGTATGCGCCCTCACAATTTTGGTACGTGTCCTCACAATTTTGGTGTTTGCTGGTTGTATTTTCTGCTCCTAACTTCTTCCTTGTCTCTCTTTTCTCTTTTTTTGTTATGATGGACAGCAAATCTCATACCACTACCAACTACTACTGTTTCATGTGCCATTCCTTTGCAAGTGTTGATCCTTAACATTCCCTGATCATGCTATGGGTCTCTTACACCCCCTTAAATGAGCTTTGCTCCTGCAGGCTTTTGCAAAATCAATCTCATATATGGTACTACTGGTGTTTTAAGTCCAACTTTTGTTTGGTGGGTAGACTTTATGTATATCTCCTCCTATAATGTATAAGCCTGTACTTTTCACAGGGCAATTTTTGATTTGTGGAGGCACACACTTTTGTTCAATCGTGAATTCACATATCTAATTTTTTCTATATTCACTGGATACATGCTGATTGTCCTTTGATTTCTATGCTACTTAAAATGGTTCACTGTGGTTCTAGATCTCTGTCTTTTGGTTTAATGGTTATTTTACATGTGCTACTGCAGAATCTGGTTTGTGGGAAAAATATTCTAATTGACAGGAGCATCCACACAGCATATGTGCAGGCTATAAGGTCTGCGCAAAACTTTATATACATTGAAAACCAGTATTTCATTGGTTCTTCTTATGCTTGGCCATCTTACAAAAATGCAGGTGTGTAACACTTCATACTTTGAACTGTTTTTAATACTGCTTTCATAGGGATGCTTATTCTTGTGCTTGAAGTATACAAATATTAGCTTTTTATTTTTGCTAAATATCAACCTTCTAAAAAATTTCATGAAGTGTGCAAAGGGATTAATTTAATGATTTTCTCTACCTACAAAAGATAAATTTTACTCCAGCTATGGTGACAATTAGACCCAAGTGGTCCGACCCTTCCCTGGACCCCACGCATAGCGGGAGCTTTCTAACACCGGGCTGCCCTTTATGGTGACAATTATATGTATCCTCTTCATAATATTGATGTCACTTAGCTTGCAAAAGGTCCAGAGGTCTAGGGACTTTGTGAATGGAGGCAAGGTTTACATATATAACAACCTATATATAATCACCCTAACTTTAACTTAAACATAATATAATTTGGTCCCGATACAAATCAAATATAATGAATATTCTATTTGCTTGAAATGTAATCAATTGGTTCATTTGGATTGACTGTTTTTATGGCCATAAGTACTTTATAAGTTATAAGCATAGCTAGGCCATTTTTTGATGTTTGTTTTGACTTCCAGAAAAAGTGGAAACAATGAAAAAACCCTTGCACCACATTTTCAGAAGTGCTTGGATAGGTGTTCCAGGAGAAGCACTCTGGAGCTTAAAAAAAGCACCTTTTTTTTTTTTTGTGGAGAAACATACTGATATTTTTTTAGATGAAAATACTGTCGTAAGTGTTTCTACAGTGACTTATCACTTACAAGGGCCGTTAGATAAAATGGTAAAAAAGTATTTTTTTTTAAAGTCAATTCAAATTTTTAGATGAAAATACTGTCGTAAGTGTTTCTACAGTGACTTATCACTTACAATGGCAGTTAGATAAAATGGTAAAAAAGTATTTTTTTTTAAAGTCAATTCAAATGACCCTTAAATTTAAAATCAAATTCAATGGGTTGATTTTTTCTTTTTTATAATTATAAATGACCCTTGACCAACTTTTATTTAAAAATTGATCTTTTTGGTTAAAGCTGATGTTTCAAATGCTCACTTTAACCATTTTGGTAATTTGGATGATGTGGCAGTTAAAGCCGATGTTAGAAACGTCGGTCCTAAAGAGAGTATCGCATAACGTTAGCATTTGGAATGCCAACTTTACGAAATTACTTATGTTTATAAAATTGGTAGAGCTAGCATTTGAAATGTCGACTTCACCCAAATTTTTTAAAAAATTAATTTTAAATAATTTTAGGGTTTAAGGTTGAGGTTGAAGTTATATTTATTTATTTTTTTAAATTTAAGTGAAACTGATGAAACTGTTACCTGATTTTTTCTTTTAAAAGTAATTTCAGTGAAGTTTCCATTTGAAATGCCGGCTTCACCCAAAATTTTTTAAAAATATAATTCTGATAGGCCTCTAGTCCGTTAACAGTTATGTTGATTAGTTTGCTATCTTGAATGGATAGGGTTAAGTGGATAAGCTTTATCTAATTATTTTGTTATCATGTTAGGGTTACAAGAGTCATGTTTGTGGAGAGGGGAACCTATCTTGTTATTGGGTTATTTCAGAGCTTTGCTCATTGGGAGAGATTTCCAGGCCTCTCGAAAGCCTGATCTGTTTTGTTATTAGTTTGTGCATATCAAAATAGTATCAAAACAGCTCGAACCTGAGGAATGGCCAAGAACGTGAGTCAATGGGTAGATTAGATCGAGGAGGTGGTTGGATCTATGCAACAGGAGCTCCAGTGAGTTGAAGGTTCGTTATGAGAAGAGTTGCAGAGCATCGGAAGGCGTTTCGATGAATCCATGGATGGGGTGCTGAAATTAATAAAGCTGCAGGAGGAGTCGCAATGATTTGGATCATCATCAACGGAGAAATTAAAGGAATTGGCACCAACGATGGTTGGGGAATCGCCCGGCTATGTCGGGAATTCACAGGGGCTAGGGAATCGCCAAGATTTTTGGTTTCGCAAGCTTGAAATGCTGGTGTTTGATGGGACCAATTCGGATGGTTGGTTGCTGAAAGCGGAGCGATATTCAATCTCAACCGATTTTCAAATGAAGAGAGACTCGAGGCAACCGTGATTACTTTTGAGGGAGATGCTTTGTTGTGGCATTAGTAGGAAAACAAGAAGAGGTCAATCATCCTTTGGGAAGAGATGAAACTTCATCTACTGCAACAATTCCGATCCACACAGGCTAGGTCCTTTCACGAACAGTGGCTTGCATTATCTCAGGAGGGCAACGTGTGTGAATATCACAGGAAATTCATAGAGCTGGCGGCGCCGCTTGAAGATGTCCCAGATGCAGTGGCTTTAGGCAATTTTATCAATGGGTTCAAGCCGGAAATTCGGGCCGAGATACGTATATTGGAGCCTCACAATTTGGGTTGGGCTATGGATCTTGCCCAAAGAGTGGAAGACAAGATCAATCTGACTAAAGCCAACAAGGGCGTTTTTAGCTCATCTCCAAACAGAGTAGAGTAGTCTTCCCGAGCTACCACGCCATTGTCAGATTCATCTTGGCCACCGCCCAACAACAACACTGTCGTGAAAAGGCCGTTTGGGGAGGTTCAAAGGCTGTCCGATTCTGAAGCGCAGAAGAAGAGGGAGAAAGGTCTTTGCTATCGTTGCGATGACAAGTGGTCTCCGGGACACCGATGCAAACGGAAAGATATGACGAAGGCGAGGAAGAGTCAAAGGATACAACATTGCCGGAGGAAGCCGAGGTGACACAGAGGTGTTACTCAAGTGGAGGGCCTTCCGGATTTCGAGGCTACCTTGGAAGATTCTCGGCTGATTCAAAACCAATTTCCCAATTTTCACCTTGAGGACAAGGTGAAAGTTTGGGCTGGGGTAATGATAGGCCTCTAGTCCGTTAATAGTTATGTTGATTAGTTTGTTATCTTGAATGGATAGGGTTGAGTGGATAAGCTTTATCATGTTAGGGTTATAAGAGTCACATTTGTGGAGAGGGGAACCTATCTTGTTATTGGGTTATTTCAGAACTTTGCTCATTGACAGAGATTTTCAGGCCTCTCAAAAGCCTGATTTGTTATGTTATTAGTTTGTGCATATCAAATTCCATTTAAGCCAGTGTTTGGAATGTCGGCTTTGCTTGAAAGTAAGAGATAAATTAATTTCAGTGAAGCTAGCATTTCAAACGACAGTTTTAGATGGTAGTTCCTTTGGCCATGAGTGTTACATTATTCAAATTGCCAACTTTGCTAATATCGACATTTGTTCTAGGGTTATTTCACAATTTTTTATTTATTTGACTTTTTAAAAAATTTCCCTTAATCAAAAGAGTTCATTTATAGTGGTTAGGTTGATAATAAGAAAGATGTATGTTGCTTTAGTTGCTTAATTGGATCACACTATAGTTCTTTTGATACTTTGTATTAGCTGTGCATAAGGTATTCTCTACTTTCTGTTGCTAGCGGTACTCCCTAGGTTGTGTGAACCCTAATTGCATTGTGATCAAGACGGTAATTATTTTGGTAAACATATACAATTACCAAAGAACTTTGTTTATGCATCTTTAGATAGTACCATAGTCACTAATTTTATAAAAATTGTAGAATATAGTCAGACAAACATAATATTTTTCAAATCTCAAAATCAGTGGTTCATCTACAGATATGTGCATGATTAATAACTTTAATTTAAATTCAAAACTTTGATCATGACTTCAAGTTTACAAAGATATTAAAGATTTCAACCGGCCCAACATCATTAGCCATGAGCATCAGTCAAAAGATACAATGCATTTTCTTCTGCCTCTAATTTTATTGTCTACATCCTCATTACATTTGCATGCTTCAATATGTTCTGGTTGTTGTTTTAAATTTTGAGTGAGCAGTTGTATCCATCTATCATCAAAGCTATCAAAATTTTGCATCGGCTTCTGATGTAAACCCCTAGCAGTCAACTGATATTTAGACTTGTGGACTACTGGATTATTGATATATCATTTACTTCCATTGATAAATGTTGGTATTTAATATATATATATATATATATATATATATATGATTGTTTGTCACAATTGCTTTTATCTATGTTTTCCTAGATACTTGATAAACTTGTTTGAGGTCCCTCTGTTTGACCTTTTTATTTTTATTATTATTTTTGACTTTTGAAGTTTCTATATATAGTTATATTGATCTCCTTATTATTCCTGTGCGCCTATATGATCTCAGAATTATGTATGCAAGCACTTCTGAGCATACAACTTTCTTAAACAGATGCTAGTAATCTTGTTCCAATGGAATTGGCCCTTAAGATTGTGAGCAAAATTAGAGCTAGAGAGCGATTTGCTGTGTACGTTGTCATACCAATGTGGCCTGAAGGTGTTCCTACTACTGCTTCTGTGCAAGAAATTCTTTTCTGGCAGGTAGTAACACTGCTGAACTTATTAATGTTATTTTTTATTTATATTTTATTTTATTTTTGTGGCAATCTTTCATGTGTTTTCTAATGGAGGATAGCACATGCAATGCCTTACAGTTTTTCTTTATTTCTATTCAATTTTTAGATTGGCCTTCACAAAAAAGAAGCTCGTAATGGATGAACATTAATGTTTCTCCCTGACTAAGATTGGTGAATAATTGGTGTGGATATGCCACTCTTGATTGATCTTTCTTTTTAGATGAGAACATTTGCACCTATTAATTAGAGTACTGCCTATCTTAGTGATGTGTATGAATATCATGATCCACCAGAAATGACGAGGCTTTTAGGAGTTGCCTATGCTGTGGGTTTTATAAATCTGCTTCACTATCATTTTTTTTGGCTTCTGATGCATGGAGTAATAAGCATTGATGGTGTTTGCCTATCTGCATGTCCACATTTATTCAGCTTAAACTTGCCATCACAACAGCCCTGTTAACATCCAACTTGATCCATTGCATTGTGCTCCATCTACGTGTTGTTGCTAGTTGTTCTTAGATGCAAACTGAACAAATATTATCTCGACTCAATTCAACCTGACAACCTAAGCTGATAGAATGGAAGATCCATATTTATATATTCAAATCCAAATTCACTAAATTAAACGATGTGGGACTATTAGTTCCTCTAATATGCCTATTTAATACGTGCTAGTCTTTTTTGGCTAGCAATGCTGCAAACAAGCTAACCGTTACCGGCTCTTGGTCATGCTAGATGCAAACCAAACACATTATCTATATTCAGTTCAACCCAAAAGTTTTAAGCTGATAGAATGGGTGATTGAGACTTGTATAATCAAATCCAAATGGACTAAATTAATCGTTTTAAGACTATTAGTTCCTCTAATTATTACCGTACCAACTGACTATGAAAGAGGATCTATCCCTTAAAACTAAAATACATTGAACATTATCTAAAGATGGAAGCTCATTCCAAACCATGAATAGATTTACATATTATTGTTATGTAATTTTAGTTAAGAGAGACTTGACCAATCTAAATTCTTCATAAGATTTTGTTAAAAGAGCTTACTTTATGGAAAAAATGCTTCTTCAGAAGCTTGATCAGTTTTAATAAGAACTTTTGTTTTTCTCTGAAATGATGCTAAACATTATTGGTAAATACTGTAGCTCAAATTGCTTGGGCAGTACAAACATGCCCCCTTCTTTTAGGTATAATATCTCATAGTCTAAAGATATGATAGATTATTATTATTTTCAAGGGGAAATCTCGCAGATGATAAAGATTGCTGGACAGATTTCATGACTTGATTACAAGAAATGGGCATGTTGAAAATAAGAGAAATTTATCTTAATTCATTCATATTTTTAAGGAAAGTGCCCTTCAAAAGTGTTAGAGAGCAGGATAAGAGGAATAATTTCGAGTAATCGATGTGGTGCCGTTCAATAGTGTTCAATGAAAATAAGAGAAATTTATCTTAATTCATTCATATGTCCAAACTAGAATAAAAGCCTAATAACTGATGAGACAAAGATATTTACTTCATGGTAGTGAGGATCACTTTTGGGACCAGAATAAACTTATATTCTTATCTTAAAACTTAGTTCTTGTAGTACCTTTTATGTTCCAGTTGGTAGTGCAATGAAAGAAGATAATTTATCGTAAACCTGCCCGCTGGTCTTACTGATTTTGTTGTTATTTAATTAGCTAGCATTGATTTGTACCAGTTTGACCCATTTCCAACTACAGTTGATATACATGTATTGATGATGTACATCTTATAGAAAATAAATAGCAGCAAACAGTTTATTTTATACATTAAGGGACCTATTGCGTGCAGACCCAAGGCATGGATATGACTAGTACCCTTGTCACCATGAGTTGGACTTAGGAACTTTATATTTGAGAAATCAAAAGCTGAATGGAACTATTGCATACAGACATAATGCATGAATGTGACTTAGTACCCTTCCCACCACGAAACCAAAATCTGAGTATTTTGGTGATCTCATGGATTCAAATCGGGTCTATATTGGAAGTTAGCTTGTGCTTGGTTTTGATGAAGCTTGCATACTTATCAGTTATATCACCATAACACCCCACCCCATCCTACAAGAAGGTGACATTTTATGGGAGAACATTATTCTGTTCAATCTAAACAACTGACATCTTGCTTTCTTTTACAAATTTGCCATTCATACCATGACTCTGGAGGTCTCAGGTTGTTCTAGTTTGGCTTTGTTCTGCTTAAGATTTTGAATTCATGCCTTAATACTATCAAATGATAACTTTTTAAACACATCTGAATGCAGGGCCAAACAATCAAGATGATGTATGAAATCATTGGACAGGAACTTAAATCTATGAAATATGATAATGCACAGCCAGAGGATTACCTTAACTTCTATTGCCTCGGCAATCGAGAAGAATTTCCCAGGGATAGCAACCAACCAACCAATCAACCTTCAGAGAAAAGTCCAGAGGTATTATATTTAGCAACTTTTGCAGAATAAATATCTACTTAGACAGTTCTGTCAGTTGAATCATCACCAAAAGTGATGTATTTTGCTGTAGATACTTTCTTGTAGCAAATTTGAAATTAATCAACTACATTTAATCATGAATATTTCAACCAATTGTATTAGTGGGTAAATATTCACTCTCCTAGGCTTATTTTACTTATCATAAAAAATAAGCTTCAGCTAGAGGCGTATCATCATATTTTCTTTTAGTGTATCTGGAGGGACATAAGGAAGCAGATATATTTGTATTCCTAGATGTTGGATTGGTTCTCATTGAGTCTACGTTGCTCTGCCAGAAACTATGCAATTTAACCTTTAGACCTATAGGTTTTGGGAGATTAATTTGGGTTAATTACACAAATGGTTCCTCAACTTTGACCGGATTTCACTTTCTTCCCTCAACTTCATTTTGTAACAAAATCGTCCCCCAACTTTCAAAACGTAATAAAACGGTCCCACTAGCTGGTTGCCGGTTCGAAAGGTCTGACGTGGCGGTTACCTGTTGACACACCATGCCACCTAGGATTGCTGATGTGGCAGCAATAAGTGGATTTTTCATCCTCAAGCTTAAGATTTTTCACGGCCGGTCCCCCAACTTTAAGTTATTGCATGAAAGGTCCCTTATCTTTGAGTCACCCCCTTCCCCCCTAAAGGTCTGACATGGTTGTTTATTTTGAATAGACGGTTGTGATTTACTGGGTACTCTTTGGAACCCTAGCTGCTCCCAAGCGCCGCCAGCACACCGACGACATCCCTTCTCTCTGTCTCTTCCTTCTCCACCGGTGGTCACATCGGGATCTCATCTCCTCCGTGATTGGAGAACAACGCCAACAAGATCAAGAAAGAAGAGAAGAAGTGGAAGACGAAACCTGTGGCGATTGTGGTGGAATCCTCTCTGGTGTTGTAGCCCCCATCGTGAGGTTGAAGATTATTGATTTAATTGGCTTAGTCGGACGGCGACGGTGATAGCTGTGGTTGGATGTAAGGAGAGGAGTTGGGAATAATTATTAATTTGTCTTTTTTTTTTCTTCACCACCTCCAATGTATCTATCTATCTTTCCCAAATTGCTCACCATTTCCCCTAATTTCTCATTCGATCTTTTCTTCTTCATGATCTTTTGTTCGTCTTCATGCATTCAAGATCTCAACTTTTTTCAGAAATTTTCAGATCTGTTCGTTTCCCCCAATTTCTCATTCCACCATAGCTGGATCAAGATCTCAAATTTTTACAGAAATTTTCAAATCTGTTTGTATTCATGTGTAAAGAACTAATCTCCTATCTTTGGCCTCCAAGCTTCAAATCCTTCTCTAGCTCCCAACTTCATTGATTTTTGTTTTAAAAAACCCTAATCATTTCATTCTTGAATTAAAGCTAGCTTTTTGTTTTTTTTTTACTTGATTGGGTCTATCTTTCCCACAAATCTCTTAGATTTATGTTATTCTCCCCCAGTTTTTCCCAAGATTTTTCCTGAACTTTCAACTTATTAAATTGCCCAAAAAAGTTGCAATCTAGACTAAGATGAAGCTGAGATCTTGAAGCCCACCTCTTCTTCTACCGCTCCTTCTCTTGTACCTCCAACAACGCTGATTGTTGGGAGACATCGGTCAACTCCGGTGAGGCGGCGGATCCCGGAACGGGAGGGATGTGTTTAGGGTTAGGGCTAAATTTAGTTTATTAATTTGATTGGATTGTTAATTTGATTTGATTAGATTAGAGATTTCTGTTCGGTAATTTTATTGTAATTAGTTTACTCATGTTATTTTATAATTTGATTGTATTAGTTGTAATTTGTGTATTAATGGTAATTATTTATTTTAAAAATTAATGTCACATCAGGATGCTATGTTTGTGTTAGTATGTTTGAATTCCCATTTAAAATTATATTATTATTATTTTTAAAAAAAATTGCCATGTCAGTATGTAACAAAAGAGCTGACTCAAAGATGCGGGACCTTTCATGTAATAACTTAAAGTTGGGGGACTGGCCTTGAAAAATCTTAAGCTTGAGGATGAAAAATTGACTTTTTGCTGCCACGTTGGCGGTCCAAGGTGGCATGGTGAGTCAGTATGTAACCGCCATGTCAGACCATGTAAAACCGGCAACCGGTTGGTGGGACCATTTTGTTACGTTTTGAAAGTTGGGGGACGATTTTGTTACAAAATGAAGTTGAGGGACGAAAGTGAAATACGACGAAAGTTTAAGGGACGATTTATGTAATTAACCCAGATTAATTTTGCTAAATAAATTCAATTTGAAGTAAGGACTAGTAAATTTATGTGTTTTATTTGTTTGGGTACATGGTATTCTGATGCTGTTTTGTGTTCTAAGAATTTGATTTTAAAAATAGAAAGCTGAGGCCATTTCTGATGGTGGACTTTAATACCATTGGGGCAAGGTGGCCTGGTGCTACAAAGCTTCCGCTATCCGCGGGGTTCGGGGAAGGGTCAGACCACTTGGGTTTATTATATGCAACCTTACCCTGCATTTTTTTTTTTGCAAGATGTTATTTCCATAACTTGAACTCATGACCTCTAGGTTACATGGTTACTGTTGTGTCAAGGCTCCCCTTTATTTAATACCATTGGATGAAAAGAAAATGTCCTTTCTGTGCATAATTTTCTTATATACCTGTGATGAATAATTTTCCAAGTTTAAAGGGTTATGCATAAGATTCTTTCTACCTATGTAAAGTGCACTGAGGAAAACTGAATTGAACTGTGAGATAATCGATACCTTGTCTTTCAAATCATTGCATTTTTAGTTTTGACCATGGTAATGGTCTACACTAACTGATTTTATGTCGTTTTGGAAATCATTAATTTGGTAGCAAGTCTAGTATTATAAAGAGCACTGAATAACATTCTTTGCTTGAACTTTACTTATTGCTTGTGCAATAGAACTTCATAAATAATTTGGTACAAAGCTTTGTTCATTTATTCCCATATGTGCACATGCATGCGAGTGATGTTTTGTAAACCTTGCGGTTATTGTTAAATGGATGGCAAGTCAAATATCATAATGCATAATGGTTGACATCTTGACTTATCCTGGATGATGAAGTTGGTTATAGTTCAATGATAATCAATAGGACATTGATTGAGGAACCTATTTAAATTATTCTTTAGACAAACAACCAATGAGTATGATATGCAACATTAGACAAAGATAAGCGTTCATATGATATTGCTAAACCATTCTTGTTTATTTCGAGTGTTCATGGCTGTGTTGCCATGACCTTTCTCAAGAAAGTGCCCATAGATACAATACTCTTCAACCTTTCTGTTTGAAATATTCATATTCTTATGAGGTGAAATTTCATGAACAATTTGAGCTCTTCAATTTTCACTCTTCCACCACTGGAAACTTACTTATGCCCTTAGTTATGTACTGATTTCCTTATATTTGGATGTACAGATTTATTGACATCTTTGTAGGCTTATGTAATGTACCCTCTTTCAATAGCTTGGATGGTGCCTGGTTGAAATTATAAAGTAGAAAAGGCCACATCTTTAGCTAATAAGTGCATGTTTGTTGCTTCTTGTTAGGAAGTCTTAGGAATTGAACAGGGTGAAAGTCTCAAGAATGAAATCAGTTGCGGCAATTATGTTTGATGGAAAGCATGGCTGCAACATGTTGAAAAAGCCAGGGTATGTTAAAAGATGATGCCTGACCTTAAATATAATTTTTGTAACCACAAAAGGATCCTATCCGGTAGATAACTAAATAGGTCCAGTGTCTTTTAATTTTTGAGCATGACTTTTTGTGGTTGGGAAAACTTTGTTATTCATTTCCCAAACAAACATGCATGTGGGACTAATCAGTCCTGCTTTATTATCCAAATAATCATCAATTACTTTTCCATTAAATATTATAAAACACAGCAAAAGATCAAAATACCCCCTTATTACCAAATTTAATAACCCTATAACTATGCTTGATAAACACTAAAAAAAGGGTAGTGCGGTGCTAGAAAGCTCCCACATACACGGGGTCCGGGGAAGGATCAGATCACTTAGGTCTATTGTACGTAGCGTTACCGTGCTTTTTTTTTTTTTGCAAGAGGCTGTTTCTACGACTCAAACCCGTGATCTCCAAGTCATATGGCAACAACTTTACTATTGCGCTAAGGCTCTCCTTCATACTTGATAAATGTTAGAACCAGAAGATAATATGTCTTAATGTTATATTCAGGATCATGAGAATGATACAAATATAGGTATATAGGTAATGAAACCACCTATGGTGAACATAAGACTATAATCACCTATACAGGCTTGTAGAGCTAATACCCCCCCTCAAACTCATGTGGAATCATATATCAAGAGTTTGGACAAGAGGAAATTATACTGCACCCGAGTCTGAGACTTGGTGAATAAGTCGACAAGCTGGAGCTCAAAAGGAAGAAATTGGGGAGTGAGGATGCTTTGGCTTGTACTGATCACACAGGGAGAAAGCATCGACACCGATATGCTTGGAGAACAAGTGCTTCACCAGATTCAGAGTGATCTGAATAGTACCAATATTGTCACTGTGAAGGGGAGTCGGAGCAGGAGAAACAACACCAACGTCCTGAAGGAGCCAGCGCAACCAAACAATCATCTCAACAGCAGAGGCCATGGCACGAAGCTCAGTCTTGGTGCTGGACCGAGAAACACCTATTTGCTTCTTGGACTTCTAGGCAAGAAGAGAAGAGCCCAAGAATAAATAGAAACAAGTAACAGAGCGACGATTAGCTGGATCACTAGCCCAGGTAGCATTAGAGTATGCATGAAGCTGTAGTGGGCTGTTATTGGAGACAAAGAGACCATGAGACGGATTTGCTCGGAGGTAGCGCAATATCCGCAACAGATGAGCATAGTAAATAAATGTAGGCGTACTAACAAACTGACTCAGAATATGCACAACTTGGGCAATATCTGGCTGGGTGATGGTAAGATAGACCAGATTCCCAACTAAATGGCGGTAGCAAGTCATATTGAGCAAGGAAGTCCCTTCATCGGGACGTAGTTGAAGATAAAGCTTCATAGGAGTGGCCATGGTGCGAGAGTCGGAGAGAGTAGCCTGAGCCAGGAGATCAGAAGTGTAATGCTGTTGGGAGAGCTGAAACCTATTGGCAGTAGAAATGACCTCGATGCTAGCTCAGCCGACCAAGATCAATCATCTGAAACTGCTACTGAAGGTGATGCTTGACGAACTCCACATGAGAAAAGTTATCACTAGTGATAATCATATCATCCACATAGAACAACAGAAGAGTCTGCTACGAGAAGAGGAATGCACAAACAAAGCTGGATCATGTGGACTCGGCTGAAAACCAACAACCGTCACTGTGGAATTGAAGCGCTCAAACCAGGCCAGGGAAGCCTGTTTGAGACCATAGAGGGCCCGACGCAGGCGGCAAGAAAGGTCGGGTGGAGGGGAGAGGCCTAGGGGAGGAAGCATGTACACCTCCTGCTGAAGGTCAACGTGAAAAAAGGCATTCTTCACATTAAGTTGAAAGAGAGACCAGTGGTGGACGACAATAAGAGCTTAAATAGTAGTTATGTGAGCCACTGGAGCAAAGGTCTCATTATAGTCCCGGCCCTGCTCCTGCTGAAAGCCGCGGGCTATAAGTTGAGCCTTGTATCTCTCCATTAAACCATCTAAGCAAGTCTTGACCTTATAGACCCACTTGCATATAATAGGAACCGCACCAGGAGAGGAAGGGGAACCAAGTCCCAAGTAGAAGTGTGCTCGAGAGCCTCGAACTTAGCGGACATGGTAGCCTGCCACTCATGTATTTGGACAACCCCCTGGTAAGAAGCCGACTCTGGAGTACCACTGTCAAAAGCAGGAAGGGCTAGGAAGACAAGTGTTTGAATAGTTAGGCTGAGTTGGTTAGGGGGATGGCGATCACGGAAGGGATATCGACGCGTGGGAGGATCATCTACAGGACGCTCGCTGGAGGAAGCCGGAGGCACATGGAGGAAGGCTTAATAGGAGA
This sequence comes from Dioscorea zingiberensis, assembly GCA_026586065.1. Classification (NCBI taxonomy): domain Eukaryota; kingdom Viridiplantae; phylum Streptophyta; class Magnoliopsida; order Dioscoreales; family Dioscoreaceae; genus Dioscorea; species Dioscorea zingiberensis. Next base: position 27,457,348 of record CM048824.1, read on the forward strand.
GTGAGAGCAACATAGTGATAGAAAAGGGTAGGAACGTGAACCTGGACAGGTAGATCAATAGACAAGGGAGACGAGGAAGAGGTTGGCAGAGACGCAGGTGGAAGGGGAGACATGGATAGATGAGGAGAGGGGAGCGGTCGCGGGGGTAAAATAGGAGGTGGTAAGATAGGGGGTGAAGACAAAGGCGGCGATGGGTTGGGAACTAGACATTAGCTGGGCTCGTGGAGGAGCGAGAAAAGGAAGAGATACATGGGACAAAGAAAGGATGATCCTTGACAAAGGTGATATCGTGCAAGATACTAAGGCGACGCGCGATAGGATCATAACACCAATAGCCCTTGTGCTCAAGACTATAACCAAGAAAGACACAAGGAATGAACTGGGCAAAAAGCTTAGTCCTCTCACGAGAAGGGAGAAAGATATAATACAGGCAACCAAACACACTTAAGTGAGCGTAACATGGAGGGTGACAGAATAAACACTCGCCGGGACTGTGACCCTGAAAAAAAGTAGAGAGCTTAAGATTGATGAGATACACAGCAGTGGAGATAGCCTTAGCCCAGAAGTAGAGTGGAACATGAGAGGCAATGAGAAGGGTAGGGGCAGTCTCAATGATATGACAATGTTTCCTTTCCGTAATGTCATTCTAAGTATGAGCACCAGGACAGGAGAGCTGAGGGAGAGTGCCATAGGAGGCAAGAACGTCGCGAAACTCGTGAGAAAGATACTTCCCCTGAGTTAGAACCGAAAGTGCGAATGGAGGTAGAGAACTGAGTGCGCACAATAGCAAAGAAGTCAACATAAAATCTTAAAGAATTCAGACCGAGAGCACATAAAATAAACCTAAGTGTAACGAGAGAAATCATCAATAAAGAGAACATAATAACGGTGCTCCTCCTTGGAGACAAAAGGCGCGGGAAGCGGAGTTGGCTGGGTACCATCAATGTGACCCTAGAGGTTACTTCGGAGAAGCACACGTAGGGTGGAGGACCACGGCTTTTAATTCTTCCCATTGAGCATCACATCAACCTTCTGGAGATAGGGGACAGGTACGGAAGCCATGGGAGCAAAGCCTCAAGTAGAAGACGTGGGGAAGCTTATAATCTACTCAAATAAGGCGGTACCTTTTTCCTTTATTTCATCTCCATAATCACCAACTGCATACTTTCTAAAATTTGTAGGGGCGGCTGTATGGGAACAGAAGGCTGCCGGCGGAACCAAGGATGAAAAGTAGGGAATGACCCCACAAGATCTTCCTCACAAAGCACATGCCTCAACGAAAATCTCTGGAGCAACACAATCAACAACAACTGGGGAAGAAAAACAAAAGATGGAGGCGTGATGCGAGGGTCCCATACGTGCAATTCACTGAAATCCCGGATTGGATTTGAAGATCAAGCAAAGAGATGTGTTTCTCTGTTGTGTCTTCAAGGATTTTCCAGAGAGAGAGAAAGACAGTGAGAGAAAGGAACTAGGAGGGAGAAACATCACGGAGGTCGGCGGCGTTAAATGACGATGGAGGAGATTCGACGGCTAGAAGGAGAACCTAGGGTAGGTAAACCTTGCTCTAATACCATGTTAGAATTGGAAGATAATCTATCTCAATGTTGTATTCACGATCATTAGAATGATACAAATATAAGTATATGGGTGATGAAACCACCCATGGTGCACGTAAGACTACAATCACCTATACATGCTTTTACAGCTAACAATAAACACTATCTAAAAAAAAATTAAAATTACTGAAAAGTATACCTGCATTAGGGGGTTTATAGCCCTAAATGGCACTAGGGCAAAAGGCGAATTTGATCTTGCACCTAAATGCACTTCAAGTGTCGTTTATGGTTATTGATGGGTGTTTTCTGTGCTTTAAATTGAAATTAATGATATATATGATTAGTTAATCATATTGGGGGCTAAATACTGGGGCAAAATGATCATTTACCATCATCCTCACCTTTTTTTTTTATTCATTATATATTAATAAAAAAATTTAAAAAAAAACTTCATTAGCCTTTTCTTGCCAAAACCATATATCTATTTTTGATAAGTTAGAGTCGCTACATTGATTAGGTTTAAACCCATTTTCCAAACACCACTGAACTGTCAATGTCTTAAATTTTCTGAAATGGTTATGTTCTCAATTTTCCTCTAATTTGGCATGTCCATGCAAACAAAAACTAAAAGCTAAAATTTAGTATCTCACAAGCAGTTAAATTTCTGAGTTATAGTTCTTTTGCTTGACACACATGCGCAGGCTATATTAGTCATTGCTTTTGTGCACTTAAACTTGTTATTTCTTCAAATGAAAGAAATTTTATTTCTTTATCTCCTTTGGTGGCTCACTCCAATATAAAGATGATGGAAATGCATGTTTTGTATTTTGAACTCCGCACCAAGTAACCACTTGTCAAATATATTTTTACTTACGTTAATAGGAAATATAGAGTGGCAATTCATTTTGAAATCTCCTCTTCAGGCTTTGTCTCAAAAATTTCGGCGGTTCATGATTTATGTTCATTCGAAGGGAATGATAATTGATGATGAGTATGTGCTCTTAGGTTCTGCCAATATCAATCAAAGATCTCTAGATGGCTCAAGAGATACTGAAATAGCTATGGGTGCTTATCAACCCCATCACACATGGGCTGAGAAAAAGGGACATCCACATGGTCAGGTTGGTCAAATTCATCTCCAAGCAGAGAGTTTTAAATTTTAATTGTAGATTTTAAATATTAACGTTCTAATCTACAACAAAGAATATTTTTTTTTGCAAGTAAAATTACTTCAAACTTGCCATATATTCTTTTTGGAGCTTACATATAAAACATTTTTTTTAAACATCATAATTTTTTAGTTTATTCTTTCATGTTGGACTTATTTATCATGTGGGTTTGGTGTATTCTAGAATTTTAGATATAAATATACCTCTTTTACAAATAGTAAATTTATTGCACTAATATTTTTTTCTAATTGATTTGTTTAATATAATTTTGAAATTCTCTTTTATGGAAGGAAATTTGGGTATTCCTTCCCATCACTAATTTTAAGTAGCTACAGAATGCTGCAGTTAGGTCCCACATTCACACCGTTTCGCGTCTGTGCTTTTGGTTAAGTCATAGCTGAGTGTAGCTTGGCCTTTGGTTAATTTCAGAATTATGCTGCATCATTTCAATTTCAGTGATTTATTTCTCCTTTCCCATCATTTATATATTATGTTTCAATGACTTTCTTTTGCAAGTTGGACACAAATTTGTCAAAGTTGCAGAGTTTTGAATGAATTATTATTGTTGTTGATTGAAAGTTTTGTCAAACTTTGTGTTTGCCAATTGAACTTATATTAGTTTGCTTGCGGAAGTACATCCATTGATGTTTAGGTTAGTTGTACCCCTCAAATTTTCTCAACCTAAGAAACAAATTCAGTCATAGGACATATTTTAAAAAGGTAATCCTTTTATAGACTTATAACAACATTCCAATAACTTTTCCTACAGGCTTTTTCCACGATTGTCCTTTGCTGCTCAAATTTTCTATAGCGGTATATATGCAAAGTTGCCATCAAATGAAAAAACTTACCTGCTGGAGTGAGATAAACTTGCCACATTAGCAATGAGAAAAGAGAAGAATTATGAAAAAAATTTCCCAGGTGGCTGCTGACATGGCAGGTGCTGATGTGGTATTGATATGTCATCTGCTACTTGGGATTGATCCTTGCCAACTCAGCAAAGAAAATTATTATAATTCTAGTTAGGAGTTCGGGTGCCAGGTCAGTAACCGAGTCACCCTGGGGGATGAAAGTGAATGTCTCGGTTCTTCAGGGACTAAAATGGATGTGTTTATGGGTTTAGGGACCAAAATTCATTATTAAGTATATAGTTTAGGGAGTAAAAGTGGACATTCACCGTGATTTTAGCATGAAGGGATATTAGAGTTTCTCATTCTCATGTAAAACGTTCATATATACATTACTCAGATCCCATATTGAATGCTATGCTTAGTATAGATATCCTTCAAAATTGTTGAAGGGTTGAACACCAGAACTCTTTTTTGTTTTTCTGTTTTTGGCAATACGAAACATTAACCACTTATCTTCATTCAAATGCTAATGGATCTTGCTCACGAAGATGTTTTTAATGTTAAAAAACACATTTACATATCCCATAATATTGACGTAACTAGTAATCAGATATGGTATAAGAGATTAACCAAAAGATGATATTTGTAAAGAAAATGAAAGAACAAATAGTTTATTAATGAGTGAGTTAAAAAAACATTAAAAAAATTTAAGGTAATGTTTTGATATGGTTCAAAAACAGCACATGAACAAGATGATTAAGCCATTTCCCGACAAAGAATAAGGGCAAGCAGTGGACATTAAATTTTGATCTATCCTAAATAGCTATTGTTTTAATTTGTAGTTAGAAATTTTAACTTATTGGATACTCAAGTTGTTCTTTGAAATGAAAATGTAAGCTCTAGTATACGCGTACTTAATCATAATACATGATTAAAACGAGACCAAACCATCATCCTAGATCCGATAGAATCACACAAAATACTTTGGCGACTAATTATAAAAAGTAACAAAACCTTCACCCTCACTTTCCCTTTTGATCCAAGTAACATTTTACTGATGTTCTTGGTCATGTCTGTTAATCTATGAATATTGCTTTAGACTTGCATAATTAAGACTTCAAAGAAAATTAAGTAAATGATATTTTATTTCTTTGTCAAATTTTTTTTACTTACCGGATAATCAAGTGGTTTTTGGAAATGAAAACGCATACCCTAGTATGTGCACTCTTAATCATAATGCCCTATCAAAACAAGACTAAACCAAATCCTAAATCCTACGATAACACAAAAAAAAAAAAACATAAAAAAAATAAATATGGATGATACATTGTAGCAAAACCTTGCACCTGTATCCACCCCTTTTATCGAAGTCACATTTTATTGATGTTCTTGGTCTTGTGTCTGTTGATCTGAGATTATTCTTTTAGAATTGTGTAATTCAATACATGAAAATTAAGTAAATGATTCTGTGATCTGTTAAGTGATCGTGACAAACTAAGTTTATAGGTTCTTGTTCTTATAAAATAGAGAACATAATTACGGTTGCAGTTGGCTGAAACTATTTTAAAGGTTCTTATTTTTCTTAAAGGTAATCTTGCCTAGGATATGTTGAAAATCATTCTAAAAGTTAAGACTAATCTGAAAAAGATTGATATGGAGGCTTATTCACCAAATTGTATAAGCTATGAAACATCAATTCTCCCTTGAATTGTTTTGTATTCTATTCTCAATTTATAAACATAGAGTATGGCAAGTATATATAATTATAAGTAATCGTTCTAAACTAAGTAGATTCTACTAAATCAAAATATTCAATCAATGATCTTGGTTGAAGGAAGATATTGTTTGAATTGGAATGACACTGGCAATTACTCGATTGCCAATCAACAACTGTGAGTGATTGTAACCTCTGACGACTTCCAAATATAGATTAGGTGGTCCTCATCCTAACACCCCCCTTAAGATTAAGTGGGTTGTTGACACACATTAAGCTTATCTCCAAGTATCAAGAACCTTCAAATGATAAGTGTTTTGCTGAAAAGATTAGCAACTTGAGAAGGGTTGGGCATATGACAAACTCGAATGGGAGATCGGGTTAGCTAAATATAAAGTACTCACGTTGTCACAATAAAGAACCAGAGATGTGGAAGTCTTGAAGTTCATGAAGCAGAGCAAGTGAAGAAACCATAAAACCTATGAAGTTAGAGAGGCCAGTACACAATATTCAACCTCTGTTGATGACCATGAAATAGCTACTTGCTTCTTAGTAGCCCATGAGAGGAGATTGGGGCCCAAGTTACTAGCAAAACCAGAAAAAAGCGCGTTTGTCATCAGAATATCCAGGCTAATTAGAATCCGAGAACACATGAAGTGAGAGATGAGGAGACGGTCTAAACTGTAGGCCAAACTGAAGTGTGCCTTCAACGTATCGAAGAATACGCTTGGTAATGATAAGGTGAGAGGTTCGTGGAGCTTGCATATATTGATGCACTTGGTTGACAGAATAAGAGAGGTTAGGTCTCATCATAGTAAGATATTGGAGGGACCCAACAAGTTGTTGATAACCAGATATATCTTGAAGAAGGTCTCTATCCGTAGCATAAAGATGGGAACTTGGGGCAATAGGTGAATGGGCAGGCTTAGGACCATCCATTCCAAGTTTTTGAAGAGGCTCAATTGCATATCTAGTTTGATAGAGAAATAAAGCCGTGGATGTGCGATAGACCTGTATGCTGAGAGAATAATGGCGAGCCCCATGGTCTTTTTATATCAAAATGTTGAGTGAGATGACGAATTAATAACCCAATAAAGTAAGAGTCATTACCTGTAATATTGATATCATCCACGTAAATAAGGAGGAAAATAGGAACCCTAACACCTTTATAAATGAATAAGGAGGCGTTCTAGGGACACCTAGAGAACCCAAGCTGACAAATGTAAGAACTAAACTTACAATATCATGCATGTAGGGGTTGCTTTGGGCCATAGAGTGTCTTATGAAGTTGGCAGACATAGTGAGGGCGAGAAATGTCCTTGAAGTCGGGTAGTTGAGAGACATAAATAGTCTCATGAAGATCGCCTTGAAGAAAGGCATCCTTAACATCTAATTGCCGAAGATCTCACTGCAAACATATAGCAAGAGATAGAATGAGGCGAATAAAGCCCGGCTTGACTACAAGACTAAATGTCTTACCATAATCTAAGCCAGGTTGCTGAGTATACCCTTTTGCAACAAGGCGGCCTTGTAGCGTTCAATGCTTCCATCAACCTTAAGTTTGATTTTAAAGACCCACTTGCAGTCAATAACATTGGTACCTTTTAGAAGAGGGACAATGGACCATGTCCTATTCTTGAGAAAGGCTTCAATTTCTTCTTGCATAGCAACTTGCCAAAGAGGATCCTTTGTTGTTGTGCTTATATGTAGTTAGTTTGTTTTTTTGATAAAGATCTGTAGTTAGTTTGTTAGGATTTAGTTTGTTAGTTTCCTACTTTTTAGGAAAGTTTATTTCTTGTTTCTATGTAAATAGAATAAATAGTCAGTAAGGTAGTATCTGATTGAATTATGATTATGAGGAATAAAATTCAGAGCAGTGTTTTCGTTTATGTTTTCTTCCTTATTAAAGCTTTTATGGACTTTAAAAGCATTTTAAATTGAGGAAGACATGTTAAAGATGACCATGACCAGAGCAATCAAAGGCAATGGTTATGAGGTGTTCTCGGATGTTTCTCAACTTACCACTATGATTGTTCGCACTGCTACCTCAGATAGTTCTATCTTCTTTTAAGTCACCTCATTCAAACTCAATAGCCACAACTTTCTTAACTGGTTTGGATCTGTCTAGATGGTGATCCACGAGAAGGGAAAATTTGGTTACCTTGATGGTTCCATTCCAAAACAGTTCACTGATGATTCTTATTATCCTACCTGGGATATCAACAACTCGATGGTCCTGTCGTAGCTAATTCACTGGAAGGAAGATCTTATTGCCGAAATCTACCTATTGTATTCTACGACCAAGAGTATTTGGGATGCGGTAACGTTGATGTATTCTGATGTTGAAGATGCATCTCGGCGGTTTGCCCTCCGCACACAATCTCGCAATCTACGTCAAGCTGCTGATTCAGTCACTCACTATTTCAACTCTTTGACATGCTTATGACAGGAACTTGACCTCTTCAATTTAACACAATTGCCATGATCTGGCCAACGCTGAGATTTACCGCAAGATGCTTATACGAGAGCGCACATATGACTTTCATGCTGGCCTTAACTGCTCCCTTGGTGAAGTTTGTGGCCGTATTCTCGGTATCAAACCATTACCAAGCATTAAGGAGATATTTGCAAAAGTTCAGCATGAGGAACATCACAAATAAGTTATGAATGATTATTCTTCTTTTTCTTCTATTGACCCTTCTGCCATGGCTGCTCGCTCGCAGATGGTCGCAACAATCATTGAGTTGTTGTCGCCTTAACGACTCCATGTTTCTGCTATGTCATCTTGCCACATAGTATGGGGTCTGACCTCGTCCAACTCTTTTCTCAAACCATTTAGAGCACATCACTACACTTGTGCATTCTGTTTTCTTTCTTGTCCCCACCCATGCCTATGCATTAGATCTAGCAAAATCTAACCCATACCTGTCAACTTGCCTGTACACATTTGCTAAAAGCGGGTCTGAGCAGAGTTTTCTATAACCCATTAAAATTTACTTGTAGCTGATCCGGTCCATTAAGAACTGGCCAGGTATGGGTCACCAACAGGCTCTTTAAAGTCTCAAGTTTTTACGCTTAGTATACAATATGCCTCCGGCATACCTTGACTTTGAACATTGGCCTCATAAAATCTCTGTGTACTTTCTGTCCACTATCTTTTGTTCATTATATCTTCTCCCATTCTTATAGTTCTGCCCTATATATTCTTCAGTTTTCCTTCTTCAATTTCTTTGTTTGTGTCCATTTACAACAAGATGATATGTGAAATTGTCATCTGTTAGACATAGATTGAATTGGATCTGATTACTAACAAAAAAAAAATTTACTTTTAAGGTAGTTATTCTTTTTAGTATGGATAATATTACAAACTGAGCTTTAACGGTTTGTATGTGATTAATCACACTTATTGGAGGGTTATATGTAATGATCCCTCATATTTCCATCCATCGTATATGGATATTGTCAGATTTGCTTGTCTAGTGTTATGTATGAGTTATTTCCACAATTGACGACACCTTTTGCACTTTTGTTAAACAATTCCAACATACTCAATCAAATGCAATAATATTACCAGTGACATAGGTACTCTTCAAGTATAAAATATTTTGGTGAAAATCAAGGTTTTACGTTTTTTGGAACTATTCTTCTGCAAAAGTCAAAACGATGACTAGCTGATAATCATGGTGCATTTGTGATTTTTGCAGATAGATTCTTAAATTTTGTTTTTGTGCAATTAATTTGTTTAATTGTACATATTTGCTTAAACCTCACACAAAATTTGGATATTGTTGCCAAAGATTCCTTTGTATTATTAAATGATGTGAACCTAGTAGGGTTAAGTTTTCAAACCAGACCGCATTTTGTGTTAGACACAAACCAAACACATTATCTAGTCTTGAACCCTAGAGTTTAAATTGATAAAATGGAAGGCCCACAATTATATATTCAAATCTAAATTTATCAAATTAACTGATATAGGACTATTAGTTACTCTAATATGCCCTCTTGACATGTGCAAGCTTTTTTAGTTTACCACATCACAAACAAACTAATCAATCTAGCTTTGGTATCATGTTAGATGCAAAGGAAATGCAGGTTATGCAGTTTTTGTTGAACCCCAGAAGCTTAATCTGATAGGATGAGACGTCTAGATTTGTATATTTGAATCCAAATCTATTGAATTAACTGGTGTGGGACTATTAGTTAGTCTAATATTTTTTCACGTATGTGATGAGTCTTGTGGCAGGAAATACCTAGGAGAAGTGTAGTTGTAAGCAGACATGTGATCTTTTATAATTGGTGGAACTGGAAAATCCAATCATTCTCTGCAAGGAAAATATTATGGCAAGGGAAATGGTGAAACAATTCCCCTTTTTTCTAGTGGAAACATTTCAGTTTCATTCTAATACATCAATGGTCCAAGTGCTGGTCCAATTCAGATCTTCCTTTCATTGTTAGTTCTTCCTTCCTCTGTGCCTTATCTGAAGCCAAGTTATGTATAGTGCTTCCAACTGTGGTCAAGTCTGTTGCTAGAATTTGGTTGCTACCCTCAGAATTATTATTGATATTCAACATGTAGTTGCTTGTAGGTCTTTAAATAATATCATTGATTGGTTCTTTGAAGTACTTCTGGCATCATTGGTTTTCCTAAAACTGCCTTAGATTCTATTATTTCTTGAGAGCATTTTGGCTGCATATCTTTGCTTGAAACAGCATAAAAGCAATCTGGACAGCAACATAAAGGCTAAACCTCTATGATATGGTGGAAAGATACATTGTTTATGTTTAATTCATGGCTTCAAACATGAGAAAAAAAAAGGGTTTGTCTTGTAGGTATATGGATACAGAATGTCACTGTGGGCAGAGCATCTTGATTCAGTTGATCCTCGATTCAAGGAACCCAAGAGTTTGGAATGCGTGCAATATGTAAATGAGATAGCTGAGATGAATCGGGATAATTTCGCTGCAGAAGAGTACAAACAAATGCAAGGCCATCTTCTCAAGTACCCAATTAAGGTTGATGCTGATGGGAAGATTGAGCCTTTCTGGAAGAGCTTTCCTGATGTTGGCGGTGAAGTTTTAGGTTCACCAACTTCCCTTCCTGATGCGCTGACAATGTGATGCATCCTCAATTTGATTAATTTGTAATTATGGGAATACGGCATCAGTAAGCTATGTGCAAGTGTTGCTCTGCATTTCTTTAGTGTTTAATTGGTGTATGATAAATTCCTTTTTCTGTGTATTATAGATGGCAACACTGTAATTTAGGTTTGTTTATTATTTTATTGATCCATAATCTAATGTGAGATCTTTATTGACATTGCCAACTTATTAACACAGCCATAATGGGGTGCTCTATTGGTTTTACTTGCAATTCTTTGGAAAGCTTGAGATTTCTTGTGGTTTTATGTTCTGTATGATTCTGAAATTGATTTTATCAAGTAGTATGATAATGTTTGTAATGTAGAAATATTTTTTTCTTATTGCTTGATAGCATTTTTAATCTAATTCCTATAGAAGGTGGGTGATAATAATTTTTTTGTGGGTATGTGGTTAATAGTAGTTTTATTGTAATTCTTGGAACTCTTCTTTGAGCTTTTAGGTCGAATTTATTGTTCATCAAACACTTTTATTTGCGAATTCTTTTCTTTATCCCATGTCTGTGTGTTTATGACCCTGTTTAAATCCCTAATTTATTTATTTATTAGATGTTTTAAATTCCTGTTTTATTTGGAGGTTATTCAATTTGCAGGCTAACAGACAAAATAAGGTGTTCATAAAAAACATGAAGTTTATTTACCCTCCTGGACTATAATGGTAGAATTAGACTCTGTTTTGCCCATTTTTGAACATCTATCAAGTCAATTCTCCCTCTAGTCACTTTAGGAACATATATCTCCTGGTGGAGTTGGTCTTATTTCTATAGTTGAGTAGGAATTGGCTGGGTGGGAAGCTGATACCCCCCCTCATGGTGAGGTGGTACATTTTAGCCAATTCTGTTTCTTTACTAGTTTTAGACTCTTAACACTTCTGCAATATACATTGCCAGGCTAGTGAGGTGATTCATCCACTACGGTTCTTGGGTAGCTTGGTGCTTTCCTGCGTTAACAAGGATGATGAAAAAGAGAAGAGTAAAGTGGCCGCAGGACATCAAACGAAAGTTGGTGAAAAAAGCTTCAAGGAGAGCCTGAGCGACCTCTGAGTGGCTTCTTGAGGGAGTGACCTCCAAAGCAATCCTCTGCAACACTTCTCCCCCACTTGCAATGGCGAGGGGGGGTGGAGTACACGGACGGAAGCCAGCGGTTCCGCCTACACAACCAAGCAAGACATGGGCAAGAGTAGTCTCAGGAGACATAAAGGAAAGGGTTTTCGGAACTGAAACCATCAACACAAGAGAGCACTTTGAGCGACTGAAAAATCTAAAGCACCCAAGGTTCAAACCCGATGGCGACTTCCAGATGAGGTTGCATGAGAGAATGCAAGTAGCTTTGTATGCAAAGTTCCTTGGTAAAGCCCTCCCATTAGATCAAGTGAGAGCGGCCCTGCTAAACCACTGGAAGGAGCTCGGAACTTTCTTCATCTCCGATTTACCCAATGGATACTACTTTATCAAATGTCAAACGTCGGAGATGGCCCAGAAGGTGCTCTGGGATGGACCGTGGACTATCAACGGCATGGTGCTTCAACTCATGCCTTGGCGAGAGAGGTTCCAGCCAGCTTTTGAGAGGCTAGAGACGGCGGCGGTGTGGATCCAACTCCACCACCTGCCGATTGAGTACTGGGAGTATGACACATTGGAGAGTCTAGCATCACTGATTGGGCCAGTCCTGAAGATAGATGATCACACCACGACAGTGGAAACATCTACTACAGAGGTAGGCCGAGCTAAATACGCTCGTGTTTGCGTGGAGCTCGACCTCGCGAAACCACTGGAGACTGGAATCTGGGTTGGCGAAGGAGAGGAGGAAAACCTAGTTGGAGTTTTGTATGAAAAAATTCCCTCTTTCTGCTTCCGGTGTGGGTTAATTGGGCATGTCGTCAACAACTGTAAGATTCCCCCCCGTAGTCCAGCAACGGGTGAGGTGAACTACCCCCAGAATATGGAGAAACAGAATGAAGGCCCGCAGGCCATGGCTTGTGAGGAGGCAAGGGAGGGTATGAAGGACCCAGATGCCAAGATGGTGCAGGGGGATGGAGGAGAAGCAAAACCTGGAGATGAAGATTATGGCTGGTTGATGGCAGGATATCGTCGCGGTCGAGGCCGCGGCCGAGGGTCGGCGGCTGCTCCGCGGAATACTGCAACTGGTAACCGACCGTCAACGGCAACCGCCACATGGACGAAAGAAGGGAATAAGCCACAGCATGTGAACCCACCTGCACGTGGAGGGAGAGGAGGAGCAGTAACGAGAAGAGTGTCCTCATCCCGAGGCAAAGAAATAGTTTATCAAGTGGAGGAGGAAGTGGATGTATTCAATCCTCCGGATATCAACCCTAGAAGAGAGATGATTTGCCACCCCGCAGCCTCTAGCAGCCATCCCATCCCTATCCCTCAGGATCTGGGCCTGCTTACGGAACTCTTGTGGAGCCTCCCACCTATGCGGTATAGCCTCCAGGTTACTGGGTGTACTGGCTGATGGCGGAATGGAGGATGATGGCATAGCCCGACCTGTGACTAATCACATGTGGATGGAGGCATGAAGTCCAACCACATGCTCAAAACTCCAAACAAATTTCGAGAGATAGAATAGAGGCACACGAAATCCTAGTCAGCAGGGTTTCGAATGCTATCGTCTCCAAGGAACAGCCACAGACCCCAGAAGACCAGCACATGGATGATAGGCTGCTGGAGGAGGATCAGGGCACCAAAATCTTTGATGACGACATGCCGTTGGCCCAAATCCAAAAAGATGCAAAATTAGAAGCCATAGCCCGAAGAGGCAAGATGAAAGCTAACCCATGCCTCAAAAAGGGTCGTGTAAATGGCCCTGAAGAAGAAGCATAGCTCCTCCCAGATGAGGCTTTCTCAATCTCAATCTAAATTTTATTTAGTTTTTATGTTTATGGAAGCCACCAAAATATTATGTTGGAATTGCAGGGGCTTAATGAAGCCAGAGAAGATCAGTAGAATTAAAGCACTGATGAGGGAACATCAACCAGAGTTGGTGAGCTTGGTGGAAACTAGAGCAGATGCCATTCGAGCCACCAAATTCTGTGATAAGTTCTCCAAGCTATGGGATTGGGCTATCATTCCAGCCCAAGGTATGTCTGGGGGCATTATCATCCTCTGGAAACGGGGGATGGGAATGGTAACCCCTATTGCTAACTCTCGCTTTGTTTTACATTTGATCTTATCCACTGACAAACCCAATCAATGGGTGATGACAGTGATATACAATCCCCAATCTCTGCTCCTACAAAAGAGGGTATGGAAGGATCTGTCCTCCATACCACCACTCAACTTACCATGGATTTTGGTAGGAGACTTTAATGCAATACTAACCAGTGAAGAACATAGAGGAGGTAGTTTTGAACACTATTCTGTTAAATCCAAGGCATTTAATGATTTTGTATCTAGTAATCAAATATATGATTTAGGTTATCATGGGTCACCTTTCACTTGGACAAATAACCAGCATGGATTAGCTAGAAGATGGGCAAGATTGGACAGGTTTTTGGCCAATAATGACTGGATAGAAAATTTTGATACTTACCTTATCAACCACCTTCCTAGAACAGCCTCTGATCACTCACCAATTTTCTTGAAGGCAAAATTTTTTGATTACCATAGGAAAAAAGTATTTCGATTTGAAAACTATTGGCTTGAACATGAAAATTGCCATGTCAATGTGAGTCAAGCCTGGACCAATAGGACAAATGCAACTCCAATGCATGCTTTTAACCATCTTTTGACTAGAACTAGGAAATACCTGTCAAAATGGAAGAAAAAAGGTCTATCCCCCATTGATAGAGATATATCTCAGACTGAGGAGCAGATTGCTCTATTAGAATCTCTTGAATCAACCTCCCAATACTCTGATTTAGATACTTTGGCTCTTAGGGCCCTATATAATAAGCATTCAGCCTTATTAAGACAAAACTCCATTAAATGGGCCCAAAGAGCAAAACTCCTGTGGTTAAGAAATGGAGACTACAATACCAGCTTCTTCCAAAAACAGGCCAAAGTTAGAGCCCACAGAAACAAAATATCTGCTATTTCAGATGCTGCAGGGAGTTGGCACACAGAACACCATAGCATTGGTAAGGCCTTTATTGAGTTTTATGCCAAACTTTGGACCCCCTCTACTACAGCATCCATGGAGGACCTGATTGACAGACTGCCAAATGATCTAGCTACCATAGATGCCAGGGATAGTGAAAGATTATGTAGACCTGTAACCATAGAAGAAGTATATAAAACCCTTAGATCAATGCCAAAAGGGAAAAGTCCAGGTCCAGATGGGTTTAACGCTGAATTTTTCCTGTTTTACTGGGATATAATTAAAGAGTCTTTATTTTCAGCAATCAATCAGTTCTTTCAAACTGCTAATATGCCAAAAACTTGGGGAAAGACCTATATAGTATTAATTCCAAAAAAGGAAGTATCAACTAAAGTTCAAGATTTTAGGCCCATTTCTCTTTGCAATGTGTCATACAAGCTAGTTTCCAAAATCTTGACTAACAGGCTTAAGGAAGTAATTAACAAACTTATAGGCCCTGAACAAAGTGGCTTTCTTGAAGGAAGGTCAACTTTTGATAATATTATGGCTGTTCAAGAGATAGTACACTCTTTGGAGTATGATCATCAAACCCTCCCTAGGATGATGCTCAAGTTAGACATAGAGAAGGCATATGATGCCATGGAATGGAATGCTATCCTTGCCACACTCAAAGCGATGAATTTCCCCAATACTTGGATATCCTGGATTAAGGCTTGCATTACATCACCTACATTTTCCTTCCTAGTAAATGGACAACCTACAGAGTGGTTCCCAAGTCAGAGAGGTCTCAGACAAGGAGACCCTCTGTCACCATACCTTTTTATTCTAGTTTCCCAAAACCTCACTGCAATACTAAATCATGCCATGAATTTAGGATTGATTCCAGGCTATGACAGCAGATTATTACACAATTTCAATCACCTGTTGTATGCGGATGATGCAATTCTAGTTACCAGAGCCACTAGAGCTGTAGCAAGAAATTGTAGAATGTGTCTAGACATGTATCATACTCTTACTGGACAAAGTGTTAATTTGACCAAGTCATCTATTCTCTTGCCCAGCAGATTCAATAAAATCCTCAAATCTTCCATTATTAGCATATTGGGCATGAAACCAGAGACTTTTCCCTTTAAGTATCTTGGAGCTATGATATCACCCAAGAGAATACCAGTGACACATTGGCAAACATTAGTGGACAGAACTAAGAGGAACCTGAATGCCTGGAATCAGAAGGCCATATCTCTAGCAGGTAGAACAGTTCTGGTTAACTCCTCGCTCATGTCCATACCAGTATACTCCATGTCTTGTTACCCAGTACCAGAGTCCATTCTAGACCAGATATCCAAGTTGGCTAGAAATTTCCTTTGGGGAAGGGGCACTGCTGGTGGCGGTTTCCATTCCATAAATTGGGGCACTACTACACTTGACAAATCTGAGGGAGGATTGGGGATTAGAAACCTAAAAATTGCAAAAACTGCTTGTATGACAAAAAATATTCTCTCTGTTTTAAACAAAGAAAATAAGATTTGGATCCAAATTTCTAGACTTAAGTATGGAGATCTTAACCCTTGGAATGATAATAGAGGAAAGCAAATGTCATGGTTTTATCAGAATCTATGTAAATCAGCATTCTCTATTAGATCACACTTAGACATTACTAAGTGCAACCTTTTGCAATCAAGTTTTCTAAATGACCCTTGGGTTTTTGACACTCCAATTGCTTTCAAACCTACTTACTTTAATATGGAGATTCCATTTGAAGCATTGAGCATAGCTGATTTCAGGAGAGATAACGGTACAAGCTATACTGAGTTGTCAAAATGCTTTGGGCCTCACTTTGATTGGGAAAGGATCAATAATATCACATTTGTTGAGGACAGCAGTAATCACTGGGTATGGGGTGCTGGCAGCCCTGCCAAAAGCATAGTTAAGAGAGTCTATGATACACTCAGACATAAATACATTCATGATGAAGAGAAGTGGGAAGGCTGGCAAATAATGTGGAGGTTACCAGTTGCACCAAGAGTCAAAACTTTCATCTGGAAACTCCTACATAGAAGATTGCCCACTTATGAACTCTTATATGCCTTGCATATTGGCCCCCAAAGCTTATGCCCAAATTGTGGCTTAACAAATGAGACAATTCAACATGTCATGTTTTCCTGTAGAGTTGCCACACAATGCTGGGAAACTGTTGCAGATTGTACAGGAATTGACCACACTCTGCTGGAGAATATAATGGATGGAGATTGGATTCTGAACAATGTGGTAAGAGGGGGTCTCAATATAACATTTAACAAAGCATTGGTAGCCAATTGTGCATGGGGACTATGGAAAGCTAGATGCGAGAAAGTATTTAACAATACCGCTGCCCAGCCAATTCTGATTGCACAGAAAGCTGTGCAAGCTACACAAGAGCACATATGGAGAATCAAAGGACAGCTCAGGGAGTACCTAAACAATGCTGTATACAACAATTCAATAACTTTAATGTGTGATGCATCATGGAGTACTGACTCTAATTTATCTGGTATAGGTTTCGTGATCATTAAAGGATCTACCACAATTCTAGCGGCTGGATGTACATCAGAAGACATGGAAGACAGCCTACAAGCTGAAATCATGGCTATTGGAAGAGCATTGGAGCAAAGCAGAGAGTTAAACTTGAAACCGGATAGGGTGTGCACAGACTGCATTCAAGCATTGGAGTTACTCAAATGTGAAGTCTCCCAAGTCAGCAGGCTGCACAGGAGTGGAATTGAACACGTGAAGCAACAGATGAGCTACACTCCATTGATAGAGCTGAAATATTGTCCAAGAGAACTAAATGTAATAGCTGACAAGCTGGCAAACCAAGGAAGGAGAAACCCGGAGCTGTCACTGTTCCATCGGGGGTCAGATAAGCCGAGGTGGCTAGAAGACGTGATCAGAGTAGCAGGATTAAACTTTTAACTTCGGTGAAAACTTAAAGACCATTTCGTTTAGTTTTTTTTTATAGCTCATAGAGCTCCTTTTTACTGTCAAAAAAAAAAAAACAAGGATGATGAAATTTTGGTCCAGGTAATGTTTAGCAATTATGAAACTCTGCCCCTGAGATGACAACTCTTGTGCTAATTTATTTATTTTTATTATTTTTTGATAGGCGTAAAAGTGGACACATGGCGCCCATCCGGACACTCATGTCGCGGGATCATAGACGATCTCCCGCACCAAATCTCGAGGCACTCCCCCTCGGTCAAAGGGTATGATCACTCTTGGAATCCTAACTCCTCGGATCTAAACCACCATACCCCTTCCAGGACCCGACCCCCACAGGTCCACCGAATCAGAAGACAAGGAAGCGTCATACCGAACCGCTGCCCTTTCTCAGATCTAAGCCAGCTCGAACCGAGCCAATGATAAGAGAGCTCCCCTGGCCCACTACCCAATCACGGCCAAGGGAAAATTTTGAGAAGCTTCTAGAAGGATAAACGGTTAGAGCTAAAGTAGAGCCTCCTTGAGCTGCAAGACAATAAGTGGCCGGAGGCGCAAGTATAACAATGGCTCGAGCCAAAGACGATGGATTGGGCTACAAGCGGCTCGAACTTGGAGCCCAAGCTCCCTCCTGCCTATAAAAGAAGGGGGACACCGCACTGAAAGATGATCCGCTCCGAATGGCGAAGCCTTGCCACACTGAAACTCTAGTCCTCTTCTTCTTCTTTTGTACTCCACCTACAAAGCTTCTCTCCTATTTTCTTCTTCTTATCCATTGTAACGAGAAATGAATAGTGGATTTTGCTCTCACTAGTACAGCCCATTGTTTTTTTCCCAGTTTTGAGGGTTTTCCATGTTAAATCGGTATTCATCTTTGCGTTTGCTTATTTTCTCTTCGATTTCCACTGTTATCTAAGGCCAATCTCAATACAAATTCAACCGTTAGAGTGAAATTGGGAACAAAACCGATTTTCACCCTAATAGTTTGTGGTTGTCTGTGAAGACTTGAACAAGAAGTCCGATGGCTACTAACAAGAAATCGAAGAGGAGCCTCCAAATAGAGCAGAGAGAAGCGGTGCCCCTTGACACCGTCGCCGACGTTGGGGAGGCTTCGCCCATCGTAGAGCAAGTACCCCTCACTGCCGAGCGGGGATACCCGATCCATCGCCTCGATGACGGCCCCTAGGAGCATAGGTTCCGAGCCATGGAAGAGAAGATCGAGTGGCTGGCTCAAATCATGGAAGTCGTCGAGTGCATCATCTCCCATGTGACGGCACCAGCTGACGTCCCTCCACCTTCCGAGGGTTGCAGAAGATCAGTTACTCACTCGACGAGACGCCGAAGGAGGTCCTGTAGAAGGAGCGTATGTCTTGCCCCCTCCTTCGGCAACTCGGGATCCTGTTGGTTGTACGGGAGATACGACCGAGGAGAACATACTTAGGAAGGCGACCGGTCTCCCCATCGATACGAATCTGCTTCGCTTTCACCACTTTGGCGAGGCTACTCTCCCCTACACCGGTCATAGATGCATCGTTCCCCGCGTGAAAACCGAGCCCGACACCACCAGTCAGACAAAGAGAAGGTCATGAGGACTGTACCCCGACTACCTCCCCTTCATTCGGGCAATATGGGAGGTCCCTTTCCTAGACAACTTCAGGACACCAAATATCATACTGTACGATGGCACCATATATCCACGGCAACATCTGGAGTCATATAGTACAGAGATGATAGTCAACAACAACACCAAAGCCACATTGTGCCGAGCGTTCCTGAAGACCCTCACCGGGAACGCCTACGAGTGGTTCAAGGGTCTACGAACTGGCAGCATAGCCAGTTTCAAGCAGCTAACCAGCCTTTTCTCCTGACACTTTGCCCGCAGTAGAAAGTCAAAGAAAACTTGGTGATACTCCTCAGGTGCAAGCAGAGGGAAGGAGAAAGCTTGCGGGATTACCTCGGCAGCTTCAACGACGAACTAGCGATCGTAAGTTATCCCGACTCTCTCCTTGTCGTCGTTGTTGTGGTGGAGGGGCTCCGGGATGGGCCATTTAGGGACGAGCTCTCACGGAGGGTCCCCCACAATTTTGCCGAGCTCCTCGACCAGGCTAAAGAGTTCATCGCTTCAGAGGAGATGAAGACTGGATGGTGGGAGAAAGCCCTACATCGGGAGAAGATATTTCGGAGACAGGAACCACCGAGGAGCGAATACAGAGAGCCTCGACGGGGAGAACCGAGGAGGGATCTACCCCAAGGAGATGCTAACAAGAATCGTGACAGCCCCCCTCGGATATCTGATCAAGGGCCCCGAGCAAGGTATAACAACTATACTCTCCTCAATACCTCTCAGGAAAATATTTTGATGCAGATCCGGGACCAGAATATCCTGAAACAACCCCCTCAAATAAGGGACTCTTTTTAGAGGAAGCGTAGTAAGGAGTTCTGGGCCTACCACCAAGGCAAAGGACACACAACCGAGAATTGCATTCAGCTGAGGGATATAATAGAAGACCTTGTCCGAGGAGGGAAGCTCAGGCAATATCTAGCGGCAGACCGAACTGGAAAAGATGCCTCCCCCCAAGGACGGAAGGCACCTGAGGATGAAATCTCTATCCAATTCATTGCTGGACGGCCAGGGTACGGAGGAGAAAGCTCGGCGTCTAGGAATATTCATGCTCGGATGGTGGACTCGGTGCAGGACACTTCATCCTTGAAAAGGCCCCGAGTGTCCCCTGCAATTTGTTTCTCGGACGAAGATTTCATAGGCATACATTAGCCGCATGACGACACCCTCGTCATCTCTGTGAAAATTGGCGTCTAACACTGGGAGCTCGGTGGATATAATTTTTTGGGATGCCTTCGAGCAAATGAAGTATGGGGCCGAATAATTTAAGCCCGTAAAAGTTGCCCCTCGTGGGCTTCAAAGGAAGCCCTCTCCAACCCTAGGGGGCGGTCACCCTCTCGTTGATCCTCGGCAGTTCTCTACGGGTGGCCTCTGCTTTGGTCAACTTTCTTGTTGTTCGATTCCCGTTAAGCTACAACGCCATCATGGGAAGACCTTCCCTTAACCTCTTGGGAGCAATCATCCCCACCGGACACCTGAAGCTAAAATTCCTGACCGAGGCTTGATGTGGAGAGATGAAAGGGGACCAATCCGTTTCTCGGCACTATTATGCCACCATGCTCAAGAACCGATGAGAAGAATGTAGCAAAGCTTCCAAGACTCTAGCAGTGGAGGAGTTACAAGAGGAAGATGAGAAGAGGGAGGCGTGTCGACCGACCCCCGTCGAAGATCTGAAAGCACTACTTCTCGACGAAGCCCAACACGAGTGAAATATTCAACTCAGAGCCGAGCTCACTTCGGCGATGCAAGAAGAACTAATGGCCTTTCTGAGATCCAACTCTGATGTATTTGCGTGGTCTGCCAAGGAGATGCCCGGGTCCCGAGGGAAGTCGTGGACCGCGAGCATAAGTCGGTGGTGCAGAAGAGAAGGAACTGTACGCCGGATCGACTGAAGGCCACCGAGGAGGTGGACAAACTGCTGAAAGCTGATTTCATCAAAGAAGTACAGCACCTGAAATGGTTATCTAAGGTTGTACTTGTCAAGAAGCCTACCGTAAAGTGGCGCATGTGTGTTGATTTCATTGGTCTCCATAAAGCTTGTCCTAAAAATTGCTACCCCCTACCTCACATAAACAGTTTAGTTGATTCTACATTTGGCCATGAGATGCTCAGTTTCCTTGATATATTCTCCGAATACAATCAAGTCCGGATGGCAGAAGCGGATGGAGAAGACCTCGTTCGTCACCAGTCGAGGAACCTATTTCTACAATGTCATGTTGTTTAGGCTGAAGAATGCCGGAGCAACTTTCCAAAAACTGGTGAACAAGGTCTTCAAAAACTAAATTGAGAGTAATGTCGAGGCCTATATAGATGACATTCTCTTCAAGAGCGAAAAAGCCGATCACCATGCGGCCGACCTAGCGGAAACCTTCAAAGCTCTTCGGGCGTATGGCATGAGTCTCAATCCAAACAAGTGCGCCTTCAGGGTCCGCTCGGGAAACTTCCTCGGCTTCATGATCACTTAGTAAGGGATAGAAGCTAACCCCGAACAAATCAGAGCCATCTAGCAAAAGAAATCCCCGAAGAGCATCAAAGAAATACAAAGGCTCAACGGGCAATTAGCCGCCCTCGGACGCTTTATTTCCAAGTCCGGAGAGAAAAACTTCCCGTTCTTTTGTGCACAGTGGAAGGCCCCGAATGGACGAAGGAATGTGAGAAGGCTTTGGCATAGTTGAACGACTACCTCCAGTCGCCCACCTTGCTCGCAAAACAGAGGCATGGGGAAGATCTCTATATCTACCTAGCTGTTACAGACATGGTGGTCAGCTCGTTGCTCCTGAGGAAAAAGATGGATTGCAGAAGCCCGTCTACTAGACAAGCAAGGTGCTCTCCGATACCGAATCGAGATATCTCCCACTAGAAAAGCTGGCTTACAAGAGCGTCGTCTCTGCACGGAAGCTCTCCCCATATTTTCAAGCTCACAGGATCACGATCCTCACTGACCAACCTCTGAAGCAAGTGCTCCACAGACCAGATGCATCTGGGCAGCTGACGAAATAGGTGATCGTGCTCAAGGAACACGACACACCTATCAGCCATACACAACCATCAAGGCACGGGTGCTAGCTGATTTATCGCTGAACTAACTGTGACAGATGCCAAAGACGACCCATCAGCTGAATGGATGGAAGGAGCCGAGGAACCACCCCTTCCTCAGTAGATCTTGCATACGGATTGTTCGGCGTCAAGCGAGAGTGCCGGAGCGGGGATTATCCTTCGATCGCCCTCGGGGTGGAATACGTTGACCATTGTGAAGCTCGGCTTCAAGGCCACAAACAATGAAGCCGAATATGAAGCCGTCATTGTAGGACTACAGTTGCCCCGAGGCTTAGGCATGTAAGACTTGCAGGTCAACACCGACTCGCAGTTAGTAGTTGGGCACTTGATCGAAGAGTTTAATGTGAGGACAGCTAACATGGTGAAATACAAGACGATGGTGAAGAAATTGATCTCTGGCTTTCGAAGATTTCACATCTCCAAGATTCCTCGATCCGAGAACCAAGAGATAGACCTCCTATCGAAACTTGCTTCCTCAAACGCTGACATCGGTAAACTTGTCAACCTACAATACTTGGCAATGAAGACCATTGAATGTTGACCCGAGGAGGAAATGATGGAGATAAGGGATGAACTATGCTAGATAGACCCGATACTGACCTAGCTATGGGATGGGACCCTACCTGCTGATTCGAAGCAAGCTCGCCGAACGGTGACTAGAGCCGCTCGATACAGTCTTCTCAATGGGAAACTTTACAAGAGATCTTACACTTTGCCCTTCCTTCAGTGCTTACGCCCCACCAAGGCAGATTATGTCCTCCGCGAAGTTCATGAAGGAATCATAGGGTTTGAGGGAAGGCCATCAACTGCAAAGTCCTTCAACCAGGATATTACTGGCCTACCCTGTCCAAAGACGCCAAGGAGCTTGTCAAGAAGTGCGACGTTTACCAACGCCACTGCAACATCCAGTGGTGTCCTGTCACCTTGCTAACACCAGTGGTTAGCGCGAGGTCATTCGCATTATGGAGAGTAGACAACCTCGGCCCTTTCACCGTCGCCACTCAGAAAAAGAAGTTCCCGATAGTGGCGATTGATTACTTCACCAAATTGATCGAGGTCGAGCCGTTGTCATCTATTACAGAGAAAGGCTGCCAAAGCTTCTTGTGGAAGTCCGTCATCTGCCGTTTTGGGATCCCGATGGCATTCATAACTGATAATGGGCTACAATTCGACAACGCCGCGTTCAAGGCTTTCTGTGTCAAGTTTGGGATCCAATCCCGACTTACATCGGTGACTCTTCCCCAAGCGAACGGCTAAGTTGAAGTTACGAACCGGACCCTTCTCCACAGCCTGAAGACTCGGGTCCTCCGGAACGGCTCAAGTTGGGTCGAAGAGATACCGGGTGCTCTGTGGGCTTACCGAACCACAAGTCGAACACCAATCGGAGAGACCCCTTTCGCCCCCGCCTTTGGTGTTGAGGCCATCATTCCTGTGGATATCGGGATGCCTACGCCAAGGATGCAAGTTTTTGATCAAGCTTCTAATAAAGAACAACTCCGAGCTGAGCTTTGATCTCCTGGAAGAGAAGACGGTTTGCGCTAACATCCGAGCTGCGGCATACCACCATAGTGTTAGACGCCTCTACAACTCCCCCGGGTGAAAGAGGTGACTTTCTAGCCCGGAGATCTGGTCCTTCAGGTAAACAAATTTTAGGGCAACAAGAGCCGGACCTGAAAGCTAACCCCAACTGGGAGGGCCCCTATCTCATCAGTGAAGTTGTAAGGCTCAACATGTATTGGCTCGCCAAGGTTGATGGGCAAAGACTCAAGCGTCCCTACAATTCCGAGCACTTACGGCGGTATTATAAATAAAATTAAATTTTGCTTCTTTACTATTTTTTATTCCCCGTATAGTTAAAAGCCCTTCGTAAAGGCGCATTTCGCCCGAAGGCACACTCACGCTTGGATCGCAACAAAAGCCTTTCGCAAAGGCGCATTTCGCCCGAAGGCATACTCACGCTCGGATCACAACAAAAACCCTTCGTAAAGGCGCATTTCGCCCAAAGGCACTCTTACCCTTGGACAGCAACAAAAGCCCTTCGTAAAGGCACATTTCGCCTAGAGGCACTCTCACGCTCGTATCACAACAAAAGCCTTCGTAAAGGCGCATTTCGCCCAAAGGCATTCTCACCCTCCGATTGCAACAATAGCCCTTCGTAAAGGCGCATTTTGCCCGAAGACACCCTCACGTTAGGATCACAATAAAAGTCCTTCGCGAAGACACGCTCTACCCAGGGCCAAGGAGCTATGCGGGGTGAAGTGGAGAAAAGGCATGTTCGGAGAAGGCTTAGTCGAGACGATGCCGCATCCAGTGAAAGATACCCATCTCACACATAACAGAACTAAAACAAGGGAAGATGATTAAGAAGAAGGGAGCGCAGGTAGAATCGTCATACTTTATTATAAGGAAGGATACAACATATCCCTAGACCCCCCTTACACAGAAGCTTCGGGAGAAATTGAAGACTGGGGGTCATCTTCCGCGTTCGGGCGGACATCAGGGGCAAACTTTTTCAGGTACCATTCCCCTTGAATATGTCAACCCCGAAATTCACCCCTCCTAGGTATGTAAAGATCAAAAACTCTCCGACCGACACATGATGGTCTGCTAAGAACTCAGACCACTCCTCCTTAAGACACATCTCACCAGAGGCATCATCTCAGATCACCGGACATCCCATTCCTGTCTGTTCACTCCCCTCAGCCACGACAGTCCAGTCGTCACATGGTGAATAAGCAGGCATAATCTCAGAGGAAATGACATGTGGTCATGAGGGCTTCTAGTAGTGAATATCCTATAGAAGGCTTGGCGAGCATCATTGTCCATCGTCTCTGAAGTATGAATAAACCCCAAGGCCCCCCACTCCATGCTGTTTTAAATGACAGACCTGACCGCGTGAATTGAAGTTTTAATGAAGGGGCCTTGATTTCCAGGACGAGCCCACGGGAATTAGTGACAGTGCATGCATAGATATCGATGAAAAGTTTGACAGTCACATCATCGAGCGACTCTCTCAACGAATCATCCCACCGCGGAATAGAGCTCCTCCCTTCTAGCCATCAAAGCCCTCGCCAAAGGCCGAATGGAATCTCCCTCGGAAAGTGCTTTATCGCCAACAACCGAGCGCGATTCTTCGGGTGCAAGTCGTTATGCCTCATGTTGACGTTGGGACAACCTTGATCCAAAGCCAAGTCCTCTACTCTCGTGGGTCCTCGCAAGCAACCAAA
Source organism: Dioscorea zingiberensis (assembly GCA_026586065.1). Taxonomy (NCBI): domain Eukaryota; kingdom Viridiplantae; phylum Streptophyta; class Magnoliopsida; order Dioscoreales; family Dioscoreaceae; genus Dioscorea; species Dioscorea zingiberensis. Next base: position 27,482,737 of record CM048824.1, read on the forward strand.
CTCTGGCATTTTCGGAAGCTGATGCAATGAAGAGGGTGAGATTCCACTCAGGAAGCAAAACGAGACTTCGACCATCAAAATTAATTTCCTCGAAAAGAAGAGAGTCTAGCAGAACAAATTTCTATCAAGATAAGTTCTTTACAGAAGGTTGGCTCATACAAACTAAGAGGATCACACAGCAGGACCTAATGCAAAAATTTGGGTTTAAACCTATAAGTCTGCGCCTCACTCCTCCTTGACGAAAGTGGAAGCGTCGTTGGGCTCAAAAGAAACGGTCCCCTCACCGAGAGCCCCGTCCTCGGAAGGCATCCCCTCGGCAACAACCCTCACAGCTGGCCCCTCGGTAGGAGCGACACCCAAGGTTCCTACGACACAACGGAGAATGGCCCTCAGTCTTTGCGCAAGAAAGAACTAAGGAGGAAATGTTACAGGTTCCATACACCCCCCCCCCCCCCCCCCCCCTCCGTCACTTTTGGAGTCGACGACGGAAGAGTCCTCCTCTAGAAGCTCATCTCCGGACTCAACATCCGGATTCTCCCCAGCAAGGACCTTCAACCCTTTCTTCAGAGTCAAGTGTCGAAATCTACAGGGAATTTTTGCAGTACCATCTCACGAAGGACCTTAAATGCCTCATAGGAGCCGTACTGAAACCCCTCGCTGTAGCCACCCCTTTTGTGTGTATACCTCGAGGAAAGGGCTTCCAGCTCCCTTATTTGCCCTTGGCTTAGCCTCAAGGTCTCTTTCAGCTTCGCCAATTCAGTCGTGGCTTTCTCTTTCTCGGCCTCGGCGACAGCCTTCTCAGCATGAGAGGAGCCGAGGAGGCGCTCTTTTTCCTCCAAAGTCCTGTGGGAACCATCCCTTTCCTTCTCAAGCTCGTCGATCAGTCTTCTCGCCTCATCAAAGTCTGAGGATAGCTACTTGACCTGTTTCTTCACCGTCGACCATTCTTCCTCAGCCTGCAAACACCTATCCTCCAACGCCAGCTTCGTCTTCTCCGCCTCCTTATTCCCGACAAAAACATCCTTAATCTATTTCGAAAGGTCCTCAGCCTTCTTTCTCCACTTGTCCCTAAAAGTCATCAACTCATGGCATTTAGTAGTGGAGGACTCCAGGGAGTCAATAGCCTTCTTCTTCTCCTTCTCTAGCTGGGAGACCGACGCCTCATATACCTGAATATCGGCCTCCGAGCACCTGACCTTAACGTGAGAGCCCTCATTCTCTTTAAGGATCCAGGTGGCCTTCTCCATCAATATACCAAACTATATGAAGATAGTGGTTAACTTGAGTTCGACAAGTAGGCCAAAGAGATACTTACAGAAACCGCAGATAAACGGAGGTGTTCCGCGAGGTCCTTATCATCGAACCGCCGAAGCGTGGACTCGGCTGCATCCGTTTGGAGTATCTCCAAGGAGAATGCGGCAGCCTTGGGATCGTGATAGAATATCCCGTCAATAGGGTTGATGATAACCTTCCTCCTATCCAAAGTAGAAGCATCCGACGGATCCTCAACCGTGGGACCCTTTCTACCTCGACCCTTGGGAGCTTCAGGAGAAGGCCTCGTGTGCGCCGTCTCCTCCTCGAAGCCACAAGGAGCCTCAGCGATCCCCTCGATCCCTTCTGGGGGGAATGGCCTTGGAGAGGGGCGTTATTGATAGGGGGTCGGCTGCATCGCTATTTCTTTTGGGGAGCATCTTCCATTGGAGCTGAGGCCGCGTCAAAATACCTCTATAAGGGCCCACCTGATCACTTCGTCTTCCCTCATCGTGCTGAGCAAAAAAGATAGCAAATGGGAGAAGAAGGCAAAAGGATCCTCCTTCAAGGAGGCAATCAAATCCCAGGCACATCAGTCGGATGGCCAGAGTCTTCATCAACGGCTCAGATAGACTTCCAAGAAGCGCGTGGAATCACAATCGTACACGTGGATTGGTATCCGACGGCTCGGGCAAGGCTGTTGTTGGAGGCCGGGCGGATGTTTGCCATGTGTCACGTCAAGGGACGCGCCCATCATCACCAACCCCTCCCCCACGCCTCGCCTACGCCCATTGCCGTTTACGAAAAGTCGCGCAGGAAGACAAAGCACCCCCCAACATTAAATGCCCGCCACACCTGTGGGCCCGACACCCGGCAAATGAAGGGCCATCGTGACCACGCGAAGCCTGCGACGTCAGCCGCCCCTCTCTTGCGGTTTGGCATTGCGCTCATCCAAGGAGAACGGGGTCTCTCAGAGGCACCACCCTCGGTATAGCCCCTCCCACACTTTTTTCGAACAACATACGAACCCCTCACCAAAGGCAGAAGAACCAACCTGTGGCATATCACGGTCCCCATCACCGCTCGACCAGTCATATGCTCAGCTTATCAAGCCAATCGATGACCATAGACCACACGCTCATCGCTTGGACTCGACGCGACCATACTTGGGAGGGACTGATGATAGGGGTAAAAGTGGTAAGACACATGGAGCCCATCCGAACACTCACGTCGCGAGATCATAGACGATCTCCCGCACCAAATCTTAACGCACTCCCCCTCGATCAAAGGGTATGATTACCCTCGGAATCCCGACTCCTCGGTCTCCTTAGATCCGAGCCACCATACCCCTTCCAGAACCTGACCCCCACGGGTCCACCGAATCGGAAGATAAGGAAGTGTCACACTGAACCGCTGCCCTTCCTCGGATCTAAGCCAGCTTGAACCGAGCCAATGATAGGAGAGCTCCCCTGGCGCACTACCTAGTCACGGCTAAGGGAAAATTTTGAGAAACTTCTAGAAGGATAAACGGTTAGAGCCAAAGTGGAGCCGTCTTGAGCTGCAAGACAAGAAGTGGCCGGAACCGCAAATATAATAGTGGCTCAAGCCAAAGGCGATGGATTGGGCTACAAGCGGCTCGAACTTGGAGCCCAAACTCCCTCTCTCCTATAACAGAAGGGGAACACCGCACTGAAAGAGGATCCGCTCCGAATGGCGAAGCCCTGCCACACTGAAACTCTAGTCCTCTCCTTCTTCTTGATGTAGTTTTTCACTTAAGGAAAGCTTAACAACAGAGGGAAAAACACGCACACATTCTTTCATGTTCTGATATGCATACATATTACAAGAAACAAGATGTTAAAGTCAACACCAAACCCAACTACCACATCTAACTTTTTCAAAAAGTAGATTTCACAAAACAGGGCAGCTAACTTTTATGAAGAAATTTCATACTTTAACACTTCTTGTACTCCACCCACAAAGCTTCTCTCCTATTTTTCTTCTTCTTATCCATTGTAACGAGAAATGAATAGTAGATTTTACTCTCACTAGTAGAGCCCGTGGTTTTTTCCCTGATTTGAGGGTTTTCCATGTTAAATCTGTGTTCGTCTTTGTGTTTGCTTATTTTCTTTTCGATTTTCATTGTTCTCTAAGTCCCAATCTCAATACAAATTCAACCGTTAGAGTGAAATTGGAAGCAAAACCGATTTTCACCCTAACATTTTTAATTTGGGTTAAAGCCATTTTTGGTCCCTGAAAACATGGCCAATGTTCATTTCCATCCCAAAAATTTAAAATTTGTTGAATACGGTCCACATCAGCATACACTGCCACTTATCACTCCACATTAGCAAAATAACGACCTAAACATAATAATAAAAAGATTATATGCATTTCATTGGTATTCCACATGACCGCCAAGTCAGCAATAAGGACCAAAAATTCCAAAATACGGAATATATAGGGACCCAAAATGTCAAAATATGCAATACATAGGGACTATATTGAACAAATTTTGAATTTTGGGATGGAAATGAACATTGGTCCCGTTTTCAGGAACCAAAAATGGCTTTAACCCTTTTAATTTTTTTGGTTCTTTTGATCCATTCTTTCCTCCGCTTACAGTTGTCAGTGCTAATCTTCATGTTTCCAATGTTTGTTCTCATGCTGAAGTGATGCAAGATAATTGGATCTTTGATAAACCAATATCAAACCTGTTCTGTTTTTTAAAGAGTTGGTGCACATGCAAGGCATTTTTTAATGATTATTTGACACATCCTTTATTTATCTCATTTCATGCATAATTGATGCTTGCTAGCATCTGATAACTAGTTTATATATGATATAAATAGATCTAAAGGTGATTTTGTAAGATACACAAATGGTTGCTTAGATTAATTGAGAGAGAACTAAATGGTTAGATCCTGACATCTTGAACTTATCACAATTTAGAGTGAGTTTGAATTATGAAATAGGCCATAAAATGGTTATAACCTTTCTTAAGGTATGTTAATGCCTTCTATTATTTGGGTGTCTTATTACACATCAAAATAGACCAACGAAAGAACATGTGTTTGTATTCTCTTAGTGCAAGAGTTTTATCTAAGAGGTCAATATTACTTTGAGAATAGATTGTGTTTAAGTTGTAGATCACTCTAAGCCAGCTTTCGGGTGTTTGTGTTCAATGTTGATATAGGATGCTTAACATAAATTCTACTACCTTTATTGAAAAGAACATTTGCAGTGAGAGAGGTATTATGCTTAAAGTAAAACCTAGCTAGATGACATTGGATATTATATGTTGGTGTAATATAATTATGTCAATTCTTAATTGGATTTGATTTACTATACATTTATTGGTTGTGAGCTTGACAGTGGTATTTTTTCCATAATTAATGTAGTGGTGTTATAGTAGGGGAGTTGTACATTAGACAAGGAAATGATCTAGGGTATTTTATATTTATGGAGTCATTCTAGTGTCATACTAAATCCCTAGTTCCTTAATATCTTTGGTTGTGTTATATGATGAAGTCATTCTTGATTAATAACTTTGCATGTGATTCCCTTATACTACTTGGGCATTCTAAATGGAGATTTTGGTGAGGGAGATTCTGGCGCCCTACTGGAGAGAAGGTGAAGAACTTGAGAAATGGGAGAAGGATGACAACGAATAAAACGAGAGAGACAGGAGCAAACAAGTGAACTTGAAGGACCTCCTCGTGACGGAATTATTTTGATAACCTCTCTTTGAGAAAATCCTATGGCATCTTTGGAAAACTTTAGAATTTATTATCACAAAAGGTTTTACCAAACAACACAATAAATTTTCCTATGAAATTTTAGAATCCTATGGAATTTTGTGGCATACCAAGGAGGGCCTTGGAGAAAATTTTTCTTAGGTATTTTTATTTTGTGTAGGTGGTTATAGAATCAAATTATTTATGTCTACTTTTTTCCTCTATTTTTGTTTTTTTTTTAGTTTTATAAGACTATTTATTGTGGAGGTGATTGAAATTATTCAATTAAATCATTTAGACAAAATTTAGACCCAAAAGTTCATTCATTATTGTGGGATCGAAAATATCCGTCTAACATTGTATTACATCGAATCACAAATGTAATATTTGTTTTGTTTTTGTGGGTTCTTCTATTCCTAATAGAAATAAACCCTTTATTAATTACCCTAAATGTGATTTCAGAAACCTTCGATTAAGGGCTTAAATACAAATAAAGATAATTGTTATTTGGAGAGTAATCTAATGATTTGCATATTTTATTTTTTTTATTTTTTTGATTTAAACAACAGTTACACGGAGATTCTACACAACAACAACATTTGACTAAACTTGTAGCATTTCCTTCAGCTTAATATATAGCTCCTGTAGCCATATTGGCATCATGGCTTCCACTCTGGTTCTTATCGAGTTTTAAGCATCATTTCTTTAGTTGTGGTACGATGATCTCATTGGCACGTCTCACTTTTTGACTGCATCCATGACATCGAAATTGCATTGCTCACCGAACTCTTCTTTGATGAGATCCTTACACCTATGGTCAAGATCATTGATGGATTGTGTGATTTGATATTGATATATAACAAGATTCTGTGGAAACGTGAAGTAAATCTTAGCACAATATCCAATCAGACCGGAAGGAATAGCCATAACAACCCAAATGTCAATTTTAGGCATTTCAAGTGTTCCAACAAGAGTAATAAGACCAATCACAACAGAAACAAGGGATTTAACCTAGTCCTTTACGGTTAAACTCGGGATTTTTGTTTCAGGCGAAACCAACTCCATGTCGGTCAAAGGGAATGTTCTTGAAATGTTTCACACATATTCCTCCTATCTTGGTCTTGGTGTGCTAGCTCTCTTGTAAACAACAATTATTCTGTCGAAAGTAGGTTCTTGCATTGTGATCTTGCCAAATGGGTTTTTCATAGTTCCTTCAACGCTCAACAACTAAATTTGCATCAACACTATATCATCGGATTTCTTTGGATTTTTTTTTATTTCCATACTTTTTGCTTCTCTAGAAAAGAGCCTATAAAGCCTTGAAACTTTGAGTAACCATGCTCTAAGACAGAAATATGATCATATCCAATTTCTCCATTACAAAGTAATCTGCTATCTGGTCAATATTATATACATTAACCATTGCACCACAATAGAAAAGATCAAAGGGAATTCATGTTGGAACAGAGCTCGCACGTGACTATTGTTTTGGCAGTGTTGGGCTAATGCATGAAAATATTGATGGATTTTTAGGCTTGACACCATAAAGGAAGGACCTGAGAGGGATCTTAGCCTTGCTAGAAAGGTTCCTTATGGGGTATTGTTGGTGATTGCCATGGTTGTTTCTTGGTCCAGAGAGTTCGAAACTCTACTACAGTTCATTAGAGGCTTTGTTGTTCTCCTGTTGCATGTTCAACACTTCACCTTGAAAACTTGGCAGGTTGATAAGCAGTGAGCTGCACTTTCCACCTTCGGTGCATCCTTGGGGATGGATAGAAATATATCTTTTTTTGGCTTCTTGGTTTTCGATCTTCTTTGTCCTTTTCTTTTTGTTTTATCCTTTCTCTGTCTCTGTCTTATGAGTTTCTTACTTGCTCCTATCCTTCTTTTTTCTTCCTCTCTATCACTCTCTTCTCTTTTCATTTCTTCCTCGTTGGTACTTCCAGAGTGCTCTAACCTCCCTCAAGAGAACCTTCTTCTTGTCTTCATACCGAGGTAATGGAAGTATCTTCTCTATCCTCTAGGGATCCTGCTGTTGGGGTTGAATCCTATCTTAGCAATGTAACTCGCTTTGACCTTCCCCAATTCCTTGAGATGTATGTTATTATCCCCCTTTACCACTGTAGACTGCCTCTTCCTGATGAGCGAGCATATCGTCTCGGACCTAGGGAGATAGGATTTTACGTAGAGTTCTTCAGATTAGGCCTTAGGCTCCCTATTCCGTCCTTGTTTGAAAAAATCTTGAGTTCCATCACCTTTGTCCTTCTCAGTTGACTCCGAACTTATGGAGAATTCATTGCAAGTTCGCTATCATTTTTAAACAAAGCAACCTAGAACCCAACCTTTAGTTGTTTTGACATCTCTTCTGCTTGATGAAACTTCCCAATGGTTGGTTCATTTTTGTTGCTAAGGTAAACAGGTCCTTCGTAGGCAAACTTCCTTCCTCGATTCATAGTTGGAAACCAGGATTTGTTTCTATTTCTTGTGATTCCAACTGGTGAGTCCCGACATCTTGGGGATTTCCCTTCTAAGATAACCCTTATGATGGTGTGATGTCCTCTGATAAGTTAAAACAGTTAGCTATCCTCTGAAACTTAAGCAAAGTCCCGCTTACTTACCTGATTACCACTCCCAACCTCAAGAGTTCAAAGCTCTTCTCAGTAACAGATAGAGTGGCTCTCTTCTTTGCACATTGTTAGATAACTATTTGTATGGATTCACTTGACTTTTCTGATTCGTTTAATCCCTCTATTTTGTCTTTTTAGAGGATGTCATGAACTACCAGCATCTGATACAGATTTTGAGGGAATTCGCCAGTGGTCCTTCTCTGACTTCTTTAGCCTCTGGGAAATGGAAGAGACCCCAAGAAGGTGTTCCCGAGTCAGACGAGGAGACCCACGTTCAGCTTAATTCATTAGCTACCTGGGGAGTTTCGCCTGCTAGAGGGTCGGACTCATAGGGTGATCTGGTCTGCATTCCTCGGAGAGTTCATAGGCTCACATCTAACAGACCCTCTGAGGGACCCCTTTTTATTATCCCCCTTTCTGGGATGTAACGCCCTGAAATTTTTACGAATCAATAAATTAATTTCTGGAAAATTTCACGAGATTAATTAATACAGAAAATGAGCTAGTGACTTTTAAACTCAATTAAGAGGAAATCGGGAGTTTATGAAATGAAAATCTAAGTCCAGTCTCGCAACAATTTGGGCCAGAGCAGGCCGCATTGGGCCAGGCTAATTAGACATGAATAATTGGAGATGGACTGGAGAGATTAATCATGGTTTATTAATTGGAAGAATTAGTAAGTGTTAATTAATCCAGATTAATTAAGTGGAAAACATCGGACGAATGTTAGAGTTTCGATAAAGTACATCGGGCGAGTCAAAACGCCGGTATTCGCGGATTCGGTTTGACGAGAGACAGACCCCGTGAGACTGCAGTACGCCCGCGATGATTAGTGCTATTGACCCGGGATTGTCGGATCTGGGTCGACAAATTATTAAAAAGATAATATTAATTTAAGTTGATGCGACGTAAAGTTAGTGGGATAAGATTTAAAAAAAATAAAAAGTGATAAAAATGGATGAAAATAGAGTTAAACAACTAAAGTAAAATGTAATATATATGTATATATATATACACATCATCAGAACTTAGGTTTTGAAATGAAAATTGATTTCAATTGAAATCGAGAAACCCTCGTGCCTCTCTTGTTTCTCTCTCTCCCTCTCGCTACCTCACTTGCGCCTCACGGCTGCCCGTCGCCCAAGTCCGCAGCGGGCCTGAGCCGCCGTCGTTGGACGTCGGCGCCGCCGCCCCGCGCTAGGTCCGACTGTGCCGCGCCACTAGCCGCTCGATCCGCCGCTGGAGGAGCCCTGCAGCCGCCCACGACCTTCCTGCGTGATTGCGCGCTGCTGCCGGCGGAGCTCGCCACACCGCCACCAGTGGAGGCCGCGCCGCTGCCAATTGCCCAGGCTGCAGGCCTCTGATCATCCCCTCTTCTTGCAGCCCTGGCAGTCCCCCTTGTGCGACGTGGCCGCCCTAGTTCTTCTCTACCCCGGCGAGGTTTCTTCCTCTTGGTATGAACTTGAATTGGGGAAGCCCTATGATGAACTCATGAATTAGAACTATGAATGCTTCTTCATGTATTATGTTAATAGGGTTGTGATTAGAGAGGGATTAAAGGGGGGATTAAAGGGATTAATAGTTTGTATGATGATAAGGAAAGCATGAGTAAGTTTAATGGTAATAATGGTGAGTGTTTGTATAATTTTCGGGGACCTATAATAGGCGAGGTGCCGCCGAATTTTTGTGAAAATCCTAAGTGTTAATACCCTATTAGCAATCATGTTAATATGCGTAAGTATGATTAGTTCCCATGATTACCATGTTTAAGTGTTACATGCTTTAAATTGATTGATCTTGCAAATTAAGTATGCTTAGAAACATTTTAGAAGTTTTGAAGGCATGTAATGCTCGTTAAGTTGGAAAAACATGATCTTATAAGTTTAATGTCCCTTATATGCTCCTTGGAGCTTAAATAGAATTCTAAACTAAGAATACGATTTCCGTATTCTTGGATTTCCGTATTCTTATGAATTTTTGAAGCCTGTGTTAGACCTTAATTAAGAATTTTGCTTAGATAGTTTAATGAGTATATCGTATTTTATCGAGTTCAAGTAGAGTACGAGTTAAGAATATGATTCCCGTATTCATGATGTCCGTATTATGATTACTAGGAAAAGGAATGCAATATCCTACTAGTTTATAAAGTGGAGTATAAGAGTTGTGAATACGACCTTAGAGCCTAAATATTTCCTTAATTCTGAAAGTCCGTATTTTCTTTATTTTAAGGACAAGGAAAGGGCAAAGGCAAGGCTGTTGCTGTTGAAGGACCTAGCCAGCCTTAGGAACTACTCAGACAAGGTGAGGAAACACAACTGTAAATTTACCATATTTCTTCCGTATTTTTTATCGTATTGACTTCTTGAGAATTCATGTTATGAGTAGATTAATTTTCATAAATACTGTACATTTTCAAGAATGAAAGTAGTGATCATGTTTCGGTATTTTTGAAAACTCATTTATGAAAAGCATGTGAAAAGCACATACATAATACAGAAAATTGAAATGATAGACATATTAGTGCACTGCAGCGTACTCACATACATGCCTGCGCCAGAGGTGGCTCTACGATAGAGCCAGAGAGTAAGATACTAGGTAGGAAAGGGGTGGTTTTCTATAACTCTGTTTTTACTAGTCCAACTATCTGTTTTCAAACCCTCCTGATTTCAAGAAATAAAACCCCCTTTCCGTATCTATCGGGTGCCTAGTATACGTATATATATTTATAGCTCACGGTTGTTGAGTTGGTCCAACCGGAGAGCTATTGAGTGTTGAGTTGGTCCACTCGTTTCAACTATGGTTCCGCTGTATGGAAGTAGAGGTGTAGATGACACTAATATGATTGATGATGATGATTTGATTCCACAGATTGTTATCTCCACGGTTGTTGAGTTAGTCCAACCGTGAAGGCTATTAGCTTTGAGTTGGTCAGCTATGACATATGTGAAAATCATCTCCCACACATTTTGACACCAATATGATTAATGATGAGGATTTGATTTCACAGATTATCACCTCTACGGTTGTTTAGTTGGTCCAACCATGAAGGCTACTGGCTTTGAGTTGGTCAGCCAGGACATATGTGAAATTCATCTCCCGTTCTGATGATACATGATTAAAGAAATGCATATGTGCATATCATTTTGATTTATTTGGATATTGGCTCGAATCATATTTATGATCAGCATGCTATTGTCATGTTTTAATATCGTTCAATATATGTATCTCACATTTCATTATTTTATTATCTACTATTGAAGGCATAGAGGTATGTTAAACCTGACAGTAGTGTTAGTACCTCACTAGGCTCGAGTAGCTCAGCCTCTTTTCACATTGTTTTTGTGCAGGTGCTAGACAGGAGTTCGAGTAGAGACTCCGGTTTACCAGCTAGAGTGTTAAGACCTATGGTGGGCTCTGATCATCTTGTTTGGCTATGTATTTTGTTGATATGTAGGAGAGTGTGGACCTTTTTATTATTGAGACACTTATGTCTGTACTATGTCCGTATTTTAATTTGGTAATGTATTAAATAATACTTCGGTCTGCCAGATACGACTTGAGTATGCTACCTTATTTAGCTTCTGCATGATTTTTTTAGTGGTTAATTAGCTTGTACTACAGCCTTAGGCTTAGGGTTCACCCCTTGAGCTGGCTGGTGTGACATCTGGTCCCTAGTTGAAAGGGGGTGTTACATCTTTAGCCTCTGGGAAATGGAAGAGACCCCAAGAAGGTGTTGCCGAGTCAGACGAGGAGACCCGTGTTCAGCTTAATTCATTAGCTACCCGAGGAGTTTCGCTTGCTAGAGGGTCGGACTCATAGGGTGATCTGGTCTGCATTCCTCAGAGAGTTCATAGGCTCACATTTGACAGACCCTCTGAGGGACCCCTTTCTATTATCCCCCTTTCTGGGCTAGAAGCACTGACTCTAGAGGCTCCGACTTCCACTGCATTGGTGGCTTATAAAGCTCTGACTTCTTAGGTAGTAAAACCATCTGGCCTCCTTCACAGGAGAGGAAGTTTTTCAAAAAAGGGGGTGACCAATTCAGGTCTTTATTTGATGATCCTATAGTAGTTGTCAAGGCACTATGCGCGATTACCCCTAATCCTGACCTTGAAGAGTTGGAAAGGCTTAGCGGAGAAGAATTAGCCTCCTAGTTCGCCCTAACGAGAGATAAAGTAAGTACAGTCCGTTTCCTTAATATTCTCCTCTTTCTTCCTTCTCTTATTAACTGTTATAACACACGCAGGGGGCTATCCATAAATATCTAAAACATCAGGGACTAAATTAAAAATGGGAAGAGATTGTTTGTAATTTTCTATTAGTTCAAGGACTCAAATAAAAAAAAAGTTACAAACTCCTTTTTATCTTAACCTCACGTTGCCACCCCAATATACGAACCCTAATCTCTTCTCCCGTTCAAGCTTCTCGGTCTTCTCAGAGCCTCTCTTGTTCCCATCCTAATCATCTCTTTCATCTGGGAAAGAGATCCAAGATCCAAAATCCTCTCCCTAGTCATATTCTCCATCGAGATCCAGTTGGAGAAGAATAGACCAGAGTAAGTTGAACGAACACGTGTGAGGTAAGTAAGCATCCCTCCTATAAATTCCGCAAGTATTTTGTATAAACTCTTAAAAGTATTTTTGGTAAAGTTCAAGCTTATATATATGCTTAGAGAATATAATAGAGTCTACATGACTTGGCATTTCTAGGTTTAATCTGGGTTATTTTGAAATACCAAAGAGGGGAGTCATGCAAGGTACGCATATATAGAACATATTTTTGATATGATATATGTTTTGGATTCATGGGATTGTGATTCTGTTTTTGATGTTTTCTGACCGTGAGATTTTTCTGACTTCATGGGGTTATGAGCATTATATTTCTGATTTTGTGAATGCATGAATTCAGCTTGCCTTATTTTTGGCATTATGTGCTTACTCTGATTGGAATGATTCAAATATTTGATTTGTTTGGATTTAAATGAATTCTGTTAATTCTTCCGATGTGGTTTTGTTCAGCTTTGTCCCTAGCCAGTAAGGGTAAGTACTGGCCGGGTCAACCCGTGAGCTAGACATCAACTTGTGGGATCGAAAATACGCGCCTGACATCGTGGAGACACCAGGCGATATATCGAATCACAAATGTCATATTTGTTTGTTTGTGGGTTCTTCCATTCCTAACAGAGGCAAGCCTCTGTTATTAATTACCCAAGACAGAGTTTTGGGAACCTCCGATTAAGGGCAAAAGAACAAGTAGAGGCAATGAATAAGAATGATTTCATTTATTTGCATAACATGAATTTCATTACATATCTCATAGGATATATATATTATTTATTTATTTATTTATTTATTCATTTATTTAAGTGACGCCGCCGCCTTATATGCCCTTTGAATTCCTGTTGTTGCCATCCCGTCATGGTCGCTAATAGCTTATAAGTTTTCAGCGGTCTGCCCTGCCTTATGACTGAAAAAACTGTACCATATGGGCCATCGATATGGGCTGCACCATATATGGGTAGAAAGCTTGGGATGTCTAATTTCCGATGCCGTGAATTTCATCTTGATCGGAGTTTTCTACCAAAGATTATCAATGTCCGAACGAAGGGGTATCAAACTGGCTGAACTTCAGGAATTGGCTTCCTTCTCTCGAAATCTGCTATAAACCGGGCCTTTGGTAAGAGATGTATTGGAAAGCCCTAGAAATCTAGTTTCCAATGCCGCAAATTTCGCCCCGATTGGAGTTTCCTATCAAGAGTTATCGGCCTTTGAATGGGAGGTGGTCGAGTTGACAAAACTGCAAAAATTGGTCTTCTTTCCATCAAGAACTATACCAATTGAGCCACTGACAAGAACTGTGACATACATGGTTGGAAAGCTCTGTAAGTCTAGTTTCCAATGCCGCAAATTTCGCTTCAATCGGGATTTCCTATCAAAAGTTATCGCCATTTGAACGAGAGGGTGTCGAGCTGACAGAACTGCAGGAATCTACCCCTCTTTCCGTTGAAATCTGCTACAAGCTGGGATGCTGATAGTAAATGTACCATACATGGTAGGAAAGCTCTGGAAGTCTAGTTTCCAATGCCGCAAATTTCGCTTCGATCGGGATTTCCTATCAAAACTTATCGACGCCTAAATGAATGGTGGTCAAGCTGGCAGAACTGCAGAAATTTGGCTTCGGCTGTAGATTTCAAACTATGACTTCCCATCTTCTTGCATGAAGTTGTTGCTCCTTCATTTCCACCCTTTGCTTTGTCTTTGGCGATAATGGACAGCAGGGAGGCCATCATATGGCCTTTGCTTCTTTGTCGGTGACGGGCAGCAGAGGGGCTATCATATAGCCCTTGCTTTTCTTCTTTGTTGATGATAGCAGCAAAGGGGCTATTATATAGCCCTTGCTTTTCTTCTTTGTTGATGTTAGCAGCAGAGAGGCTATTATATAGGCCTTGCTTTTCTTCTTTGTTGATGTTAGCAGCAGAGGGGCTATTATATAGCCCTTGCCTTTTCTTCTTTGTTGATGATAGCAGCAGAGGGGCTATTATACAGCCCTTGCTTTTCTTCTTTGTTGATGTTAGCAGCAGAGGGGCTATTATATAGCCCTTGTCTTTCTTCTTTGTTGATGTTAGCAGCAGGGGGCTATTATACAGCCCTTGCTTTTCTTCTTTGTTGATGATAGCAGCAGAGGGGCTATTATATAGCCCTTGCTTTTCTTCTTTGTTTATGTTAGCAGCAGGGAGGCCATTATATGGCCTGTGCTCATCCTCTAACAGCGACGGGCAGCAGTAGGAAGCTTGACGACATGGAGTCGGCGCTATGGCCGCTCACGCGGTGAAGTCAGGCGCAGGCCGCTGCAGGTGGTGGATCTGGGCAGCAGGAGGTGGACTGGCAGACCTGCGGAGATTTGGGAGCTTCAGGCGTGATGGGGTGCGGCCTTGGCTGCCTAGCCACTATTGGGGCCTTCAGGGGCCTTGGCGTCTTGGCTAGCCATGGGACGCGCAGGGGCGTGCGATGGGGTTTCTTTTTTCTTTTTTAATTTTATTTATTATTTATTTATTTATTTATTTATTATTTAATTTTACTTTTTTATCCTTTTTTACCTTTCTTCTCCTGCGGTGGCGCAGGCTTTTGCATATTATATATGCTATATACCGTTTGGACTTTTCTTTGATGGTGACATGGGCTTTTGCATATTACATATGCTATATACCCTTCGGCCTCTTCTCTGGCGGCGTAGAAGGGAAGCTATTATATAGCCTTTGCCTCTTTTTCTGGTGACGGGAGGGGTGACAGGAAAGCTATTTATATAGCTCTTGCTTTCTTTCCGGTGACGACGAGCATCAACGGTGATCACCAGAACTCCTTCAGTAACGGCTGCTCAGCATGGGGATTGAAAAGAAACAGAGAAGCTATTATATAGCTTTTGTTTCTTCTCCGGTGGCTGGAATATGGGAGAGGAGGGAGCGTGATTTCCTTATGCTGTATTACAGTCGATTGACGGACCCGAGCCTGTATCCTTCGGCAAAGCCATTAGAGACAGGCCCATGTCCGTCCGACCACGCGGCTTCTCGCTTCATCGAGCGGAGAACATGGAGGAGATCCTCACCCTTCCCCCGAAAGTCTTCTTTATCAAGAGGTCTCCCCTCCTTTATTTATAGATCTTCACAACCTAGATGATAAGGTTGAAATTTTAATTTGAGTTTTAATTATCATTATATCATAATCTAGATAAGATCAAAATTTTGAATTTTAATGATTATAATCTAGATTTAGGTATAACCTTGAATTTGAATTTTAATCATCAAGAGATTAGATCAAAAAATTTAATTTTAATTTTAATGATCATAATCTAGATTTATGACCTTGAATTTGAATTTTAATTATCATAATCTAGATAAGATCAAAACTTGAATTTAAATTTAATTCATTTATTTTTTTTCTCGAGATTTGTGTTCTCGTACTATCTTGGGATCTATATTTCTGAGACTGCTCGGGATTTGCGTCTTTAGCTTGCCTCGGGATACGACCAGATATATTTTATTTTAAATTTAAAATATCTTAATTTCAAGATACTTCTAGGTATATATTTCATTGGCACCCTTCAAATATTGGCATATTATAATTGTAATGCATATATATTTATGTGTATGTATTTTTTCGACACAAACACAACTGTGTCTCGTCGGACCATGTTAATTGATGTTTTTTGACATTCCGTGAGATTTTTCTGACTTCATGGCTTTATGAGCATTTATGTTTCTAATTTCATGAACGCATGAATTCGGCTTGTATGATTTTTGGCATTATGTGCTTACTCTGATTGGAATGATTGAAATCTTTGATTTGTCTTGATTTGACTGAATTCTATAAAGTCTTCCAGTGTGGTTTTGTTTAGCTTTGTCCCTAGCCAGTAAAGATAAGTACTGGTCTGGTCAATCGTGAGCTAGACATCAACTGTGTCTAGTCGGACCAGGTCGAATGAATAAGCTTTGGTAATATTAGTTTGATGATGATGATGATGCAATATATTATGTTTCAACTTCTTTCAAAACTCTTCCAAATCAAATTTCTTTACCAAGAACCTCTGTTATTGTTCAAGATCCTTCGGATAAGATTTTATTCTGTTTGCATTGTGATAATTTACAAGTTGTGATTAGAAAACATGGATAAATTATTACCACTCTTGAGAGAGAGAGAAACAAATTCTACTACAAAAAAATGTTCTATTAGAACAGCAACTCCAGATGACCAAGCAGGCCAGTAATGAGGCCCAGCCCAACTCAAACGGCAGTCGGTAAAGGCTTATCAAGTCCGTTGATGGCTGAGTATTTGCCAAAAATACTACAGAAGGTTACCAATGAAACCATAACATTATTGGCTAGTCCAGCCCAACAGGTACTTGGTAAAGACTCATCAAATCCTGTGATGAGTGTGGTTTTTCCAAAAAATCAATCAAATAAGGGAAAAGAAAAAATAGAAATTAAAAGAGAAGATTTAAAACGGTTATTACAGCAAATGATAAAAGAAACCTTGCAAAATGAAAAAGCAAAAGAAATGGACTTTAGTTCTATTCCAGATTCATTAGAACCTTATCATACTATAAATCCTGAATTAGGAGAGTTTAACCAACCATTAGAGATAATGGATTGGGAAGAAACATAAAAATTACTAAAACAAATAGAAAAGGACAAAGATAAAGACAAATCCAACAGCTTAATTAAAGAACTTAATTAAAAGTATAACAATTATATGAATTTTATATACATAGCCCTATAGTCACTAAAAGAGTAGTACATCAATTATATGCACTATATAGCCACTAAGATAGCATAGACCAACAACTCATCCTCCCGTACATGCTAAAATACAACAAAAGTATTCATCTTCTTATCAATAATTTACACTCTAAAACCTAAAAAAGATCCACTATAAAAATCTTTAAATTTCAGCCAAGCACACTCTCCTAGAACTACTTTTTTTTAAAGACAAATTACAATAATAAATTCCTTCTTTACGCTTCTATTTAATACAACTTCAATTCTGTTTCTCATCAACTTCTTCTATAACAAAAACCATAGACTTTAGAAACTTCACCAACAAATGTCTTCTTCATCTCCCACTTCATCTCCAATTCCATCTCCCAACTCTCCTATCGAAGACTTCTCCCACGACTATACTCAAATCATAAAGCTCACTTGCCCTCAACGCCTTATATTTTCTTATCTTGTTCATATCACTCCTATTGCAGACTTGCCAGTGAAAGAATTTTTGGAATTGAATAATGAGATAAAAAGCATCACCAACGTACTTTATGGATAACAACAAATGATCACTACACTGTTGAAGAACTCATGTTCTTTCACTCATCAAGAGTTCTCTGATTGGCAAATGAACTTACTAAGGCACAATGCGAAAATGATGACCTCTTGGTACAACTTAGCAATCTTAAAGAAGGAAAAACTAAGCCATATTCCCCTAATGTACTATACCAACCCTACAGATACACATCTTATGGATTACTTACGACATGTGAACTATGATAACCCCGATTTGCAAGATGACAACACTCCATGCTCATGTGGCTGTGAAGGACCTATCAAGACCAATGGGTAAATAGTACCTCTATAAATAGTACTGTGTGAATAGTACTTGAATGAATAGTGCTGACGTGGCATGAGATGACAAGAGAATATTCTCATGTGATGATATTCTCTCTTATCACTTATCTCTCTCATGTAATAGAAATAAGCCACGTAGCTTATGCTTATCTTCTTATCTCTTATGTAATGATAAGACAAATGCCAACTCCCTTGTATATAAGAGAACCCCTTAGGGCTTCTCCGAGACATCGAAAAATCTCTTCTCATCTAAGAGTGTTTGGTTTGTAAGATGTTTTCTTGTAAAAAGCTTTCTTGTGAATAAAGTATGAGAACTTTAGTTTGATAATTGCAAGTTTTTCTTCTCCAACTTTCTTCAAGTCTTTTTCCTTCTCGAAAGGGGAAACTTTTCTTGTGAAGGTATTGGCCACAAAAATATGAAATTTTCTTGATTTGTACAGTTTTTGTTTCATACCAATAATCCATCTTTTCCTAAAGAATATACGAAAGTAAGGAAAACTTTAACACCATATAATTAATCTATTTTATCTAGAAAAGTATAGTAGTAGGAAAAAAAGAAATCCTTAAAATTTTGTAGACCAAGCGGTAGGTGAAAATCTACCCCAAGATAGAAATTCCCAGTTGATGCCCGTTATGCCGTTCGATGGCGCTTAGGGTTTTGGGTGTTCTTGGATATGATTTTGCTCTTGCTTGCTCTTCTTTCTTGAATGAACTGTTTTCCTGATAATCTAATTGGTCATAAGTTTGTTTTGGTTTTTCCTGAATGAATTGAAATTCTCAAAGAACAAGAATGGAAAAAACACTATAGAAATTTCATTGTAGCACCGGTACTGTAGCATATATATATATATATATATATATATATATATATATATATATATATATCATAAAGACCTTTATGCCCACGTCCTAATCGACCCCCGGGAGGAATATGTGCTTCTAAAAGATCTTTGATACTGTGCCCAATTCCGAAGTTAGTTCTATACATATGACCAGCAACGAGAAAAAGAAATGCAATAGCTAAATGATGATGAGCAATATCGGTCAGCCATAAACTTTGCGTTTGGGAATGGAATCCTCCAAGAAGAGTTAGAATGGCAGTTCCTGCCCCCTTGGAGGTACCAAATAAATGACTGCTGGAATCAGGGTTTTGGGCATAAAGATTTCACTGTCCCGTAAGAAGAGGTTCCAACCCTTGGGGATGTGGTAATACGTCTAAGAAATTATTCCATTTGACATACTCCCCCCGGGATCCGGGGATAGCAACATGAACTAAATGTCCTGCCCAAGCCAAGGAACTTACTCCGAAAAGTCCTGCCAAATGATGATTGAGACGAGATTCGGCATTTTTAAACCAGGAAACGCTTGGTTTCCATTTGGGTTGTAGGTGTAACCAACCTGCTATTAAAGATATAGCAGAAAGCCATAATATATAGGCCTTCTACTATCAGGTCAGCCGGATCACTGTGCCGATCTGGTCGCCTCCCATTTTGGCACCTGGAGCATGTTTGAAGAATTTCCAACCATACGGATGGGAAGATCATCGAAAAATAAGCTAGCTTGTCAATTTTCATATAATTTGGTGACCGTTTGATCCTCCCACTTAATGGTTGAAATTCTGAACTGTTAAAATTTCCCTAAAATAAGAACCGTTAAGTGGGAGGACCAAACGGTCACCAAATTATATGAAAATTAGCTAAATTTTATTTTCGATGATCTTCCCATCCGTATGACGAAATCCTTCAAACACGCCCAATAAAAAATGGGAGGCTGCCATGATGTCCGGCTGATAATAGGACTATATATATATATATATATATATATATATAAAGAGATGATAACATGCGGCCGGCCGGATTACTGTTCCAATCCGGCCTCCGCATGTTTTGAACCCCTAGACCATGTTTGATTGATTTTTTTTTGTATGGATGGGAAGATCTGCTAAAATAAGCTACTTATCAATTTTAAATGCAATTTGGTAACCGTTTGGTCCTCCCGTAGCGGTTGAAATTACGGACCGATTGATTCCTATAAATTTTGATCCGTTAAGATGAAGACCCTACAAGTTCCCAAATTGTATGAAAATTGACAAACTGACTTATTTTTCGATGATCTTCCCATCCATACGGTTGGATTTCCTTGAAACATGCTCCAGAGGGTCAAATCCGGCGTGACATAAATGAGCGATGTGCGGTACGTAGGAATCGATTCTGTATATATATATATATATATATATATATATATATATAATAAAAATAAAAAAAAATTAAAATTAAAATTAAAATTTAAGGTCATATCTTTATTAATAAAGAAAAGTAAATACCAAGTATAGCCTAAACCATACTGAATTTTTTCCTCACTAAATTACCATATTCACAAAAACTCAAAAAATCACGCCTACTCTTTATTCATTACTCAGAGCCCTCAGAACCCCCTCAGAACCCCCTCAGAACACTTATTTTGGTCTGATAATTGGCAGGACATCCTTGCACTATTTGTTTTTTACCTTTAGGTTCTTGTTGGGTGGGGGGTGTAGGGATTTAATATAAATAGTGTTTTGAGTAGGTAGGGTATAAAGGTAATAGTGCACAAACAGTGCCATGGACTTTTTGATAATTTTCCCTATTTTGGTACATCATCATCATTTATTTATTTATTTATTTATTTATTTATTTATTTATTATTATTATTATCATTATTATTATTTTTTTAATTTTTATTATTATTTTTATTTTTGAGTACAAGCAAAAATCCTTTGATTTTATGACTGTGTTTATTTTCAGACTATTATTAAAACCATACTGTCTTGTTTTTATGTCATTTCTGCAAATAAAATATGTCCTTGATTTCTCTTATTGTTTTTATTCTATACCACATTATGAGTCTTGCATGGTTCATCTATTTTAGTGGATGCTTACTAAGCTTCCTAAGCTCATTAAACTCTTTTGTTCAGTTTTGTTAGATTTTGAGGAGTTGGTAGTCGGGGGTAGATGGAACGCCCAGGATCATTACCCATTCATTAGCACCCTTTTGAGAACCCTATCATGTATTTAGTCATATTAGAAAACTTTGGAGAACTTCTTAGAACTCTCAGTGTATAATATTGGATTATTCATTAATGTTATCTCTCAAATTGTAAGTATTATTATCTTTCTCCTTGTGTTATTATACTCTAACTAGGTTTTGAAGCTATGCATAGTGGGGCCCATCCCCACATGAATGTGGCCGGTCTGCCAATGCCCCGGATGGGTCTGGGGCGTGACATTAATTGGTTTCGCCATTCTGTTGGGATTCGCAACTACCCGACTTTGTAAGGAGGTTGTCTTTGAAGACCCAAAGGAGTTGCTAGCGAAGGCTGAGACTGCCCTGAAGGAGTCTGAGGCCAAACTAAAAGCAGGTGAGGCTATGCTGGAGAAGGTCGAGACCGACCTAACTGATCCAGGAGGCTCGAGTCAAATATTGGTGCCGGGTTGGCTGGTCAACGTAAAGACGGGAAGTTATCGAGTCAATTTGAAGATTGTGTAGGTTTTGGGTGTGGTTCGGTATTTTGACCATAACTTTGGCTACCGATATCAGAATCGAGCGTTCGACCCCAATTCAGAAAGCTCTTTGCGGCGCGCACAACATGGGGACGTCATATTAGAGAGAATTTTAGTTTTTTTTTTAATTTTATTTTTAGAAATATTTAATCCGCCAAATTAGGGTTTTCGGTCTATTTTCTATTTTTGGTAATATTTCATATGCCAAATTAGGATAGAATTTCAATCCAATTTAATCTCGGATTTTTATGAGTTATCTGATTTGTTTAGATTTTTAAATTTAGATAAGTTTAGTTTTAAATAATAATTTGTCAATTTTAGCAAATTTAGATTAGATGATAAGGTTTCTAGGTTAATCTTTTGAGGCTAATTAACCCGGCTTGTGGGTTAGTTTTTCATTATTGAATTTTGAGTAATAATATTTTTCTGAATTTCAGAGTATTTTCTCTGGTTCTTTAGTTCTTCGTTTGTTTTTCCTTGCAGTTCTTGGATCCGGCTAGCCCGCGGGATAATCGCTACCCCGCCCGACGTCACTAACTTAGCGAGATGAAACAATCAACCAATTCTAATAGTTGTGCTCTAAGAACCACAAGAGGATTAAGAAAGCTGAGAGGGAGAATGAAGAGTTGTCTGCAAAGTTGGTTGAATTCGAAGCCACTGTGTAGGCTATCCGAAAGGCCATGGATAAGATGTTACAAGAGCACTCTGCCAATCGAAAGAGAACTCGTGTGGCAGCGGTAGAAGCATATAAGAAGGATACCAGAAAAGCTAAAAGAACATTTATTTGTTCTAACCTTGCACAAATACATTAACAAATTCACTAATCATGATCTCTATAAGTTGAGTCAATAGCATAAATCCATAATTTTTATCAGATTTTCTCAACAAATACATTTTTAACTGCATCAAGATTACCATGGTCCATCCACTCTCCTGATTCAATGATGCTTTGCGACTTCCTACCTCATTTGACTAAATCCAACGCATGAAATAATATTACTACATGCTTGTTAACGGATCAACTTTTTGAACCTTTGCATCACTTTCCTCTAAAGGATATACTGAAGTAACATAGCAAGGAAGGTAACACTGCAACGAATAAAACTACTGCTGCCTTGAAGGAGTCAAAATTATATGATGCATTCTAGTTCTAATTAATAGTAGCATTGGATTATGAAAAGTCAATACAAATAGTTTCAACATAGCATAAAATTATAGACATCAACTTAAGGTTCACATCCTCTTGAATATCATTCACAAAATGGCAATTCTTAGTAATCATATGTGGTCACTAGGGTTGAAGAGATAAAAATTCTAATTTTCTGCAAGTCGAACAGAAATTGTCAAACACAAGTGTAGATGAACCTATACCCCATCATCAGCTAGCTGATACCTTTCAGAACATAGAAGGCTTTCCATAACAAAAGTGACACGAAACTTCGCTAAATCCAAATTCCAAGTTAATAATGTTCAAAGGCACTCGACTAAAAAGCAATCAAGCTAAACACAATTAGCAAATGAAGAACTAAATGGTGGTCAACAAAGAAATATTTCATGCTAAGAATCTTATGATTGTGGAAATATTCAAGTGCAAAAAACATAGTTGAAGACAGACGGTTTAGGCTTAAAAAGAGAAATATCGGCCAAAAACAGGACTTGACAAAAAAAAAAAAAAAATTAGACAAAAATGTCAAATTACCTAATTAACCATTGTGTGCAGGCTTAAAATGTTTACTTCTGCAATCTATTCTCCATGCTTTATAGAAATAATAAAGAAAAAATACGAAATTTTCAAATGAGAAAAAAACCATTAAAGCATCAAGAACATATGTGAAGCACCAATTGAACACAGGAAAGAGTTAGAACTACATCCGAAAATGTAGAAATCCATGTTTCACGATTTCAATTTCATAAAAGTCGTAGGCAGCAGACTTGCTTAAAAAATTATCATATAATCATAGAAAAATAAAACACAAGGCGTGCTTCATCTTTCCTTGAACCGCTCATGAGAAACCATGAAAAATTAAAAAATAGATTTTGGAACATTGAATGAATTTCAACAACTATCACTTGACTACAATCAACATCATATGCATATGATGAGTAAATATCAACATATTTACATATGTGAGCACTTATTTATCTCAACACTTTCGGATGTATAGTCACTCCAACCTTAATATTCTGAAATAGAATGTACAAATGATTCCATACCACATTCCATCAATCTCAGAAGATCGGAAAGATATTGTCATCCTTATCATCATTGTCATCATCCATGTCCAGGTAGTTGAAGCTCACATCCCCTTTGTACCGGAAACTCGGAATCACATAACATTTCATCTCATGGAACAGGTTGAGGTTGTCCACCAACTTATGGAACACATTGCACCCACAACACTAACCACCAAGACAAATCAAGCAACGGATATGATATCAGAATCATGGGAAGAACCAAGAAATCAAACGAAAAATTCCATTTTTAACCCCAAGAAACTGTGGAATGGTCATACCTGAACGAAGACGGTCCCGTCGGTGTAGGCATGGGGGTTAATGGCGCGAGTGGTGCGTTGGCCGCAGACGTTGCAAGTGAAGGCGACGCGCATGCGGCGGCGCGGGGATTTGGTGAAGAGCGACCACGGGAAGGTGGACACCGTCTGGTCCAGCGAACCGGAATCCGATGCCGCAGGCGCTGAAGGTCCCTCCATCCCAGAGCCCGTGGTCCATCCCGTCCCAGCAGCTGCGCTCAAAACCAGCCCCATCGCCGCATCCTGCCAAACAAAACCACATATCCCTCTCAAATAACAGCTCCAAAATTAATCCAAAGAAAAAACAGAAAAAAAGGGGTTGAGATTTAGATCGAGACCTTGGAGAGAGGGGAGATGGAAGAGCAGGACTTGAGGAAGGGCACGATTTGATGGGTATTCTCCGGGTTGGAGTGGAGATCGGCGGCGTCGTCATCGCGCTTGGAGGAGATGGGGAGGAGATGGGAGCGCTTGGAAGGGTTCCATTTGGGGGAGAAGAAGGAGGGAGAGGAGGGGATGGCTACCGAGGCGGCGAGGGTTTCCATGGCGATCGAACGAGCGAGCGTATCCGAGACGGAAGAGAGAAGACGATGATCGTGACTCGCGAGCTCTGGATTTTTTGTTTTAGAGAAATCGCGGGTTGACGGGTCCGCGGGTTCGCGGGTTCGCGGGTTGAGGTGGAGGATCCGTTCCCGGGTTCGCGGGTTAGGAAGTAATTCTAGTACTTGGAGATGATGGCTTCTTTTTTCGGGAATCTCATCAAAATAGCTGAAACAACCTAGTTGAGAAACAGGGCACGATTGCCAAAGGTCTTCGGGTCTAGCGGCAAAGGTCCTTTGCACATGGGAGAAGAACCTCGGTTCGACTCCCCGCTGCGACAGAGTTGTAAGGAGGCAGTTGTGTAGCACACCTAGCTAGGGGTGGCCTACACACGCGTGTGAGTTTGACTCCACGTGGGCTTGAGAGAGTCAGGTTTATCCTGACTGGAGAGCTGCTGTGTCCCGTCCTACCTTGACTCATCCTTTGGAGTGCGCTTGTCGCATTAGTCAAAAAAAAAGAAAAAAAAGAAACAGGGCACGATTCACCATCATCTCCATAGAAGTTGACCTCAAGCAACTACTTAAATGCGCTTTATTGGTAAAATCATCGGTATCACATGTTTTCATTGCCAAACAATACAAAAGTTGCTGCTATTTTGTTACAGATGCAATGTTGTTGGCCATGGTGTGGACCACTATAAGGCGGAGCTACCTAATGCCGAGGGTTACAGTCTGGAACTAGGCCATGACCGTCAAACCTGAAAGGAAAGGTGATCATGGCCAAAGACGCCAATCCTCCACCTTGGAATACAATAGCGCTACTATAGAGGGTGCTTGAAAACAAGACGCTGGTAAACTAAAATAAAGGACCTGGGTTTGGCCCTTGGATGACTTATCGCAGCCAAGGCCTGAGCAGTAACGCTCATATCACAACTAATTGTTGTAGAGGGTTGGTCGGTGATGGCCTCAACTCCTGTAAGGACTGGTGTATGAAGACGAGCACATGCCAACCCTAGGCGATGTATGTGAGCCTTGATCGTTTCACGAAGCTACAGGAGATGGGACATGTGGCAAGCCAAGGTTGAGGCAGGGCTCTCAATCACACTACTCGATGAAGTCACTCTTGAGGCGGATCAAAACGGTGTGTGAGAGGGGGCAGTGGTGCATGAGGCTCGAGGGAAAGGAGTGATGAAAGCAGGCAAGGCTACGTGGACCACAAGTTCTCTATAGAAAGATCGAGGCATGAGTGGAATGGTCAGAAAAGCCACGATTACCCTTGGGACACCCCATTCATTGATTCATAGGAGAAGATGCTTGTTTCCAAACCTCAAGCAGAGGGAAGGAGCCAATAGAGTCCCCAAGCCTTTACTTCTCTTAGAATCGGAGACGGCTTTCACTCCCTTGACACCTTGTATTTTAATATTAATTCATTTCAAGATTGGAAGAAAAATCAATTAATGATACTAATGAACACCTCTTCTTAGTAAATAGAGTGGCTTAGATACTAAGTGGAGGGAAAAGCAAAAGTTATGAGAGAATCAACCCGACAATAAAGGCGACATCTCCTGTGCTCTCAAGGGATGATATGAATCTTGAGGACTATGAACACTAGAGACAGGAGGGCGATGGCAAAAAAAGCTCTTCATACTTACAGGTGAGGCTTCGGGGGTGGAGGCCGAAGAAGGCCAATGCCCAATTCTCAACATTTAAACCATGGAGGCAATCCTATGAAATTGTAGGGGTGTGTCCGGGAAAGACATTTTAAGTAGAATACAATCTATCTTAAGAACATTTAATGTTTCTCCGCTATACCTTCTAGAAACCAGGGTAGATGGCCTTTGAATACTTAGGTTCTGTAAAATATTCAAAATAGAATGGGAATGGGAAGTGATAATGGCGATAGGATTCTTGGGAGGAATTGTCATCCTCTGGAGGATGAGCCTCGGTTCTGTCACACCTATGGCAATTTCTAGATATGTTCTATACTTAGTGATCTCATTAGAAGCAAATAAAACTTGGTTGGTTTCAATAATCTACAACAACCAAGAAACTGAGAAACAAAAAGAAGATATGGTCAGAACCAAGCAGTCTTTCTGGCAACTTACAATCGTGGTTCCTTATGGGAGACGTCAACGTCATCCGAGACCTGAAGGACAGGCAAGGAGGCTCTAAAAAGCAAAATTGAGGAATGAAATCCAAACTCTTTAACTCCTTCTTAAACCACAATAATATAACTGATCTCAAATATAATGGCCCCCTCCATTTTGTGAAATAATCAGAAAAAGGAGGGGGCTAGAATTTCAGCAAGCTTAGACAAGTTTATTACTAATGACCTGTGGAATGAATCATTCTTCTCTTACTATACTAAACAATGGCCAAGGTATCAATCAGACCACAATCCTCTGCTATTACATTGTAATTTTCTGATTCCTAGAGGTTTCAAGACTTTTAGGCTTATGAATTTATGGATTCAATAATCCGAATATAAAGACAACGTCAATGAAATATGGCGCACAAAAACAACTAGCAACTCTTTATAAGAAATAAGCCACATATTTCATAATCTTAGAAAGAACTTGCTAATCAAATGTAGACACATGTCATAGGGCAAAGAAATTGGAATCAAACGAAAAGAAGAGGAGATGTCAGAATTAGAATGTAGGGAAGTGAATTACTATAGAACCAAGACCAAGATAGGAAACTAAGAAAGTTAGATAACAAACACTAGGCTTTATTAAGGGAAAATACTACAATTTACCTACAGAGATCTAGGATGAAATGACTTCAAAATGGAGATCATAACTCTAAATTCTTCCACCATGTAACTAGGAACCATAGAGCTAATAACAAAATTAATCAGATCATAACACAAATGAATGCAATAACAACATATCCCATAATAATTACAAAGATTTTATTAACTCCTATACCAAGCTATGACAGGATGAGGGACATAGGAATACTGAGGAGATGCTACATAATTTGCCAAAGGATTTCCCAAAGCTCTTTGTGAACCAAGGGTAGATCCTTACACGTCCAATCATGATTTATGAAATTTATAAAGTACTATCTTCTATGCCTAGAGGTAAAGCACCTGGTCTAAATAGTCTTAATGTAGAATCTTTTAGGGCTTTCTAGAATGTGATTGGTGATTCATTAGTCATTTCCATACAACACTTTTTCCATCATGTTTCATTTCCTAAAAGCTGGAACCAAACTTGTGTTTGTTTAATTACTAAAAGAGATAATGATATTTTTAAGTGAGATACAATCAATGTTGCCTTGTTGAAGATGAATTTTTCTAGGGAATGGGTGGCCTAGGTCAGAGCATGTATTTAGTCTCCAACAATGGCTTTCATAATTAATGGAAGAGTAGGACAATGGATTAAACCTAGGGGGAAGTTAGGCAAAGAGACCCACTATCACCTTAGTTATTCATAATAGTGTCACAGTGCTAACCAATATCCTCAACAAGGCTGAATCCATTCGAATTCTTACAGGAAATAGGATTAATAATTCACTTACAATTAACCACATACTATATGTTGATGACCTCCTGATTTGTTGTAAGGCCTATAAAAGAAATGATACTCTAATCTCATAGGCTAGAGAGCAAACCTTTAGAAATGAGAAATCTTTTTCCCTTCATGGTTTAACTTGCTGATGAAGATGGAAATCATTGAAATACTTAGACTGCACCAAGGAATTTTTCCCTTTAAATAACTTGATTGTTGGATTTCTCCCTTTCAGAATACCCTTGCATTACTTTAGACCACTAGTGGAATAGTTAGAGAAGTAGCTAGGTCACTGGAAAACACTGAAACTACAATGGTTTTAAAGGTCACTTTGGTCAATTTTATCATGTCCCTAACAGTCTATGGCTTTAATACTATAGAAAACACGTAAAATACGTAAAGTAGCTGTAGAACTTATCTGTTTATGATATTTAGGAATAAGTTAGTTAGATGTTTCCTATTTTTGTGTTTGTCAATTCCTATATAATTATTTAAGCCATTTGGCTAACCAATGATAGTTAAGCTATTTTCATTCATCAAACTTGCCTGGTATCAGTATTGAGGCTCTTCTATATATATATATATATATATATATATATATATATATATATATATATATATATATATATATAAAACCTATTTTTCATCGTTTCACAAAATATCCCTTATGGAGAAAGACACAGCTACCGGCTCTAAGAAGGATTCATCAAAATCAGACATCACACCAGTACCTGCACATAAACCACCAATCTTGATGCTACTCATTCATTTATGCATATCACGGTGCATAGATTGAATGGAAGAAACTACCTAGAATAGTTGCAGTCTATGAAGCTTGCTATCGACAGTAAAGGAAAGTTGGGTTATTTGACAGGTGAAACCAAGGAACCGGAGGAAGGAGACCAAGGCTACAAAACCTGGAGATCTGAGAACTCCCTTGTCATTACATGGCTTCTCAATTCTATGGAGATCTCTATCGATAAGCCTCATATGTTCATGAAGATTGTGAGGGAGATTGGGACCTGGTTAGAGAAACTTACTAAGATCTGGAGAATTCATCTCAAATATTTGAGTTGAAGAACCAACTGTGGTAATTCAAGCAGAGGAATCGAGGTGTCACGAGCTACTATAATGAAATGGTGGCGTTGTGGCAAGAATTGGACCAATGTCATGATGATGTCTGGGAAAGCTCCAATGGTTGTGCTCGATAGAAGAAACACGAGGAGAATGATCGAGTATACATGTTTCTTGTAGTTGTCAATCATAACCTGGATGATGTCAAAGGAAGGATCCTTGGTAGATGCCCTCTATTCGTGAAGTTTTCTTTGAGGTACGATTAGAGGGAAATCATGTACAACAACGAAGCATCAGCTAATCCAAGGACTGAATCATCAGCACTAATTGTTAAAGGGGCAAGGCAAGAAGGTGAAAAGAGGAAGAAGCCTGGATGTGATTACTGCAAAAGGTTCGGGCACACAAGGGAAAACTGTTGAAAGATTCATGGCAAGCCCAGTAGGAAGAAATGACTTAAAATAGCTCTTCACACCGTGGATAAGACTTCTCATGAGCAACAAATCAATTCAGAATAGTCTCCATTCACAAAGAAATAGATAGAGCAGATCTTGAAACTGCTTCCATCCTCACTAAATTCTAGTTCTAAAATTCCTTCATGCTTATTTGCTCAAAATGGTAATCATATTCCTATATCTTCTTTCACCTGCACTAAAACTAAAAACACTTGAATCTTTGATTTAGGTGCTTCTGACCACATGATCGGATATTCAAGTCTTTTTTTCTCTTATAGACAATGTGGAGGAAATATAAAAGTCTCATCCTTTTTATCCTTGTCTAATGTGCTACATATTCCAAAATTAGGGATGGCAATGGGGCGGGGCGGAGGCGGGGCGGGCCTTTACCACAACCGCCCCGCCTGAACCTGCCCTGCCCCGCGCCCCGCCCCGCCCCGCCCAAATACCACATGTATGAATACCACAACCGCCCTGCAAGTTTTTCCTCATACCCCCGCCTACGCCCGCTATGTAATATAATATATATATATTATAAATATATATATATATATAGGGTATGTTTGTAAACCCTAGGCTATGTAATATATTATATATATATATATATATATATATATATATATATATATATAGAGAGAGAGAGAGAGGGTATGTTTGTAATTTTTTTAGCGGGGCGGGGCGGATTTAAAATGGGTGTTTACCAAACCCGCCCCGCCCCGCCCTTCTCATAAAAAATCCCCGCCCCGCCCCGCCCCGTGCCCCGCTCTCCAACAAAAAAAACCGCCCCATTCGGGGCAGATCGGGTCGGAAATCGCGGATCAGGTCGGGGGTTGCCATCCCTATCCAAAATTGTCATGTGATCTCATCTCTATCAGTAAATTGACGCAAGATCTTAAGTGTTATGCTAATTTTTTTCCTTTCCACTATGAATTTCGAGAACCGGTCTCAGGGAGGATGATTGGCAGTGCTAGACAGTGTGATGGTCTATATTTTGTAGATGAGGGAACATACTCCAATAAAGAAGCTCAAGGGAACTCTATCTTGAAGATTGCTTCAACTCTTAGTAATAATGAGATTTATTTGTGGTATTTTGGATGAGGACATCCAAGTTTTCATTATTTAAAATGTTTCTTTCCAGATTTATTCAAAAATGGAAATCCCTCATTGTTTTAGGTGAAATTTGTGCATTAGCAAAGCATCATAGAATCACCTAGCCGCCCAGGATATATCAATCATCCATACCATTTGCATTAATACATAGTGATCTTTGGTCTAGGGTGTCAACATACTATTAAAAAAGATGGTTCATAACATTAATTTATGATCACACTAGAGTTTGTTGGGTCAAGTTATTAAAGGAAAAGGTTGAAGTTGAACCTGTTTTTAAATGATTTTATCATATAATCCAAACTCATTTAAACACAAATATTCAAGTTCTTAGGAGTGATAATAGTCGTGTAATCTCCTTGTCTAGTTCTAGTTAGCTACCATCCCACTCCTTATATTCGACTTGAGTTACTGGCATAAATTTTATTACTTTGACGATATGTACACTTGCGTGAGTGTGTATACGCACTCAACAATACACAGGCTAAACTTGCACGTGTGCATCTAGACACGATCGTATCAGAGCAATCTGGGCGTGTTCGGTGGAGTTTATCGATTAATTGTGTTTTTAGATCAACGCGCCCGTGTTAGGGCTGTGCCACTCTTTGTAAAAGTGACTTTTCAGCTCTTGTTGCTCCAATTTATTCTGATTTTCGCTTCTTCTGTCCCAGGTACCTATTACCTATTCACTCACAACAAAATACCCAACAGAGCACAAAAGTAGAGGAATTCATGCAAAATGATAGGCAAAATACATGCAAATATAGTATGAGAATATGTATAATTATGCACTCATCAATCTTATTAGAATGCCAATATAGCTTAGAGATTACATTTGTGCTTTTCAAAAGCCTTGTACTGCTCGATCGACAAAAAACTGAGGAAGGACCTCCGAAAGGGCTGGCATATGTTGGTGCTGGCCGTTACCTG
Organism: Dioscorea zingiberensis; assembly: GCA_026586065.1. Lineage (NCBI taxonomy): Eukaryota > Viridiplantae > Streptophyta > Magnoliopsida > Dioscoreales > Dioscoreaceae > Dioscorea > Dioscorea zingiberensis. Next base: position 27,514,147 of record CM048824.1, read on the forward strand.
GAACCTTTGGCTCTAAATAAACATGAGATATTTTAACGATAAACACCTCGTTTGTAAGAGACTCATCTGTCAAGTTGATTTCCTCATCCTCTCGTGGTTCGACGGTGCCCATGCCACCCAACAGACACAGCTACAAGTAATGAACACCCTCATCAAACACAACCTCGCCCTCACTAGTGAGGAGTACGTGCTAAGACCTCTAGGAGCGAACTTTGAAGAGGAGGACCTCGAAGGACCCATATTAGATAGGGAACACACGACCACCCTCCTACAGAATATAGGGGCTTGATGTAACCCTCGGTCTAGCAAAGGATCCTTGTTAAACCCTAATTTTTCTTATTACAATAAATAAATGATTGTGATTTATTCCTTTTTCTCAAAAAAAAAAAACAAAAGCTTGTACTGATTAGTTAGTCTAGTAAGACTCTCATCTGCGAACAACCAAAATGATGGTGATGGAAGTCCTGCGTGTCACTCCATTTGCAGACTCATGATAGTCCATCACAGTGGAGTAGTCATGTTGTTTGGAAGATAAGCACATGGATTGACTTGGACTCAGAAAGTGATGAGCTTCAAATGGATCCTGAGGTTGCTTTGAAGCAAGAAATTGCTTGCGCTTCCCATCTCTCTTTGCAAGACTGTATTCTTCCTCCGCCAAGAGAAGCTAGTTGTAGCAACTATGTATGAACTGAAACCATATTATGCAAAGTATTAACAATATGTAGTTATGTCAAGGACCAAGTGATCTATTGATATCGCGGTCCAGCAAGAATTCCATTGACCAAGAGATTTCTGGATCGATTAGCGAGTGAGGACACAATTCTGAGAGTGTGAGCAGTAGTTGTGGCCGGTGGTCCCAATGCCGACATGTGCCCGGACCCCACCCTCATGTCTGCTCTGTCAAGGCTTGTTCAAGCCCTTAGTTACTTAGCGGCTTGCCACTCATATTACCGGGGAAAAAACAAAAAAAACACAATATGCAGTTATGGGTTAGGTGGCCAATGGAGAAGTCTGAAGCTGTTGATGATGATGCTGTGGATGCAAATATCAATCCCTCTAATGATGATGATGTTGTGGATGCAAATATCAATCCCTCTAATGGAAGAAAATGCTTGATTCTTACATTTCGGTTACTTTGTGAACATCACAGTCAGCTTTGGGTAGCTTTTGATATCTTGAGTTCATTGCCATCTATATTTGAGATTTGACATTTGGGTACAAGAACAAAACATGTGTGTTCTTGACTCCCTGAGTGTATATATATCAAATATTACTAAAAAAAATTGATTTCAAATTGATTAATTATAATTAGCTTATGTAATAATTAACTATTCATCTTTTAAATAGTGCCCAAATTGCATATAGGGGGTGTAGTGTAATAGTATTTTGGGTGGGGAATAATATCAAATAGTGCCAGAAACTAATAGGGAATTTACCCTTAATTTATCCTGGATTATATATTTATTTTAAGAATTTTTTATGCAAATAAGTTTTTAGTCAATTTTCTTGCACATTTCTCAAGATTAGTTTATTAAATTAATAAAGGTTTCAATCTTACAAATTTCTGAAGTTATTGATTGAATGTGTTTATTTAAAACAACGAATGCGTTTGGGATGGTTTGAAATTTTCAATAAAGATTTTTTTTTTTTTGAAAAAAGTGGATAAACCACATTCATTAATATATGAAAGGAAAGTTAACGCAGTACATGGAGAATTATATAGTTAAAACCACCACGCCACATGGGCCGACGATTGTAGTTTAGTGTGTGAGAGCGCCATCACCGTGAGTCTTCATCCTCTCTAAGATTGGGGTGCGATGGTATGTCCTCCCCTTCACCGGGCCCAGGATCACTTCCCCCTCCTTCAAGATTATGTGCGAGGCTCCGCTGGATTATCGATTCTATTGGCATCGGCTTTTGTTTCCTGGCCGCGGATGTAGCATCCTTCCAAGATAACATGAGAAAGTCGATCCCTCGGATAATTCTGGAAAAAACGCGACGTTTTCCACAGAAGCATCTCTAGTTTCTTTCACGCCAAATGCTCCAAGTAATAGCCATGATCGCCAACTGCCAGGCCGCCTTGGTCTCTTTGTGAATCCTGCTCCCTATGGCGCTTCCCCTTGCTCCCCAAAGGTCCTGTAGGTTGCGGGGGGTCGAATTGATCCCGAAGAGTGGGCAGTAGTGTCTCCATATCTTCTGTGCAACCGGGCACGTGACAAAGAGATACTCGACTGATTCTGCTTGTTTCGCACAGAGGTGACATTGTGTATCCCCTCCCCTCCATCCTCGCTTGGCCAAGTTGTTGAGCGTAAGTAATTTGTTGTCCCATGCCAGCCATGCAAATAGCTTGACCTTGGTTGGGCATGCTACTCGCCATGTGTAGTTTACAGGGCATCTCAGTCCACCGTCCATCAAGAACGTGTAGAGGGATTTCACTGAGAAGTCTGCACTTGGGTGCCAGTATCTTTCATCCTCCCCCTCCTCCAGAGTTAGGCCCAGGTTGGCCAATATGCTATTTAGGGCCTTGGTCTCCTCTTGTGTAAGCGATCCCTCCCTTAAGAGTGGAACCTGGTTCTGCCGTTGTTGCCTTGCTTGTGAAACTGTGGTGGCTGGGTCACGGATCATCAGTTCCAACGTGCCCACCATTGAAATCGGTGCTCTCCCATTTTTCCACCTATCCTGCCAAAAGTTGGTGGTGTCCCCCCGCCCAACTCTAACATGGATCATCGGCTCAATTGACTTCCAATGTGACGCGATCCCCTGCCAGCAGTAGGAGGACCGTCCAGGTGGTTTCATGTGGGGATTAATGTAGGAATTCCGGAAGTATGAATGCTTGATCACCCTGAGGCATATACCAGCCTTGCCATTTAGCATATGCCACCACCATTTACCCAACATGGCCGCATTGAAGCTACGTAGATCAAGGATTCCCCAGCCCCCCCTGCTCCTTGGGTCTGCATAATCGCTTCCAATTTACTAACCTGTATTTGCTCTTTTGCATATCCGGCCCTTGCCAAAGGAAGTCCCGTCGAAGTGCATCGATACGATGGATAACCCATTCCGGGAACTTGTAGATCGCCAACCAGTAGTTCGGAATGGCCGACAACACTGAGTTGATCAAGGTGGCTCTTCCCCCAAGTGATAGCAATCGGCCTTGCCACACGCCGATCTTGTTCTTGATTTTGTTGATGAGTTTCTCCCAGTCCTCCTTCTTTGGCTTGGTCCCTGAAATCGGAATTCCCAAATATGTGATCGGCAGCGATTCCGCTCTGCAGTTGAAGATGCTTGCCAGCAAATCGGGGGAGTGGGCGTTTGCGTTGATCGGGACTAGCATAGTTTTGTGGTAGTTGATACGCAGTCCAGAGAGCCCCTCAAATAGATAGAAGATTAATTTTAGGGTGCGGAGATGTTCCACCCCCCCAGAGCATAGCACCAGTAAGTCATCAGCATATTGTAACAAGTTTCTTGAGAATACCGGGCTTTATCTATAATTGAAGAAAGCTTCCAGATTAAAATCCGGCCAATCAATTGAACAGTTAAATATTTAGTGAACAACCTGATTTCTAGAATGTTGGTGCATAATGTAGCAAATAAATAATTACTAAGTTTTCTTTTTCATAATAAAAATACCAAAATTGACTCAGTAAATATCCTGCAAGTGCATAACTTTTAGAGAAACGTTTGAAATTGTAATGTTTCGTAAAATTCACACATTATACAACCAACATTGATTGTTTGAGATGATGAGATACATCATACATATTATTGTTCGATTGGCAGATTTGGAGTTTCAATAACTCAGAAATGTGGAGTTGGACAATGCTTGTATTTCATGCTGATTAATGTGAAATTTATGCACAGATTTGGACAGGGTTTGACAATGCTATATATGCCCGACAAAACTACATGAATTCGTGAGCCGAATCCATGATACCTCGGGATCATCAACATAATCATCCCAAGGCATCATCAATGAATTCGGCACACCAATTCATGGTCTTGCCCGCACATTTAACATTTCTCTTTGGATAAACATTTAGCAAAGTTCTCACTCTCAATCCAAAATTGGACCCGATGTCAAAATCATGGAAGCTCTAAACCCCACAAAACCAAACACTAATTTACATAAAACAACATATGGGGTTTGAAAAACATAAGCAGTGAATAATGTAACATCATCCGCATTTACCTCCACGACAGTTATGAAACACAGCCAAGTAGATCAATACAATACTATCAAATAAATTAATAAATAAATTAAATTAAAATTAAATTAAAATAAAAAAGAAAAACATCCAAAAAAGAAATTTGCCTTGAATTTTACCAAAATTTTGAAAACGCTCATTCTATGGCAGTGCAATATTACTTTCTTTGCTCCCATGGAACAAAAATACTAGTTTCAAGAAGCTGAGCGCGACTAATGTTGTCATTTATTTTGAAAAAAACATTCAGGTATGCAGGCTTTTACAGAGATGAAAACAGAACTAATTAATATATACAAGTTCTACTACCTGGAAACAGATTGAACTCAGTTGACTATACAATCTCCAGAATTCTCGGTAGTTTCACCGGTCTCATTTAATGAGCCATCACTATCAGTATAATTCATGACCAAGTCCATCAAATCAGCATCAGCTACAAATTCTGAGGGAACATTGCCTGAGACAGAGCGGCGTCTCTGCAGTGCTAGGATATACGCTATCATGTCATCAGGGATCGAGAAAGTGCAAAAATTGCTTCTCTTGTATTTCTTCACCTGGCCAGACCAAAGCAATTACAGCATCAGTCACCAATATCAGAGTTGATGTCGCCAAAATCATCACCATCATTATAGCCACATTGATCATCATCATCGTCATCGTCGTCGTCATCATCATCATCATCATCAATATCATCAATGTCGTAGGCAGCATCATCATCATCATTGTCAAAGTCATAGTCAGAGTCATCGATTTCAAAGCAGTCAATTCCATCATGTATCAGAACCTTCTTGAGAAAAGGAACAGCAGAGAAGTCAGAACTTCCTCTGCTGTCCAATTTAACACAATAACCATCTCTCTTTCGAGCACATGTAAGGTAAAAATTTCTCTTGTTGACACCATCCAAAGGGATCAACATAGAGAAGACACATCAAAAGTATAACATGCTTAGCTTTATGAAGAGCATCATGAATGTTCACATAAAAATTAAGCATGTCAAATTTAGTTACTAGTCAGACAAATCACAGGTGTGGTTGAAGGTTAAAATCCTCCTGTCTAAAGGTAGATCTAAAAAAATGATAATTAAGAAACATGAACATGTGAAAGCGGGCATCTAACAAATAAAGGAGATTGGGTAACCTCTGGCGCTCATGCACAGAAATAGGACACAACATACACATAGGAAACAAAAAACACCATATGGGACCACATGAAAACATAGAAGCACACAATCAGGTCGAATCAATTTTAGCACTGGGTAGCAAGCATAAGAATGGATCCAGTTGCATGTAAAGCTAAAATAGACCAATTTTGTGAGTATTATCTTGATGTGGCACAATGACATGCATTTCTATATAACCAATTTTATGAGATGACTTGGGTAAACAGTTGAAAACAAATTAAATTATAGTACCAAGAGCAAGATTGAAATGAATACCTCTTCCATATTTATAGGTGGTGCACGTTCTGTCGCATTAGGAGTCCATATCTTCACATCATTCTCAATGCCACTACTGGCAATGACTGCAGAATAAGGGTGTGGCTCAATACAGTTGACCACAGATCTGTCTCCTTCCATAACACGTAGTAGCTCCCCATCTTTCTTCCTCCAAATAAATATGCGCCCACAATCTGATCCACTAGCAACATATTCACTGTTTGGACCATAGAAACTTACACCCTTCACAGTATCACGATTCCTATGTCCCACATAAGCCTGAGGAATATTGGTTTTTTGATTTGCAGCGGATGGTGACGAATCTTCTTCATCATTTCTATCCTTAGAAGATTTCAGGGATTTATGCACAGAATTCAAATTAAGTCCCTGATCCCTTGTAAAGAGATAAATCAGCTCATCGTTATATGAAGCTAGCAGCTCACTTTGGTCTGAGAAAGCCAAGCCTGTGATTCCTACTTGTCCATCACCAATTAAATGAGGTGGGCAGAACCAATCGGTTGGATGCCCAAAGTCACTCGATCCTTTCCATTTGTACTTGCGAATATCATACAGCCGAGCATATTCATCTGACCCAGCAATTGCAAACAGATTAGGGTTCCTTGGATCTATAGCAATTGCGTTTAACTGAACAATTGACATAAAATCATATTCATCCCTAAAGGATTTGCATACAAAGAGCTTTGTTGCGGATTGTGTCCTGAGGTCAAACTGTGATGAAGCATAACATGTAAGGGACAAATATGATAGCAATGAGATGAGGAATATATGCAATGAGAAGAGGGGTGGGGGGACAACTTACATGCTGGACCAGACCATCTTCACCACAGCTATAAAATATGTGAGGGCTTCCAGGCTCAATATCCATCTTATGGACCTGACCTTCATGTTGAGCTAGCATTTTGCTAATTACCTGCCCACCCTCCAGGATTTGGACATGTCTCACCTGCATGAAAAAAATTTCTCAGGAACGAACTATTGTAGCCTGATTCAAATGAGAAGCAGGATAAGCAATAACATACCTCCCCATCTGCAGCACAAGTAATGATGGTCCGATCATCTGTGTAAGGCATAAATTTTGCTTGAAAGACATTGTCTGTATGACCTGAGTGGAATGATAGCTTAACAAGACCAGCATCCCAATCCCACAACATTACCATTCTATCATCAGAGCCAGAAACAAGAATGTCCCCATCTGAATTGAAACTTATAGTGTTCACACAGCCCCGATGCCTATCTAGTTTTCTATGTATCCCAAAACGCAAAACAAGATCCTGAACAAAATAAATAGGTTACCTAAATGTGTAGAAAAAATTATTCTATTAAGGCAAGGATAATAAATTCACAGTTCATCTAGTTCCCAAATAGAAGTTGTTCACCTTGTAAAGCTATATACATAATATTCAAAAGAATTATAGAAATTTTTAGTATGATTTTTGGAAGTCAAAATATAAAAATTACTCTTTACAAAAATAATTTAAGAACATCTACAATAATACTGTTTCAACTTGGCAATTTGAACAAGGGGAAGAGGACGATGGATGGGGAAGCAATGAACCAAAAAAATGCAACAAAATCTCATAATAAAATCATGTTTCTCTGAAAAGCTTCACTGGAATAATATCTTAACCTAACTGTATGTATAAACCAGGGTATCGACGACTCAACAGGATGCCACACATACAAAAATAATATCCAATAAAATTATTTTCAGCCAGAAGATACCATAAATTGAAGAAAATTTTCCAAAAGTTATTCAAAGGGGCAACCTAGTGGGATTAAGAACAAGTTAACCCAAATATGAACTCAAGCAAAGGCGTAAGCAGATCTAAACCTACTTCACCTTGAATAAATCCAAAATATTGTTAGGCTCGAGAGTAATAAGAGCGTAATAAGAGGCAAGGGTGGTTTGGTAATTGTGGTTATTAGGATTTTACTATAAATATGTGATTAGGGGTTCGATTATGCTTACGATGAGTTTTGGATTAATTTTGTTTTAGTTTAGTTTTTGGAAGAGATTGGCTTACCTCTCAAACTGTAAGTGTTCCATTATCAATAAGACTCATTGATTCATTCAATTGTCAACTGTTTATTGTTGAGTGTCTATCAAATTGGCTTCAGAGCACTTTCTTTGGATGATGGCCACCAAGAAAGTCGACGCATTGGAAGAACATCTCAATAGTGAGATCTCGGTGCGGTTCGCGTCGGTGGAGGAGTGGATCTCGCAAATCGCGACTTTGGAGGAGTGGTTTTCTTGTTTGGTATCGTGGGAATACCACTTCACCGTAATGGAGGAAGCTCTGCTACATGTGGTAGAACAGCAAGTCCGCCTATCACCAGAGATAACCCATGCGGCAAGTTCTATCCTTATGGAGGGAAGTATGACTTGTACGGAGGGCAACTCAGTAAGGAAGTGGCGGACGACGAAGGCATGACAGCTTTGGGACTCGATGCAAGCCCTAGCGTCTTGCGCGGGAGCCATAGTGATGCAAAGTAGAGGAGCTGCCTAGATCGAGCCTTGGTGGCAGTGGTCGGCGCGGAGCCGGCTTGGGCAGCACCTGTGGATCTAGATCCGATGCATGGCGGGCGCGTGCGCAGTTTTGGGCCCTAGGAACCTACCTCGTTTGACACGCACTCGGGTGCGTAGAGAACGGGACCATTTAATGGCAGGTTTTAGGGCTCCGGCATGTGGGGATCTGAATCGAGCAAATGGGACCTAGGCCGACGTGAAACGGAACGATCTCAATTTTAGGGACAATACGGTCTTGATGGGAGACCATGATGGATAGTAGGGGCAAACACGTAGAATCCCAAGGCAGTGGGATGGGAGCCAGCCAGACGCAAGGAGAGGCTATCTTTTCGGCCATATGGCGGGGTTGGTAGCAGACAAGGCGCGTTCGGGCTAGATTCGAGGATACAAAAACTAAAAAATGCCGATCTTTGAAGACAGCTGCAAATGGGTGGATATACCGTATAGAGCGATATTTCAAGATGGTTTGAAGAAGCGGCGACGACTTTGTGTTTAAAGAGTATGGCACACACTTGGTTACAATGGTGTGAGCAACGACATGTAATAAAGGCGTGGGAAGATTTCAAAAATCAAATTTTCGAGCGTCTTCGGCCATTCCAAGATGGCGATTTCCACGAGCAGTTCTTTCCTCTCACTCAGGATGGGTCGGTCATGAAGAACCATGAGAAGTTTGAGCTACTCTCCAGTAGACTATTCAAAATTTCTGAGGATGTGTTGAAGGGTAATTTCATGAAGAGATTTGAGGCTGAAGATTCCAATTGTGAGGACATTTGGACCAAGAGGGATTGCCAAAGCAATAAAATTGGCATAGATGATTGAAGAGAAGAATAAGGTTAAACAGAACACTAGGAGTAATGTCGGCGGGTTTACGTTCCATAATACCACAACCGGAGGAGAGTCACAAAATCACTCCCTAGGAATTCAGAAAAAGATAACGAAGGATCAGGTGGGAACCCGACCAAGAGTTAATTTCAAACGCCTCACCGAAACTAAGATCCAAAACAAGAGAGTGAAAGGGTTATGTTTTTGCTGCGATGAAAAGTACTCACCGACACATCGGTGCAAAGATCGGTCTTTGCAAGTTTTGACGGTGTGTGACGAGGAAAGAAACGAGGAAGAACCTGAGGAAAAGGAAGAATGCCTTGACAATACAGTAGTTTCCAGATTTTTACCTTCAGAACAAGGTGCCTTTTTAGGAATGGAGTAATATTAGACCCGCGAATGATAAGGCATATGTTAGGTGTAATAAGAGACAAGGGTGGTTTAGTAATTGTGGTTATTAAGGTTTTACTATAAATTTGTGATTAGGGTTTAGATTATCCTTATGATCAGTTTTGGATTAATTTAGTTTTAGTTTAGTTTTTGGAAGAGATTGGCTTATCTCTCGAATTGTAAGCAATCTATTATCAATGAGACTTCTTGATTTATTCCATTCTCAATTGTTTATTGTTCAATGTCTATCAAATATACTTTTAAAAATTGATATAAGTTGAGGTTTTTTATGAATCACAACGATGTCTCGGTTGATTCATGCATAGTTCTAATTTCAGTAAATTTCAATATTCAATTATTTATTATTTAATGATCTTTGCATAATATTTTACTTTTATTATATATAATATATGCTCCAAAAAATAGCATAGGCTTCTCCAAAGCGAGGGCAATCTCCCTCTGTTTACATTCAAGGAGATGTACTCCCCAAATTTGATGTTTCTACATAGTACCTCGGCCTATGTCCTGTAGATTTAGTGTACCCAACCTACAACACTCCTGTTGCCCTAACCCCAAGTGTCACCACCATACTTTTGTTCTAGTTTAGAGCAAACCCAACTGTGTTGAAGCTAGAGCTGAGCAAAAACCAACTTGAACCCTATTTTATATCTATCTTTGGTCTCGTTTTAGGATCATGGAGGAAAATCAGTAAAAAGAATGCCATATAAGGAAACTGCATCCTCCAAGAAGTTAGGAAAAAGAAAAAAAAAATGTTTAGAGTTGCTCAAACTTATGCCAAGTGTCAAATGATGTAAAGAGACTAATAAACCAGAACTGACCCTAACTGAGGGAAATAGTTTCTACTAGCGTGTGCTCTATAACTCAACTAACCTGTAACTTGTGCTGCAACACTCGACCTATCAAGTTGACCAGGTGTAGGTGAAGATCTTGCAAATAGAGGAGCACTCACATGATCATGAGTCCTCTCATTAACATTGCTACATAGTTATATATCAGTTCTACATAGATAAATAAAGTGTAGTAATTTTTGTTTTGATTCTCATAATCATGATTTATATAATAGTTTTAAACTAAACTCATAGGATAATAGAATAAAACATGATAACAACAATAAAATAAAGATATAATCACAAAGTTGTTAAATTTAGTTTATACAAATATTAATAGATGTCCATAATTTAGAAATTTTGTAGTTCCCAAAAATAAATAATATATATATATGGATTTTTAAATAATATTTTATTTTCAAACATACTTATGTGGTTCTATACTCATAGACACAGGTAAGTTTATCATACTATAGATGTGTGTACATAGGTTAATTTAACTAAAAACTTATTTAAAAAATAGGGTAAACTACATGATTTATAAAAAGCTAAATGTACAAGAAGGAAATAAAATAAAATTTCCAATAATAATAAAAGAATGGAGAATAGGGAGGAATCATAGCTAGCCCAAAAATTTCCTTCTATAAAAAATCATAAATCAACAAATGAAATGGGCTTAAACCCAACTAAATACATCCAACCGGACATATGATTCACAACTCATTTACATGCAACCAAACAAATTGTCAAATAATAAAAATCAGAGCAACTCAACTTGAAGGGAACTTTACTTGGAAATTACCTCCAACCAATCATACCCTAAATAAACAAATGGTTTTTATCTCTTGTAACTGTACCGGATATAGCAGTTCTTTATCACGAGACCTAATGAACTTTGATTGTAGAAGGAAGTCCTTTTATTTGGGTTATCTCATTCATTTGCAAAGATCATAAATGGATTGCAAACAAGTTTCTGACCTTGGCCTCCATCTCTTTCTCATGTAAATGAAAAAAAAAATCTTAATTTTTTAGTACTTAAAAGAATTCATATAGCCGACCCCGCCTAGTATAGGATTACCAATAAGTCAGCTAAAATGTTTTCCTTCATTAGTTTAGCTTTGTTTGTAGGGATACTGTTCTGCTTTTAATATCCCAATCTCTCATAGAAATTATATGTTGTTATTATTATTTATTTATGTATTTTTATTTTTCATTTTATTTCATTTTATTTCAGTTTATTTCATTTCTTTTTATTTTATTTTTATTTCATATTTGAGAGCGACATGAAAACAGAGAATCTATATAGCCGACCCCATCTAGTATGGGATTAAGGCTTAGTTGTTGTTGTTGTTGTTGTAAGGGCATAAAAACACAAAGCAATACAGGTTATGAGCTTTACCTTATCTTATTTTACTTTTGGTTGATTCAATTAGAAGGATGTTTCTTAAGACAGTAGGAAATATTATAAGTACTACTACTTAAGAAAATCTAAATCGAAGTGTAATACGTCTCATCATACTATAACAATTCAATATAGATGACATTGTTGTAAGCCCAACAACTCCACCCTATCTTTGCCTTGGCAAAGCTAGAACTTGTTAGCTTAAATAATAGTAGAATCATGGACCAACACTAAATTTTTTTTTTTTTTTTTTAAAATGTGGTTGTTTTTTCGCTTTTGCCCAACAACTCCACCTCTCTTTGCCTTGGCAAAGCTAGAACATATTGGCTAATAAATAACTGTAGAACCGTGGACCAACATTTCAAAAGTTTGAACTTCCTCATTCAACCTTCGGTGGTTCGTCTATGGCACTTCTAAATGTTCTAGGAAGTTAACATGCCTCTCCTAGACTTTACTCAAAGTACACAATTATGAAGTCATCAACAAAAGGCTACTACACTTCGTTCATCAACCATTCAAATGTCACATATACATTACAAAGCCAAACAACATCAATAACCACTCAAACAATCAATTGTTTCACCTCAAACTTATCTTTCAAGTATAATCTAGAATTTGAACCTAACAACACAATGATAGTGGGCTTTTTAGGTTAATCTTGTTCAATGCACATTAAACCACTACTTTTTTTTCCATACTAGCACCAAATAAATGACAAAAGAACTATCAATAGGATGCAAAAGTAAAATATGCTTTTATCTTGCAAAATACAAAACTAGGCACTAATCCCCTTCTTAGGTAGAGGTTCCAGAATTCATCACATTTTGCTAAAAAGCTCTTATTTTCCTTCTTATCTCTTACTTTCCTTCTTAGGTATGGAGGCTCTTATTTTCCTTCTAGACCTAGGCAATGAACATGTGTAGTAGACTTGATGGACCAAATCCAACAAGTAAACTAGACCCACGTGATGGATTTAGATTCTGATGCAGAAAGGACAGTCTAAATCCTATGGAATACCTTAAGGATATCTTACAAATCAAGGGATATCCTTCAAATCAAAGGGCAACCTAAAAGTGAAACGACAATTTAAGGGATACTCTACAAATTAAGGGATAACCTAAAGATTAAAGAATACCCTACAAATTAAAGGATACTCTACAAGTTAAGGAATATCATTAAGTTAAGGGAAGTCCTATAAATAGAAAATAAATCAAATGATGCTATAGAATCAAATTGTAAATGAAAAAAGTGATGAATAAAATAAATTGAGTTTTAAACTTGACAAGAAATGAATTTAGTGTTGAACAACATAATTTTTAGTTAAATTTAAATTCAAGGTCCATTTGATCTAAAATGACAAAAACGCCCTTGTAAAAACATATGCACCGCTTCTATTTGAATCTAAGTCCTTAACCGTAGGCTCTTCTAAATTTATACTTGGGGTAATTAATAAAATAGAGACTTATCTTTATTAGAAACGGAAAACCCACAAAATAGGGACAAAAAATGTCATTTTTAAGTTCACTGACGTAATTTCAAGAGGGTATTTCCAATCTCACATTCTCAATAGGAATATTATTCAATAAGCGATTTGCATCTCCATCATCATATTTAGGCCACCCTTAAACAAGCTCATTGGTCTACACTTCTTCATGCAAAGAACTTAAGAAGTGATTTTCTTTTTATGACAAAAACCCGAAGATATCATTAAATCTAAAGACCATAAAGCATCGATCTATGAATTATCAAACTCTATCCCCCATGCTAATTAAATCTACTTTAAATACAATTTCTTATTTGTATTAAGAATAAAATTGAAACAACGGACAGACGACCATCTGAACTTAAAGAAAGAGCATTTAAACATAGATATCAGATTCATCATGATAGTGTTTGAAGTGTCATTGGATATTCATACACAAAAATTCAAGCTAGTACAATAGAGCAAAATAAGTGATTTTGATGAAGGAAAATTCTACTATGCTTCTCTTAGGCCTATACTGCCATAGAAATCATCTGAATAAAATGGTGCGAATAGATACTGATTGTCAATACTCAAGAAAAAGATGACCCACTAATGCAAAGTTGTGGAAAATGTAGCATTTTTTTCCCATGCAATGTGTCTAACTACAATAAAAAAAACCTTAATGTCAAGCAATAATCACATATGAAGACCAAAGGCATACTAGTTACTCTGCTTGTTGGTTTACAAATAAACACAGATATATTTAAATGTTGATAAATCAAGAAAACTTCCAGTCTTTTACCTCTTGAAAGTTGTGAAGATCATAGTTTTTGGAGCCCCTGATAATTATCAAGGTATTTCATCATTCAAAAAATCAAAGATGCAAATCCTTAGTAAAACACTTGCAAGTCTCAAATGAAGAATCTTCAGATGGAGATCAACCATGATATTCAGGAAGACACTCAAATATATGATTTTCACAAATTAAACAGTGTGGGCATAATTAAATTACATCCCAGATCCTAAAGCAACAACCAATAGATTATCTTTTATCCAAGTACATAATCTCCTACAACAATTTCATACCTGCAAAGAAATTGCTCGTAATCTAGTATTCCAGAAGATAAAAATTAGCAATCTACCAGCACAAACCATAAGATTAATAAGATCATCAAACAAACATCCATCAAGGAATAAAGAAAACCAACTAAAAGAGCATCAAATAGGAGGAACTGAAACTCAGCCAAACCTCAGAAGCCCCGACAAGATTCGCAAAGGCCCTTGGCGGGAGGTCCCCGACCTCACGCTTCCAAAGCCCACGCCTGAAGCTCCCCAAGCCCTTGCACGCCCTACTCATGATGCCCACCAGCTGTTCGACGTAACGCCCACAAGACACAAAGCGTGCGCAACGGTGGTTCGACGGCGGCGAGAAGACGATACGCACCACCGATGTGCGCTGTGAACCGCTCTCTAGATCCTACTTCTGAAAAGAAAATTTTAAATATGAAAGAATAGAAGAATAAAATATAAAACAAAGGTTGATAAATGAGACGGTGAGAGCACACCCTGACCGCCTGTGCAGCTCACGGCGGATAATGACACGTGTCCTTGATCCATCCCGGAGGTGTTGAATATTGGATGCGGCCAATGAACTATAGGACCCTGTTTACATAGGATTAGAAAGGATGGGGATAAAAAATTATAGAAATAAAATAAAAAGATATATTTCTTCATAAATAAATAGAGAATTTACAAAACGCGATTTGCCAATATAATCTTTTTAAAAATATTTAATTATCTTTTTAGCCTGAGGATCCTTTTATTTGTCACATTGGCCCTAGAACAACTAAGGTTAAAAATTATTATATAAATTTTTAAAATTTTAAATAAGAAAATATAACATTTTATAACTAACTCCTTTCCTGGAGTTAAACGCCCTTTAGAAGGCAGTTTAGCTCCAACTCGAGCTAATTGAGGCTTGTCGGAGCAAAACAACATTTATCAATTTTTTAGAGCTAAATGATCTTTCAAAATCTTTTTAGCTCCAGAGAGCTGATTTCAGTACTCTCTTGAGCTAAATGTTGTTCTATAGAACGTTTAGCCCCAAAGATAGGACCATTGGAGCTTTATAGATCTGATTTTAGTGCACTTTGAAGCTAAATGGCGTTCTGCAGACCGTTTAGCCCCTGTGATAAGGCCGTAAAGCTAAATGGCCCTTAAAATGTCATTGAGCACCAGAGAGCTTAAGAGGCCACTTGATATCATTTATGAACTGAAAATCCAACCATAAACAAAAACACAAATTATATGTTGTTGGGGAAAAAACTTGATATGACACATGGCGTAAATTGGGGTGAGGCTTCCACGTAGCTGGCCCATTTAGAGGAAGATAGGTGGAGATTCTCCCATGACCTCCCTGCAGGCCAGTACTTCTTTGCGGTAAGTGGTAAGAGCCGCGCCTTTCAGGGAGAGCACCCCTACAAGACGGTTGGTCAGGAGGCTGCGCCTGACCTGCCGCAGGCAACAAGTTTGGAGGCGATGTCAGAGGAGACCAGCCGCTAGAGAGCACAGACCAGGTAAAAGGGGATGACCTCGGGGAACCGAGGAAGAGGATCCCTCTCCACTCTTCTCTCTTTCCTCTCCTTTTCTTCATACTCCCTTCATCCACTAACTTGAGTGTCGAAGGGTTTGGGGGAAAGAATTCCCTGGACTTGTCTTACAGGATCAAAGGAGCTCTTGTTGGTAACCTTCTGGCTATCACCTCAATCCTCTGTGATAGTCCGAACCCATCACAAAGCTCGTAGTCCCGAATCATACAACCTCAGCATTCATTCTCCTTAGTTGAGCTCCAGGCGGGAAATTGATCAACGAGGTCTTTCCCATTTAAAGCATCAATAGTTTGGTGCCTTCTCTGGGGACTGAGCTAAAAGCCTTGTAGTGCCATTGATGGCCAAGGACTCAAGGAGTCTCTTAGGAGAAGGCCGTGACCGATAAAGATAGCGCGCAGCCTCGCCTATCGCTTTCTCAAGCAATGATTTGAGGGTGGTTACCCACCCCCATGATGATACTGTGGTGGTCACCATTAACATAGACGCCTACGAGGTTAGGTGAGTCTTGGTAGATAGCGGAAGCTCAATGGACATGATCTTATAGGAGGCGTATAAGAAGATAGACCTCGCACTCAAAGTATTACACCATAAAAACTATGAAATGGTTAGGGTTTTCCAGTGACACCACCAGACTAGAAGGCATGGCGACCCTTTGACTCACCGCCGGAACCTACCCATAGCAAGTGACAACTCTCGCAAAAGAGCTATCTTAGTAGAGGTTTACCAAGTGTTTAGAGTCGAAAGGTCTATTATTGAATGAATACTATGTTGTCTTGGCTCTAAAATTTATCACTTGACCACATTTGCTATCTTGGGTGCTTTAATAGTGATTTACACCTGTTTGAGGTTGATACATACTACAATGAGCGAAGTTTTTATGCAACTGGTAAAATGAAACAACAAAGTGGTGAACATCGCGATGTGCTAGTATGATATCGCGATGTTAAGTCCAGACAGAAAACATTGCGATATTAAAAAGGAACATTGAGATGATAATTACAAGCTTAGAGCACTTTTGTAGAGATAAATTCACATAGCGATGTCACTTTTGCACATTGCGATGTCAAGATTTTGAAAAATTTCAGACTAAGGAGAACATCGCGATGTCGCTTTTACACATCATGATGGCTAGAGCGCCAAGTATAAAAGCGGGCTGAGCTGCTAGGGTTTAGGATCTTTGGTCTGAGTGGCGGCTGGTGCACTGGAGCATTGATCTGGAGGGATTTCTCCAACACTCTAGAGCTGGGGTCTACTCATTTATAATGGGGAATCTTTAGACTTTAATATTTGATGTTGTTGAACTCTCATTAGCTTAATTATGGATGTTTATGTGTATGATGCCATTGCTTTGGATTCATCTTTTGTAATGGTAGCTTAAACACCTTTTCTAGGGTTGTATGGATGTTATGACTTGAGATCAATATCATCTTTGGCTTTGCTTTGATATCATGTGTGTGGATATGCTTATGAATCTATTATATTAACCCTTGTTGGTCGAAAGGCAACAAGTATTTTAATCCTCGAGCACATAGGTATATGAGCTTGAAGGAATAGTAGAAACATAGGGTGGACGGAGTGACACTAAATTGGCCTCAAACTTAGGCATAAGTTTAGGCATATCCACGGTAGTGGTAGAGGTTAGCCCTATAATGCTTCTATCATTCCCATATACATATGAGCATTAGAGCATGTACCTTAGAAGTAAGGTCCTGTAGGTTGCACCCAGAGTGCACATAAGTACAATCTCTATTATTGTAATCCCACATCAACAACCTTGATATCTTAGCAAGCCAAGGGGAAAACCCTAACAAGTCTATTGACACCATACAACCCTAGAGCTTTATATTCGAGAGTTTCCCCTTTATGACCTTCGTTACTCACTCAACTCATTCTACACTTAGTTACAACTTTCACTACTTCAAAAACACTCTCCTTAAGCATCTAACACATTAGTTTAGGAGACCTAGTATCCGTTCCCTAAGGAATTCAACCCGGTACTCACCGGTATTATTACTAGAGACTACATATGCTAGCGTGTGGCGGCTTGAGTGCTTACACTCATAGCCGACGATCAACAGTTTTTTGCACTGTTGGCGGGAAACGGTGTAGGTTTTCATATACTAAACAGAGTAGGAAGTGATTAGCTCAGCTTCATTTTCTTGTGTTGTGTTATCAAGTCAATATTGTGTTGTAATTGCTCGTTGCAAAATTTGTTAGTAATTTTGTGCATATTTAGAATTAGTTCATTACATTATTCTCTTGTGTGTTTAGGGGTGCTCAATTGTGTTCTTATTAAAAATATTGTGTTGTCTTGCAGTTTATGAGTGAATCACCCCTAGCCCATCTTGATCCAGAAATTGAAAAGACTTTGCGGGAGTTAAGGAGAGAAAAAAGGACTCAACAAGATTTAACAAGTTCATCAGATTCCAACAACATGAAATAAGGGAGAGATAACCGCCCACTGTTTGAATACTTTATTCCATCATCTGAAGGACATCAATCAAGCATTGTAAGACCAACAGGACCGGGTGATAACTTTGATGTTAAGCCTTCTATGATATAAATGCTTCAAAATGTGGGACAGTTTTTAGGAATCCAGAATGAAGATCCCAACATTCATATAAGAAACTTTTTAGAAATCACGAATAACTTCAAAACAGCCGGGGATTTAGATGATGCAATAAGATTGAAGCTATTCCCTTTCTCCATCAGAGACAAAGTGAAAGAATGGTTATATTCACTTCCAGTGGCCTCTATAAACAATTAGGAGGAGTTGAAACACAAATTCCTCCTTAGGTTTTTCCCGCCGGCAAAAATAGTCAAAATACGAAATAAGTTAATGGGATTTATACAAAAGAAAAGAGAGAGCCTAGTAGAGGCATGAGAGAGGTTTAAAGGGTTACAACGGTTATATGCTCATCATGGGTTAACTAAATGATACTTGGTCCCTTCATTTTATAATGGCATGGGGAGCAGTAATAGAGCTATTTTGGATACATCTATTGGTAATGGTTTCGACATTAAGCCTATTGAAGAATGCTATGAGTTGCTTGAGATAGTGGCATCGAATAGTAGCCAATGGCTGACTAGTAACAGAGTTATTCAAGGGAAAGTGGAATGTATTCAGGAGGACCGAGCTTCAGATTTATAGATAAGGTTCACAGGATTGGAATAAAAAATTGAGGAGCTGGCCTCTTTTGTAAGTAATATGTCTATGCACTTGGCTCCATCGAATTCACCATTTATGGCCCCTCCGACAGCTTTTGAGGAGGTCTATGCAATAGGCAATAACTTTAGGGGCAATAATCAGAACTTCTCCACAAGTTGGATCCCAAGTTGGAGGATAAATGCATCATCTAGCTCTCAAGGAGAACTGAGGTATGGACAACCGGGGTACTTTAATCAAAGTAAGCCCCTTGACAAAAAGCCAAGTCTGGAGGATAAATTTGATCAATTTATGGCCAAATGTAGAACCAATTTCCAAGCACAAGGTAATGCCATTAAAAACCTTGAGCATCAAATGGGTCAAATGAGCAATGAGATAAGGACTCGGCCAACGGGGATGCTCCCAAGTGATACTAAGAAGAACCCAAGAAAGGACGAACAAGGGCATGTAAAGGCGGTCACTTTGCGAAGTGGAAAACAATTACAATCACACAAAGTAACAGAATCTGAGACTGTTCGAAAGAAGATGGAGGAAAAGAAGATAGAAAAAGGAAATGAGGACAAGGAGGAAGAAGTGCAACTATTGCCACTGCCATTATTCCCCCAAAGATTGAAGAATCATACTATAGGGATGCAATATGAGCGGTTCATGGAAAGATTCAAGCAACTTCATGAAATGATTCCTTTTATCAGAAGCATTGGAACACATGCCAAACTATGCAAAATTCATGAAGGAGTTTTTGGCTAAGAAGCGGAAGATAGGAAGTCATGAAACCGTAGTTGTGACTTAAGAATGCAGCCTATTGTGCAAAAAGTATTACCGCCCAAGTTAAAAGACCCAGGAAGCTATTTGCTCCCATGCAACTTAGGGGAAACCTTTGCCGTCTATGCACTACGTGACCTCGAAGCCAACGTAAATCTGATGCCCCTCATAGTTTACAACAAATTGGGCCTTGGAGACCTCAAAGCAACAAATATCACACTTCAACTTGCCGACCGGTCATTTGCCAAGTTATGTGGAGTAGTAGAAGATGTTTTAGTACGGATAGACCAGTTCATTTACCCAGCCGACTTCATCGTGCTCGATTACAAGGCGGATAAAGAAGTCCCCATCATTTTTGGTCGTTCCATATTACTCACTGGAGGAGTATTGTTTGATATTCCTTAGGGGAAATCACTTTGAAACATGGAGCCAAACAACAAGTGTTCAATGTCGTCTCTCTAGCTATGGTAGGCTCATCTTTATTTATCATGGATTTAATTGCTCTATATGATGAAGAGGTACAGGGTCCTAAAAAAAAAGCCTGTCTGATTAATGACTGCATTGTTACAAGAAGTACAGATTGCAAGGATGAAGAACGAAGTTTGAAGGCAATGCCCAACATAGAATGTAAAGTGACTGAATAGTCACCAAAAGCTAACCTTGTAACAATTTCAAAGAGTGTGGACAGCAAGCAGGGGGACGACTATCCTCCCCCTTCCATGAATGAAGACCAACACTTAGTCTAGCTAAAGAGTATAAACTCAGCGCTACTTGGGAGGCAACCCAAAACTTAGTAGTTTTTGTATTCTCGCTTTAGCTTGTCATAAATAAAGTTGATCCCTCCGCATGTATTGTGCAGCTCAAGTTTGGGTGAGCCTAGTGAGACACACTTAGCCTAAAAAGATCGTGGCATTCTCGGAATAAGGCAACTATCAATTGGACACTTCCAGGAACATGTAGGTGAGTACCAGAAGCACAGGGGGCGACAGGTAAGTATATCTGCGAGTCCTGTAGCTGATATCATGATGTGCTCTTTACACATCGCGATGTGTTCCCTAGGTTTGGAAACAACAAGGCTGGCCTGTTGGACATCGCGATGTTATAAAGTGACATCGAGATGTCTCTCGACCTGAGAAAAAACCCTGGATTCTGCTAATAAACATCGCGATGTTCCAAGCAGTTATCGCGATGTCATACCGCATCAGGGTTTGAACAATTTAGACATCGCGATGTTGCTTTTGCATATCGCGATGTCGTCGACGCAGCTAGGTTAAACAAGGAAAGCACTGATTGATTCACCTATTTTCTATCCCTTTCTCCTTGGGTGCTCCATCAGCGCCGGCGAGTATCCTCCCATTTTTGAGCCTTCAATTAGACCTTGTAGGCATTCAATCACTCAGGTATGTATTTCTATCATCCCTAATAATGATTTTTACTGTTCGATTTGTTGAATTGTCAGTGGATGCACAATCTTATTGAGTTGTGGATTTTGAATATTTGATGAGACGATGAATGCCTCGTGTAGAGGTCAATGGGTATGTTTGTATATATTGGCGACACCTAATGATTAAGGGGACACTCTACCAAAATTTTGAGCAAATTCTATACTTAGGGTATTTTCTCGGAGGGTCCACAGAGACCCTAAATTTTCTTCAAGAATTTGCCCCTCCCTAACCCTTATGTATTTATTGTGTTGCCTTCCATACATGCCCATATTTGTAGTAGTGTCTCCGGGTCCTTGGATGCTAATATGCCCCTATCTATGTGCAGGCTAACCATAGCTCTAACTAAGAATGCCACCTCCACAAGTGCGACAACACCTGACACGGACCTCGCCAGCTAAGGGAGTGCTTTACTGACTTACCTCATCCTCTCACATTTCCTTTTTGTCATCTTTCTGCACGGGAATCATTGAGGACGATGATCTCATTTAATTTGGGGGGTAGGGATGTATTTTGTTTTGTTTATGACATCATTAGAGGAGTCCATGTATGTGATCTTATTTTGAGCATGTGAACAAATATTATTCTATACTTGTATGCACACACCTATCATACTTAAGTGAAAATGGTTTGTTGCAAAGTTTACTGAGCATGTGACATGGATACATTAAATGTTGTACGTGTCAAACTAGAAGAATTTCACTTTGATATCACTATGATTCTCTGGACATGCCCTAAACTTTAAAGAATGACTCTAGCTTAGTAAAGTCGATTATAAAACATATATGTTTTAGGAAATGGAATTAGGGTATAGGACCCCTAGCAGTCCAGTAGCACTTGAAACATAGGAGGACTCAGAAACCGGGGGTACAAGTGAGTTTCCATCAAGGTGATTGTTAATTTACGCTTAGAAGAAAGTCTTATCCATTAGGGATTCCCTACTAAAAAGAAAAAAACATAGGCAACAAAAAGAATAAAAGAAACACTATAAGATGTGATACAATAGCTTGCCTTAAGAGTAAGGACTTCTACTAGTAGAGAGTAGTGAAAACCTAGCTAGGGAGTTATATGCTTCTAATTCTATTCCCTCTGGCATGCATCTATCTTTTGATCTTTACTAAGCTTAAGCCATCGTATGTACGGAATTCCAAGCATGAGTGACTGTTCTTTATTGATAAGTACTCTTGTTTGACAATACAACATAACATCGTCACATTGCACTTATTCTATAAGCATCGGAAGCAAACCCTGAATGACATGCCAACTTGAATTATTGTGCTATGAGTTTTTCTTGTTCATTGTATGAGGACAAGCAATAGTTGAAGTTTGGGGGTGTGATAGCTCTCAGAAAAGAGCTATTTTAGTAGTGGTTTACCAAGTGTTTAGAGTCGAAAGGTTTATTATTAAATGAATACTATGTTGTCTTGGCTCTAAAATGTATCACTTGACGACATTTGCTGTCTTGGGTGCTTTAATCGTGATTTACACATGTTTGAGGTTGATAAATGCTATAATAAGCGAAGTTTTTTATGCAATATGTAAAATGAAGCAGAAGAGTGGTGAACATTGCAATGTGCTAGGATGATATCTCGATGTTAAGTATAGACAAAGAACATCGTAATGATAATTAAAAGTTGAGAGCACTTTTGTAGAGATAAATTCACATCACGATATCACTTTTGCACAACACAATGTCAAGATTTTGAAGAATTTCAGACTAAGGAGAACATCGTGATGTCTCTTTTACATATCACGATATCCAGAGCACCAAGTATAAAAGCGGGCTGAGCTGCTAGGGTTCAAGATCTTTGGTCTGAGTAGCTGCTGGTGCGCTGGAGCATTGATCCGGAGTGCTTTCTCCAGTACTTTGGAGCTGGGGTCTACACATTTATGAGGGGAAATCTTTAGACTTTAATCTTTGATGTTGTTGAACTCTCATTAGCTTAATTATGGATGTTTATATGTATGATGCCATTGCTTTGGATTCATCTTTTGTAATGGTAGCTTAAACACCCTTTCTAGGGTTGTATGGATGTTATAACTTGAGATCAATATTATCTTTGGCTTTGCCTTGATATCATGTATGTGGATGTGCTTATGAATCTATCATGTTAACCCTTGTTGGTCGAAAGGCAACAAGTATTTTAATCCTCAAGCATATAGGCATATAAGCTTGAAGGAAGAGTAGAAACATAGGGTGGACGAAGTGACACTGAATTGGCCTCAAACTTAGGAATAAGTTTAGGCATATCCACTGTAGTGTTAGAGGTTAGCCCTATAATGCTTTTATCATTCCCATAGACATATGGGCATTAGAGCATGTACCTTAGCAGTAAGGTCTTGTAGGTTGCACCATAGTGCACATAAGTGCATTCTCTATTATCGTAATCCCATATCCACAACCTTGATATCTTAGCAATCCAAGGAGAAAACCTTAATAAGTCTATTGACACCATACAACCTTAGAGCTTTATATCCGAGATTTTCCCCTTTGTGATCTTCATTACTCACTCAACTCATTCTATACTTAGTTACAACTTTCACTACTTTACAAACACTCTCCTTAAGCATCTAACACATTAGTTTAGAAATCCTAGTGTCCATTCCCTTAGGAATTTGATCCGGTACTCATCGGTTTTATTACTAGTTACGTTGATCTCTGACTTTTTGGTGATAAGGTGCCCCTCTATAGCTCCATCCTGTGGAGGCCGGCCTTGAACGCCATGCAACTAGTACCCTTACTATATGATGGGGCAGTCCTCTTAGGCTGAGCTGGTGATAGCGAGACGGTAGGAAGAAGATCAAATCGACTGAGAATCCTCCTTTTTCCTTTAGATGGAGAAGAGTCAACAAGCAAGGTTGATATCCACATACCATTTCCTGGTGAAGTTCCCTACCATAATAGGCTACGGGGAACTTTATGGAGATCAAAGGGTGGCACGATAATGTTACATAGAGCTTATACAAGGGGAGATGCACGAGCTCCTAGATGTCCCGAGGGACGACGAACCCGAGGCGACTCCGAGAGCTACCCTAATCGAGGAATTCATTACAGTCCCCTTGTTTGAAGATAGGCCCAGACGGACAGTGCAAATCAGGTCAAAACTGCGAGGGGAGTTGAGAGATGGTATCTTGGCTTTCTTGAGACGTAACACAAATGTCTTCATCTGAGGCCAAAGGATATGCCGGGGGTAGATAGAAGCGTGATACAGCACCAGCTAAACGTAGATCTAGCCCACAAGTTGGTGATTCAGAAGCGGAGACACTTCGCCTCCAAGAGGCAGACATCCATTAAGGAAGAAGTTAGAAAGCTGCTGCCGGCTGGCTTCATCAGGGAGGTGTACTACCCCGAGTGGTTGGCCAGCGTCATCCTAGTGAAAAAGGTCAACGGGAAATGGAGGATGTGCGTCGACTTCACTGACCTCAACAAAGCCTGCCCTAAAGATAGCTTCCCCAACAAATGATAGACAAGAATGTGGATTCTAACGCTACCCATGAGATGCTCAGTTTCCTTGATGCGTTCTCTAGCTACAACCAGATAAGGATGGCCGAATCGGATGAGGAAAAGATATCCTTCTTCATGGAGAAGGGGACCTATTGCTACCGTGTCATGCCTTTCAGCCTTAAGAACGCAAGGAAGACCTTCGAGAGGCCGAAAACTAAATTCTTCTAGGATCAACTTGGAAGAAATATGGAAGTGTATACCGACAATATGCTCGTCAAGAGAGAGAAGATTGGCCGTTATATAGCCGACTTACAGGAGACCTTCCAAACACTTTACGACTATAGGATGTGCCTCAACCCCAACAAGTGCGCATTCGGGGTGGGGTTTGGGAAGTTCCTCGGCTTCATGGTGACCTTAAGGAGGGATCGAAGCCAACCCAGACCAAATGCGAGCAGTCCAGGAGATGGCCTCCCCGAAGACCATCCGTAAGATCCAGAAGGTAAATGGGAGATTGGTCTCCTTGGGTCGATTTATTTCAACTTTTAGAGATAAGAGCCTTAAACTCTTCCCAGGATGATGGCCACCCCCCTCTCCTTGTCTAGTCTTTCGCGAGGGAGGGGACCTCGGAGTTGGATTTTTGGATCCGTAGCGATTCTCCATTACCAGCTTCAGGAAGAAGGCGCTGCGGGGGATAATTACTATGAAGATAACAAAAGCAAGTTAAGTGAGCTCCCTTCCTAAAAACCAGGGGAAAACGGGGAATGCTTACCTCCTGAAGAAAGCCATGCTTCCATAAGGTCCGGATTAAGAAAAGCTTTTCGGAGATCCAACGAAGAGCAAGCCATGAGGGCGTCCTTCTGTCGCATCTCCTCGTCTATTATGGTCCTGTAGAATCCAGGGTCTAGGAGGGAAGAACCCCACTCTTCGGGGATGTTCCATTTTCCACCGCAGGAGATGAAGAAAAAATGAGACCTCCATTTCTCCTATTTCGAGGGAAGTGGACCAAGAAACAGATACTTCTTTCCTGGGAGGCGATATAGATTCAGCTGCTTCTGGACACCGGTCCTCTTCAATTTGCAGAGTAGTTGGACCCACTGGGAGTAAGCTCTACCCCCATCCTTTTGAAGAGAATCGTTAGGCCACATAGGGTCCTCAACCCGTTGGGATGCACCTGGCTGGGACTTATCCGGAAGGTACTAAAGATCTTATGGAGCATTTTCAGAATCGAGAACCAGAGTCCCGCTTGGAAGGACTCCAAATAGATAGTGATCTCATCGCTACAAAGGTGGTCTACCCTCCCCAAAGGCTTGGGAGCCGGGACTCAAAGGGAGGACAAACTCCAAAGTGTTTAGCACACTTCAACAAGTCAGACTCTTTGACGTCGCTAACGAAGGAGGCGGGGTCTATGGCGGAAGCAGATAGATCAACGACCATCGTCGGAACTTCCCAAGGCAGTTGCTTAGAAGACTTGAGTAGGAATATCGGACTTGAAAAAAGTAGAGCGACATAGGAGGAAAATATCCACCAGGGCCACATGGGCTACCACCACTATCAACTCTCCCTGCGGGCTATAGGAAAGCGTGCCAAGTACGGCTCCTGCCGTGTCCCATTAATCAGAGACCGATACCCAAGGCCGCTCGAACCCTCGCGTCGTTTCCCACAAATAGCATTGGGGTCCTCTAAGTGAGCGTCGTTGAGCCCCAAACCGTGCTCCAAGTAGAGGGGGTCCATGCTTCTCTGGTAGGCCCACAACCGGACGGAACCAATCCCTATCCGGAGCTAGAAGGATATCCCAACTGCCCCAATTTGCTCTGGGCACCTACATGCAAACTTACGAGTCTGTTAAAGCCGCGGGTCTACTAACCCGATAACTTGGGGGAGGGGGGGCAAATGTTGGGGGAAAACTTGACATGACACATGGCGCAAATCGGTATGAGGCTTCCAAGTAGGCCAACCCATTTTAGAGGAAAACACTTAGAGATTCCCCCATGACCTCTCTACAGGCCGGTTCATCCTTGTGGTAAGAAGTGGCAGGAGACGCGCCTGTTAGGGGAGCACCCAGACAAGACGGTTGGTAGGGAGGCTGTGCTTGACATACCGCAGGTGACAAGTTCGAAGGAGATGTCAGAGGAGGCCTACCGCTAGAAGGCACAAATAAGTTAAAGAGGATGACCTCGAGGAACCGAGAAGGAGGATCCCTCTCCACTCTCTCTCTTTCCTCTATTTTTTCCTTAAACTCCCTCCACCCACTAACTTGAGCATCGGAGGGTCTTGGGGGAAGAATCCCCTAGACTTGTCTTGTAGGATCAAAGGAGTCCCTGCCGATGACCTTCTGGCTATCACCGCCATCCTCTGTGAGAGTCCGTAGCCATCACAAAGCTTGTAGTCTTGAATCATACAACCTCAACATTCATTCTCCTTAGTTGAGCTCCAGGTGGGAATCAGATTGACGAGGTCATTCCTGTTTAGAGCATCAACATATGTTTTAAACTATGGTTTTATATGTTTATATGTTTTAACACATCATTTTAGAATTATTTTTTATACAAGTTGTAAAATATTTATGTTTTAAATTATGATTTTATTATTTTAAAATAATATTGATATTAAAGATTTTAGTTTTTAAGCATATTTTTTATGAGCTTAAAAGTTAATTGTTTTAAATTTGTAAGAATTATGTTTTTATTTTTCAATTGTAAAAAATATTTTACAATGAAGTGTTCTTTGACGGATTGTTTTTTTATTTATTTAATTTTTTTTGTTTTTTTTAACATACATGATATTTGTTAAGGATTTAAAATATATGTTTGAAATTAGGAAAAATTATTGTTTAGTCCACAACATATCTATATTTGACTGGAAAATCCCTCTGACTTTTGCTATTCCTTATCAGTCTGTCTTTTTTAAAATTCTTCTTTATCAGTCTCTCCAGTCAGACAGCTATGAAGAATTTTTAAACAATTCCACTTTTACCCCTGTGTGCTTTGGCGAGAGATCTCCTACCTAGTCATGTCGTCATCATTCCATCCCTTTGTTTTCCAGCAAGCTTAACATACCAATGATTTGCATGTAAAAATTTATATTATAAGGGCTATAATGAAAATTTGTATAGACTAATTTGTAATTATACTTTAGGTCAGGGACTAAAACAAAAAAATGTAGTATAACATCAGCTTCCACTCAACCTCGGTGCGTTCTATAGTACCATGGGATTTTCCCACAGTATCATACCGCTGGGTTCCAACCTACTGTTATTGGGTTCCAAGCTTCACTCATTAGGTCCGAAGTTACTATTTATCACTGCTCACAAAATGGCGGCGCCAACAGTAGCTTCGAACCTACCTCGAACCCAAAAACCAAATATTAGAACCTACAAAACAACACCCTAGGACCTACCACGGTATCATTACTGTAGCATACCATGGGAGTAGTGCCCACGGTATCCTAGAATTCACCCTCAACCTCTCATTCATTCCAGTTGATTCCTGAGGCTTCTATGACTTTATCTCTTGTTTTTTTTAAAGAAAATCTTTTGAAAGCTCTCCCTCTTTAGCTTTCTGAGCTTTCTAATTACTCCTCTCTCTCTTTCTCTCTCTCTCTCTCTCTCTCTCTCTCTCTCTCTCTCGCGGTTGATCGAACTTCGAGCGGTGATCTGTCAAGGTGGGCTCCTTACTTTTGATTTTTATTGTTGCTATGGAAGCCCTAGATCAACCGAGCTTATTTTAGTTCGAGCATTAGAGATTTGAATATTGTTGATTCATGTGTTGAGTTTTGATTTGAAATGAGATTCATGAGAACTGAATATTTCGGTGTTTACTTGTTTAAACTCAGCCGTGATTATGGTGGAAATAAATCATCCAAGGAGAGTCATCTCCTATATTATTTATCTAGGGAATTCTTTAGGTTAATGCATTACAGCGAATCCAGAAAACTAGTAATTAAATTGCTATTGATGTTCTTTAGTCCAACAATTAGCCATAAAAAAAGAGTGAAATCATCCATATGATTCTCATCTCTTCATCCACAGGTGATAATAGTTAAGGTGATGTAAACCTTAAGGTTTTTTTTTTCACCACCACTGCCACAAGTAACTCCATCTCTTACTTTTGACATTGACTACAATTAAGATGGAGGTCAAAGTCTGAAGACTTTCCATATAGTAGTTATGAATGTGCAACGATGGCCAAGCTCAAATAAAAAGATTAAAACAAAAATAATAACAATTTTGGTTTTAGTTATGTAGGGTTTGTCGCAATAGGTATTTTTTTAATGAATCAAGTCAATAGAGGTTTCAACCACATGCCCTTGATATTTTAAGGATTATTGTTTATTTGTTTTAAAGATAATATTGAGGTTTTAGAAGTATCTAGGGTATTTTCATGCTAGTATTTAAGTAGATAGACCCAATAATAGGTACAATAGTTGTAGAATTTATATATCTCAGTTACTAAGATTATATTTTTCTTTCTTGATTCTGTTACTAATACGAAGGTTTGAGTTATGGCTACATGCTAGGACTTTTGGAGGTAAGTATTCCACATATAAATTCTATAAGTATTTCTCATATAAACTATTGTAAGTATTCCACATATAAGTCCTGTAATAGCCCACCCAAGGACCTACTCGTGGATGTTTAAACTATAAGGACTTCAATAAAAATGCGCAATAACTCAATTGTAATTATAGTTTAAGTCAAGGACCAAATTGGAAAGTGACACCCAACTCTCACCTTTCATATCCCCCTCACACCGCCACCCCGATCTGTAAACCTCTCTCTCTCTCTAACACCCGTCTCCAAAACTGGGACAAGTGGCACACCAGCCAGGCCAGGAGAGTATCCTGAACCTAAGGCTGTAAAATATGAAAAATCTGAAATGCATGCGCAAGCTAATAAAGTGAATAATCTAGTATCATACTCAGAAATCAAATTCCTGTTTTAATACAATACCAAATAAACATCCTGACATAATATCATATGTCTCTAAATAACAGGAGTTCGACTCTCTCCTAAACAACAACAACATAATATAAGACATGTTGATGCTTAAATCGGTCACGGCGGATAAGACCGCTTTCCATTAAGAGTTTAACTTAAGAAAAAGTGTTGTGGAGCTAGTGAAGGTTTGGGGCACGAGCTTTCCATGACCAGTGGTCGTCGATGCCTCGGAGACGTCAAGTTCCCTCGGGGGGTAGCTTGCTTCCTCCTAAAAACAAAGAAGTCCTGGGGATCTTCCCCCCAGACCCTCCAATGCTCAAGTTAGTTGGGTCGAGGTCATTTTGGTGTAGGCGGAGGAGATGGTAGAAGAGGGTGACCTTTCTTTTTTTCTGGGAGGTTTGCCCGAAGAGCATGAGCCTCCTAATACCTCGGTTGGCACCTTAGGGCCTCCCGTTGTACATGTCATCTCCCTACTATCCGCCTGGCACAACCTCCTTACCAACTGTCCTGTTGGGCGATTTTCCTGACGCCCGCGGCGCCTACCATCTATAATAGGACAACGTTGGCTCAGCTTTTGAAGGATGGGAAGTGAGCCTTGTCCCCTTGTTCTGATCGGTTTGGCCTTCAGCTGGGCCCTCCCGATTCGCGCCATGTGGGAAGAAGGGTTTCTCCCAAAGCAAAGGGTGTCCCCCTTAACATTTGCACCCTAGATTATCGTCTTGGCGGGGTTTCCCCTTGGCAGGTTTGATAATCTAGTTTCTAAACGGGTAGGTCTAATCGGGGTGCCTGGTAGATTGCTTTGGTCACGGATCCTATCCGCGTTCGACTTTAAGTCGGGGCTATAGGACGGCGTGAGCTTTCCCGGACAGGCAATCTCTCAACGAAACCCTTGCTTTGACTCGGCTTCCCGTCCTGGACTTGATGACGTTTTGGGTTCGTCGCTTCAGGGGGTTTCGATACTGTTTACGAGGAGAGATATAAAGGTATGATCTGTTGTGGGGACTTGGATTCTCATTAATGGAATACGGCGGAACCCTATTGGGTGGGCTTCCCGAGACGAAGTAGGCAATCACAGTGGTCCACTTGGCCCGCACCAGGGGTGTTGTCCCACACGTTGTGGGATTCCCACCTACCTAGATATGGCGATGACACACTTTCCCTTTCGCCGTTTGAACTCCTTTTAGGTTTTCCTTTTTGAAGTGTTGAGCTCTCTATGTTTGGTAGCGATTTTTGAGGGCGTCAGCCATGGTAACGGAACTAGGTGACTCTGATACGGATCCCGCCTCCTTCGTCAGCAAGATCAAGGAGTCCGACTTCCCTAAGCTCGCGAAGCGCTTCCGGGCTTTTTCCCTTTTCAACTTTCGACGGCTGGGCCCTAAGGAGAGGGCGAACCATCCCTGCAAGGGTGATCACCTTATACCAAGAGTCCTTCTAGGTGGGGCTCCAGCTCCCAATACCCGAGGTTCTTCAGAGGGTTTTCAACACCTTTCAAATAAGCCTAGGCTAAGTGCACCCTAACGGGCTGCGAACTCTTTGTGGCTTGGCCATTGTTTTCAAAAAGATGGGGATAAAGCTCACTCTATGGTGTGTGCAACTACTTTTCCAACTGAAGAGGAACCCTGGGTCCACGATCGGTTGGGTATACCTACCATCCCGAGAGAGGAAGTACCCTTTTCTGGGCTCTTTATCCTCGAAATGGGACAAGTGGAAGTCCCATTTCTTTTTTACTTTGGCGGTTAGTGGGATGTCTCCTCGGAGTGGGCTTCCTCTCTTCTGGGCCCTAACTTCGACCTGAGCCTAACGGACAATGAGGTGAGGCAGAAAGGAGACCCTTATGGCTTGTGTCCCTCTCAATCTCCGGAAGGCGTTCTCCAAGCCGGATCTCGTGGCAATGGGAATCTCTCGAAAAGGTAAGCGTCTTCCTCCCCCTCTCCTCTTTTTCTCGAGGGATGCTTGCCTCATCTTGCCTCTACCGTCCCTGCAGGAATTGCTCCCCGTGAGGCCTTCTCTTGAAGCTGGCGATGGAATATCTCCATTGGCTTGTGGTATCGACCTGGGACGTCCTCCCCACGGAAGTCCAAGCAGCCCAAGGGCAGTGGTGCGTGCCCTAGGAAAAGACCCAAGCTTGCTATTGATTATCCTCTATAAACATCTCCTCTCCTGGCGTCTCCCCCTCCAGTGCTAGAGGTTCCTTCGGTGGCCTGTTGACCAGAAAACTTGAGTGCAAGCACTCAAGCTTCGGCACGCAAGCTTACGTGGTCGTAAGTAATAACCGGTGAGTACCGGGTCGAAATCCCAAGAGAACGGAGGTGCATTCCTTTGTGTAAGACTGAGTTAACAAGATGTTTTAGTGACACGTGGTGCAGATGTATGATGTTGTGAGTGAGTTGTGATGATTAGAAGGCTAAGAGGAGGAAGTTCTCAATATGGAAGACCTAGGGTTGTATGGGTTGCTAGACTTATGCTGATTTTCTCCTTGGGATGTTATGTGTACTTGAATACGCATGTGCTTGTGTGTACTCCGGGTGCATCATACAGGACCTTATTTCTAAGGGTCATGCAACTAAGCCCATATCTCTATGGTGCATTAGATACATTATAGGACAACACTAATCACTACCTTGGAATTGGCTACCCTAATCTCTCAGCAATAGGTCAAATCGGTGTCACTCCGACCACCCTGATCCTCTATTCTATTCACAAGCCTAGATCTCTCATAGTGCATGGAGTTAAAGATACTCAATCTCTCTCGACAATTGAGGAATGAAAAGAATAGATTCAAAGGCACAATCACAATGAAGGTAACATAAGCATCCCAAAGATAATAAATATGTTAAGTCATAGCAACCTTACAACCCTAGATGAAGTGGTTAAGCTATCATTGCAAATGAGACATCAAAAGCAGTGAAAACTCTCATACAATCTTCCATAATGAACTAGTAAATGTTCTACAATAATAAGCAAAAGAAACTAGAAGTTCCTCCTCATGGATGACTCCTCTCCAGCTCCAATGGGCTGGAAATCGCCTTCAAGACCAGTTGCAGATGCCAGCAGCTGCCACCCAACAAAAGGTCCCCCAAAACCCTAACCATTTCATAGTTTTTATACCCAGTGCATTCAACATCGTGATGTCGAGAAATGACATCGCAATGTTATGAATCTTTGAAACTCTAACTGGTATCATCGCGATTTCCAGCATCGCAATCTGATTTAGACTATTAAAACTGCGTCCAGCTTGTTCGAAACATTGCGATGTATGTTTTGGCCATCGCGATGTTATCACTTCCTTTGACTGGGCTGGACTCTTGCATCGTGATGTCAAAGGGAGCATCGCGATCTGTTAAATCTAGGGGGGTTTGGCACTCAGCTGCTTTGAAACATCGCGATGTTCTATTCCCACATCGCGATGT